>OW799205.2:18107627-19368877 GCA_941918905.2 Xestia sexstrigata
GTGACCAAACTGTAAGAAGGCGACTGCATGAAAGCAATCTACGCTCTCGTAGACCACTCCGGGTCCCACCTTTACGGAGAGGCAATCGTGGACGACGATTAGAATGGGTTCGGAACCACGTGGACTGGGGCCGTGACCAATGGTCCAATGTGCTGTTCACGGATGAATCCAGGTTCGGCTTCCATCCAGATTCACGAAGGACGCGTGTTTGGTGAGTTCCTGGACGATGGAGCCGTCTCCAGAACCCTCAGGAAGTTCACCCATACCAAGGAGGAACAATTATGGTTTGGGCAGGAATTCGTCTTGGAGGACGGACGGATCTCGTTTGGGTGCAGGGCAATATGACGGCAGAACGATACGTCCAACAGGTGCTGGGGCCCGTAATCTTGCCCCACAGAACACAAATGGGGCAAGATTTCCTGCTCATGCACGACAATGCCCGGGCACACACGGCGAGAACGGTAGCAGCTTGGTTACATACACATAATGTTAGGGCCTTAGACTGGCCTGCTCAATCGCCAGATCTAAATCCCATTGAGCATGCGTGGGATATGCTGCAAAGAAGAGCTCTGAAGGAAGTTCCTGAAAATCTGGCTACAGAAGATCAACTTTTTGCGCACCTCAGAAGGACATGGGACAATATTCCGCAGCAAGACATTGACAACCTTGTTCTGAGTGTTACGTGATGTAACTCAAAAATGTTTTTAAAAATAAACTTTTATTTAATCGTCACAATTTTGATAATTAATACTAAGATCTAGGAACTAGGCGAAATAGAATAAGAGAGTTTGAACAACGATGATGTCGGAAATAGAACTGCCCTTTCAATGAAAGGAACTGAGCTTATATACTAAGAATCCAATGGGATAAGTAAACATAACTAATGGTGATTAGTTAGTGAAAAAGATAACTAATATGGACCAATAACAAAGTCCTTAACTAATTAATGAATGACATTACTAGTATCTTATTTACCATACAAGTATGTAATGGTTTGTTAACAATACAATTAGGATACTTGATAAAGAATGTAGAGACTCGACACATATGTATAACGATAGAGGCTAATATGTAACACCTCCCCCCTTAGAACAAAGATTGGGCGTTAGCGCCTGATTTTTGAGGTTGAGGAGATGATGATGGCTGCTGGTCTTCGATGTCATCTTCGTCGTCGGAGATGCACGTGGTGGGATGATGCAAGTTGCTCATGGGGATGGCAACATGTACATTGCGGCGTCGGGAAGAATGATCAAAACAGTTGTTGAAGACTTGTATGCAGGTTCTAGAATTGTTGCGACGTATAAATCCGTTTGGACATCTATTACAAAGTTTGATGCTGATGTATATTAGCATTATCATGCCAATGGAAAGATATATCCATGAAAAGCTTGTTTGGTTCTTCTCCAAGAAGGATTGGGCTTTGGAGGCTTTCATATTTTGTAGTTCATCAGCATATCTTTCTAAATGAACCTTTATGCTTTTTAGAGAGTCAAGAGGCATGTCATTGATCGCAATGGGGATTAACTTTTGTGATTCTTCATTTTTGAATGTTTCGAAACAATCTTCACTTCTTACATCTGGAACGATGATCGGAATGGTGATGTTTTCTTCTGAGGTCTGGAAGGCTGATAGAGTGCTATATCCAGTGTGTAACTTGCACCCTTGAGGTAAGGTGATTATTCCTGAGCCTTGTAGTTTTAAGTTGGAAATCTCGACGCTGCACTGAAGAACACAATTTGTCTCATTGTTCAGAATATATAACCAGTGGCTAGGGCTAATCGGCTGGAACGTGTTAATTTCTGCCGGGAAGGTTGTTGTGGTGCAAGTTGAAGGGATACTCGTTGTCTTGCTGAGTAGAATGTCCACTTCGCAGATTGGACGAACGGACGAGTCGTAGATGACGATATCCTTGCAGACACGTTTTCTTGGTGCGTAGATGATGCAGTTATCCAAGGAACTTGTAGCCGCATAATATTGTCCACTAGTGTCAGTGGCCAGGTAGGTATGCTCTGGGAGGATAGTGGTATGGAAGGAGGAATTGGGGTGTCTTATAGGAATAGAGTACATATGATACAAAGTAAAAGATTTATGTTGAACTAAGGGAAACTCTAGGACATATACTAAACGATTTGAGTACACGTATGCTGATAGAGAAGACGAATCCAAGAGACTATGGATGTTATCAATTGAGACAGAAGTTACTAACTGTCTATTACTTCTTATCTTATTAGAAATCAGTAATTGTTCGTAAAGCTTATTGAGAGATATGATTGAAGGATGTATAATGTTGGATTTCGCAAATAGGATGCTTGTCAAGCAGTCATCTATTTCATTTTCGAGACTAGTGACTAACTCAAGAATTTGTAATGAAATAGTTGATATGTCTTCGCTAATTTTTATGTCAAAAATAAGATTTTCGGTTTTATTAATGAAATTATTAATGCGATCTATATTTTCATTTATAATCTGCTCATCGTAAGAGATTTTGAAGATAGTATCGTTGAAATTTTTTAAGGTAGACGATGTGATCTGGATTTGTTTTTGCATGAGATCCGTCAAATCAAGTTCTTGTTTTTCTAATTTATCAATGCATTCTTCGTAACGCTTCGCGTCTTTTGCATCAGGTGTACCAATAAGCCATTTAAGAACAGAGCCTAAACCATCTAGCAATTCTCGTTTTGTACGTGCGTTTTTGCCGAGGTACATTTTGAGTTCCGAGAGTCGGTTTTCGATCTTATGAAGGTTAACGTTCAGATAGGATTTACTTGATTGAGTTATCGGAAGTTTAATGAAATTGGTTGACATGGTTTGAAACTTTTCAGACAACCGAACTAGAGATTCATGGGATATAAAAAGAGGTTTTAAATCTTTATAGACTATGGGTTTCCACGAATCATCGGAAATTGATAGAGCTCCCTCTTCTTTATAAAAAATGCCTGCATGTGAGGTTAAGGGCTGAGAGATATTTAAATGGGCAAGGGTTCCTGATGTTGCCCTGCAACAAAAGGAAGTTTTTTGTTGAGTAACTGTTACGTGATGTAACTCAAAAATGTTTTTAAAAATAAACTTTTATTTAATCGTCACAATTTTGATAATTAATACTAAGATCTAGGAACTAGGCGAAATAGAATAAGAGAGTTTGAACAACGATGATGTCGGAAATAGAACTGCCCTTTCAATGAAAGGAACTGAGCTTATATACTAAGAATCCAATGGGATAAGTAAACATAACTAATGGTGATTAGTTAGTGAAAAAGATAACTAATATGGACCAATAACAAAGTCCTTAACTAATTAATGAATGACATTACTAGTATCTTATTTACCATACAAGTATGTAATGGTTTGTTAACAATACAATTAGGATACTTGATAAAGAATGTGGAGACTCGACACATATGTATAACGATGGAGGCTAATATGTAACATGAGCATGCCGAATCGTTGCCGATGTGTTATGAACATCATGGGCGCTTTCTCAGACTACTAACTTCAAGTTTATAAACACAAATTAAATGATTTTTCTATGTTTTTCAGTTTTTACTCACAAATTAAAAGTTCATTCATATACGGTTTCCGTCTATGCTTCATTTTTTTTCCATAAAATCCTGAAATTTTAATCTATACCTTAACCATTATTAAAAAATGGTAGAATATTAAATAACGTATCTTTTAAATATATACATGTCATATAAATAATTAACACATTGATAGTAATTCGCTTTTTTAAAAATATCCCTAGACCGTGTTGATGTGTGTATTTTAATCAATATAGGAGGCCGATTACATTCGTAATTTATTTGAAACTCTTGACTGAACATTTTATACTTATTAAATTGTATTGATATCATTCAAAAAATGTAACTCACATTTTATTCTTTAGTACTGGTGTTAGTTTTTATCTGAGTCCCCAATAATGCTATTAGTAATTGTAGCTTTTTTATTTTGATATTTCAACTTTATAGGAGTTCTCGACTTCCAACATATCAAGCTGCTTTTTATAAAAATCTGTATTACTATTTATAATAGCCCTTCTGCATTTCTGTAAAATAAATTATTTTATAATTATTTTATTATGTAATAATTTGACTTATTCTTTTAGTGTGCTGTGCTTTATTTATATTTTCGTGTTTCCTTCTTGATCGAAATAAAATATATTAAGTATTACCACATTTAATTTTACATACCTATTTATGGAGGCGGTTTTCCCTTTTTTCCTGTTTTTTTGTTTATTTTCTTCTATTTCTACACTACGTTTTGTTTCCACAGCTTCACTGGTGTAGATCACTGAAAATAATAAATAACAATATTAACATGTCCCCAGCCGTTTCCGAAGGGGAAAGGTGCATTGTTATTTTAATTGTGTTTGTAATTGCGGGCATCTAAAGGTTGATGAAACTAACTATTTTTTCTTACGAAATTAGTATACCTTGTTTTTCTTTGATTCTGGACTCTACATTTTCATCACTTATAATCACTACAAATGGATCCTTTGAGCTAAGGCCAGCATTAGGGTCTTCAATTATTGCTGTTGTTGTATTTGTAATCTGTAACAGGTAAATGTTTAATAAATTGACATCATATTATACTCTCCACTAATGTTAATTTTTACTTACCATTGCATCACTGTCATAATCATTCACGTCTATAACAAAGTCATGAGGAGCAATAGCCATGACCTCCAGGTCCTCTGGAGAAGGTGACGGGGGCTTGTTGCCACCTCCTGTTAGAGACTGCTCTCTCCTGTGAATAGACAAGTTTTCCTTGGCTGCTAACTTCATTCTCTTCCAAGCCAACTTTATCTCCTCTACAGAACGATTTTTTCCAATGATTTCATTTAGTCTGAAAAAAACATATTAATTTGAATATCTTTAAAGATATCGTTTTACAGCATAAAATAATTAAGTACTTACTTATTTGTTATTTCAATCTTGTATTTTTAGCATATTTACATTGGTTTCCGTCGACTTATCTTCAAGTATTAGTTGTACCGCTGTGACCCGGATTGTGATTCAGAAGAACCGCAACTAGTTGTTCTAGTAAAATGTTTATTTTTGGAAATTATACAATAATATTTTTAAAATATGTCATATTTTAAAAATATTTAAACCAAAATTAAATTACATGCATATTCCCTATTACTTTTTGTAAATCAGCTGAGTAGTAACATTTTGAGGATTCTGGTCCTTTTAAAGATTCCATTACATCGTGTTGGTAATGAATTCGTGGTTTTTCGTATTTTCCACGATGGTAACGATATGAAGTACAATCGGTACAGTCCTCTATATCTTTGCATGACATTTGATGCAGTCTATAACTCTCACATTGCTCACACTCTTCATTACCTAACTGGGCAAAAGATATGTTCATATCTTTCTTTATGAATTTCCTGTAGAGATCATAAGAAACTATAAAGTTTTGATTCTTTTCAATAAAATCAGTATGCATCATAGTTTCGTTACGGTTTTCAATTCTTCTGGCTTCAACCTCAAGTGCTTCAAGCTAGAGAACAGCACGAGTCATCCTTATTCAATCTTCAAGATCACAATGAAAACACAATGTAAATTAACACACGTTAGACGGAGGAGATATTAGATGTTAGTAAATGTTTGATAAAATACTAATTTAATGGACTAATGTATAAAAATAAATGTCTAAAGCAATCAGAGAGCGATATGCAATCGATCAATCTGACAGTCAAATTTGTCTGCCGATCGCTATCGCTTTGCTGTCAAAAACCATACGTAATACGAAATAATCGCTATTCAGCAAAAATCTATGCACTTTTAGTTTACCTATGGCTCCATAGAGGCAGCACCATCGCTGGTTTGCTATCGTTTTGTTATCGCTGGTACATAATATGGATTTGCGATTAGAGAGCAATTATTGCGCAATTTTTGCTATCGCTACTCTTCTGCAAGATACTCGTACGTAATAAGCCCGCCGACCTTTCCGGTTAGATATCAGTATAGGCCCAGCATAGTCGACGCTACTATTAATAAAAGGAAACTCTAAAGTGCTTTTGAACGTTCCGTCCGCAAAGTAGTGACGGACGTCATTTAAATGTGCAATTGCACTCTTTGAACCAAACACAATCATTCTATTTTCACCGTCAATCTCATCAAACAATAAATTGTCTTTAAAACGGTCAGGAATCACGATTTCTGTAGAGTTAGAGTGCTGAGATTTTGTGATTCCTAGTTGTCTATTTCTGTGTCTATACAAACTGCTTTTAACTTTGTCAAAATTTGGTAATTCTTTAATAATTTCATAACCATTATCTTTCAGCTTTTTAGTACATTTCCTGTATGTAGCTGGAATCGGCTTCAGATCTTCACATATAGTTTGTTTACATTTTTCGATGGCTACTTTCACTTCATTTTTTTCAAAATTCGGAATACAAGAACTGCAGTGAGCATTTTCTCTTAATACATGGCTTCGATTTGAATTCAAAGTTACACTTGCTGAACATCCATCTTTTCTATTAACACAGCGCCACCAACTTGAGTCCTTATTATTTTTCTGTTTATAATATTGATGCCCAGCGCGTAATAAAATTTCACCGCCTCGTGTACTATTAATAATTTTTAAATTCACTGCACCACTAGAAGATCCCTCACCCGACATTGCAACGACCTTGCACTATGCATAAAACGAGTGAACTGATAAGTTAAACCCGGTAATAGATATAATTTACGTATACTTACTTATGTCTATCTCATTCACACCTTTTGTTTAAAACGATGGTAAGGACAATAAATCCCTACCTGAGAACCCGCTCGGTGCTTCTTTTGCGGGAAAAGCACGTGGTATTTTTAGTAGCATCGTGGTATTTTTACAGACTTTAATACGTTTTTTTTACTTCTTCTTGATCAGCCATTCTTTTTGATGGTCGAGATACTATCTCAAGACTGAAGCATTTAAAAATATATACATCTCTAATTTAATACTAATTTGACACTGACTGTACCGTACAAAAATAACAATACTAACAAAGTTTACCAAATGGGATTAAATGTATGAAGTAACGAAATGTTTACCAAACGCAACTTTTTAGTAGGTACAGTTTGAGGTTTACGAAATGGGAAGTTTACCAAATGGGAAGTAGCCCTAGTATCTGGTAATTGTCCCATGATTGGCTGCACATTTTAAGCTTTGTATCTGAAACATTTCAGATATTTGTTACTTAGCAAGATTTCTGCTCTCCAAGGGCCAATAAGTTTGACGAATAGTCGATAGAAGCGATTGTGGACCTGCATGTAGGAGTTTTTGATGTTGCATTCGGAATAGTAATTTCGTGAAGTGATGCTTACTGCAGAGTAAAATTGGATGTTTTATGTCGTATTCGTACGAGGAGTTATCTAGTCTGCCCCCTACACGAATAATATTGTCAGTCTAAAAAGGTATTAAAAGAAATTAATCTATTTTTAAGTGACAATGACCTCCCGGATTTAAGGACTCATCAGGGAACATTTCAGATTGAGCTACACATAATATAAGAGACAAAGCTTTTCTAAGTTCATCGGCAGAAAGGGAACCTGTTGTTTTAGAATGATTACTGCCTAAATTGTGAATGTAAGCTACGACGCGTTGTAAATAATTAAATTTGGAATATTTGTAAATTACATGTTGTATGATTGAACTACATGTTAGGTTCCTGTAATTGAGCACACGGCGTAAACGCGCCAACTAGAAATAAAAATTAGCACTTTAATATAGTATTTATTTACATGTCCCCCCTCATAGTTTCATTAATATTTAACAAACTTAAATAATAAATACATTAAATATAAAAATTACTCTTATTTTTTCCATTCACATAATTGCATCTACATTACCTATTTACTATTACCGTCGTGACCCCTAACTTCGCCTGGTTTTTTACACATTTTTCTAACATGCTGTCAAATTGTGGAGTTTATTAGATCATCCTCAATAAAAACAGTTTCTATTTATCTAAGGCTACAGATAAAGACTATCGACACTTAATAATAGTTAATAAAAACGAATGAAAACACGATGCAAATGTTGTAGGCGAAGTTTAGGTATTGTTTCCTATCTTCGCCTGCCTTGTGTTTCTCAATGACGTTTCTAGGTGTTCGTAGGTATGATTGAAAAAATATTGAATAACATCTTAAACGAAATTGAACTTAATATTCACTTCAGTAGAGTTCATTTTTGTGAAATAAAACGAAGCAGGCGAAGTTTAGCACCACTTTGAAGTTGTTTCGATACATTTCATAGGATTTGCCTAAGGTTGTCAATTTGTCCCAACCCAAAAAATAAGAAGTACTCGTATGTATGAAAATAAAAATATCTTTATTAGGAAACATTTGGCGTGAAAAAAATTGTTTATTAGACCGCGACCCTTAGTAATCCAGCTCAGGAATGGTGAAACAACCTTTTTTTTTACAAATTTAGGAAATTCAATCTTCTGTAATACATTCTCCCAGGAATAAAGTTGCTCGTCTTTGATGAGTGGCCATCTCCAAAAACTCTTTCCTTTTTTCATACAGTTTACCATTACTCCTTCAGCATTTTGTGAGGTGATTTGGCCTGGATGATTAGAGGAACTCCACCTCACAATAACGTGATCGCCGATTGTGTAATCTCCTTTGGACAGCGCCTTCTTCTCATCATCACATTTCTGAAAACTCGACTCTGCAGGCTGTGCCAATTTGAACTGGTAATCAGGTTTGTCTCCACTGTCACGGCTCTGAGAAATGGCTTCAGGCAGCTTGAATGGTAATTGATAACCAACAGGTTTGTCTCCACTCCCGCAACTCTGAGAAATGGGCTCGGACAGCTTGGCTGGTAACTGGTCATCGACAGGTTTGTCTCTACCACCGCAACTTTGTCGACTAGAGTCTGGCAGCTTCGCCAATATTAGTTGGTCATCGATAGATTTGTTTCCATTGGAGCAGCTTTGACGATGGGACTTATACAGATTTGCCAATACCATGTCATCTTCAGAATTTTCATTTTCAGAAATTTCTACTTGTTCACATGCTAGAATCAGGTCTTCAGTTGAGGAAGCGAGGCTTATTTTTTCGTCACTGCACTCTGTTGAAGATGAAGAATTTATACGGACACAGCGAGTTTTCTTTGCTTTCTTCGTTTTATTAGTTTGAATTTTTAAGACACCCGAGGGTCCAGCTTGATCAACACTGGGTGTTGCTTTTAGTGGTTTTTTTTGTTGAACATTTTCTGTCAATAATAATAATAATAATAATTCATTTATTTTCTCTCAACTTATACAGTACAAAGTCAATTTTCACTTTAAAGAGACTGGTGTCTGTTTTAGGTAAAACCTGTATTACAGATCACCAGGCTGACCCACCGTCGGACATGTATCTTATGACATTTTACTG
Source organism: Xestia sexstrigata (assembly GCA_941918905.2). NCBI lineage: Eukaryota > Metazoa > Arthropoda > Insecta > Lepidoptera > Noctuidae > Xestia > Xestia sexstrigata. The sequence continues at coordinate 18,116,999 of OW799205.2, forward strand.
CATTAAATTTTTATTTATACAAGATGAATTTAATATAATTAAGTAAATTAAAATTAGCAAATAAATTAAATTAACAATTTTAGATAATCAATTAATTAATTCAAAGATTAATAATTTAAACATTTCAAAATAAAAGTAAAAGTAGACATTTGAGATGACAAGAATGGGTTATCTTTGATTTGGTGGAGCGTGTGTGTAGGTGTGTGTGTGTGTGTGTGTGTCAGTGAGAGTGTGAAAGAAATTACTCTTCACATACTTAATAATCCAATAGTGCGAAGAACAACTCGTGTAGGTATGTGTAGTATATCGTTCCATGCATTAGTTCAGGGGTTTCAACAAACGTTCTGTTGCACTGTAATCAATGCCTTGAAGCCACGAGAACACTTTCTTTTTGCACTCTACCCTGGAAAGAGGATAGATGATTAATGTTTTGTTCATATTGTTGTATAAATATGAACCCAGAAAACCGTAGAAATTATGTGCGAGACTGGTCCTATATTGCGTTGTCGCACAGACAGTTGTATTTCTCCTTTTCCCTGAAAATGTTTTTGGGTCGTATGGAAGTTCAGCATGCTTCTTTGTAACAGTCACTAAAATAAAAAGTTGTCGAACAGTCAGTACCTTACAGCGCTTATACAAGTCCACTGTAGCGCATGGGAAGAAAAGAACTCACTTTTAATATGGCTCTTTGAGCTCTCTCCAACTTTAACAGGAGCGTTTTAGCGGCCCCACCCCAGGAAGTTATACAATAGGACAGTAAAGACTGACACAAAGCGAGATAAACTGATTTGATTACAGAGGTGTCAGCAATATGTGAAGAGATTTAAATATATAAATAAGTTTACGAATCCTGGGAACCAAGGCCTCGATGTGTTGTTGGAAATTTAGTCGGTTATCAATTACAACACCCAGATACTTAATAGCGTTCGTTTTTGACAAACGTGGACATTCACAAGAGCTGTTGTTCAATGGAAGGCTACAATTGTGTGAGATAATTGCGAGGTTTGGTACGTCTTGTTTCTTGATCGTGTAGGTCATGAACTTTGTTTTATCTACATTTAGTGTGAGGATGTTGTCATTGAGCCATTTAGAAACTTTATTAAATCCATTTTGGGCGTGCGTATAAACCTCTTCCCAAGTGTCACCATAGAAAAGCAATGCAGTATCATCGGCGAATGTAATCACTTTCCCATTGGTTAGGTCTGTGTTACACAAGTTATTTATGTACACTAAGAACAAGGTTGGGCCAAGGATACTGCCTTGTGGGACGCCATATTCAATAGGTAGCTCATCACTTACCCATTCATTCACTTTAACTACCTGTGTCCTCCCCCTTAGATAATTCGCAAACAAATTTAATGTTTCACCCCTAACACCCAAGTGCTCTAGTTTGCTTATCAAAATGGGAACAGACACTGTGTCAAATGCTTTGGCTAAGTCCAAGTAGATTGCCATAGTCTTTTTCTTCGTATCTAGCTTAGAAATAATAAAATCCGTCAATTGATGAACAGCATCTGAAGTTGATTTATTAGCGCGAAATCCAAATTGAGATGAAGACAAAAGCTGATTTGTCTCCAAGAACTTAACCAGTCTGATATTCATTAAGCGTTCCAATATCTTAGATAGTGTTGGAAGTATAGAAATAGGCCTATAATTGTTAACACAACATCTGTCCCCACTTTTGAAGAGGGGAACTATTTGTGATTTTTTAAAAGCAGATGGGAATACTCCTGAGGCAAATGATAAATTGCAAATTACAGTTAGAGGAGGGACAATAACGTCAATGTATTCTTTCAAGAAGTTACCTGAGATTTTATCTATTCCTACTGCACAATCATTTTTGAGGTTTAGTATTAATGATTTTATTTCGGACTCATCTGTAGGTAACAGTACCATTGATTTTTCACAGTAACTAGTTGATTGAGATGAACTCGCCGTTTTAGAGTATGATGAATTTACGTTATTGGAAGTTATTTTTTCTGCTAATGATTTACCAATACCCGCAAAAAATGAGTTTATATTATTGACAGAATTGGACGGATTTTTGGGGCAAATTAACTGGGTTGACTTTTCTTTTTTCTTAGAGGTGTACGTGATATTTTTAATGGTTTCCCACAACTTCTTATTATTACTTCCAGCTTTCTTAATCATATCCTTTTCGTAATTAATCTTAGCCTTCTTCAAAATATTATTACAAAAATTCCGGTACCTCCGATATGTGGTTTGAATTGTTTCATTCCCAGGATTTTTTTTAGATTTTATATAAAGTTTATCGCGGTTTCGCATACATCTTAGAAGTCCCTTCGTTATCCAGGGCTTTAGAATTCTTTTGCGTCCAGTACATGTTACGGTTACCGTGTTATTTTCAATAGCTTTAGATATCGATCCTATGAAAAAATCTGCCGCCAAGTTAGCATCAGTCATGTTATAAATAGGACCGAAATCAATACTCCTCATGTTTTCGTTCAAACCTTTGGAATCGATCCGATCGTAGGTCTTTTTAATAATTGGCTTGGGTGGTTTAGTGTTCAAGAAAAGTATAACGGAATCATGATCAGTTATAGATGTCTGCGCAACGTAGCAATGAGCAGTCAGTTTAGTTCTTAATAATACATGGTCTAAGCATGTTCGACTGTGAGTAGGTATTGTATGGGCTGGAAGCATGCCGTGAAACGTAATCATATCTAGATAGGCGGATGATCTTTGGTCTTGGGTCCCAGGTGAAATATCAATGTTGATATCACCCACTATGATAACATTCTTGAACGAAGTATATTTACAGAGACAGTCATTTAGCGAAACCAAGAAGTTGTAAAAATTTCTATTACCTGGTGGACGGTAAATAGCAATTAGGATAGTATCTGGATCGATCTTTAACATGAGAGTGTTCGCATCTGAGAATTGTGATTCTTCAATCGTTGGAGAATAGTGGTTCTTACAGTAAATCACCACACCTTCATTTTGAGTTTGGTTGTTGAAAGTGGAAAAGGACTTGTACCCGTCGATGAAAGGAATAATGGGGTTACGTGTCAGCCAACACTCAGTCAGAGCAATAACATCCCATTCAATATTAGTTCTAGTCAGCAACGTTTGAAAGTTTGGAAAGTTTCGATGAATACTGCGTATATTTTGCGTAATGACCTTCAAAGTAGTTTCAGAATGTCGCAACAGATTTTTGCAGTCCTCTATTTCACACATGCATGCACAATGCATCTTCAAAGTCAATACTTGTTACAGACTTGCCGGGAGGAACGCTAAGCTTCTTGCTTCGAACTTTCTTCATGGGATCTGGGGCACAATTTTCTTTTAGGAATTGTAAAAGAGCATTGTCAATGCTGTATTCTGTTTGTGGTCTGGAGTCGGGCAGTTTGTTGATAACTTTGTCAGGGTTAAAAGGATGAATACCGGTACATTTAAAAGGCGCTTAGAATATTAGAAGCTTTTTCATTAAGTTCGTGCATTATCCGTTTTAGCAATTCGGGAAAATGAGATTTATTTATAGTTGTTTCTCGCGGGTTTTTTATTTTATAGTCCAGGAGGTTTGCTCTCCATAGTTTCTTCAGGGGGCCAAAATAGCACACATCAAGAGGCTGCGTCAAGTGCGACAAGTTGGGCTGTAAAAATACAAACCTTATGGCATTCACTTCACACATTGATACAATCCGGTGGTTGATATGTGACGCTAAATTGTCTCCTATCAATATTTTTGTACCGGTTTTATCCTTAGCCCAAGGCAAAACAATTGCTTCGAACCAATCTTCAAAGGTTGTGCTGTCGAACCAACCTGATCTTGAGCGATTATATCTAGCTCCTTTTGGTCGATTTATTCTCCATTGCTGGTATAGATGTTCGGCCTTGTATACCACATACGGCGGTAGGCATTCACCTCCCGCCGTAATTGCAAACATGATAGAAATCGCTCCATTTGTATAGTTTAAAACTCTCTCAGGGTATTTAACGCCTCTGCGGAACAAGCATTTATGCGCACCGGGATTGTCGGTCAAATTAGTTTCGTCATAATTTAAAATGTTTTCCTTGGGTATGCCATCTAAAGATTGTTGCAGATTATCGAAATAGTTAGACATCTCTCCAGTTTTTTCTCAGCTCTGCTCCTTTTAATGTTTTGTGTTGCCCGGTGAGTAAGTTCACTTTTGTGGCGTTTTATAAATAAATACGCCCATTTTTTTCCTGGAAGTTTGTTATTAACCCGTGAGAAGGCGCGCTATGAGCAATTTACTCACACAAAAATTTAAAGCAAATTTTTTTGGCGAAACCGACGCCCTAACGTCTCGAGCGCCTAGGTACCTTCCTAACTATTCATCCCCTCCCCCGTGACGCAACTCTCGTGCCGGTCAGTTCTGTTGCGACCGCGCAGCTAAGTGTTTGTGGAGGCCGCGTACCATCGTGCGGCGATTTGCTCATCACGCGCTCATCCGTGTAAGTATTTATTTTTCCAATTAAAAAAGTATAATTGTGTTTTCTAGATTATATTATTTTATTTATTTATATTAAATTGGTTAATTATTACGTAAATACTCTATATTAATATTTTAATAATAATATTTTTTGTTTTTAGCTACAACACACATGTAAAATGGGCGACCGACGTCAAGCACAAATTTGTTCGTGGCTGGAAGAGGATTCTGGTGATGAAGCATTGGATGTGGATCTTGAGAATGTAGAACAACATCGTGTTGACACCATAGAAAGCGATACTTCCATCATTTGCAGTCCTCATGCAACAGATACAGAGCAATCTTCGGATGAAACTGAAGCTGACATTTCAACTCCTGCGCCACAACAACTAAGAGGTAGGACTCCATTCTATACTGGAAAAGATCGATCAACGAAATGGCTTATGCATAAACCTTTACGTAACGTACGTACCAGGAGTTGTAATATCGTTATCCACTTACCAGGAGTCAAAAATGTAGCCAAGAATGCAAAAGAACTCTTGCAATGCTTTTCATTGTTTGTGGATGATTCAATGATAGACAAAATAGTCCTGTACACAAATATATACATCACAAAGTTACACGAAAAGTTTTCACGTGAACGGGATTGTAAGCCTACAGATACAATTGAAATAAAAGCACTGATCGGAGTATTATACATGGCAGGCTTGAAAAAGATCAGTCATTTGAATGTAAAAGAAATGTGGCTTGATGATGGTACAGCTTGTGATTTCTTTAGAGCAACGATGTCAATAAAACGATTTTTGTTTTTATTACGGGTTCTGCGATTTGATGATATCAATACTCGGGATAACAGAAAAGAAAGCGATAACCTGGCGCCAATCCGAGAAATATTTGAAAGCTTCGTTGCTCATTGTAATGAAAATAACACTCCCGGAGAGTACTGTACTATCGATGAAATGTTGGAATCATTCAGAGGTCGCTGTAAATTTAGAGTGTACATATCCAACAAACCCGCAAAATACGGCATCAAAATCTATGCGCTTGTAGATGCCAAAACCTTTTACTCAAGCAATTTGGAGATTTACGCCGGAAAACAACCTGCAGGACCTTTCAATTTGAGCAATTCTGCTAACGGATGTTGTCAAGAGAATTGCAAAGCCCATATTGAACACTGGAAGAAATATAACTATGGACAATTACTTTACATCCATACCGTTGTTTGATGAATTAAAAAATACCTACAGAACAACTGCGGTGGGTACACTGCGAAAAAATAAAAAAGAGATTCCGCCATTATTTTTGTCGACGAAGGATAGGCCAATGCCAAGTTCCATTTTTGGTTTCGGTGAAGATATGATGATCTTATCATATGTACCTGTTAGTATGTAAGAGGGTACGCTGCGCGTGACCCGACCTCGGCAGTCGATATTATACATTAGCTCGGAGCGCATGTGTTTCCTTTCCCCGCAATTAACAGTGGCGACGAGGCGAGCCGAAGTTAACGCGTGCACCAATCAAAACCATAAACAAACATGTCGAAGGTGTCCGTTGGATCCCTGAGTAGCTTCAATCATGAAAACCAGGATTGGTCAGTGTTCAGAGAGCGACTGGAACAGTGGTTCTTAGCCAACGAGCTGGAAGGTTCGGAGGACAAACCAGGAATTAAGAAACATGCGATTTTACTCAGCAGTTTATCAGAAAGCACTTTCAAATTGGTCAGAGATCTCGCACTACCAAATAAAATAACCACACTCGAATACAACATTATAGTGAAGCTACTGGATGATCACTTTGAACCAGCTAAATGTGGTTTCGCCGAGCGAAATCGATTCTATACATCGACTCAACAACCAGAGGAACAGCTGGCAGGTTGGGCGGCACGTGTTCGCGGACTAGCAGTGGATTGTGCTTTTCCTGCTTCGTGTCTCAATGACTTACTGCGTGACCGCTATGTCCTTGGCATGTTACCAGGGCCGGAGCGAGACAAGCTGTTCACAATGGATATGGCCGTGCTAACAATCGGCAAAGCCTTGGAAACCGCGCAAGGTATTCGCAGCGCTCGACTAGGCTCAGCAGTGACGTCATCACCGCATCCAGAGCAGCCTGTCTACTACAAGGTGGTGCAGAGCGCGGGCGAACGAGCGGCGCGGAGAGGCGGTGATCGACGAGTGCAGAACCGTACGAGCGAGAGCGGATCAAGAGGCGCGGCGGCGCCAGCGACGCCGGCGGACGCAGTTAAATGCGTTGCTTGTGGCTACACCGGACATCAGGAGGACACGTGCAAGTTTAAACGTTACAAGTGCGGAAAGTGTGGCCAACGTGGTCATCTGCGGCGCGTGTGGACAAAGTAAAGTGCAGCAACACTTTATCGAGATCGAATTGGGTGATATCGGTGACGACGGTAAGCACTGTATTTGTAATATTTCATCTAAGTCCGGTGAGCCGTTACGGGAATCTGTCCTGGTAAATAAAATAACACTTCAATTTGAAATTGATACTGGGTCCGCAGTGACAATTATGCCCGAAAAGGTGTTCAATTATTACTTCAAATCCTTGCAATTACACAAAAGTAACACGTTACTTCAAAGCTACAATAGCAGCAACATTGAAACTGCAGGAACTATTTTACTACCAATCACGTACAAATCCAAAACGATAGATATACTAGTCTATGTGGTTAAGTGTGATGGTCCGTGTTTATTGGGCAGAGATTTTTTATCAAAGTTCAATTTAAAATTGCCACAGTTAATAATTGCAGAAACTATGTGGAACAAATGATAACTAAGTATCCAAAATTGTTTTCAAACGAACTAGGGTGTTATAATGGGCCAAAGGTCAGTCTTCAGGTCAAGCCGGGCTTAAAGCCAATTTATTTTAAAGCGCGACAAGTCCCATTTGCATTAAAAGACAAGATTGACCGCGAGTTAGATAGACTAGTCCAGGTTGGCATACTGGAACCAGTGAGTAGTTCTGATTATGCCAGTCCCATTGTCCCAGTGCTGAAAAACAATGGAGATATTCGAATTTGTGCTGACTACTCCGTTACCTTGAACAAACAGCTGGTAGTAGACAAATATCCTTTGCCACGTATTGAAGAGCTGTTTTCTAAACTGCACGGTGGCAGAAAATTTACAAAATTGGACTTATCACAAGCATACAACCAATTAAAGCTAACAGATGACTCACAAATGTTAACTTGTGTCAATACGCACCGTGGTTTATTCAAATTCACTAGATTAATTTTCGGCTTAGTAAGTTCGGCGGCAATTTTTCAAAAAACATTAGAAAATGTACTATCCGGCCTGGATAGGGTTCTAGTATTTCAGGATGATATATTAGTGACAGGAACAAACGACAGTGACCATTTAAATAATTTACACAAAGTTTTAAATAGGCTACAGGAGGCAGGATTAGTTTTACAAAAAAATAAGTGTCAACTATTTCAGGAATCAGTGTCGTATTTGGGTTTTAAAATAGACAGCGAAGGTTTACACAAATGCAAAGATAAAGTAGAAGCAATTGTTAAAGCTAAAACACCATCGAACATCTCGGAACTAAAGTCATTCCTGGGCATGGTGAATTACTATAGACAGTTTGTAAAAAATGCGTCCAGTATCTTAAAACCACTACATGCTCTGTTACAAAAAAACACGGCATGGCAATGGAATGACGAGCATGAAGCAGCTATCCAACAAATAAAAAATGACCTGATGTCGGACATGGTCTTATCACATTATGATCCACAAGCAAAATTAATTTTAACAGTGGATGCGTCCCCCAATGGTCTCGGCGCGATATTGTCACAAGTAGGTAAAGATGGTGTAGAGCGGCCGATCTCGTATGCCTCGCGCTCACTATCAAAAGCTGAACTTGGCTACAGCCAAATACAAAAAGAAGCGACGGCAATAATATTTGGTGTTAGAAAATACCATCAATATTTATACGGGCGAACGTCTCCTTTCATACTAAGAACATACCATAAACCACTTGTGTCCATTTTCAATCCGAATAAAAGCATACCGGAAGTTTCAGCAAACCGGTTGCAACGCTATGCAATATACTTGTCTTCTTATAATTTTATTATAGAATATGTAAACAGCTCAAGTAACGTAGCGGACTACCTGAGCCGCTCGGTAAATGACACGAAAAAAGTTATACCAAACAATCACCAAGAAATAGCAACTATTGATAGGGCAACTTATGTACACTTTATCTACAATAATAACTTAGATCGGTTCTTATCTCTAAGTGACATCACCGAGGCAACATTGTCAGATTCCGACTTCAAAACAGTATGTGAATATGTACAAGCGGGTTGGCCGAAACACAAAATGAATAAGAACTTAAAGTATTACTACATGTGTCGTAATGAGTTAGCTATAGAAAAATCGTGTCTTGTTCGTGGTTACAAACTAGTCATACCATTGAGCTGTAGGTATAAAATATTGTGAGAATTACATAAAGGACATCTCGGCGTAAACAAAATGAAAGCAGAGGCGCGAAACCGGTTTTGGTGGCCGGGTTTATCGACAGATATTGATAAGCACGTAGCAGCTTGTGAAATATGTAATACGCTCCGTCCCACACCGCCCCGCGCCCCTCTTACGCCCTGGCCGTTTCCTCCCGAGCCTTGGTACCGTGTGCATCTAGATTTCCTTGGGCCAATTAATAATAAAATTTATTTGGTAATAGTAGATGCGTATTCCAAATGGTTAGAATGTTTTGATGTATCCTCCGCCTATGGAAGTAGTGTAGTTATAGGTAAGTTATGTGAGGTAATGAGCCGGTTTGGTTTGATAAGAAATATCTGCACGGATAACGGTACATCATTTGTCTCCACAGAGTTTAAGAATTTTTGTAGGAATAACGGCATCATACATTTAACCACTCCTACCTATAGTCCAAGTGGCAATGGACAGGCTGAGAGCAGTGTAAAAATCATAAAAAAAGCCCTGAAAGCATTTATCATATCAAAAATCAGTGTAAAAGATTTCAATGTAAAATTAAATGAATTTTTATTTAACTATAGAAACTCTGAACATAGCACAACAGGCAAATCACCCGCTGAAATTCTGTTCGGCCGTAAATTAAGAAATAGGCTAGACCAATTAGACATACGTAAGCCGATATCAGCCAACATGGACCTCGAAAGTGTAGTGAAAGAAAACCAGTGCTTGCAGAGTAAGCTGTACAGTGGTATACGAAAAGTTAAATTTAATAAAAATGAAACAGTGCTAGTAAAGGTATACAAACAAAAAAAACATATTGGACAAAAGGAATCATTGAGAACATTTTAGGAAATTCCTTATATGAAGTGCGATTGCTCGGTCAAAACAACGGTTCTGTTATCAAGAGACATGTCAACCAGCTCTTGAAATTTAAGGGTGAGGGTGAGAGTCCACAGGCGGAACGTAGTTCACATGGTGGTCAAACCATCGGTGAAGATGAAGGTACGAATGAAGATTTACCAACGGAGCTTCCCCCCATCTTATTATCCTCGCCTTCATGCAGTCTGGAAATAGAAGATGTCACTCAGCCAGCGCCAGGAGTGGCTGGTGTCTCGTCCGAAAATGTAGCTGCATCTGATTCCACGGAGTATGAGAGGACAGATTCGAGGTGTTGCTCCCCCTCAGAACAAGACAAATCTGGTGACTCGTTCATGACACCCTCGCCTCTACCGAGGGCACACAACGATCGCCGCGATATGTTCATTTTTGAACAGTAGTGTTATTTATAATTGTTAGGCTAAGGGTGGAGGGATGTTAGTATGTAAGAGGGTACGCTGCGCGTGACCCGATCTCGGCAGTCGATATTATACATTAGCTCGGAGCGCATGTGTTTCCTTTCTCCGCAATTAACAGTACCAAAGAAGAAAACCAAGAAAATTGTCCTTATGCTATCATCTCTACACGATGACGATAAAATAGACCAAGAAACTGGAAATGAAGCTAAACCCGAGATTGTAACATTTTACAATTCCACAAAAGGAGGAGTGGATGTAGTAGACCAAAAGAAAGAGGATTATTCCGTTGCCAGAATCACTTCTCGATGGCCAATGCGCTTATTTTTTTCCATTTTGAACATAACTGGAATCAATGCCCAAATAATATATAAAGCTAACACCAAAACTTTGATTGAAAGACGTACATTCCTAAAAGAAGTGGCGCTTGAGCTGCTAAAACCACATATTTCACGCCGAATTTGCATGGAGAACATATCTTCAGATCTCAAGTTTCTAATGAAGCGATTTGTGTCGGCTCCTAGACCTATTTCAGAACCTAGGCCAAGCGGATTCTGTTCTATATGTCCTAGACGTAAGAATAGACGGTCAAAAAAAGCTTGCACTTTGTGCAAGCAATTACTCTGCACCGAACATATTACATATATGTGTTTAATGTGTTTTGAGAGGCACACTTGTCCAGATCTCATGGAAGAGTAATTTTTTAAAGTTTTTGTTATGTAAGATTTTTTATTGTGATTTATATGAAGACTGTCATAACTAGAAAATGAAAATTTGTTGATTTGTTATTTGTTTTAGAAGTTGCATTTATGTTTCATATTTTTAATAAAAATACTTATTTTCTTACTTATTAAACCTTGTTTTATTCATATAAATCCATTATAAGTCAATAAGTACTATAAAAGTAGAAATATGAGCATTTGAAGTAGTGTGAGTAATTTGCTCGCGCGCGCCTCTCCATGTAACAAACAGAGGCGCGCCTTCTCACGGGTTAAAAACAGCTGTTCTTCCATTAGCTTCACATCTGTACTACAAGTCTTAAATCCAAGAAAGTGAGAGGACTGCCGAAATCGCCAGCAGCAATAAGTACTTTTATTATATTTTCTTCCTCGTCAATTGAAAGACGCGTTGGACAACCCGGAGTTCGTTGATGTTTGCCGTGCACTTTATCTAAAAGCGTTCGTCGTGGAATGCCAAAGGTTTTTTCCGCTTCATAAGAAGACATTTTCTTTTCTTTTAACAATCCTACAGCAACATCTATCATTTCTTGACTGTGTTTCAATGTGTAACTTCTTTTTTTGTTTTTTATTTTCACGTTTTTCGGTTTCGCCATTATGATGACCTGTAAAATATCAATGGGTTCGGAGTAAAATAATGTACTAGGAGCCTACTTACAATATAAATTTCGATATAAACATGTAACGTAAAGGAGCAAACGTTGACATTGGTTGATAAGTTAGTTGTTTATAATTAGTACAACCATACACTTTTTGTTACCATCTACGATACCTACCTACAATAGTTTATACGATATGTCAAAAATAATGTAAGTTTATTCTTCAGAAATTGCGCGCAAACAAAGTGACAACCCTAGAGGTAGGCGAAGATTGGTAACAACATGGCCGCCACGTTTCCTAAAGCGCTATTTCTACAAATTACTCTATAAGTACGGTCGAACAAGCTATTTGGTTTACATTTTACAATGTAATTTGTGGGTTAAACTGTATACCAAATAGCTTGTTCGACCGTACTTAACTTATCATAAAAACAATTGCTTTGTCTGAAAGAGGGATAAAAATTGATCAAGATACACTAAAAAGTTCAGCCTTACCTGCAGTCTATAATCCACACAAATCAAAGATTCTTCCGTGTTGCAATGTACGTTGCGTTCCGTTCACCAATAAAATGCGTTGTGTCATCAGTGAAGTGAAGTTAGCTACGTTTTGATGGTTAAAATGTTACTAAGAATAAAAATTGGTTTATACTTGGTAGTTTTACGCATACGTAGTCATATAAATTTAAAGTAAATTTCAATATTCCTTAAAATAGGCGAAGTTAGTGTTCACAGGCGAAATTAGGGGTCACGACGGTACATTACATTAAACAACTAACGCGCAGCGAAAGCGTTCGGACGTGTATATTGTTGTGTGTAAATTCACTAAGTTTTTGTCTCACTAGATGGGTACGAAATGTAACGGCTGCGATGCCGATATTATTGACAAGTGGTTTCTGGAATGTTTCCAAGGAAAGTGTAAGAAGCGTTACCATCTCATATGTCTGGCTGTGACGACGGAGAAGTATGAGGCGTTTACAGAAGAATACAAGAAAAAATGGGTGTGTCCATTATGTGTAAGCACTATTCTAAAACGAGGGAATTCCGATACACCAGTTCGAGGAAGCATAATCGCCATGGATAAAACTTTTACGGCTGGTGCGAGCGACTGCTACGTAAAACACTCAGCGCGGTAGTCGTCGCAACCCGAATGATTCAGAAATTGAACACGATAATGGACCATGTGAAGGATTAAGGGAGTTTCGATTGGAAATAATAGCACTACTGGATGAACAAATTAAGCAGTATGCATTGCTTCAAGATAGATTTATCAAACAGAAACTGAACTTTAGAAAGTGGAGCTAGCCGTGCCAGACGGGTATGTGGGTCGTCGTCGTCAGCCACAGTTGCTGGTAGAACCACGCGCACGAACTAACTTGCTGCGAGAGGCGCCGCTCACGAGCGCGCTCCGCACTCTCAACCTCATTGCAGAGGACTTAGACATATTCTGTTGCGCTTTGGGTGAATTTACAAGAACAGCTACTTATAGAATTTGCTGTGACAAAAACAGTTAAATTATTTAAATTATAAGTGTGCTACAATATCGCATTGGGTCTAGCCTGTAAGGATATTTGTATGTTTAGAGAGTAAATAAATAAATAAATAAAAAAATATTTTTTCATTCACTTGTGAGCGATCGTACGGAGTACTAATTAGGCTGATAAGAATGGTGGCCCTTAAGAATAGTGTTAATTGATAGATAACTTATATCGAGACATAGGGACATGGATTTTCATGACGACGAGGTGCTTGTTGACGATAATGCCAAACTTATTGGTGAATTTTGGCACTCAGGTACGGTGTGACAAAAAAGCATCAATAACTAAACGCACCTACGACACAAGAGAAATTCCTAGTAAGGGGCAACGTTTTTTTTTTAAGAAAAAAAAATGTGTGTAGGTAGTAGATACTACCTATATAATTTCAAATCTTTATTTGCAGGAAGTGTAGGTAGTAAAAAAACTATTTTATGTTGATTGTCAAAAATATTTAATAAAAACTTTCAGTCATCATCGCTATAAACAATAGGTACAAAGTCGTCATAACTGACTTCGCCTTCACTCTCACTCTCGCTATCGCTGTCGGATGTCTCTTCTCCTCCCTAAATTGATCACCAGTTGACGTATAGCGCGGTCAGGCCTTCTTTTTCCCAGTATTCCTGAAATTTAATAAAATATTGTTAATAAATTAAACCATAAATCAGGTAAAGAGTACTTTTGATAAATAATTTAATTACGAACTGACCTGCTGTAGTCTTTGGACATGATTCATTTCCTTTTTCCAGTCCGATGCTGTTATTGTATTCATTGCATCTCTTGTGAGTTTTTCAATATCTTTTTCGTGCTGGTCGACGTTTTTGTATGCCACCCTTTGTTTAATTAAATTCCATATATATTCTATGGGGTTCAGGTCACAATGGTAGGGTGGCAAACGTACAATTTCATGGCCATGTCGTTTTAATAAGTCATCGACAATACAGGGTGTAAACAACCTCATTACGAAGCCGTCAACCAAGCATTCTGTACATCAAACTAAGTAACTTTACGCAAAAATGATTGCTGGGAAATTACTTTTATTTTTGGCGTGAAAAATCATGTTTTGTGGTAGAACTCAATGTAACGCACTCAAAACTGATGGATGGATTAAATAGTACTGGGTTCGTGGAGGTGTTTAAAATAAAATTCTTATATTAAGAACTTGTATTTAAAAAAAAACTTGTCCCCGTAACTAGAAGGTTCCCAGGTATCGTGTAGAACAAAAAAATGATTGCAATGACGGGGAGAACAAGTGCCTTTCGGCTTTGTTAAGAGGTTTTTTTACACCCTTTATATTGTTTCGGCGGCTTTGTCTTTTTTATTATTGGATACAATTCCCTTTTTCTCATATTATCTTCAAATGGAACATTGTTTTCACGCAGCCATTGTTGCATTTCCCCTTTTAAAGCACTCGTGGGTGGCTTCACCGACTGCGTTGAGTGGTATGGCGCGTTGTCAATGACAACTATTATTCCATTTGGCGGCAAGTTTGGTATAAGCTTTTCATTAAGCCCTTTCATAAAATTGTCGGTATTCATTTCATGATGATAATCGCCAGTTTTGCTTTTGCACTTGTACAATAAGTCGGCACCTGGAATGAATCCGTTTTCTCCTCCGGCATGCACGAGAATCCACCGTTGACCCGGGTTAAAATTTTTTTTCACGCTGCTATCGGTACTGTTTTGCCAGCATTTATTAACAGTGTAGTGAGAATGGATCCACGTTTCATCCAAGTACGTGACCGGTTTTTTATTTACGCCAAGCTCACTGTTCTCTTTCATTCGGCGCAAGTAGCGTTCTCTCCATGCGGCGATATCGGGCTTTTGAACCAGCACCGTACGCGCATTTTTGCATTTTTTGAATCTGTAACCCAACTTATTTATCAAAATATTTCTTAGGAAAGTTCTTCCACCTTGGAAATTTAGGTCTCTCTTAGCAGCTGCCAGGATTTTCTTAAGGGTGGGGACTTCCTTTTTCCCTGTGTAAAAACTGTTTATCATATTGCGAATTGCGCAAATATCAAAATCATCAACTACAATTTTTTTCTTTGATGGCTTTCGCTTTTTACCCGGTGTGGACAACTTTAATTCCCTCATTGGATTGTTTCTAGTACTTGGACTGGGATAACTGTCAGTGCTTGGAACGGTGCTAGTACTTGGGGCCGTGGTAGTACTGTTACTCATAGTATTATATTTAATTGGCCTTGTGTGAGTGTCATAGTAACTTGGAATTTGTCTTTGATTTTTGTATTTGTTCTATTGCTTTTGCTCGGCAGTACTTGAGTCTATTTTGGAGTATACGGACATATTCAGGGTAAGTAGCGCCTGCAGTTTCCTCGTAGATGGAATTCGGTATATAGGGTTTGTTTCCAAATACAAGCTCAGGGAGAGAAATGAGTGGTAGAATGAATGGCTGTGTTGTACGCAAGCATAGCTGTGTACACAGAGCAGGGCCAGTTGTTTTGTTGCTCGTTAACATAAGATTTTAGGTACTCTTTTAAGGTGGAGTGACTTCTCTCGAGAGCACCTTGAGTCTGAGGGTGATACGGGGTGGACCATAATTGTTTTATTTTTAATAAGTTACATGATTGTTTAAATAGTTTGGCCGTGAAGTCGGTGCCTTGGTCTGTTAGAATTGTTTTGGGTATTCCAAATAAAGTAATGAAATGAACCAAACATTCGCATGTTTCCTCAGCTGTAGTGTTAGTAATTGGATAATCGGCTGAGAATATGGTGAGGTCATCTTGGAGCGTCAAAATGTATTTATATTTATCGTTGCCGGCTTCTGGTAATGGTCCTACTATATCGAAAGCTACACGTTCAAAGGGCTGTGTGGAAAGAGATGTGATTTGCATAGGGGCACGATTAGTTCTTCTGAGGGCTTTATTAATTTGGCATTGCGGACATTTCTTTACATACGACATCTACTCTCATGTTTTTCCAGTAGTATTTTTCTTGAATGCTTTTCAGCATTCTACCGGAACCTAAGTGACCGGCTATAGGGAGATCATGATTTTCTTTCATGATTTTAGGGACTTCACTCAGTGATGGGTAGATAATAGTATTCTTATAAATGTGTATAGTCATTTCTGAGTTGTAGAATAGATAAAGGATCATATTATATAGTTTGATATACTGCTATCAGTGGTTGAATCGATACCTTTGATTTTGAATTTAATCGATTCGTTAATAACAGGCATGGTATCAATGACAGATTTTTTTATTATACTTATGACATGACAAAAAAAAGAAGAAAATATGATATAGAAAATATGTTCACAACTCACAGTATTATTGCGCACACTTTCTTCATGTTTTTGCAAGATCTGGAGCTGGAACTGGAACTGGAGTGACCTTGAACTAGGTCAGTACTAGGTTTACCGGCGTGAGTCGTCTCTGAAACTCAGGAACTGGAGTGACCTTGAATTAGGCCAGTACCGGGATTTGCCGGTGTGATGAGTCGTCTCTGGAACTTTTCAGGAACTGAAGCACTTTCACTTTTAGGATTTTAGGCACTTTTTGGAAGGGTTCCAAGGATTTTACAGTCCCTTTTACGCTGCCACCAATGTTAGAACCGGGTTCCGAAATAGGTTTTTAAAAAAGGAAATTACTTAAGGCTAAAATAAACTTGTATATTAAATCAATAAAAAGACACGAGTGCAAGGTACATGTGCACGGTCAGACGGTTGGGAGACGACTGGAGTGCTGGACTGTGACGAGGGGGATAGAGGAATGAGAGGATGCTGCGTCAGCAGCAGGAATGCAGCGTAGGCTGCTGAGTAGACCAGAAGGGGTACAGATGAGGGATGTAACAGTACGCTCCAAAGCAGGTACTAACCTAAGTTACTTACCAATAAATTTGTCGAGATAAGCCCCACTCCTTTATTAAACGTTCCATATTGGTTCCTTTTCTGTCACAATCAATCACACAACTGGATATCGTTCACGGAGCACGCACAGACGTGGTAAATTGCGTTGTCACTATTTGTTTGTTCAATATTTTTACGCGATCATGCGAATCGCGTCTGTCACACAGCGGGAGCGAATTGACCTGGTCAGGTAATCTTCAAGTAAAATATTCTAACCCTATGTCTATGGTTCACATATCTCATTTGACAGCTCCCTCCCCTCCCGCCTTCCGCATTTCTGCCAGTATGACGCCATGTTTGTTGATCTGTCAAAACTTCTGAAGTTTTGAATCTACCTGCTACCTAAGTACCATTACATAATTTCTTCATAGGATATATTTTGCCATCCAAATACACACTAACCAAAATGATTTCTAAATTAAACAGAATCAGGAATCAATCCTCAAATATTTGTAGCTGTGTTAGAGGTAATATTATTTTTTAAATTAAATTGCCTTTTTTCTAATTTTTTATTTCTTGTAAAATTTTTATGAATAAAATAAAAAATGAAATAATTAATGAATAAAATAATGTTTTATTAAATTGCTTTCAGGTCAAAACTTGGGACGAAAAAAATATTGCTTCATACTTTTTGATGAAGACATTTTTGATTGCTTGTGGAACTAAAAAAAAGACCAATGATTTCGCTGACCATGCCCTTGTGTTTTTGTTACGGGGAGTAGTTCACAAGTGGCAGCAACCTCTGACCTTTTATTTTTGTAAAGGAGCAACTGCTGGGGTTGAATTAAAACAAATTCTGGAGGACATGGTCACTGCTGTTGCTGTTGGAAACACAGGACTGAAATCGTTGGCTTTGGTGTGTGACAAAGGTACAGCATTTCGAGCTGACCTGAAGAATCTCCAAGATGATACAAGTAAGTAGGTTGTGTTCTCTTTGTGTATCCTTTTGTGACAATATTTAAAACAATGCCCATAAATGGGCCCCAACCCACAAACGTTTTGACCTTTATTGTAACGTTGTAATTTTAATGTTTCAGATTATGTTATTGTAATTAACGGACAGAAGCTCAGTGTAATTCACGATCTCATTAAAGGATTAAGAAATAATTTTATTACAAAAAATATATCTGTTAACGGAGAAATATCGAAACGGAATGTTATAGTAGATGTTTACAAAACGGACTGCAATCATGCACAGTCGCGAATCATCCATAAGTTGAATGACAAACACGTATTTCGGAGAAAATAAAAAAAAAAAGGTAATCGTTGTTGTTTAATTAAATCACTTGTTATGATATTCATATCCTCAAACAGTATTTTACTATGTAAAATGAATGAGCCTGTTACCTGTAAAATTGTAATTTATATTATTTTATTTTAGGGGAAAAATTGCACTAGTTTTCAGCAAGACAGTAGCTGCTACATTGTCTTACACTGCTCAGTTTTGTAAGTTACTATACTGATTATTTTGTTTTAAGCATTTTGTATATGACCTTAGTATTGACTAAGTATTAATTGACTATATTATTTGTTTTAGCTCATTATGCAGATGGAACCCAAGTAAGCTCTACATTAAAGAACACTGGTAAAGTAATTTCATTCTTTCACGACCTGTTTGACTCAGTCAATGGAACAGGCTTCAACAAGAGTTCTAAAGGGAAACCTTTAGACAGGCGGTAACAGAAAAGTCGCAGCACCACGAATTTTGGAGGGAAGCAATTAAAGAACTAAATCTTATTTAATTTGTCGATAAACACGGTAAGGAAACACCTGTGCCATCGTTGAAAAATTGGATCATAACATTGAAAAGTTACCAGAGAGTGTGGCAATACTTAAATGAAAGAAATATTAAAATTATGCGCACGCGATATTTAAATGCGAAGATAATTTAACTATTAGGGAATCCAATTATGATAAAAATACTGTGTGTGTGTGTAAATAATTGGATTTCCCTTAGAGATTTTAAGAGCATATTAAAAGAAAAGAAATTGACCTACCCTTCAGAAAAGGCTGTGAGATTTTTTGGAATAATTATAGAAGAAGCAAACAAATACTTAGAAAATCAACCTAAACGGAGTCCTATTATAAAAAAATATGAAAAATCTTATCAAATCTAAGAATTTGTTTGACTTCCTAAATTGTGAATTGCATATGGATGCTGTTTCTAAATGCCTTTTTGCGTTAACTATAAGATTGGCAGTAAGTATTTAATTGGTGCAATGTTATTAATAAAATATTAAGAAATATAAGTAATAAGAAATGGTTTTTTTTCCTAACATTCCCTTTCTAACTTATTCATAAAACATATTGTTATTATTGCAATATGCTCATAAAATGAAATTAAAATTAGAAATGAATGAAATTCTACCAATTCCTAGCAAGAAAAATGTTTTAGGCTGAAGCCATACCACGCCTTTGCATAAAGATCCGCACCGGATGCAATGTTACGTTAAAAAAAAAAAACTGTCAAACATGATATGTGAACCGTAGGCGAGTCGATTTTTCTCTATGAGAGTGCCCTGTCTGAAGCTCTATGTGGTCTGTGGAATTGACTCTTGGTGGCGCGGCGCGCGCGCGAGTAACCAACGTAACTTGTGAGCACTAGGGATGTGTACTTTCTAAACGTTATCGATTCTATAATTATAAGGGCAAGGTAATAATTTGGCGTGCTTTAAAAAAACTAAACCGAATTCAAATTCCTATTGCGCAATTAGTTAAAATTCAAGTCTAATTTAGTGCCACCACTGACACCTAAACCACTGACATTTGGACAAGTGATTCTTCTTCGCAATCTAATGATTTTCTTAGCTTGACAGCTCGTGGCTCGATGACAATTCCGATTATGCAAATACATGTAACTGCTATAAGGAACACCATCGCACTAATAACTCTGTATAGCCAAAAAATTTAAAAAGAAACCAAATATAGTACAGTTTCTGATACACCTAGGTAATATTACCGAACTCAAAAGTGAGCGCGAGTACGGCGCAGCACTGATATTACCTACCTACCTACCCGATGCATCTAAGTACTCCAGATTTATCAGACTCTCCTAGGTTAGTACGGTCGAACAAGCTATTTGGTTTACATTTTACAACGTACTTTGTGTGTTAAACTGTAAACCAAATAGCTTGTTTGACCGTACATATTTGGCATTTTGGGTAGGTTAAATAGCTACATATATCAGACCCTACTCTTTCTTATATGTAACAAGAGCAATTTCGCATCTCTGCCTAACTAAAGTACCTAAACAAAAGAAAAGTATTTTTAGGGCCTTCCGCCTTAAATGTTTAAAACATTAGCATTAAATCATAGCAAAACATTTAAAATAACTGTCTAACGTGGTGTGATTGGGAAAGGAGCGGGGCGCAGGGCGTGGACGCACGTTGGATCGTGATTTAGTGATGTACTCACCTCATCTCGAGTTTCGATGTCAATTAAGATTATGACATTGTTGACACTTATTAATTAAGGTACCTATTTTCACGCCAATGATATGGTTCCCAAAACTTAAACACGTTTTTTTTTGATAGTGTTAGTTATAATGTGTCACACACTAACTAACAGTTGATGCCACTTTAGTGATTTTGTCACTAGATCTAGTGAATTTTAGGAGTTAAACAGTGATAATCTGGCAAAAAAATCACTAAAAAATTATTTGATGACTTTTAGTGATATTTATCGAATGTTGTGCTTTGCCGAGTAAAAGTTACCTGTTTCAGAACGTAGCTTTAGACGTCATTGTTTGGTTATGCTTTGGGATTCCCCAACTAATAAATCTAACCTAACACGTATGCAAAGTTTGTATTCAGAGTGAGTGCTGCATATTAGTGCTTGTATTTAGTTAGTTGCTAGTTTTCGTTCGCGAAAGTAGGAGACAATACTTATCGAAATCATTCAAGTCAAGATCTAAAGTTTTTGTGTGGGTTTTTGTGTAGTATTTATTTCGCATGATAATGGACGTGCCACTGAAAAAAAAGACATTATATTCTCAAGTAGATTTCAGAAGTATTTTAAATTGATTTTTAGTTTCGTCATGTTTATTTTTCTTCATTGTATTCACAATTAAAATATTATTTTTTGACTTACCTTGTGATTTATTTTAAATTATTTAGTGAATTCTGGGGATTTTTTTAGTTAAAAATATCGGTAAATCTAGTGAAATTTCAGACCAAAACTAGTGAAAAAGTTTTCTGCAAGGTGGCAACACTAAGTGTGTGTCTAGATGCTTAGCAGCCGTCTAAATGCCTACTTACTGCGCCCCGCGGTGTTAACAAGTTGTTAAAAAGTAGTATAGGTATAAATACGTATGTGTTAATCAAGGATCTAAGCTACCTATCTCCATTCCAAATTTCATCAAAATCCGTCTAGCGGTTTAGGCGTGAAAGAGTAACAAACATATATACAGCTTTATAATATTAGTGTGATTAAAATAACAACTGTTATATCTTTTTAACAATCCATTGTACTAAGTCCTATTTAATTAACCGACTTCAAAAAAGAAAGAGGTTCTATGTTCGGCTGAATGTGTTTTTTA
This sequence comes from Xestia sexstrigata, assembly GCA_941918905.2. Taxonomy (NCBI): domain Eukaryota; kingdom Metazoa; phylum Arthropoda; class Insecta; order Lepidoptera; family Noctuidae; genus Xestia; species Xestia sexstrigata. Next base: position 18,138,430 of record OW799205.2, read on the forward strand.
TGGATGTTCATCGATTTTTCCGTCAATTATAGACCGATTATGAAAATTATATCAATATTGTATATCTATACAATATTGATATAATTTTCATAATCGGTCTATAATTGATTTCATAATGATCCCGAATTGTTCCCATGTAAATTTTATTCCCGAAAGATTTGTATTTATTCCGTGAAGCTCAATATACCACATAATTCTTTTGAAAAATTACGACTACAACAATTTTGGTGATACGAGTAAATCATCGCCAATTCTCAATAGATTTTGAGGAATTTATACGTGTGCCGTAGAACGTATCTCAAATACCATCTACACATGATAATTTTCACAATCACTGATGGTAACTAATGGTTTCCATGGCGGCAGGCGTAAGCAAGAGGTACATGCGTACAATAGCTCAACGACCCCGGCGGATATCACTCGCCGAGCAAAAGATAGTGGAAGAACAGGTAGACGAGTGGCTCCAAAAAGGAATAGTCCAGGTTAGTTTTTCAGAATATTCTAACCCATTAGTGCTGGTTAAGAAGAAAGATGGGTCAACTCGAATTTGTGTTGATTACCGCATAGTAAATAAGAAGATAGTTCGAGATGAGTTCCCGTTACCAATCATTGATGACCTGATTGATAAGTTGAAGGACTCAAAGGTATTTAGCGTTTTGGATCTTAAGAACGGATTTTTCCACCTCAAAATAAGTGAGGAATCGGTGCCCTATACTTCTTTCATAACTCATCACGGACAGTTTGAGTTTCTACGTGCACCGTTTGGTCTGTCCACCTCGCCTAAATATTTTATGAGATTTGTTACAATTATTTTCAGAGAGTTGATAATGAGGGGTATCATGGTAATATTCATCGATGACATAGTAATTCCAGCTGATTCAGAGAGTCAAGCTCTAGAGAAGCTAACCCAAGTGTTAGATGTAGCTGCACAGCATGGACTAGAGGTAAATTGGAAGAAGGTTAGACTTATTTCTCGTGAAATAGAATATTTGGGTCATTTGATCAAAGATGGTGAGGTTAGACCAAGCCCACAGAAAGTTGAAGCAGTTGTAAGGTGTCCAGAACCTAAAAATATTAAGCAAGTCATGGGTTTCATTGGTTTAACATCTTATTTCAGGAAGTACATCAGAGATTATGCAAAGATTGCTAGACCATTGACGGATCTGCTGAAAAAGGACGTTCCATTTATATTTGAAGATGAGCAACAATGTGCTTTCAACACATTGAAGCAGAAACTGACCACTGATCCTGTACTAAAGATATACAACTCCAATTTTCCAACAGAGCTACACACTGATGCATCCAGTCATGCTCTGGCTGCAATACTACTGCAATTACACCCAGATGATGAGTTGCATCCTGTGCATTACATGAGTCATAAGACAACTGAAGCTGAAAGCAAATACTCAAGTTATGAGCTGGAAGCACTTGCAGTCGTAGAGGCTGTAAAGAAGTTTAGACATTACCTATATGGAATTCACTTCAAAATTGTAACGGATTGCAAAGCCTTCGAACAAACATTGAAGAATTATGCTATACTAAAATACCTACCTATACTCCAAATAGATACAAACTCACACCGTATCTATATAGGTAACTAGATAAATACACCAACAGTAAAATAGATTATAAAAAGTAATGAAAATGTATTGAAACCGAGATAAACTAACTAGAAAATTACCTGCCTAAAATAAAACAATAACGTATACTAAGATTACTATTATAGCGAACAACTTATTAACTACTGATGTATGTACCCTACCTACCGAACTATCTATAGTCGTGAATCGTAATAGATTTGGTGACAGAAATGATGATAACAAAAAACAATAGGAATCCAAATTAAGTATTTTCAAATTTACGTACGTACTAAAGTCAGTTAACTATTCTCTCTTAGTGAGCTAAAATCAGTTGTAAAGTATGAAAACTTAAATCCATAACAAAGAATTCAATTAGTAGACGCGGAGAATCTTAACACCGCGAATCAGAAACGTGCATCAAATGTGCAACGCCATCTATCGAGCTTGGTGTTAAACTTTTTTTTCTCGGCGACTTGGCGATGAATAAATGTTATTTTTTTACCAAAAATATTTGTTTTTCATGCTTTTTCACTGTTTTTTTGTTTGTATATCGTTAATACTTGAAATAAAAAACTAAAATCAATAAGTAAGAATTAGCGAGAATGATTGCTTTGTTAAACAACTTTAAATCGTTATATATCCTAAACTATTATTTATAATAAAAAATGATAAAAGGAACCTAAAGATGATTTTAAAATACCTATTCAACGACACCCCACTTGACATAGTTCATCAACTTTTTATTTTTTTATTTTGACAATATGGCGTCTGGTTGTCGCTGTGGTGAATTTTGATTACTGTTATCTCTTTAGTGACACTCGCAAGGTTAAGACGAATCGATTGACGTAAGAATTATCAAAATCGGCCTACGCATTTGGTCTCTAGAACGCCACATAGAAACAAACATACATAGACTGATAAACACATTACTCCTCCTTTGCGTCGCGCAGTCGGGTAATAAATAAATAATAAGTACTACCACTTTACTACGTTCCTTGCACACCTGTCTTGCCTCATTCACACCCATCACCTTCTTCATACATGCATGAAATAGTATAAAAATAGAAGATAGGTACTTACATTTTTGAAAGATTTTCTGCATTTCACAATATCACACAAAAATCGATCTGCTACTCGTATTTCATACCACGCCAGTGTAGGTACATAAATTACATCCGCTCCCGATCCAGTGCTCTTAGAATTTGAAATTTTTCCTTTCTATAAGTGCTCCGAATGTTGTTGATGTTTTTGTTTACATCGTCGGCAGTGATATCCAAATCAATACTTCGTATTAGACGCTAAACGGCCGCGTTCCTGGTATCTTTATTTTTGTAGTCCTTCAACCGTACGTTCCAGAGAACCTCATCTAATTCGTACAGTTCAACAAATCTACTTGTGTCACGCTCAGACCACTTTTTTTTCGCACGAGACGCTTGGTGTTGTTATTAGCCGCCATTTTGTTTTCCAACTCGTATACGAGCTAGCTCGGAAAAGTAGAATATGTTCCGAGTCTACTTAGATCGGACGCCGTCGTCGCGAGTGCGCTCGGATTATGGGTTGCCACAATCCGAGTTGCGTCCGAGTAGGTATCCGAGTCCACTCGGTCCGAGCAGGCTCTGATCGTGTCAACGCGGCTTTAGGAAAATAATGTCCATTACCGATAAATTAAATTATATATATCAAGTCTTGTTGCTTCTAAGCAGAGTTTAAATGTTACAGCATTTATTACTTGCAAGGCCCCGGCCCAACTACGTTTAAGAATAATTTAAACATAAGAGTTTTGTTTTCATTTTACATTACATTATAATTCAATATTAAAGCCTCCTAGCTAACCACAATCTTTGGACAATGCGATCTCTTTGTTGTCGGCCTCTAGCTAGGAGATGTTGCTCAACACCAGCACCTACATCCTGCTGTGGTTGCGGTATGACTTGGTTGTTGAGATCTCCTTCAGTATCCGCATTTGGCAACTGTGGTACTGGCAGCCGATGTTTGTTGCAGTTGTTATGCAATACAGCACAGGCATTTATGTGCAAGTAAATATCGCCAACGCGCTTTTGAAACCCCTATGCAGCGTTCTACAGTATTTCTGGTGAGACAATGGTGCCGATTCTCTTGTCACAAATATCTCTAAACTAGACTAAAAATCACTAAAATTTAGTTTGTTCCTGTCAAACGACGTTTCCCATTCTGATTTTGATTAAAGTGACATGACTTAAACAGATTATAGTTTGACAGCACTAAGTTATTCAATTTGGTGATAATTGGCAATTTTGCTATTCTGAAATTGACGTTTTTCACCTAAAATTTTAAAAGTCAAACTAAATCAGACTATTTTTAATCGCGATTAAAAAGGTGTGGAATAAAATTAGTTGTCATGAACTAAAATTTACAAAGCACATTTCTCTCTTATTTTATAAAAGTTTGGATGATTTTGTGTTCAATATGGATGTGCGTCAGGATTGCTCCGCCAAGTTATCAAATCAGAAAATGGTTTCAGCCAAAAATTTGTCGATATTTGTCAAAATCGAAAGAAACAAACCCCGTATTTGTCAAAGCAGAAATAAAGAAGTTATAAGCGTTTTAAGTTGGCCGCGCAATCCTGACGTCAAGGACTGCGCGGCCACGGAGATCTCAGCAACTACTTGGGATAGAGAAATAATTCCTTTTGTCAACTCAAGTCTGTATTTGTCAAGATTTGTCGAAAAATGAATCAAAGCTCTATATCAATATTATAATTAAATATTCGCCTTGAAAGTCATGGCCGCGCAGTCCTTGATTTGCTATTTTGTTTTTAGTATTTTTTTTATTAAAATTGAAGACTTCATATAGTATAGGAGTTAAAAGGAGAAAGGTCTTAATTTGTCGAAACTGACAAAAGCTTTAAAATACGACTAAAGTGTAATTAAACAGACGAAATCAATTTAAAACACAAAACTCGTGGCCGCGCAGTCCTGACGTTACTTTAAACCATGATATCTCAATAACTATAGTAGCTAGGATTTTGCTGTAGACGTCCATATAATCCTCATATTAACCCCATTAAAATGACATATCCTTTTACCCTCAACACTGTTTGGGACGCGAGTAATCTCAAGAATTATGTTACCCCATACAATGTTCTAGTAGAGTGACCATAATTTCAAGACCATAAGTTCAAGACAATACAGTCTAAGCGCATTTCTGTTCTGGTTTCTATTGTTAACTGATAAAAAACTTTTTTAATATTTAGATATTCTTATACATTATAAACAAAATGTACAGAATTATATTAATAGAATCTTGCAAGTTACTGCTCGTGGAAATGTTAATTATATCTAAAATAACGTTATAAATAGATATACACTATTTTAACAATTACTTACAGTAGAAGCACTAAAAAAAAATATCATTTAAGACGTGCTCAAGAATAAATGCAGCGTTACATTCACAATTATAATGATATATTTTAAAATATATCGAAGCAATTCTTATTCTTAATCTGTTTGATTCTTCACTGTTAATATAACGCTGTTATATCGTTATTTCTGTGATTATTGTCAAATAAATTGAGTATACATAAATACTCTTTATTCCCAGGGTCAGTAAAAAAAAACACTGAATCAAATGCACGAGTAAATTTAATATTTTTTACAGATAAATCAGTAAAATTACTATTTTAACATTATTCTAAGTTGGTCTCTTCGGCCGCACTACAGGAGCATCGACGCGAGTTTGCCTATTGCGCTCTCTTTCTAATATTGCTTTTCATTCGCACAACTGCTGGTCAGCGGACCACCGCGCTCGCGTCGAATCGTCACGATACCAGTATTATATCTCAACGGACTGTTACTGCTGTACGTTGTGGATCCGACAGTGATATTCCGATAAAAAGGACATAAGTGTGTATTCAGTGAGAGACTTAGTGTATATTTAAACGTGATATAAATAATTACGTGATATTAATCAATATGGTGAGTTATTTATTTTTGAATTAAATTTGTTAACGATATTTATTTTGTGTTATCTACCACCATACCATGTTAAAACTTTTACCAGTTTTGCTGTAGTCAGTACTTTTACATAGGTACCTAGTTAAAAAGTAGATCGGAATAAAGTCCTAACAAATTAGGCCTTAATGAACAAGGATGGAATTTATTGTGTTTTATATAATTAATAATAATAAATAAAGCCTGGGTAAGGTAAACCTTTCCCAGGCTCTCTATTTAAAAACTAAATAGAGCGTTTAAGGTTTTGCCTAAACCAGACGCAACTTTTAACTCCTGGTAATCTCAAATTATTAAAAAGCAGTTATAAATAAATAGATATTTAAAAATATACTTTTTAATTTAATTTTCAGATAAAAGCGGGTCGCAAAGGAAAAGTCAATAGTGAAAAATTAAAAAAAATATTTCTTAAGTACGGAGATGTATGCAGAAATCGCAGTATTAAATATAATGATCCAGTATTTAAAACAATATCTAATGAGTTAGATAATACGATAGCTCCTAGCACTACGACGAGTATTTTCAAAATGATGAAGATGATAACCTTTATTCACCTCGAGTTCAGAGTAGTTCATCTTCTTCACCGTCGCGTCATAGTGTGGCTTCATTATCGCTGACATATCAAGACAAGGTGAAAACATTTAGTTTTACAATGGACGAGCATGAATGGAAAAAAATTCAACCCGTGATGGTACATTATGCTAGAAGAGATATAAGGACCTCATCGACACACCAAAAATACAGGAGTCTGCCAAAGTTTAAGTGGGCGACTTTTTTGAGAGAAAAGCTCTGGGAGTTATCTAAGCTACCATGTACTTGGAACTTTAAAAATAAGAAAGTTGACGGTGAAAATAACATTTCGTTATTTGGAAAGTGCTCACAATGTCAAAGAGAAACAATAATAAAAACCGAAGCAATTTCTGAAAAAACTGTAAGATTTACATGCGATATACTTACTTGTAAGGAAGAGAATGTACCACACAATCCTAAAAAAAAATCAAAATTAACTCCATACAAAAGAGGTAAATTAGCAAAAATTCTACAGTATAAGCCTGCCGTAGTCGTACAAAAAGAACTTGCGGCCAAATTAATTAAAGACCCAAATCAAGTTTGCCCACCAGTGCTGCCAAGTTTAGCAGCTCTCCGCCAGATCAAGTATGAGAAACGACAAAGCAAGAGACTTCATGCTCACCCAATTTTAAGTATACTCATGATGACTCAAGAGGTACAGAACTTTATCCGTGAAGTGACATTGATACCGTGTTTTCATTTATATTATTGGTCTGATCAGCAAATAGAGTACTATACTAACTATTGTAATAGTTTTTCTAAAGTGACCATTACTGTAGATGCAACTGGATCTTTTTTTCAGGCTATAAAGCTTCCCGATGGAACTACACTAACAAAACGACTATTTGTATATATTGGCATGATTGCTTCGGATTCAATTAAATCTACTCCAATTTTTCAAATGGTTACCGATTCTCACAATAAAGATTCAATTGCAGCGTGGTTAAAAAAATGGTTAATTCAAGTAAGGAGCCCGCCACATGAAATTATTACCGATGACTCATCAGCATTAATTGCAGCTAATGTTTCAGCATTTACTACGTTTAGCAGTATAAAAGATTATGTTAAACGATCTGTTTTAGTCTTAAGTGGCCGCAATTATGCATTACCTGAAGTATTTATTAGGCTAGATACAAGTCATTTTATCAAAACAATTTATAATTTACGTTGCTTTGAAAATAGGGATATAAATGTTAAAATGTTATACGTTCGTTGCATTTTGTATATGAAAGAATGTGAATCGTTTCAGCAAATTAAAACTCTCATTACTGATGTTGTAAGACTATGTCTAACCGAATACGATAACCCAGAAAACCCTGTTTCTGTTTATATTCAGAAAATAAGTTGCACCTTAGGTAATACTACATATACGGAACCTAATGAAGACACCGATGAGAAGGAAAATATTCACGAAAACATAATCCTCGACGATGATGACGGTTTGCTCTCATGGTTTGATGAAATTGTTGAGAGGGAAAAAAGCCTAGATAAAACAAAAAGTTCGTCAGAATCACAAAACTCTTTCTACATGCCTCATTTAATAACAACGCTCAAACGGTTACTCCTAAAGTTACCCCTCTGGAGTAATATTATGTGCCCATTATATAAATCACAAAACAAAGTACCAACATCTTCAGCTATAGAGAGCTATTTTAAAACTATGAAAAATTTGTTATTCACAACAAGGTCGAAGAAATATAACATTGATGAATATTTAAATATGCATTATGATTATTTATTAGGTGAAATAAAAATTGCTTTAAATTGTTTAAATAATTTCGCCGACATTGTAGACAAAAAGGAGAAAAACATTAAAAGAAAACGAGGTAAGACTAGGAAGCGAAAAATGTTACCATTTGAAAACAAATGCTGCAAAAAAGAAAAACCTAGTGTAACCAAAACGTTTTTAAATGATTCGGTATTCTCAGTAATTCCTACGTATGTTGAAAACTGGAGAGGCGAAGGTGTTCCTAAAGATGATTCTGCAAATAAACCTGTAAATATAATGTTTTTAAAAAATAGTAATTTTACTGTACAAGATATATCTGAAAAAAATATTAAATTAACAAACACTTGTGCATTTGATTCCGTATTTTTTTTATTGGCCCACGGATTTAAAGAGTATTCATGCATACGCGATTTATTTGACAATAATTGCAGAAATAGGGATATAACAGCGTTTTTACAAATCCTCTGTAACTCTGATAATAACAGTGAAGAAGCAAACAAATTAAGAATAAGAATTGCTTCGATACATTTCAAAAACAATCATTATGATTGTGAATGTAACGCTGCATTTATTTATGAGCACGTCTTAAATGATATTATTTTTAGTGCTTCTTCTGTAAGTAACTGTTCAAATAGTGCATGCATAAATTCTACCCCATCAAGAAGAAAACATGTGTTTATACCGTTAAATTTAGATATAATTATTATTTTCACCATCAGTAACTTGGAAGATTCTATTATTATTCATGATTGGGAAAACAAGCAATGCAGAAAATGCAATGAAGTAGTTCTATTTCATAATACCTTGTCAAAAATTGTTACATTCGATTTAAATGGCACGCAAATGGTGTTTTTACATGAGGTACCTAAAAGTATAATAATTAAACAAAACATTTATAAATTATTAGGTGCCGTAGAATATGTTCCTCCAATACTTGGAACAATAGGGCATTATAAGTGTCATATTATAAGAAATAGCGGAATGCTTTGTTACGACGATAACAAGAGTAAATTAGAAGAGAGTACAAACGATTCTGTATATATCCATTTTTTAACTTATGTTTTAGTAGAGGTGTAAGAGCCGATGAAAAACATTTAAAGTTGAAGAATAATGATTTTGTTGATTTTTGAAATCTTTATATTTGTGCAATGAATAAAAATATTCAAATATTAAACAAGTTTTTTATTTCGTCTTATTTAATATTTTATTTAAGTTTTTGACTAACAGAACAGAATGCCCTTGAACTGTGCTGTCATAGCCAGTTTGACAAAGATTAAAAACAAATCGAAATTATGGTCACTCTACTAGAACATTGTATGGGGTAACATAATTCTTGAGATTACTCGCGTCCCAAACAGTGTTGAGGGTAAAAGGATATGTCATTTTAATGGGGTTAATATGAGGATTATATGGACGTCTACAGCAAAATCCTAGCTACTATAGTTATTGAGATATCATGGTTTAACGTAACGTCAGGACTGCGCGGCCACGAGTTTTGTGTTTTAAATTGATTTCGTCTGTTTAATTACACTTTAGTCGTATTTTAAAGCTTTTGTCAGTTTCGACAAATTAAGACCTTTCTCCTTTTAACTCCTATACTATATGAAGTCTTCAATTTTAATAAAAAAAATACTAAAAACAAAATAGCAAATCAAGGACTGCGCGGCCATGACTTTCAAGGCGAATATTTAATTATAATATTGATATAGAGCTTTGATTCATTTTTCGACAAATCTTGACAAATACAGACTTGAGTTGACAAAAGGAATTATTTCTCTATCCCAAGTAGTTGCTGAGATCTCCGTGGCCGCGCAGTCCTTGACGTCAGGATTGCGCGGCCAACTTAAAACGCTTATAACTTCTTTATTTCTGCTTTGACAAATACGGGGTTTGTTTCTTTCGATTTTGACAAATATCGACAAATTTTTGGCTGAAACCATTTTCTGATTTGATAACTTGGCGGAGCAATCCTGACGCACATCAATATGGAAGCACATGTGATTGCAGCTGTTGTCGATTCGGCAGAAAGGTAAATTTAGTGTTATTTTATTATAATAGGATACAAACAAAATGCATTCATGAAAACTTACCAAAGGATTTTTGTACTGAACATGCTACATTATTAGTTGGAAAAGAAGTGCATAAATTCACTTCTCATACTCAAAGCATCTGTGTCTATTAAGAAATAACTATTTTTTAGAAACTTTCAAGAAAGAATAAAAATATTTGAGGTTAGATTTTTTTTTGTGTTCTTTGGCTAATTATCTTGTTTTAATTTATAGATTAGAAGCATATGATCGAAACCAGAACTTTGGTGCCGACTGCAACGGTCAAGACATTGTATACCTGTGTCCACCCTGTGGTACATTCAGTGATATAAATGCGGATTCTTCACTTCCCATCACCCAGACCGGCAATCCAAGAATATTTTCATAGGTACCTACATGAATACATTTGTTGGTCAAATTTTTAGAAAGCTGTCCATACTAACAGTGATTATAAATAAAATACTGTTTCATCTGATCACAGTATACTCTAAAAAGCTTCTGAAATACTCTAAAAAGCTTCTGAATATATATTTTTGTTATTTGTTTTCAGCTTTAACACTCTGCATAAAGGACAGCATTTATATGAATATCGCCATCTTTTGACCGCCTGCTTTACCTCCGATGGCATTTACACCTATTTACGAGACCAGTGTAAAGCAAACAAGGACAGCTATATTGCTCCTGCAAACAATACTGTAATTTAGTCATTTACACTTTTAAGGAAAGAACATGAAGGCGAGATGATGCATATTTTAATGAAATGTTAACTCATTTAATTAACTTTTATGTACATTGTACATCATTTAGAACCTGCAATTCTAAATAAATACCTACATATATGTATAAGGACTATTTGAAGATAGTAAAAAGGCAGAATTAAAAGTAATCTTTTATTTAATATCCTTCATAATACTCTCCAAAATTTGAATACTTTTAGATAAAAACTTAGGTGCACTGTACACATGCTTGTTCACTGTTGTTTAATGTGTTTACTTCTTCTTCAAGACCTATTTCTAATGCTTAATGTTTGCTGTTGTATACGTGGAAGTAACACTACTGGTTGAAGGTTGCGGTTCTACTTCAAAACTTTCCTGAAATAGTTTTTTCTGCCCTTTTTCTCATAACGATGCTGTCGTTCGAGGGCGGCTGGATTTTCAGGTTTAGCTTCAGTGAAACAGAATACCCATGGTACAGCTGTCTTTTTATGGAACTTGGCTTCTGAAATAATAACGAAACCACATAAGTTAACTTTTTTGTTACTTACCAAGAATGACACAAATTAGTAAGTAATGCATAAAAGTATGTGATGATACTGTGTTATCTCACCTGTATAATATGAAATGCACTCCACAATCGTGCGGTAAACACTCCTTGACTATTTTAATGCGTAAGGCAGACTCCCATTGTTATTTGAGTTTGCTTTCCTTACGAAACTAATGAACTCCCCTATTTTTACAATTTAACGCGCAACATTAAGGCATTATTACAATAATTGCGGCAATTAATAACGATAAACAAAAACGATTGAAGAAATCCATACGATTTGACAGCTCTTATTTTAAAGCAGGGTATGGTCGTAGAAAGTGCCCATGGCAGAGGAGTTTAGTTTATTATTATTTTTTAAACCTATGGGTTGATTGATTAATTATTTATAAATTTGAGTTGATTTTTTGTTTGTTTGAGGTTTCAAGCAAACAAAAATTCAATCCAAAAGACATGGCCGAAAATAGTTTTTTTATTAATCAAATATTCTAACCAGGAAAATATGTGTATAGACATCGCAAAAAAGAACTGTTCGTTCTTATTATGAAATACATATTTAACAGACCTCCAATTTTGAGAAAAATCGTTTTTTATTTAAGTGTAACTTAATAACTTATTACTAGTTAAAACGAACAAACCTTTTCCAAACATCAAGGATAATAAAGCGAACACACCGAAAAAAAAGTAAACCTATACTTGACAATGTCACTGTCAAATATTGACTGCAAGTGTCAGTCATTAGTGTCATTACTCAGGCTTTTTTTTGCATTTCAGATCATTTTCGTTCACTTTCATTCAGCTGTTGTCTATGGTCTAGTGCAATCTTAGTCTATGGTTTACTCAACTTGGTGACTGTCAAACTCGAATTTAAATGTGTCAAAACTTTATCTAAGTTTAGAGAATCGTGTTTTCAGAATAACTTAACAAAACCAACTAACTAAAAATAAGAAATTTTAGTTTTAGTTTAGGTTAGTTCGGTGTACAAGTGAATCGGCACCAATGAACATTTTTGTAAAATGCTCATTTGCACTACCAGGTTCAGCGTGAACAATTAGAGTTAAAAAACATGGTCTCTCTGAAATATTAAAATTGCACTTTTAAGACCATAATTGAATGTACTACATATAAAATTAACTTAGTTTGTATTATATATTATAGCTAAGATTAGTATTTAAAGACATTATTGAATAAAAACGGTGTTTTATATTCTTGTGAACACTTAAAATAAAAATTGCAAATAAGGTACAGTCACGTACAGACTATAACTGATAAGCCACTTTCAAGATTTTGCAGTTTAATACAAGTAGGTTAAAATTGGGGATTTCAGATCAGATAAGATCTGGAATCCCGCAATTTTCACTCATTCATCATTTCATTCATTAAATTTTATAAAATTCTCTATTTATATATTCAGATTAGATCCTTAGACCCACAGTTTTCACTATTTAAATATTCAGATTAGATCCTAAAACCCACAGTTTTCACCATTCATTCATTCAATCTAAAGTGATAATTTATGGGGAACCCGCAATTTCTCACTCATTCATCATTTCATTCATCGCTCGGTAGATTTTACTGAATCTTGATGCTCTGTCCGTTTTTATAGTTGTGATAGTTTGATGAACTAGTGTTCAATATTTTCTGATCAGTCATATCTTGAGTAAATATTATCTCACCACTTGCATTTGTTGATGCAGTTCAAAGGGCGAGTAATCATGACGTCATTTCATGATACTCGTAGTGGTCATTGTTTTTAGAATGGTTTCACCGAGACTCGTTAGCTCAGTTGGTAAGAGCGCCGCCGAGTAACGATTCGGGGAAACGGAGGTCGGAGGTTCGATTCCTTCACGAGTCTCTTTTTTTAATTTTGTTGTTTTTTTTTTTTAATTTTTTGTAGATGTATCAATTTTATCGAATAGTTTTATATTTTTGTTTCTTTAAAAAATTGACGTCTTGATTTGTCGACATAATATTTTCCTTTCACGGCATTTAAATAAAAGCAATCAGGAAAGTTTTGAACATGCTGCAACCAAGGATCATCGTAAATCTCCCAATCTTCTATAACACCTCCACATGAAAAACAAGCTGCTTTATCATTTACACTATTACCACAATAAAAAAATCCAGCATCAGCCATTTCCATCACTAATCTTCTCCTCGAATTTACCGTTGCCCAATAATGATTAAATGAAAATTCACGCATTTTATACGTGTTATACATTTCATAGCGCGGATTGTATTCATTTTGAGACATGTTCTGTTTACTCGCTCTCTACTTCTTGCTACAGATAATTATAAAAGCATAATGAGGCTGTATAGTGGTTGCTAGCAACTTATAAAGATAAACATTTAGGGGTTTGGGAGGGATTGGAAACTGATCGTAAAAAATTAAACAAGAAAATATTTATATTAAAATTTTATTATCTATACACCATCTATTTAAACATAAAACATTTTTTAAAGCACATATTGAATCATGATAAATACAACTATACAAATCATGGCAATCTTCATATTTTTTGTACAAGCTTATCAAACTAGGACAATCTTTATCTTCTAAATTATTTACATTATTATTGTTTGAAATAACTTTTAACCACAATACCTTTTCTTTACCTTTGGTGTAAACACATTTATCTTTTAAAATATTTTCAATCAAATTCCGATAATTTTCATAAGACACAAATCCTTCATCCCAGTATATCTTCCTATTACGTTCAATCCAACTAACTCGTCGTTTTTCTGGCTCCGTCAAACCGCGATATGGAAATGGCGGCTTAATTAAAAACACCTGAATTTTATTATTACATAATATAGCAATTTCTTTGATGATAAATAAATTTGATTCTGATTTGAAACCTTGAACATCTACAATGGCAGTCATGATAACCTGCGCACTATGTTACTCAAAGGTTTGTATTCCACAAGTCGATCGTTAATAATTAAACAATATCCAGTTGTGTTATCTGGTATTGGTGCTGAACATTCAATCTCCAAACGCACATCTACGGGACCTGTTTTCAAACTATCGTTTTGCCTTGAACAGTCTATGATAAAGAGAGGAGCCTTCTCCTTGAAACCAACCAAATCAAGCAAGGGGTCTGCCGGACAGTTGTAATCACAGAACATATATACCCTAAAGGGAAGAACGTCAACTTCATACTTTTTAAATGCTTACATAGAAGCACACTAGCGCTGCCGTTCGTGCCATCAGAAACTTTCGATAACGCGGGAGATTTGAAATGTTTTCAATCTCCCTTTTTATTTTTCGATACCGGAATTAGAGAGAAAAAAGAGAGTAATACAAAAAAGTTATAAGTGAATTAGCATTTTTAAATGAAGTATTATTGAAGTACTATTTCAATAATAGTTACTTACAAATGTTGGTGGCACTTTACATACTCTTTACGTGTAGCCACAATAAAATTGGACAAATGTTGCCAAGCATCTGTATTATCAGAGGTCTGATTTTTAAGCGTAACAATTGCTTGGCGCCACCTATTCATTGGCGGAACTTTCTCTATTTCATCGCATCGGTATATTTTCAAATCAATATAGTGCGTTCCCGGCTTGTTTTCGTAGGTTTGGCGCGAATGGCCGTTTGCAAGGCGTCGTGTTATATAAGAAGGTAAAGGTGTTTTACCAGTAACTGCAGGGGGCTCTTTCTCATCGTCCTCGCTATCGGTTCCAAACAGATCGTATACTGTGCACTTCTTTGAGGCGATGGGTTTGATATGCGGTTTCTTTGAAGCTGATGGACGGGACGGCGGTGGGGTCGACGACTGCACGGCAGCCGTCGTGGAAGTGGACGGACTTGCTCTCGATGGTGACGACCAGGACCCTCGTGTCGGCCTCGTCATGTGAGTTGATGTGTGCTTCTTTTTTCGCCCATCGTGCTTCTTTTTTGGAACCCGAGGTTCCTCTTCGACATCGGAGGGAAAAAGGGTCTCGGCGTTTTCGAGCGACCTGAAATGGACAAATAATAAATGAATATTAATACAATCAAGTAATTATTCAAGCACACATCCCAGTTTGATATGTCTGATAAGTACACTACACTAATTAATTATCATTTCATTATTGTCTATCTACAACTAATATTGAATACATCTTTTTAGAATACTGAAACATACCCATCACAGAAATAATACTCTAGTACACCACAATACTATATCGCGCTAGGTTAACTGTACAACATAAATAGAAGAGCAGATTTATTGCTTTAGGGAATAATAAGTCATAGCTCGATTCGGAGGGGGGTCGAACCCCGTGGTGCTTAGCTATTGCGGCAACTACTTACAATACATTGCTACTACTGCGATAGTAAAAAATAATTAATTAAAAAGCTACTTACATTTTTCCTTACTGCTGGTTGATTCTTGGTAAGTACTTGATGTTAATCTGGAGCTCCTGGTAGCTGAAGTGATGCACCTAATTCGCTCTCCAATGTTTAAATAGCCGGGATTCACGTGAGGTTTTTCCATATATGTAATGCACGCGTGACCCTAAAATCCTGACTCAGGACTTCTTCACGGGATAAATGCTTTGCAATCATAACCAGATCAACAAATCTCAACCTTAAATTATGGAATATAAAGTGTACATTAATATTTGACCAGATTATAGTAACTACATTCCAATCTTACATACTAATTAAATACCGTGACTTCGTTTATACATAATAATTTATTTTATTACAACATTAGGTAATTTATATTATTTTTATTCTATACTAAGAGACTGCCTCGTTAGTCTAGTGGTCGCAAGCACGACTGCTGAGCATGAGATTCGATTCCTGGGTCAAGCAGGTAACCACCACCCACACTTCTGCCTAATCCTTCGAGGATTTTATGCATTACAGGCGTGATGTTATGATCTGATTGATTAGTTATGTCATGTGTATACTAATAATACACAGTAAGAGAATTACCCGACTGTGTCAAGCAAAAAGACGGTGACATTACCGGCGAACATTACCTTTCTTTTTGGTGATTAAAAATTATTAGTTTGAAAAATAAGATAATAATAGCAGGCAAAACCAGAAGTAACAATAGTACGTCGATATTGCTATTTTGTTTTGATCCATCTCCATAAATGAAATTAGAACTTACTTTGCAAATTAGACATACTACTTACACACATCAAAAATGTCTAGGGATCAAGCATTTTTATGCGGATTTCTTGAGATTGAGATGTGGCTTTGTAATAAATTTATGATTTTATAAATTTATATGGATCCTTTTTGGTGCATTTCATAATTTGAATCAGGAACTCTCAATCAAATTCGAGTAAAAGATGAAAATAAGCTGTCAATATTTTCCCTATAAAAACATACAACGCATTGAAGACATTATTAGTGCTACTGTTTCCCTACTACTGATTAAAACCAACGTTATTATGGAGCGGCGACGTCATTTAAGCAGGGAAGAAATGCTCAGAGCCGTGGGAATGATAGAAGCTGGTTCCCGGCAACGTACTGTAGCTTTAGCTCTGAATACAAGTCAGAGTGTTATCAGTCGACTTTGGACACGTTACCGAAGCACTGGTACCGTGGCTGAGCGCCATGGAGGACGGTATCGCTGCACCACACGGAGACAAGACCGATACATTCAAATCTTAACTCGAAGAGCTCCAACAATAACCGCCATGATGTTAGCCGTGAGGCTTCATCACTCTTCAGGGAACTTAATTAGCGACCAAACAGTCAGAAACCGCTTGCATGAAGTGAACCTTCATTCCCGAAGACCGCTACGGGTACCACCTATAGCAATGCACAATCGTAGGATTCGATATCAATGGGCTCTTGAACACAGAAATTGGGCAGAAGAACAATGGCGTTTCGTGTGCTTTTCTGATGAGTCTCGTTTTGGTATGAGACCGGATACAAGACGTATACGACACTGGAGAACCCCTGGACGCCAACAGCGATTAAAATCCTGCCAGGAAGTCCATCCTTATAGTGGTGGAACCATCATGGTATGGGCGGGTATTTGGATCGGCGGAAGAACTGAGTTGATTTGGATCAGAGGCAACCTCAACGCTCAAATTTATGCTGAGACGATTGTATCAGACGTCATCGTTCCTCTACAAGTGCAAATCGGTCCCTTATTTCAGTTAATGCATGATAATGCACGACCGCACACCGCAAGAGTTGTAAGACA
The DNA here is from genome assembly GCA_941918905.2 of Xestia sexstrigata. Classification (NCBI taxonomy): domain Eukaryota; kingdom Metazoa; phylum Arthropoda; class Insecta; order Lepidoptera; family Noctuidae; genus Xestia; species Xestia sexstrigata. The sequence continues at coordinate 18,155,767 of OW799205.2, forward strand.
GACTCTCGCCGCAGCTAACATCAATGTCCTGCCCTGGCCTGCTCAGTCGCCAGACTTGAACCCGATTGAGCATGCATGGGATATGCTACAGAGAAGAGCTCTGCCGAATATGGAGGGTATCCAGTCGCAAGAAGACCTTTTTTTGTTGTTGCAACGAACATGGGTGGCCATTCCACAGCGTGATTTGGATGAACTCATTTTGAGTATGCCAAACCGATGTTCTTGTGTTGTTAGTGTTCGCGGTAGAAACACGGATTATTAATTGTTTAAGTTACCCACTAAAATTTTAAAGAAAACTGTTATTTCAGTCTTTTTTTCGAACTTTAATGTTAGTGGTTCAAATGTCAAAAATCCCTTTATTAGGAAAATGGCAAATTTCTTTATTAATGCAAAGGTGACTTGGTTTATCGTTACTGTGACAAACGAAAACACTTTATTTGATGAATCCTTAAAGAAAATTTTAATTAATATCAATCAGGAGAAAAGTTATTGCAAAAATATATGTTGATCCCTAGATACTTTTGATGTGTGTACATGCGATGGTTTTGCTTGCCGAATATTCTCAATATAAATGTATGAAAAAGTAACAGTGAACAAACGAACCGTAGTGTTTATTTTATCAATATGTATTTATAGTAAACAATAAGATGTTTGGCGCCGTGATGTCTTGAGGTTTCAATTTCACCTTACCATTTTTGTCCGGTATCTACATCTAATAAAAAAATACGACTTTGAACTCTATAGATTTAATAAAATTGTATATAAATTAAAAGAAATATATTAAAATCGATCATTCAATTTCTGCATGTGAGTCCTCCTGACTGGGTAGAACGTTATTATCGTGAAATATCGATAAGTGTTAACATAATACATTTCTTTAACAGTACAGATAACTAACAATAAAAATAAAAGCATTAATCAGTATTTAATAAAGGTGTCTGGTATACCACTGTCAGTATTTATTTCTACATAGTTCTATTTTTCAACCATAATTGTTGTTTTTGAGATATAATAATAGTAAATGAAATATTAATATAAGTTTTTTTTTTCTAGGTGTTTAAAAAAGTCTGGACATAGAATTAACTATGTCACTCACACCACCCTACACTCCTGTTTTAGATAACATTGACCAACAATGTATTGTAAGTATCTAAGTGACCATCGATGTTAACAATTGATTTCATATTGGTGCTGTTTAATAACACACACATCATTCATCTGTATCATTTTTATTTCAGAATTTGTTAAATAGCTCAGACCCAGTTCTAAATCCATTTTACTATGCTCAAGACCGAGAAAACTGGTACGCTGAAGCGGCGGCAAAAGCTAGTGAAGAGAATAGACAGCAAGAAATAGAAAAGAAAAAATTAAAGCAAAAAAAAAAAAAACAAAATCTTTTAAAAACGCATCCTTTATCATGTGTAAAGAGCCCGGGCATGTTCAACGAATAATAAAAATAATAGTACATGATGTGAATAGTCGTCTGGAAGAAATAGACAGTGACCCTGATAATGCAAGCGTGAATATACAATATTTAGTGCCAAGTGATTCTGATGAAATTAAGAGTGAAAATGAATATTTAATTAAGAAAATTGTTAAAAAGTTAAGTTCAGCTCATGTAATTGATATTTAAAATATAATCATTCAATATTATTTTTGTTTTAGTTTTTAAGTTTCCCTTTTGTTTTACTTTACTTGTGGGTTTTAGGATCTAATCTGAATATATAAAAGTGAATTTTATAAAATTGAATGAATGAAATGATGAATGAGTGAAAATTGCGGGATTCCAGATCTTATCTGATCTGGAATCCCCAATTTTGACCTACTAATACATTCTCGAGATTACACAATTAAACATGAACTCAAACCGAATGCTCGGAAACAAGATGACAAATTACTAATAATCGGAAATAGTCTTATCCATAGAGGTTCAAGAATTACTTATAAGTTGTCGATTATAAATCCATACAATGTTGCATAAGTTAATCCAATCTATTTGATACTGACCTCTTTTGAATTAGAGCTCATTAGAAATACTCGTTATTTCTGAAAATCTATCACAAGACAGTGACAGTTGAAATGTCACAGACGATAATATCGAATTTTGGTTAATCGTAGCCGTGGTTATTTACGCGATAATGCCAGCTGAAGTTTCTGAGGAAATACGCCACAGAATAATTTTAACATTGCATCGGCAGGGTCTGAGCATTCGTGCGCGGCGTGGCGATGAGGTCGGAAGGTGTAGGAGAGCTGGTTTAACTACCGCCTCTTACAATGCCGTGAACTCTCATTTCGATCAGCATTTTGGAAGATAATTTGCTTCCTTCTGAAAGAATTGCATCCACAGCACGAAATGGCAAATATATTTTTTTTCACGATAATTGTGCTATACATCGTGCAAGGATTGTCAGCACACGTTTGATCCACATCCAGACATAACGGTGATTCCATGGCCAGCTAAATTCCCGAACCTGAATCTCATGAACTGTTGGGTTACATGGTGCAGCGATGGGATCACCGCAATAAACGAAGAAAAGATCTGGCTCAACATTGCCAAGAAGTATGGGAAAACATGCGAGGGACTGATATTGGCACTAGATTGGTTACCTCCATGCAATTACGACTGCAAGATGAAATAAACAGCCAAGGAGCATAATATACTCGATATTAAGTCTGTCCAACAATATTGATTGATAAACGAAATAAAACTATTTTTCAAAGGTTGAGTATTTTTTTAGCTTAGCGCATTTCAAGACATTTATAATAGCTAAAACAAACTCTTTACAGAAATAGTAAATTAAATTCGTAATTCTTGCAAGATGGCGGCATTTATGTTTACTAAATATGCAAAAGTAATCATAATCATAATTATCATGAACGTCATCTTGGACGCTTTGCGTTCGGATAAAATCGTGGGTGCGAGTTTTTTCCGATGTCGAAATTATACCAATCAAAATGTCTCCGCACACAAACGTTACTTACTATGGCTACGCTAAAACAATTGTCGCTTGGTTACGGTTTCTACACCTGCAGACCTGCAATTGGTCGACTTTGAGTGGTCACTCTATACTATATGTACGAATATAACAGACTAAACCCATTTGCATTACACAGCTAAAATACGAATGGTGGCAAGTGGCTCATCAATTATACTCGTAGTCCTTACATAAAAATTGAACAAGTAAAAAACAAACTTTATGATAGATTACCTAGCAACCAAATAGGTTCTCCTCTATTTTCTTTGTAGCTGTTGGAGACGCTCCTGTATCTCACAGTTTTTCCAAATATAAGCATCATGTGTAGCTACACCAAATGATGCACCAATATTGATTATATTTAAATCACTATCACATATATCTAAAAATATAAACGTTATGGTATAATTATGTTGCACTGGATATTACTATTCATAAATAATTATTTATTATACGGAGATATCAGAATCTTTGTTGGACTTACTATTTGTGCATTCCTAGAATGGTAATGTTTTCTATTAAAAAACCTTTCTGCATGTTCTGTGGGTTGAATTAAAGCTACATGAGTACAATCAATACAGCCTATGCAACCAGGAGATCCAAATTTGTTTGAAAACCTAAAAAGAATAAGTAAACATTATAATATTTGTTTGTTGGACTTACTATTTGTGCATTCCTAGAATGGTAATGTTTTCTATTAAAAAACCTTTCTGCATGTTCTGTGGGTTGAATTAAAGCTACGTGAGTACAATCAATACAGCCTATGCAACCAGGAAATCCAAATTTGTTTGAAAACCTTAAAAGAATAAGTAAACATTATAATCTTTGTTTGTTGGACTCTTACTATTTGTGCATTCCTAGAATGGTAATGTTTTCTATTAAAAAACCTTTCTGCATGTTCTGTGGGTTGAATTAAAGCTACATGAGTACAATCAATACAGCCTATGCAACCAGGAGATCCAAATTTGTTTGAAAACCTAAAAAGAATAAGTAAACATTATAATCTTTGTTTGTTGGACTTACTATTTGTGCATTCCTAGAATGGTAATGTTTTCTATTAAAAAACCTTTCTGCATGTTCTGTGGGTTGAATTAAAGCTACGTGAGTACAATCAATACAGCCTATGCAACCAGGAAATCCAAATTTGTTTGAAAACCTTAAAAGAATAAGTAAACATTATAATCTTTGTTTGTTGGACTTACTATTTGTGCATTCCTAGAATGGTAATGTTTTCTATTAAAAAACCTTTCTGCATGTTCTGTGGGTTGAATTAAAGCTACATGAGTACAATCAATACAGCCTATGCAACCAGGAGATCCAAATTTGTTTGAAAACCTAAAAAGAATAAGTAAACATTATAATCTTTGTTTGTTGGACTTACTATTTGTGCATTCCTAGAATGGTAATGTTTTCTATTAAAAAACCTTTCTGCATGTTCTGTGGGTTGAATTAAAGCTACGTGAGTACAATCAATACAGCCTATGCAACCAGGAAATCCAAATTTGTTTGAAAACCTTAAAAGAATAAGTAAACATTATAATCTTTGTTTGTTGGACTTACTATTTGTGCATTCCTAGAATGGTAATGTTTTCTATTAAAAAACCTTTCTGCATGTTCTGTGGGTTGAATTAAAGCTACATGAGTACAATCAATACAGCCTATGCAACCAGGAGATCCAAATTTGTTTGAAAACCTAAAAAGAATAAGTAAACATTATAATCTTTGTTTGTTGGACTTACTATTTGTGCATTCCTAGAATGGTAATGTTTTCTATTAAAAAACCTTTCTGCATGTTCTATGGGTTGAATTAAAGCTACATGAGTACAATCAATAGAGCCTATGCAACTAGGAGATCCAAATTTGTTTTAAAACCTTAAAAGAATAAGTAAACATTAAAATACAAACAATCGCATGAACATACACATAACATGCAATCACTGACCTTTGATTATAATGTAATCAAAGTCACTCACATAAATACTTTCTACATTTATTTAAATAGGTAGTTTCTTACTCATTTATGATTGTGTTTCTTTCTTGTTGTATTTGAGGGAACCTTATATACTTTGTTAAAATATTAAGTGTATTCAGAGCAATTGTCACCTCTTTTAAAGCTATGGATACACCGGCTTGGCTGAGGCCATGCATATAGCTGATGCCCACAGGTTTTTGGTATAACCCCGTGGCATAGAATTAGAGTGCTGTGTGCTGTGTTTCTAAATGAAATTCTGCCATCTTCATAGTATGCCAAGTGAAATTGTACCAAATAATCGTCGCTCTAAATAAACGGTATTCTAAACGAAATTATGCGAAATTTGAACATTGCCAAAGGTAATCATGCCAAACCAAATTCTGCCACCTTAAAAGTATGCCATTGTAAATTCGGACATACAAACGTTCGGCCAAACAATAACTATATTAAATATTTTTTATGCCTTAAAAATATTCGTTTAAAGAAGATTATGCCAAGTATGTTATGCCAAATAAATTTCGGAGCATCAAGATTCTGCCAGATAGAAGGAACCCCTCACCACGAGCGAGTTGTTTCAACTCTGCCAGGTATGTGTACTTTCTTAAGATCTTGTCAAATGCCGCAAGCAGCTTTAAGCCAGAAACACACTTACGTGGCGTGGCGCTTGCTGGCGCGTCGGTGACTGTGCCCACTATTGTGTCGTGTCGTGGCGCGCTCTGGCGTTATTTCTGAACAGTACATATCGAACCTTTGCAGCGTTCAAACGTGCATCATGTTTTCTTCGGATTCGGATAGTGATTTTGATGAAGACCTACAATTTCTCTTGGCAATTAAACTTCTTGAGGACAAAAAACATAGGGCGACAGAAAAAAGGTGAATTTCGTCGTCTTGTCAAAAAACTAGAGAGTGACGAAGAGAAATTTTATCAGTACTTTAGAATGAACAAAGGACAATATAGGGAAATCCATTCACTAATTGAAGACAAAAAAAACATACTAAATTTCGCGAAGACTGGCGTTATGTTTATGGTAAGTTTTATTATTACTTTTTATAATTATTATTGACATCACATAATGCATTAAAATTATTCAATTATCATCAATTATAAATTAGTTCTTTACACTTCCTTATATTCTTTACACTTTGAGTTATATAAAGCTTTTCGTTCGCGAACAAGTTCAATAAGCTCGGAAGTCAATATTTCATATATTTTTATACATTCATCAAAATGCTATCAACTTAGTTGTTCAGTTCAGATGGATAAAATTGGCGCCAGTTAGGGCCGGTTTTTTGATCCGTAGTCAAACACCATATCGTCGGGGATAGTGCAAAACCGCGAATCTACCATAGGTAAAGGCCGCGTATCTGCATTTGATCCTTTGTTCGCAACGAGTCACACTAAATCGTGTCACCGTGTGACTGGTTGAGAAAAATATTCGCATGGAGTAACAGTGTGACTCAATGCGAATTTTTATTCTCATCTAGTAACACTAGTACACGAGTAGTGTTACTCGTTCGGAAAACCAAATCGCATGGAGTAGCAGCGTCATTCGATGCGAATTTTTATACTCAACTAGTAACATTTTTCAGAATGTCTATTTGACAACGATAAAGTTAAATAAAAATTATAAAATAATGTTTAAATTTCTAACATATTAGTAGGTAGGGACGTAACAGAAAAAAACTGATCAGGTTTTCTACTTATTTATTAAGATTAGTTTAAATCATTTCTTAATCTAAAACAAAGTGTTTTTGTCTAATTGTACTTCGATGTAATAATAAAAAAAACAACCTGGTTACAGTACAAAATGTAAATAATTCTTTTTTACCTACTATTATATAATTTTTCCTATAAAATCAGCCTTCTTTATAACACAAAATAATCACATTTATATATTAAGATTAGTTACCAACTAATATCACATTAATAATTTCTCTTTAAAATCAGTCTCTCTTTTATCACAATATAATCAACAGTTATTCAGAAATATTCGCTTTTTGACCATTCGTAAGTTTAGTGTCGTAAAATCTCCAGGAGGGTCCCAATCGTAATAGTACCATTTACGAAATCCATCTGAGCATCTTGTATAAAATTATCATTAAGTATTGACTTTGATAATCGTTTTCTGGATGGTTGTGTATTGTTTTGATGTTGAATGTTGCGAACGGTGTATAATTGGGAATCTTCTTTAAGTATGAGCAACAACTGCATCAAATTTGGGTTCTTCTTACCGACGGCTTTGTTCAATTTATGGTGCCAGCCTTCAATGAAGTTTGTGGTTCGATGAGTCTCCCCAAAAGCACACCAGACTTTTAAAAAATCTTCGTGGAGCCATTGCTTTTTCATATAATTCACAAATTTTTGGATTTGTGGGTCATTATCATCATATCGCGAAATAATATACTCCCATCCGTTCATGATTTCTTCTTGAGGTAACAGTGGTAGAACTGCGCTTAGGCTTACCATGCGTTTCTTCTTTGGGTCTTGAGTATTTGTTATATGCAATTCACGGCCTTTCTTAAAAATTGCCTTATTATAGTGGTAATAGCAGCCCTTGACTGCAATTGAAGGAAAAACTGTAGCAATTGCTCGCATGGCGGCCTTTTCGTAGTCTACTTTAAATATTATTGGATTCCAATTGGGTAACTGCGACTTTATTATAGAGAACAGAATCACGTAGGCTTCTGTGTTTCGGTGACTCATCAAAGCGTAGACTAGAGGTATTATATTAGTGTGATTGATCGTGCTGCCGATATCGCCATGGATTGAATATAGTTGCGTAAATGGAATATGACAACTTTTGAAAGTTCCATCGCCATAAAAGTCTGTTAGCTCGCACAAAGTTTGCCTTGCTTCGGAAGAAGAAAATACTAGTATTCGTGTATCATCACATGTGTACTCCGCTAACAAAAAATCTTGATAACGAGGTGGGACTTCGACTTCCAGCACATTTTTATGTTGTAGTTTTTGTACTTGAGCCGCTGAATTACGTGTTCTATATAACGTGTCTTTAATGGAACTAAATTTAGGTATTGAAGTAATTATGTCTATTCCCGCATCTTTTAGCTTTCCGACCATGGCATTGTATTTTTGAGGAACACTGGGAAATTCCTGCGTAGTTATATCTTTTTTTAAATGTTGGACAGATTTCAGGATTTCGTTGTTCGCAAAATCTGGTGTACATAAATGAGGAGTTTCTTCTAATATACGCTCTTCCTAAAATAGTAAAATGGGATAGAATATTAGTAAAATAAAATATTGGTAAAATATTGACTTAAAACTAAAAAGCCTGTTCTCTCAATAAGCTAATGTTTATATAAAACTAGTTGTAAAGCTATAAATAAATCAAGACAAAGCTTTAGCACCCAAAATACGTCACTGTGGTTTCAACAAATCTCAAGTGAGCGTGATAAAACAAAATGGCTGCCACTAAAGGACGCGAGGAAAGTTTTTCAAGATGCAGTATTATTATTTATTAAATGATTATATACAATCACTATTTTACATTTTATTTTTTTTACATTTAACATATAAATCAATAATATTATATACAACGAAGCTATGGAATACATTTTGGTAATATAGTTTTCTTACCTTTATTCTTACAAGCCCTTTGCACACCTTTCGTTTTGTACACGCCCACACAATCAATCCACTTTTATGTTTTTTCCTGGCGTAATATTGATGACCAGCTCGAAGAAGAACAGTGCCACCGTTTTTATTAACAAAAACTAAATCAACACTGTTTGACGAACCAGACGTAGCTTCCATTTTGAATGACAGCAGAGCGTGTACTGAACTTGTCACACGCATTGCACGATTCACCATGAAGCAATGTTGCCAGATCGGTGCGTAAAAAATATCAGAAACTCATACATTATTTTATAATTTTTATTTAACTTTATCGTTGTCAAATAGACATTCTGAAAAATGTTACTAGTTGAGAATAAAAATTCGCATCGAATGACGCTGCTACTCCATGCGATTTGGTTTTCCGAACGAGTAACACTACTCGTGTACTAGTGTTACTAGATGAGAATAAAAATTCGCATTGAGTCACACTGTTACTCCATGCGAATATTTTTCTCAACCAGTCACACGGTGACACGATTTAGTGTGACTCGTTGCGAACAAAGGCATTTGATCTAGTTTTACACGGGAAAGTTAAAACTCTTTAATATCTTTATTTTAAGGGCAATTGGACTCATTTTTTACATAGAGAGTAATAATTCATGTTTTCTATGTATTTTTACCATAAATTATCCGTTACAATTATTAATTTAACCGCTACGCTACTTACGCGGATTTGATTTGACCGCACCTAACTGTTGTCAGTTGCGCGGTTTTGAAACCAAACAGGTAATTAATGTAACAAATAATATTTAATAATCAAAGCAAAAAGCGACTTACATCTGATCTTTACAAGCTTTTGAGCGTTGTTCTTCTATTTATTAATCAAAGTATTTTTCTATACAATCTCTCTTAAATAAAAACTTGAAAATACTGTAAAATCAACATTATCATCATCATCATTTCAGCCGAAAGACGTCCACTGCTGGGACGTCGTATTCGGGACTCCGAATACAGCTGTACGAGATTAGGATGGCTATCCTAATCTCGTACAGGCTGACGTCCGGGATGTCTTAAGGTATAGTGTCGGGTCAGTCTAGCTATCGGTGCAACATTAGTTATTTCAGAGAGTGCACAGTAATTTGGGTCGGCAACAGAATCATCTGATGAAAAGTCAAAACCTAATTCACTTAGATTAATATTATTGATTTCAGTGCATAACATCCTCTTTAGAAAGTGGTAACGCCAACACTGATTAGATAGATTCACTCTTGTAATATGAGGCAGTTTATATTTCCCGCTCCTTTTCCTAACCTGCACATGCAGCGCTTTTAGCATCATTCAAGAAGTGAACATGAGAACGGGGGAACGAGGACTGACAGCTGTCAGTTCGACGAAGAAATTGCACATGGCCGCACGTGTGTAACGATTCTCTCGAACCACTTCCGCACCGCATGACGAGCCCTTTCGTCTGATCATCCGCGAAGAGACGAGGATCATCTTGAGCCTTTCTCTGCAACATTCAATACACTTCCGCTCCGCCAAATGCACCCTTGTGTTTGATTACCCAGTGTAATAAGAACTAAAACTATATTCAAATATTGGTCGCGCGACCCGCGTAGTGATACTCTGCTGTGTGATAGTCGAAGGAGATTGGATCCCGCTGGCCTGCCCCAGGTGAGTGCTGCATGTCCCTTCTCTTCTCCTTTTTTCCGCCTCGATTTTCGTCACTGCCGATTCACTTTAGTTAACGTCCGCTAATATCGAAGGTAGGTTCTGATACTTTTCAGAACTGAATTATTGTTGGCGTGACCATATTTGTGGTCCTTCGAGCCGGATTTCTGATCCTTTTAAAATACTGGAACCCTCCAGCCGCCCTTATTAGGATTTAATAGGCCCTAATAGGAGAAACATTCATAAATCTACGCCATTGTATTTACCGCGTAGATCAACATTGCGTTGATCTTTCTCTTAAATAAGTGTTTACTCATCTAGATAAACATATTAACTTTCCATCTAATCCGTATTTCAGTACCTAAATAACGCTAAATTTGGATAAATTCGAGTTTTAATTTCGTACAATTTTTATATTAGACTACCCTCAAATTAAATTGTTGTCTCGCCGTGTAATATGAAATGTTCTATAGGTTGTAAAAGTTCGCCATATTTGATTTGACATTCATTCATATTTTTTCGGTCATCCATTCGTTAACTCACTTTCAAGTTGTTCATGCATTCTAGTTCATTATTAACCGATCAAGGTAGGAAGTAGTAGGAAACGTCCATTCTTCGCTTATTCTTTACGCAAAATAGTAACTTACTTAATTTCATCGTATTATCGTGGTTCATTAAAACCCAGATCAGCTGCTTGTTTACAATAGATTTAATTTATAAGCTTCGTTATGCCTAAACAAGCGAAGAAAACTAGTGATTCGGGTTCTGATTATGACGATGCAGAAGATACACGATTACTTACGTTACAAGCTAAACGCGAAGCTATCTTTGAAATTGTTCAAAAGATTTACGATCTTTCTTCGAACACCGATCTAAGGGAAAGTTTTCTTGACGAATCGTCACAAATAGATTTATTGCACGATGATTACAAACGGGTTCTGGACGAATATAATAATCGTTTATTGACATCTAACCCATCCGCTAAGCCTGATTATAAGAGTCTCATGGCTTTTGAGTCTCTGTATGGCAGGATAAAGCGAGTACAGTCACAATGCTCGCCACATAGCGATAGTGTTCCGCACAAGTCTAAACCTAGACTCCCGCCGATTGAATTAGTCCAGTTTTCGGGTGACATTCGTTCATGGCCACTATTCTATGCCAGTTTTAAATCGACCGTACACGATAATCCATCTCTCACTGACGCCGATAGATTATATTACCTATTGGGGAAGCTAACCGGTAAAGCCCAGTCTGTGTGCGCCGGGATATCTCCATGTCCGCAAAATTATAGTCTGTTGTTACAAACGCTCATTGATAAGTACGACGACAAGCGTATGTTGGTTTCTACGTATTTAAATCAAATGTTTGAGTTCAAAACTTTCCAATGCGCTTCAGCAACCAACTTTGATTTATTTACTGAGAAATTTAGCAGCGCAGTCGCCGCTTTAAAAAACCTTAAAATGGATAACCTTACCGATTTAATTCTGATTCATATCGCCTTACAGAAAATAGACCCTGATACCATCCGCGCGTTTGAAATTAAATACTCAACAAAAATACCTACCTTTGATAACTTAGTCGAATTTATTTCAAATCGAGCCAAAGTGTTAGAACGTACTGAGCCAAGTTCTTCAACCAATAAGCGTCCGGTTAACTCTAATCGGCGTTTAAATACCGCTTCGCCGCCGAAGTGTCAAACATATTTAAGCACAACGGCTGAATCCGCGTGCAAGTGCCTATGCGCTAATATTGTGCATCAACATTTATTTAAGTGCGCCGATTTTAATGGAATGACTCCACAACAGCGTTATAAGTGTGTGAAGGATAACAATGCGTGCATAAACTGTCTTAGTTTAAAACATCGAGTCGCTAATTGCTCGTCTAAGTCAAATTGTCGTGTTTGCAAATTAAATCACCACACATTGTTACACTTTAATGAGTCATGTACCGCGCGCCCTGGATACTCTGCGCAAGCCGCTCCCGCTAATCAGCTGGTCGAGCTCACCGCTGCGGCGCCCCCCACCTGTGCGCCTGCACATACTTCTCCGAACCTAGCCGCATCTACGGCACGGTCAGATGTTACGCTGTGTGCATCTGTTGATTCCCGATTGTATCAGTGTTCGAGTAATGCACTCACACATAACAAGCAGTCCACGACTGTTTTGTTATCAACCGCTCAAGTCGTTGCCTACGATTCTAAAGGGAATCCACACATTATTCGCGCGCTTTTAGATTCCGCCTCACAAAGCGATTTTATCACTAACGAGTGTTGTGAGCGTTTAGGTATTCAACCTCAAAACATGAACCGTACTATTGTAAAGGGGTTCGGTGGGGCTGAAAAGGTAGTTAACACCAGTCCGATTAATATTAAATTATATTCCCGATTCGACAGTAAAATTTATTTTGATATTTCGCTACTTGTTGTTGATCAGATAACGGACTTACTGCCTACCTCTTTGATAAATGCCAGTGATTTATCACATCTACATAATTTACCGCTAGCCGACGAATCATATGGAGTGCCTAGTAAGATAGACGCTTTAATAGGTGCTTCTCTTTTCCCGCATTTACTTCTCCCCGACGGTGTCCACAATCGTGACACGTCGGTGCCGCGCGCTTTGCGTACTGTTTTCGGCTACGTAATTATGGGCTCTGCGCCTACGTTACCTATGCATCGAACCGCCCAGGCCCTGACATGTTGCCTCGCTCAGGAGCCTGTCGCTATTGACTCATTAGTCAGGCGTTTTTGGGAGCTCGAGGAGCTTCCCTCCGCACCGCCCATTCAACACCCCCCTGATGTTGAATGTGAATTATTTTATAAGTCCACGACAACCCGCGATCCCGTTAGTGGTAGGTACACTGTAGCACTGCCATTCAACGAGGATGTTTATTCCCTCGGGAACTCCTTTGATAATGCCCGCAAGCGTTTCCTATGCCTCGAAAGAAAGCTAGAAGCTTCGCCTAAACTTAGGTCTGCATATGATGACGTAATAAAGGATTATCTTGCGAAAGATTATGTTTCTCCTGCGTCGTACGATCCCCGCGACCCAACACCCATATACGTCATACCGCATCACGGGGTCGTGCGCGAAGATAAGACTACGACTAAGCTGCGCGTGGTTCTAGACGCAAGCGCGTCTACTTCTGGTGGCCGGCAATCATTGAATGATATTCTGCACTCAGGTCCGAATTTGCAAGGCGATTTGTTTACAATATTATTAAATTTCCGCTTACACGCGATCGCATTGACCGCGGACTGTCGCCAGCAGTTCTTACAGATTATCATGCGCGAAGCTGACCGTCGTTATCAATGTTTTCTTTATCGCTTTACTCCACAAGACCCACTACAATTGTATAGGTTTAACCGCGTCTGCTTCGGTTTAAAATCAAGTCCCTATCATGCATTGCGCACTGTGAGACGGTTGGTCGAAGATGATGGCGCGCGCTATCCTCTCGCCAGCAAATTCGCGTCTACGTCACTTTTCATGGACGATCTCGCCTTCTCGATTCCCACGGAACAAGAAGCGATATCTGCGTCACGACAATTGATTGACCTATTCAAAGGAGCTCAGTGGGATCTCGTAAAATGGAACAGTAACAGTCGTGCTGTACTAGATAATCCCGCTTCGCACAAATTCCCTACGGAGGTTGAGTTTGACAAGACCATGCAGCATAAAATACTAGGCCTGCATTGGTGTATTAATGATGACGTATTTTATTTTAAAATTACGGTTCCCGCAGATGTGAAGTGCACTAAGCGCTCCATCCTTTCTACAGTTGCCCGACTGTGGGATATAATGGGCTTCGTGGCCCCCGCAGTCGTGTATGCTAAGCTACTGATCCAACAGCTTTGGCATCTTAATTTAGATTGGGATGACACCCCACCGCTACACATCGTTAAAATATGGAAGCAGTTCTGCGACGAGTTACCGGCTCTTAACAATATACGCATTCCGCGTCATGTAGGTGTTTCTAGCAACTGCACTCTCACTCTTCTATCCTTTTCGGACGCAAGCGAACATGCCTACGGTGCCGTTGTATACGCTCACGTGACCGCCGCCTCCGGTAACACGGTTCAGCTTGTCTGCGCAAAGTCCAAAGTCGCTCCTACCAAGCCTCTGTCTATAGCACGCTTAGAGCTCTGCGGCGCGCTTCTCATGTCCAAACTGCTACGCATAGTTTATGAAAATTACTCGCATCATCTTCCAATCAAGGTATTCGCTTTCACTGACTCTAAGGTCGTGTTATATTGGATCAAAAGTTCGCCACGTCGGTGGCAAACCTTTGTAGCAAACCGCGTTGTTCAGATTACGGAAAATATCTCTGCTGACAACTTCTACCACGTCGCGGGGACTGAAAATCCCGCAGACGTTCTTTCACGTGGCATTACGCCTCAGAAATTAACCACGCACCCTCTGTGGCTCCACGGGCCCCAGTGGGCTACATTGGATCCGTCTGAGTGGCCTCTCAAGTCTCTTGACGACCAATTTACTCCGCCTACTATTGAACAAAAAATTCTTACACACGCTGTGTACTCGCCTGTAAAGCATTGTGCTTTATATGATCTCGCTAACCGCATCTCCTCATGGAGCAAAACTCTTCGTATAACTGTATACGTTTGTAAATTCGCAAAATTGTTACGCCGCCGCGACACTATTGCAGTGTCCGCTGATGAATTAAATTTCGCTGAAAATAAAATTCTTCGCGCCCTGCAAAGTCAACACTTTGCAGAGGATTATTCTAATATTAAGAATAATCAGTCTTGTTCGCAGGTCCTCAACCGCTTGAGGCCTTTCATTGAAAACGGTCTGATCCTCGTAGGAGGTCGACTCGTTAACTCCGCGCTGGACTATGCTCAAAAGCATCCAGTTATCTTACCGCGCAATGATCCCGTCGTAAACTTGATCATTGATTTCTACCATGTAAAGTATTTACACGCCGGACCAGAATTATTGATGTCGCTTCTTCGACAGAAGTTTTGGATCTTGTCCGCACGCCGCATTGTGAGACAGCGCGTCCATATGTGTAATACGTGTTTTCGTTTAAAACCGCGCCCAACTTATCCGCTGATGGCCGACTTACCTGACTACCGCACGCGTCAGGTCACAAAAGCTTTCACGCACGTAGGCTGTGACTATGCTGGTCCTCTGCCGTACGTTCCTGTGCGCCGTCGTGGCGTCCACAGTGCGAAGGCTTACCTGTGCATTTTCACATGTCTTACGACTCGTGCCGTGCATGTCGAAGTCGCCACGGACCTTAGCACGCCCAGTTTTCTTGCCGCGCTGAAGAGGTTTCTCGCCCGTCGAGGACCGATTCAGATCATGTATTCTGATAATGGTACATGTTTTAAGGGGGCTAACTCTTACCTCCGCGATTTGTACAAGTTTCTCAATACTGTGTATCGCCCAAAGTTGGAGGAAGAGTACGCTGAGAGTCGGATAGCTTGGAAATTTATCTGCCCGAACTCTCCACACTTCGGAGGCGCTTGGGAAAGTGTCGTGAGGGTTGTGAAAATGCATCTGTTCCGAGTTGTAGGACAGCAGCTTCTATCATACGAAGAACTTTGTACTGTTCTCACTCAAATTGAATGTCTCCTAAACTCACGCCCGCTGACAGTACTGAGTTCCGATCCCGCAGAGCCCACGGCCCTAACGCCAAGCCATTTTTTGCATACCGCGCCTCTATTTTCTTTACCCGCGCTTGAAGTCAACTCTGACCCTGTCAGTTTACTTCACCGACACTCGTTACTGGACAAGTTGGTCCAGTCGTTTTGGAGTCGTTGGAAGATGGAATATCTACACGGTCTACAGGTTAGGCAGAAGTGGAACACGCCGTCGTTTCCTATCACAGCAGGAACCGTGGTTGTCGTGATGAATGATAACTCACCGCCCCTATCCTGGCCGTTAGCTATTGTAGAGAACGGCCACCCGTCTAAAGACGGCGTCGTGCGCGTCTGTACAGTTAGAACCGTCAAGGGAACTTACCTGCGCCCGGTCGTTCGTTTGTGCCCTCTTCCAAGACAATAATTAATTAAACCGCATTTCGCATTAGTTTAAGTTAAGTAGTTAGTAATACCGCATCGCTTTAGTTTTGTAACGTAAGAAATTAGCTTATCCCGCTTCGCCGTGACTCTACGGAACTATTTATCTCACCGCGCGCGTTGAGCGCTCCTAGAGTCATAGTAATAGTTTTCTCTTTCGTCTTATTATCGCTTCTTTAATGGTGACCCATTAAGGGGGGGTGGAAATGGTAACGCCAACACTGATTAGATAGATTCACTCTTGTAATATGAGGCAGTTTATATTTCCCGCTCCTTTTCCTAACCTGCACATGCAGCGCTTTTAGCATCATTCAAGAAGTGAACATGAGAACGGGGGAACGAGGACTGACAGCTGTCAGTTCGACGAAGAAATTGCACATGGCCGCACGTGTGTAACGATTCTCTCGAACCACTTCCGCACCGCATGACGAGCCCTTTCGTCTGATCATCCGCGAAGAGACGAGGATCATCTTGAGCCTTTCTCTGCAACATTCAATACACTTCCGCTCCGCCAAATGCACCCTTGTGTTTGATTACCCAGTGTAATAAGAACTAAAACTATATTCAAATATTGGTCGCGCGACCCGCGTAGTGATACTCTGCTGTGTGATAGTCGAAGGAGATTGGATCCCGCTGGCCTGCCCCAGGTGAGTGCTGCATGTCCCTTCTCTTCTCCTTTTTTCCGCCTCGATTTTCGTCACTGCCGATTCACTTTAGTTAACGTCCGCTAATATCGAAGGTAGGTTCTGATACTTTTCAGAACTGAATTATTGTTGGCGTGACCAGAAAGATTAGATACCAAATTATTAGTCGAAGTCACAGTCAGACCAGAACATTGTCGTGATCATTAATTTCCAGCAGATTTTCTAAGCAGGAAGCACTAAAAGTGGTTGTGTCACAATAAGCTAAAGCTTCAGTTTCTTTAGCTCTTCTTGATTCTCCGAATTAACAAGACTGGTATTTAGTAAGTTTTTGGGGAATTCTTTGGTATTTTCATCAGGTGCCGATTGCCTACGCAAAATATTTTTTTTAAGCTCCGCAATTTTTCGCACCTTTTTTTTTAAATCGATTAAGGTTGTGACGTGAAGTGTTTCGTCTTTGCTACATGACTCATTCGCCATTTTAATGCAAAAAAAATAAACATTTAATCAAATGCATCAGTATAACACGTCAGTTACGCGGTTTCACTGTTCATCAAAGTAAAATCACTTTAATGAACAGCAAAACCGCGTAACTACATAACATGGCCGATTCTTGCTTTCTATTGGTCGAAAGAAAGTCAAGTCAGCGAGAAGGCTGCCAATCGGGATCTTGCGTGGAATGCCCGCGAAATTGAAAATTGGCTACATTTGTCAGATACGCGGAATTATCCAATGCTAGTTACGCGGATTTGCTCTATCCCCGACGATATAACAATTTGTTAGATTAACCATAGTCAACTAGTCAACTGATGGTTAAAGGGCTATTTTTTTTTCGATGTCTAGTTTAACTGTAGTCAACCTTGACCATTGGTTACACGCACAATGGTCCACTTCAAGGACTAAGTGCGGAAACCTAAACCCCATGATAGATAGACCATTGGTTATTATATTGCCAGTGTAATGAGAAATATTTTCCTTAAAATAGCTATAGTTTTTTGGGCGTAACGTTTTTCTATGTGACAACACTTCTCCTAATGATTGAATGAAACCAAAAGAAACGTCTTATTTGACAGTTTAAATGTCAAAACTCAGACTGCACTAAAAATCAAACAGTTTATATAATTACCACGAGAAACAACAACACAACAAGTTATATTTTTCACTCCGTGTTATTTATTGAATTGTTCTTGAATTTGTGCCGTGCCCGTAACTGCCAAGCATCTTCTATCTTCATAAATATGTCAGGATACAGCCAACAATCAAACAAGTTAGTATTTTTGCATGCTAGATATAGCTGAGTTACATAACTCGTGTTTTATTTACTTGTACGTTACAATTTTTTTTTATTCTAGGGACCGCAGCTCTAATTTCTGTAAAGAAGAAACAAAAAAACTAATGTTGCTTCTACAGGATTACCCAGTAATAACGATTAAAAAAACTGATCACTCCAGCAACCCAAAAGAAGCTGCTTGGAAATTGCTCACAGAAAAATTTAATTCCGATGCGAAGAAATACCGCAGCAGAAATATAATAATATGAAAAAAACTGCAAGAAAGGTAGGGGCTATAGTTCTTTAAAGGGGGGGGGGAAAGGCAGCGGCGTGCAGTCGTCCACCAGGGTGGGCAGGCCACGAAATAATGATAGCAAAAAAAAAAAACGCGCAACTCCACAACGTCCGTCGCTCTACATAATTATGATGGCCCTCAAAGTAGTCACATTTATTGATTTATAATATTTGAAAATAAGCCTGTAAAAACAAAAGTTATAAATACAAGAAGTAAAGAACTCACCACATTATTCAAGGTTTAACTCACGATTTTCTAACGATGCAAACAGAAGAAAGATTCGGCTACATCTAATATCTTATCCAAGTGAGTGGGTGATAGTTACAGAACACGTCAGTTAATTACCATATATTATTTTTAGATTAATTCTCGTAATTCGGGTACAAATCTACCTTTAGACACAACTTGAAGCTTGTCATTATACGATAATAGAGAAAACTTATTGCCTTTAACTTCTAACAAACACACATTATCAGCACAAACTTCACAAGTAAACACCATTGTTAGGTGAATAAACAATTAATACACAACAAAATTAATATTTTTACACTGCTGTTACTGTTAAATGTACGTTTTTTGTTTCAAAACAAATAAATGTGTAAATGTGTAAATAACTTAATATGTTAAAATTAAAACGTTCAAGATCGCGATATAAATTGCTTGTCACAATGAAACAATAATGGCTTCCTTCAGAAAAATATAATTTCTAATTTGTCGATGGATAAATACGACCAAATAAAATTGCATCATTTTCATATCGAATTGCTTCACAACAGTGATCAACAAAATTTTGCAGGATAATACGAAATTCCACTAATTTATATTTAATTTGGAAAGGAACCGGAACCAACCCTGCTTAGTGCATTGCTGCACGGTAGCCCGCGAAATTCAAATTTCCTCACGTTTTTTGCAATTTGCAGGCCAGTGCTAGGTTGTATGTTGATGCTTATATGATTTGCGGCTGTAAGACGTATGTAGTCATATTTTAATCAACATACAACATAGCACTGGCCTGCAAATTGCAAAAAACGTAAGGAAATTTGAATTTCGCGGGCTAAAGAACATCCACCTTGAATCCTGGCCTTGCGTTGTAGCAGCCAATCATAGCCCAGCTACACTCGCAGGAGTTACCGCCCAAAAATTGCTGCAATCTATACATGTGTGCGGTTCATACACACAAAAATATGCACCAATGTGCCGCTGTGTGCGTAAATTTATCAATGGGATTAAGGCGAGTAGACTGCTTGCCTATAAGATGCGTCCGGCGGGTGAGCGTCGAGCTTCGTAGCAACTTCCAGTACAGTGTTAGTTACGTAACACGGGCGCGAAAAATTGCTATAAGTATTCGAACAGGAGTTAGAACTTTTTTTTTAATATTTTGTACAAAGTGTTATTTTATTAAATAGTTCATTAGTTATAATAATTGCCCCAGTTGGTAGGGTAGGCTTTGTCTAATTGCCTCTTCGTTGCGCACGCCCATGGGGGTAGGGGCTATAGTATCTTTTTCCCAATATTTTTTTAGTTTGATGCTGTAATACAGAATATTCCACAATTGATTATTATAATTTAGGAAATGACAGGAGAGAAGTATGGAAGGCGGCAAACTGGTGGGGGACCAGCCCCTCCGCCACCATCAGAAACCACCGAATGGTTAAATTCTATTATGGGAGAGTCCATAGCAGGTCTTCCGGCAGTATACGACAGTGATGCTTCGGGTAAGGATCCACCTACTTACTAAAAAAATGAGTGTCTTGCAAATTAATAAAGTAAAGTATTTAGTTATTAAGCTCCTTCAGAGTTTAGTAATGAGTAAAAAAAGTATGTAGTTATAAGATCTCTTCTGTATTGCTGAATATTTTCTGTCACTGGGAAGACAATATTTTCTTGCTCATTTTCAATTATATATAATTATATATTATTCATATTATAGGAAATCTCCTTTTCCAAACACCAAATGTTCTTTCCACTACATTTCTTGTTCTGATTGGGCTCTCATTGTAGAGCTTTTCAGCAGCGCTTTGAGGATCTGCCATTGGTGTTAATAAATATTTCTTTAATGCATAGCCCCGATCTCCCAAAAGACAGCACCTGCCTAGTTGTTGGGAGTTCATTAGATATTTAACTCTGCTGTTGTTGAAGATAGTGCTGTCATGTACAGAGCCTGGCCATCGTGCAACTATATCCCTTATTTTTAGATCAGCATCTGCTACTACCTGGGTGTTTATAGAAAACATGTCCTTTCTATTTCTATAGAGCTCCGCATTATCACCGCCTGAAATAAAATCAAGTTTAAAAAAATAACACATGCATTCAGTTGCATTTTTTGAAATATTTATGTAAGTAGTTACCAACATACCTGGGCTTAAAATACGTATATGAGTGCAGTCTATCGCTCCGATTACACTTGGAAATTTGGCGATTGAGTAGAACTTTGCCACTACTTCTCTTACTTCTTCTGTGGTGTGCGGCATTTCAATGAAGTAATTTAATTTAGTGCAAATAGTTTTCGAGACCGCGCGGATAACTTTACATGCAGATGATTTAGATATCCCAAAGAAATCTCCAGAGCATCGTTGCATGGTGCCTGTAGCGTAGAATCGCTATGTAAGCAATATTTGCTCAAGAGTTGTTATGGCTTGATTCCTAAAACGCGAGAAATAATTATTTGAGGTTAAGGGCCAGGCCACAACAGTGCGTTGCGGCGTCGCATCGCAAAAACAACATTGCACAGCTATGCGATGCGATGTCGCAACGCAAAAATTTCATCGGATACGACATCGTACGACAAGACGCTAACCGTCAGTTCAGTTTCTAGTGAGACATGGACCGCACTGCGCGTGTTCTACTTCTGCTTGCGTTAAGGCGTATTAAGAAAAAGAAACAGAAAAGAAAGTACTGGGTGCACCCATTACTGACAATTATGAATAAAGATGGAAACCACTTCAAAAGGAAATATGAGGCGCTAAAAGTGGACGAGGTTAAATTTTTCGATTACTTTAGGATGAGTGTAGTAAGTTTTGAAGAACTTCTTAGTTTGATAAAGCCTCATTTACAAAAGAAATACATATTTAGAAAACCCATCGAACCTCTGAAGATGCTGGGATTAACTGTAAGGTAAGAAAAAAATAAACTATTTTTACTAAAATCATACTGTTTAATCATTTTCATAATTTAGTGTTATTCAAAACTCGTATTCCGATTGTGTGTCATTCGTCAAATTTGTTAGTTCCTCATCGAAATGAATTTGTTCTGGCTCATTTACATCATCATTCCTTGGCGTTTGTGAAGACGATTGCATAGGTGCCGGTGATGTTTCGCATCCGCTTTGGAAGGCACTGCGTTGAATGGATGTTTGATAGCCACTCTGCATAGGCATTTGAGCTGATTGGTAGCCACTCTGCATAGACATTTGAGCTGTTTGATAGCCAGTCTGAACAGTTGTTTGAGATGTTTGATAGTTTGCTTGGACGGATGTTTGTGAAGTTTGATAGTGGCTGGGATAGTATGATGGTTGGTGTAAATCACTTAATATCTGTAGGACACGACTTTGGAAAATTATTGTTTGATTATCATTCAATTTTTCCAATGATGGCAAAATTCCTTTAAAAAAAGATAAATGTCTACTTTCATGTGTTTTTAAAGCAGCTATAATATTCTTCTCAAATTCGTCTTCGTCAATTTTTCTTTTACGCGATGCAGGCTGGTAACGTGGCATGACAGGTTGCTGGCTTTGTTGGGTTGAGGTGCTTGGTCTTATTTCTTCATCGTCAAGACTTGATGTTGTTTTATTTTGAGAATTCTTTTTCAGAAATAGGAGCTGGTCGTATAGATGATATTGTTTAATTTTTTTGGCCCCAGCTCCGGATTTACATTGCTCGTTTATTTTTTTTTCGTATTTTGTAAAATTATCCTTGATTCCTCTCCATTTCTTTATGACATCGTTACCTAAAAAAATATGACGAATAATGATTTATTTTGTTTTCTTTCAGGTACCTGGCGACGGGAAATACTGTTAAAGATATGCATTTCACATATTATCGTGGAAAATCTACAATAACAGGAATAATAAAATTTGTTTGTCGTATTGTATGGAACATTCTTAAAAGGTTAGAATTACCAAAAATTACAACAGAGCTGATGGAACAAATTGCTCAAGAGTATGAAAAAAAGACCAACTTTCCTAATTGTATAGGAGCGCTAGATGGAAAACACATTCGTATATTGAGCCCGGATCACAGTGGATCCCTATTTTTCAATTATAAAAATTATAATTCCATTGTTCTATTAGCACTTGTTGATACGAATTACAAATTTATATATGTCGATATAGGTGCATATGGTAAGGAATGTGACTCCACTGTTTTTCAGAACTCAAATCTATACGACTTATTAAAAAAAGGTCAATTATCTATACCTCCGCCAAAACCGTTACCTGGCTTTCAAAAAGAAATTCCTTTTGTCTTCGTGGCGGATGAAGGATTACCACTGACAAATAATATAATGCGCCCATATTCTGGGAAGTTTTTATCGATAGAAAAACGAGTTTTTAATTATCGTTTGAGCCGAGCCAGACGATATGTTGAGAGCGCTTTTGGCATACTCGCAAATAAATGGCGCATATTTCATCGACCCATTAATGTTTCTTACGATTTCACAATAGACATTATAAAAGCATGCTGTGTATTACACAACTTTGTATTGAATCGAGATGGCGCACAAACGTTTGAAGAAATGATTATTGACGATTCTTTGCAAATTTTACACGAAACAACACATGAAAGTAGAACAGGAGCTAACATAATCAGAAACGAATTTTGTAATTATTTTAATAGTAACATTGGAGGTCTTAGTTGGCAGTTAACAAAAATATAAATGTTTATAAGTACTTACCGAGTTTTGTTTTTTCAACACTATTTAACTCCTCAAAATTTGAATATAAACTTGTACACACTTCCCTCCATGCTTCTGTTTTTAAAAATTTGTCTTTGAATTGTGATATAGTTTTGTCCCAAAGGACGGGACGTTCGTAAATTAAAGATATCAGGTGGTCGACATCGTACTGCGCCATATCGCTTAAAAAACACGTGCAGGTCGTTCAAAGTATGGACACCGACTAAACGGCAAAGCGTTGTCGCATCGCAGATTTGTACGCTGCGGCAGCGCATCGGAAATTTCCACGATGCGTTGTGCGGCGTCGTTGATTTTTGCGATGCGACGCCGCAACGCACTGTTGTGGCCTGGCCCTAAGTTGTTGTGAAGATGGGTTTGCGAATTCATCATCATCATCAGCCTATTAATGTTCCCACTGCTGGGACACAGGCCTCCTCTCTGTGAGAGGGAATGGGCTATAATCCACCACGCAGGCCCAGTGCGGATTGGTAGATGTCACATGTCTTCGATTTTTTTTGGTTCTAGGACATACCGGTTTCCTCACGATGTTTTCCTTCACCGTTTTGAGGGCAGTGGTGATGAAATAAATTACACAAAGTAATGCGCCTGTCTGGGTTCGAACCCACGACTTACTGTTCGTAAGTCGGGGCCGCCACCACTGGGCCACCGCTGCTCTCTTTATGAATTTGTGGTTTGCGAATTAAATGCAATCAATGAAACTTAAAATAGGAGCATTACCTAATTTACCTACCTTGTGGTAGGAGTCTTTAGAAATGTTCCAATTTCATCGACTAACCACATAACTGTTTCCTTTGGTAACTTATACCGTTGGCAAAAGTCTACACTATCCCAGGTGTCCAAGGGTGGGTTACGTGGCCTAAAAAATTTCGGCCGTCTCATTAACACGTACTCCACATAAATATTATCGTCTGATGAACTTTCCGACAAATCATAATATCTAACTATGTTTAAATTCATGATACAAAAGAATGAAAAAACGACGTTGACAACAACAAAACTTGTAGATAGGTACGTTCAAAACAGCTGTTGTGTTTGAATTAACCATCCGCCATATTGCTTAACTCTCCAACTTTGGGTGGTAAATTTTTTAAACTAAGAGTTAGTTATTTCACCATTGGTTAAGCTAACAATTGATCAAAAAACACATTTTGCCAATCTTTAACCATTTGTTACTATTTTTAACCATTAGTTGAGTTAACTACGGATCAAAAAACCGGCCCTTAGAGAACGTCATGCCGCTGTCATTGTCCGCCAATCCGCGTTTCGGTTGTGACAGGTCAGTTTTGCCACATTTGGAATATTAAATCATCCATTATTAAAGAGAGAGACAGTGAATGCGATTCGAGTGTCTGATGAGAGATGAATTATTGTGGCAATTAGCAGATGGCTCGAGAACATCGATTACGACAGGAATTCCTTAAGTGCGGCCGCTCGAACTTAGATTATTTATTATTATAACTTTATTTAGTAGTATTGTAATTATAACTAAGCCATACTGATGGCTTAGTTATAATTATTATCACTTTGCTAGTTAGACTTGTATGATTGATATTTATTTAGTTTCGTACTCCCTTTATTTATTTGTCTTACACACTAGTTGAAAATTTTGTACATTATTACCTACCTACTTTCTTAATATTAGGTATATTCTTATATTTAAAGAAGGACTTGAACTTGAAAGTCTGCCTTATGTTTAATCTCCCTTTTTTCTTGGCGAGTTTCTAAAATGGCAATACTAAAATTATTACTAGCGACGCCGTCACCTGAACGTAGTTGGTGGCACTAAAGTGCTAATTAAATAATTAATAAAAAAAAAACATTTAAATAAATAATATTTTATAAAAATGCATTTAAAAGAAGAAAAGCCTTGGAGTAAATATAAAACGAAAAATAATAGTTTCCATAAAATCTTTTCGCGTGAATAGCTCAGAAAAGGCAACAGAAACTACAAGGTTTATTTTCTTCTTAGGTGATTTTCTATTTTTTTTTCCAAGTTTTAGTTTTGTCGTAATAAATTCTGATAACGCATCATCTCTAAACTTTTTTCGAATCCGTGCTATTAACCGTTTCTTTTGAGAAGACCTGCAGCCAGAAACGTCTGATATGATAGAAATCATGTCTATCCATCAAATATAGATAAAAGTGTATAGAAAGTTCCATATCCATGCTAATTGAAAAATTCTGTCGTGAGGAGACGATCCTGATTTCAGGGGTATTGTCTATCATAGAAATAAATTATCTCCTGAACCAAAGGTGGTTTGAAATTCAGTTGCAAGATTTGACCAAGGCAAGTTGAATGTGTCCACTCGCGCCACGAGCCACGCGGTGTAGAAACACATTAGCCTGTTGTGTCGTGTCGCGCCATAACCCCCACCACCGCTCTGGCGCAATCGGCGGCGAGCAGTCAGCGCCACGCCAGAGCGCGCCACGACACGACACGACCAACAAATATGTCTCTAACCGTACTAAATGTATGAAACCAAAAATCTATGGGGCGCCACAATACTAATATGATATTAATACATACCAAGGTATAGCCCCAAGAACGTCGAATGCAGGGACAATCCTGGATGTATGATTCTTTTTCATTTGGTAAAATTCGTTTTAGTCGTTCCTCGTTAGTTTTGTCCCATTTTTCTGTAATCATCACATTGCTTTTTAGCCATTCTATCATTTCCTGTATCTCCTGATCAGCAGCAATCAAGTCATCGAAATGAGTTGTAGACCTCTCGCTAGATGAACTGGTAGATATATTTTTTCAAGTGAACGAAGTTCCCGTGATTCAAAGACTTTATTGCGGCGATATTTTGTCTTTAAATTGGTAATGGCATCAAAGAGTCGACCGTAAGCCCGTCCAGATGACCCATTGGATTTCGTATAATAAATGCTGTTATTCTCTTTTGGAAACACTTTCTCTGTAAATAATTGTCCTAATTTCCCACATTTTTTAATTATGTGCTTATTAGCACATAATTAAAAATGTGGGAAATTAGGAGTCGCTACTTATTATATTATACTTACTGTCGATATTTAATATGGTTTCACAAACTGATTAAGGGCCATGATCACCGAAAAGATAACGGTCCGATAATCTAAAAACAGCTGTTTAAAACACATTTTCATGTTCACCAAAGCAAATCAACCGATTAAACACGCTAATCAACTGTTTTCTATAACCGAGGTGGAAGAGGTTCTTTAAAGTCCCGGTTAGTAGTTAATCGGTGATTTTATGGTTACATCCAGATATTAATGTGAGAATTTAGGTTTGCGATAAAAACTTAATACTCACCTGAAATGAAAATTTATTTGTATCGGCACACAGACTCCTTTTCTCTTTGCCGCCTTATGTTCTCCCAGCAAGTCTATCGCACTCCTAATACCCCCGGTATTAGGAGTGCGATAGCAATAAGAGTTTAGATTATTAAACTCTTCAAAAAGAGTTATCCACCACTGCAATTTTTTTCAGTTTGTGGCGCACTGAGAGAAATTTTAATCAGATTTCATGTTAATGGAATCATTTTTCTGATTAAAATAGCGCCAATCTGCTCTACGGTTAAAGCTACACGTTACATCTTGTTAACTTTAACAAGTTTAAATAACAAGCTCCCTAACATTTTACTTCAACATTATGATCATGTTGAATATAGTGTGAAATATTTACATGCCCATCACTTTTTTTACGTGCTGGTTCAATGTACAGTATGCTTGTTAACTTTGCATTGTGTACTTGTTGTTTCTATAGTTAGCTTATTACTTAAGCTTATTATTTTAACATTACGTGCTTGTTCAATGTAAAGTATGCTTGTTATGTTACCTTGTTGGAGCTGC
This sequence comes from Xestia sexstrigata, assembly GCA_941918905.2. NCBI lineage: Eukaryota > Metazoa > Arthropoda > Insecta > Lepidoptera > Noctuidae > Xestia > Xestia sexstrigata. Next base: position 18,182,944 of record OW799205.2, read on the forward strand.
ATTGTGTACTTGTTGTTTCTATAGTTAGCTTATTACTTTAGCTTGATATTTTAACATTACGTGCTTGTTCAATGTACAGTATGCTTGTTAACTTTGCATTGTGTACTTGTTGTTTCTACAGTTAGCTCATTACTATAACTTGCTATTTTAACATTACGTGCTTGTTCAATGTACAGTATGCTTGTTAAGTTACCTTGTTGAATCTGCATTGTGTACTTGTACTTACCATCTGTTAGATTTTTATGATTTGTTGGTGAATCAATGCAGTTTCTTCTTTCTTTGTAAACTAAGTAGGCAAGTACGTAATAATAGGTACTACGTATTAAGCTTATATTGTCGTAGTAGGTCCTACGTCTTAGCCTGACAAATCTAAGGATACTTATTTTACAAAGAAATAAGAAACTGTATCGATTCAACAACAAAACATGAAACACAGATGATACAACTAGTAGGAGGTACACAACGCAGAACAAGTGCATAATAACTACAAAACATACATATACATTGACAAACGCCTTATGTCCCGAAAGGGTAGGCAGTTCCTCAATGCCTATTGAGGAGCCCATAGAGGATGGCCCATGGAGGAATGCCTATAGAGGATGAGTCACTTATCACCGTGAGTTGCACCATATCGTGGGAATAATAGACGATAACAAACTAATAAACGATAGAAAAAAAACAAGTACACGCAACGCAAGGGCGCCGAATAGTTCGAGGGACTAAATAAGTCTTTAACCGGAGGTAAACACTGTGCTTTTCATTACGAATACAAGGAAAGTAAAAATAAAAACATGAACTATCTAAACTAAAATCAGTATCTTCTCCGTATGAGGGTTCTGTTTCTCACCTAGTTTGTAAACTTAACTTTTAACTTTCAATTTTTCACTTTACTTTTTTATAACTTTACCTTGATTATGATTTGACAGCCCTGTTAGTTGAAAGTAATACATTTCGCCCTAGGGAGCTAGGGCGAAATGTACTACTTTCAACGCGCTCCTCAGGCAACTACAGACCTGCTTTCCGAGCATGAGTAATGAAAAAATAAAATAAAATGAACGCACAAGTTATTATATACAGAATATAGGAAACAAGTACACTAATCATATTAATTAGGCAAGATAATATACAAAATAACAAGTATACATTTATTAAAATATAGATAAGTTGACAGTTGATTCGTCTAGGCACAAACTATCAGTTCAGTTTCAGGTTCAGACGTAGTTGATGACATTGAACAAGCATTTTTGCATTAGATATTTATTTACTGGCCTAACTAAATAGTTATGAATAACAATAAATAAGTGGCAAGGCACTGTGATTATAAGTTAAAAAAACTATCATCTGAACAGTTAAGATTTGCAAAACTTTAGGGTAGGTTGGTGTAATAATACAACAATGCTTCTTTACGAACATTTTATTTGCATAAGACAAAAATATATCATAAAACTGTTACTTACATTTTAATTATAAATACCTATCAAATTAACATTAAATACTAAAATAACTGTCAAACAAGATAAAAATTAAAAGGTCAGGTCACACACACTTATCCCTACCAGTAGTGATATCATATACTTTGGTAGGGATAGGTGTACCAGGTTGAAAAATGGATTGTCTACTACATAGAATACTACTTGATCGAAGCGTATTTAAATTGTGAATAGAAACACAAGTGACTGGGTATATTATCAACTCCTCTCTAAATAATCAACGTACGAGATTAATCAAAGGACCAACGAAGTGTGTGTGTTGTTGTTGTCAAATCAGGCATAACAGTAATTGTATTCGTCACAGGTGCAATTAGTTTGCTATATGGTATGTATACAGTTAGATCAGTAGTTGACCAACTTGCTCAGCAAAGCGCCACTGACGCGCGCCTTGCACGCACTGAATGACACTGCTGACAAGATCGATTTATTTTCCTGCTCTCTGAATGAATTCACAAAAACAATGTTGTATGTATTATGTTATTTAAAATAGTTTATTAATTACCACACTAACGCATTAGGAATTCCCTGTAATGTTAGTTGTGTTTGTGAAAAATAAATAAATAAATAAATAGTTTCAACTTCATAAGCGAAGAAATGTTCGTCGAAATCAATGGTTTTTACAGACGAACAAGCGAATAGGACTTGATTATCCTCTTCAAGGTATATGTTATTAATTATTGCAAACAAGGGCAAGCATATTGACTCTAACAAATCTACTGTAATCACAGAGTTTTGGCTAAACTTAACCCCGTTTAATTTAACCCACGATAAAGAGCATTTTATAAAGTTTTCTCTAGTTAAACCAAAGTTTCGATTCAGTTCAAAAATTGAAGTTTTCTTTAGTAATTTTCGTTTACCATATTCAACAGAAGACAGGGGCTCGTTTTTTAAAAAGAGATGATTATGTTGGAGCTGTAATTTTAAAGAGATTGTTTTGGTTATATTAATTCGGTTTGCTGAAGAACGAGCTGCAATTTTTGCCACCCTATGCTTCGCTTCAAATCGCATTGTCCACATTTTTGCTATAGGGCCAAATTTTTTTAACATTTCTGGGTAGTGCACCAAAAAGTGAAATTTAGGCGTTAAGTTTTTCTTACTTAGATTCATATACAGCAAATTAAACTCGCCGATGAGATGTATTAACTGTTCGCACGAATCGGCATACACTTGCACGGAATACAACTTGTACATCATTTTCCGTAGTAAGATGTATAAATTCCAAACCTCGTTCTCTCTGGGTACGTAATAACCAGCAAGCAGACCGAAATACTACTGACATTTAATACTGACATTTCAGATGCAGAAGTGCGAATTTTTAACGCCGAACCTTCAAATTGTAAACCAGTAGATGATGGCTTTGTAGATGAATCTGGCCCAAAATCAAAAGCAAACATTCTGTCCGTTAAATTTTTCAAATGAAACAATTTTGATTCTTTTAGGTTAGTAATAATTAGTTTCATTACATTTATACAAATTCCTTCTAACAAGTCGTGAAGTAAATCAACAGCTACATTATCAAAAAGGTTAAAATCTTTCACATCCAGCCAGACGCAATTATCTTTAATACCACTTTGTGAAACGTCATTAAGACTCTTCAGGGCGTTCGCGTTGTAATTATTCATGTCTCTCATCAGTGTTGGGTATTCATAACACATGGTTCGTATAACTTCTTTCGATGAAGTACAAATTCTACACGGATAGTTAGCAGAAAAACATTCAACGAAACCAAGCATAGAGTGGAGACCTAAATTGTCACCTGTAAGTGCGCCCAAACGGAATTTAATTGTACCTTGAAATACATCTGTATCGACTACAAAGCCAGTTTCAGACAAGTAATTAATTTCATCAATTATTCTTCTGAATAGGTACCATTCCATTGCCGAATCGGACTCTGTCCGAAGAATGAATAATTGAGAGGAATAATTCGGGGGAAGACATGGAAAAGAAACATAAACTCTACCAAGTTTATGGATACGGCATGGCTGCCAAGAGGATTGCCGATCTCGAAGTCATCGTAATAAAGTATCAGTGGCAATGTAACATCTTCCTCAGAACTTCTGTTGCTTTCCATGTTTCGCCAAACTGACCCCTGAACAAAATTAGTAACTGGACCATTATTATAGTTACTTTTTAAAACAGCCAAATAATCTAAAGTTTCTTTTAAAATATTAGGCAATGTAAAAAAAAATGTAGAATTAGATGCAAAGGTGTAAACTGCATGGTGCAATTAACTGGTAAGTAAGTGAGACCAAGAGGTGTGCGTTTTTGTTCCATCCTCTGCCCAACGGTTACTTCTACAGGGGATATGAATGTGCCACATCCTGACATCAGAATGACTGCCCAATTTTTAAATTCATTTTCTCAGTTATTAATTAGGTACCAATTATTTACACAAAGGTATCAAATAGTGGCAAATAGGTATTAGATTTTAGTAATATTTTAAAGCTGATCGGTTATTTTGGCCAGTCATTCTGATGTTCACTTCAAGACGCCTATGTTCTGAACGAAAATCAGTAATCGATGTTTTTATTAAATTCAACATTTCCTCAACCACAGTAAATTTGCATACAGTGATGCAATAAATATAGACATATCACGATTAAGGATACTTTCAGCGCTTTCAACAGAATAGCTCCTCGCATGATTTGTTGTTGTGGCAGACGACACATCATGCAAGGTTACAGTGGAGGCGCTCGACAAAGCTTCATCCTGATCTTTAAATGTTGATGGATTACATATATCTGTGTTGAAAGTTTCTCTTGAACTATGACATGAGTTAACATGTTTTGAGAGATATTTTATGCAGTGGAAATGTCGAAAGCATCCTTCTTCTCCGCAATTATATACAGTTTTGTCTAGGGCTAAAAAGCACATGGAGCGCAGATGGTGACAAAGAGATCGAGTATCCGAAAATTTTGCCTTGCAAGCAAAACAAGTTAACATTTTAATTAATATCTAAATCACTTGTTAAGGTATTAAGAACACTGAGTGACCTATCAAATTTTGTGACTATGTTGTAGAGCACTCTTTGTACAAATAGCCAAACAAGATAAGATTCATCCGAGTATTGTGCTCCTGTCGCTTGTGTAATCTTAAATACCACGTCTACTCCCTGAAGTAATGAATTTACTTTATAAACAGTCTGAGCAATAACAACATAAATACATTTTATATCAGAAGCTGTGCCTGCATAGATTACCAATGGCTGAAATGTTCGGCCGAGTTCCGCCAGTTTCTCTCTTCTACTTGATATTGCTGTTTGTAGATCAGCTACATCAGCTACTTGACTTATAAATCCGTCTTGGATTTCACTACGGGATGGTTTCCAAGTTGGCTTTCCTTTTTTCTTTGACGGAATCGAAGGTATTAGATATGGTAGCAGTAACAATGCAGCATTCGTCTCTGAATCTGGCTTGTGGTCTGAAATAGAAAGCAGTAAATTATTACAAACATCTGAATTAGTATTGTCATCGAATTCACATAATATTATTTATTAGGCAACATTAAACAGTCAGAGTCCTAGAACCACCAACCAATCCAACCATTGAACAACTGACGGACAGTTTACGCTTAATAAAGGTTTGTAGGAAATATCAAACTCACCACTTATCGAATCGATGTAGTTCTTTCTTTATTGCTTGTTTGACACCCTTGTCTTTCAACTGCTTTATCTTGGATTTTGCCACGCTGACAATCTTTCGTTGGTACAGGATAGTATTATATAGTATTTGAATACAAAAAGTCTTGTTTTTGTACATATGATTAAAATCCTGCAACAGCTATAAATTCAGACGAATATTAATTACAAGAAAACGATAGACCTAACAAAATAACAAACAGCACAACAAGCCCAATGGAGTTGATGCCCCACACTATAAACCATGATAATAGAAAACTATGGAAGGAGCCTCGGTCCGGTCCAATGTGCGCGACCTTGCCAAACTTTTCTCATTCTGTCTGTCTACTGAAATAACTGTGGAAGGCTTTTATTTTGGTCTGTTTTTGAGGCAATTTATATTCGGTTGGAGAAAACTGGATTAATAGCGAAATTGTCATTTTAATTTGAATGTGTGAGTGAACACTGAATTTTTGTGTTCTCTGTAATATCACTAATAAAACTCTAAAAACAAAAAAAAACTCTATACTATACTATAAATTGCCTCAAATATAGACCAAAATAAAAGCCTACTACAGTTATTTCAGTACACAAACATACTATCTTTTGCCCCTAAATGGTAAAATCAATTTGTATGAAAATCGTACCACCTTAATCACATTACGTCAGTGTTGCACAAGGAACTTACCAAGCGATATCCATCTGGCTGCTTAAGAGAAGGATATAAGTTGAAATATTCTTCAACAGTGCCGGATTCAGAATGCAGTGTGGCCAGTCTTGCTTTTGTGGTATCAACCCAATTGCTTTCGACTAAATGCCAAGGATCTATAGATTTTCTCAGGCAGTGCAGCTTTTCTTCAACTTCGGATTCATTACCTGTAATATATACAACACAACATTTAAAATTTATATAGGTACTTACCTACCTAGAAAACAAATGGATTTAGAATGCACTGTCATCCAGTTGTGAGCTACCCTGAAAGTTTCAGCAGGAAAGCTAATCAGGAAGTGCTCGAATTTGAGTTACTATATTCCACAGACAGACAGACACATCCCGACTTCACATCACCGCTCTTGATGTTTACAAACTGACTTCACATCAGCTTCTAAAAAGTGCTCATTGCAAGATTCCGGAAAGAAAGACAGACAGACAAGAAAGAAACTTAATAAAAACGTTGTAAAATGCGACAGGTTAAAAGTCAAATGGGATTAGTAAAAATGTCTACCTTCATTCTGGATTGATAATAATATCGGTGTATCTGTTACAGAAGTTACAGAATTAGCATCGGAACTCTTCGAACTCCGTGAGGAACCTTCTATTACGCCCCTCTTGCGCAAATCCTTTCTCCTATTTACTACAGCTTCGTATAACTTCCCAGATGCGTTTCTTTTTATCTGCTGAGGTGTAGCGCTCATATAGGGTATATAATATATCGTTGGAGATTCCTTTGCAAAAATCTTTGCTATTTCATGAGCACATTTGATAAGCCTGTGTCCCGGCACTACACCAGTAGGATTGTTAGACAACTCTTTTGTTGCAATCAGCCTGGCTAGACGACTTGTAAGTGTCTGGTCCAGTAAACCTCCATTGGTTCGACCACTATTTAAAATGGCTTTCCCATCAATTGAACTCTGAAGTAGTTTGAGCACCTGGATTACATACATGAATAACATTAATAATAAACATTAAAAAGGCGGTGAACCGCTCGCTGCTTAAGGCTGGGGTACCTGCTAACGACCTTAAAGATGTTTTACAGTACAATTTTTTCCCCGCGCCATAGCCACCCCACGCAAGCCGCGTTTCTCTAAAAAATTTTATTTATTATATTTATTTGTCGTCTTACACATCATTAGATCAAATTGCCAATTGTACACTTTGTGAAAAAACAACTGACAAACAATTATGCGTGAAATAATAACACTAAAATGTAATGCCGTTTAGGAGTAGTTACGTAATTTCAAAGAAAAAACTTTGAGTATTTTTTCCTATAGTAATAATATAGTTAGAATTTTTTCCATTGTTCAAATTAAAATGTCATGTATGCAACACATATTTTTTTGTACATTATATTCACTCGTCAAAGAAGAGTTACATAGAGAAAACTTCTCGTTGACAGATACCCCACCCCAGCCTTAACACTTAAAAACAAAATAAGCATACAAGACCTAAGTAACTAAATTTAAGCATAATACATAATTTAGAATCATAAAATATCTTACAGAATTGTCATCATCACTTTCATTTATGTCTGTAATAAGGCTGAAACTCTCTTCCAAATCGTTATTTAAATTTGTAATTATAGTTTCCTCTGGAAGTTCACCGATATTTATAACTTCTACATCAATAGGATCAGATGTTTCCTGAAAATAAAATTTAGATAAGAAAAAGACTTACGGCTACAGAGTTATAACTAGCCTATGTACAAACTAGCTGCGCAACGCGGCTTTGCCCGCGTGGACAATATTAATAAAATGCGTGATATTTCAAGATCTAAGGTACAAACCTATCTAGGTAATTACCAAATATCAAAAACCTTTCTTCCTGAGTTTGTATATTTGTTACTCAGGAATGTAGATATAACGGTATTGTATATAACCGTTTATTTTAAGATTATTTAATATACACTTACACACATAATTTCTAATATAGTTTAAGTATGGGACTCTCACGGTAAGTAACTTTTCTGTTGTAGTAAGAGAGTTTCGTTGTTTTTGAGCAGTAAGAATTTTGAAGAAAAAGACTATGTTTTTGGATTTAAAAAAAGGTATGTATAGTCAGCCAGACAAATGTAATTTTTCAAAAAAAAATTGTTTGGCTCAATCAACTCTACACTTTAAAAACAATGGAGAAATTTGCCTTACTACCATATAAAGTAAACTTACCTACATCTATTGGATGATTATGTAGGTAAGTACCTAATTCGGATAACACTGCAATCATTTAGTACCGGGGCGGCGAGCTTATCAAGGAGTCAGGAGTTTGATCGTACAAGCTTATGTACCTACCCTACGTAGTAGGTACCTACCTATAGCTAGTGGCACTCTTCGTTGCTAATAGAGTGTTTGCCAAATGGCCGTAATCCAATCCAACTACCACCGAGGTCTGCTAAGACAAGCCTTAGCTGTTTACAAAAAGAAATGACCGATGCGATGGTACCTATGAAAATTGGCAAAGCTACGGGGTTCGCACTGGTAGTTAAGGTTACCTACTGTTACAATGGATCGTGCACCTGGGTAGGTAGGTACCTACCTATTTCGTTATTGAGCAGGTATTGGAAATGGCTCGTTTAGTATGATCTAATGGGTAGGTAGGACCTAGTTTAAACGAAGCACACGAAGACTGTGAACATTGGAAAATAAGGCGAAGACAACCGACAGCAAATAAACTTCGCTCTCGCTCACTTTGACATTAATTGAAAGATAGGTAAAAACACTGAACTTATTTATCGAAATCGCGCTCAATTATCTTGTGTGCAATCCGATTACCTACAAATAGAAAAAATAAATCTGATTCTAGCACGTTTTCCTAAGTTTTCGCAACTGGTTTTCTTACAAGAGGTAGGTAGGTACATAAAAATTATGTAGGTTTACTTTCTAATTTTATATATGTCAAAGCACATATTAGTTTGAAAGTATTTAATTAGGTACTTAGATAATTATCATTCTTAATACAATCTGTATGTCTATGTACCGATGGAATTCGTTTCGAGTACTGAATAATATTGCTATAACTACCTACAAATACATTTAGATACATTAACCAGTTTTATTAATTTTACATAATACACACAGAACGATACGTCCAACAGGTGCTGGGGCCCGTAATCTTGCCCCACAGAACACAAATGGGGCAAGATTTCCTGCTCATGCACGACAATGCCCGGGCACACACGGCGAGAACGGTAGCAGCTTGGTTACATACACATAATGTTAGGGCCTTAGACTGGCCTGCTCAATCGCCAGATCTAAATCCCATTGAGCATGCGTGGGATATGCTGCAAAGAAGACCTCTGAAGGAAGTTCCTGAAAATCTGGCTACAGAAGATCAACTTTTTGCGCACCTCAGAAGGACATGGGACAATATTCCGCAGCAAGACATTGACAACCTTGTTCTGAGCATGCCGAATCGTTGCCGATGTGTTATGAACATCATGGGCGCTTTCTCAGACTACTAACTTCAAGTTTATAAGCACAAATTAAATGATTTTTCTATTTTTATCAGTTTTTACTCACAAATTAAAAGTTCATTCATATACGGTTTCCGTCTATGCTTCATTTTTTTTCCATAAAATCCTGAAATTTTAATCTATACCTTAACCATTATAAAAAATGGTAGAATATTAAATAACGTATCTTTTAAATATATACATGTCATATAAATAATTAACACATTGATAGTAATTCGCTTTTTTAAAAATATCCCTAGACCGTGTTGATGTGTGTATCTAACTATGATGCTGGCAAGAGAGACAGCTGTAAAGCGGCTGTAGTTACCGAGTATCACTACTATATAAGAATAGGGGTTTAGGTGGTTCATAAGAAATAATAATACAAACATAAGTCAAAATAAAACTGATTTATTGGCTTTAGATGAAAATGTACATAAAACAAAACTTATATTGTCACTTACGGAATATCTTCCGTGATTGTTAATAGTTTTGAGATCCCGATATACGAAGATGGAAGGTACGGAACGCAGGTATCTCTTTCTCTTGTTCTAGAATGTATCCTTCTGGTAAGCGCAGTAATGGCGAAGGCGTTATTGATCCATCAGAAGATCTATAAATTCGTCTGCGTTTTTCTATTTGTCTGGAGTATCGCTTAATATAGCTGTACCTATTATCCGAACTAATCGCTGGCGTGCTGCGTTATCTAATGGGCTGTTTTTGTCTAAATTAAGAAGGCCTTTTCCTTCATAACTGCTATTCAATAGCAGTTTTAAATCCTGAAGGAAAAAAAAGCACTTTAAGTAATTCACAATAACTATCAAGCAATAAACAAGTTTCTCCAAATTCCAATGTATTTACAACACCATAATTATGTATTTACAACTATGTATAGTACAGGGATTTATCAATTCTCATTTTATGAATCACGCTAGTAAGTCAACCAATATTCTCAACTATATTTAAGTTTACACACAATTTAAATAAATTTAAATAAAAAAAAACGTTTATCGAATTTAATTAATTACAATTTTGAAGATTATTTTGTGTATGTCCCTCTAAAATAGTCATTAAGATATATAGTCTCTCGAAAGTTTACATTAGGCATACTGACCAAAGGAACAGAATGCTGATACATACATACACATCTATTTTCGGCTTTCAGCAGGAACAGTCAAGCCCGAAGATGAAGCAGTAGTTGTGTCAACTATTGTAAGCGAAGATTTTGCTATAAGCGAGCTTGTTTCAGATTCGCTTTCGAGTGGTGCGATTGATGACTGTCTCATTCGTTCCAATTGCTCATATCTGTGAAGTCGATTACAGTTAATGTTGGTCAGTACTGGAGAGGGAAGAGCTATCAGCGGCTTGCCGACGAGGAAATGCCCGGGAGTCAGGGGATGGAAATCATTGGGATCGGATGACATGGGAAACAAAGGCCGGGAGTTCAGTATAGCTTCTACTTGGACAAATAAAGTTGAAAGTTCCTCATATGTTAAATGCCTGTCTCCTAATGTTCTTTTTATGTGATGTTTTGCAGACTTCACCCCTGCCTCCCACAAGCCCCCAAAGTTTGGGGCGTATGGGGGTATGAAGGCAAACTTCATTCCTTCATCAGAACAAAATTTATTTATTTTATCTTTGCTTACTATCAAATATTTATTAAGTTCATTACTAGCCCCTAAAAAATTTGTCGCATTATGTTAAAATTGTATCTAAAATAATCATTCTTATAGGTACAAAGTAGTAACCTCTGTTGTCATAGTTTGTAAACTCTCTGCTTGATTATCTGTGTCATATTTATACTTTTTGCTAGATTATCTGTGTAAAATAAAAAACGTTTTAGTTCTCTTTGAATCACAACTCGGTCGTTTTATTAGAGGTTATGTGCCCAGATTATCGTTTAATTCTCGCAGATTAAACTTGCATATTAGTGCTGTATAAGTTTAGGCAGACTGAGAATAAACTGTGCTAGTGAAAATGAGTTCGAATTACGTTGTGAGTGTGCCTAAGTTGAAGGGCCGTGAGAACTATGCAGAGTGGGCTTTCGCGGCGGAGAATTTTCTTGTGCTGGAAGGGACTTCTGATTGCATCCTAGAAACCAAGCCAGAAGAAGCCGCAGCAGATGCGAAAACCAGAGCAAAATTGATTCTAACGATAGATTCGTCGCTATACGTACATATCAAGGAAGTCAAGAGTACAAAGGAGTTATGGGACAAGCTCAAACAATTGTTCGATGACTCGGGATTTACAAGGCGAATCAGCTTGTTGAGAACCTTAATTTCGATCCGTCTCGAGAATTGTACATCTATGACATCGTATGTAACGCAGATTATAGAAACGAGTCAAAAATTAAGTGGAACAGGCTTCAACATCAATGATGAGTGGGTCGGATCCTTGCTTTTGGCCGGATTATCCGAAAAATATTCGCCAATGATTATGGCGATCGAACACTCTGGAATTAAAATAACAGCCGACGCCATTAAAACAAAGCTAATGGACTTAGAGGAAGTCAGTGGCGACGTCAGCGGAGCATTTGCGAGTTTTCGCAAAAATAAGATTGGCAACACTGGAGGAACCAAAGACAATGGACATATGTCAAAGTCGAAAATAATAGTTACAAATGTAAACAAACCGGCCACTATCGTAATCAGTGCACGAATATTGATAAGGATACATCAAATACTAAAACATTTGAACGCAAACAAACGAATGCCTTTAGTGCCGTGTTCCTAAATGGAAATTTTTCAAAGAATGATTGGTATGTTGATTCGGGAGCGAGTGCTCACTTAACCGCGAATGAAAATTGGATAAAAAAGGCCTCGACCGAGCATCCTATCAAAGAAATTGTTGTCGCCAACAAACAAAAGGTAGCAGTTAAGTGTTCAGGCGAAGTGCAGATTGCTACATTGACTGATGACTGTGAATATGACGTGGTTGTTGAAGAAGTTCTGTGAATATGACGTGGTTGTTGAAGAAGTTTTGTGCGTTCCGAGCTTGACCACGAATCTCTTCTCTTATCAGTAAGTCAGTTAATAGCAAGAGGTAATAGAGTGCATTTCACTAGTGATGGCTGCCAAATATACAATGAAGCTGACAAGTTGGTTGCCACAGCTTGTTTGATAAATGGTGTCTACAAGTTAAAAATGCCTGAAAGGTTCTTGGCTGCAGCAGTGATGACCTCAAGTGACATCTGGCATCGCAGGTTAGGTCATCTCAATAGCAACTACCTTAATAAAATGGAGAATGCCGTGGAAGGGCTTACACTCGACAGAAGGGTGGAAATTTCGAAGTCGTCGTGCATAGTGTGTTGTGAAGGCAAACAGAGTAGATTGCCTTTTCCACAGGATGGCAACAGAAGTGATGATCTCCTGCAGTTAGTTCACAGTGATATATGTGGGCCATTTAGTAATGTTTCTATTGGTGGCTCAAGATATTATATTTTGTTCGTGGATGACTATAGCCGCATGATATACATCTACTTTCTTAAAACCAAAAGTGCAGCTCTTGATTGTTTTAAAATTTATAAGATAGTTGTAGAGAATCAACTGAATAAGAAAATTAAGAAGTTGCGTACAGATAATGGTCTCAGCAATTCAGGAATTATTCATCAGAAGAGCAATCCTTACACGCCAGAACAGAACGGACTGGCAGAACGTTGTAACCGTTCAGTGGTGGAAAAGGCAAGGTGCCTGATGTTTGACGCTGGTCTGGATAATAGTTTTTGGGCCGAAGCGGCAAATACTGCTGTATATCTTCAGAATAGAATCATAGCATCAGCCTTAACTGGGAAAACTCCATATGAGATGTGGACATCGAGAAAGCCAGATATAAGCCATTTGAGAGTCTTCGGGAGCGTAGTAATGATGCATATCCCAAAAGAAAAAAGGCTGAAATGGGATAAGAAGGCTGAGAAAGGCATACTAGTAGGCTATCCAGAGGATGTAAAAGGCTATCGTATTTATATTCCTAGAACAAAAGTAATCACAACCAGCCGTGATGTGATCATCATTGAAAAACCTACACAGGTAGAGAGTCCAGTTCAGATTGAAGAACTACAATCACAGACTGAATCCCCTGAGGTGCATTTAGATTCAGTGGGGGACAAATCAGATGACACTGAAAGCGAGGAATACCATGATGGTGATGAAACCTATGTTCCTGATGAAGAAGTGATCTCCTCTAGTGGTGAAAGTGTAGTGAGTGTAGTTGAAAAAAGGGAGTGTGTGAGACGCAGACAGCGACCAGATAGGTATGGTTTTTCTAATGTTTGTTTCGAAAGTGATAGTACAATAGATGTCAGTGAACTCTCATTACAAGATGCGTTAAATGGACCTGAAAGAGAACAATGGTTAGAGGCAGTGCGAGATGAGTTACAATGTTTTGAAGACAGTAATGCGTGGGAACTTTCAGAAGTACCTGATAACAATACTATAGTTCAATGTAGATGGGTATTGCGAAAAAAATATGATAGTGAAAATAAAGTAAGGTTTCGTGCCAGGCTAGTCGCTAAAGGCTTTTCACAAAAACGAGGTGTAGATTATACAGAGACATTTTCGCCTGTTGTCAGACACTCAAGCCTTTTTTTTTTTTTTTTTTTTTTTCGTATGGGAAATCATCAAATGACTTCTCCCGCTCTGGGCGGACCAGGAGGGAGTGTCAGACTTTTACTGACTAAAACCCATCCATGTTCCTTCATCGCCCTTTGTGTTCCGGGGTCACGGTATCTCTTTCGAACAGTCCCGCAACCCCGGCAGGCATCGGTCCTTGCGGACCCCTTCCTATTGCTGACTCTCTTTGAGGCGCGCGTGGAACACGAACGCGCCGTCGACACGGCCTGTCGTCATGAGACGGACGGACGGCGAGCTAGCCCATAGCCCACCGTCCACAGGCCCGCGCCTACGGTGGCCGGGGGCCACGTGGTGGCCCCCAACGCCCGGGGCGTCTCCCGCGGCGGCCGGGACGCTGTGAGGTTCTCTCCCTCTCACGTTCCGCCACCTCCTTCTCTAGCATTACTGCTTCGCAGAAGGAGGTGACGGCGTCCCATTCCGTCTCGCTCCGGACCATGGCTTGCACCAGGGCCGGACGCGAGAGGTCGCCGCCGCCACACACAACCCTACGTTTATTATTTTCACTATCAGTACAATTAGGACTTGATGTAACACATTTGGACGTAAAAACTGCTTTCCTCAATGGTGACCTAGAGGAAATCATATACATGCAGATACCAGATTGTATTGATTGCCCAGGTAGCAAAAATAAAGTGTTAAAACTTAAGAAAGCCATTTATGGCTTAAAGCAGGCCTCAAGAGCCTGGAATAAAAAGTTAGATAGTTGTCTGCTTGAATATGGCTATAAAAAATCAAAGCTTGACCATGTATGTATACAAAAATGAATGAGAATTGTAAAACTATTATAACCGTTTATGTAGACGATTTTTTCATATTTTCTAATGATAAAAAGGAATGTACTGATCTCAAGGAAATGTTGTCAAGTCGGTTTAAAATAAAAGACTTATGACAAGTGAAACAATGTCTAGGGATGAATGTAAAATTTAATAAGTTAGAAGGATCTGTCACCTTAAGTCAAGAAAATTATATTGATAGTTTGTTGCATAAATTTAACTTGACAGATGGCAAAACTTTTGATACTCCAATGGAGCATAAGTAATAATGGAATTTCCAATATAGAAGGTTTTGTGGATGCCGATTGGGCAAACAATACAATAGATAGGCGGTCTTATACCGGATTTTGTTTCTTATTGTCTAATGGTGTCATATCTTGGGAATGTAGAAAGCAAAAGACTGTAGCTCTATCAAGTTGTGAAGCTGAGTATATGGGAATTTGTAAAGCTTGTAAAGAAGCAATTTACTTAAGGGCTTTGCAATTTGAAATAACTAATAAAATGTACACTTTAACATTATATAATGACAATCAGAGCGCACAGAAGCTATCAACAAATCCAGTATTTCACAAGAAATCTAAACACATTGATGTGAAATATCATTTTACCAGAGAATGTGTTTCAAATAATAAAGTAAATTTGCAATATTTGCCAACAGCAGACATGCCCGCTGATTTGCTGACAAAAAGTCTATGTGCAAAGAAACATTACAAGTTTATGAAAATGTTAGGTGTTGTTAATGTGTAAAATGTTTATATGATTATTTGAGATAGTGGGGTGTTAAAATTGTATCTAAAATAATCATTCTTATAGGTACAAAGTAGTAACCTCTGTTGTCATAGTTTGTAAACTCTCTGCTTGATTATCTGTGTCATATTTATACTTTTTGCTAGATTATCTGTGTAAAATAAAAAACGTTTTAGTTCTCTTTGAATCACAACTCGGTCGTTTTATTAGACATTATCGCAGTATAATGAACTCGGTTTAGAACGTCGCGCAATAAATCTAATGTAATGCCAACAGATATGCATCTGTACTTAAATCACTTACGACTTCTAAATGAATAGCCTTGGTTGTAAATCATACAAATAAACACATGTAACATTTACTTATTTTACAACCGCGGCCTTTCCTATCAGTGATCAAAAAAGGACCAGCCAGGTCAACTCCAGACGTTTCAAAGGGCGTTCCTGGAGTTAAACGCTGCTTGGGTAGATTACCCATAATAGGAACTATAGGTTTAAATCTAAATCGCTTACATACTATACAAGTATTTGACATTAATAATCCAGTATTTCTCTCTAATAGCCGATAACATCATCTGCGGCCCAGCATGCAGTAACCAGCTATGTTCACTCTCAAAAATAAGCCTTTGTTTAGAATCTAATAGTAAAGGATGTTTTTTGTAATACGAACAAGTTGAATTTTGAATACGACCACCCACTCGTATAACTTTATATTTACTGTCTAGAAAGGGGCTAAGAGATAAAATCACTCCTTAGTGGCCTATTATTTAGTAAACTAACATACTCTTCCCTAAATGAATCATGCTGCGAGAATTTAACTAAATACATCAAACAATCGTTTAACTCATCGGTACTTAAATAACTAGTGGTAAGTCTACCTTCTTTATTTTTTATTCTGCAATTTTTAACAAATCTAAGAACAAAGGCCATTGCGCGTTGTACCTTATGTAAACTGGAATAACGTTCAAATTCAATCAACCTTTTATTATTTATACTTGTTACAAAGGTACCTATGATCTTAACTTCAGGTAAGTTTACACTATTTAACTTATTACTATCGAAAATCAAATCAAAAATCTTTGCAATAGAAGATAATATACTTCGCTTAGTGATCCTATCGGTTTTATCTACATGGACGGAAAATTGAAACTTATCAGACTGAGGCGTCAATGTAAGGTGACCCCTAAGGTGCTCGTGGTGGTTTTAAATTCTGTAATTGATTGTGTTTCATGTAATTTATTTTCAACAAGTAACTGATTGGCATTAGACCTAAATTTTCGTAACTTAAAACCACCCGAGTCTAAAATCTGAGTAATTAATCTACAAATACGATTTAAGCCTTCCTCAGTCTGATGACCTGTTATCAAGTCATCTATGAAAAAGTCATGTTTCATTATCTCGCGGACTTCCTGATCATTACATTCATTGGCTAACTGAAGAAGACCACGGACCACGGGTTCGTGCTCATTGTCCCTCCACACTATCATTTGTAAATGTCTTTGACTCTCAGATATTAGTATTTGTCTATACATTTTTTCGATATCTGAGGTCATAACATAATTATGTTGTCTAAATCTAAGCAAAATACTAAAAATATCGTCTTGAATCACTGGCCCAACCATTTGGATATCATTTAATGAGTAACCACTATCGGATTTTGCCGAAGCGTTAAAAACAACCCGAAGTTTCGTAGTCTCACTTTTCTCCCGAATAACTGGGTGATGCGGTAAATAATATCCAAATTCAGGCTTACATATTTCTGACAAATGATTCAAGTGCTCATATTCATTTAAAAATTCAACGTAAGATTCCTTCACTTTAGGTTGCCTTTTCAATCTTTTTTCTAAATTATTCAAGCGCGACTTAGCCTTAACAAAGGAATCTCCAAGTACAGACGTTGAAGTGTGAAAGGGCATCCTAACACAATCCTACCATTTTCCGTTATATACGTATGTTTTACAAAGTGTTTTTGACAAAATTCCTCTTCATTGCTAAACGGTATATGATCTATACTTAATATCTCCTCAACCTTCCAAATTTTCTCTAATTGGTCACATAAACTTCTAGTTAAGTTACACATTACCTCATTATTTGATTTACAAATATTTACGGGACCCGTAACAAGCCAACCTAATTTACTACTCTGCAATATGGGAAGACCTTTACCTAGTCTTATCTGTTGACCTGTTACCAGTTCCCAAAACAAGTCCGCTCCAATTAATTATATCTACGTTAGCGGGTTCGTAAAATCTACTATCTGCTAAATCCACAAATACGTCACCAGGAATCTTTAATTCATTTAAAATTTGAGCAGCAAATTTTACCTTCATTTTTGCCCTATATTTTGGCTGCACATGCATTTGTGTTATTTTGCTTAAGTACAAGAGGATTCTATTTTTTTCTTCTGCTTTTAGCAAATGCTCCCATTTGGCCTTAATTCCAGACATAGACATTTCGCCATAGTTGTGGAAATTATTTCTTATTGACTTGAATAGGTGAGGTACATCAAAGATAATATATACTTTGTGGCGTAACCACAATACATTATAATTATAAAATTACATAAACTAAAATAAATCATATGTACTTATAATTAACATCACAAATATGTATTACAATATATTACATATGTATACATTTAAATATACTATAAATACTTTACATACTAAATACACAAGTACAAACATAAACATTAAACATTCACAATAACACTTAACATAATAATAAACATACTTACCAGTACTGCAGAACCGCATCGTTGAGTCGTCGAGCGTCACCGCAAGTCGTCGTCGTGTCGTACCGAGTAAACGCGCACCGAGTCCCGCTACTCACCGAAACAAAGGAAGCCTAGAAACATCGCCGGCGCACCGACCGCGTGCCCGCGCCCGCCAGTCCGTCTCGCTCGCTCACGGCAGACGCACGCTCGCTTGCTGCGCGAATATAATCCTTCCGCCTACGCTTAATCGCCTATTCGCAATACCTGCTTGTTTGTGCTTGTTGTTATTGTATTATTAGTGTCGAGAATAAACTGTTGATAAAGTGTCTGGACCGTTGGATTGTGTTCCCTGAAGAAGATCTCACATCCTGAACAGAAGACACCTACAACACTATCACTCTCCTACATTGGTGACCCCGAATATTGGACACTGCCCGGAACAGCATAAAAACCGTAAGCTAGTGAAAACCAAATTTTAAAATGTCTCAAAATGACAAGTCATCCAACAAACAAAGCGACGAAGGCAGGTCGCATTCCAAAGAAAGGACATTTATACCTTCCGACATTTGTCGTGTCGGTGTACGACTTCCACCGTTTTGGCCGGAGGAACCAGCAGTATGGTTTGCGCAAATAGAAGGAAGTTTTGCGCTCTCAGGTATCAAGGACGACGACACTAAATATTATTACGTCAGCGGGCATCTTGAAAACCGTTACGCCGCAGAGGTGAAAGATATTTTAATTAATCCACCGGCTAGTGGCAAATACGAAAAGTTAAAAAGCGAGCTTATTAAAAGGTTATCCGCGTCGCGCGAAAAAAAACTTACCCAGTTGCTGATGCATGAGGAATTAGGAGATAGGCGACCATCCGCGTTTCTTCGGCACCTGCAACATCTAGCGGGCCCAAACATACCGGACGATTTTATAAAGACTGTGTGGACTAGCCGCTTACCGGGTAATACACAAATAGTAGTAGCATCGCAGCCAGAGTCGTCACTTTCTGCAATTGCAGACCTGGCTGATAAAGTGCACGACCTCGTACCACCCGCGCCTCAAGTGGCCGCCACGGACGCAGTGCCCAATTCAATCGCTGAAAAATTAACGAGAGAGATTGCAGAGCTCAGTCGTCAAGTGAAGGCCCTCTCAACAAGAGATTCTAGATCCAGGACGAGGAACAGAAGTCAACGGGGAAGAAGCAACACGCGTTCCCAGTCAAATTATAGAAAATACCCTACCTGTATTTTTCACCACAGATATGGAGACAAGGCACGAAGATGCCTGAAACCTTGTGATTATCAATCAGGGTCGGGAAAAGCCAAATGCAGTCATCAGTAGCGACACATGATTGCCATAGTTCAACCACCGGTCGCTTTTACATAACGGACAGAAGGACAAAAATGCAGTTTTTAGTCGACACTGGGAGCGACATCTGCGTTTTTCCCCGCTCCGCCCTGAAACAAAGGCGACCACGTACTACCGAACTCAACGTTTTCGCAGCGAACGGAACACCAATCGCCACATACGGAGCTCAGCAAATGGAACTTGACCTAGGGCTTCGTCGTGCATTTTCCTGGCAATTCATAATTGCTGACGTCACAAAGGCTATTATCGGAGCCGATTTTTTATCGCATTACGACTTAATCGTAGACTGTCGTAACAAGCGCCTCATCGACAACAAGACCAGCCTTTCAGCAAGCACAAATCCAGTTCCTGCATCTGATGCCATAACTTCAGTTAAAACAATAACAGGCGAGTCTAAGTACTTGAACCTTCTTCGAGATTTTCCGGAAATCACTCGGCCAGCAGGTACACATCGGGACATACGTCACAATACCGTTCACCACATAAGAACAACAGCCGGACCGCCCGTATATTGCACCCCAAGAAGACTCGCCCCGGACAAACTGAAGATCGCAAAACAGGAGTTCGATGAAATGTTGAGAATAGGGACAGCACGACCGTCTGAGAGCCCATGGTCGTCCCCTCTTCATCTTGCCGCAAAAAAGGACAACGGATGGCGACCATGCGGCGATTACAGAATGTTAAACGCACGGACGATCCCCGACCGATACCCTATTCGGCATATCCAGGATTTCACCCAGAACATAGCTGGCTGCCAGATATTCTCCAAAATTGATTTATTAAAGGCGTACAACCAAATACCGGTAAACCCCGAAGATATTCCCAAAACGGCCATAACTACACCTTTTGGAATGTTCGAGTTCCCTTTTATGACGTTTGGTCTCAGAAACGCGGGACAAACGTTTCAAAGGTTCGTGGACGAAATGACTCGTGACTTAAACTTCTGCTACACGTACTTAGATGATTTTTTGATATCCTCCCCCGACGAAGAGACCCATTACCGTCACTTACGCCTCCTCTTCGAGCGATTAAAAGAATATGGAATGGTCATAAATACTTCCAAATGTGTTTTTGGGGCAGAAGAAGTAACTTTCCTCGGCTGCAGCGTATCCTGTGCAAGCATCCAACCACTGGATAGCAAGATCCAAGCCATAAAGGACTACCCTACCCCGAAAAACCGTTAGAGAACTCAGGAGATTCCTGGGGATGATAAATTTCTATCGTCGCTTTATAAAAGACGCTGCCTCATCCCAAACGCCATTGCATAGCCTGCTTACCGGATCTATAAAGGGAAATCATCCCATAAACGTCACCGGAGAAGCACTCCAAGCATTTGAAGGCTGCAAGAAGAGTCTATGTCAAGCAGCTCTTCTCGCGCACCCAGACATGGATGCCAAACTAGTGCTAGTCACAGATGCATCAGACGTCGCAATTGGAGGAGTTCTACAGCAGAAAAAAGATAGAGAATGGCAACCACTTGCCTTTTTTAGCCGAAAATTTAGTCCAGCACAAAAAAATACTCGCCGTACGACCGCGAACTTCTCGCGATTTACGAATCCGTGAAACATTTCCGACACTTGGTGGAAGCAAGGCACTTCACAGTATTTACAGACCACAAGCCCATCTGCTTCGCATTCCAAGGTCACAAAGAAAAATGTTCACCACGTCAGTTTCGGCATTTAGATTACATAGGACAATTTACAACGGACATCCAACACATATCGGGGAAGGACAACAT
Organism: Xestia sexstrigata; assembly: GCA_941918905.2. Taxonomy (NCBI): domain Eukaryota; kingdom Metazoa; phylum Arthropoda; class Insecta; order Lepidoptera; family Noctuidae; genus Xestia; species Xestia sexstrigata. The sequence continues at coordinate 18,204,176 of OW799205.2, forward strand.
AGTTGCCGATACTCTCTCAAGAATAGAGGAAGTCATACAGCTAGTAGAGTCGAAGAGCTTGGCCATATCACAGCGTAACGACCCAGAACTAAGGCAACTCTTAGAAGGTGGATCTTCGCTTAAACTTGTCAAAGTAACTGTACCTGGAACAAAACTGGAACTTTACTGCGACGACAGCACTCAGAATCCACGACCTTACGTACCAAAAGAGCTCAGAAGGCAAGTCTACGACAGCCTACACTCACTTAGCCATCCTGGCGCTAACGCCACCGCAAAATTAGTGGCTCAGCGCTACGTATGGCCAGGAATAAACAAAGATTGCCGTGATTGGACCAAACTCTGTCACGCATGCCAACGCTCAAAGGTCACTAGGCACGTAACTCCACCGGTGGGCACCTTTAAGCTACCGAACGGCAGATTTACCTACGTGCACATTGACATCGTCGGACCCTTACCCCTCTCAGAACGGCTACCGTTACTGTCTCACTGCCGTGGTTATATTCACTCGATGGCCCGAGGCAATCCCCATGCAAGACATAACCGCTGAAACAGTTGCCAAAGCTCTCGTTCGTAACTGGATATCACGTTACGGTTGCCCCACAGAAGTCGTGACAGATCGCGGGAAGCAATTTGAGTCTGCACTGTTAAAACAGCTCTCAGAACTTGCCGGATTTCAACGCAACAGAACCACTGCGTATCATCCTGCAAGCAACGGAATGGTAGAACGGATGCACAGACAGCTTAAGGCCGCTATAACGTGCCATGGAACCCTGAAATGGACGGAAAGCTTACCTCTGGTACTGCTAGGAATGAGAAGCGCCTTCAAAGAGGACATTCAAGCGTCACCCGCCGAACTCCTCTACGGCGAACCCCTCAGACTGCCCGGAGAGTTCCTGCAGCCAATCACCGACCAGCATATGACCAGTGACCTCACCGAGTACTCAGCACGACTACGTTCCATTATGAACAATATCCGCCCTCGGCCAGCCGCAAGACACAGCAGACGTAATATCTTCGTGTTCCGAGACTTACCTTCTGCTACTCACGTTTACGTCCGAGATGACACCGTGAGAGGATCCCTTCAGCCGGCATATACTGGACCATATCCTGTCCTGCAACGAGGCACAAAAGTCTTCAAACTGCTTGTTAAAGGAAAAGAACAGACAGTATCGATAGAGAGGTTGAAACCAGCCTATATACTTACACCAGATACTCATTCAGAGACTCGTCCGCTGGAAAATGAAACTCCAAACCCAGAAAACAAAGATAACGAAGTAAGAATAACTCGTTCAGGAAGAAAAGTGAGAATCCCTGACTATTATCGCCCATCCTAGGATGGTCTCAAGGGGGGAGTCATGTGGCGTAACCACAATACATTATAATTATAAAATTACATAAACTAAAATAAATCATATGTACTTATAATTAACATCACAAATATGTATTACAATATATTACATATGTAATACATTTAAATATACTATAAATACTTTACATACTAAATACACAAGTACAAACATAAACATTAAACATTCACAATACACAAGTACAAACATAAACATTAAACATTCACAATAACACTTAACATAATAATAAACATACTTACCAGTACTGCAGAACCGCATCGTTGAGTCGTCGAGCGTCACCGCAAGTCGTCATCGTGTCGTACCGAGTAAACGCGCACCGAGTCCCGCTACTCACCGAAACAAAGGAAGCCTAGAAACATCGCCGGCGCACCGACCGCGTGCCCGCGCCCGCCAGTCCGTCTCGCTCGCTCACGGCAGACGCTCGCTCGCTTGCTGCGCGAACATAATCCTTCCGCCTACGCTTAATCGCCTATTCGCAATACCTGCTTGTTTGTGCTTGTTGTTATTGTATTATTAGTGGTGAGAATAAACTGTTGATAAAGTGTCTGGACCGTTTGATTGTGTTCCCTGAAGAAGATCTCACATCCCGAACAGAAGACACCTACAACAATATCACTCTCCTACAACTTTTTCATTATAGTTAATAAAATAATTTTCACCAGTCATATGTATGACAAAATTGTTAGTGCATTGTGAGAGTCGGCTACCGAGACAATTACTTATGGGGGAAGTCCTAGAAAGCGAGGAACTGTCGTGGGCTGGAACATCATGTGAGCGGCGCTCATAGGCCTCCCTATGAGCGCCGCTCTAGCTCCGCTAGGCGTAAATTTTTATGCTGGCTATATAATGGTATGCCGACGTCGGGACGTATTTTTGAAGAAATGCGTGAAGCAAGAAAGATATTTAAGTCTCGGTTGAAGTGGTGTCAAGATCATGAGACTCAAATTAAAATGGATATTCTAGCTTCACAGCATTCAAAGAACGATTTTCGATCTTTTTGGAAGCATACAAATAGACTGAAGGGCAAGCCTGGCCTCCCTGGTTGCATCGATGGCGTGAGTGATGCTAAACAAATAGCTGACCTTTTTGTAGACCATTTTAGTGTGCAGTCACCATTAGGCCCATCTAGGTCGACGCTCAATGTTGAGCCACGGAAAGACCTAGGAGTTAAAATAACAGCTAAAATGCTCTTGAACAGAATTAACGCGATACGCCGAGGAAAATCTCCTGGTCATAACGGTCTCAGCATTGAACATCTCCGATTTGCTGGTCCGCATTTGCCAAGAGTGTTGGCTATGCTTTTTACTTTTTGTCTGGGTCATGCTTATATGCCGAGTGACATCAAAACAACAGTGGTGCCTGTAATGTCTGGAGCCAATAAAACACACCTTGTTACTCAGGTAACACTGATCAGGATATCTTATATGCGAAAACCAGAACACGTGCGCACTCGCCTACGGTCGGTAAGTCGACTGCCACGCCAATGCGTCTGCGCATACACTACATCCCTTCTTTATTTTTATTGAATTGAAATGTTTCATAATTACAATAATAGGGTTTTAATATTTTAACTTAAACCTCTATAATATGGCGGATAACTAATCAAATTTTTTAAATATTATTAATACAGATTTACCGCAAACTTTAACAAAACAGCCATGATTTTACTTAATTTTAAATATGTCTAACAATCATATAAACGTAGTTGATAAAAGTAGATAACAATATAATACTATACAAAACAACAAATTTACATTATTTACACACTAACACTATAAAAAGAAATAAAAATATTTTACAAATATCAAAAAAAAGGTTACAGGGCGTCGAAAAATTCGTCCACATCGCTGTCAACAGGAAAAGTGCCCAGAAGGCTGGCAGCATTGCCACGTTGGATGGCAATGCTGATTCTTTGGCCAAAAAATAGGCCCGCCCTCTGGTCACGTTAAGAGTCGACCAACCGTTTGGCAATTTCCCGAAATACTAGGTGGGCACTCGGACCCCATGGCCCTAGTGTTTCAACCCCAAACGGCTCAAACACATAATTACCAATTAAATTATTGTATTTGCGCCGTTTGAGGTTTTCAGCACCTGCAGCAGCTGCCCTAACATAGTGCCTATATTAGGTGACGGTAGTGCCTGAAGCCAGAGGCCCGACTCCCATTCACCCACAGCCAGCAGGCGGGCACGCTCAGCAGTATTGGTAGACGTATCAATAAGTTTCTTCCGTACCAACCTGCAGAGCGGCTCATCCCACTGTCTCTGGGAAAATGGGTTCTCGGGCCGATCCATGTCCGGGCAAGTCATTTTCCAGGCGTCTTCTGCGTCGGTCAAGCACGGCACTTCCGAGCTAACCAGGGAGAGAGTTAAAATTTTCCTGGTTAACTTTTCAGTGCTGTGGACAGAAGACAGGAATGCCGGTAAGCTAACACTAGAAATTTTGCGGATGCCAAGGCCACCAAAACGAATTGGTAGGGTGGCTTGCAGCCACGCTCGGTCGTCCAGGGCCACATTAAGAATGGATGTTAATGTGTTGCGAATTATTTGGTAAATTTTGTCCAAAAGTTGTGGTTTCTTCCAAAGAGGAGAACAACGGAGAAAATACATAAAATTTGGACCAAAACAGCAATATCTGATAATGGTGAATGCCGAATGTAAATTAATTTTGGAGAGTCTATCCGAAATATCATTGAAATGTTTAATTTTGTCGTCGATGAAAGATGAAAAACTTTCTTCTAAAATAGGGGAACCTAGGAGGTGCAGGGAACGTTTTTCTAAAATTTTAATTTGTGGGGCTATTGCATTAAACTTATCTATAGTCGATTGTCTGTCGGTAACGTCAGAGAGGTAAATTTCGGACTTTGAGGGGTTAAGGTCAAGGCCAATAGATTTAAATTGATTTTTGAGGAGTTGTAGGTCAGCCAAAACCGTGTCAACATCACCTCCTAGCGTTCCATCATCTAAATACCACACATTGAATTTTGAATTTAGTTGTTGAATAATAATAATAATAACAACAAATAATTTACTCTAGTTCATAATTGGACCGATTTAAGCAAAAATGATTCAGTCCACACTAACCTCATTTCGAGATAATAGAGTTTAAAGTTTATTTCGGTATTTCTCTGGCTTTGTAGTTCTAAATGTTATGTTTTTAATTTTATGTTATTCTAAGTGTTCTAAACTAATTTACATGCATGTATTTAGTAAATAAATTTTAATAGTTTCGTAGATATTCAAGAAAACTTGCGCGTGGATCATTATTACATAATACATTTTGTATGGAATTAGCTGTGTAGGCTGCGGAAAGAAAAATGCAAAAATGTTCCAAACTATGACAAAAATAAAAGCTTAAAAATGTTTATTATTTTTATTTTATTTAAAAAAACACAAATGTTACCCTACTCCTCATCCAAATCAAAGTCGGGTTCATCACAATAACCATCTATATCGTCTATTATTGCATCGTCTCCCTTCAGTTTTTTATAATAACCAATGCAATCATTTGGTATGAGATGGAATAACGATTTCAAATCGTTTAACTTCTTTTTGTTAATCAGTTTTCCTGAAGGCCATAATTCTTGCAAATCTTCTTCTATGACACCCAAATCAACACCTTTTAATTTCTTTTTAATATTCAGTTCTTTGTAGTCCTCATTAAAGGAAGTTCTCATGAACAAAGAATGTTGAGTCTTTTTTGTGATTAAAATTTCTTTTGTTTTGAGCCAGTTTACTTTGCTCTTATCATTAAATATTTTTCTATTAACTATTTTCTTTTCTAGAATTTGAGATCCAACAAAATCACAACTTTCCATTTTATGGACCTGTAAAGGATTTTTGTTTTTGCATTGTTTCATAATGGCAATATAATCATCCACGGAGTATATCCTTTCATATTGCTTGAGTCGAGTCTCAATTTTAGCGAAGTCGTTGTCATTTGGTAGGAAAGTGTGTCCTGATTCTAGGTAACGGAAGCTGATTGTCTCGAGAGTGGGGTGTCTATTTAATAAAGCCTTTAAAATCAAAACGATTTTGATATTCCTGTTTTGCCCTCCGCAACAGTCACTCCACAAAATCAATTTTTTTACTGTAGGAGGTAGCACGCACTTAATATATTTCCTCAAACATGAACCCACTTCTTGGGCCCCTCTGCCTGCCTCGCCTTCAGCCCAAACAAAACAATTCCCAACACCGTTGGAAGCCGAGTGTATACCGCAGTTGTATACCCATAACTGCCTTTTGTAGAAAACTATATTGGTCGGTATTCTAGGTAAAGGCAAGGTTTTCTCCAAATCGTAAGTCAGACATTCAGTTTCTTCACAAGTTTTAGCCTGTTCAAAATCTTCCTTCAGCTTCTTCCTTAAATCTTCGGCAATTTTTTGGTGTTCTTCTTTTTCTCTTTGGGCATTTGCTCTTTCAGCTGAGGTAGTAGAATTTTTCAATGTCATTTCATAAAGATCACATTTGTTACACGTGTCTTTCTTAAGGCTCTTGCACCTCAAATTGAATTTTTGTACAAAAATATGTCTAACAACATTGAAGGATGGACATTTTTCATCTTTTCCAAATTCTTTTTCGAATTCTATTTTGAACAATTCGTAGATTTTTGGTACCGTAATATTCGTAGATTTTTGGTACCGTCATTCCTGGCTGCAGATATAAAGCATCGCTGTTCTTTTCTCTACGATAATGTGACTCGTATTTTGGCAACCTTTTGATAACATCGATAATAAGCTCAATATGTCTTTGTGGCGTTTTATTCCATCCGCCTGCTGTTTCTCCTCTTTTATCTTTTATTTCTCTGTCATTGCGTTTTTTTCGAAGACTGACAGTAACTTTTTGAGGTGTTATTTGCAGAGTTCTACAAAACATGTCTCGACAAACAGGTATATTGCCAAGTGTATACGTGCGAATAAATTCGCGAGGTTTCCTCTTCGACGGGGAGCATAATGTAACGTAACTTCGTTTCTTTTTGCTTTCTGTAATGTTAGATGTTATGTACAAAACTTGAGCTGCGTACGATTCAAGATGTACGAATCTATGAAATTCTCGTTCCCTATCTTCTTTTGAAACTAAATTAGCACAATCTTTTTTGCATGAACATTTAAAATCTATGAATTTTTTAGATGATACTTCCTTCTTTTTAGTTTGGTAAGGTAAATTTTTGTATTTCCTTTCTTTAATTTCCTGACGACTGTATTTTTGTTTGAGTTTCCTTCCTCTTTTTTTACGACCTTCATTTTCGTTTTCTGGTGCATTCTCTAAACTGCATACGATATCGTTAGCAATTTCTTGTCGGTAATTAATTTGTTTTTCCGCTTCTTCACTTCCTTCGGTGTTATTTTCTGTTTCACGTTCTATTTCTTCCATAACATCTTCAACATTAAGTCTCTCCGTTGATTTTCTTTTTTCAGTTGCCGTACTCGGAGAATGGATTAATGCCTGTGTGGTTTTGATTCTTACTTCATCACAATCAGTGTCACTTTCTGAATCTGTGGTATCTTGTGCTATAAAATCTGGATCTCTTACGCTATCGTCACTGTTATATGTTAGGTTATCATTATCTTCTAATCTTAGTGATGTTGGTTCTTCAACTTTTTGGTCTAATGCAATGTGCGTATCATTAGGAACACTCTTCATTATATAAGGAGTCAGAGGTGAATATGACGGCGGAGGAATTGACAAATTGGAAAGTAGCGTTGGACTAGTAACGCCATCATTATCTGAAACATGAAAAATAAGTGGTTCTGACAATCCAATTTAATTTTCTTAACAATAATATGATATTAATCGGGATTGCTTTAAACGTAGTTTTGCTAGATCCTTCTGTGCCAGTAGGTAACAAAGTATTGTTTGTCCCCGCCTGCAGCGCCTTAAAGTATTTAGTTTAACTAATTTGAATATACATTGTGAGACTTGTTTTTCCCTTTTCAGTTCATTATTTTTAAGCAGTCGGGTTTTTTGTTTTTATAATAATAATTTTACATACATACATACATACATAAAACAGTCATCATTTAGGAATTTTAATGTAAATAATAGTACCTTCTAATCTCGGTGATGTTGGTTCTTCAACTATTTGGTCAAATGCAATGTGCGCATCATTAGGAACACTCTTTGTTATATGTGGAGTCAGAGGTGAATATGACGGCGGAGGAATTGACAAATTGGATAGTAGCGTTGGACTACTGACATCATCATTATCTGAAAGATTAATTGCAATAAAATTAAGATGTTGATTATTGTATTTTGAACTTTAGTCTAACGAACATTTTACTGTCCTGGTATTAAATAGTACCTTACTTTCAGATATTCGTTTTTGGAAAACTTCACCAGAAGCCATTTGGCTAACATTGATTGGCGATTTGTTAACTTCGGTTTCTTCAATAGCATTCTCTAAAATAAAAGATCTTTCCCGATCTTTCAAGTTACGTACTTCATTCGTGCAATCTCGCTGTAAACAAGAGGCTAATTCCTCGTCATCACTTGCCTCGATATATGTTTCTTGTCGACTTTGAGTATTGTCAATGCGCTGAACTACTGTGCATTCTGACCCCGACATAGGGTTTATGACATCTTTTGGCTTAAAAGGGCATACCGTTTCCTCATCATTACTGTCGCTTGCTTCTACATATGTTTGCCTTTCATTAAAATGTGAACTATCTTTAATACTAACAATCCCCTGAAGTGGATTTTCAGAGCACCGTTCAACAAAAGAGTCTTCACAAGGTTCTTCAAGCATCTCATTTGTCAAAATGTTGAAAATTTTTTCCGTTTCTGGAGACATTTCTCTGATTGGCGATGACGTACAAGATTGTTGATTTTCGTCATCTGAAACAATATGGAGCCGTCGTGTATATTTTTGTATCCCTGATAAGTACTTTAACTCTTTACGTTCCACCTATTTAAAATTACGTCGGGCCACGTTCAATATAGGGTCTCAAACAAAGCGCGAAAAAGCAAATCAGCTGTTTCACACATTTTGGTTAAGTAGGTATAAACATTTTGTATAAAACAGCTGTTTTTTTTTCTAAAAAACACTTTAAAAACAATGTGGAAATAAGTAGATACCTAGTATTATGTGTTCTTACCTAGCTTACTTTGAGCGGTTTGACGAGAGTTTTTATTGCAATAGTCTTTCTGAACCATCCTTATAATGTTATCACTCCTCTTACATTTCTTTGAGAGATGTGAATAATTAAGAAGCGAACCGCCACCTTCTACGGCAAAACAAAAAAAATGCAAATAGGTAAATAATAAGTAAGTAGGTACGTACGGTCGGCTGTAGTTAGATAGTAGGTAGGTTAGTTCCAAATAATTTGGAGCTCACCTATAGCTGTGTTTCTAGGTACCTACCAACTTATTCTGAGTAAAATGTATAGGTAGCAAGCCGGGCATAAAGGTTATTTAGCGGCTAAATATACCTAAAAGTTCATCCGTAGATTAAGTAGATAATGTCACCTGCACGTAATAGTAATTATTGTAACAAAATATGATTATAAAATACGTAAACCACAGAAGTTACTGCAATGAAAACAATTTAAAAGAATATGAGTAGGTACATAAACACAACGCGATCGTAAAATATCTACGAGACAGATTAATAATTATTACCAGTAGCTATCTACAATAATAAAATTACTTACCATCATCTTTTTGCCCTGCATCTGTTCTTTTACGTACACTTTTTAATATTGAATCTTTTCTATTCATTTCTAGGTTTAAGACTAAACTTTTGATAAAAACTCGAATCACCAACTTTACAAAACACAATTTAACAAATTCAATTACAATGAGATGTTACTCATGCACTTTTCTTTATTTTTACTACGCAGCAATAAATTTCACACAACGTTTCAATAGACGAGATCAGTACGAAATGACGACGCCCGCTCCCCACTCCGCCCGCTGCAGCCGCACATATTACGCGTTTGCAGCGGCGCGAGTAGGTAAGTTTATTTAAAGTACCTACCCACAACCTAATAAAGTAATAATGTTTGCAATGAGTGCAGTTTTTTGTTTTGAAAAATATTTAATGACACAATAGTATTTACTCAACAATTACTTAATAAACAAATTTGCCATAAATTGCGAAGTGGATCCTTTTTGTTTATTCAATTAAAGTATAATATAGTTTTCATTTCAAAATTGCAAAAACGTTTCAAGCTCTGAAGTTCATTTTGTGTTAAAATTTAAATGAAGAAAACACGCAGCAGCATTATTTGCAAAAAAGATTCAAGTGAGGTGGATCGTTTTTGTAAAACTTTAACAGTAATTTTTCACTGCGCTTAAAGTTTTACAAAAACGATCCACCTCACTTGAATCTTTTTTGCAAAGCGCATTTGAAATGGTTGGTTTAGAAATATGCAAAAATGATCTTCAATAAGTTTGTCTACATGACCACATTATTCTAAAAAATAGAATAAATTTCATGCAAAACATACAATTTTATTGCAGGTACAAAAAAATGCAATAAAAGATAGAAGGTTTAAATAGTTATATACGTATTTCATTAAAGTTTTCGGTATAAAAATAATATTTTGTTTACTTTTTAGCCGAGATATTAATGATAATTTTATATTTAACCGTGAATCGTTTTTTAAGAATTGAATTTTTCGTTTTTCTTTAATTAAATAGAATAGTCATGTGGTCTGAATCAGTATACTTCTGTAGTCGAATGTTATTTGGAATTGAGTTAAGGTTATTGGAACATTTAAGCAGAATGATTTTTATAATATTTTCCATATTGTATAAAAAGCATTATTGTTCCAAGTAGTTTGAATCATTATAGCAAAAAACAAAAAACAAAAAACCTATATCAGGGCAACCAAGAAAATGCAAAAATGATTCTAATAGCTTGAAACATTTATGCATTATGAAAAAATGATGTTCGCTATGACAGTTGTGGTTTGGACCATACGGATTTTCGTCAATTATTAACATAGAGTTCCGAGTCTTTGATATGTTAAAATATACCTTATTTAGAGTACATAAGTCACAAAAACTCGAAATTGTCGAGATTGTGGGTTGGATCATTTTTGCATAAATCGGTCCAATTTTCTCCTAAATCATGATTACTACTATTTTGATTAACCACAGTCCATGAATCATTTACTTTCTTTAAGTGTACTACATTCCGGCGATATTCTTTCCCAGTTTCATCATTCCGAACACTAACATCGCCACCACTCACGTCCGTTACTGTATGCGTAGTGGGGTTGAAATTGGAGCTCAATTTATTATCTTTGATTAAATTTTTCACATATACTTTTTCTCCTATTTCCAAGTTGCTATCTGTCGCTTTCCTTTTGAGATCCCCATACTCCTTCCCTTTTTCCTTCATTTGCAGATCTCTGTCTCTCACTTCTTCATCTAATGTTTTGTATTCCATGTCTGGTGCTGCCGGGATCTTATCTCTAAATTGTCTTTTATAAAACAACTCTGATGGAGATTTGCCTGTAATAGAGTGAGGAGTACTGTTATACATCATTAAATAACTGAAGATGTACTCTTTCCAGTTCCTGTTTTCAGCCTGGCAAATTTTCAGACGTTTTAAAACGTCTCGATTTTGCCTCTCTACTTCCCTTATTCATTTGAGGCCAATATGGGATAGTATTATACACAGTGATTCCACATTCCTTGCAATAGTTCCGGAAAACCTCGCTTGTAAACTGATTTCCATTATCACACGTCAAAGTTGCTGGGTAACCTAATCTGGAAAATAATTCTTTCAAAACTTTTATTGTATCTAGAGAAGTGATACTGCGCATTACTTTAATTTCTTTATATCGTCGTTGCGCCTGCCAAGTTCCATAAGTGATTATTGTAAGGTTTTGGGAAACAATAAAAAACATGTTATTGAATTGAAAATGAAAAACTCGGCAAAATTATTGATACCACAACATGGACGTTTATTTAATATATCATAAAAATACAAAAGTTGCCAAAACAATCAGTCATTTAAGGGGCTAGAATTTTTTTTAGCAAAAAAGTGCACATAACTGGTTTGCAATCGTATAAAATAATGATGGATGTGCATTATTACACATAAAAGCTTTGGCAATGTGACACTTATGACAATTTTTAGGTTAACATTATGTGATCTTTACGTTATCATAAGTAAAAAAATACAATGAGATGAGTAGGAACTATTGGAAACTTACATTTAGTTTATTTATATAGAATAATTCACAATTATTGTATTCAATATATTATGAGATCAGTGTTATACCTACTTAACTTTTAGTTATTATTTTAAGATCACACTTATTGCCATCATTATCACAGCATTATATTAAAAATAACTTTAGAAAACTAAAAAAAATATCTTTAGAAAACAATTAAAAATCTCTTTAACAAAAAACAAATCAAATACTTCTATGAAAATTGTTAAACAAAATAAACTTAATTCCTAAATTGGGTAATTGAGATACACAGTTACTTACTCCTTGTAATGAAGGTTGTCATAGAATGCATGATAGTCGCGATGCATAAAAGGTTTTAAAGACTGGAGACTATCATATTTGGTTTTATCAATTTTACGGGGCTCGTTGTAAAGTCGACTAACAACAGATGATGGGTTGTTGGCACGAAGTCGCTGAGGTAGGATTTTCCATTCATCAGGATGACGTAACTTGTAAAAGATACTGCCATCTTTATATAAAAGAGCTCGTATGTCATTTACGGTCGGGTCTCCAGCTTTTTTACCTGGACGAATGGAATAAATGCAAATGTCATCCTCATAATTCTTAAAAAAAGTATAATCAACATGATGAACGTGGTACGGTTGCTTAGGTCGTGCTTCCCTCATGCGACTAATATAATCAGTTGGTGTATATATAGGGGGACGAAACTTTTTCTCTAAAGTTGAGTGGACACTATCCACTTGCATCATTGTATGTCCCTTTTCTAAAATGATCTGTTCAATCTCCAGTCTAGTCTCCTTTGTTAATTTTAGTAAAGCTGATGACAGAACTTTATTTCTATTTTGGTAAGAACAGCCATCTGATATACTACTCTGTCAAGAAAGTACCGGGAAAAGATCAATAATACACAAAATGTCTGTTATTCATCCAAATTTATTTTATCACCTTCAAAGTATGCTCCTTTAGAAACGATACACTTGCGCCAACGAATAATCCATTCATCAAAACATTTTTTAAACGCTGCTTCCGGAATTGAGTTCAGTTCTCGCCGCGAATTCTCCTTTAAGTCTTCTATCGATTGAAAACGGGTGCCACGAAGTGGTAATTTGAGTTTAGGAAAAAGAAAAAAGTCATCAGGAGCCATATCTGGTGAATATGGTGGTTGCTGGATGGTATTTGTTGAGTGTTTGGTCAAAAATTCGTTCACAATAATAGCCTTGTGCGAAGGCGCATTGTCGTGGTGCAAAATCCAAGAATTTTCTTTCCACAAATCTGGCCTTTTTCGTCGAATTTGCTCTCTTAAACGCCGCATAACGCTCAAATAATATTCTTTATTTACCGTTAGACCTTCCGGTAAGAATTCAGAGTGCACAACACCGCGATAGTCAAAGAAAACAGTCAACATGACTTTGACTTTTGATCGACTTTGGCGTGGTTTTTTCGGTTTCGGTTCAGTTGGAAGGCGCCACTCCGAAGCTTGTTGACTAGTTTGCATGTCAAACTCGTAAACCCACGTCTCGTCACCAGTAACAATGCGTTTCATGAATGTTGGGTCCGAACTGACTCGTTCTAGCATGTCCTCAGCGACTTTCATGCGATTGAGTTTTTGGAGAAAATTCAGATCTTTTGAGACTAGCCGAGCAGCAACATGTTTCATACCCAAATGATTAGTTAAAATGGTACGGATCGACTCGTGAGATACAGAAAGTTCGGCGGCTATCTCTCTCAGAGTTGAATGGGGATTTTCAGTCACTATTTTCTTCACTTTTGCGATGTTAACTTCAGTTGCAGACGTTGACGGCCTACCAGAGCGAGGCAAATCTTCCATCACATCTCGACCGCTTTTGAACGCTTTGAACCACTCATAAGCATGAGTTTTTGATAAAGTCGATTCACCGTAAGCCTTCTGTAACATTTTCAGTGACTCCGAACACGAAATTCCATTGGCGATGCAAAATTTAAGACAAACTCTTTGTTCGATATTTTTGTCCATTATGAAATTCGCAATACACACTATATATGATATTACTAAAACCACCACTGTATTTAATACAAATAACAGATGCAATTCAAACTCCGCGCCAAAATGGAAAACAGTTGTGCCAATCTAACAACTACAAAAAAAACAAAAATTTGAATTTGGAACCATAAACAAATCATCCATTCCCGATACTTTTTTGACTGAATGTAATTATAATTTTTTTATAGTTTAATTGAGTCTTAATAAAATGTATCAAGCAGCTTGTAAATTCGTTAGCCGTAACACCTCCATCTCCCTCATGCCATACATACAGGTGCACATCTTTATTATTGTTAATATAAATAGACTGGTTATGAACCTGAAGTTTTTGCTTATAGTATTGAACTGACACTAGCATCTTTGGACAAAGGAGAACAGATTGGACATCGACAGTCAGGACGAGCACCTCGGGTGAGCTCATAGTGCGAGCTTCAATATGAGCGTTATAGGCTTCTTTCTTCTTTTCAATGTGCACGGCGAACTGCTCCTCTGAGATATTGCCTTCTTTTTTAGCTGTGCATACATCGCACTGGTCTTTTCTTGGCTTAAAAATGGAAATCTTTTCCTCTTCCAATATTTTATTAAAGATTTTGCGACCAATATAAGGTTTTCCGTTACCTTTGCACCACTCAGTGTAAACTCTAAATATATGAGATTTCGATTCAAAAGTGTCTTCTACGTAAACTCTGTTACTGCGACAGCGACAGTAGTGACTTGGTACTTTATTAATTAAATTTAGCCATTCTTTGACAGTAGTTGATTTAATAACTTTTGGAAGAGGGTTTATTATAAATTGCCGTTTTTCATGTTTAGATCTTAAATCTTGTCCTTCTACTGTGTTATCCTGCAGCTTTTTAATCCATTCTGACAGTGTATCGCTATTTATGTTAAGGGTGCTGACAAAAAAGCTTTTACAAACCTTCACAGTTACATTCTGATCATCTGTAAAATAGTAGTCATATGCCAGTTGTCTTTGAGATGCATCTTCCGAGTTGCTCGTAGTTTTACGTCTTCTTAATACCGGACGCAGTCGAACAAGTGTTTTTAAATAAGCTTTTTTCGCATCCCATGTAGTTAAGCCCCAAAAATAATCAAATACAGCTTTCCGTTTTTGTTCCGATATCAATCCACATAAATAGCTTCTGTCAGATTTGGAAATACAAGAATGTCCACATGGCTTTTCTTTAAGATATTTTCTAGGTCTCGGTACAAGTTCATAACTTGCTTTCTCACCCGTTTCGTCACACTTCCTTTTTCTGCCTGTATATTTTTTGCCACATACCCTTTTCAACTTATTAAACTTCCTTTGTTTGTTATTTATTTCCTCATCACTAAGCGAAATCTCAGTTTCAGATGTACTATAAAAGTCTTTATTTCTGTAAACCGTAGTATTTTTTTCTAATATTAATTCTCCTGTCTTTTCATCCAAGTAGTAATTATCTTCATTCAAGTATTCCTCAAATAATTTCGTATCCTCTCTTAACTGGCCTGTAACTTCATCAAGAATATATCTTTTATTAATACTGTCCGAGATCTCAGGAATACCACAATCAATTTCTGGTTTATCTTTAATAAGATCTATTTCTGACTTATCTATGAAAGGATCAAGAAGTTTATCATATGTAACGTCCTTTAGTTCTTCAAATATTATACTAATTTCCATATTTTCAGACGATAAGTTTTGTACTATGTTGGAGACATTTTGGTTTAAATCTGAAGTTTGCAAGCCTTGCGTAGGATCGTAACTATTGGACATAAACAAATCAGGCACATTTAAATCTTCATTTGTATTATTATTGTGAATTCCTTTAGCTAAATTGACTAGCATCTGTCCCCGTGACGCTGGTTTGCGTGTATATGGGTTAAAAGTCATATCGTACCTGAAAAAAAAACAAAAGGAGTAGGTACATATACGTAATTACCCAACATACAAACAAACATAATTACATTAACACAATATGCACATTCACTACGTAGCCCTCACTTTAGGGCACGTATAATACGTAAATACTCGTATAAGCGTTGTATTTGCAAACGCAGTTAGGTACCTACGCTCAAAAGTTACGTGACGTAATAACAAAAATTCTAAAACAATCACACACTCAAATACTCAGAAGCTTTTATAGCTTATATCACTTACAAAATTTTTGTTATTATAATAATATTCTAGTGATAAATCCACTGATAACTGAACAATAAAAGATAGGCATGCAAGACTATTTTATAGGTTATAATATTGTTTAGGAACTTAAATTGACAAGTTACTGATGAATGGCTTACGGTATTATATAAAAACAACACAATTTAAGTAAATTCAGTAGGTACTTACCACTTTTATTTAATTTTAACACAATAAAACTATTTTTATATTGTTGTTTACACCACAACGCGCCCTCTCGACGCGCACAGTTGTGGGTGACTGAAGACGAAACGCAAATCCTTTATGTGCATTTCTGCACATACGAATTTTTCTAAACGGCCAAAATACATAAGGTATTTGTCATATTTTTTTCTAAATGGAATATCACAAAAAGGATTTTATCAGCACATACAGAACGAAACGGAGATTATGTTTAGTGAAAAAACGAGAAAACGAAAAAATGCACATATGGAATTTGGCAGGCGCAGCGACGATATCTACTATAGTAATCGACAAGTATCAACAGGTAGTCGCGACTAGGAAGAGGCCCCAAGAAGTCCATCGCTATATGAACCCAAGGTTCGGCGGGAAGTTCTCGTCTCTTCATCGGGTGTGGCAGAGTAGGATTGGATACTAGTGTACAACCTTGACAGGCTTTTACAAGACGTTCAGCATCTTTGTCAATCCTAGGCCACCACACCTTTGTTCTAAGGCGAGCCTTCATCGCAACTATACCTGGATGGCCTTCATGAGCCGCCTCCAGTACTCGTTGCCGCAGTTTATGTGGTATAACTATCCTAGTTCCCCGAAGCGGAATATCTCTATTAAAACAAAGTTCATTTTGTATGATTTTAAAATTGTTAATAGAATCGTGCCAGTCATTAGTAAAAATACCATCTTTGACTTTTAAAATTTCCTCGTCTCCAGCAGAATATCCTTCAATTTCGTTCAATGGAACCGCGATTGGTCTGCTGAAATTTACAATTTGGTTAATATAATTTTCAGAGTCAAATGGTTCCGACGAGGAAGTTTTACTAAGTCTAGAAATTGTGTCAGCTATATTGGATTTACCTGGTCTGTAGATAACTTTGTACCTGTAAGCCTGTAGCCTAAGTACCCACCGTTCTATTCTAGCACATGGTTTAGAAGTTCTTCCGAAAATGGTCTCCAATGGTTTGTGATCGCTTATAAGTTCGAATTCTTTGCCCAACAGGTATATTTTAAAGTGTTCCACTGCCCAAACTAGCGCCAGGGCTTCTTTTTCAGTTTGGCAATATCTCTTTTCACAATCGGTGAGAGCTTTATGACCAAAAGCGATTACACGGGGACCATCTTCATCAACCTGAACCAATACTGCACCTAACCCCACGGGAGAGGCATCAGCGATAACCTGGGTTTTATCAGAAGGATTATAATAGCCTAAAGTCTGAATATTGGATAAGCCTTTCTTTAGAGCTTCAAATGCCTCATCCTGCTTAGGTGTCCAGAATTTCTGAATGTTTGCTGACTTTCCTAGGCCTAACCGTAATAGTTCCCGCAAAGGTTCAGTAAGAGTGGCTAAATTGGGAATCCATTTACTTACAAAATTAACTAAACCCAAAAAACTTTGAATTTCTTCAGTAGTATTTGGTGTTCTACTAGTTTTAATTGCTGTCAAATATTTTTCAAACGGCCTAATTCCACTAGCCGAAAGTTCATGACCGAGAAATTCGTTTTTTTTTTGTTTAATAAATACATTTGTTTTCATTTAATAGAACGTTATTTTCCTTCAAAACTTGCAACACCTTTTTTTTTTTTTTTTTGGATGGGAAATCATCAAATGACTTCTCCCGCTCTGGGCGGAGCAGGAGGGAGTGTCAGACTTTTACTGACTAAAACCCATCCATGTTCCTTCATCGCCCTTTGTATTCCGGGGTCACGGTATCTCTTTCGAACAGTCCCGCAACCCCGGCAGGCATCGGTCCTTGCGGACCCCTTCCTATTGCTGACTCTTTGAGGCGCGCGTGGAACACGAACGCGCCGTCGACACGGCCTGTCGTCATGAGACGGAAGGACGGCGAGCTAGCCCATAGCCCACCGTCCACAGGCCCGCGCCTACGGTGGCCGGGGGCCACGTGGTGGTCCCCGACGCCCGGGGCGTCTCCCGCGGCGGCCGGGACGCTGTGAGGTTCTCTCCCTCTCACGTTCCGCCACCTCCTTCTCTAGCATTACTGCTTCGCAGAAGTAGGTGACGGCGTCCCATTCCGTCTCGCTCCGGACCATGGCTTGCACCAGGGCCGGACGCGAGAGGTCGCCGCCGCCAATCGCCGCTTCGAGGACACGGCGGTGCTCCGCCCACGCGGGGCACACCTCCACCGTGTGCTCCACCGTGTCCTCCGGTCGATCCTCGCAAACTTGCAACACCTTACCTTACCACCTTACCTTTCGTCATGTTCTTGTTCTGTGGCACCATGTACAATAATGTCGTCGATAAAGTTGAATGTTCCTTCGCAGCCTAACAACATCTTTTCTAGAATTTTTTGAACATCTCCGGGGCACAAGAAATTCCAAACATTAACCTTTTATACCTGTACAGGCCTTTGCTAGTACTGAATGTAGTAATGTACCTACAATCTTCATGAATTTCAAGTTGATGAAAGGCATTTTTTATATCGAGTTTTGAAAAATATTTAGCCTGACGAAAATTAGGTAGCAATTCATTCATAGTTGGAAGTGGGTGATTTTCTCTTATAATTGATTCGTTAGCTCTTCTCATATTTATACAAATACGTACCTCTTCTTGACCTTCTTTAAGAACGGGAACCATTGGTGATACCCACGGTGAGGGCCTATTTGCTTCCTCGATAATATCCGCATCCTTCAGTTCTTTTAATTTTCTGGCAACCTTTTCTTCTAAAGGAATGGGAACTCTTCTATATGGTTGGATGACTGGTTTTACTGTTTGGTCTATTGGAATCTGGACAGTCACTCCTTTGAACTTCGGAAACGCTTTCTCTAACAATCTCTCATTGTTTACTGCATTAATTTGGAGCCCAATTTTAAGCACACCTAATTGAAACGCGGTCTCCTTGCCTAACAAATCGCGTGTGCCGTTCCTGATGACATAAGCAGTACACTTTATACTTTTATTATTGATGACTGAAATGTCTGCGTCAAAGGAGCCTAAAATATCCAGAGGTGTTTTACTGCCATAGGACATAAGTGTCTTATTAGGTTTGCGCATCTGGTTAAAAACTTTCACACCATTGTCTTTTAGAAATTGCCATGTTCTGTCGGTAATAATGTTGCATTTACTTCCAGAATCTATTAACATGTCAACGGTGACTCCCCCAATATTGCATTTCATAGTTTCGTTTTCATCCAGGTGGAAAATGTAGTCGATTTCAGATTTATTGGCATCCTTTTTTGTTTCTAGTCTTGGTTTTTTAGTTACAGTTCTGTTGTTTGTCCTGTTGTCTGTCCTGTATGCAAATTTTCTTTTCTGCCGAGTCCTGCAATGTTCTTGGAAATGACCGATGAATCCACATTTCAAACATCGTTTGTCTTTTGCAGGGCATTTTGTTTCATCAGATTCATGAGTGTAGCTACCACATCTACTACATTTTGTGTTCGGAGATTGATGTCGAAACGGTTTGTTATTTTTTTTCTTGTTATCTATTTTATTTATTTCTGCTTTGTTGTAATTGTTCGCATCATTTCTATTAACAGTTTTAAATTGTTCTAATTGTCTGGCTACAACTTCTAATGCATTTGCTTTACTGATGATTTCGTCTAGAGAAATTGTATCCCCGCATTCTAAATTTTTTTTCCTCAATTCGACTAATCGACACTTTTCCGTGATTTGATCGATAATATGCTCTTCTTTACTATGGAATTGACATTTTTCGGCTTGGTTTCTCAACCTTAATAAAAATCGTTTAAATTGTTCTTCTTCCTCCTGTTTTGTGAGTCGGAAAAGGTACCTTTCGTAAATCCGACTTTGTTTCGGAGCAAAGGAACAGTCCAATTTATTTAGAGCTATTGTATAAACATCGACACCTTCTCCTTCTTCAGCATGAGCTCCAGGTAGGTTATACTTCTTGAAGTGGTTACACTTGAAGTGCTATTCCCCCAACATGGAGAAGAGTAGCTCGTTTCTTAACAGGTGTGTCGATGTTGGCAGCCAGTAAATAAATTTCAAGTGCCCTCTTCCATTTCCCCCATCGAGTGCCGACAGATGTCGGATCGCCTTCGCAATCAAAATGGTCTAAGTTGAAAAGTGTGGATGATGCATGAGTCATTTTGGGGCAGCCTGCAATAGAACAAATTGACTCTTATATTTGCGTGGCTTTTTACTGAAAATCAGTAACAGTATTGCAACTGCGTAGCCCTATTATTTTTGCGTGGCTTTTTACTGAAAATCAGTAACAGTATTGCAACTGCATAGCCCTATTATTTTTGCGTGGCTTTTTACTGAAAATCAGTAACAGTATTACAACTGCATAACCCTATTATATTGTTGTACTTACAACAATTCAACAACTCATTGCATGGACTTGACCATAATAATATACAGTCCTTTAACATTTTACTTATTGATCGGCGTGGCCTTGTGTACCTTTGTTATAACTATGATTCTCTTAATATACATTGTGCAAGCATAAACATAGCTACGTACCCACCTAATTTAAATATTGTGATGTGATTGCTGTTCTTAATAAAATAGTAAAAGTAAACAAATGCAATACGCACATCCAAACTCAATTAGGTTTTTTAATCAAACTGCCATTGTCTAAATCCAGTTAATAATAGGATAAAATTGATGAATATAGCAAGTAAAATTAATTATGTAAGTAGGTATAAGCGAGCTCCAGTAGGCTAGTCGACATTATTTCACTGTCTATTTAAAAAAACAATAATAACTAATTATCCTTTCCATTGTGTTGTGAACGGTAAGGTAATCCCCATTATGTCGAGCGAAAATCTCATTAAGGCGATAATTAAGTTTGGTTGCATACGTGACGACCCGAATGGCCCAGCGGTAGCGAGGCTACCTAACGTTCCTAGGGTCCCGGGTTCGAATCCCGGCACGAGCAAACATTTGTGTCACGAGCACGGACATTTGTATCCGATTCATGGATGCCCATATGTATAATAAGTATGCATCCTCAAACAAAAAAAAATCCATGCAACATATCAACCATCGGGCGTCCACAACACAAGCCTCGCCGCCCAGTGTGGCACCAGATGGCACCGCGTGTAATGTCCAGCAATATTTATTATTATTTTATTATTATTATTAATACGTGCACAATATATACTTTTGTAATATCCATGAAGGTAACCATAGTTTTGCGTGGCCTTATTTTCTTTCCATCCGATACGATGCATGGCCCTTAGGATTGTGGCATGAATCTGTTTATTAGTAACAATTGCTTACGTATTGACTCGGTTCTATCATAAAGCATACTAAGTGATTTTGATTTAGGTATAACTCATTGTAAAATGAATCTTCCTTTGCTTTAAACTTATATTTATATGCAATTTTAATACCAAGATTTCAAATAGACTATTTGGAACGAAGCTACCCGCAAACAACTGTTGTGCAGTAAACAATAATTATTATATTCGTTCCTTCATTTTCTTTTTTCTAAAATCTACTCACTTTTATCCTCGTCGCCACTTGTAATGTCTCTGGAGCCAATAAAACACACCTTGTTACTCAGGTAACACTGATCAGGATATTTTGTATGCGAAAACCAGAACACGTGCGCACTCGCCTACGGTCGGTAAGTCGACTGCCACGCCAATGCGTCTGCGCATACACTACAGTGCCTATCGTCAAAAATAAGACTGGTGACATGGGCGATAGGAATAATTACAGGCCTATATCTCTTGCCACAATCATGTCAAAAGTGTTTGACAGTGTGCTTAACACACTGTCAAACTCGCTCAAGACACTCAACTTAGCAGTCATAGTCATATACATGTTCACGATAAGCAATTTGGTTTCAGTTCTGGATTATCCACTGACAGCGCTATTTTGAGTGTGAAGCATACTGTGAAGTACTACACGGATCGCCACACTCCAGTTTACGCATGTTTCCTTGACTTGAGTAAGGATTTTGACTTGGTTTCCTACGACATTTTATGGAGGAAGATAGACGAGGTAAATTTGCCGCCAGAAGTGACAAATACTCTAAAATACTGGTATGGAAACCAAGTCAATAGTGCGAAATGGGCTGGTGCCCTGTCTAGGCCGTATGGGTTGGAGTGCGGGGTGCGGGGTACGCTTTTCAACCTATACGTGAATGAGCTGATTGGCACGCTTAGCAGCATGCGTGTCGGGTGTCATATTGATGGCGTGTGTTGTAATAACATTAGCTACGCCGACGACACTTGCGAGCAATTTGCTAGACTGCTTGGTCTGGCATACAATGTCAAAAAAAGTGTAGTCATGGTCTTTGGTAAAACAGAACAGAGGTAAAACCCAGAAGCAGTACCTTCAGTGAAGCTAAGCGGTATACCCCTTGTAAGGGTAGACCAATTTAAATATCTGGGTCACTTATTGACCACTGGCCTCAAAGACGATGAGGATATTGATAGGGAGCGGAGGGCGCTGTGTGTGAGAGCAAACAAGATTGCCTGCAGATTCAGGCGTGCCTCTAAAGAGGTCAAGCGCACTATATTTAGTGCTTACTGCACGTCGTTCCACACTTGCAGTCTGTGGGGTCATTTTACTCAAAAATCATACAGCGCCCTTCGCGTCCAATACAATAACGCATTCAGGGTGCTGATGGGGTTGCCTCGATACTGCAGCGCATCAGGGATGTTTGCTGAAGCTCACGTAGACTGTTTCTACACAGTGAATCGGAAACGGTGCGCATCCCTGGTCCGTAGGGTGCGGGGCAGCGCCAACAGCATCCTGTCTATGATTGCGAGTAGGCATGATTGTGCGTTTGTGAACCACTGCTGCAAGGTTTCAGCTGGGCCTGTCACCTTGCAGCAATGATGTCACAATCTGTTTTCTGTTTTATATTGTTTGTAAGTGTATTACTAACATAGTTTGTGTGTGAACATGTTCGGATTTATTTGATAGTTTACAAATGTTTCTATAAACCAGTATTGCCAGTGTTTTCATTTAAAGTCATATTGTCATCTCCACATTGTATATGGAGGGGTCAATGATTTTAGAAATTTCAGGGCTCCCATATTTGTAGGGCCCTGATCGCAAATTGTGGTTATAATATTAAAACCGGTATCTTCTACCACAGATATAATTTATTTTATTAAAGATGCTAGTTTTTGGGAGGAAACTGTTCCCTTGACAAAATAAAAAGCTATAGGTTGCTTAAATTTTGCTCTTACCCCTTGCAACATAAACACCAATGCATGATCAGCCAGTTTAGAGCTACGTCCTGATTCTACCGCGAAGTCTTCATATCCCTCAACTTTATCCGATGTAAGGTCAAAGAGAAGACTGCGTTTTAACGCAATTTCGTCAAATAGTAAGCCACAATATCTGTCTTTGATGACTTTTCTGACAGCAACTTTTTTTAAATGTTCAATCACCGCTTTATTTACACCAGTGGACACTGGATTTTTTTTCAAAACATTGTACAACGTTTTTTTGCTTGGCAATGGTATGAGATGCTGTAAGTATCAGTGCCAGATAGCATCCTCCGATAACAGGTACGATAAAGAAATCGAACGTCGGGTCGTATCAAGAATACCGGGAAGAGCTGGTCCATAAAGGAGCAAAAAAGGGCGACCTCAAACTCAAACTCAAAGCATTTATTTCAATTAGACCATTACGGCACTTTTGAATGTCAAAATTACAAATAAAAAACAAAGCTACAGTCCCAGTCACAAGGCATAATAACTTGAGAAAGTACTGTAGTTGCCCATTCCCTAGCGTAGATCTCTATGGAGAAGAACGGACAAGAAACTCCATGGACACTCTTGAATCAAAATATTGTTACAAAATCTTGGTTACATCATTAATTTTGAAATTATACATATATGTGAGAACGATGTAGAAAGACGATTAAGAGCGTCCAGAGTAGAAAAAGACAACAATTTAACAACAAACGAATTAAAATGAACCCTGGCAGCCAAGAGATGACCAGTCCCAACTGACAGCGCCCGCTCACGAACATGACGCGCGCATCGGCGCCATTCAACTCAACCATATTGAAGGGAATTAAATGACCCGACACACCCGCCACCATCAGCGAAACATTTGAGTGAGCATGACATTCTCTCAGCCACCAAGGCATATTCAAGTCAATGAAAGATAACTAAATGTAAATGATGGCTGAACAATACAAAGTACTCACACATGTGCTATGCAATTATATAATACTAAGAACTGGAATCTACACAATGCAAGTAGGTATATTTTTACAATCTTCTGCCGCTTCCACAATACATCAACATGGGAATCAATTCTTCTTCTTCTTCTTTGCGTGTCGATAGACTCAAATAATGCCCGACCTGTACAATCAATTTAGTTTGCCCCTATAGCTGTGGAGCAGGACCAGCATTTAGCCAAAACCTTCCACTCACACTAAAACGCCAACTCATTAACATGTGTACTAAATTACGGTTTTGTCCTCCTCCTACTTTTCTGATTAATTTCGTTGCGGGATCCAAGACAGTTAAATTCATTCTCTGGGATTTCGTCGAGCTTCATTATCTCGGCGCTTTTCTAGTGGTCACCGCTGTTGATTCTGGCTTTCGGCGGGCTTGACCCAAAAAAAAAAAAGTTACATGTGTACCTACATGACATGGTCACTATGACTGAAGCAAAGAAGTCTAAGCTCAAGATTTTCCAAAGGGCGATGGAGCGAGCATTCTAGGCTTCAAACGAATGCCCAACATAATGTTACGCTCACTAACAGGCATTGCCGATGTAAGAGAGAAGACCGCTAGGTTAAAGTTGGATTGGGCTGGCCATGTCAGTCGTATGCAATCCGGAGAGATCAACATCTACCTACCTAATTAATTACTTGTAATTAATTAATTATAGGTACTTGTCTCGTGTTATTTTTTTTGTAATGTTACTTATCTGGTGTACAATAAAGTGTTTTTGTATTGTATTGTAATTAAGTACTTATCTTAAGTCCTAGATTTTTTCATCGCGTAAAAATATAAGTCCGACCATTATTTGGTTGTGATAATCTTAATTAGAATCTGTAATACTGTAAAAAACTTAATTTAATAAAAAAAATCAAATTACTTTACCGGTAAATGTCCATTATATATAAATATTCCACTTTTCAAAATATAACAAATTCTACCAAAATGGTTGGTAAGTATTCAATCGGCCAAGTAAATTTTGAATCCGACTATTTCATTCTTTCGTAGAGCGCTATCCTTTTTTTTGCAAATCCTGCCACTGCAGGCATTGACCGCTTAGAAAGCTAACCACTTCTGTATTTAACAAAAATAGCATAATATGCATTGCAGTAAAGGCGACTGAAACTAATTGCCATATTTGGCGTCGTATGTAATAAAAAGGTAATTTTAAGTCAATCCTCAGTACATTATACCACTTCTTGCTCCCCACTTTGATACGATTATATCAGTGCTTCCAGTAAAAAAGGGCACAACTCAAATTCCTCACTTTTCAGGAGAGGAAAAAAAAAAACAACACTTATTGTTTTTTTAGTATTTCGCAATTAAATTTTTTATAAAAAATAGCCTTTTCATTTAATGAGAATCACTTCCAGTTTGAGTCACGCTTACTTTTTTTTTTAGTTTTCCTTTACTTGTTTGCTAGCTCATTTTCAGTATCTGATAAGTTATCCATTTTACAAAGTTCTTATTCAGCTTCTGTTAAAGTCGATAAATTAGATCTCTTCAAGATGCATTTAATTTGCTGCCAATTTGTATTTGGTGCTAAATTCTCTATTTTTCTCAGTTTTTCATGTTTTTTTTGGCCAGTACAAAATTCCATTTGCTTCCCATTCTTGGGGCACTGCAGTCAACATAGGACGGCCTTTTCAAAAGTTTGAACAATTTTAAACGGCATACCTACTTATTTATAACGTTTCCGAAAAAAAAAAGTATAATCTACTAAATTCAAATTATTTCTTATTAGATTTTTTAAATTGAAAGAAATTTGCTAGTAACAAATAAACACCGACCGGCGACGTTTGGCGCAACGTGGCAACTGTATGAATAGTTTCTAAAACTTAACATCAATGTGGTGGGTGCACGATGCCCGCCACAGAGTATATTATAGGGTGGATACGGTAAACTGGGCAGTAAGGGAAACTACATTAACCGTTACAGCTACACAAAAATGGTCTTGAGAGACTATCCATAAATTTTCATGAAATTTTGATATTTATGTACATTTGGATATTTATGTAAAAAATGCAACTACAGTCAGCAAGAAAATGGCCATTTTACACAAAACATTTTTTTGATGCCAATCAATCCGGTTTCTAATACTAATGAAAAAGTTCTATCGGACCAATCGAGGTTCGAGTACAAAAAAAGTCCGAAATTGCAAAAAAAAACATTCCCATACATTTTGTTTGAAAGTTTTAACCAATTAGTACCCACAAGCAAAATAGTTTTGTGAAAGAATAAAGTGAGTTATGGTTCAGAGCTACTTCCTCTTCTTGAGCAATCTTATTTTTGTTCCTCAAAAAGCAGTCAACATCCATTATGGCAACCATTATACTATCGTGACACTGCCGGGGGTCAATATTCACTATAAGAAAGAATAAAAATAAAAAAAACACTCGCTTCATAGTACCTACTTACCCATCCATTAGGTACATACATACTTATGCATGTTTGGCTCACCTAACATTATATCTACCACTAAATGGTAATTTGTATGCCATGGTTTTAAAAGGAACCCTAAATTTATTAAATCGCTGCAAGTAGTTAGTAAGTAAGTAATTAATAAGACCAAAAGGTTTAAAATTTACTTAGGTAGTGTGAAATAAGACATTTTTTTATTAAGTTTATCTTAGAGAAGTGTAATTGGCCTTATCAATCTCTAATGGTGTCTGAACAGGATTTCAAGGTCCGAAGGCGAGAACACCTAATGAAACTCACTTTATGTTTCCAATAGGGCGTATATTCTTTTTTATTAAGCTTATCTTAGAGAAGAGTAATTGGCCATATCAATCTCTAATGGCGTCTGAACAGGATTTCAAGGTCCGAAGGCGAGAACACCTAATGAAACTCACTTAATATTTCCAATGGGCGTATATTCTATAGAGAATCACCAAGAATCACACGTACAAAAAAAACTCCAAATCTACTTATACTATCGGTGGTAACGAAACCATAGCGCGATCTAATTCGACGTCAACGCCATCTATCGAGCACGTTGGCAACTCTGAACATTTTTATGATTTAAATTTGATCGCGCCGTGGTTTCGTCGTCTACTTGAACATAACGCCCACCAAGGACATGTTGCAGAATGTCATTCTCTTAATCTAAACCGCCCACCGTGCGGGGTGCACAAGTACAAAACCTTAATATAACTATAACATTTGTGAAGGTATACAAAACAAAAAAAAGCTTACAAACTAGATAAACAACACATATTATTCTTAAATTATACCTCACAAACAAAGTTTAAGATGCTACAGGAAGAATAGCCAATTTTGTTATAGGTCTCTTTATCAGAGAACCTTTAGTTCTGACAGTAACGACTCGAGTGAATTCGTCGGGCTCAGGATGTTTTAACTCAATCTTTCCCAGCAACCACTTGCCAGGAGGTAAGCCATCCTCTTTTATCAGAACTATGCTACCTACGGCTGGTTCTGGATTTTGGTGAGCCCACTTATGGAGTTGTAAAAATTAATTCAAATAATCTTGTGACCACTGCCGCCAACAGTCCTGTAACTTGCTTTGGGTAAGTTGCCACCGTCTGAGACTAGAAATGTTAGCCTTTTCGAAATTCGAATCAGGTACAAGGACGAGTGGTTCCCCAACCAAAAAATGTTAACAACACTGCTAACTCGTTTTGATCCACACAAGAAAGCGGCCTCGAGTTGAGGGACGCCTCAATTTGCGCCAACACCGCCGTAAGTTCCTCAAACGTTGAAGTAGGGTTCCCTATTACCCTTCTGAGATGGTATTTAGTAGACTTTATTCCTGCCTCCCATAGTCCGCCGAAATTTGGAGCGTGAGGAGGAATAAAGTTCCACTTTGTACCATTATTTGCCAAGTACTAGTACTAGTAACTCAACCAATTCAGGAATTAATTTTGATTTTTCTACATTGAATAATTCCTGAAGCTCTCGCGCAGCGCCAACAAAATGTGTGCCGTTGTCACTGTGTAGTCCTGCACAGTGTCCACGTCTGGCCACGAACCTCTTAAAAGCGGCCAAGAAACCTTTGGACGTCATGTCACTGACTGCTTCGATATGAATCGCCCGCGTCGACAGACAGATGAAAAGCGCGATGTACCCCTTGAACGACTTATTACCACGCCCTTTAGACATTCTGACGTTTATCGGGCCAGCGTAATCGACGCCACTATACAGAAAAGCTTTATTTGGTGTAACACGAGGAGATGGTAGCTGTCCCATTAGTTGACTTCTGGTTTTATTTGAATACCGAATGCAAGTAACGCATTTTCTAAAAAAAGCCTTTACTAAGCGATATAGCTTGAGGCCCTCCATGCATAGTTTTTTGATGCGCTTCGCTTATGAGAAACTTCGTGAGGAACAAATCATTAGGTATAAGTATTGGATGTTTGCTATCGTAACTCAACTGAGACATGTCTAATCGACCGCCCACTCTAATTACTCCCTTTAAATCTAAAAATAAATTTAACGATTTATTCTTTCTTCCCTTTTTCCTAAAGATCCGTTCTTCTTAATTTCTTCTATTTCTTCTTGTAGCTCTTCTTCTTGACCCTTTCTAATGCATATTTCCATGGCCTCCCCGAGTTCTGTCGTAGACAACTGTTTAATACTCTCCTTGTTAGCACAATTAATCCTTAAGAGCAAGTTTCAAGCTTCCTACAGTAGGCTACTACTCTGATCCTTTAAAGCGATGAAAATCGTTCCCAAAAAGAAATGACAAGGATAACCGAATGGACCTTCACTTCCTCCAATTTAGTAATCAAGTGTTTAGGTTTTTTATATTCTATCACTGATTGCCTGAGGAACTCTGGTCTATTGAACCATATTGCCGTATTGCCGAGCCACGCCGTGAGAGGCATAATCCGCTGGATTTTGTTTTGATGGAACGTATGACCAATATTGTGTATCCAATTTGGTTAAGATCTCTGCAAGGCGATTGGCCACAAATGTTTTCCAACGGCTTGTATGACCACTAAGCCATGCGAGAACAACTTCGGAATCCGTCCAAGCGTGCACATCTGATATATTTACATCCCGAGTTTTAGCAACGTCCACCATCAACTTAGCTAAGAGAACGGCTCCACATAGTTCCAACCTAGGCATCGACACCTGTTTGATGGGAGACACTTTAGTTTTCGAGGTAACTAACGCCACATGTATGTTACCCTCTGCATCTATAACTCTGACGTATACCACTGCAGCGTAGTCCATTTTTGAGGCATCCGAAAAACCGTGTAGCTTCGTTTTTACATTGCTGGATTTAGTGTTAAGCCAACGTGGGCACTTCTTCGTCCCAACCTATACCTGCTAACCAGAGCTTCTGTATCAACATTCTAGCTAAAATGATACTAGGTGACAACCAACCTAACGGGTCGAAAAGCCTAGATATATCCGATATAATTTTCCTTTTACTTACACGTTCCGTCGGGAAAAGGAGTTCTACGGAGTACTGGAAAACATCAGCGCGAGGATCCCAGGTAAGTCCGAGTATTTTTGTAATATTATCTATTTTATCTAAATTTATTTTTACTTCCTCAGCTTTATCCCTTTTGCTTTCTCTTATCTTAAGTAGTAATTCTTCACTGTTACTTATCCATTTTTGCAATTGAAATCCCCCTTTAGCTAAAATTTTTTTTTTTTATATCCTTCATCTACGCTTTCTGCCCCTGTCATTAGATCATCCATGTAGAAATTATTAAGAATATTTTTTGCTGCTAATGGATAATCCTTCCCTTCATCATAAGCAACCTGATGTAAAGACCGCACTGCTAGAAATGGCGCTGATGAAGTACCAAATGTAACCGTCACTAACTCAAATTCTTCAATTTCTTTTTCAGGGCTGTCCCTCCAAAGAACCCTCTGAAACACCAGACCCTATTCTCCTGGTCTCTATTGACCAGAACCTGTCTATACATTTTAATTATATCAGCACCTATACAAATTGGATGTATTCTCCAACGCATAACCGTCTGTCCTAATTCTGCTTGCAATGTCGGGTCAACCATTAAGTCATTGTTTAGCGATATCCCATTTATTCCCTTGCAGGAAGCGTCAAATACCACGCGCACCTTAGTTGTCTGCTTATCTTCCCGGATTACTGCGTGATGAGGTAAGTACACCCCTTTATTCTTTTCTTCTGGAGATACCTTTACCATATGGTTAAGTTCTATATACTCCTGCATCACCGCTGTGTAATCCGCCTTTAATTTGTCATTCTTTGAAAGTTTGAACTCTAAACTCTTCAACCTTTTTCAGCTATGAACCTAGATTCACCCTCCTTGCAACTTTGGTTACCATCACGGAACGGCAATCTTACAATATAACGTCCGGTTTCATCTCGCTTTGTGGTATTTGTAAAAATATTCTCACATTCCGCTTCTTCTTTACTCAGTATTTTATCAGTTCCTGATGGCTCCGCTTCTAGCTCCCAAAACTTACGTAAGAAGTCATCAGTCTGAACATTGGAATGCATGACAGTTATACAAGGATATGAATTGATATCCACCAAATTTTCTGTACCGACAACACCCGAAAGAATCTAGCCGACTTCTGTTTGATGTTCTACGAGTGATCCACTAGTACTCTTTTTGATTCCATCTTGAATCATTTGGCTGAATATCTCAGCACCCATCAAAATGACAATTTTATTATGCCTGTGATACTCAGGATCTGCAAAATCGTTTTCACTCAACTTTACCCATTCTACCCTGGTTGCTGTTACAACTGGGAGAAGGGACGTGATGGACTTCAAAAGGTATGCATTTACTTGAACATTGTAATCTGGATTCACTCGAGAACGTAGATTAACAGCTACGGAAGAATTATACATCACTGTTTTATTACCGCCTCCACCTGTTACACGGTGTTTTGTTAAAGTTTTCTTTAACGCTAAATACTGAGCCATTGACTCAGTGATAAAAGATCCCTGGGATCCTTGATCTACTAATGCCCGAACCACACTATAGCTTCCATCTTTCGACATGGCCTTTACTAAAGCCGTAGGTATTAAAACCGTATCCTTACAATTTCCTGTCGAAAGGCATGAAACTATTGGCTTAGTAGATCCTCCGCTTGTACAGCGGCCTTTTGAGATTCCTATGTACGGAGGGCAGGCTTTAGGAGTAAATGATACAACGAGTGCTGTTACAATACTGCCTTTAATATAATAGAACATTGGTTTATATAATGTAATTACGGCTACTACCTCATATCTTCCCCTAACATTTCAATAAAATAAAAGTTACAATTTTATTTTATTGTTAAGATTAAAATACTATGGGTACGAAATAAACATTGATTCGTATATTAATATATCATCCATTATAAGTAGGTGCTAGCATTAGACATACAATATTATAGAATATGATTACACTGTTGTCATACACGGTCATCAGTGGCGCGTACGCAATTATAGTATCTGGTTACATGTAACATTAGTAACTGTGTTTGTTAAGTTCATACTTGAAAAAATATATATATAATTATTACACTTGTAGATACGTAACATTATTATTTAATCATGAAATGGTTTAGTTCTGTTTTTATGAATAATATTATTTTACCCTTATATTCTATTTCCACATTAGGTGGCACATCTCTAATCACTTTGTATGGTCCAGAATATAATTGTTTAGGTTTATTGCAAGTTTCATTGGCTTATAGTGTATTGGATGGACATATTGGTTGTATTTACTTTTCCTATCTATCTTACTGGCAATCAAATTTTTCCGCGCTTCAGTTTGAGAAACTTGTAGGCGTTACTTAAGTTCAAGGGGGTAATTGTCGTAGTTATAAAGGGGCTCCACGCATTTTGACAAATTATTCGGTAGGTTACATTTTCTACCAAACACAAGTTCAAAAGGTGAAAATTTTGTTGACGTGTGAACAGTCGTATTATACGCAAAGCACCAGAACGGTAACCAAGCACTCCACAGTTCGGGTTTTTCTTCAGTTTGGATTCGTAAAAACGCACCTAAGTTTTTGTGTGAGTTTTCTAGCGCTCCGATGCTTTGGTGATGATACGCCGTTGAATTTAATTTCTTAATGTGGAGTAATTCACAAACCTGTTTAACTGTCTCAGACATGAACTCCGTGCCCCTGTCGGTAGCAATTTCCCTCGGTACACCATGCTGAAGTATGAAGTTATTTACGAAAGTGCGTGCTACTTCTGTAGAGGTTTTAGTGACAAGGGGGTAAGCACACACATATTTTGTCAACTCGCATTGTAGTGTTAATATATAGGAATTATCATTACTGTCTTTATCTATTGGTCTGACCAAGTCTAAGAATATTTTATCGAATGCCGAATGTGCAGTCGTCGTGATCACCATTGGCTCTCTGACTTGTATTGTATACTTATGTTTTTGACATTGCACACATTTTTTTACAAAATGCTTGACATCACTTTCCAAACCTGGCCAAAAATAATATTTTTTTTTATTAGTCAAAATTCTTCTCACGCCAGCGTGTCCACTAGTGGGCAAAAGATGAAAATATAAGATGAGAAATATAAGAAAGATGAAAATGAGAGATGAATATATAAGTATCACCTTCCTGTCATGTTTATCTTCTATTCTCTCAACGTCTTTTAGTATACATAATCTGGGTCCTTTCCAGTTACTTTGTTGTGCCCTTATTTAGCTAGTTAGCTTTTCGATAAAAATTTTTTTTTCGTATTTTTACTAAAATATACTTCAAGTATATTAAGTTTTTTACATAAATCACTCAGGTCTCTCGCAAATTCGGCGCGCGTAATTTGTGATTGAGACGCTGGGTTTATGAATATAGTTTTCATTTGGGCTACATAAAACAATATTTGAGTTTCTAATGTTATTAACTTAACAAGATTCTTGTAATTGCTACCGTCTGAAAATCTTAACTCCACTGCGTCTTCTGGTTTGATGTGTGTTTCCACGACTTTTGGATGTACTGTTAAGGTCGTGTGAGGATCGCTCATCTTTCGTAGCAACTGCATCTAATTTTCGCTTTTGAGCGTGCGTCATCACTATACGAGTATATAAACATTCTTTCATTTCTTTTAGTTCTTCCGAAGTTGTTTTTATTCTAGATAATGCATCAGCGACAGCGTTCTCTGTCCCTCTTAAATATTCTATTTCGTAATCATACTCTTCGAGAACTATTCTAAATTTAAAGAGTCTACTAGAGGGGTCTTTCAAATCGAACAAGTATACAAGGGGTTTTTGGTCTGTAAGTATTTTAAATGTACGACCGTATAAAATATTTAAAATATTTGACGGCCCAAACTATGGCTAGCAGTTCTTTCCCTATAGTGGGATAATTCTTTTCCGCCTTGTTAAGGCTTCTACTGGCGTAAGCTATGGGGCGACTATCCGAATTACATAAAACTGCCCCTATCGAGTATCCGGATGCATCGGTTTGAAGTATAAATTGATTTTGTTCTGAGAAATCTGGGTACTGGAATATCAGCGGAGATATCAAACTATTTTTAAGGGTTTCGAATGATTTTTGACAGTTATCATCCCAAATGAATGTAGAGTCTTTTTTACATAAATGATTCAAATGGTATGCTTTGTTTGCAAAATTATCTATGAACTTTCTATAATAATTCGCTAAGGCAACGAAGCGTCTCACTTCGTCCGTATTCGTGGAAACCGGTTAGTTTTCCATTATTTTAATTTTGTCCGGGTCGGGCAATATTCCATTGCCTGATACAATATGACCTAAATATAGAATCTTTTTCTTTAAGAAACCACATTCATCATTAGAAGGGTTTAGCTTCAAATTCGCGTTGCGCAATTTTATAAAACATTTATTAAATTTTTATTATGGTCGGACAGGCTCCGTTCCATACATATCAGAACATCTAGATTTACTAAGCATTTTTCATAGGATAACCCAGCCATTGCCATGGTCATCATTCGCGAAAATGAGCTCGGGCTAGTCTTTAGGCCCATAGGCTTTCTCGTCATTTGATACTGACCACTATCTGTACAAAACGAAGTATATTTCGTACTGTTTTCTTCCAAGGGCACATTATAAAATCCTTCATTTAAATCTAAATGTGTGAAGTACATACAACCAGTCAGAGAATCTAGTATGTCCGTAATATTTGGCAGGGGGAATTTATCATTCTGTATACAGTTGTTAAGCTTACGATAATCTATAACTAGCCGCCATTTCTTTTCCCCGGTGTTAGATTTCTTGAGCACTAGTACAACTGCACCTGACCACTCACTTGAGCAGGGTTCAATAATATTTTGTTTTAATAAGTTATCCACTTGTTTTTTTAATTCGTCTTTCTGTGAATGGGGCATTCTGTGAGGCTTAACGTATACTGGAGCCATATTTGGTTTCAAAGTTATTGTATGTTCGTATAATTTAGTTGTGCCTAATTTGTCTCCCGGAAGGAAAAAAATGTCTGAATATTTCGCACATATTGACTCTATAGACTATTGCTCCTCTTTATTTAGATGATTAAGCGACAAGGAATTAAATAATTTTTTCACACGATCAGCACTATTATTAATTGCTGGAAATGTACAAACATCATAGTCGCTTGCTTTATGAAAAGTGAGATTTATTGAATTTAGAACTAAATCTGAATCAGTGGTGTTTAATATTTTAATGGGTATTTTCCCATTCGTAGGCTTGACTAAAGTACTTGCAATAAAAATCCCTTTTTGTAGTTCTGACGCGTTAACTACGCATTCATCCGTCTCACATGTCCAATTAAAATGAACAGACTCTGACCTCGCTGGTATATTAATATGCTTGTTTGCCATTATCAAAGGCATGGATAACTTTAAATTGTTATTCCAAAGCAACAAAGTTTGATTTCCGAAATTTAACACTGATTTATATTTGCTCAAAAAATCATGTCCCAATATACCACTACGGGTTTACAAGGTAATGTTTTAAAAACAAAAAACTTATGGCGCAGAGTATGATTTCCAATGACTAAATTTAAATAAACAAATCCTATGCTCTAGACGTTGCCCCCAATTCCATTTATGATAGTCTTCTCGTTTTGATCAGAAATATCTTTATACTTTACGATATAGTCTTAATATATATAAATCTCGTGTCACAATGTTTGTCCTCAATGGACTCCTAAACCACTTAACCGATTATAATAAAATTCGCACACCATGTGCAGTTCGATCCAACTTGAGAGATAGGATAGAATAGAAAAAAATAAAAAGTCCACCCGTGCGAAGCCGGGACGGGCAGCTAGTATTATACTATACATACACTTTATATTCATCATTTATAATACTATTTATCATCCTTTTTATTTGTTTATATTTTTACACTCAACAAATCGATGTAATTACGGCTCAAACTTAAAAATTGCTGAAATAAAATATCATAATTTTCATGTTGTGACACGCCAAATTGTCAAACTGTCAATTACTTTTTAATTCTCTTCCTACATTACTCTATGATGATTTTTGGTTTATAAAATTTAAATAATTTTTATCAATATGTGTTAAGCTATTGTATTATAGAGATTATTACGATTGTTTACTAAATAACTTAAAATTAAATTATATCTAAAAAATTCTTTACGCACTCATGGATAAGTCCTGGCCGACTACACTTGTCAGATGAGTTGATGGCCACAAGAAAACTGATATTTGAAAAATTAAAAAAAAAGGAAGACTACTTAAAAAACGAGCTGACGAACCGTCAGAGGAGGTCTACCATTGAATTTGATCTGAATCTGAATCTGCATAAGAAAACAGTTTGGTTTCTCGTACATATCTATATTACCCAAGGGATTCCACTAAAGATTCCGCCTGGTGTCTCTTCTCCCGATCTTCGGAAGTTATCTACAGATCTGGAACCTCTACTCCCGATCTTCTGAAGCTGCTACTTGTCTCGCCTGCCTTACTACAGGGCTGACCTGGAGATCTGCACGACGCCCTTCCTGCAGAGGTTTCCTGTAACGGGAACCTCGAAGTTGCCCAGGTATTGACCAGCTACCCTGACGCCTGTTCCCGTCTCTCCTAGTGCTGAACTTCATAACCATCTAAGTGCGACACTTAAAAAAACAATCCTAGAGTGCGTCCTACGTAGGTTTTTAATATTGAACTGTATTTTTTATCCCTAATTCTAATCTTTCACTAATTAAATTTTAATTGAACAAGTCTGCTTATCCTTTTATTTAATAGGAGCAAGTAGATTTGTTACAACGACAGAAATTGATGCGCCGGTGTCAACTAATAAATGGTATGAGTAATTATTAAGTGATCTTATATTTACATAGCCTACGCTATTACATGTCAAAATATTTTTATTTGTCTCGAAAAAACTGATTTTCGTTTTGCTCTTCGCTTGTTGAATTTTCCAGCGAGTCCGAATTTTCTAAAATATGTACATGCTGGTACCCCGATGTTCTGTTATTATGATAATTGGACCTACCTCTGTTTCCATAAAATTATCGGGTTGATCCGCGCCGAACTGCATGCGATCCTCGCCCAACGTGATCCTGTTGCTCATCTGGGGTCTGGGGAGGCTGCCGGTAACCACGTCCACGTCCTCTACCTGTGTATGCGAAGCAGCCTCTCCTCTGCGACCGATTATACGAAGTTCTGCCTCTATTATTCATGGTTAGGATTTCAGAAGAAGTCGATGCAATTGTATCTTCATCGATAGCCGCCTGCACAGCGTCTTTTAATGATGTAAAAGTTCGGGCTGAGATTATTGTACCTAGTCGTTTACTCCTTAATCCATCTGAAAAGCATTTGATGGACCGTTTCTCGTTTATTGGTTTCAAAACTTTAAAATTAGCATCACTGCCATCTGATTGAGAAATTGTTAAATCAACAAATAATTCAGTTACTTGTTTGCCGAATTCATCTATCGATAAATAATTTTGCCTAAAATTTTGCAATTTCCGTTGAATTGCAGAAGCTGATTTTTTTGGCAATAAGTGAGCCTTCAAATAGGTTATCAATTCATTAATTTTGGCATAAGATGGAGATAGTTTAAAGTTTTGCGGCCAGAGAGAGTCTAGTTTTTAACACAAATTTTTATAATTTTTCTTGAGAATTTTCGTCTAGCTCTGATGTATAATATTCTATCCCGTCTATTAGTTGCTTTATGCTAGCCTCATCGTTTGAACAAACTGGAAATAAATTTAATGCGGTTTTTAAGAGAAATTTACAAGTATTTGTCATATTGATTGAAGTAATAGGTTTTTGTGAACACAAATCTAAAATTTGTTCATATAACTTGTCAAAATTAGAACAAAGCTCGTGGATACTTAAACACTCACTTTTACTTAAAATGGATTTAGTTTCAGAATAATATTCTAAAAATAAGTTGTACTACTGCTTTACTAAATCATCGGCTTCTTCTAATTTTACGACAACCATATTACCTTTTCGCCTATCTGGGCTAATCTTTATTAAATATTTTCTGATTTCAAATAAATTGTCATACAATGTTTTTAATTTTTCTGCCATGAAATAAACTACTATTATCTTCTTAGAATCTTATTACGTACTCTTGTATTATTCTGCAAACATCCAGTATTTACTTTACTTATATTTTTCACTTATGTAAGTCCATAATAATGTCACTTATATTTACGTATGCACTTATATGCGGTCACTGGTATATTATGAATAGATTGATAATATATTTTTAATACTTGTTAACTGACCGCGCACTGATACTAACGCCTAGAATTTTCACGCACAGATACATGATACACTTACTGCATGACTGCACACCTATTCTTCATCAGCTATGGGCAACAGTTAAGGTTTAAACGATGTTCTCGTTATCCTTTCGGTAGCTCCTCGTGTTGGCCCGTAATTCTGGTTCTACATCAATTCTACGCCTCCGTATGGAATATCTTAGTCTGTCATTTCTGATCTCGTTTGCAATCCACTGCTGGTGACAATTTTTATACATTTTGTACACATCATACAAAAACGCCAACGATGTAATCAAGAGTACCACGATCAGGATGATGTTGGTGGTGCTGGCATGCACTGCCAGCTGTCTGCTATGTTATTGCCATCTGCTGCGTTTTGTGGTACTATAATCTCCTTGCCGTTAGTAGTTTTCATTTTGAGGTGAATTTATTCAATTTTCACAAAATAAAAGATTGTTAACGCTGACTGCGCGCAGAAGATTGGTATTGATGCAATACATTATAACACCACTTGTTCCGTTTTGGTCAAAGGAATGTAAATACTATCCGCGCCTATTTTACTGTCACGGTCGCCATGTACGGAGGGCAGGCTTTAGGAGTAAATGATACGAGTGCTGTTACAATACTGCCTTTAATATAATAGAACATTGGTTTATATAATGTAATTACGGCTACTACCTTACACCTCCATTGAGGTACTATTCCTAGCAGCAACTGACGCTGCTTCCTTCTGAACAACGCCCGTGACCTCACCAACAGACCCAGAACCACCGCTAGGGTGATCTAAAGTATGGTGGCGTCTTACATATATGGCATTTGACGGTGTCTCTACAAAATCTGGCAGAGTGGTTACTACCCAAACAAATGAAACATAGCCCCTATTTTTGTAGGAAATTACGTCGAGTATCGTTACTTTAGAACAAATAGGGCAAGATAAGTCAGCTTATTCTTTGCCTACCACATGGAACGATTGCGAACTCTTTTGAACCTAAGCTTTATTCTCTAAGTTTTCTAAACCTCGAAATCGGCCAGTTAAAAACTCAGTAAATTGAGTAAAGGTAGCCTAATCATCTGTTGAATCTGAAGCTGTCTTTAATTTACAGGCCTTCCTGGTGTCCTTACCCAAATTGGGCACTAACAATGTGTATTATTAGGATGTTCCTCACATGAGCGGTGGATGTTGTGTACGTATTTTGTGATGAGTAACTCCAGATCCTCTGGGTTCGAGACGGCTGAGACTCTGGCTGGTGTTATGTCATTGTCCGCCAGGCTGGTCTTAAAGTGCGTGCAGAAGTCTGGCCACTTTGCCTTCTTGGTGTTATAGATGCGCGTCGAGATTGGCCTTAAGGGTTCCAAGGCCTTTTCTAAACGCATCGAGAAGGTTATCGCATTGTGGTCCGAAATTATCAGACTCCTTTCTACCCGCCACTCTTCGACCTTGCCTAGCAGCGGCAGGCTGCATACTGTCACGTCGACGTGGCTCGTGCACCATCTATCTCCTCTGTAGGTCTCGAACGTCGGTGTTTGGCCCGTGTTTAGGATCTGGAGGTCCCGCTCGTTGAGGAACGAGTTATACGCCGCCCCGCGATGGTTTTCGGAGACACTTCCCCACCACTGGCTCCAGGCGTTTATGTCTCCTCCCACGATGATGTTGTTTGTGTGTAGTTTTTGAAGTGTTGTGTGTGTTTCCGAAAGGTAGGGTTCAATTTCTTGGTCACCTTCAAAATAGACCGATAGCGCCCCAAAGCTGAGCTGGCCCACCTTCAGCAAGACGGCGGTGATGTTCTCGGTCACAAGCTGGGGGTCGTGGATGACCTCCAGGTTGTTCCCGAAGACAACGATCGCCGCCTTTACTGGTTTTTGACGGTTCAGGCTACACTGGATGACTTGTGTGCCAGGGTTTTGTTTCATCACACCTGTTCTTCCGACATAGGGCTCTTGAACAAGTGCTACAGAAATTCCCTTTGCCTGAGCCACCATGTGGAGTTCTTCTGTGGAGTTCTTCTGTGGCCAGCTTTGAGCGCTGCAGATTGACTTGGATGAATTGTAATCTTGATTTCGGTCTTGCTGTGTTTTGAAGGGTGACTGGTTGACTAGTTGTGTGCTCTTGGTCGCCCTTAGCAATAGGAAACGCGCGACCTCGCTATACCATCCCATTTTTGGCGTTCCTGGCAGTCTTCGCTGAACGCTGTGTGTGCCAGGTCGCTGTCCGTCCTGTGTGCCATCTTGCAGTTGATGCAGGTGGGCAATTTGCCGTCAGCCCGAGTGAGGCAGTCCCTACTACTATGTGCTCCGCTGCAGTAGCTGCATGCTTCTTTGCCGGCCCTGCATAAGGAGTTGCCCCCCCTTTAGTTAAGGAGTTATTGGTCGTACGGTGTGGTCCTGCTAGAGGGTATACTCTGCAGCAAGTAAATTTTGCAATATTTAATATTAACTATCTGTTGTCGCCATAGACATCGCTTTATTCAAACCTACATACTTTAAATCATTTTTTACCCACCTAACCCAAAAAAAAAGGGTAAATGTTTTAACTTTTATTAGAATGTGGCGGTAGTTTCCCATCAGTTTCCTTCCTTCCTATTCATTCCTGCAGCGTCTACCATAGGTCAGAGCGAAACAGCAATACAACGCTGGAAGAAGATGGAACGTAGCCGACGCCATATTGATATAAGATTCGTCTACTCCGCCGCCGCGAAAGCACCTCTCCAGGGCTTTACCGCAATAAATCTAGATTACGTGATAAATCCATGGTTTCGGGTCTATAATTAAATTAGATCCACCTAAATGTTAAGCTACAGTGATTTGAATTGCTGCAAAAGGGAAGGAACCTTTTATCTGTGGAACCACGCTGGCCGCCGCGTGGTTAACCTGTACATCGAGGACGTGCAAAGCCCTTACAAGGAAGGCGACTCCAGACTTCTGCAAAAATGTAAGACGCTGCATCCTGTGTCCTTCTATTGTTCCTGTTTCTCCTTACCACAAAATAGCCTCCTTCAAAATCAATGTATGCTGCCACATAAAGTTTATTACAGTCCACAAAACCGCCTATTCTCATAGCAAAGCTTTGAATCACCGCTCCAGGCTTTTAGAAACCTGGAAAGAGCTGTTAAGACAGTTCTTCCATTTCATGGTAAATTCCCCGCACCGGGGGGTGCGGGGAATTTACCATGAAATGGAAGAACTGAATGTTGGCGTTTAAAGGTTTTCCAAAAAGCCCACAGCGCTAACACTATCCATAAATCAATTTAAATAATAGTACCTTTGTTCTACTCTTTGTTGATACTTTTTTCTCTCAAGAAACTATTCAATTTGATTAATTAATCTTTAAAGTATGTGGCGCGGCTAGGGAGGAATACTTTCAGCAAATATAACGAAATATGCTTTATTTCTTTATGCCAACAAAAACTGCATAATAAGTACTTTATAAAAAGACCTGGACTTCATCTATAAACTTTTATTTTTATTACCAACAATTATTTTGAAAACGGTGCACTTTTTGGTTTCTGTTTACCTATCTACGAAGTAAGTGAAAATTTTGGTTTAAAATAAACAATAAGAATACGAATTACAAATATATTTTCATAATCAAATATTAACAATTGTTAATACAATGGGGAAGGCTGCTCAAAGCTGATCGTAGATGGCGTGTCCATTGCTTAGTCTCAATCTGTCCAATGAGGACAAGCTATTTTGAAATTTAAAATGACATTGACAGATTTTCAACCAATGACGATGCTTGGTACAAGCTATGCTAGCGCCATTAGCTCTACAGTTGCTATTGTAAATGACGGAAAAGTATTTTATATAATAAACTAAAGTCAATAGATTGAATTTAAGCATTTAACCCTTTAAACAAGAAATAACAATGAAAAAAGAGTGTACCAAAACCGCGAATTAAAAGAATAGTCAATCAGTATTACAAATAAAGGAGTTTTGAAGTTATTATTTACAATTTTGCGTATAAAATACAATGAACATTCATTTGCTGGTTTTTAGTCCTTGTAACTTTAGTACTTAAATCATAATAAAATATGTTTCCCAAGTATCATCCAGACGCTTGCAGTTAGCGACGCAATTGCGAATATTTGGTAAATACTCAATCACTGAACATCAGTGTGTCTGGAATGTCATTTCAATCAACGCCTAAATCAATTTCAAATATTATTAAATCATTCAATGTGTAGTTAATAATTTGTTTACCGGTACATTTTACACCGTCGTCATTACTTTTAACACCTAGCACACCTGAATCAATCTCTAACATTGTTTGAGCCGATTCTTCAAGGGCTGAAATGTTTTTATCAGGCAAAATTAGTTCATTCAGTGGCATGTACGAACATACTCGTTGAGATGTGGAGTTGTTCTGACTGCATTGTGTATTTGTGCATCGTTTTTCCGATGTAACTATAGGAATATCTTTAATAAAATTTTGTCTAAAACAAAAGTAATATTCGACATACAATTTATGATCGTCAAGACATTTGTAATTGTTTTGTCTCTCCCCGTTATTGTGATCATTTTATTGTTCTACACCATACCTGGGAACCTTCTAGTTACGGAGATATTGGGGGTCAAAGTTCCAACTTTTTTTTTAAATACAAGTTTTTGATGTAAGATTTTTACTTTGAACACCGCCACTACCCCCGTATTATTCAATCCATCCATCAGCACAATGTTTGAGTGCGTTACATTGAGTTTTACCACAAAACATGTGTTTTCACCCCAAAAATGTTGTTTCCCAGCAATAATTTTTGCGTAAAGTTACTTAGTTTGATGTACAGAATGCTTGGTTGACGGCTTCGCGATGACGTCTTTTACACCCTGTATGTTATATTTTTCTATAATTAGTTTTAGTTACAGGAATAGTAAAATGATTTCATAATTTTAGTATAAATTTATTATTTTTAGGATATTTTATTATTATTTTAACAATATATCAATGATGACGAGAAAAAAATTTCAAATAAAAATAAAAATTTATCTATTAAATTAAACTTTAATTAAAAATGAGTAACTTATTTTCAATTTAATGGAAGGCGCAAGTATTTTCTACAACTACGCCTTTAATACCAGTTGAACTACTACTTCCATTTACCAAAAAATCGACCGACTTATGTTTGGACCGCATCTATCGGTTTCTTTTTTCCTGTTTTCCTATAGTCAGGCCTCGCCAGTTCTCTAGAAGGATGGGTTCATCAGACATGACAGATTCTTGCGAAAAGTCACTTAACTCAACTTTAGCTTTTTCAGTAGCCTTTGTTTTCTGTTCACTAATATCATCACTGAAATTGTTCTTTATATCCCCAGATATATATTCATGGAGCTTCATTAGGAATTCGTCCACCCGTAGTCTGTCTTTGGGACTTTCCAAAAGTGTTTTAATATTTTTGAAATAACTTTTCACGTCTGAACTGGTTGATGTCACATTTTCTGTATAAACAAATGACAACATCACATTTGACCAAATTGGCAATCTCTCTTGAAGGTATTAATAAAATCAGGTAAGTAATATAAATTTTCATATATCGTTTTTATCTCAGATAATTAAAATTCAAGTGAAACTTTGTCAACTTTCATGGTAAATTCTTTCATAAAGTCTGAGGTGACATTTTCAATCTGAGTTGAGTAGGTCGTTAATAATTGTATTCACTTCCTCATTCACCTTGACCTCATCATCATCTTCGACTTCTCTATTTGTATTATCTGTGTCTGTCTGTAGCAACTCCTGTAAGCTTTGGTTACATAACGTAAGATGGCCGTTAGAATATTTTTCTGTGTATCTATTAAGTGCAATAACAATAAGATTATCCATTATGAATTTGATTTCGCCGAACCATGAAGAGTCTTTGATTTTGCAAATATATTTTATATAATTTCATAACCCTTTCGTCAACGTATTTGAAACATTGGTAAATTATAAAGTGTTTTTACAAAATGCGATGTGTCCAAGCGAATAAGGCAATGATTTGTTTTTCTTTTTCTTTTTTCATTAGGACATCAAAGCAATATGCAATATAATCCTTGGTAGATTCAAAGTCAGTAAAAGCTT
Organism: Xestia sexstrigata; assembly: GCA_941918905.2. Lineage (NCBI taxonomy): Eukaryota > Metazoa > Arthropoda > Insecta > Lepidoptera > Noctuidae > Xestia > Xestia sexstrigata. Next base: position 18,247,870 of record OW799205.2, read on the forward strand.
ATCCCACACACACACGTCGTTCCGCAGCCCGAACCACTGCCGGCTAGCTCTGGTTAGTGGGGCGGGCGGGAATCACACATCCACTGTAGGTGCGCTGTAAGTCGGTGCCTCTGTCGCTGGTTGTCCCCCGCTGGGCCTCCCTCGGGTAACCGGGGGTCTCACCCGGCGGAGACAGACCGCCGGGGCACTGTGAAGAAAGCAGCGCTGTGCAACAGCGCTGTGGCGCGCCTACAGGACACATACAGCAGCCACACACATGGGCGCATAATTGCGCCCAACCAACCACTGGACAATGAGTCCAACACAAGGACGGGTCCGTCTTAACGGACCGAGGTATAGCCGCCGCGGTCAGAGGGCAAAGCCCTGATACCGCCTGCCGCGCCCCCTGGCGGGGGCGCAGCGAATTCCAGTTGAATTCTAATCATTCGACGTTCGGCTGCCGTAGCGTGCACACGTACGCTCCGCACTGTCGTCTGCCCCCGCGCGCCGCGCGCCCCTGACTCGGTCTCGCCGCCGTGCTACTACGTAGCGCCGCCGTCTCGCCGAGTTCCGCCCGCCAAGTCGTAGTACTACTACAGTCTTTGCCTTGCGCTCGGACTTAGTGGTACTGCGCCGTAGAGAATCAACTACTCGTAGTTGGTTCGATACGAAAACTGTCTTTTTCAAGACAACTCTTCCTTAACGGTCAACACGTCAACGTGTTTTGCCCCTTCAGGGAAAATCCACGGTTTTGTGGTTCTGGACGGAAACCTCACGGTGTTAACGAAGTCCAGAGGGTGTTGACCCGACACACCCGCCGAGCCCCTTCAGGGTTAGGCATACAGTCGGACGGGCTCTGACTGCGGCCTTGGGGGCTTCCCTAGTCGCAGTCTGGTAGCACTTAACCCCGTTTGTTTACAGCTGCACCCGGGACGTCTGGGTGTCTCTACCCCAGCGGCCCGGATCGGTCGCAAGACCCATAGGGCCCTGCCGCACATTAAGATTGGCGGCAGGTTTACAAGCTTAGGGCACACCTTAGCACTCACCTCCCTGTGACACCGACAGGGAGTGAACACATCCCCGGGTTATCCCACCTGGGGAGCTAGGATTAGGCTTCAGATAGGTCTACAGGCCCCTCTGGCCAATCAGACAGCAGTGTAGCTGGCGAGTTTGTTTGTGTTTTTCTTCTCGCCCAGCATAACACTAGGAAAAACTCAAGGGTGGGTTCGTTTTTAAGGGAGCTGTCTGCCCGGGGGGTTTACGTTTCTACGTATCTCCTCGGGATTAGGATAGGTTATGAACCCTAGGTCCCCCTAGTAGGTCATTTCGCCAATAATGGCCCCCCCCATAAAAAAGGTCCTAGAGGCCAAGTTAAGGATACTCTTAAATGAGTTAATGACAGACGAGAATCCCCACGTTAGGGGTAAATACGAGGAGCTCTTAGAGCCCTTCAGAGATGACTGGCAGTACAAGGCCCAGAATAGCGCTTGCGACACAGAGGTTGCACCTCAGTCCACGCTTAATGATTTCAGCGATGCGCTGGAATCACCCGTCATCCCCTCCTCCCCGGCTCCAGTCCCTATGGAAGCCTCCCCAATCCATCCCGTAGTAGATACCTCTTCATCCCAGGTCGAAACCGAGATGGAAATTCCCAACTCGGAAGACCGCACCGACTTGACCTCCGCCTCAGAGTCGGACTCCTCTCCCACCTCCTCCTCCGAAGACGATTACCAAATCGTCGGGAAAGGGGAAGAGGAAGAAGGGTAAATCCCCCTCTAATTCGACATCCAAGAAGGCAGCTATCCAAAGCTCGCAAACTCCCTTACCCCAGTCCCAGACGGCTGCTGGCCCTTCACAGAGCCGCTCTCCAAGCCCCATGGCCATAGCCACTCCGGCTGACGCCACGTCCCAACCCGCCACCTCGGCTATTCTCCCCAAAAAACTTCGTCCCCCACCCTTATTCATCCACGATAAGGGAAAATGGACCGAGATTTCCAAGACATGTAACGAGCGTCACATCATTTACACCAATGCCCGTGCTGTTGAGCAAGGCATAAAAGTCATGACGTCAACACCGAATGACTACCGCGAGCTCACCAAGCTCCTTAGGATTAGGAACATTAGATACCACACTCATACCCCCCAGGACGAAATCCCGACCAGGGTAGTGGTTAAAAATATCCCCGTCGAAATCTCCCCTCAGGAGATTAAAGAAGACCTTCTGTCCCAGAATGTCCCCGTAGCGGAAGTTCACCGCATGCACCGTAGGGTTGGAGGCCGCTCCAATTCCTCACCCTACAACATGGTGCTCATAGTCTGTGACCGTGTCGAAGGTCACCACCCCATCCATCAGATTTCAAAGATCTGTGGCCTCTCAGGCCTTCGCATTGAGAAGCCCCTGAAAACTGGCGTTTTAACACAATGCCATCGTTGCCAGCTGTATGGCCATGCGCAACGTAACTGCTTCGGACAACCCGCCGAGTGCTCTCGCCCCAAAGACCGCACATTGTGCACAGAGCCTCCGAACTGTGTACTGTGCGGCGAGTCTGGCCACCCCGCCAACTACCGTGGATGCCCCAAGGCTCCAAAATCCTCAGCCCCCAAGCTAGCCCAACGTGCCATTAATAGGCAACAGAGAGAATGTCCCTCTCTTAATAATAAACTCCCCGACTCCCTAAGACCCCAGCTCCCCAGCCCGTGGAATACTCTAAACCACCAGGCGCACTTCCCGGCTCTGAGGCCCACCCAAGCACCCGCCCCTCAGGCTATCCCTCCCCTGATGACACTGCCAGTCATGTCGCCCCCTAAACCCGCTGCACAAAAGGCCGCTCATTTAGCGTCCACCCCTCCACCGCCATCAGCGCCTCGCCCTCCTGCGCCCTCAGCGCCTCTTCCCCCGGCTCCCGTAGCGCCTCGTCCCCTTGCACCCGCAGATCCTCGCCGCCCACCGCCTTCAGCAAGGGTGCCTTCAGCACCCACTACCTTCGCGGCCCCCCCTCCCCCTCCCGCGACATACGAATTAGACCCGTTTGACCCCGTAAGAGTCTTAGGTAGCACATTCGCGATTTTCTACACCCCGCGAGCGCTACAAATGACGCGTGACACCATCGCCTGCAACGGTGACTGGCTCGCGCTTATTCAAGTTTATAACGCGTACCCCGACATTACGCAAGCCCTCAGGACCCTCCCCCATAACTTAGTTCGTAATGGATAGAAACCCCCCCAGTAGATTAAAACCGAAATCCCTAAAGATAGGGACCTTCAACGCCGAAGGCATGAATGGTCAACGTGATGAGTTCGCCACTTTCCTCCGCGACCATCACTTAGATATCTTATTAGTCCAAGAGACCTTCCTAAAACCCCATCAGCGAAACCCGAACATTGTCAACTACCGGCTAGTTCGCAATGACAGGACTCGCTGCCACAGAGGAGGTACTCTCATTTATTACAAATCCAGTCTGTACTGCATCCCCATGGACCCTCCCCCCCTCTCCAAAATTGAAGTCTCTGTCTGTCGACTGGGCATGACAGGTCATCAACCAATCACCATTATCTCGGCATACCTTCCGCCCGCAGACTCCAACCCCGATTTCGTCGCCCCATTCAAAGATGACCTCACAGTCCTCCTTAATCTAAGTGACTCCGTCCTTCTGGCGGGGGATCTTAACGCAAAACACCCCGCGTGGAATAGTCGTCTTTCAAACAGGAGAGGTAGAGACTTATTCAACCTCTGCTCTCCCCTCAACTTCGATGTCATTGGCCCAATGCATCACACTCATTTTCCCAATAACCCCAATCATAGCCCTGATGTGCTAGACGTCGCGCTTCTGAAGAATGTAAACTTGCGATTGCATTCTGTAGAAACGATCGACGAACTCTACTCTGACCATAGACCGGTAATCTTTAAATTCGCCCCTAGAATAGGACCCTTTGATCCCACTCAAACTCCCTCCACTAAAGTGATCACGGACTGGGGGAAAGTAAGCGATCTGCTGAAATCCACCGAATCCCCTCACTTAGACAGGATCCCCGATAACATCGAGACTGATCGCGGCCTCCGTGTCGGCTAACACGGAGGCCGCGATCAGCTTGTTCACAGAACACGTACAATCAATCCTGAACGATTGTTCAAGGGAAGTTCCGGCGGATGATCACCGCTGGAAACTCCCGGATGATGTGCGTGATCTTGTGACCGAGAAGAACGCGGCCGTCCGTGCCTACAGTTCTTTTCCCTGCTCCAGTAACAAAGTTTTTATGCGTCGCTTACAACGCAAAGTAAGCAGATGCATCCAAAAACTGCGTGAAGAGAGCTGGGACAAGATGTTCGGTGAACTAGAACCAACACATCAGGCTTTCTGGGACCTACAGAGGAAACTACGCTCCTCTGAGGTCGCCTCTGTACCCCCTCTCATTCGTCCCGATCAGACCGTCGCTTTTGACGATGACGACAAAGCCGAATGCCTGGCCGACAGCCTAGAGACTCAATGTTCCCCCAGTACCCAACCAGTAGACCCAGCTCACCTTGCGATGGTGGATGCTGAAGTTGAACGTCGGACCTCCCTTCCCCCAGTAGAAGACCCAGACGATCCTCTACCCTCAGTCACCCCTGAGGAAGTTGAGGATATCATAAAAGGCCTTAAGCACCGAAAAGCCCCTGGCTCAGACGGAATCACCAATAGGGTGTTCAAACTCTTTTCTCCCGCCCTCATAGTGCTAATGACCGCTATCTTCAATAGCGCCATGGCAAACAACATGTTCCCTCAGTCGTGGAAACAAGCCACCGTAATAGGAATCCCTAAACCGGGTAAACCCGCCTCTTCCCCGAGTAGTTACCGTCCCATTAGTCTCCTCAATGTCCCAGGCAAAATCTACGAGAGGCTTATTTATAAGCGTCTCAAAGACTACGCAAGCAAAGAGATTAATTGCTAAAGAACAGTTTGGATTTAGATCCCAACACTCTTGTGTCCAACAAGTGCACCGCATAGTCGAGCACATCAGCGCCCGCCTTCAGCGAGGCATGGCAACCGGTGCCTTGTTCTTCGATATCGCGAAAGCATTCGACAAGGTCTGGCACAACGGGCTGATATACAAGCTATACCAGCTCGGTGTGCCTGATCGTCTCGTGCTCATCCTTCGTGACTTTCTGTCAAACCGCACATTCCGTTACCGCATCGATGGTGCGCTATCAACCCCACATCCGATTCGCGCAGGAGTCCCTCAGGGATCCGTGATATCCCCATTAGCCTTCACGCATATATACCAGCGATATCCCCAAAAACAATTCAACCCAATTAGCCCTTTTCGCCGACGATACGGCCATCTATTATTCTGGTAGAAGCTATCCCAGCATTACCCGCATTCTCCAAAAATCCGCAAACGCCTTAGGCGATTGGTTCCGGAAATGGAGAATCGAGGTCAATCCCGACAAGAGCCAGGCGGTACTTTTCTCTAGACCCCGTCGTTCCCCCCCCATCCCTCAACCGATCTCCATGTTTGGCAAGCCGATCCCTTGGGAAAAGCAAGCCAAGTACCTAGGAGTTATCTTAGACCAGCGCCTAAACTTCAATGAGCACATTAAGACGGTGCGTTCGCGTGCCGCCTTCGCTCTCGGTAGGCTTCACTCTGTCCTGAACGCACGTAGCAAATTGTCACTTAGGTGCAAATTGCGTATTTACACCGCGTGCATTAGGCCTATCATGACATACGCATGTCCCGTTTTCGCGCATACCAAACCCTATCACCTCCATAAGATGCAGACCCTCCAAAACCGATTCTTACGAAAGGCCACGGGAGCCCCATGGTACGTTAGGAATGAGCAACTCCATGTTGACCTCAAGATCCCCACCATAGCCCAATTCATGAAACGCCTAACAAAGGGTTTTTTTGATAAGGCCGAAAACACCCGAACCCCCTGATTTCCTCAGCAGCCAATTACGCCCTCTCCAAGATATCTAGAATTCGCCGTCCTAGGCTCACTCTTGCCACACCCGATGATCCCATCACCCTTCTCCAAGAAAGTTGTAGGGAAACCAGCACATTACTCAAAAACAGACACAAGAACCGATACAAACCGCGAATCCGGCCCCGCCGCCGAGGCCCTCCGCGACCCCCCAGTAACATCACTGCCCGACCCTTGCTCGACGAGCCAGCCCGCGACGCTGAGCATGTAACGACCGATTCCCCAATTAATGATCCGACCCAGCCTGTTGTCCCTTGCTGCCCTCTCATCAATGACGCACTAAGCCGAGGCCCGAACCCCACAGGGGGTGCCCTTAGTGACCGTTCATTTAATTTAGATCCTTAGCTTGTAAGCCCTGGCTGGGGGCCTTAAAGTAATTTTTGGCCACCACAGGATTGTCCGGTTAAGCAGTTAAGCAACCTTAGCGCGTTGCTAAAAAAAAAAAAAAAAAGGAATTCTAATCAGTTGCATACCGAAGGTCAACGTGATAACATCTCTACTGAAAGCACACGGAAAAATATGGATACCACGCCCGCAGAAGCCGCTCAAGTTATTGCCTTGCTCAAAGCAGGCCTTAATCAAAGTGAAGTTGCTCGACGACTAAATTTGAGCTACTCTGTTCGTCGTGTGTACCAGAGGTTTCAAGAGACCGGTGGCTACATTCGGCGACCAGGATCTGGCCGATGACGAAGAACATCAGAGCGTGATGACCGCTTTCTTGTGTCCAGATCTTTAAGAAATCGGCAACTGAATGCGGTTCAAATGGGACAAGAGCTTCGAGAAGTTCGCGATGTCAGTATAAGTCGGTGGACAGTCAGAAGAAGACTTGGTGAAGCAGGACTGACTTCACATCGCCCAGCAAATGGTCCCAAAATTGACCACAGCTCACCGACAAGCCCGACTACAATTTGCCAGGGAACATTTAAATTGGACGTATGACCAATGGCGGTCTGTTATGTTCTCTGATGAGTGCAGAATGACATTACATGGTCATGATGGACGCTCTAGGGTCTACAGATGGTCATCAGAGCGATTTTCACAATGCTGCATAAGCGAACGTGTGGATTTTGGCGGTGGATCGTGTATGTTTTGGGATGGCATAATGTTGGACACTAAAACTGACATTGTATTTATCACTGGAGCGAATATCAGCCCGAGATCGAGAGGTTTGACGGCTGCACAATACGTCGAAGCAGTGCTCGAAGGAAATGCGAGGCCGCTTGCGTGGCTTATGGGAGAAGATTTTCTCCTAATGCACGACAACGCGAGACCGCATGTCGCTAGAACAGTTTGCGACTACATGGACGACGTTGGAATCACCGCGATGGAGTAACCAGCTCGTAGTCCTGAGGCCCTACTCTCTTACGTTTCGTCCGAATATTCGGATCTATCCGTCTCTCTCACTCGCAATCATCTGCAGACGTGCGCGAGAGGGAGGGTAAGATCCGAATATTCGTACGAAACGTTAGAGAGTAGGGCCTTCATCTCAATCCGATTGAGCATGTCTGGGATGAGCTAAAAAGAAGAGTTCGAGCAAGAAGCCCTGCTCCTACGCGCCTCCGAGAGCTTCAACTTGCCATTGAAGAGGAGTGGAACGCTATACCACAAGATTTCATGGTAAAATTAATACGGTCCATGAAAAACCGATTAAGAGCTGTAATTAAGGCTAGGGGAGGGAATACACCTTATTAATAAACAATTTGATCAAGAATGTTGAGTTTGATTTTCATTATTTCTTGAGCGAAATTGGGAAATTTTACCCGTTTGTTGGGTTTTGTGCCGTAAAACATCTTATGGGTATTTTTTATACTGTATTTGATATCATCAGAAAGGTAATGAGGTAGACTTTCAATAAGTGTGTGTTTTTTTAAATATTTATTTTTTAGATTCATGGCGTCAGCGATGACGTTGTCCTTCTCACTAACATGGACGATGTCCATTGTGAACTGGGAAATGAACGACAATTGGTACAGTTGGACAGGAGGCAGCTTGTCGCGCTTCTGTGAAAAAGCATAAATCAACGGCTTATGATCGGTGAAAATTGTAAAAAAAAAAATGAAAAATAAAAAAAATGTAATTGTTGTGATTGTAATTGTCGGTGAATTGTGACGTGCTGTGCTTCCAAGAGGTGGCGAAAGTGTTGGACAGCAGCATAGACTCCCAGCAGTTCCCTATAGTACGCAGGCCAAGTAGCCTGACGTGCAGTTAGTTTCTTATTGAAGAAAGCGAGGGGTTGCCAGGTGCTGTCTACATGCTGCTTGTAACAAATCTACTTTATTCTTGCAAAATAAAAGGATATAAGTAGACTTGAATAATTTATATAATTCGGAAGAATGATAAATTTACAAGAAAATAGGATCTAGCATGCACTCTCAGGAGGGAAGAGAATAACGAATTCAGCAACGAGGGAAAGTCACTCCGAGTTCACAGCTCCACGACCAAGACTTGGGTCAAAAGATATAATTTCTTTTTACTTTGTATCTTAGAAATTTAGTCTAAGTTCTTCGGCCTTTACGGGATCTTTAGTGTGCAGCTTTCTTGGCTGATGGAATGTCTGCAGGCTAGAAGTCATACTTCCTTTCAGTTTGATGCATGTCAATTATACCGATAACAACTAAAATGTGCTTGCATTGAGCATTCATTTCGGCCCCATTCCAGCCGCACATTCACATTGTGCTTCTATTACAAGTTGGTTTTTCAATTTTACAACTACATTGCACACAATGGTTTTTATCATTTCCGATAAAACCATACCAGTCACATAGTAATCACCATGTTCTTCAGCTAATCGGCATGACATTAAGATGTATTTATCATACATATAACGTGGAGTAGTAATATTTTCTCTCTGTGAGACGGCAGAATATTTCCTCTTCCTCACTGTTTAAAGATGGCATTGGTGAGTTACTGGTGACATCTTGAAAATGTTGAGGTGGTGGAAGTGCAATTTTATACACTGTTTCCGGGTCGATGATGAGGGGCCCGAAAAGTTTATCGTAATACTCAAGTCTGCAACAATAAAGAAGTTAGGACTAAGACGTCAAAGTTATTAACGTCCATAATATTTACATTCTTCTACATGAGTGCTGCAGATATCACGGTTATTGAAATTTATAACATAAAATATAAAAGGGTTATATGCAGCACAACTAAAGTACATACCTTTGTACGCGAACAGCTTTCTTTCCAGTCAATTTCGCGTTTCTCTTCCGAAGTTCGGATTTTAGGTCCGCCATGGACCAAGAACCATAGTCTTTGCTCATGGTGAAAAACCAAAGAAAAACCGCAGGCAGGTTTTAACAGTAACAATAATAACAAAGATAAAACAAAAAAACTAAAACTTAACGAAAACAAAGAATTACGATCGTGCTCCAACATTGGACACGATACATTGTACTTATAACTTAAAATCTACGTGAGTCCTTTACAATGTATTCTGTTGTCACTGATTGCAAGACAAGTTATTTTTTTGCTGCGAAAAATTGGATTGCTTCAGGTAATTACCAATAATTTTACTTACGAATAATGTTGAGCAAGTATTTGTGTCGCGCCGGACACAAAATACATAGAAAAGTTATGACTGCATGAGCTATACCAGCTATAATGTTGTACCGTTTTGTGAAAGTAAGGTTATTTGAGGGGGCAAAGGATAGAAATAATTTTGATGTTTACAAAATGGCTTCACGTTGATATATAAGCTTTTATTTATTAGTCACGCCCGTCACACGTCGCACCCGTCACGAACTTGGGTTGACTTTTTCATACATAATTAATGTGTGGGGTGATGGAGTATCGCAGCAGGGCTGGTTCTTGGAGGTTTTGCAGGTGTAGAAGCAGATAATAAAAAGGCAGGCTTTTAGCGGCACGTGAATGGATCGTATTTTATTGCAGACTGAATTAATAACGTTTGTTTGACATAAGGAAACGGAAACTTAAAAATGAAAAAATAAATGATTTGTTGGAGTTATTACTGAAGATAAACCAAAATCGAAAGGACAAACAGAAACAATCATTATTTTAATTACTTATTGAATTTAAATTAAACAAAATAAATTAATTACATAACTAACAACCCCCTCTTTAAATTAAATGTAAATTAAACCCTATTTGGTACATACAAATTGTTTTTCAATAAACAAAGGGAACAAGTATTCAAAAACTATAATGCTACATTGAAATACCAGATTGTAAGTAAACAAAGACTTTCATTTAATTCAGCTCTTTCACTGTACTAGGTAAAGTATAATAAAGTAGATATACAAACTTAATGTAAGTTTTAGTAACCTTCTATATATAGTTAACAATTATTAGATATAATTACACTAATCACCTACCCAATAACATAGTAACTAACATAAAAACTTATTTAATATAAGTAGCATAAAAAACATTTACTCTTCTAGAGGCAAAAAATTCTAGAGGCAATCTTCACCGGACTTCGCCATAATTTCTTCGTCGGGGGTCACCACTGTGGAGATGCTTACGTGTATACTGTATGGTGGAGCAAGCGGCAAGGTTGTCGGCGTATAAATGAAACAGCAAGAAGATTAATGGTATTTAATGAGGATGAATTGCCGATGTTACAATGATGTAGAAACGATACAGATTTATTACATGCGCGAGAACAGTACCGTTAGTGAAGCTAAGTTGCTTTAAAGACAATAATGATTGATGAGAGAGTTTAGTAATAGCGCGTGCGGCAGATGCAAGGTAGTACGTGCGTTCGCTAAGACCATTTCGATGCACTGGCGCGGCGCGGCGACGGCGTGGCGCGCTCTGCAACCGGTTCCTCGCCCCGCGCGGTCCCCCGCTGTACAGGGCTGTACTTAAGGGTCCGGACTCGGGATGAAGTGGATGCCACAAAAGAAATAGCAGACAAAGAACGTTTATAAATCTTCTGCTTAGGTGTCATAACATCAACCACACGGATTTTTCCGTCTTGGTAATGGAGGAGAGTTAGGCTCCCTCAGAATAACTAAATTTCCTACTTTTATATTATTTATACTATCACGCCATTTGGGCCTCGATTGCAGTACATTAAGGTAGTACTTGTGCCATACATTCCAAAAATTAGTTCTAACCTTATTACAAATTTTCTAAAATTTTAATCTGTTTACAGGCATATCGTTAGTATTATTTTCAGGATAAGATGTTAAAGAAGTACCTATCAAGAAATGTCCTGGCGTTAAATAAGAAAAATCATTAGCCTTCTTAGCTGTAACAGGCAATAATGGTCGAGAGTTTAAAACTGCTTCTATTTGACATAGAACAGTGTTTAACTGTTCATACTTTAGGACATAATTTTGTATGATACGTTTCAAGTGAAACTTCATACTTTTAACTGCCGCCTCAGCAAGACCAGCAAACACAGACGAGTACCTAGACACAACATGAAAAGTTACGCCTTCCTTGGCCGCATAGCCTTGCACCAGTGCTTCGGTGACTGCTACTGGAAGTCCTCGTCGTGTTGTACTAGGTGAGCCGAGTTTGGGTTCGTTTTGTTATTATGATAAGACCTTTCCTCCGGACCTGATGGAGTGACCTACAGGTGTATTTCGGTGTCTGCTACTGGAACTCCTTGACGTGTTGTACTAGGTGAGCCGAGTTTAGGCTTGTTTTGTTAGTTATGATGAGACCTAACCTCCGGACTTGATGGAGTGACCTGCAGGTGTACTTTGGTGACTGCTATTCTAGTATGAATGCTACTTGTTTGTAATTGAGTGAATATTGTGTAAGTTTCATTCCTTGACTTCTGTTTTAGATGCTGAGGTACAGGACATTTGGCAAAAGCTCTCGTAAAAGAGTTCGTGCCAGTATTTTTAACTTAAAAAAAGGAAGGCGGTTAGTATATGTTTATTGAAGCGTCAAAATCATAATTGGGAACCTTTATTATCATAACTAAATTTTTTACTGAGTTTCTGAAGGTAGTCGCAGCCCTCGTGATACAGAAGGATGTGATCAAACGAGAACTTCCAATGAAAACAATTTGGAGACGTCTTATGTAAGTTATTAATAATACATTTGTAATTTATTTCTCTTTATTACTTTATTTTTCTCAACTATTATCAAGCCTAAAAATGTTTGTTTTGTTTTTAGAACTCCATAAATGAAGAAATAAAACCGTTCCAGGTTTTAGGAAGAAGGATCATAGGAAGTGGAATTCCATGAAACAACTGCAAGAAATTGGAAATCATAATTCGATGTTTAATTGTAATTTAAGTTCTGTTGAACTATTAAATGAAAAAAAGAGTTGGGCTCATTTCTACTTTTAATATGAAGTGCCAAATGTGTGGTGCTAAATTCGTGCTGAAATCTTCCAGCCATTCAGAAAATAAAATGGATATAAATAAAGAGATCGTGGCTGGTATAATGACAATTGGTGCTGGGGTTACGCAGCTTAATACTATGCTGTGTCATATAAATATGTCACCAATGTCTGTACGATTTTACCAATCTAAACACGACACAATTAGTCGATGGGCGAAAAAAACTGCGCAGCACTATATGGCCGAAGCTGGTAAAGAAGAAAAGGATCATGCTTTATCTATTGGGAGCTCAAATGGAGATGAAATGGCAATGATACCTCTAACGGGTCATGCATGTTGGTCTAAGCGTTCTTATGGAACTAATTATAGTGTATCTTCTGGAGTTGGTGCAATCGTAGGAATGTACTCAAAAAAAGTTCTGTACTACGGAGTGAAGAATAAGGTCTGCAATATATAAACGCAATGACATATGAAAATGATATTAATAGTTCTCTTGACTCACTGATTAAATGGCTAGACAAAAATAATTTAAATATAAATTTAGATAAGACAAAGATAATGCACTTCAGACAGCGTACTACTGGCGTAACTAATCTTCACATACATTACAAAAATGACAATATTATGGAAGCGATAGAGACAAAATTTTTAGGCTTACAAATAGACTATAGCTTAAATTGGAAAGCACATATAGAAATGATGTGTAAAAAATTGAGTTCATCTGCATATGTTTTATATAGATTATCCTCCATAGTAGACACCAAAACACTCCTTACAGCTTACTACGGCATAGTTGAATCTCACCTGCGCTACGGCTTCATTTTCTGGGGGAACTCAACTGATAGAGACATAGCATTTAAGGCCCAAAAAAGATGTATCCGATCATTGTTTAAACTTAAAACTGCAGACAGTTGTAAGACCAATTAAGCAATACAATATTTTGACACTTCCTTGTATTTATATTTCCTTGTATTTATATTTTCGAAGTAGCTATGTTTGTACAGCAAAATCCAAGTCGTTTTCAACGCCTTGCTGATGTATTCCCAAGGAACAGGCGTGACAATAGCAAACTTTGTCAAGTATCATGTCAAACCACTTTAATGCGCAAAAGTATTTATTGCATGGCCCCTATTATTTTCAATAAATTGCCAAGTGGCTGGAAATATTTAAATACGGTGATGTTTAGGAGTAGACTACGAGAATTTTTTGACAGATAAAGTGTACTATAGCATAAATGAGTTTCTGACAGAGAAAAAAATATTTTTTGATTGATTTGAATAATAATGATATTTTATTAATTGAATTATATAATTGTAACAAAAATGACAATTTAGTAATTTAATTATAATTGTAATAAAATGATAATTTATTAATTGAATGATAATTGTAATGAAAATGATAATAATTTATTAGCTGATATATTGAATGTTATTTGTAATAATAATAATATAATCGATCTGGTCTTTAAAATGTAAGGACATGTTTCATAAATAATGTAAATGTTTGCATGCCGAATTGTAAAATATGGCTGAACTTTGATATGTCATAACAACTGTATTGTATTACCCACATTTGCGAAATTCTATTCTATTATATTCTAATATATGTTCACGAGCACAAACAAAAGGAGCACACCCAAATAAACATTCTTGCTTCAAAAATTTTAATGGTCCTTCCAATGCGACGGAAGCTGTTATCATAACAGAGGGCTTTAAAAAATCTTTAGATATGCATGGTCTTATTCACAACCAGTACGTTGCAGATGGTGATTCTAGCACATATGCTAGTATCCGGAATGCAAGGCCATAATATGTAAACGTAACAGTGGGCAAAATAGAATGCAAAAATCATCTATTAAGACATTACTGCAAGGGCCTGCTATCAGTTTCTAACAATACTGCTTACCACAAAAGGGCCAGAAAAATTCTAAAGGAAAATTATTTGCGGATACGTTGGGGCATTGTTAGCAGCGTCAAATATTGGACTAGTAAGGACATTAGTTTCGAAGAAAAAGTCAGATGCATAAAAAATGACATACTGAATAGTCCGTACCATATCTTCGGTGATCACTCCAAATGCGCATCGTATTTTTATACTGATGATATTAAAAAACGCAATGTGAATTTGGTACCTGAACTGACAGCATACGGCGTATTTCAAAAAGTTGAAAATTTGGCCCAACGTCTTTCAATGCATGCCCACAGTTTGTGTACAATGAAACGAATAATGCGGTAGAAAGTTTCAATGCACGAGTTGCAAAGTTTGTTGGAGGTAAAAGAGTTAACTTTTCCCAGCGGGGCTCCTATCTTGCTCGATGTGCTGCAACCGTTGTTTCATACAACACAGGTGTCCTGCAGTCGGCTGTACACAAATTTATTTTTGACACAAAAGCTAATCCCGAAATTGTCCACTTAGAAGAAATACGGCAAAAACGAAATCAAACAAGACTAGAACGAAAAATAAAAAAATATAAGGCCGACATTAACGAAACAAGACACTATGGTGAAAATTGCCAAAAAGTTGACATGAATAAAGAAGAATATAAACAGGCGAAATTAAAATTTTTGAATGCATTGGAACTTTCGGAGGTCGAAAAAAACAATTAAGAGAAAGACACCATATTACAGAGCGGAAGTCCGTTATGAATAGAAACGCCGAGAAAGCTCCTGACAGCGTCTTGGTTCGCGACAGTCTGCAAACGTCGCCCAACAACTGAATGTGGTCCACTTATTAGACAAATACTATATGGAAAAGATCTAAGTAAGGTGCCGTTCATAAAACCTGGCAGAAGTAACGAAGAGGCTGCAATTCGAGAATTAGAAAAGGCTTTAAATACCCGGATAGAACAGTGCGGGTTATTCATAGACCAAGAATTTCCCTTTCTAGGAGCAACCCCAGATGGAAAATGTGAGCTTGGCATTATTGAAATTAAATGGCCATCTTCGGCATATGAGATGGAGCCAGACGACGCCATCAAACTTAAAAAAGTTAATTTTTGGTTGCCTACGGCAAATAATACCTTCGTGGTAAATAAAAAACATAAATGGTATTACCAAGTTCAAGGACAGCTGCGCATTACTAGGCAAGACACTTGTTTCCTATTTGGACAGGCCCTGGGAAAATAAAGTACCAGTGCATAGAAAAAGATCCACAATTTTGGAAGGAGGAAATGGAAACATATTTAATTAGATTTTACAAAAACTGTCTCCTACCAGAATTGATTGACCCAAGACAGGCAAGAAATATGGAGCTGAGAGCACATTCTTCACATATTCAAAAAAATATTCTCACAATAAAAAATTTAAAACGCTTGATTTGTTGTTTTAATAATCACGAAAGTACCTACACCTTCAGGTCACTCCATCAAGTCCGGAGGTTAGGTCTCATCATAACAAAACGAGCCTAAATTCGGCTCACCTAGTACAACACGTCAAAGAGTTCCAGTAGCAGTCACCGAAGTACACCTTCAGGTGACTCCATCAGGTCCGGAGGTAAGGTCTCATCATAACTAACAAAACGAGCCCAAACTCGGCTCACCTAGTACAACACGTCAAGGAGTTCCAGTAGCAGTCACCGAAGAACACCTTCAGGTGACTCCATCAGGTCCGGAGGTAAGGTCTCATCATGACTAACAAAACAAGCCCAAACTTTCCTCACCTAGTAACACGTCAAGGAGTTCCAGTAGCAGTCACCGAAGTACACCTTCAGGTCACTCGCTCAAGTCCGGAGGTAAGGTCTCATCATAACTAACAAAACGAGCCCAAACTCGGCTCACCTAGTACAACACGTCAAGGAGTTCCAGTAGCAGTCACCGAAGTACACCTTCAGGTGACTCCATCAGGTCCGGAGGTAAGGTCTCATCATGACTAACAAAACAAACCCAAACTTTCCTCACCTAGTAACACGTCGAGAAGTTCCAGTAGCAGTCACCGAAGTACACCTTCAGGTCAGTCCATCAAGTCCGGAGGTAATTCGTAAAAATATAAACAGCAAAATATTTTTTTTGTAGGTACCAACCATAATTTTATTAAAAAGAAATACGTAAAAATAATGAATCTTTCAAAGTATCAATATGAGTTCACTTGACTACTACGAGTATTCTCGCAGTTAGTCGAGCGTACACTTGTGTGAATGACCCGTGTCCCCCTGGACTGTCAACGGAAAGTGCCATAGTAAGTCATACATACCGTCCAGTATTACACTGATCGGAAAACGCCGGTCGGTATATGTTAAGGTATTACGAAGTACGCGAGTAGTGCCATCAAACTATGTACTTTCTAAGTTTCGTGGTTGTATCGCGCCGCTTGCACGGGCTGCATTGTTGTATCAAAACATTATCTAATATATTCGATTATCGCTATAAAAGTGTTTAATTTACCCAAACTGAAAAGCATACGCCTGTTTTCTGGATCTCTCCAGAACCTTCGATCTGGTAAATTATGATACACTCTGGAGAGAGCTTGAGGATAGCTGTAGAATCCCATTATGTCAGGAAGGATTCTAAGCGACAATATTTATCAGAGCAACTTAATATTTCAAAAATGTATAGATTGTACCAATCCTGGTTTAAAAATCAAAATAATTTGCCAGAAAACCTAGGTACTAAGCGGCAGTATGAAACAATTTTTAACACGGATTACAACTTTTCTTTTTTTAAACCTAAAAAGGATTTATGCGCAATTTGTTCTATATATGAACAAGCTGAAGATACAAAAAAGGCTTGTTTACAAGAAAACTATATTGCACACCTTGAGCGTAAAAATAGAGTGCGTGAAATAAAAAGAGAGGAAACGCTACAGTTGATTCAGCATGTACTACCGTTGCAGTTTTCGATTTAGAAAAAGTTCTCAGTGTGCCTCAATCTGAGGTAGGTATTTCCCACTATAAAAGAAAATATCCTATTTATAATTTCACGGTCTTTGATACATTAAATGGGTTAGTAGTCGATTCGCACGAAAATTATTCGCACGATCGTGCGAATCGTCCCCTTTCAATAAAAATATTTTTTTAGTAGGCGATTCGCACGGAAGTATTTAAATTGCGTGCGAATCGACCCCTTCAAGAATTAGTAGTATGCGATTCGCACACTTAACAAAATGTGCGAATAATAAATCTAAGTACAGTCATGTACAATATTCTAGAATATTAATATTAAAATTCAATAATTCTCTATTCGCATCGCAGTCAGGCACAAAATACTAGTTAAGAGGTAAGATGAAAAGTTTTGTCAGTATTTAATATGAAAACTTATAATATGAACACCATAAATGAGAGATTTAATAAATTGCCGGTGTATTTTTATACAAATAATACTAACTGTTAAAGATAACAAAGAAACTAATAACAAGAAACGCCCTTAAGTACTCACAATAGCAGATCCCAAAAATAATGAAAAAATATTTTTTATTAGCTCCAGGGGATTAATTTTTATTGCGGCTTGCCGAGTAGCCCTTTGTTTTGTATTTTACTTACCACAAATATTGCCGGTACATGGCGCTTGAGCACTTGCACAAAGAAGTAGTTAAGCAATAAATCAGTAGTGGTAGGATTTGCCAAAAATATATTTTATCTTTCTGCGTATTTTAATCCTTTTAGAGTAGATAATAAATAAACCCAAGTCAAAACAATAGTACCTATATTTAATCCTACCCCGTAAAAAGCACCGGCATTTGCCTTATACCGAATCTACAGATAACCATAATACTTACGTACAGATGCCCCATCCCATACAAAGAAACGGGACCATCGTTTATTAATCAGGTATAATATAAACAGGGTATTCGCAATTATTTATTATTTAAATGTTCTATAGTTCAAATGTGTTACGATAACTTTGATACAGTGTATAAGATCTAGACGCCTTCATAAGCTGGAGCACAATAGAAAATCAGTTCTGACTCTGAGCCAACCGGGCAACCCTACCTCACTAAGTTGTTGTAGTTGTAAGGTTACGGTTGTACCTATGAACCATTCATTTCATGAGATTGTTTCCGTCGATTTCTTCCCTGTTTTGGTGACAGCGCCATCTATTGGTAGAACCTAGAGCCACAGATTTTGAGAGATCATAGAAATTGGAATTATGGACCCATTATTAGATTTTTCGTACAAGAGAGACTTTTTTAACAATTACATACAATATCCATATCATTTCTTTTACAATTGATATACGCACTATAAAATACAATCGATACAAGTAACGCCATCTATTAGAATTAATTAGAACAAAATATCGATTGTTCGCGTTGGGACCCCGTGCCGAAACTAAGATTATTATTCTGTTTTCGCATTTCACACTGTTCTGAAGTGCGGTCTGTGCTGTACCTACTGCATATTTTTACAGTTACAGTTTAGTGATTTGTTCAGTGATAGTGGATAGCACCATATCCACCGACGACATTGCACATGAGCTTCGCGATATCTTAGGAGATTCCGATGCGTAAGTAATTTAATTTACTATCTACTTATTAATTATGTATTAGTTATTTAGCACACTTAAGTAGACTTATTTAGGGTATTTTATTAGGTTTTCTATTTCAAAATGTATTCCAGCTATAAAATTTACAACGTTTAGCTGGTTCAGCTAACAGAATGAACAAATAGATTCAATGTCTTTAAATACCTTTATGTATAGGGATGAAGAGGTTTATAATACTTCATCTTCTTCTTCTTATAAATAGCATTACTATATGAAAAATTATTACTCACAATTCTGTTATTTTAAGAAACATAGCCTACTAAATAAAACTAAAAACAATATTATTTTTATCAAGAAGTTTTAGTGAAGACATTTATTTCTTCCAGATGATTTTGGCATCAACATCATTTGATTTTGAAAAAATATAATGGAAGGGCCATCAACGAGTCAAGGTGGAAAAGGCCAATTCGAATTTATTCAATCAGAGAGGGGCCAAGTAATCTTACTGAGGCACGGTTATAAGCATAACCAACATCGGAAAAATAAAAATGGCATTACAGTGTGGCGATGCGTTAATAGAAAACAATGTAAAGCATTTTTAACAACAAATAGTCAACATGAGATTGTCAAAGAAGATCATCATTTATGTAAACCTAATCATATAGATAATGAGGTCAAGCGTCATATAGACACATGCATTAAACGTGCACAGAATGAAACTACGAGCATGCCTCAGATTTATTCTGATGCGGTAATAAAACTTAAAGATGCTGGATACGATTTAGTCCAGAATATTCCTGACTACAAAAATTTGAAAAGAAGGCTATATCTACATAGAAACAAGGCACTGAAAGTTAGTAAAATAGTAGTTCGTAAAGCTAAAGATATGACTATCCCTCCGTGTTTCGAAGAATTGGTCTTTGCAGATTATAAATGTAAGCAAACCAGACTTATACTCTTCGCAAACAAGGAAGTTTTGCCATTTTTAAATAATGCTGAGACCGTTTTTTGTGATGGGACTTTCAAGAGCTGTGTACCACCATTTTTACAGCTGTATACTTTACACATCGATGTTGGCAGTACTTCAACACACACTAACATTTTACCCGCCATTTATGCATTACTTCCTAATAAAAAAGAAAAAACATATGAACTATTTTTTAGGCTCATAAAAAGTCGTATACCTCAATTTGCCCCTACTGTAATTACCATGGATTTTGAGAAAAGTGCAATGTTAGCAATTCAAACAGTATTTGGTCCTCACACCAGGATACAGGGCTGCTTATTTCACTTTAAAAGATGTATTTATAGAAAATTAAAACAGTTAGGGATGAATAAATTCTTGATTTATAAAATACACGCATTACGATGTATAGCTCTCGCATATCTTCCTCAAGAATACCGATCAGATGGTTGGCTGTACATTGAAGCAGAAAATGAAAATGAACCAAAATTAACACAATTCAACAATTATTTTGTTAATACATGGCTAAAAGAGAGTGCCTACTATTCCGACAAGTGGACATTTTTTGATGTCATTCACAAAACTAATAATGCAATAGAAGCTTGGAACGCCCGATTTAATAAAATGGTAAAACCTAAACCGAATATTGTGATGCTCTTGAAGGTTCTGCAAAAAGATTCTCAACATTATTTAACAATGTTTCATAGAAACCATTACATCTCAGTAAAGTCATGTGAACGAATAAGACTGCAGAAAAGAATTGAAGACATTGTTAATCAATTCCTTCATGGTCACATAGATCTCCAACTTTGTATAGAAAAATTAAGCCATTAGGTCATGACTAAAAAAAAGACTGAAACTGATTATTCTTTATAAGAACTTTAAAAAAAAAACAGTTTTAAAATGCTACATAAATAAATAATAATGTTACATTTTTAAGAACTTTGTACCTATTAATACTACAGATTACTCTGTTTAACAAACTGTGATTTTGTGATTGTTTTAACTTCCAGTGATGCCAATGCTCCTATCATCGTAAAATTTTTGTGTTAAGAAATATTTATAATATTGTTGATTAGTTAAGTGTTACATTTTTAAGAACTTTGTACCTATTAATACAACAGATGACTCTGTTTAACTGTGATTTTGTGATTGTTTTAACTTTCAGTGATGATAATGCTCCTATCATCGTAAAATTTTTGTGTTAAGAAATATTTATAATATTGTTGATTAGTTAAGTGTTACATTTTTAAGAACTTTGTACCTATTAATACAACAGATGACTCTGTTTAACTGTGATTTTGTGATTGTTTTAACTTTCAGTGATGATAATGCTCCTATCATCGTAAAATTTTTGTGTTAAGAAATATTTATATTATTATTGATTAGTTGATTGTTATTTTTTACCTATTAGAGCAAAATATTGTTGTTATAGTAACTGTGATTTTGTGACTGTTATTTTATTACATTTACTATAATACTCCAAAATTGTACTAGTTAATACTTAATAGAGAAAAAATATTTTGTTTTTGTTTATTTAATTGCCACATTTAAAACCATACCTTAGCTAATTAAAACGATTTTTATATTGTTATTACGAATATTTAAAAAGATTTATATATTTATAGTTTCGTTATATTTTTCGTTGTTTTTAAAATTAGCTTTTAGACCATTATAACGTTAATTATTTAATTTTGACTTACCTTTTTTAAACAACATTATTTTTAACAAGACTCAGGGGTTCATAAAAAGTTGATTTCGGTAAAAACTCTAATAAGTAGTAATTTGTGATGATTTAAGGTAAATGCAAGTGTACGGAAAAAGAGTACTTACTTGTAAAAATGCAAAACCAAATATTTGATTATAAATCGTACCTACTAACTGTGATTTTATTTGTAATCTTGGTTATAATTATGGTTTTAAGTTATTTAAACTGTGAATGATGTAAAATCACTTTCTGATAGATACAAAGTAAAATATAAAAACTTGATTTCCTTAAAAATCGTTTTATTTGTGTCCTGTATTAAAAGAAAGCATTTTGTACGTGATAGTACTTTTTTCTTGAAACTTTTCGATAAAGTATAGGTGTGTGCGAATCGCATACTACTAATTCTTGAAGGGGTCGATTCGCACGCAATTTAAATACTTCCGTGCGAATCGCCTACTAAAAAAATATTTTTATTGAAAGGGGACGATTCGCACGATCGTGCGAATAATTTTCGTGCGAATCGACTACTAACCCCATTAAATAAGTCAGGGTGTAGCTATGTCTGGCACCTGTCTATTGGAAAAAGAGGTGCAAACGAAATTGGGAGCTGCGTATTGCAATTTATGCAACAAGAAGCACAAAGAAATATTAAAAATATATCATTTTATTCAGATGGTTGCGCCGGGCAGAACAAAAATAGATTTATTTTTGCAATGTATCTTTACGCCTTAAAAACTTACGGACTAGAAAGTATCACACACCGGTTCTTTGAGACTGGACATAGCCAGAGTGAGGGTGATAGCATGCATTCTTGTGTTGAACGCGCAATGAAGAATAAGGTATTATTATGTAAGTTTTAAGGTTAAGTTGATTAAATGCCTTTTTAAACAATCCCATTATTGTTTTATTTAATAATTCGAGTAATTATTACATAATGTTTGCAATATGATACAAACGGCAATAGATTTTTACAATAGCGACACGTGTTCCTTTTGCTATGGAATATTAAATGTTAACTAATTTACTATTACCACAATAAATTTGGATAAATAGGTGATAATAATACTAGGTAATAGGTCACTGCCAACAATTTACACGTTTAAAATCGTATTGTTGCATTACGGTTAAAAATTGTGTTTAGATTCTAGTAATATGAATTTTTGATTATAACTTTATGGGAGTAAAACTAATATTTATATTTTATAATGACAACTCTTTACTTCACAAAAAAATAGCTATCTATTGGTATGTCAACTATCTTGGTAGGTAAAACTGTTCTGAAGTTATAATCAAAAAACGGATTTTAATTTCTCCTGTAAATTTTACTTTATTTTAATTACGATGTTATTCGTTGGGGACGGCGAATTATATGCACCTGTAGCAAAGATTTAACATGGATGAATGCAAACCAATTAGTGCTCCTATGGATCAGAACTTTAAAACTAAGGAACTTGAACTTGAAAATTTTAACTGTACAACTGAAACTAAAAATGTATGTAGGCAGATAATTGGATGTTTAATGTACGCAGCTTCTGGTACCAGACCTGATATTTCTGCTACTTTGTCAATATTAAGTAGATATCAAGATAGTGCTAGTAACATGTTAAGCCGGGTCCAGACGAGTGTAACGTGTAATGTAATCCACCGTGTAATGTAACACGAATTCTACGTGTGGACGGCACTACGAGCATTACATGTAACGCTCGCGCGGCGCTCGGGGTTGATCCATCGGCTGTCGGTTTTTCGCGCGAACACAAAGACGCTCGCAGTGCTCGTTTGGACGGCGTTCGTGACGGTTGTGTCGTATGTACGTTCAAGATGTGGAGTGACGAACAATCGCTTGAACTTATTAGTTTGTATCAAGAAAAACCTGTTATTTGGGATCCAAAAAACCCGCAATACTATAAAAAAAATCTGAAACACGATGCTTGGAGTGATATTGCTCATTCATTGGAAAGAGATGTAAAAGATTGCAAAAACAAAATGATTAGTTTGCTTGCTTCACATCGAAGAGAAAAAGGAAAAGTAAAGAAGAGCCATAGTTCCGGAAAAGGTATGTTTTATTATAAATTTCTGTTGCTTTACATATTACACACTTTTATTTATTAATTTAGTTTTTACTTAGGTATTATCACTTACTTGCTATTAGTACAATTATTACTTCTATTGTATACCACTATATTACTATATTCTACTATATTTTACTATACATATATGTACTATATTCTATTGTATTGTTTATTTATTGTAATTTATTTTACAGGTGGGGATGAAACGTACAAAAGTACATGGTTTGCTTACGAGGCGCTGGCATTTTTAGGAGATCGAAATAATCCAAGGAAACGACGCAACACAGAGGTAACTGCATTGAACTAGTTTCCTTCGACTTGATAAAAAAAACTTAACAATATGTATTCTGCCAAGAAACTGTACCCTCGTTCATAAAATAGTCATTAAGCTCATCCCTAATTTGTTTTGCCGTTGAGGCAGCTCTTCTAGGTACATTATTCAATGGAAGTAAAGATGACATTTCACAATCTCTCCGCCAACTACCTTCACATAATCTTCCGTTTTGGTCGCTGTCAAGTGAGCCAGGGGGTGCATACAAATTTTTAGATGAATCCGTGTTTCTCAAAAAATTATGCAAGTGTGCAATAGCCATGACTATAGTCTCCACGGTTTTGGGCTGAAGGAGCATAGGTTTTCGTAGAACTCTGAACACAGATGCTGTGATACCAAATACATTTTCTACAATCTTGCGAGCTCTGCTTAACCGGTAATTAAAAATTCTTCGCGGCGATCCCTTGGGGTATTCTCCTGGATAGGGTTTCAATATATTGTTTTGTAAAGGGAAGGCAGAGTCTCCTACAAAAACATATGGTACTACTTTGTTTCTACCTTGCAGTGCTTCAGGTGCAGGCAATCTTAACGAATTATTTTCTAGTTTTTTATATAATTCAGTTTCTTTAAAAATTCCACCATCTGAAATGCGGCCTTGACATCCGACATCCAGAAATTTATAATTATATTCCGCGTCTACTAAAGCAAACATCACTATACTGAAATTCGATTTGTAGTTACGATATTCTGTGCCACTATATACCGGAGCCTCGAGAATGACATGTTTACCGTCCATGGCTCCGGCACAATGGGGAAAATTCCACAATTCATCAAATCTGTTTGAGATCTGGATCCATTCTGACTCTGTTATTGGCAGCTGAAACAATGAATTTCTTTTTAATTACAGATTACAAATGAACCGGAACAGAGTGCATCTACAAGTGTAGAAAATGATAACAGTTCAGAATTTATATCACCAACTGGTCAGGCCCCCAAAAAAAAGAAATCAGACGAAAATAAAAAAATGGGTATGCTTTCGGAGGCTCTTGGCCTGCTTAAGAGTGCTGCTTCTAGTCCTACTCCTGAACCCCGAAACAATAATCCAAACAATTTTGACAGTGAAACCCTTTTATTTTCAAATTTTATATGCCACAAGATGCAACAATATAACAGAAGTACTAAAAATGCCGTGCAGCGAGCAATAATGGACGTAATATTCAAAGCCGATGAAGGATGTACTAACTTTTCTCAACATTATTATCCATCGGCATTCAATTACAGTGGGTATACAACAGGCTCGGTTCCTTCATCAAGATACTGCAATAAACCACCTTCTTTGTCTAATCGCTCAGAACTTACTTCAGGGTATTCAACAGGTCAGAATCAGACAAGTTGCCCTACTGCTCCATATGCTTCACCTGTTCCCTCAGAATTATCTCAAACTTCATATGAAGATGTAGATTTTGTGAATGACCTGATTTGAAAAGAATAAATTTTGTACTACATGATTTGAAGATACAATTTGATTTAACTTTCTAATTTTAATTTTGGAATAATTTTAATTTTGCTTACCCTACTTAATACAATAGCTTAATTTGTTATTTTAATAAATAAATAAAAATATGTAAAACTCACCTTAATGTTTTCTTTCAATGATTTTATAATCGCTTCACAAACTTCTGGTACAATGCAAGACATTGACTGTTTTGAAATTCTGAAGGTGTATTGAAGGCTTGTAAATGAATCTCCTGTTGCCAAAAATCTTAGTGTTAGAGCCAGTCTATCTTGCGGCGAAATTGCAGATCTCATTATAGTGTCTTGTCATGATATTTTAGGCGCAATGATTGTTAACAAATATTCGAAGTCAGTAGGCGACATCCGGGTAAAGTTTTTATATTGACCGCTTATATGTTGAGATTTTAGTTCCACAAGTAAAGAAGATCATCTTTTATACAAATTAGTTTTCCACCATCGACGCTTCCGACTTTTGCGGTCTTCAGTTAGTAAATACATGAAAATAAAAGCCGCACCAGCTATCACGACCTTCCTATTCGGCATGTTCGTAGCAACTGAGTGGAAACAGCTTTTGAAATATTTTCGCGTTCACAATTCGCTTTGAGTTCGTGTGCCGTCCACACTGTTGATGCTAAATTACACGTAATCTTACATTACACGTTACACTCGTCTGGACCCGGCTTTATTAGTAGCTTTGAAGAGAGTTCTGCGATACATTAAACACACATTAGAATATAAGTTAACCTATGATAGTAAAGATGATAAGTTGGTAGGATTTTTTGGTGCTGACTGGGGAGGTGACTTGAAGGATAGGAAATCTACCACAGGTTACTGTTTTATGTATGGTAATTGTTTGATTACTTGGTGCTCGAAAAAGCAAAGTACAGTTAGTATCTCATCTACCGAGGCTGAATATGTAGCAATGAGTATGGCAGGAAGTGAGGCATGTTGGCTGAGCAATATATTGTGTGACTTTAATGTAAGAAATGTATCTCCAGCCATCTTATTCTGTGACAATCAGTCTGCCATAGTGATTGCCAACACTTATAGTTTTAAGAGATTGAAACACATAGATATTAAATATCATTTTATTGGAGATATTATTGAAAAATAAAAGTTGTGTTAAATATGTTCAAACAGGGGAACAAATCGCTGACATGTTTACCAAAGCTTTGAATAATAATATGTTGTTAAAATTTGTAAGTATGTGTGACTTAAATAAATAAAAGTTAGATGGTTAGTTTAAAAAAAATATAATCTTTTAGTTGTATGGTTCCTCTTGTTAATTTTTTGTTTTGTGTAGTTTGAAAGTAAGTTATTACATTGAGAGGGAGTGTTGTAAAATAGACTAATAAGTTTCAATGTAATAAGGTGTGAGTGAGACAGGAGTAGTTTATAATATGTATATCTGTGTCTCTCTTGTGTTACTTTTACTAAACTGCTGCACCGAGCGAATCTTCGAGCCAACATGTTACCTCGGACCGCCAGTGCCCTACGGTCTCTTTCAATATCATCTCTCCAGAGTACATCATAATTTACCAGATCGAAGGTTCTGGAGAGATCCAGAAAACAGGCGTATGCTTTTCGGTTTGGGTAAATTAAACACTTTTATAGCGATAATCTAATATATTAGATAATGTTTTGATACAACAATGCAGCCCGTGCAAGCGGCGCGACACAACCACGAAACTTAGAAAATAAATAGTTAGATGGCACCGCTCGCGTACTTCGTAATACCTTAACACCTCCCCTCGAAGTCGTGAGCAGATCTTCGACATCTACATACATTCATCCATCATCCCTAAATTATGCAGACATTCATGATGTTTTTTTCTACTTAAACCTTTAGTCAAAACATCAGCAGGCCTTCGATCAGTACACCAATATCTAAGATCAATTACACCTTGTTCGCACTTATCACGAATAAAGTGGTGCCGTACATCAATGTGTTTTGTTCGTGAATGCTAGTTCTTACTTTGGCCAAGTTTATTTTCCTGGTTATCGTTGAATAATATCACACACTCACACTTAACCTCAATGCTATTCAAAACATCACGTAAATACATGGCTTCTTTAGTACATTCGGATATAGTTATGTATTCGGCATCGGTGCTGGATAAAGCAATGGTCCGTTGCTTTCGCGCTTCCCAGCTGACTGGAGCACCTGCAAAAATAAATGCGAAACCGGAATAGGACCTACGATCTACCGCATTCCCTGCCTAGTCTGCCACAACAACACCAAAAAGAGGCAAGCCGGTTCTTTCATACAATAGTCCGTCCGTATCTGATGTCCCTCGCAAATATCTTAAGACACGTTTAGCAGCATTCCAATGTACAATGTCGTAATTTGTATTGAACTGACTTAAAAAGTTAACGGCGTACGCGATATCTGGTCTGGTTGACACTGCCAAGTGCATTAAGGCGCCAATCAAACTCTGATACGGATATTGATCCATTAAATCATTTCTAATACACTCAGGGTTCTCTAATTTTACATTTGATTGGATTGATTCGCGCACTCGCAGCGGACAGACGTGCTCATTAGCAATATTTAATTAATACTTACTTTAATAATATTGACCTCCTTTCGTGCAGGTATTACTATCGTAATGCAGGTATTCTTGCTTAGTGTGTAGTTTTAGTGAATAATGGTCACGAAATAGTGAAGTTTAATAACACTAACAAAATGGAAAACAGCCCCTGTAATCCAAACGGGCCAGTGCAACCCTCCAGCTCACTGTCACAGTCGACCACGGCCGTTGTCATTGCTTTAACGCTCGAAATCCAAGGATGGATGGCCAAGATTCAGCAGTACATGGATGATGTTTGCTCTATTGCCATGGATGGGAAACTTAACACCGAGCAGAAGAAGAAGATTTCAAACCTTTGCCGTAAAGTCGAATCTGGTACGTCACAAATGGCAGTCCTATACCAGTCGCTAAAACAAAAAGCTATTCACGCGGAAAACACGATCGATGCCCTTAAACAACAGCGCGACCTTACACAACATATCTCGGAGCTCAAGCAGACCATACGGGATTCTAGTTCTGCGGGAAATGCTTCTTTTGCCGATATGGTGAAAAGGGGATCAAACCATTTCGTTCGACCCAATAACTTAAGTTCTGTCGCCATCTATCCAAATGATATGTTGAAAACCAGTGACGAAACCAAAGAACTGGTGCAAAAAATCATACGGCCCGAGCAAATGAAACTGCAAGTACGTGGTGTCCGAAAAACGAAAAATAGTGGCGTAATAATAAGTACCGAGACGAAACAAGACGCCAATAAGCTGAAGAACGCAGTCCAGCTCTCTACATCTGGACTTACCGCCGACGAACCCAACAAGCGCAAACCTCGGATCGTGGTTGTAGGAGTGCCGACTTCTTTGACTGAAAATGAGGTTTTCAAGTGCATTTTCGAGCAAAATATAGCTGACAAGTTACCAGAGATGTCCCTAGAATCCTTTTTGACCTTGATAAAATTCAGCCACAAATCTGGAAAGAGAGAGGCTGCGACCTGTAACTTCGTTATTGAAGTTGCGGCCAACATACGAAAAATTTTAATACCTCAAACTAGGATTTTTATAAATTGGTCATCATGTCCTGTCAGGGACTTCACGTTAGTTACGAGGTGCTATAAATGCCAGCAGTATGGCCATGCAGCCAAATCTTGCAGAGAACTATTTTCCGCATGTGGTCACTGCGGTGACGCAGGTCATACGATGTCCGAATGCGCGAAGAAAGCTGGCACTCCGAGATGCGCGACGTGCTCCCGCTTTAAAAAGCCCAGTGACCACAAAACGGGAGATGCTGAATGCCCTGCTAGAAAAATAGCGGAACATAGATATATAAACTCCGTCGATTATTAGGGCACCTAGTGCGTCATACTTCAAGCCAGGCATCCGTTGATCTTTCACTGTCTAAGCAAATTGTCACCCGCAACAAAAATACCTTGACGGTGTTATTTGCAATGTTTACTTGTTTAATACTGCTGAAAATCATATTAGTATTAGCAAATAAGTGCTACATAAGTGCTTTTTTTTTTTTTTTTTTTTTCCTGTGGCAACACTACAGCTAACAGCTGATTTGAATTTGTCCGTAAAATTTTAATTTTAAATATTGTATTTCCTTCTTAATAAGGCCTATTTTCTATACAATAACAAGTATTTAGCAAGTATAGTGTGAATTATAGTGTAGATGTGTTGAATTAACGCAAACTATGTGTAATAAATTCATTTGTGAAACTGACAGTTACCGGTTCGAAGGAATCTTGCATTGTCATCTTATTATCAGGTACAATACAACTTATTTTACTTGGTAGTACATTGTTTACGTTCTAATTATTTGCTTTTAGTTAACTGGATCACTTTTTAATACGGCTACCTGCTGATGCCGATGACCTTTGAAACGTAAACATAACCCTGCTTGGTTTGGTGACAGATCTTCTTTTTGACGAACTAAATTTCATTTTTCCTTTCAATTAATCGTTTTATTTTATACAATTCTACCGCACCTATTCTTCTCCTATCTTGTCTATAATCTCCTGAATCATGATTATGACACGCAGTGCCCGCGCTCGCCTCGAAGAGTCCAAACTTAGTCAGGCTTTGAGCGAACTAAAGGCGTGTAAGGAGTCCTGTAACCAGCTAAACAGGGAAATAGATGACAATGAAAGGGTGCTCTCTGAAGCTCATGAAAGGAATAATAAGTTAAAAATGGAAATGGCTCAGTTATATATTCAATTCACTGATGCTATAGAAGACCGGGATATGCTCCAAGTCATTGTGGACGGGTTCAGCCAGTGTAGCACAGAGTATGAACAAACTCTCAGCCACAAACATCAGTTACAACAACAGCTACATGAGGCCAGAAGTCAAATATCAGAACTTGAGACAACCAATCACAACATCACAGCCTCATTGAACCAAAGTCTGTTCAGTGAATTGGTGCCTATTGCTCCGTCAATGCTTTCTAATACATGCCAACCTTACACTATAGATCTGACAGGTGATGACGAACTAAAGTCAATTAAATCAGTGCGAGTAATGACTAGTAAGAATAAACTAAAAAAATATATTAAAATAAACAAATACATTGTTAAAACTAAGAAAATGGTAAAAAAGCAAAAGTTTTTTATTAAAAATGTTAAATTAAATAGGGAAAGGTTGAACCTTCTAAATCAATTAGATATGTATTCTTTAAATTTAGATAAAAGTAATAGGAAGTACCAAATTGACACAGAGAACTTGCGGTGTGAAATTGACCACCTACAACAGAAATTAACTTTACTCAATACTAAATATACAGCCTCTGAAAACCAAATGAGGGAATATGTATTGGCTATGAATGAGCTGGTAAGTACAGAAACTAACTACTGTGAGCATTGTCCACCACCATCTGTTGAACCCACACCGGCCCACTCATTGTCTATAGGTGATACAACTATACCGCAGTCCTGTGTTAGTTTACCTTTAGAAATTACTACTTGTTTAGCTAAACAGATTGTCAACAAAGAAATTGTAATTTTCTCTGATGAAATTGGAAAGGATTTAGGCCACTTGTTGACAAATAATTATCCGGGACATTCTATTATAAACTTTTGTATGCCTGGTTGTTCCTTATATGACATCATGAGGAAAATTATTAATTACAACTTCAACCAGGATTCTATACTTATAATATTTGTTGGTAATAGGGGTACTGTGAATAAAGGAGAATTACTCCAATATTATAGATCATTATGTGACCTGAGTTTAAGAAAAATTGTAATGTTCACATTTCCATATAGTAAAAGTTTGCCACAGGAAGAAAATTACTTTAGATATCATATTAACAAAACATTGCATAATCTGACATTTAATAGTAATGTATTTAATTTGATTGACATTAACAATTATATTGGTGACAATTTTTATTTGACAAAAGATAGATATCTTGTAGACAGGTGCTATCTTTCAAACTATTGGAAAAGACAGGTAGCTGTGTCGCTATCATACTTTTTTTCTATTACAGCCAAGAATTTGGCTGATCAAGTTGCCTCTGTTGAACAATGCAATACTCAATTAAATCACTCTGCCAATAGTTTGATCATAATTAATGAATCAGTCAATCATTTAAATTAGAAATTGCGACAACAGAGGCGACCTCTTGCAATATTATAAGGAAGCCAGATAATAAATCAGGCGAATGTTTTGAGAGTTTTAATAGTATCAACCTGGTTCATCAAAATATTCAAGGATTTTTGAACAAAGAATTAGAAGTAGAACTTTTCCTGAATTGTAACAATATAGATATTCTTTGTGTAACGGAGCATTGGCTCAAATGTCATCAATTAATTTTCAATTTTAGTAATCACCAGGTTGGTAGTTCATTCAGCAGGGTAAATGCTATACATGGCGGCGCATTAATCTTAGTAAATAATCATCTTAAATTTAAAGACCGCAAGGATATTGTCAGCCTCTCTGTTGAGCGAACAGTGGAAATAGCCTGTATAGAATTGGAGCAGTTTATTATATTAAGTGTGTATATACCTCCTTCAGGGTTGTATGATTGTTTTGAAAAGGTAATGGATGAAGTGTTGCATAAAATCTGTAGTTCTAAGAAGTCGATAATCATTTGTGGTGATTTTAATATAAATTTGTTAGAAAATTCTGGGTTAAGTATTAAAATTAAAAGCCTCTTTCAGTCATACAATCTTGAAAACAAATTTCTCGAGCCTACCAGAATAACCCCAACTAGTGCCACTTGCCTAGACAATATTTACACTGATATTATACCCACCCAAAAAGCAATTATTAACTTAATAGATTCAGATCATTGTGGGCAATTGATCACAATTCCAAATGTAAACAAGACAGTCACTAAAAAGGATATCATTATTAATCCAAAAAGTAAAAATCGCCTGGAAACTTTTAAAACTAAACTTTTATCTAAACTACCACTTTTGTCAGTTAATGATGATCCAAATCAACAATATAACGATTTTTTCAGTATGTATTGCACACAATTTGAAAACACATTTGTCCCTAAAACAATATCTGTAAATAGTAACGCTTCTTTTAACGACTGGGCCACCATTGGTATTCATAAGAGTCGAAAACGACTTTATGAGCTGTATGAAGAGCGGACTTATATAAACACTGTAGAATTTAATTTGTATGTTAAGAATTATTCTAAATTATTTAAAAAAGTTTGTTTCATAGCAAAGTCACGTTACTTGAGTTCAAAAATTAAAAATAGTAGTAATGTGATTAAAATGACATGGAACATTATAAATAGCGAAACGGGAAGGTCTTGCAATCGAAATAGTGACTACAGCCTTGCTATTGGCGATAATATTTTAAATTCAGACACTCAAGTTGCCACAGCCTTTGAAAATTTCTTTGCGGATATTCCCGTATCGACTACTAAATCGCTAAACTCGTCACCTGCTGCTGCCGAGTCTTTACTAAGGGAAAACGTTTCAGTCTGTGATTCCGAATTTAATTTTCAATATGTCACCTGTAAAGATATAATTAAAACTTTTCACACCTTAAATGTTAAAAAGACTGCCGATCTATGGGGTCATTCTGTAGACGTTGCTAAATCCATTATAAACATTGTAGCTCCTTCATTAGCTGTAATATTTAACGATTGTATTGACCATGGTGAGTTTCCTGATCTAATGAAATATAGTAAAATAATACCATTGTTTAAATCGGGTAGCACATCAGACCCCACTAATTATAGACCCATTTCAGTACTACCCACCTTTAGTAAAATTTTTGAAAAATTAATTTTGGCACAAATGCAAAGTTTTTTCAATAAACATAAGTTATTACATAAAAAACAGTTCGGTTTCACAAAGGGTCGTTCAACTACTGATGCCGATGTTGAACTTTTAGGACACATTTATAAGGCCTGGGAGGACAAATGCGATGCTTTGGGTATTTTTTGCGATTTATCTAAAGCTTTCGATTGCGTTCTTCATGAAACATTAATCAGGAAACTACACCACTACGGAATCCGTAACGCCTCTCTGGATCTTCTTATTTCATATTTGAGTGATAGGATTCAGAGAGTTGATGTCAACGGGAAAAGATCTCCCGGATCCGTAGTAAGAATAAGGGTACCCCAGGGCTCAATTCTTGGTCCATTTTTGTTTCTTATTTACATAAATGACTTGCCTTACCTCATAAAGGATAATCATGACATAGTATTGTTTGCAGACGACACTTCTCTTTTATTTAAACTCAAACGTCAGCAGTTAGTTACGGATGATGTTAATAGCGCCCTGGCAAAAGTCGTTAATTGGTTTAATGTTAATAATTTACTCCTAAATGAGAAAAAAACTAAATGTATTAAGTTTACGATACCCCATGTAAGACAAGTGGAAACCACTGTACTAATTAAGAATGAAGAGTTGAAACCGGAAGATAGCACAGTGTTCCTAGGCATAACTTTGGATGCCAAGCTTCAGTGGGGCCAGCATATAGACAAATTGTCGAAAAAACTTAGCTCTGCAGCATACGCCGTTAGAAGAATTCGTGAGTTAACTGATTTAGAGACAGCCCGTTTAGTTTACTTTAGTTATTTCCATAGCGTGATGTCGTACGGTATTCTCTTGTGGGGCAATGCCGCCGATATTCAGACAATATTTGTTTTGCAAAAAAGGGCAATTCGTTCAATTTATAAATTAAGACCCAGATACTCCCTCAGAGAAAAATTTAAAGAGATTAATATTCTTACTGTGCCTTCTCATTTTATTTATGAAAACCTTTTGTACGCACACAAAAATATTAATTTGTTTAAAAAATACAGTGATATCCACAACATAAATACGAGGAACAAACACAAATTTGTTGTTCCTGTAACGAGGCTCAAAAAAATAGGGGGTACGTTCAGATGCCAATGTATACGTTTTTACAATAAACTTCCGAGCCAAATTCAAGCACTAAGCCTAAATAAATTCAAATCGTTTATAAAACGGAAGCT
This sequence comes from Xestia sexstrigata, assembly GCA_941918905.2. Classification (NCBI taxonomy): domain Eukaryota; kingdom Metazoa; phylum Arthropoda; class Insecta; order Lepidoptera; family Noctuidae; genus Xestia; species Xestia sexstrigata. The sequence goes on from OW799205.2 coordinate 18,281,988, forward strand.
GTGCTTGAAAGCCTACTATCATGTTAACAACTATCTCGAAGATAAAAAGGCTTGGGATTAAGCTGCTCCAATGAAATTTGCTCTGTGAATGTCGAAATTTCGGACTTCGCTTGTTTATTATTAATTCCTTTCTTTTATACACTCTGACATTGAATGATTTGACATGAATACTTATTTCAGTATTTTTATTATTTTTTTACTTTTTTATTTTATTTTATGTTACATTTACCTACTGACTTGACAGGAATATTTACGTATCTTACTTTTTTATTATTATTGACATATGATTTTTGTGATTTTTATTGACATTGATTTTGTAAATTATTATTAATTTTATTTGATTATTGTGAATGTGGGGACCATGTGGGTTTCATTTTTATATATTTTTGTTTGTTTTCTTTTTTTTTTTTTTCTCTCCCACAACTGTCTGGCAGTTTGAGTACTATAAGCGACCTACCCAAATGTCCTTTCTTTGGTATTGTTCGTCGTTTCGTTGAGCTCCTTGAGTTATAAGTCGAGCTACACGATAACTGACAAATGCTTGCACTGACTGGACAGGTCCACTCAAATCTGTGTGGTTCTTTCTTCAAAAGACCATCTCAGACACTATTCTGCATAGTCCTCATGTGAATTAAGCAAAATTATGTCTGGACTTCAAAGAGACTATGACCTCTGAGTTTGTTTCGGCTGTTTCTTCACAGAGTAGTCAGGTACGAAACACCGGCCCCATCTAGTTTAAAAAAAAAAAATGACGTGTAAAAGTGTTTGTAAAAACCTACTTTCAAAATAAACATCATTTATCATTTACAAACTGTTTTCCTTGGATTTATTTACATGTGTGACCCTAATTATTATTTGTTGTTCGTATCTTATAATAGCGTTTAAGTACATTAGGTATATCATAATATATTAACCCACACTAACTTATTTCACTATTATGTTTTATATTGTTAAGAAATCCATTGTCCAAATAGTATTTATTAGAAACGCCGCCTGTGACACAGATTTAACCTAGTACAGGCATCGAACTCTGTTATACCAACATTATTTTTAAGATTTAACTTGTAGTTTTCGTGCGAATTCTAAATTTGAATAAATATATTATTATTACTATATATTTACATCTATAGGCGTGATAGCAGGTTTACACTCACTCATGCCGAAGCGTTCTAACACTTTATCATTATATGATTTTTGACTTAAGTACACTCTATTTTCATCTTACTACTTACTTTCTTGCCAGTACTTTTGGTACTAAACACGAATCTGCTTCTAATAACCTTGCATTGTTTTGGTCGTGGTACAATTTCCCAGGTTTTGTTCTTTATCTGAGACAGATACTCATTTTCAAGAGCAGATGTCCACAAATTCAAGTCGCTTCTCTTCTCTATATCTTTGCACGTCATTTGTTCTATTATTGCTATCGCTGCACTTAACTGTTCATTCGTTTTATCTGATTCATCCGATACGAAGTAGGCGATGCCTCCATCTTCCTCTGGTTATTGAATTCTTTCCAGTTACATATATCCCAGTTATACAGGAAAACCTATAATTGGCTATAATAACTGTCACAAGCATATTTTGTAAAATATTTTTACGTAATGCTGTTGGTTACATAAATAAATAAAATTAATTAAATAATTATGGCATTCAATATATGAGTTTAACGATGCAGCCATGAAGATGTGTTGATATTACATGTTAACATCCCTTCTAAAGAGCCATGAGTGAGTGTTGTTAGTAAACCATGTAGGTGTACATATACACACATCAAAAATGTCTAGGGATCAAGCATTTTTATGCGGATTTCTTGAGATTGAGATGTGGCTTTGTAATAAATTTATGATTTTATAAATTTATATGGATCCTTTTTGGTGCATTTCATAATTTGAATCAGGAACTCTCAATCAAATTCGAGTAAAAGATGAAAATAAGCTGTCAATATTTTCCCTATAAAAACATACAACGCATTGAAGACATTATTAGTGCTACTGTTTCCCTACTACTGATTAAAACCAACGTTATTATGGAGCGGCGACGTCATTTAAGCAGGGAAGAAATGCTCAGAGCCGTGGGAATGATAGAAGCTGGTTCCCGGCAACGTACTGTAGCTTTAGCTCTGAATACAAGTCAGAGTGTTATCAGTCGACTTTGGACACGTTACCGAAGCACTGGTACCGTGGCTGAGCGCCATGGAGGACGGTATCGCTGCACCACACGGAGACAAGACCGATACATTCAAATCTTAACTCGAAGAGCTCCAACAATAACCGCCATGATGTTAGCCGTGAGGCTTCATCACTCTTCAGGGAACTTAATTAGCGACCAAACAGTCAGAAACCGCTTGCATGAAGTGAACCTTCATTCCCGAAGACCGCTACGGGTACCACCTATAGCAATGCACAATCGTAGGATTCGATATCAATGGGCTCTTGAACACAGAAATTGGGCAGAAGAACAATGGCGTTTCGTGTGCTTTTCTGATGAGTCTCGTTTTGGTATGAGACCGGATACAAGACGTATACGACACTGGAGAACCCCTGGACGCCAACAGCGATTAAAATCCTGCCAGGAAGTCCATCCTTATAGTGGTGGAACCATCATGGTATGGGCGGGTATTTGGATCGGCGGAAGAACTGAGTTGATTTGGATCAGAGGCAACCTCAACGCTCAAATTTATGCTGAGACGATTGTATCAGACGTCATCGTTCCTCTACAAGTGCAAATCGGTCCCTTATTTCAGTTAATGCATGATAATGCACGACCGCACACCGCAAGAGTTGTAAGACAGACTCTCGCCGCAGCTAACATCAATGTCCTGCCCTGGCCTGCTCAGTCGCCAGACTTGAACCCGATTGAGCATGCATGGGATATGCTACAGAGAAGAGCTCTGCCGAATATGGAGGGTATCCAGTCGCAAGAAGACCTTTTTTTGTTGTTGCAACGAACATGGGCGGCCATTCCACAGCGTGATTTGGATGAACTCATTTTGAGTATGCCAAACCGATGTTCTTGTGTTGTTAGTGTTCGCGGTAGAAACACGGATTATTAATTGTTTAAGTTACCCAATAAAATTTTAAAGAAAACTGTTATTTCAGTCTTTTTTTCGAACTTTAATGTTAGTGGTTCAAATGTCAAAAATCCCTTTATTAGGAAAATGGCAAATTTCTTTATTAATGCAAAGGTGACTTGGTTTATCGTTACTGTGACAAACGAAAACACTTTATTTGATGAATCCTTAAAGAAAATTTTAATTAATATCAATCAGGAGAAAAGTTATTGCAAAAATATATGTTGATCCCTAGATACTTTTGATGTGTGTAGTATGCCATGTAGGTAGACACAGGGATAGTCGTTTAACTTTTAACTTGATTTGCTTGATAAATATTTCATAAAAATTGTTACACGTTTTGAAGAATTTACCATGAGGCATTTATGAGAATGTTTATTATACAATGCTAAATTGTTTTTGCTATTATGTGAAAATGAAATGAAAAAAAAGAAAAAGCGTTTATTCGTGGTGACATCGTATTACATAAAATGTTACTTCTGCCAAACTGCCAAGCAGTTTGTTGGCAGATGTAGCTACCATATAAAACATTCTGCTTTTATGTTACCACTACTCTAGGTACTTTTCCATCAATATAACGAACTAAACTACATTAACTAAAACTAAACACTAATATTTTACAATAGCACAAAAGGCTGACCAGTAGTGAATTGAAACGCCACAAAATTTCAAAATGCTAATAAATAAATAAAATTAATTAAACTTTATTTTAGACTAAAGTCCATAGTTTTGTTAGTATTTTAGTAACAATGATGCTTATGAATTAGGTTAGTATTGTTAGTATCTTCTCGTGTCTCTCGTTTTTTTTTTTTTAACTTAGATATGTATACCTATATTTATTTATTTAAACTTCATGTACAATAGTGGTACATAGGCGGACTTAATGCCACAAGGCATTCTCTACCAGTCAACCTTTGGGTTAAATAGGAAAACATAGTGATAGGGTACAAAGTAATGTCTAAAAAAAACTTTTTGTTAACGAGTTTAGATTGATACACATATACAGATAAAATAAACTAATAGATATTTTAACAAATACCAAAAATTAAAAAGAAAATAACAAGAAACCTAATAATTATTATTATGAAGATTTCAAATTGAGAGCTATTTATTCTGACTTAAATAGTAGTTACGAACTTTTCTTTTGAAAGTGAATTTGTTTTCAGCTTTTTTGATGCCAAAAGGTAGCGCGCGCGCGCGCGTATTTGTTAGTAACAATGAAAACTTATAAACTATGTTAGTAATATTTACTCTAAACAAACTAATAACATCCTCAACCGCGCAGTGGCATCTGAATTCACACTGGCGAGCCACTAACAAAAGCTAGTATTTATGACAATGTATGCATCTCCATTTATGAGGCTTTGACAAAAAGTGTTAAAAAGAAACTTCTCCATTTTATTCTTGAAGGACATTTTTGTGGTACAGCTACTTTCTAAATCGACTGGTATGTCATTCAAAATGGTTGGGACTAAGCATTTCCTACATCTTTGTCCATAATAGTTAGTACAAGTGGGTACTACAAATCTTCTAATGTTTTTATTCCTTTGAGGTCTTATGTTTAATGTCTTGATTTTAAACTCATCCTTGCAATAATTTTCTATGGCCAATAACAACACCACCTTACGATGAACCGGCAACATCTTATATTCTAAGAATAATTCTTCGTAATCACTACTTTTACAACGTTTTTTTGTGTTTTCATTAACTAATAATTTCATAAATCTGATTTGTCATTTTACATTTTATTTTATCTAAATAAGTTTTAAATGTATTCCCATAGCATGCCAGTCCATACGAAAGTAGCGAGTTCACCAGCGCATAGTAGACCGTGAACAAAGTGGCCCTATCCAGTACAAAACTAAGGTGGTGGAACTTTACAAGCACTAATCTGAGTTTGTCACAGAGGTGTGTTATGTGTGTTTTCCACGAGAAGCTGTTATCTATAACTAAACCCAAGTACTTATAATCCTCCACCACCTCAATATATGCACACGCACAGTTCTTCGCGCCGTCATAATTGTGCAGGCACTCATCGCGGCGGACGTCCACAGTTTTTAAAATAAGGTGACCGTATACGCATACACTTTGTTTTATTTATGTTTATTATGATCCCATTATCATGAGCCCATTTAATTATATTAGTAAAATCCTCCTGGATATTTCTTTCAATTACATCCAATTCTTTATCTGCATACACTAAACAAGTATCATCAATCAGCATACATATATATGCGACAGTTTCGTACCACATTGCACATGCTGTTGACATGCATGATGTATCCGACGGGACCAAACACGGAACCGGTTGGCACACCGCATGTGACGTATCTGGGCTCTCCAACGACGCCGTCAATGACAGTTCGAAGCGCCCGGTCTGTAAGGTAGGAAGGGAACCACCTGTTAAGCGGCCCCGCGATGCCACATTCCTCCATGGCTTGAAGCAGCTGGTGGTGTTCCAGGGTATCAAATGCTTTTTTGAAATCAATGTAGACCACCACCACCTGCTTCCTTTGATCTAAACATTCATTGACGTCGTCCGCAAATTGTGCCAAAGCCGTTGCCGTGCTCCGTCCACGTCGGAAACCGTGTTGCGAATTTGACAATATATTGTTCTTCTCCAGGAAAGCACTAACCTGGTTCACAATGCACTTTTCCACAATTTTATTTATTACAGACAGTATGGCTATTGGCCTGTAATTTGAGTAATCACTGTGCACACCTTGTTTAAATATAGGTCTAATTCGGGATATAAACCATTTTCAACACGTTAATGAATAAAGCTATAGCTTTATTCATTAACGTGTTGAAAATGGTTATAATAATAACTTGAGAAAATGGTTGTAATAATAACTTGAGAAAGTACTGTAGTTGCCCATTCCCTAGCATAGATCTCTATGGAGAAGAACGGGCAAGAAACTCCATGGACACTCTTTTAAAATCAAAATATTGTTACAAAATCTTGGTTACATCATTAATTTTGAGATTACACATATATGTGAGAACGATGTAGAAAGACGTGCACACTAAGAGCGTCCAGAGTAAAAGATTAGATCAAAAATTTATGAATAAAGTAATTAAAATGAACCTTGGCAGCTAAGAGATGACCAGTCCCAACTGACAGCGCCCGTTCACAAACATGACGCATGTACCGGCGCCATTCTACTCAACCATATTGAAGGGAACTAAATGACCCGACACACCCGCCACCATCAGCGAGACATTTAAGTGAGCATGACATTCTCTCAGCCACCAAGGCATATTCAAGTCAATGAAAGATAAATAAATGTAAATGGTGGCTGAACAGTACAAAGTACTCACACATGTGCTATGCAATTATATATTACTAAGAACTGGAATTAATATACTCGTAATGCAAGTATATTTTTACAATCTTCTGCAGCCTCCACAATACATTAACATGGGAATCAATTCCTCATCTTGTTCTTTACGTGTCGATGGACTCAAATAATGCCCGACCAGAACAATCAATTAATTTGCCCCCCCCCCCCCCTATGGTTGTGGAGCAGGACCAGCATTTAGCCAAGCATTTTTATCATCAATGTAATCCCCCAACTTATAATATGCTTGCCTATATAGTGTGCGTTTTATACAAGATTTAAATTTCGTCTCATTCAGTTGAAGAATGTGGGGAGGTATTTTATTGTAACATTTCAAACAGTACCCCATGAAAGATGAATCCACTTTAGCAAGCCTGTAACCTGGCTGAACTAGTTGGTCCCTATTTCTAGTGTTATAGTGGTGTCTGTCACCTCTCTTACTGAATAAATGCCGATTTTTCCTAACGTACATGATGTTTTCATAGGTATATTGACAAGGTACTGTCATGATATTAATTTCCTTAAACAGTTCTCTTAGAGAATCGTGTGTACGTAATTCATAAATGGCTCTGATGGCTCTTTTCTGCAGAATAAATATAGACTCGATGTCTGCAGCCCGTCCCCATAGTAAAATACCACTTCACCACCACCACTACCACTTCCACTTTAGACGATTATCGCACACCACCGCATCAAAATACCGACACGGCTCGCATTACACTCAAGGGAATTACCCGCTCGCGAACAGAGAACAAAAGGAACAAAGAACCTATTAACATTGAGACAGACCCTTGTCCACGTTGTAGGCAGACTGGGCATTTGGTTCGAAATTGCCCTTTACCCGATCAGCGTACATGTTTTAAATGCGGTTCTTAAGGTCACATTGCGCCACGTTGTCCAACTAACATTAAGGGAAGTGATAGAGCGGCCAAAATTGACAAGGATAAAAAACTAGTCCAAAACTACAACATCATTTATATGAAGACTGCTAAGATCAATGGCGTGTATGTGAAATCATATGTCGACGCCGGTAGTTTAGTGAATGTACTCAAAATAGAAGTTGCGAAGCTTCTTGATTTAGATGTGAAACCATCTTATATTATGCTAAAAGGATTTAATATGAGTAGCGTCAAGAGCAAGGGTGAAGTACAGTTCAATCTACAACTAGACGGTCTTGACATGATTTGCACGGCCCATTTAACTGACGTCGAGATGGCCGGAGTCAATTTACTAATACCCATCATAAACTACGAGGGAGTGTCCCCGACATTTAGAAACGGCACTGCTCTACTCCACATGGTTGAACCCGATATCCTTACCCGCATGGATGTGGCTGAAGAAAACGATCGTTTCAAAGTTACTGTTACCTCGAAGGTACGCATACCACCAGGGACCTCCATCATCAAGGTCCACATTCGTGGAAACCGAGGCGACAATGATGTGGTCACACCAACCCGACACTTTGACCTGCACGGGGTCACCTACTCGCTGCCAGCCACCCTGCTCCGTGGCAGCGAGGGCTTTCAGAAAGTCGTCAATACTGGAAGCAAGGACGTGAAGTGGAGCAAGGGCACTGTTCTACTGCTTGCCGAGAGTTGCGAGGAAGCATCAATTAGCTAGGTCAGTCCAAATGCCACTACCTTCCCATCACTTTTATCCAAAGTGTTGGCGGTGACGAGAGAGTAGATGGCAGCGAGACTGGTGTTGCGTATGTTGTCGGTGAAGAAGGCAAAGTTGTTGGTGGTGAATAAGATGGTGATGGTGACTGCGATCTTTCCGTTTCCAACCAAAAGTGATCACCGAGCAAGCCAACCTTTGGAACTCATACACTCGGATGTCTGCGGCCTGTTGCAAGTTGGGGTGGCGCTAGATATCTGGTAACGTTCACGGACGACTTCACTGGGAAAAGCTTTGGCTACCTGCTTAAGAGGAAAAATGAGATATTTTCTACTTTTATTGATTTTAAGTCACAAGTAGAAAAACAATTGGGTTTTCCAAATTAAATACTACGTTCCGATAATGGGGGAGAATATTGTAATAGTAATTTTTCTGATTACTTCAAAAAGGAAGGGATTATTCATCAGACCACTATTCCATATTGTATTGTATAAGTGTAACAGAACTCATTGGTTAGCTTTGAAGCGCATCCTGAGATATTTAGGAGGTACAACACATTATTGTCTATGTTTTAATAGGTCTAATAATTTAAGTACACACATCAACACGGTCTAGGGATATTTTAAAAAAAGCGAATTACTATCAATAAGTTAATTATTTATATGACATGTATATATTTAAAAGATACGTTATTTAATATTCTACCATTTTTTAATAATGGTTAAGGTATAGATTAAAATTTCAGGATTTTATGGAAAAAAAATGAAGCATAGACGGAAACCGTATATGAATGAACTTTTAATTTGTGAGTAAAAACTGAAAAAAATAGAAAAATCATTTAATTTGTGTTTATAAACTTGAAGTTAGTAGTCTGAGAAGGGCCCATGATGTTCATAACACATCGGCAACGATTCGGCATGCTCAGAACAAGGTTGTCAATGTCTTGCTGCGGAATATTGTCCCATGTCCTTCTGAGGTGCGCAAAAAGTTGATCTTCTGTAGCCAGATTTTCAGGAACTTCCTTCAGAGCTCTTCTTTGCAGCATATCCCACGCATGCTCAATGGGATTTAGATCTGGCGATTGAGCAGGCCAGTCTAAGGCCCTAACATTATGTGTATGTAACCAAGCTGCTACCGTTCTCGCCGTGTGTGCCCGGGCATTGTCGTGCATGAGCAGGAAATCTTGCCCCATTTGTGTTCTGTGGGGCAAGATTACGGGCCCCAGCACCTGTTAGACGTATCGTTCTGCCGTCATATTGCCCCGCACCCAAACGAGATCCGTCCGTCCTCCAAGACGAATTCCTGCCCAAACCATAATTTTTCCTCCTTGGTATGGGTGAACTTCCTGAGGGTTCTGGAGACGGCTCCATCGTCCAGGAACTCGCCAAACACGCGTCCTTCGTGAATCTGGATGGAAGCCGAACCTGGATTCATTCGTGAACAGCACATTGGACCATTGGTCACGGCCCCAGTCCACGTGGTTCCGAACCCATTCTAATCGTCGTCCACGATTGCCTCTCCGTAAAGGTGGGACCCGGAGTGGTCTACGAGAGCGTAGATTGCTTTCATGCAGTCGCCTTCTTACAGTTTGGTCACTCACAAGCACTTGGTGTTCCACTCGCAGCCTTTGGACCAATTGAGTCGCCGTTGCATTTGGTTGTGCTCGCGCAGTAATTTGCAAAAATCGGTCTTGTCTGGGGGTAGTGATGCGACTTGGCCCCCGGTGCCTCTCCGCTACTTCACCTGTGGCACAATAGCGTGTCCACAATCTTGAAATTACATTTTGATGGGTCCCTATGGCCTCAGCAACATTACGCTGAACAGATCCAGCTTCCAGCATTCCCACAGCTCGTAACATCTCCGCCCTCGTCAAATGTCGGCGTTGCATGGCTACAATACCTCAATTTTAACTTTATCTTTCGTTTAAAAATGAAAAAGAACTGTAACTAAACGTAATTGGTATTGTTTTCTAAATTTCGCACAAATGAAAATTCCCTCTCCTATACATCAAGACATTTTTATGCCACCGAAACAAAAAAATTTTCAAAAATTTGAATTTGGAATTAGTCTGAGATAAATTACAAACAAATCGGTGTATAAAAGATTCCAATGCGGCCAGTACTTTTCGAGTTATTTAATTGAGTATGAAATATCCCTAGACCGTGTTGATGTGTGTATAACGGCCTTCTCTGATGCTGATTGGGCTAACGACATTGTGGATCGTAAGTGGGGTTTGTAGTTAAACTGGGTTGCAATACTATCAGTTGATAATCTCGTAAATAGCGCTGTGTGGCTTTATCGAGTACAGAGGCTGAGTATCTGTCTATTTCTGATGTATGTAAAGATCTGGTTAAGAAGAATTTCTTAATTGTTAAATCTGCCTTCTGATCAAATGATAGCTGATGTACTAACAAAAGCCTTAGGTGGATGTAAACATAAATTGTTTACACATGAAATGAATGTGGTTCCTAAGTAGACGTTGGTATTATTTTTATATTCATGTAATTTTTAGATTATCTGTATCCACCTACTACTATGTCAATATAGCCATGCTTATTAATTGATGCATAACTTTTTGTATAGTCTGCTCAAAATGTCGAGTCAGTTGTATGTTGCATATAGAGCATAAATTGTATTGATATGGTAGAGTCTGAAATTAAGATTTCTTGTGAAAAGTATTTTGTTTGAGTCGCTCAAAATCCTAAGGGGAAGTGTTAATATTTAGGATCTTTGAACGCACTCTATGTTCGTCACTGTCACTGTTACACTGTCGTGTCACAAAAAAAAAAAAAAAATCTTCTGTACAGAAGATGGAGGTGGTAAAACGTTGAAGAGAAACCATAACTATTATTACAGGCCCGCTTCGCCGCCGCCGGTGCGAGTTGACGTGTTTGTAAACGCTCCGCAGTTTTTATTCGTAAAAAGTGGTTTTAGATACTTTTTCAACCCAAAACTTTTGCCTATATTGTGAAAAACTGACTTATAAACAAAGCTGTGTGGAAGAATAACAATATTCCAAGTGACTCCAACAAAAGTGAGCAAAAAACAGTGCAAAATAGTCGTTAAAAAGTGGACTTTGATGTGTTGTCTTTGTGTTCCAAGTGTTCGAACGACCTTCAAAGTGAAAGGAAGGTTACTAACATTGTCACCTTATTCTTGGGACCAGTTGAACTATTTCGACGTATATTATGTGGCACGTTTGGCTCTAAGGCGATCGTACGGATTGCCGTGGCATAGAGTGGCAGTTCAAATCCAACATAGAAAAGTTATTTTTGGATGTTTTGATTTATGATTTTTTCTACTATTTCAATATTTGTTTACGAGTACGTGGCGCCACCCATCGGACACCACGAGCAACAGCGTCGCGGGCCACAGCGACGCGGAACCACTAGCGGCGGGGGGCACCGGGCCCTCCCCTCTCACCTCTTTTTTGACTATATAAACCGCGTACCCGCGGCCGGCCTGCTGCTACTACTAAAAACTACGAAAACCATTGTAATTATTATAAACAATAAATCTCAGTTCATCGTCATCAAGTCTTTCCATCGAAGCTAACATCCTCATCACAACGACTGACCACCTTCCTGCACATATTCTGGTCCAACGATCCGGAGCTGCGAGTCTGCGACTTCTGCATATCACGCACGAGCAACGAAGAAGCGTCGCGAGAAAATCACCATCTGCAACGAAGAAAATTCGAGAAGGTCACCATCTGCAGCTAACGGTCAGGTCAATCAATCTTTTCCTTCCTATTTCCATTTCATGCTGAGTTTGTGCTAACATTGTCTTATTCCTCGATTTCTTTGTCTTCGTAACGAGTGTATATTACCTACAACGCTGCATATATCACGACAGTTTAAATTTTAAATAGGTAGGTACTTGATTTTTGTCGCTCGCAATCACCGAAATGACGAAAAAGAGGCATTCCATCGTAGATACAGAAAGTATTGATGATATTATTCGGGATTTAGTAAAAAAACGCGGTTCCTTGAAAGGCAAATTAACGTTGTTTTCAAAATTTGTTCAAACACTAGAAGCTTCTAATCCAACAGAAATTCAAAAAACGGAATTACAGGAGCGCTTAAAAAAGATAGAAATGTTGTTTGATCAGTTTTGTAGTACTCAAGATGAAATAGATTTGTACGTCGCGGGTAGTCAGATAGATAAAGAATTGCAAGAAAGAGAATCTTTTGAAAATCAATATTATGCTATTGTGGCCAAGTCTAAGTGTATTTTAAAAGAAAATTCGATAGTTCAAAGCGATAACAATAATTGTAAATCACACACACACGGTATCAAATTACCCACAATTACTTTGCCGAACTTCGATGGTTCTTACGACCAATGGCTTGAGTTCAGAGATACGTTTTTATCAATCGTTCACAATAGTAATACTCTAGACGATATTCAGAAATTTCACTATTTGCGTTCAGTTCTATCAGGTAATGCACTACAGGTCATTAAAGCTTTGGAATTATCCGCACAAAATTATATCGTTGCTTGGGATTTATTGGAGAATAGATACAATAATAGCCGTTTGCTAGTTCATAATCACGTTAAGGCGTTATTTACTGCCCAGGCAATAAATAAAGAGTCAGCTTCTCAAATACGCAAATTAATGGATGCTATTTCACGTAATCTTCGTGCATTGAAAACTTTAGATGAACCTACCGACAAATGGGATACGTTAATTATCTATATTCTCGTCACAAAGTTAGATTCATCAACCGAGCGCGAATGGGAACTTTACAAAAGTACCCTCACAAACTCGTCATCCAATAAAAAACCTTCGTTAGATGACCTAATGACCTTTCTTAAGGACCGCGCGGATTTTCTAGAAACAGTGAAGCCTTCTCATAGTAAATCAATAGATAGTAGTCAAAATAATCACACAAAAAATACGCCGTCAGTAAAAACACATAGTCATGTTTCTACTCAGAAAGACGGAAAGAAATCGGCTAATCACACAAAGTCACCCCGTTACAAGTGCAATCTGTGCAGTTCAAATCATCCTATTTATTCGTGCGATGCTTTTCTTATTTTATCATCCAAAGATAAATTAAAGTTAGTCGACGAAAAGAATCTTTGCCGTAATTGTTTACGTGCCGGCCACGCATTAGCTGAGTGTTGGTTCGGGCCGTGCAAGCACTGTAACAAAAAGCACAATACTTTAATACACAGTGAATTTGTTGACGCTAACGAATCGTCTACTGTTTCACACACAGCACAAATAGTGGCTCCGCCAGAGTCCACAACGGAAATCACACACACAAATCCTACCACCGCATCTCACACGACTCACACGCCTTATAAAGTCGGTAATCTTGATACGCGCTATTTTTATGGTCAAGTATTATTGTCGACAGCATTAGTGGAGATTGCGGATGCATCAAATAAATATCACACAACCCGCGCTCTTCTCGATAACGGGAGCCAGCATTGTTTTATATCCGAAAAACTTTGTAAAACCCTCAACATTCCAACGATACAGTCCACTGTACAAGTCATTGGAGTAGGCAACTCCGTGACACAATCCACACAATTATGTGAAATAAAAATTCGATCCAAAGCAAGCCCATACAATACACACATTAATTGCTTAGTTTTGCCTCAAATAACAGCACAATTGCCATCACTAGGCATCGATCACAACATCGAAATTCCTAAAAACATACAACTTGCGGACCCTGACTTTCATTTAAGTAATGAAATTAATTTATTAATTGGTGCCGACAAGTTTTGGGATTTGTTAAATGAAGGCCTAATACGCTTGCGTAAAGGTCCTTATTTGCAAAACACAAAGCTTGGCTGGGTTATATCAGGTTCAGTACATAAACAAATAAAACATAGTTTAAATAATACGCATACACAATGTAATTTCACACACGCATTGGACGCAGAACTTAAACGTTTCTGGGAAATCGAAGAAGTCACCTGTAATAAACCAAAATTGTCAAAAGAAGAAATCGCATGCGAAAATTTATTTAAAGAAACCACTTTGCGTGACGATAAAGGTCGTTTTTCGGTGCGTATTCCGCTAAGGGAATCAGCTGACGAGCTGCGCGATACGTTTTCAATGGCCGAGAACCGGTTCTTGACACTCGAGCGCAAACTAATCCGAAGCGCACCGAGCTATAGGCAAATGTATTGCAATTTTATGAAAGAATATTTAAGTTTAGGACATATGAGCCGTATCACTGAATATTCGCCGCCTTACTATTTCTTGCCTCACCACGGTGTCTTCAGGGAACATAGCACAACCACAAAGCTTAGAGTAGTATTCGATGCAAGTGCCAAGTCTCCGTCAGGCAAGTCTTTAAATGACATACAGTTTATTGGTCCGACTTTACAAAATGACATATTCGCTATTTTATTACGGTTCCGGCAATTTAAATACGTCGCATGTGCCGACATCGAAAAAATGTATCGTCAGATATTAGTTCAGCCAGATCAAAGACGATTACAATTAATTCTTTGGAGGGAGAAGCCGTCTGAACCCCTTGGTATATATCAACTTAACACCGTCACCTATGGGACGGCATCCGCGCCTTATCTGAGCATTCGGTGCCTTGAACAACTCGCGTTGGAATGCGATGATGACGTCATTGCACAAGTCATTAGTGACGACTTTTACGTAGACGACCTGATAACGGGAAATCAGGATTATCAAAAATTATTAGAGATATGTACCGGTGTTTCTCAAGTTTTAGAATCGGCTTGTTTCCCTTTAAGAAAGTGGATCTTCAATGCAAAACCTTCGCAAACCCAACTTGATTCTACGTTCAAAGAATTATCGTTAGGAGACTCGTGTCAAACCAAAACGTTGGGATTGGGGTGGTTTAATTCTTCAGACGAACTGTACTTTAACACTCAACATGAGCATACTTTAACTCATGCTAGTAAGCGTAGCATTCTTTCCACTATCGCGCAAATATACGACCCTTTAGGTCTACTCACTCCAATGATAGTCATTGCCAAGATAATACTTCAAAAACTGTGGTTAGCCAAGATAGGTTGGGACGACCCAGTTCCTAAGCCAATTTTAGCGGATTGGCAGAATTTTGTTGTCAAACTGCAATATTTACAACATTTACGTATACCTCGTTATGTAATAGGAGATAACGCACACACAGTT
Source organism: Xestia sexstrigata (assembly GCA_941918905.2). Lineage (NCBI taxonomy): Eukaryota > Metazoa > Arthropoda > Insecta > Lepidoptera > Noctuidae > Xestia > Xestia sexstrigata. Next base: position 18,297,151 of record OW799205.2, read on the forward strand.
GAATTACACATATTTTGTGATTCTTCAAAGGACGCATTCGGGGCGTGCGCGTACATACGTAGCTATACAGATACCATAATAACCGTGCGTTTGTTATGTGCAAAGAGCAAAGTGGCACCGGTGAAACCAGTTTCCATTCCGCGCTTAGAATTGTGTGGCGCGTTAGTAGGCGCGAGACTTTACAAAAAGATAATTAGTTCGTTACGATTAACTTTTAATAATATATATTTCTGGTCAGATTCTACTGTAGTACTAGGATGGCTAAGAATGCCACCGAGTCAATTAAAACCATTCGTGCAAAACCGTGTTGTGGAAGTGAACGAACTAACAGATGATAAGGCGTGGCTTCACGTTAGTGGTAAACAAAACCCAGCTGACTTATTATCGCGCGGAGTGCAATTGGATGTGTTAAATTCTTCCGATCTGTGGTGGCGCGGACCTTCTTTCTTACACGTTCTTGGAATGGAAGGTAAACATAGTAGCAATCCAAACATTAATTATGATGAATTACCAGAATTAAAACCTACAAAAGTCACATTAGTAAATCAAACGATGCCGAGTTGTTTCCCTTTCGATAGGTTTTCCAATTTTAATCGTATGCTACGTGCGATGGCCTACATAATTCGATTTGCAAATAATTGTCAACAAAAATTTAAATCACAGCGCCTCATAGATAACTTGTCGGTTGATGAATTAAACACGGCAACAATAATATTAACGCGTATTGCACAGCAAGAGTCTTTTCCAACTATTTACGATAACTTAATTAGTAAACAAACTTTAAAGTGTCCTCGTAATATTTCTAACTTGAACATATTTTTAGACGAGCATAATATGATCAGAGTAGGAGGTAGACTAGATAATTCCGAATCATTCTCATTTGACAAAAAGCATCCTATATTGTTATGCAGTCGACATAGGTTCACGCGTCTTTTATTCGAATATAAACACAGGGAATTATTACATGCGGGGCCCCAATTATTACTCGCTACGATACGAGAATCTTGGTGGCCACTCAGAGGGCGGAACTTAGCAAAACAAATAGTGCATACCTGTGTGAAATGTGTTCGTATGAAAGCCAAACCTTTTAATATTCAGATGGGTAATTTACCAAACGAAAGATTGATACCTGGGTATCCATTCATGAACTGTGGGGTCGACTATGCGGGACCATTGTTTATGTTGAGCCGTTCCGGAAGGGGGGCAAAGTTAACTAAATGCTACATATGTTTGTTCGTGTGTTTTACAACGCGTGCGGTACATTTAGAGTTGGTCACAAATCTCACGACTGAAGCATACTTATTAGCGTTAAAGCGCTTTATTTCCAGACGAGGTAAACCTTTGCAGATCTATTCTGATAACGGTACAACATTTGTAGGCGCCCTAAAGGAATTCGCTAAATTTCTAGTAGATAAAGATAGTGATATCCAGGATTATGCTGCAAATAACTTAATTAAATTCACTTTCATTCCGCCATATTCGCCTCATTTTGGTGGTCTGTGGGAGGCAGGCATCAAGTCCTGTAAATTCCACTTAACTCGCGTAGTAGGAAATACACATTTGACTTACGAGGAATTAAGTACTGTGTTGGCACAAATCGAGGCTGTCCTCAACTCCCGTCCCATGTTCCCTTTGTCATCCGATTCCTGTGACTTTCTCCCTCTGACTCCTGCTCATTTCCTGATTGGCCGACCGCTCACTGCACCCGCCAGTCAAGATTTGACCACAACAGCTACGCACCGTCTTCGTCGACATGATCGTGTGGAGCAGATGCGTCAGAACTTCTGGAGTCGATGGTCTAAGGAATATGTTTCTGAACTCCAGAAAAGAAACAAATGGCAGACCAACCAGAACACTCTTACTCCCGACACACTCGTGCTCGTGAAGGAAGACAATCTACCTCCCCTCAAGTGGCGCCTTGGACGAATTCTACACACATTCCCGGGCAAAGATGGCATAGCCCGCGTTGCAAACATAAGAACAGCGACGGGCACAATCAAGCGCTCATACTCGAAGATATGCCCACTCCCGCTCCCTGATGAAGACAACATCGCGACATCTGCTTCGTTGGAACCGGGTGCTTCCAAGGCCGGGGGCATGTTTACGAGTACGTGGCGCCACCCATCGGACACCACGAGCAACAGCGTCGCGGGCCACAGCGACGCGGAACCACTAGCGGCGGGGGGCACCGGGCCCTCCCCTCTCACCTCTTTTTTGACTATATAAACCGCGTACCCGCGGCCGGCCTGCTGCTACTACTAAAAACTACGAAAACCATTGTAATTATTATAAACAATAAATCTCAGTTCATCGTCATCAAGTCTTTCCATCGAAGCTAACATCCTCATCACAACGACTGACCACCTTGCTGCACAATATTTATTGAAGTATTTATATAGAAAAATAACAAAGAGCTCTGTATAATCATAAACCACAAGACCTTTTTGGCGCAATGGCGGTTCCACGCTCCCCCCCAAGCACACCTCAGCTTAATCCTCCAACCAATATCATACATTACAGCTCGGACTCGGCCCTTAATAACATGTCGAATACTGCGGGCCCGACTGACAATTATTTTAACATTACTAAGCGCCTGAAACGCACCCATGATAATGAACCATCGGACCACTCTTACGAATTAAAATCAATGCTCGACCAAATCAGGGACCAACAAGACACTAAGTTCGAACTATTTAATAAAGCCTTAGCTACCATAATTTCCCAAAACCAGGATATACAGAGATCAGTCGAAACGTTAACATCTAAGCACGACGACCTTGTAGCTAAAATCAATCTGCTGGAACAGGAAAACAAGGAGTACAAGAAGCGAGTGGTGACTCTGGAACATACCCTGGAACAACTGGATAAGAACGCGCACTGTTCCACAATTGAAATTCGTAACTTGCCTAAGCATGAAAACGAGAATAAGAAAGTGCTAATTGACACAATCCAACAGCTGGGTTCGACTTTAGGCCTCGAAACCATCCACCAATCCGAGATTAGGGACATTTTTCGAACCAAGTCAGAAGCAGTATTTGTGGATTTCACTACTACTCTCAGAAAGGAATCTCTGATTTCAAAATACAAGTCGTACAATAAATGCAGCCGTGAAAATAAACAGCTGCAATTGAACTCACAGCATCTTACATTACCGGGAACGCCATGTACAATATACATCTCGGAGTACTTAACAGCTAAGGCAAAATATATATTCTACATTGCGCGCACAAACGTTAAAAACAAAAAGCTTCGGGCGGCCTGGACTTCATACGGGAAAGTTTATGTTAAGAAAGAAGAGGACTCGACACCAGTTCGCATTGATGAAGAAACTAAACTTCACAAACTTATTATGTGACTAGCTCTGGTTCAACCGTCTTGTTTTTATTTTGTTGTCCTAGCGTGCTTTTCACTAGAATTTTTAATTATATTAGTTATTTATTTTGGTTTCATGCTCACCTTTACATTATTAAGTTTTAATTGTTTTTGCAGAATAACACACACACATGTTCCTCACCACGCTCATCCTTCACTCAACTCAATACACACCTTATTCAATTATTCAAGCGAGTCGAAACCCTTTTACATAGTGTTTACCCTAGCACACCATCTCTTGCACTATGTCAAATCTTTGCTTGTAAAGCTACTAAAGTTCCAGAACCGAGTTTATTTGACCTCGCATTCAGCATTACGTCACGTATTAGGCGTGACTGTATTTATCCCATCATAAAACTAAATTTCTACCATGGAAACCATTAACCAAATAAACTCTGATCTGGACGCAATTCAAGTGGCTAAAACTATCAACTGTGACATAGAAAATTCAAAAAATCATATAAAAATGAACAAAAATACTTTCAATATCCTGTCTCAAAATATTCGTAGCATTAATTGTAATATGCCAAATTTCGTTACGCTTGTCCAAAGATCTCAAATACCCTGGGATATTCTAGTACTTACAGAATGCTGGCTTCCATCTGCAAAGTTCATCCCCTCTCTCGACAACTACAATCACATTGCAACCACCTCACACAAATCGCAAAATGAAGGAGTTGTCATCTACTATAACAAGCTTCTTAATGTAATATCTGAAGAACCCACAGTTACTGACGCTAATTGCCTTGTATTAAAACTGGATCGAGATACTTGTATCGTAGGATTATATCGCCCACCTAGTCAATCAAACACTGTAAAATTTATCGACTCAATTAACACGCTATTAAATAGTCTAAAATCTTTTAAAAACATTTTCTTTTGTGGTGATATAAATATCAATATAGTTCCAAACAGTCCCGATAAACGATCATACGACTACCTGAACAGCTTAGCAAGCCATGGCTTGCTCCCGGCTCATACTCTGCCAACGCATGGGTTAACATGTTTAGACCACATGATGCTGAAAACTAAAATGGACGCTTGCTGTTTTGTTTTCGAAACATCCGTCACTGACCACGAGAGTGTAGCTATTAGTTGTAGACCTGAAACGCGTCAGAAGTATCTGAATAAAACAAATTGCTCGGTTAACTTTGATAATCTGGACAAAATAATATCAAACATGGATTTCCAACCTATCCTCGACTGTCAAGATGCTAACATATCCACCGATCTCCTCGTGGATCACCTATCCTCAGCAATAAAAAACAATACCAACATAACTAAAACGTCAAAGAGAAAACTAATAACCAAACCATGGGTAACTAAAGGACTTCTTCGCTGCATGAGAAACCGGGATAACTTGCACAAAAAATTAAAACGTAACCCCGACGACGTGGCATTAAAATTGACATACAAGCGCTATCGAAATTTTTGCTCCTCTCTGCTTAAAAAAGCAAAGAGGAAGTATGAAAAACAGGAAATTGAAAATGCAAAGGGTAACAAAAAACAGTTATGGGATGTCATAAAAAAAATAAGCGGGTCTGACAAGAGGACAGACTTCTCATCCTCCCTCTTATCATCTAACAGTCCCGAGTCGGACATTAATGACGTCAACAGTTTCTTTGTGAACGTTGGAGCAAAGTTGGCTAATAAAATCTCCACTTCGAAATCTGGAACACCTTCCCACACCCGTGATCACACATCTGTTAATCCTTCAAACTCGTTTGTCCTTCTCCATACCGATGAACAAGAAATTTGCAACCTCATTATGGGCCTGAAGGATAATTGTGCAGTGGGAATCGATCAGATTAGCAGTAAAATCATTAAGAGATACGTAAACTTCCTCTGTTCTCCCATAACACATATCTGTAATTTGGCAATCTCTTCGGGAGTTTTTCCCCAGGCTTTTAAAATAGCTGTTATCAAGCCCATCCATAAGGCCGGAAAAAAAGAATGTGTCAATAACTACCGGCCCATCTCCATTCTTTCTGCTCTGTCCAAGATATTGGAACGCCTTATAAATCAGCGGATAATAAAGTTCATGGAAGCAAATAATCTCCTTTCGTCTTCACAATTTGGATTTAGAGCTGGCAAATGTACCAATGATGCAGTTCATGAGTTGGTAAACTCTATTGTGGTCAGCTTGGATGACAGAAAGAGATGCCTAACTGTTTTCCTCGACCTAGCTAAAGCATTTGACACAGTCTCTATTCCGCACCTTCTAAGAAAGCTTGAGCGGCTTGGCATCAGAGGAGTCCCACTGAAACTGATGGAGGACTATCTTACTGGTAGGAAACAACGTGTAAGGATAAATAACAGACTTAGTGAAGAGCTCTCAGTCAATTTTGGTGTGCCACAAGGAAGTATTATTGGCCCAACACTATTCTTGGTGTACATTAATGACCTTTGCCAACTTTTTCTTCTAAAAGGAAAGATCATTACCTTTGCTGACGATACTGCACTGTTCTTCAGTGGTGATGGATGGGAGGAGGTGTTCAGTGTTGCACAACTGGGTCTTAATACTGTTTGTAAGTGGCTGCGAGACAATGTTTTGACTCTTAACGTCTCTAAAACAAAGTACATAGCATTTTCCCAAAGATCTAACCTGCTCCCACCCTCATCTTTAACGATTACTGCCCACACTTGCGGCACTGAAGATACTCAGTGCTCTTGTTCTTCCCTTGAAATTACTGAGAATATTAAATACCTTGGAGTCACTATTGACCAATGTCTCTCTTTTAAACCACACATAGAGACACTTGTGACCAGATTGCGAAAATTAATATACATTTTCAAAACCCTAAGACACAGGTTTTTCCCAAAAACCTACATCAGGCACCAGTCTCTCACAAAGGCTGAATTCAGCTGAGACATTATTTTGTACATTTTTACTTTAAGTCAGCTTTGTGAAGAGAAAATAAATGATAAATTATTATTATTATTATTATTAAAAGGTCCAAACCCAACTAAAAATAGCAAAGCACTATTTTTGCTACTTTGTTATCTGGACGCCAAAACTATTGTTGAAGGAAAAGATAAATAAAGATCCAACCTTATGATCAGATGATAAAATGAGTGTCATCCTGAACTTCGACAGTTTTTTTTATTTCGACACGGTGTCAATGTCGAATAACAATACTTCGACTACGCATTGCTTCAACAGAACATACTTCGACAACACAAACCTTCGAAAAACACTACTTCGACAGATCCCTTCTTCGATATGCACTTGTTAGACGGATTCCTATTTCGACGGAACATACCTTTTTCTCTTTTTTTTTCCTTTGCACCAGATTTAAGATCAGAAGCCAAATTGGCAATGAAAAACCTGCTTTCAGCGAAGTCAAAAGAAAAATACATGAAAGTATATGAAAATTTTATGATTTGGAAAAACGAGAAAAAAGTGAACATTTTCACCGAAGAGTATTTTTGGCGTATTTTAATGAGATTGCTAAAACAAAAGCCATCTACATTATGGGCGATTTATTCCATCCTGAAATGTACAGTTCATGTTAAAAACGGCATTAACTTGGATGGATGGATATGGATAATGCACGGATCATTGCACTTAGATTAACAAACCTCCTACGATGTCAAGCTTAAAATCACTTTTGCAGGAGTGGTTAACACAGAAACGAATTTACTTTCTTGAGAGAGAGATGGACAAAACTAGACAACAAACAAAGAACCACCGCTCTTTGCAGTTGATGAACTACTGAAACAACACAATCACGAAGTGGTAAAATTACCTCCTTACCACTGTGACCTATCGAAAAAATTTGGAGTTTGATAAAGAGACGCGTTGCTGATAAAAATGTGGCTCAAGATCCAAAAAAAAATATAGAATTGACAGAAGCTGCTTTTGCTAGTATTACGCCAGAAGCGTTCAGTGTAACCACGTGGAACATCTTGAAGATAAGTACTTTAAAAATGACGAACTATTTGATGTGGAAATGGAGAGATTCATAATATCAACAGTGAGTGATAGTGATACTGAATCTGATGATTCCACCGACGAAGAATTGAGCACCAGTGATCGCGATATATCTGGTATAAAAGAATTATATCATGATGATTCTTTGTTCCATTATTTTGAAAACAAAAAATATTAAATTCTGTAGAATAAAAATAGTTTTGAAGTAATGAGATGTGGGAGAACTTAGACTTAACAAATTAATTAATTTCTAGTTTTAACTACACACATCAAAAGTATCTAGGGATCAACATATATTTTTGCAATAACTTTTCTCCTGATTGATATTAATTAAAATTTTCTTTAAGGATTCATCAAATAAAGTGTTTTCGTTTGTCACAGTAACGATAAACCAAGTCACCTTTGCATTAATAAAGAAATTTGCCATTTTCCTAATAAAGGGATTTTTGACATTTGAACCACTAACATTAAAGTTCGAAAAAAAGACTGAAATAACAGTTTTCTTTAAAATTTTATTGGGTAACTTAAACAATTAATAATCCGTGTTTCTACCGCGAACACTAACAACACAAGAACATCGGTTTGGCATACTCAAAATGAGTTCATCCAAATCACGCTGTGGAATGGCCGCCCATGTTCGTTGCAACAACAAAAAAAGGTCTTCTTGCGACTGGATACCCTCCATATTCGGCAGAGCTCTTCTCTGTAGCATATCCCATGCATGCTCAATCGGGTTCAAGTCTGGCGACTGAGCAGGCCAGGGCAGGACATTGATGTTAGCTGCGGCGAGAGTCTGTCTTACAACTCTTGCGGTGTGCGGTCGTGCATTATCATGCATTAACTGAAATAAGGGACCGATTTGCACTTGTAGAGGAACGATGACGTCTGATACAATCGTCTCAGCAAAAATTTGAGCGTTGAGGTTGCCTCTGATCCAAATCAACTCAGTTCTTCCGCCGATCCAAATACCCGCCCATACCATGATGGTTCCACCACTATAAGGATGGACTTCCTGGCAGGATTTTAATCGCTGTTGGCGTCCAGGGGTTCTCCAGTGTCGTATACGTCTTGTATCCGGTCTCATACCAAAACGAGACTCATCAGAAAAGCACACGAAACGCCATTGTTCTTCTGCCCAATTTCTGTGTTCAAGAGCCCATTGATATCGAATCCTACGATTGTGCATTGCTATAGGTGGTACCCGTAGCGGTCTTCGGGAATGAAGGTTCACTTCATGCAAGCGGTTTCTGACTGTTTGGTCGCTAATTAAGTTCCCTGAAGAGTGATGAAGCCTCACGGCTAACATCATGGCGGTTATTGTTGGAGCTCTTCGAGTTAAGATTTGAATGTATCGGTCTTGTCTCCGTGTGGTGCAGCGATACCGTCCTCCATGGCGCTCAGCCACGGTACCAGTGCTTCGGTAACGTGTCCAAAGTCGACTGATAACACTCTGACTTGTATTCAGAGCTAAAGCTACAGTACGTTGCCGGGAACCAGCTTCTATCATTCCCACGGCTCTGAGCATTTCTTCCCTGCTTAAATGACGTCGCCGCTCCATAATAACGTTGGTTTTAATCAGTAGTAGGGAAACAGTAGCACTAATAATGTCTTCAATGCGTTGTATGTTTTTATAGGGAAAATATTGACAGCTTATTTTCATCTTTTACTCGAATTTGATTGAGAGTTCCTGATTCAAATTATGAAATGCACCAAAAAGGATCCATATAAATTTATAAAATCATAAATTTATTACAAAGCCACATCTCAATCTCAAGAAATCCGCATAAAAATGCTTGATCCCTAGACATTTTTGATGTGTGTAGATTAAGATTTATTATTGTAACAATATTGTACTTTTTTCAATTGTTGTTTTCAGTTGTTTCAATTTTTAGCACAATCGTTGATCCAACGAGCCAGATCTAGTAAAAAACAGTGATTACAATGTTCAAATCACCACTTTTCGATAAAAAACCCTCGCAGCCGGGAACGAAGTAAGCTTCATGAACGTTTGGAGTGCGCGTCGGAACACGTGCTCACGAAGCGCGAGAAGAAATTATTACCAGCGCGCAGCGCGCATAGCTTAAATGTGCCACCAGCAATTAAGGTCGAGATCGAGGATATTCACAAACCACCATCAACGAAATCTGAGACTAGTAGCCACCGAGGCGAAGGCAAAGATACAGATGGACTTCATGTACAAAAAGCTAGAAGCCGACTTGGCCATCGTTGATGACGAAGATAACGCGTCACAATCTTATCAACAATCCGCAGTAGAGGAGTAGTTGGACAATAACCACCCCTCGCATCCTGATTCTTGTCCGCAGCATGCGACGGTTCCGGAAACACCACTGGTAGCTAATGTTAATTTTAAAAAGCAGCTAATGTTCCCACAAGCCATGCACCCAACGCCGGTCAGCCTGTCGACAGCATCATGCAGCTAGGTCAGGCACTGAAAGATATTATGTCAACGTCAAATAATCAAAGCAAATGACAATAATGAGAACCGTCTACTGACAAGGTTATCTGCTCCCAAAGAGTTCCACACAACTTGACCTTCTCATGATTAAGGAAGCAGAAGATTTATTAATTAAAAATGTCAATAAGATTGTTTTCCCTCAGAAATATCTTGCTTAAAATAAAAATGTGCTTTGCCTCGTAGTAGTTGTTTGTTGCAGTTGTCACCGTATCTTGACGAGATGGGTATGTTGCGTGTTGGTGGTCGTATTGACAAAGTTGTCGGTATTGAGCACTCAACATGCCGATAGCAAAAATATATATATTTTATTATTACAATGAAAATGTAAAGTTTATGTCTGCGCCATTCGCATTATTTTATCTATACTTAATTATCTATTGGAATCATAAACGCGTACTTGCAACACTATAAAGGGTGTAAAAGACCTCTTAACGAAAACGAAAACCTCATATTCTGCCCATCATTGGGATCATTTTTTCCTTCTAGACAATACCTGGGAAACCACAGGTTCCGGAGATATTGAAGGTCAAAGTGTAATTATTTTTTGTACTTTTCTGCAACATCGAATTCTAACCGTTATCACAAAATTTTCTTCCAAACAAACATTATCAAAATTTTGAAATTTTCTTAAAAAATTATGCGTTTGAAGTTACGAAATTCAATGTATCATAACCAAGCGCACACCTACATTGACAAGCCGGGAGGTCGTTCCACGCACACAAGCGCGCGGTCTCAGCTGTGCCCGTGGTGCACGTGACCTCGAGTCATTTGAGTTCAACCCATGAATGTGAGCGGCCGTCGGCCGTGTTACCTACCCGGACCCGGGTACTCAAATGATCGATTAAAAGGACATTTTATTTGTTTGCATTAAACAGTTTTTGATTTCTGATGTTTTTTAAAAACGTTGATTATGGGTTATTTGCTCTGCGATACACAAGTTCTCTAACTGCCTTCGAGACGTCTCAGCATTTAAAAGAGACGCCTCAGCAATCTTCTTAGAAGCCTCTGCTATTATGAGAGCAGCATCCGCCATCTTATTTTCAGCCTGCACTCTATTCCTCTCTAATTCCATGACCCAATCTGGGTCGATTCTGGTTTGTGATCCTGTAACAAGTATTATCATAACATCATCACAATATCAAAAGCAGAGTTGTACACTTGTATGGCTGTAACTTAAATTCCCTGGCTAAATATCTTAATAACATTCTGTCTAATCTAGGACCTCTTGAGATTGATTGATATAGAAGACCAATGAGGCAATAAACAATTCAAACAATTCATAATTACATTGAAAACTGATTGATTTGTAGATCATTGTATAAAGATATCAAATAGAATCCATAATGTTGATATACATACTATTTGTTAGACTGGGTCTATTTTGTCGGCGAGGGCGATCTGGCAGGCTGATCTTGAGGCACTACTCCTGAAAAATATGATTTGGTTAATAAAAATCTTCCTTATAATAAATCTAATAGAATGTACACGTCTTATTCATTCTAGGTAGGTATTGTAGCTATTATTACCTTGATTTCTCTCGGGCACTTGTGCTTCTATTTCTGGTGCTTCTGGGCTGTCAACAGGCACTGGAAGTTCTGCAGTGTCTGTAAGTATGTAAGAAGTAATGTTAAGTATGGTATGGTTAAACATATTATTCTAATCTATGTACACAAGTATATTGTTAAAAGTGCTATTTGTATATTATATAACTAGTGCCTAAAATGAAATTATGAATTTAAATGTTATAATAGATTAATGACTTACCCGATATAATAACTTCTTCTGATACCACAATGTCCTCTGGTGGCACTGGAGCACTGACAGCCACTTCAGGTTGAAGGTTCTAAAAACCAATAATTGATGTTAGTAGGTGCATATTCATTCAGTCTACATATATTTTTACAGTTTTTAAGTAACTTACAAATACAGGAACTCTATGTTCAATGTCACCATACACTGCTTGTTCCCCGATTATAAACAAGATTTTTTTATCAATCTCGGACAGATCCTCTTGGTTACTTGGACCACCACCAGTAGCTAGAGCATCCTGCCTCCGTCTAGTTAGTCTGGTCTTGGATTTAAATTTTAAATCAAACCAGTACTATATAATAAAAATAAAATACATTTAGTACATCTATCAATTAGAGCTTTTAGGAGCATGCAGTTATTGGAAACCATTTAAAATCATAAAAATTAAACACCCTTACCTTTTTCCACCGTTCACCCGTCTTCGTTGAACCAGAGCCAAAAGAATTGAGCCTCAAGGCAAGATCATTCCACTGCTTGTCAATCGTTTCTTTTGATCTTGCTCCAAGGCCAATGCCTTTGGCTAAAGCGGTATGCCCTGCCAGAAACTCGAGGAGTTCTTCCATTTGTTCATTGGACACTCTATTTGCCATTCTAAACTGAAAGAGAATGTTTAATTAAGCACTGCTACTGCAAAACTTTTACTTGTATGCACTATGTAATAACATTTAAACTTACTAGTTGTTGAGATGAGAACAGCCGAATATCGCTTGGAATCCAAATAAACACTGATTTCGTGCACTTGAAACCATCTTAAAACCGACGCCAAGCTATTTTTGGTAAATTTCAAGTGGATTCATTTCTAAGTTTTTTCAACGTGTAAACAAAACTTTTGTCACATCTGTTTGACACTTGATTAGTACCAGTTATTGCTACTAAATGGTTTGTAGCGCTAGTATCGTTGCGATAAATGCATACTAGCAAACGGCGAGCGATAAGCGATTGATCGCGCGATGATTGCGCGATAGCTGCGCAATTTTTGCTGATTGCTATTTCTTACGTAATAAGCCCCATGGACTTATGTATTATTGATAATTTCACTGTTTGGTCCAATTTTATCACACTGAGTTATTGATTTTAATTTTCGATGTAGTTTCTATATGTTTTATTGTTCACATAAAACATTTATTGTTCAAATTCACCATTTCGAAGAAAAAGCACTGGTTTTACTAAACACTATTTTTATGGGATATTACTTAGTTTTAAAAGTCACCAACACTGTCACTTATGTATTCCTATATTTGCAATTTAGTATAATCATAGTATTCACCATTCAAACTTTTGTTTGTTATTTATTAATTTTATTTACGCGGGCGATGTTTACTGCGCTTATGTTGCCAGCTCACGGTAGGTGGGTGCAAGTTCCTTATATATATGCCTAACAAACCTGCCAAGTACGGGATTAAAGTTCTTGTATTATCTAATGCTCAAACATACTATACATACAACGTTTATATTTACACCGGTAAAGGTTCTGATGGAGAAGGCCTGTCACCTGCTGAGAAAAACCTAGGAGTTCCTACTCAATCCGTTCTTAGACTGTCGAAACCTATCGAAAACAGCAACAGAAATATTACTGCCGATAACTGGTTCAGCTCCATTCAACTAATGCAGGTTTTGAAAGCTAAGAAGTTGACTTACCTGGAAACTCTAAAGAAAAATAAAAGAGAAATTCCACCAGAGTTTTTACCAGCGAAAGAAGAGAACCAGGAAACTCCTTGTATGGGTTTACCAAAGACTTTACATTACTTTCCTACGTACCAAAGAAAAATAAGGCCGTAATATTGGTTTCATCATCTCATCATATTAGAAGCTGAGATGATAAAACTATGAAACCAACTATGATCGCCGACTATAACCATTCTAAAGGTGGAGTCGACGAAATCGATAAAAAGTGTTCTATTTATTCAAGCAATCTTAAAACACGCCGCTGGCCCATGACGATATTTTACAGAATTCTGGATTTAGCTGGTACTAATTCATTCGTCTTATACCAATCTTGTCCAGGTGCCAAGCTGCGAAGAGGGGACTTTTTACTATCTTTGGCAAGAGAATTGGTTCTTTCTTGCTTAAAAGAACGCGTTTATAATGACAGATTGCCCAGAGAACTCCGTCTTACTATAACGCGAGTTTTAGGCATTGATTTGCCTCCCCCTCCACCCGTGGCTCTGCTTCCAGGTCCAGCTGGAAGGAAGCTATGCAGCATATGCCCCAGTAAATTGAAAAGGCAAACAAGGTACCATTGTTGCGCATGCAAAAAGCCAATTTGTCTACAATGTTCTTCTCCACTATGTCAAGACTGTAAACCTAAGTTTTAGATTTAGGGTTAACTTTGAGACTGATTTGTGCCTAATTGAACCGTGATATCACGTTGTGTTTTTTGTTTTAGAGCTAAAAGATAACGCTTAAAAGATATTAACAGTTTTAAAAAAGTTAGATTTTTTCGTTTTTTTTTAATAGTTTTGTAAGTTTAAGCGTAAATATAACGAAAATACTGATCTCAATAAATGATTCCATGATAAACTCATTTTTTGTTTTGAGCTTGCTTATTCATTTTTATTTCATTATGCATACACCCATTAATAGTAAAATAAAACTAGAGCCCTATTATTTCTAAAAGTTATAAACGAATCATGCTGTATATAGTGACGCCTGACAGACTACACCTCAGTCGAATGTTGACGAGAAACCCACCTCAGTTGCAGAAGGATATGTAAATATTGCTAATTTCGCAAGGGGATTGCTATGCTTACCAATGTCTAACACTGCATGCAAAAGAATATTCTCGCAAATTAATTTAATTCAGACGAAAACACGAAACAGATTTATTAACGAACATGTAGCATCTGTGTTGCACGTTAAACAAGGTATTGGAGAGAATAGCGATTGCGTTGCATTCAAATCCAAAAAGACGGTGACAAAAAAAAACGAAATGTATCAAACAAAGGTCACCGACTTCTGAAGCTAAAGTTATTTTTCACTTTTTTTTCGTGTTTGAAGTCGGTTTTATTTTTTGCAAAAAAGTTCATTATTTTTCAATTTTTAGTTGTTGCCAAACAAATTTTTGCCATGTGTTTATTTTACATTAAATATATATAAATATGAAACGTAAATTAATGCTACGGGATCAAGGTTCGATGCTGAAACCGAATATTATCTTGGTGAAATCATTTCTGTCGGTTCAGAATACCTATTAGAGAAATAATTTACTACCACATGTACTCACATTCAGATTTAAGTTTTCAACATTAGGAGTTCTATTGATCATCATTTTCGACTACGACAATAACTTGACTATAACGACGTTACGGTAGGACGTTACTCAAATATCCGGATAGCCTACAAAAGATTCGGCAGAGTATCGTTAATTTGCTCCTAAGAATTGAAGAGTTCCGTTACTTTTGCATTATTGGACCCAACAGCAAATTGAGTACATATAGACTATGCTCAGAAAAATTTTAAAACATTAAAATTACTTTAGATGCAACAGGTTCTATTTTATTTAAACTGACGGTTCGTAAGCACTACCAAATGAAGCAGTTATTTTTATACGTATGCTTAATTACTGATACTACTGGATTTAAATCTGTACCGATATTTCAGATGATTACTGAATCTAACACAAATGCTACTATTTTAACATGGATTCAGTATTGGACATCCTTGTGTCTTGTTCAACCGTCTGAAGTGATAGTGGATGACTCTTCAGCATTAATATCTGCTATAGTAGCAGCTACACATAAGTTATGCTATATTACAAGGACTCGTGGTGATCGATGATTTACCGGAAACGTTCACATAAGCCTAGATACAAGCCATTTCATAAAGACATTACATCACCTGTGTTTCAAAAATGTTCAAGACAAAGTAAAGTACTTCTATATTCGATGTCTTGCTTTAATTAAGTAAAGTGATTATTATGAGATCATAAAAAAAATTATAAGAGGTGTTGTACAACTGGTCCCAATAAACAAATTGATTATCTTAGAACAAAACAAGATATAAATGATTTAATAAAAGAAGTAATAATTCCTGGCGAATCCTCAAATGAAGAATGTCTCACAAAAGACGTGAAATATTATGATTTCGATAACTTAGAAACAAAATATTTTAAATGGTTTGACGAAATAGTAGATAGTAAGAAAAATTGTGATGCTACAATCGACTCCTCTAATGAAAATGTATTCTTCTTGCCAACTTTTGTAACCACATTGAGACGACTTTTGTGGTCAGATGTAATGATTAATTTTTACCATGCTCAGAATTTTTCGCCATCATCTTCATGGGCGGAGAGTTATTTTAAAACCTTAAAACATTTAATTTTTAAGACGTAAGTTGAAAAACATAGAATTTATGCGTTTTTACAAAGACACTAATTATTTGCATGGTGAACTAAAACTTGCAAAATCAGATTTAGAAGAGACAAGCCAACACAAATTCAATAGTACCAAAACGAAAAAAAAACGTATAGGGTCGGTTGTTGAACAGTGAACCAACCAGATACACTGAACCAACGCCATATTGGCAAAACTGCGACGTTTCCACTGTGACCGAGCTTGTTAATACTTGCCTCGTGGGCACCCTTCCCCTCTCCCGCAGTGAGCCGGCGGACGCAGCTTGAGCGTGACGTGTGACAGTGGCTTGTTTGTTTACCGCCAAAAAAAAAAGTTGTTGAAAATCAATAATATTTTTGTTTGTTCTAGTATGCAGAGACCAAAAAATAAGGAACGGAAAATAGGGAAACACACAAAAGAGGACATGATGCCAGCTTTACAAATGATACAAAATGGTAACTCAATTAGGACGGCTGCAAAAACCTGTAAAATTCCATACCCTACATTGCGCCGTTACGTGAAAAACAAAAATGAACATGGTGATAATATATCACTTGTACCTAGGTACGATATTAATAAAGTGTTTACTGAAGAACAGGAACAAATATTATTAAAATACTACAAGGATTGTGCACTAATGTTTTACGGTTTAACTGTCAAAGAATGTAGGAAGGTGTCGTACGAAATGGCAAAGCGTAATGGCATTAAAATGCCAAACTCATGGCAAAGAGGTCAAATGGCAGGGTTGGAATGGTTTCGTTTCTTCAAAAAAAGACATCCTGATATTTCGGTGAAGAAACCAGAAGCTGTAAGTCTCGCACGAGCTACCTCATTTAACCGTGAAACGGTGGCAATATTTTTTAATAATCTGGAAGAGCTGCTGAAACGAGAGCCTAGATTTGCGGATGGAACTCGAATATTCAACCTTGACGAAACCGGCACAACCACCGTGCACGGTGCACCTCCAGGTAGTTTAGGGCTCGCGAATCCTTCAGGTTGGATGACTAGTGACTTATTCGTGGAGGTGATGAAACATTTCATAAAGTGTTCGAGCACTACACCAGAAAATCTTTGTGTGTTAATAATGGATAATCATGAGTCACATCTGTCCATTGAGGCTTTAGATTTAGCAAAGCAATCTGGTGTTACGGTTCTTACATTTCATCCTCACACTACTCACAAAATGCAACCCTTAAGGTAGCCTTTCGAACTGAGCGTCTATGGCGTCATTGGCGCCGCGGCTGTGACGCCGCGACAGTGCGACAGATAGATGTGCTATGCAAATGTATGAAATTCTAGGGAAAGTCATTCGAGCGCAGCGTCACTGTCGCGGCGTCAGTGACGTCACAGTGCCGCTGTGACCGCGTTGACAGATGCCCGCGTCTGTCACTCGGCCGCGCTTGCAGTGTCGCTGTATTTTGAGGTTACTTTTTACTTGTTCTTACAAAAATGGCATCTGTTGAGAATTTTAACGCAGAAGAAGATGAAATATTAATTACATTGGTGTCTCAGCACCCATTGCTTTATGATTTAAGTGTGGGAGATTATAGGAATACTAGAAAGAAAGACAAAACGTGGTCTGAAATTGGGGTAAAATTAAATAAAAGTGGTAAGTTCTTTTATTAATCAGTTTCATTATATTTTTATTAAACAATAGTTGTTTTGCCAGGATACTTGACCGATTTGGGAGTTAAAGAATAGTTTTAATTCATTTCTGACGTTAATACCATCGTGTACGGTACTTGTGGTAGGTGCCAAATCAATCATGTTTTCGCTGGGATTTTGGTTTTCATCGCGAATGTAGTACGGCCTGTTATTAATTTCCAAATAACCATCGCGTAACAAATTGTGGAAACAACACGCCACTAATATCAAGTCTGTGCAAGTATCCGGTGCAATCGCTATGGGTGTATAAAATACTCTGAACACTTGGCTCAGGAGCCCGAATGCGTTTTCCGCCACGCGACGAGCGCGACACAATCTATAGTTAAAAACCTCCTTTTGGCGATCAAGTCTGGATTTTCTGGAATAAGGTTTCATCATGTTCTTGTCTAAAGGAAATGCCTCATCTCCTATCAAAAAATAAGGCAAATTGATGTGGGTTCCCGGCAAAACCTTAGATTCCGGAATATTGAAATCGTTTCTTGCAATCTTTTTTCCAATTATCGACTTCCTAAATATGTTGCTGTCGCCTTCTTTTCCATATAAACCAGCGTCAACAGCTACAAACTTGTAATCAGCGTCAACCAAGGCCAGCGTCACAATAGAAAAATAGTCTTTATAATTAAAAAAAAGGGACCCACTATGCTGTGGTGCTTTTATACGCACATGTTTACCATCTATGCTAGATACACAGTTTGGCATATTCCATTTCTCCCACATCACTTTTTCAATTCGTTTCAAATCCTGTGTTGTTAAAGGTGGCATTGCGATTGGCATTAATTTTTGCCTAAGTAGCCTCAGAACTTTTCGTATGATAGTTGAAATATAAGAATCTGATATCCGATAGGCAAATGATAGGGATTTATATGTCTCTCCTGTCGCAATGAATCTGGAAAAGAAAAATAATACATTAAATATACTTGCAGGTGACAGCTGCAAAAAGCACTGGAAAAACCTAAAGGACACATATTTGCGTCAGAAACGCAAAAGCAAGAGTGGGACTGGGTCTGCAGCACCTAAAAATCCAAGATCTAAGTTTAACGCTTATGTTAAGTTGTTTTCCTTTTTGGAATCGATACCAAACGAACGATCGACTATTAGCAACGTTGACCCCTATGACATCACTACACAAGAGTCTCAAAGTAGTCAAACGTCGACCCAAAATAGATACCCTTTAGAAACGGAAACGAACTTAACCGATGATTCGTCACAATCCCTACTTAATGTTTCACGAACCTCTTCACCAGCCTCGTCGTCGTCTTTTCCAAAGTGTAACAAAACACGTACAAAGAAAGATGATATTTTAATGTACCTGCAGAAAAGAGAAGTGTCTCGCCAGAAAGTTTTAGAAAAATTAAAAAATAGGGATGAGGATGACGATTTGTCGACTTTTTCTGAACACGTTAAAGCAGTTTTAAGAAAACTGAAAACTGTACGGAAATTACAGGCAAAAAGAGCAATATTTGATGTTCTCATGACATTTGAGACATTAGATGTTGAGTCAGCAGATATAGAAAGTAATCGCCCAAATACATCAAGCTCATATGCTTCAACAAATATATCTTTTGACTGTAATACACCTGAGTCACCGGATACACCAGACAATGTCACTCGACCTCAATATGCGCTGGAATTAGTCTCCAATAATAATAATTTGCCTGTCTATTCACCTGTATCACAAGACAATGAAGAGGAACCTGCAGACTTAACGCTCGCACAATATATTGAAAAGTCCTTCTTCGAGGAATAAATAAGAATACTTAATAGGTACTAATTATTAAAAAAAATATAAAAATAAACATACCTTAAAGTTAAAAATAGTTTTTCTTCTGCACCAATACAATCCTTTCTTGTTTTTGGATGTAACTCTTCTTTCACTATATTAAAAATAAAATTGTATTGTTGTTTATTAAAACGACAATAATCTCTGAAAATTTCATCGTTTTCACTTGTGTCGTTGTATTAAGATCTTGAAGTAACCTTCTTCATTTCGCAATTGGAACATTAAATTGGTAGAGGCTCTTTCCAAACTGAGGTAGTATTGAAGTAAAAGCTCATCATCTTCTTCCTCTTCTAGCAAAACAAGTTGCAAATCCATATTTTTTTATGATAAGACTGCTTTATAGATAAATCCGGTCAGAGCGGCGCGCGGCGAAAGTGTGATGCGACTGTGCGTCTGTCCTGGGTATCGAAAGTCACAAAAGCGTCTCTGTCGCGGCGTTAGTGACGCGGTGTTGGTGACGCTATAGACGCTGCGTTTGTGACGCTTAGTTCGAAAGGCTACCTTTAGATGTGGGTTTGATGGGCCCTTTGAAGACATATTATTATTCCGTACTTGAGTCATGGATGCTACAGAACCCAGGGAAACCAGTAACAATCTACGAGATAGCAAGATTTATTGGTCATGGTTATCCCAGATCTATGACACCACTAAATATATCGGCAGCTTTCGCAAAATGTGGATTTTTTCCCTTTAATAAGGATATATTCTCCGATGAAGACTTCATGCCAAGTAGCGTGACAGACCGCCCCGTTCCTGTGGTGTCACAAACATTGCCTGATGCTGAAGCTCCTGCAATTCTCGATATGAATAGAAGCAATAATCAACAGGGTTCGACTCCTCTAGAGACACGTCGTTCAAGTTATGATCTTGTTGTAACGCCTGATCGAGAAAGTCCATTTATACTATCACAGGAACATAGTAATTATCAACACGTGACACCACCAAAGAAACTTGATGAAGCATACAAAGATGAAAATCATCAACCAAAGTCGGAAAATATCATCACTCCAGTAATGTTCCGTCCTCCGCTAAAAGCTGGCCCTCGTACTGACAAACGGAAAGGTAGGAAACTGGGCAAAAGCATGACAGCAACGGACACACCAGAAAAGGAAAGAATATCTGAGGAACGCATTGCTGCATTAAATAGAAAAGGTTTGCATAAAAGAAAAGTTCTACAAGATTGTGGAAATGAAATGCTTCCATCGACAAGTAAAATTAAAAAAATACCAAATAAGAGGACCAATAAAATAAGAGTTGTACTAGACGAAGACAGTGAATCGAGTGAAGTAGAAGATATAATTCTTGAAAGTGACACAGACCTAGAATCGGATGAGGAAGATGAGCAAATTATAGATGAAGATTTTCCTGATTTACAGCGTAAGCCAATGATTGACGAATATGTCATTGTATTGCTGCAATCTAAAAACCGGGCAGTTCATTATATTGCGAAGATTGTGTAAGATTGTGGTGATGATGAATATGGCGTTTCGTACCTAAAATTGAAAGATCGTCTTAATAAAACGTTTATGTTTCCTTTAGAACCAGATTTGGCAAATGTGACACTAAGTGACATTAAAGTGATTCTTCCTCGTCCTTGTGTGTCAGGTACAAAACGTCTTATTAAATATTCCTTCAACTTGAACTTATCTTTACTAAATATGGTGTGAATATTTAATTTGACGCATTTTTATGTTTTTTTTTTCGGGTTCTATAAGTGGAAGGAAAATTAATAAAGACTGACTATTATTATAGTAGGTCAAACTCAAACTCAAAGCATATATTATATTTCAAAGCATTTTATATATTTTTACAATTAGACCATTACGGCACTTACCAGCAACAGTACAGCAGCTTGCGGCAGGTACCATCGAAAAGGCTGATTGTTAATTATCTAAAGAGAAAAAGTTAATTGTGTTTATTTTTTGTTTTATGTAGTTCTTTAAATGAAGGCTGTTCATTATACCATCGAAAATGCTGGTAGTTAATTATCAAAAAAGGTTTATATGATAAATTTAAGTTTTATTTTTGTAAGAATAATTTTATTATTTGTATTTTTATTAATAAAAGTTGATTTTCAAAAATTGCGTGATTTAAATAAGCACTTTATACAGGTTATGAAATTATGGTTCACTGTTGAAATATGGGTGGTTACCTATAGTACACAATGAGCCAAATTTCATTTTTTTTTAAAACCTTTTTGGGTCTTAGTTTGTTTCTCTGGCTTTCTGTAACTTGAAACTGAGAAACCTTACGAAATTACCTAAACAATGATACCAAACCAAAATCTTAGCTTTATTTTCTAGCAAGTTATATGACTTAGAAAAAAGTGTGGTTCACTGTTCAACAACGCACCCTAGACAGTTTTACGAAGAATCAATTTTTTCTGACAATCCAACGTTCATATAAAATTGGCAAGGGCAAGCAAGAGAAGAAACGAAATTCAGTTTAAAACCTAAAATACTTTTAATGCCGAATTACTTTGTAGATAGTTTTTCAAACATAAACATAATAAACACTTGAGCTTTAGATTCTGCTATCTTCTTACTGGCCTATGGTTGTAGTATAAATCCATATTTAGGTACTTAACGTATTAGGCGAGAAATTTTTTATTGCAAAATATGTGAATATGTTGATAATTTACAATAAAAAGGAAGCAGGCAACTTAGAGTTGAATTGTGTAAAATTTATTTTTCATCTAATAAGACCTTGAAGAAAGAAGTGTTTGACTGCCAATGTAACGTTAGCCATATATTTGAAAGAATATTTTTAAGCGTTTTCACTAGTGGCCGCTTTATAAAATTTCACAAAATTACTCAAACAATGTTATAAGATGTGTTCCTTTGTTACCTTGTACTGTCGACATCATTTCTATGTTTGGTATTAGTAGTCTAGAGGACGCCATTGAAATTAATGGCAATACCTCAAACTCAGCGTTGCCGATCTGGGGGGAATTCCCCTTTTTGGGCGGAATTTCACGTATGTGAGGGGCAAAAAAGGGTTATAAGAATAAAAGGGAAATTTAATACTCCAAAGTAATGCAATAAATATAAAATTCATACTTGTATCTTATCTGTGCTTGTATGTACATCTAATAAGGATGGATGGGCTATGATTCTTTTGCCTGTCTCCTAAGTTGATAAAAAGAAAGTAAAAAATAATGTCTATGGCTGGACTTGTTGGCTGCGCCCTGCGTCTCTACGTGTTGGTTAGTTTGGTTGCACAGAGATGGCACTGTGGCACAGAGTCAGTCAGTCAGAGTAAAAGTAATAGCTACAGAGGTTTGACTTTAAGGACAGTCTGTTTAATTTTATTGACTTGGTAAATCCTCCTGTTGCTCAAAGTTTCACTTTCAAATCTTTGAAGCCTGTCTTTGTAAGATTTCCAGTATTGTACGATTATTACAACATGCAAGAAGTTGCCGATGAATGGCGAGAATATGCTCTACTTGATCATGAAAGCTTCGACTCATCCGTGGAACGTGTATTTGGTTCTCTCAAAAATATTAAAAATGATCATAGAAATAAACTAAAAACAAGCACGATAGTTGCCCTAATGCAAACTAAAGACCAAATAAAAGATTGTGTAAAATTTGAGCCAACAATAAATATGCTCAAAGCGAACCTATACAAAAAGTGATGTATTTGTTTTAGTTTTTGGAATAAAGTTTTCAGTAGTAAAACATTTTTATTCTGTTTTTCATACATCATGAACTTCGAGGGGAATTTTGCTATAAAAAGAGGAGTTTTTCAACATGACGCAGGGAATTTACAAAGGTAACTGTGGCAACACTGCTCAAACTGCCCTGTCGAATCTTGTCATGGAATCAGTGTGACCATATGTGGGATCCTGCCTTTTTGGCAGGTTTAGCCCTTTATTTTACTCTCTGGCACTATTGTTTGACGTTTTAGAAATCAGGCAGTATTTGGCAGTATTAGCAATATAAGCTGACAGATTTGGCAGTATAGCCGCTAAAGCCCACAAAAAGAGTCTTGTTGATGAACATACAATTCAAAAAGTTGACGATGAATACAGACAATTAAAACTTGACAAAGATGTTAGTGATTTATTAGAATCTGGCGGAAGTAACGCTAAGCCAACTCTAAATATTGATAAATTTTGGGGTGCCATTGGTAAAATTCGAAATTCAAATGGAGACTTTAAATACGTTAATGTTTATAATTTTGTAAAAGGTTTATTGTGTTTGCCAATGTCGAATGCTGCTTGTGAAAGGATATTCTCGCAAATCAACCTCATAAAAACAAAAACGCGGAATAGATTTATTAATAAACATGTCGCCTCTATTTTACATGTTAAACAGGGCATTAGTGAATATGGTGACTGCGTTTCATTCCAGCCAACTAAAGAAATGATTAAACAAATGACAAAAGCGATGTATAAAGAAAGTGATCAAGAAGAATACGATGCTAATACGAATGTATAATTTAATTCAGTTCACTTTTAGACTTTAAGAGCAATTATTTTAAATAAAACTCCAAAAAATAATGTGTCTATTTATTTTAAATTTTTAAATTATATTGGCATTATTTTGGCATTTTGTGCTTTCGATTTTGGCAGGATTTGTCGGTTTTCTTGCCTAAGTGGGGCAGGATCTCTAATTTAAAGTTGGTCACACTGCATGGAATAGTAACCTGCACGACTATAGTTACGTTTGGTTTAGATTGCAACAATGTACACAGTTTATCAGTATTGCCTCTCACGATATTAGTTAAGAACAAAGTTTTTCATATACTGGGTGTAATTGAATACATTTCGTCTGTGCTAGGCAAACTCGGTCACTACAAATGTAAATAAATGGATATGTTATGATGATGGGAAGTGTGAACGTGTGTGTGTGTGTGTCAAAGCTCTGTTGACATAAAAATTACAATGCACGCTATAACATATGTAACATTAGAAAATGACAGCAATTACTAAAATAATTTAGGTACTTCATCTAGTAGAAACTCATGACAAGAGACTGATTTGTATATAGGTAAGTACTTACCTACTATTGTTAAGTTTTATACAGTTGTTAAGTTTTTTACTTCTAAGTAGATGGACACTTTTAAAGGGCACACACGGCGAGAACGGTACCTACTTGTTAACACGACCAATTTTAAACTACTACCTAACTTATTATAAGTCAATTAAATTTTTAAGCAGTTTTTGATGATAAGAATCGAGCGCTTTTAAAGTATTAAAAAAATATATTCTCTGATTGATTTTTTCACAATGCGAATTCAACACTAGAGTGTTGAATTCGCATTGTGAAAAAATCAATCAGGGAGGACAGTCTCATCAGGGATATATTTAGCTGGAATCTCACCTCCCAAAACTATTATATAAAAGAAAGGATCCTAGTCAAAAAACCGAAAACATTGGAGGAAGCCGTACAGTTAGCCAGATACATGGAAACAACCAAAATTCAAGCCAAAACATTAGAAGACACAGCAATGGTCGGCCAAGTACGGTCGAACAAGCTATTTGGTTTACAGTTTTACCAACAAATTACATTGTAAAATGTAAACCAAATAGCTTGTTCGACCGTACATGCAGGAAAACAAGAACACGAGTCAAGACAACAACAGCCAATCAGCTACAGACAACCAAACCGCTCTACACAGACAAGTAGCCCCAGACAGTCAAACAATTCCAAGCCATCAAGCAGTACCCAACCAGACACGTGCCACAGCTGCGGGCAAGTGCACCGACTCAAGTGCCCAGCCAATGGAATCAAGTGCAAGAAATGTGGAAAATTCAACCACTTCGCTGTTGTATGTCGCAACAAGCAGGTACAAAATATTGAACTAGATAAGTCCCTTTTAATGGGATCAATCCATATTAATAGCCTTTGATCTGAGTCATGGCGTGCAAATTTGTCAATAAATAATGTAAACATTAACTTTATGTTAGACACAGGAGCCGACACTAATGTCTGGTCAGGTAAAACATTCAATACATTGAGTGTTTCACCTGATTTGATCACTAAAAGTACACATAAACTCTCTACTTACAGTGGACAGCCAATTCCCTCTATTCTACCGCCAAGTCATTAAGGCCCACATTTATAATGTCCTGTTCCATGTAGTAGATATAGATTCACAAAATATAATAGGAAGGGAGTCATGCAATACACTTAATTTGATCAAAAGGATACTTAATGTCGAGATGAATACCAATAATATTATGTCTGCCAACAGTGATTTGTTTCAAGGTTTAGGCTGCTTGAAAGACTTTAGCTGCGATTTAAAACTAAAGCCAGACGCAATTCCAAGTGTAGACGCATGCCGGAGAGTTCCATTTCAATTAAAAAACAGGCTCAAAGCAGAGCTAGACGAACTTGTGAAAAGTAATGTTATATGTCCAGTCGAAGAACCCACCGAATGGGTAAGTTCTCTTGTTATAACTACTAAAAAGAATGATAAACTACGACTCTGTATAGACCCTCGCAAACTTAACCAAGCCATTGTGAGACCACATTACCAGTTTCCCACTCTAGATGAGATAAAGTCTGACCTCTCTGGAGCCAGATTCTTCACTACACTGGATGGCAATAAAGGTTTCTGGATGTTAAAACTCTCAGATGCTGCATCAAAACTGTGTACTTTCATAACACCCTTTGGTAGGTATAGGTACACACGTCTTCCCTATGGCATTTCAGTAGCACCAGAAATATTTTATAGAGAAATGGTAAATAGATTCAATGACATCAAAAATATAAAAATTATGATGGATGATTTCTTAATCTTTGGTAAAACTCTTCAAGAACACAATGAAACCCTACATAAAGTCTTAGACAGAGCCCGGGAAATCAATCAAAAATTCAATAAAGAAAAGTCACTCATAGGCGCCCAGAAGTCAAATACTTAGAACATATGTTCAGTCAGAACGGTGTTCAAGTTGACCAATCAAAAGTCAATGCAATTTTCGACATGTCCAGACCTACTTGCATAAATGACCTTCAAAGATTCATGGGTATGGTCAATTATCTCAATCCCTTCATACCAAATTTGTCTGAAGAAAACAGTCTTTTGCGAACACTTATGTCAAAGCAAACCGAATGGGTTTGGTCAAAACAACATGAAGCGGAATTTATAAAATTAAAAAACTTATTAGCAGTACTCCAGTACTTTCATATTACGACCCAAATAAAGACATCACAATGTCTGTAGATGCCTCAAAAGCTGCTCTTGGTTCTGTACTATTACATGATAAGCAACCCATAGCATTTGGATCTGCATCATTAATAAAATGTCAACAAAACTACTCTCAAATTGAAAAAGAACTGATGTCCATACTATTTGGCTGCTCAAAATTTCACCAATACATATATGGCAGGTTAGTCACAGTAGAAATAGATCATAAGACCCTCATTACAGTATTTAAAAAAAGCACTAGTCGACATCCCTGCTAGGTTACTACAGAGGATAATGTTACGTCTACAGCCTTATGATCTTAACGTAATATACAAACCTGGTCGTTATCTTTATTGACAGACACATTGTCCCGTACGTATTGTACGAGCAGCATTGAGTGAACATACACTACAAGATCTTGAAAAAGATCTAGACTTACATGTTAATTTCATGATGACTAATTTGCCAGCTAGTCAGGATAAACTTAATCAAATCAATGACTTGACTAGCAAAGACCCTACCTTATGGCACACCTTATCACACCGACGCTTCCGGACATTGCTGGCCGAAGACTTATTAAAGACATACAAACGACTGGAATTGACCACCATGACGGTGCTCAAGACCAGTCGTCCGTGTGTTACAGGTACCACCCGGACTACGAAGAGGTGTCGTGTAGAGGGCATGCACTTTGCGGAGCACACGGGTACCAAAAACACCCGTTGCTGGTTGTGCTCGCAGGACAAGGTCGTGCGCCAGACACCATGGCGGTGCAGGGAGTGCCAGATAAACTTCTGCCTTCAGCAGTCGGGGGACTGCTTCCGGCTCTACCACACCTAATTTTTTTTTCCATTGTTCACAGGTAAATATTCTCTTTTTTCACAGCCTCATATTCTCTTTGTTCACAGCCTAATATTCTCTTTGTTCACAGTCTAATTCTTTGTTCACAGCCAATTTTTACTTTTTTCATTTTTTTTTTATTTTTTCCATTTTTTCCATTTTTGATCGTGGATTAGGTCTACTGGGGAAACCACGTTAAAAAAACGCCAAAGTACACTACCTCACAGGTGGCGTGGAAACGTTTACATGTTATAGTTCGGTTCAAACTTAATGGCGGATCGCCATATAGTTTATAGCGTTATTCCTGCGCACTCGCAGCTAACTTCCGAGCCGCCATTAAATTTGAACCGAACTGTATGAAATTGATGAGAACCTCCCTTTTTTGCAGTCGGTTAAAAAAAAACCTTGATATGTGTAGGTATAATGTTTTAATATTGTTCATATTCATGATAGTTTTTTTAGCCCCGAAAAGAGCTTTTTTTTTAGCCCCGAAAAGGACTTTTTTGAGTGCGCTTCTTCTTCTTCGTGCGCTTGGAGAGCGCGTATGAAGAACCTGAAAAAAAACAGTAGAGAACGGAGGTTCTCTACTGTTTTTTTCAGGTTCTTCATATACGACAAAGGACAAAGGAGTTTGTCGGTTAAAAAACGACACAAATATTGTTAGGTACAAAAATATCTCGTCATCTTTTTTTTATTATTATTATTTTTAAATATCCAATTCTAAGTTAATTTAATTCAATATTTAATAAAATGATAAAAAAAATATATATAAAAAATATATATATATAAAAAAAAGTCAATATATATAAAATAGGCAATTAAAAAATAACTCGTAAAAATAAATGTTGTTTTATTTCCAAATTACGTCTGAACCCGACCCTTAGATCGGCCATCTTGCCGCGCCAAGGACAACGAACGAGACCGCGCGACGAGAAGCCTAGTACTTTTTGGTTTTGTTGAAAGGAAATTGAGTCTAGTTTATTTCTATATTGCTAAAATGGATAGAAAGCTAAGAGAAAACTTATATTTCTAGCGAAATATTAGTTTTCGGACCTATTATTCAGCTGGAGTATCAAACTAAAGTAAAACATCTTGATTTTTAAATAATTAGATTCCCTAACTATTCAGCTTCACAACAGTAGTTTTCAAATTGCTCTAGCACTTGTAGTTTTCGAGCTACATGTGTTTTTATCGCAACGGTTAGAAATGTTTTGAAAAGTGGTTATTTTTGTGAACAAGAGCGCGGTTGGGAGTTTTGAAGGCGCGCGCGCCGCGCTGTTGAGAGGTCTTCAGACGATTTGATCGATATTGCAAGAAATGACGAATTCATAAAGGAGATGGTGGATAAGCTGAGTGCATTTTAGAACGAACATTTTAAAAATAAGATTTTAGATAAGCACCTGTATAAAAACTACTCCATATTATTTCAATCAAAATGTTTTTTACTTTTACTTTTATACTTTTTTTACTTTTATTAACTGACGTCAAATAAACATTTTTTCTTTCTTTCTTTTTCTAACCTTACATGAAGAGGCAATTGGGGCATTACTCCTATGAGGCACTGCAGGTCTGGTGGTCTGGTGGTCAGGTGGGGATCTAGCCTTAAACAGCAATACAAAAAGTTATGTAGATGTCCATTAAAAAAATTTTAAGACTTTTATTTATAATCTCAGCGTTTGTTCCATATTGGGCTGGTTTTCCATTAGAATGTCCCTATGCCAAGATGAGCCTGGTTGTACATCCTGCAAATATATTTTAATCAGCATCATCACATTTATTTAGAATGTAACATCACAATATTGTATTTTATTATAAATAACTTACTGATATGAAAGGTATGGACTGTTCAGTCTGGCGCCGTATGCTTGCAGTAGTATATTCTTGATAAGTTACCTTCCTTGGTTGCCATGTTTCAGAGTAAAAGACCGTTCCATTTTTAAATAACACGACATACATTCAGTCAAAAAAGTATCGGGAATGGATGATTTGTTTATGGTTCCAAATTCAAATTTTTGTTTTTTTTGTAGTTGTTAGATTGGCACAACTGTTTTCCATTTTGGCGCGGAGTTTGAGTTGCATCTGTTATTTATATTAAATACAGTGCTGGTTTTAGTAATATCATATAAAGTGTGTATTGCGAATTTCATAATGGACAAACCAAACATATCGAACAAAGAGTTTGTCTTAAATTTTGCATCGCCAATGGAATTTTGTGTTCGGAGTCACTGAAAATGTTACAGAAGGCTTACGGTGAATCGACTTTATCAAAAACTCGTGCTTATGAGTGGTTCAAAGCGTTCAAAAGCGGTCGAGATGTGATGGAAGATTTGCCTCGCTCTGGTAGGCCGTCAACGTCTGCAACTGAAGTTAACATCGCAAAAGTGAAGAAAATAGTGACTGAAAATCCCCATTCAACTCTGAGAGAGATAGCCGCCGAACTTTCTGTATCTCACGAGTCGATCCGTACCATTTTAACTAATCATTTGGGTATGAAACCTGTTGCTGCTCGGCTAGTCCCAAAAGATCTGAATTTTCTCCAAAAACTCAATCGCATGAAAGTCGCTGAGGACATGCTAGAACGAGTCAGTTCGGACCCAACATTCATGAAACGCATTGTTACTGGTGACGAGACGTGGGTTTACGAGTTTGACATGCAAACTAGTCAACAAGCTTCGGAGTGGCGCCTTCCAACTGAACCGAAACCGAAAAAACCACGTCAAAGTCGATCAAAAGTCAAAGTCATGTTGACTGTTTTCTTTGACTATCGCGGTGTTGTGCACTCTGAATTCTTACCGGAAGGTCTAACGGTAAATAAAGAATATTATTTGAGCGTTATGCGGCGTTTAAGAGAGCAAATTCGACGAAAAAGGCCAGATTTGTGGAAAGAAAATTCTTGGATTTTGCACCACGACAATGCGCCTTCGCACAAGGCTATCATTGTGAACGAATTTTTGACCAAACACTCAACAAATACCATCCAGCAACCACCATATTCACCAGATATGGCTCCTGCTGACTTTTTTCTTTTTCCTAAACTCAAATTACCACTTCGTGGCACCCGTTTTCAATCGATAGAAGACATAAAGGAGAATTCGCGGCGAGAACTGAACTCAATTCCGGAAGCAGCGTATATAAAATGTTTTGATGAATGGATTATTCGTTGGCGCAAGTGTATCGTTTCTAAAGGAGCATACTTTGAAGGTGATAAAATAAATTTGGATGAATAACAGACATTTTGCGTATTATTGATCTTTTCCCGGTACTTTCTTGACAGAGTAGTATATGTTTACTATGTAATTTATTTCGCCGCTGATATGGATTTTCATACAACTTTTGCCGGGCGCTGATCGCATGTATCTGGCCAGTACAGCAATTTCTATAAATAAAACAAGCATAATATACATTTGATTGCGTAGAACTACCATTTATGGTAACACATTTGATTGCTTAGAACTACTTGGAAACAAAGTTACACTTACTAGTGTTACTATTCTGGAACAAATCTAAACGTAAAATCCCCTTTAGTTCTACCGTGAACTGTGTGATAGAACTGTTATAACTAATGGGAAATGTTGGTCCCACTAGTTCTTCGTTTTTGTAACACGTTATAGTAGGACTAGTGGGACCGAAAATTCCCATTAGTTCTACTGTAAAATTGTGTAATAGAACAGTAGAACTAGTGGGACTTTTTGTTCCCACTAGTTCTACGATTTTGTACCACCTGAAATCGTAGGACTAGTGGGAAAAAAGTCCCACTAGTTCTAGCGTAGAACTGTGTAGTAGAACTAGTGGGAATGATCCGGAATTATGACATAAAAATTGGAAGAAAAGTAAAAACATTTTAACACACACACAATAATACACACATCAACACGGTCTAGGGATATTTTAAAAAAAGCGAATTACTATCAATGTGTTAATTATTTATATGACATGTATATATTTAAAAGATACGTTATTTAATATTCTACCATTTTTTAATAATGGTTAAGGTATAGATTAAAATTTCAGGATTTTATGGAAAAAAAATGAAGCATAGACGGAAACCGTATATGAATGAACTTTTAATTTGTGAGTAAAAACTGAAAAAAATAGAAAAATCATTTAATTTGTGTTTATAATCTTGAAGTTAGTAGTCTGAGAAAGCGCCCATGATGTTCATAACACATCGGCCACGATTCGGCATGCTCAGAACAAGGTTGTCAATGTCTTGCTGCGGAATATTGTCCCATGTCCTTCTAAAGTGCGCAAAAAGTTGATCTTCTGTAGCCAGATTTTCAGGAACTTCCTTCAGAGCTCTTCTTTGCAGCATATCCCACGCATGCTCAATGGGATTTAGATCTGGCGATTGAGCAGGCCAGTCTAAGGCCCTAACCCTACTATGTGTATGTAACCAAGCTGCTACCGTTCTCGCCGTGTGTGCCCGGGCATTGTCGTGCATGAGCAGGAAATCTTGCCCCATTTGTGTTCTGTGGGGCAAGATTACGGGCCCCAGCACCTGTTGGACGTATCGTTCTGCCGTCATATTGCCCCGCACCCAAACGAGATCCGTCCGTCCTCCAAGACGAATTCCTGCCCAAACCATAATTGTTCCTCCTTGGTATGGGTGAACTTCCTGAGGGTTCTGGAGACGGCTCCATCGTCAAGGAACTCGCCAAACACGCGTCCTTCGTGAATCTGGATGGAAGCCGAACCTGGATTCATCCGTGAACAGCACATTGGACCATTGGTCACGGCCCCAGTCCACGTGGTTCCGAACCCATTCTAATCGTCGTCCACGATTGCCTCTCCGTAAAGGTGGGACCCGGAGTGGTCTACGAGAGCGTGGATTGCTTTCATGCAGTCGCCTTCTTACAGTTTGGTCACTCACAAGTACTTGGTGTTCCACTCGCAGCCTTTGGACCAATTGAGTCGCCGTTGCATTTGGTTGTGCTCGCGCAGTAATTTGCAAAAATCGGTCTTGTCTGGGGGTAGTGATGCGACTTGGCCCCCGGTGCCTCTCCGCTACTTCACCTGTGGCACGATAGCGTGTCCACAATCTTGAAATTACATTTTGATGGGTCCCTATGGCCTCAGCAACATTACGCTGAACAGATCCAGCTTCCAGCATTCCCACAGCTCGTAACATCTCCGCCCTCGTCAAATGTCGGCGTTGCATGGCTACAATACCTCAATTTTAACTTTATCTTTCGTTTAAAAATGAAAAAGAACTGTAACTAAACGTAATTGGTATTGTTTTCTAAATTTCGCACAAATGAAAATTCCCTCTCCTATACATCAAGACATTTTTATGCCACCGAAACAAAAGAATTTTCAAAAATTTGAATTTGGAATTAGTCTGAGATAAATTACAAACAAATCGGTGTATAAAAGATTCCAATGCGGCCAGTACTTTTCGAGTTATTTAATTGAGTATGAAATATCCCTAGACCGTGTTGATGTGTGTATAATAAAAATATACAAAATAAGGAGGAAAACAGAATATGAGCTGTGTGCCTCACGGCTGCGCCAAAAACGTCCATTTCAGCATTCATGCCAGACAGGTGATGCTGTCTGACGCTGGTCTTCCAATGAACCTTGAGGGGGAAGTGACGGAAAACAGTTTCAAACATATTAGATAAATAAATGGTTACAAATAAATAGATAACGAGTAAACTAATTTAATGTGTATTTACGAGTTCGGATAAAGAAAACTGTAAGTAATAAGTATGTAATGTAGTATGTGTAAGTATAAGATTTTGTGTTCGAACGTAACACTAAATAAATACAGAGATTTAAGCCAAAACAGCATACAAATATTTTTAAAAGAAAATAAATTAAGTAGGTATACAGTGTTTTAGTTTTAACATAAAACAACTACATGAGTGAAATATTGGCCGTGGAACGAGCGCAGTAGCTGTGTTATTCGCTGTATTAAGCTTCTGTGGCTCTCAGTGTGTGTCAGGTTCAGTACTTGAAAGAAGATCTGGCCCGTGAACAGTGTCGCAATAGTTCGCGTGTATGCGTAAGTAGGTACGTACACGGTGCAGACGTACGCAAGTGCTGCAAATTGCTAAGCGTTTATATGATTGAAACATTAATTATGACCATATCCAATTTCTGCAGGCCTAGCCAAGTTACAAACGTTTCGTATCGATTCTCTTTCTACAATCGTAAACGCCTCGGCGTAAGCGATTGTAGAATGCGCTAAATTGGTAGCCAAGTTTACGCGACTGAGTCGATCGCTCGTTCTCTATGTCTGTAGAAAAACCCTCACTTTAGTCTATAGTGAGCGCTCCTACCAAAGAGTTTAGCGATCAACATAGTAGAAACGATAACAATCTATTCTATCATTTTGAACGATGTAAACTTGTCTACGAATTTTCTATTCGTTTGTGTTGATCACGTGATTTAACGTCGAGATGATGTCATTCCCATTCATTTGAATAGTTTTCTACTAGTGTTAACGATTGTAGATTGTCAACTTGGCTAGGGGTGCTGCTGTGCTTTTAACAAATACAGCCGCAATCGTGTTCGGAATGTGTGTATAGTGCCCAGTACCCGTAGGTAATGGTGGGGGAATGTTATTCCACACTTTAGATGCAGCGTATCGGAAACTACCTCTAATAGCTGCTGTCCTATGAGACTGTGTCGATAACTGCTGCGCACATAGCCTAGGTGCGCACTCTCGTCTACTAGCCATCCAACTTAACTTGTCGTACAAATACTTCGGCTTCGTAGTCCTAATAACACCAAAAAGAAGACACGCTAGGTGTAACTTTCGCCTCGACTTCATTTTGAGCAACTTCACTTTTCTTACTTTTTGGTTAACTTAGTTACAATTTTAATTTGACGAATTATTGGTTTAGTGTAAAACGCACTACATAGTAGTGGTCTCACTTTTGATTACCAGGTTGGGCCAAGTTGTTGGGATTTTCTGTAGGTTAGATAGTTTTTCAACTCTTACTCTTACAACTTATTCAATCAACATGATTATAAGTACTATACAATGTAGGTAGTATTGTAAAATATTTTCCTTTAGAGATAGTGATGTGTTGCTGTGATACCTACATAATAATGAACTTTACATTTGTTTTGCCTCTAGTTAGTGATTTGTTACTGTTTTATGTTCGTAGCACCTCGTAGGCGTTGAACGGTACGACGCCGTCTAATCCAGCGCTCACCACCTTCTCAAAGGCAGTCACAAATGGCGCGCTTGACTGAACGGTTTGTCGCCCTTGAAGAGAGGCGTTTGGAAAATGTAAGACTTCTTGTCGACAACCAGCTGAGGATGTTAGAGACTTTAAGGACATAAGTGAGGCATGGTCAAGGCAGACCCAGGCGTTGCAGGATTTGTGTGCATCCATGAGGCGAGGGAGTTAAATAGTATATACAGGGTGTAAACAACCACATCACGAAGCCGTCAACCAAGCATTCTGAACTTCAAACTAAGTAACTTTACGCAAAAATTATTGCTGGGAAACGACTCGTAGTTAATTAGTCTTAAAATTATTGAATTATTGTGTTTTAAATCTATTCTTTTTATTATGCTGGGGCCACACTATCGCGATAACGCGAAGATTTGCGTTGTCGCGACACGGCTGGCCAAAGAATTCGTCCTATCGCGAATACGAATGCCCTTCGCGCCGCTGTCGGTAAATTGCCGCACATCAAAGGGTTTTGTCGCGACAAAGTTCGTGCGGTGGGCTACACTTTGCGCGCTTTAGTTGTCTGCGAGACGCGCCGAGCGGTTTGAACGTGTTTGATTGAACTTGTTAATCATGGATTGGAATAATGAGAGGATATTAGAATTCATACAAAATTATGAATCTGAACCAGTTTTGATGACATGTTCGTTAAAAAAAACTTACTTTGAACTTAACATGATCTTAAACAAACCACTTATAACCACAAATATCGCACGTCCCAAATAAAAGGGTATTAAGTCCAAGAAAAGGTTTTTTTTTTTATTTGCATTTCGAAGAACTTACCGCCGAAGATATGGGTATGGATCACTTTTACCTCTTGCTACACACAGAAGTGCGATGGCTTTCAAGGGTTCAAGGTTTAGGAACACCAAGCTTTAGTCAGATTCAGAATCTGATGCCATTATAATTTTGCAGAGTTTCTGTGAAAACAAAATAAACTTTAATACAAGTTGCAACTTCGTCTATAGATTGTGTAACCTAGCGCTTTTAATATCAGAGTTACAATCAAGATGTCAAATTCTGGCCAATGTACTACTACTGATGTGAGCCTATAACCTAACAAGCTTTTAAGCTTAGCTGGAGGCATTATATTAATAAGTTATTACAATTTTTTATGTATTGTTTTCAATGCTCCCTAATATTTAATCAGTTATGTTTGTAGCACTCACAATGAGTTGAAGTTCCGTTTTTGGGTGAAACCATTTCCTATAGGTGAATTACCTGTAATTCAACAGTAATTAGTAATTACCTTTTTTGGCACACAGTGGCCTATAAGGTCCACCATTTTTTCGGTGGTAGAGCTCAGGCGATCAATGGCCACAGCTAGGTTGTTGATTGCTTCAGCCTGTTTCAAGGTCTCCTCGGCGGTCCTGGCTTCTATAATCTCCAGCCTTGCTTGAGCAGCCTCAAGAGCTGGATGGTCTGTATCTATAATAAAAATATTTTGTTACATCAGGCGACATACTTTGTCCTAGAGTGGGGCGTTAATGGTCAAAACAAATAATTGCGAGATCCTTACCTTCCGCTGTGTAACGCCGTGCAGATCTTTGGCGACGGCGCCGCTTTGGAGGCTGGTCAATGGTGGATGGCTGAACTTCTAAATTTTCCTGTTCCAAGCTGAAAAATAAACAATTACAATGACATTAGTCTACATGTTATCCTTTTTATTTAAACCCATCTGCAGAAAATTGTAGTATACCTTATTTCTTGTGTTTGAACATTTTCCATAAGCTCGGCTGTGACAGTAACAGGCACTTCATAATTGTCTAATATTCTGTAAAACAAAAACCATTATAACAAAATAGTTAAGAAACTAGTTACTTAAGTTAAATGATGAAAGCTAAGCAAATTAAGCACAGAGTACCAAGTTAGTACCACTTACGAGAAAGAATTGTTTTCATATTGAAAATTAGAACTAGTAGGACTATCCACCACAGGAAGGGTGATAATTGGCTATTTAACAAAAAAAAAACACAGTTAGTAAAAACAAAGGAAGCAAGTCGACTAAATGTGACAGTGAACAAATAAATAATATAGATAGGCATGCAAATAAAAAAACATTAAACAACTGTGACATATTAGTTTTGTTAACAAGTTAGAAGTATTTCCTAATGTGCAATACAACAGTTATGAATGATAAAAGATAAAACCAATGTTCTAGTGCTTACAGTGAGTGGGTTATGTCGGATACCTGGAAGTGGCTCCCCTACATCTCGCCCTAATATATTATATAATCGCTCTTGGAGTGGGCTTAGCGTGATTTTTTTTGCAGGACCTCCACCTTAAATGCAAGATAGAAAATTATTACTAGGTATATGCTTCCCACTACAATTCTGCAAGGCTAAACAAAAGAAAGTATTACTTACCTGTTGCACTTATTTCACTCTTCTGTGATTTAATTTTTTTTAGCGTTTTACTTTTATATTCATTGTAGAACTAAAAAAAGTGCAAAAATTACAATAATGATGCTTAAAACAATATTATAATGCATACCTAATCATACTGTTTATGTACTCACTGTTCGCCACTCTGCCGGCGTTTTATTGGGGCAGTCCACCGATATGGAGTTTAAAATTTGGGCGCACTCCATCCAGTATCGTTTTAATAAACTTCGGCCTTCATTCGTGCGGCTACAGTGGCCAAGAGCCACGTCTTGGTGGTTTTCCAGGTATTCTATTAAAGCCGAAACTTGCTCTATTAACACCATAGTTATATATTGTAGTCTGTATGTTATAGAAAATTTAAAACACAAATGATATTTCTGATCGGCCGTTATGTTATTTAATTAGAAAAACAGTTCGAACGTCAGTAGACAGTAAGCAGTAATGTCACATTGTCACATTTGTTTGACTGACAGCTAAACAGATAAAATATTATTGTGTTGGATAATTTCACATCTATCCGCGTTACCACATATTTAATGTTTTTTGCTATTTACGAACTTCTTACCACTTCAGATTGCTTATAACACTAATAAATAATATGTAAAAATATATATAAATAAAATCTGGCATGACTAAATGTTAAAATTTAATAGTAGTTTTTCGAAAATCATTTCTACTAACGGGTTTTATATTAATGGCAATACGACAATGGCATTACAACACGAGACCATTGACTCACCAATGATCGATCATTATGAATTTATTAGACTACGAAATTTTACCAAAATGACAATGAGATCGTGTTGGAATGACGAAGAGCGTTATTATAAGCAATTGTTTTAGATACTCAATAACAGTGACTATGTTTCTATTGAATGAATTTCTTACTTTAGAAATTTAGATGCAATAGTTCGTTTATGTCAAGAACAGTAATTAAATAAAAGTTAATCTACGTTTACTTAGATGCGGTTGTACTTAGAAAAGTAAATTGTTTTTTTGCAGGTGTTTGCTTGCACCACATGCTTTACGTTCATTCCAACAACTGCAGGCAAGATTGTGAATGCATATTACTTAATGCACAATGGCAACGGTGGCAATGGTGCTCTTGGCATTTGTGGAATAACAAATGCCAAGAGCACCGTTGCCACCTAATGAAGTTTATGCAGAAGCACTTGGCTTGCAACAGGTGATTTACATTCCACTATTTTAGAATAATTATAATGAAGTTGGATTATAAATAATATTTCTGTGCTAAAAAATCAACATTTAAAATAATCTTTATTTCTCCTAAACTAAATATTTATATAACAATATTGACTTTCAAGTCAATTGAAAACCAACCAAAAGACATTTTGTCATTTATTTAATAAAAATAAATCCAAGTTAAAATAGGTAGGTATCTAATGTAATAATAGTTTTCATACAAATTAAAAAAATGTTCAATATTTAAATCATCATTTGAATAACAAATCACAATAAAAATAATAACAGTCATGTCATTAATCACTAATATGTCTTATAATTAAGGAGGAAAATAATAATGCAGCACCTAATTATCAAGACCATCAAAGGGTGAATCGCGATCTTCTTGAAGGTCAGGCACTGCAGCAGGCTCTTGTTGACAGACTGTGGAGAAATGCATAAACTAAATTAACAGGTATGTAATGTAAACCCACCTCAATATTCTAGTGAAATACGAAAATGCTCTAAGTATTAATAAAATGATTTAACTCTTTGTTACAGATCCACAGTGACCACAGTATTGCATAAAATATGTTTTAAAATAAATTAATACTCTTTTTATAGACACTGTTTCATTTAATCATTTATCATGACATTATAATTCTGCAGAGTTTGTGTGAAAACAAAATTAAGTTTAATACAAAAGTTGCAACTTCTGATATAGCATGTTGTGTAACCTAGCGCTTGGTATCAGACTTACAATAAAGATGTCAGATTCTGGCCAATGTACTACTACAGATACACGAGCCTATAAGCTTAGATGGAGGGGTTATATTCATTATTATAATTTTTATTGTATTGTTTTCAATGCTCCATAATACTTATTGTGGGTATGTTGGTAGCACACACAATGAGTAGAAGTTCCGATTTTGGGTGAAACCATTTCGTAAAGGTGAATTACCTGTAAATCAACAGTACTTTTTTGGCACACAGTGGCCTCTATGGTCCACCATTTTTTCTGTGGTGGAGCTCAGTCGATCAATGCAGCAACTAAGTAGTTGATGGCCTCAGCATGTTTTAAAGTCGCCTCGGGGTTCCTGGCTTCAATAGCGTCCAGCCTTGATTGAGCAACTTCGAGAGCTACATGGTCTCTATCTATAAAAAAATATATTTTGTTACATCAGGCGACATACTTTGCCTAGTGGGGCGTTAATGGTCAAAACAAATAATTTGTAAGATCTTTACCTTCGATAAACTTCGCCCTTCATTGGTGCGGCTGCAGTGGTCAAGCACCAGGTCTTGATAGTTTTCCAAATAATCACCTAGAGCCGAAATTGCTCAATTATCACCATTTTGTATAAAATCAATAAATATAGGATTCTCGGTCAGTGGGTCATCTTAGGTGAAAGATAATTTAAATATACAAACAAAAATCTAACTAGAACACTCAAAATGAAAATAAATACAATAACAAAACACCGGCCGATAAAACAAAAACAGATAAACGTCAGTAAACAGTAATGTCACATTTGACTTTGACAGCTAAACAAATTAAGTTTTACATTAATCCTCGTTGAACATTTTAATGTTTTTTCCTATTTACGAACTTCTTATTAATTCAGATGGCTTAAAACACTAATAAATAATATGTAAAAATATATCTAAATGAAACCTGGCATGAATAAATGTTCAAAAATAGTGGTTTTTCTAAAATCATTTCTACCAACGGGTTTTATATTAATGGCAATACGATACTGTCATAACAACACAATTCTATCACAATTCTATTACGAGACCATTGATCGATCAATGATCGATCATTGTGAATTTTGCAGACTACGAACTTTTACCAAAATGACAATGGGATCGTGTTGGAATGACGAATTTTATAAAAATAGCAGACTTGAGGCCCAGACTGTTTGAACTAAAAGATGAACTGTTGGTCACATTTACAGAGCAATCTTTCATTCAAAAATTAACTGATGTCGATTGGCTGCTTAAATTGGGATACCTTTCCGATATATTCGAAAAACTAAATGAAACCACCACATCTCTTCAAGGGAAAGGAGGAGCACAATTAGCCAAAAAAAAGGACTGCGCAAAAAAAAATATTTTTTTATACGTGTGTTAAGAACAAAGATATCTCTAACTTTCCTCGGTTACAAGAATTTGTCAAAACAAATAAGATCCATCTTCAACCGAACTTCCTGGAAATTATTACTGCCCACTTGGTAGGTTTAGAAAAAACCATTATTGAGTATTTTCCTGATATTGATTCTGAGGATGTCTACAGCTGGATGATAAACCCGTTTTCGTGCGACCCGACACGTAAACCTACTGGGATGACAAATGAAGCTTTTCAAAATTTGCTGTAAATTAGTGCAGACAGCACTTTGAAACAAAAATACCACGACGGGAGCCAAGAAGAGTTCTGGATGCAAGTATATGCAGAAAATAATGCTGTTGGCAAGATTGCAATAAAAAGACTTGTGCGTTTTACTACAACTTATCTTTGTGAGTCTGCATTCTTAACATACGCACACCTAGATGAAGGGTAGCACAACTCAAAATAATCCAAAATTGAGTTATTGCAATTATCGGAATCAGCGCCGAAAACTACATAAACTCCAAAGACACCTGTGTACAAACTTCATTCCTAAAAAACTAGATGGCGCTGTAAGTCAGTCTTTCTGAGTAGCTCCACGGTCACCCCCACCAACAACAGTAACGCATCACCAGTTACGACATGTCAGCCGCAGGGGAATATGCTGTCAACTCGCACAAAGACTAAATTATTTCGACTTAGTTTTGTATTCGTGGCAAACCGCAGTAATAAAGCGTGAATTATTTTGAGTTGATTTTGTATTCGTGATTGAATCGGTCTTGTTTCTTGGGTGTTCTTCAAACTATTTCCACTTATACCAGTATTGTTGACGAATGTAAGTAATTTTTGTTTTACTAACTAATAATAGTTTAGTGTTGGTGAAATTATTTGGAACTATTTGAGTTGGTCTGTTATTGCTGGTTAAATTTAAATTCGCTCTTATTCTAAAACAATAAATGCTATTGTTTATTTTGTTATAGGAATATTTAGAGTTGCCTTTGTATTTTTGAAACTGATTTAATAAATTTTAATTCTTTAATAAAATACTGCAATTTATAAACTTTTTTGAGTTAATTTGGTATTCGTGAATTTTATTAACTTCGTATTTTTTTGCTACAGATGATGAGGGGCCGTGGCCTTTTACTTCTACAGAAGGTGATGGAGACCAGTTCAAATGAGCCTGAACGCAGTCATGTGGAGAAACAACTCCAAGAGAATTCCACAACACCTTCAAATACCACCATGGTGATGGAAGAAATCTCTGAAAATGGCACCATGGAGTCACAAAAGAATCCAGCAACGTTAGCACCACCATCAGCCAGCACCCAGGTGAAACCATCGTACTATATTTCTCCGGTTAACAGCGAATGTAGCGATTTAGACGATTCAGATGCGGATCCGCCCTTCAACCCACCTCCCAAAGAGAGCTACCGTCCATCACTCGTCGTTCCAAGAAAGAGGTATCGATCC
Source organism: Xestia sexstrigata (assembly GCA_941918905.2). Classification (NCBI taxonomy): domain Eukaryota; kingdom Metazoa; phylum Arthropoda; class Insecta; order Lepidoptera; family Noctuidae; genus Xestia; species Xestia sexstrigata. Next base: position 18,338,821 of record OW799205.2, read on the forward strand.
TCCAGTACTACCTCGTCTTCCAGTTCTAATAGTCCCAACAAGACTACACCACCAACTCAACTCTGCAACTCCGTGCCATCTACCATGCCGGATTCTGCCAATCTTTTAAACGACAATCCGGTTACTGAACCATCCACCTCTCAACCGATCATAGACCAGTCTGCTGATCCTGAAAGCCTACAAAGAGGTAAAAAAAAGACAAGAAAAAGATCTCGTTCCTCCAGCTCCTCCTCTAGTTCTAGCTCATCCTCTAGTAGTTCCAGCAGCTCTTCAAGCAGCAGTAATACAGAAATAGGTAGTAACTCTGTGCCGTCTGCCATGCCGGATTCTCCCAATCTTTTAAACGAAAATCCACCTGTTAAAGCTTCTACTTCTCAACCGATCATAGACCAGTCTGTTGATCCTGACAGCCTTCAAAGGGGTAGGAAAAGAACAAGAAAACCAGCTGGTTGGCTCACAAATCTTAAGAAATCTCGTCGAAATACCGGAAAGGCTTATGTAAGTTCAACTAATAAGAGAGTCCCTGAAAGAGCGGTTAAGCCTCCATGCCACGATAATTGCAAATTGAAATGCAAATCTAAAATAAGTGAAGTATTACGCAAATCTTTGTTCGACAAATTTTGGGGACTAGGCGAACTTCAACGGCAAAGAGAGTTCATTGTAAGGCACACACAAGAGATTAAGCCTAAATATAGATACAGCAGTACCCAAAATTTTAGGGGACTAAATTCTGCATTTATTTTTGAAGTTGAAGACACTCGTATTAGAGTCTGCAAGACTTTTTTTAAAGCTACACTAAACATAAGCGACCAATGCATTAGGACAGCTCTTTCAAAACGACAGGAGGGCGGTTTCATAGAAGATGACCGGAGGGGTAAGCACGGACAGCATTCCACCATAGATAATGAAATAAAAGAAAGTGTCGTCACTTTCATTAAGTCTATCCCCAGAATAGAATCTCATTACCTTCGAGCACAAACAACGAGAGAATTCATTCCAAGCGAAAGATCACTTGCGGATCTATACCGAGATTATAAAGATCTACGCGAAAATGAATGTTTACCATTTGCTTCGTCATCAACTTTTAATCGTATTTTTAATACACAGTTTAATATTTCGTTTCACATCCCCAAAAAAGATGCGTGTGATCTTTGTGAAACATTCAAAAATGCTATCGGAGAAGAACAACAAAAACTGCGTGAGGCTTATGACCAACATTTGAAAGAGAAAGTGTTGTCCAGATCAGAAAAGGAAGCTGACAAGAAAAGGACAGATGTAGTTGTTGCAGTTTACGATCTCCAAGCCGTGATGCAATTGCCAAAAGGGCAAGTATCCTTGTTTTTTTATAAATCTAGAATTAATTGCCTAAATTTCACGATTAGTGACTTGTATGCAAAAGATGTAATATGCTTCTTTTGGGACGAAATCGAAGGCAAACGTGGTGCTGTGGAAATTGGATCCTGTGTACTGCAATATATACAAATGGTTGTTGAGAAAAGTACATCGGGTACCGAACTGGACCTTATATTTTATAGTGACAACTGCTGTGGTCAGCAAAAAAATAAATATCTGCTGTCTGCCTACGCATTTGCTGTTGCAACCATGAGAGTAAACTCAATTACTCATAAATTTTTGATTCGTGGTCATTCGCAAAATGAAGGCGATAATGTGCATAGCGTTATCGAAAAACAAGTTAAACGATACACTAAATCAGGCCCGATATACTGTCCACAACAATACGCGACTTTAATAAGAACAGCTAAAAAGACTGGGAAACCTTATCATGTGGAAGAACTTACACATGACAAGTTCTATGATCTGAAAGCCCTTCAAGAAGAATGGGGAAACAATTTCACTGTTAATGTTGACAGAGAACAAATAAAATGGCACGATATCAAACAACTTCGCGTTGAAAAGCAACAACCAATGTCATTTTTTTATAAAACTTCTTATGAAGAGACAGTTTTTAAAAAAGCGTTTGTAAGAAATCAAAGACGCACACAAGATCACCAATTTTCTCCAACTTTGACACAAGCGTATTTGCAAAAAATACCATTGGGTGCCAATAAAAAGCGGGACATTACGGAACTAATTGATAAGAATATTATTCCACAGAGTTACGTCAATTCTTATTACAAAAATGCACTAGATTTATAGAATAAAAATTACGCGAAGAAATTTCTTCCAAACAATACCTACATACATAGGTGTATGTCGGTATTGTTTGGAAGAAAATCTGAATACTTATGTTTTTATGTTTTTTGATAACTATAGATAATACTAAAAAGTCTGATTTAATTAAGTAAAACAGTTTACAATTCTGTCGGTGAGCCTGTAACAATACTATTATAGTTTTAGATGCCTATAATAGATATTAGGTAAAGGTTGAAAATAAAAGTCTGATTTAACTAATAAGTTTAATCCTCTCGATGAGACTGATAATAATAGAATAGTTAAGTGTTTTAGATGCCTTTATTAATGTTACCTTTTTGTTGTAGTTTTTTTTGGTTATTTAAGTTAAGTGAAAACAGATAATTGTTGGTACCTAGTACCCACATTTCTCATGCCTGTTATGTTGAGTAATAAGTACGTGTTTTTGTAACTAAGTCATTCTTAAAATATCTTCCAAAGACTGTGCTATTTATAAAAAAATATACTACTTTTCCTGTAGTTTATAGACTTAATGGTCTAGTACTGATTAAAGAGAACTTAATACCTAAATTATAAGAAAAATGCCTACTTTGTTAAACGTTTTACTAACCTGTTCAAAGTTTAATGGATCTCAAATTAGAATAATGTAAGGTGTTCATTCTATTTTCCGAACAAGTGATGTGTTTTTGATTATCTTTATTTGTTTGTTACCTTAATACAAAATAAAGATGTGTCTTAATTAAATATAATGTTTTACTTCATTATTATAATAATTATACAAATAATAATTTAGATACACTACTCTTTATGTAAAGATTTTAAAAAAATATATTCACATTAAGACAGGATTAATTTAAAAAAAATCACTAATATGAAATCAATTTGAGTTGATAAAAATATTGAACAATGATTTAGTCACGATTACTAATATAACACGAAAAAAAAAAATTAAAAATGTATACGTGTATTTGAAGGTAAGTAATTGATCAAATTAATATCTTAGTAAAATAATATACAACCTCATCCAACAATCATTTAAATCGGTCAAATAGAAAACGAGTAAAACGTTTTTTGCTGTTCCTGAAAAAAGAGGTATTTTGAGTTGTGCTACTCTTTATCTAGGTGTGCGAATATGCGTACATAAAAAACAGATACAGGAGCAAACTTTCAGCGTCAAGTGATTTAAGGGTAAAATTGACAAAACTTCCTATCGACTTAAAGGAAATAATGAAAAATTCATTTTAACAGTTTAATTCTTCCCATTAAAGGTAAAACTGCATTGTGTTTTCTTGTTTTCCTAAGTAGTCAAACCACTTTAAGAGTAGGTGTGCCGCGAAATGTGCAATTTTTTTATTGCGCAACAAGGGTGCCACAGTAAAAAAGTTTAGGAACCCCTGTCGTATGCAATGCATTACGTTTTTATTTGGCTCTTTCAAGTCTTTCTGTGAAACTGGTGCAAGTGGTTATTCTGTTTGAGAATTTAAAATGCCTAATTCATCTGATTATAGTGATCAAAGCGGACCATCAACTCCAAAAAAAACAAAAAAGATACATTATAAACAAAAATTCAGAGACGAGTGGTTAAAAGACAGTAGTTTCAAAACTTGTCTGAAACGTAAACCAAAAGACCCGTATCGTGTAGTTTGTGTTCTGTGTGATGCAAAATTGATAGCTGACAGAGTAGTGATAAAAATACATGGTGAAGGTGCTAAGCATGTAAAAAGAACCACAGCAGCGCCAGGTCAATCTTCGATTGCTACTGTATTTGAAAAGGTTAAGCAGTCCGATGATGATAAATGCAAAGCATCTGAGATAAAGTTGACCGCTTTTATGGCAGAGCATAAAATATCCATGAGGGTGATGGACCACTTAGTTGATTTAATGCCCACTATGTTTCCTGACTCTCAGATTGCAAAAAATATGAAAATGAAGAGAACAAAATGTCAAGCAATAATAAACAATATTCTAGGAGAATCGGAAAAACAAGATTTGTGTGCAGATCTAAAGGAGCAAAAATTCTCTGTCATGATTGATGAAAGCACTGATATCGGAGCAGTAAAAACTATGTGTGTTGTGGTCAGATATTACTGTGCACTAAAAGGTCAAATTGTTAGCAGATTTTGGGACCTAATTCAAATACATGGCGAGGAAAACTCTGCTCCGGTAACTACCGCCACAGCGCAACACCTTTTCGTAGCAGTAATAAAATCCTTCGAGGAAAATTCTATTCCTAAAGAAAATATTATAGGATTTGGATCAGACGGGTGTAATACTATGATGGGGTGTCACAACTCTGTTTCGAGTCGATTTAGAGCAAAATGTCCCGGAATTATCGTTCTTAAATGTGTTTGTCATTCCCTACATCTTTGTGCGAGTGACGCATGCAAACAGTTACCAGCTGAATGTGAAAAGCTAACACGTGATGTTTATAATTATTTTGCGACCAGTAGCAAAAGACAATCGCTATTAAAAGAGTTTCAAGTATTCACAGAAACAGAAATACACAAAATTTTGAAACCGGCTCAAACTCGATGGTTATCACTAAGTGCTGTAGTGCAAAGAATTTTAGAACAGTGGAATGCACTAACACTTTTTTGATGGAAGATGGCTTGAAGACAACGAATGTTCCGAAATCCATATGCAGTTGAATGATCCCATAACAAAATCATACTTTTACTTTTTAAACTGGATGTTACCTAAATTTACTGAAACGAATACGCTATTTCAGAGTGAGACTCCAATGATCACAAAACTTAACACTAAAATGAACGATCTCTTTCACGAACTTTTATCGACATACATGACAACGGCACATATTGCAAACACTGAACTAGAAAAAATTGACCCAACTGACTAAAACCATTTCAAAAATTTGGATGACATCTACCTGGGCTTGGGAGTATCTAAACAGTTTTCAATAAATGAAATAGCAGCAGAGAAAAAAAAGGATTTCAAAAAGAAATGCCGAATTTTTTTGATTAAAGTGTGTTCGCAAAAGATTCGCGCTAAAGGATCCAGTATAGGTTGGAATATCCAAATTGGATCCTGAAACATACAAACAAAATATATTAAGCTTAATTCCCTATCGGGATAAATTAAGTGTTTCATGGTTTCATTAAAATAATTTAATAAATAATACATTTTGAGTATTTGATAACCGACTCGTACGTTGTGTTAAAAAAAAAAGACACCTTAAAATTAACAAAAATCTGTCCCTGGAAATGTATCTGTTAATGTTAAATTTAACATAGATTCCTTTCCTCCAATAATCGGAAATTTTACTCAGCCTAGCGGTGCCAAAAAAAAAAGAAACCCTAAAAAAGTCCACAGTTCAGCCACATTTGTATTTTTCCACTTAGGTATTCGGCTGTTGGGCTTTAGTGGCTTCGAAAGTAGAATTTGGGCATTCATGTTTGTCATATCCGCTAGGCTGGTAATAAAAAATTGTTAAAAAAACAGCTTTAAAATAGTCCACAGGACCTTTGTTTGCCGCATCTGCAATCCTAATTTGGGGGGTCCCAATAAATGGAAAGTTATTTTCCACTGCTGTCTCCTCTGTCCACTCTCCATCCGGAGACAGGTCAGTGGAGGCAACTGAAGAGCTATAAAGGAGAAACAACATCTACTTAAAAAACCGTTCAAGGCTTGAAACAAACACTACAAACTACAAAAAGAATACGGTTATAAAATTAAATATTAAATTCTTGGGGTCCATACCTGTCTGACGCGTTGGAGGTGACGCTTTCGCTGTCAGAATCGTTGGATTCCATCTCACCGGGAACCTCTTCGAAGATGGACATCAGGTCACGTTCTACTTCTTCAGGTGTACGTGCCATCTAAAAGCAATGTTTTATCGTACATTTTGTATCGCATAATCCATACGATTAGTAGCCAAGTAAAATAACAGCGGGAGAGTTGGCTTAGCCATAGAACATAAATTAAGGGCTGATCAAGAAGAAGATATAGATACATATTATATTATCGGAGATAAATTAGTGGTGTGACCGTCAGACTGCCAAGACATGGGTCAGCATGCCTAAGAGGTATTTCTTAACGGCATGTAAAGCCAAGTCAGAGGCCCCATGAGCAGCGTAAAAACTTAACACCAGGTTAGCACTTAGCACTAGATTATATGTTGATCCCTCCAAACTTCAATTTTTTTTTAATTCAACGTGGTTTATTTTCGATCTTCGAAGGATAAATATTTAATACATAATTACTACTTTCGAATCATGCAAAATTTCTTACGTTAATGTTTGTCATCTAGTTCAAAATCGAAATAGTTTTGCTGAATAGTTTGCCGTCTCTTCTTGAAACCACCCGAATTCTTTAAATTTTCTACCATTCTTTTCAATACGAACCGAGTTGGTGCCTGTCGGTCTTGATATCTCTCTCCATACCACCGCAGAGCTAGATTCACGTTTTTGTTATTTAAAAAATAAGCTTCCATTAAATCAAACTGTTCTTGATAAGCCGTTTTCACCGTGAGACAAAATGTGAAATAAGTTGTAAAAACAATCAAATGTGAATAACAACTGTGACAATCTAATTTTCAAATTATAATCTAACATTCCATATTTAAATTACCTCATACACGCAGCTACGAGTATGTCGCAAAGGAGTCTGCATTACAAAAGATGGATGTTTGTTAAAGAGATTTCATCCTTATAATTGACCCTAATGATCGATGCAATAAAAGTACAGGGTATAATTTTTTCAGATTTTAGCCGGTTTGATTTCCGGGTGTGGGAGAAGAGAATTTTCGAAAATCTTTGAATGCAGTTTGCTTTCTATTCAAAAATAAAGGTGTAGGGGCTAACGCTACAAAAGCTGACGCGACAAAATGTATAGTCGCCAACCGGGACTGCGGTGTGCGCAAGCGCCAGTCCCTTACACGCAGTGGTGGTGCAAACATGTCTTTAGACTGAGACATCCGGTAAATCGCGTTGTGTACTATGTTAGACTGTTAATGTGAACCAGGACAATAAACATTCATGTAGTTTCCACGCACTGACTTTTACTTATCCTCCCCACGCAAGGCTACACTGCAACAAGGACCTGTACACACCTCACACCACGACCAAGGGACTCAATAATTGGTGACCCCGCGTTCGACGTGGCCTTGCGTAGGGAACGGAAGTGAGCAGTTTAGAAAGTGTACGTGAACAGTGCTACAATGACTCTACCAGCACCGACGGCACAGGCAATAGTGAGCGATCTAGCTGCAATCGGGTTGTCAGCCCGAATACCACCTTTTTGGGCGGACATGCCCAAAATATGGTTCTCTCAATTTGAGGCCATGGTAGGACCGCAGCATCAAGGCGACCAGGTCAAGTACGAGATGTTACTCAGCAAGCTCTCAAAGGAAGAGCTGAGCCAGGTTGGAGACCTAATAAGTAACCCGCCGGAGCAACAGCGATATACAACATTGAAGAACAGGCTGCTAAAAACGTTCCAGGTCAGCGCGGAAGCACAATTTCACAAATTAGTATCAGAGATGGACCTGGGACAGCAACGACCATCCCAACTGCTAGCCAAAATGAGCGAGCTGGCGAGAAACTCTGGAGCTGCGGGAGACACACTGAGGAATTTATGGTTAACGAGGCTACCAGCATGGGTACGCGCGATTCTGGCCACCAACAAGGCAGACACCAAGTTGGACGACCTCGCAGAGATGGCCGACAAGATCATGGACAATCTGCGTAATGGAGAGCTTGCCGCCGTAGATACAACAGCCAATAACACAACAACTTCAACTATGGCAGACGTTAATCTAGAGCTACTGAACCAGCTTAGGAACATGGCCCTAGAGATCAAGACGCTACGCAACGAAGTGAACAGCATTGGACAGCGCCAACACCACGCGGGAAGGGTACGATGGAACCGCAATCGTTCCCGTTCCCGTCAAAGATCCCGGACGCCGCAGCGAGCACACAATCCAGACTGGTTGTGCCGATACCATTTCCGGTACCGTGAGTCAGCACGGCGATGCGAGTCACCATGTAACTGGGCGAAGTTACACAAGCAGGAAAACTGAAGAGGATGCAGCCCAAGGCGGTGGTAGCATGCATCAACGTCAACGAAAACCATCGCTTGTGTGTAACGGATTCTAAAAACGGTATGGATTTTCTTATTGATACAGGTGCTAATGTGTCAGTCATTCCAGTCACCAAGGTTAGCATAAAGAAGCGTAATCATGAATGTAACTATAAGCTTTTTGCTGCTAACGGCACCGAAATTAAAACGTACGGTGTAATAACATTAGAACTTAACTTAGGTTTAAGGCGTAGTTTTAAATGGCCTTTTATAATTTGTGACGTAAGTAACCCAATAATAGGAGCAGATTTTTTAAAAACGCATCGACTATTAGTAGATTTATACAGTAGGAAGTTAGTAGATTCAGTTACTAGTTTATATACGGTAGGCACCATTGTAAACTACAATGAGTCAACAATTAAAACGATACAGGTAACGCATCCGTTTCGTGACTTGCTGGAGGAATTTATCGATATTACTAAGCCCGTATCATTCAAAGAAACATTGCCAACACATTCGGTAAAACATTACATCGATACGACCGGACCACCTATGTACGCGAAGCCGAGACCGCTCCCACCTGGTAAGTATCAAAAAGTTAAAGATGAATTTCGCTATATGCAGGAGCTAGGAATCTGTAGACCGTCTAGAAGCCAGTGGGCCAGTCCTTTACATGTCGTGCAGAAGACGGACGGCAATATACGACCCTGCGGAGACTATCGACGACTAAACTCAGTAACGAAACCAGATAGATACCCCATACCAAGACTTAAGGATTTCACATACGGATTAACAGGTAAAGTAGTTTACACACATCTAGATATAAATAGGGCATATCACTTTATTGAGGTCGCACCGGAAGACGTGGAGAAAACCGCCATCACTACCCCATTCGGTTTGTTCGAGTTCCCGCGGATGACATTTGGTCTTAGGAACGCAGCACAGACGTTCCAAAGGTTTATGGACAACACGGTTCTGAAAGGAATCGAAAACATCGGTGAAAAGATAGGTAATGAATACGAGTCATCACTGTCCTGTTATATCGACGATGTCATCATAGCATCGAAAAATGACGTCATTCATAGAGAACATGTTAGGAAAGTATTCGAGCGATTCCACAGTATCGGGTTGACCATAAATCTCGGGAAGAGTTCTTTCGGATTAAACGAAATAGATTTTTTAGGTTACAAGGTTACACCAGCAGGGATCAGTCCCCTACCTGATAAGGTAAAGGCAATCATTAATTATCCACAACCAGAGACAGTCGAAGAGCTGAGACGTTTCCTTGGAATGGTAAATTTCTACAGGTCACATTTACCCAAAGCAGCAGAGTGTCATAGGTATCTCAATAGTTTACTGCATAACTCGAAAAGGAAAGATAAAACTAAAATAGCATGGGACGCCAAAACGGAATCAGCGTACGAGAAATGCAAGGTAAGCCTACAAAGCGCCGTAACGTTATCTCATCCTGTCGCTGAAGCTTCGTTAGCACTTATGACCGATGCCTCTAATACCTGCGTAGGCGCAGTATTACAACAGAGGGTTGACGACACGTGGCAACCACTAGGATATTTTTCGAAAAAGTTATCAGACACTCAGCAAAACTACAGTACATACGATAGGGAGCTACTTGCTATATACATGTCTATCATGCATTTTAAAGATATGATAGAAGGTCGAGATTTAACCGTGTATACTGATCACAAGCCACTAACATACGCAATTTCAAAGATAAGTTCAAACAAAGAAACTCCTAGGCGAATCCGACAATTACTGTACATTAGCGAATATACTAGCAATATACAGCATGTCAACGGCATTGATAATCCGGTAGCTGATGCGTTGTCACGTGTAGAAACCATTGGGTGTCCAACCACCATAGATTACGAAGAATTAGCGACAGCGCAGGAAGGAGATGATCAAATTACACAGCTACTACGAAGTGGAGACTTATCGAGCAGCGTACAATTAAAACAAATACACGTTCCCAACGTCAGCAAAAGCGTGTATTGCGATACCGCCAAAGGGAATATAAGGCCGTATGTACCACCGGCATTTAGAAAAACGGTTTTCGAATCAGTACACAATATAAGTCATCCAGGCGTGAGAACGACTCGTAGGATGATTACCAAGAGATTCTTTTGGCCTGGCATGAACAAAGAAATAGGTAATTGGGCAAAAACATGCGTGCAGTGCCAGAGAAGCAAGGTAAGTCGTCATGTAGTAACAAGAATAGGTAAATTTGAAGCCAGTCAACGTTTCGAGCATTTACACGTGGACATCGTAGGACCACTGCCTACAACACGGCATGGCAACAGATATTGTGTCACAATCATAGATCGTTTTACGCACTGGCCGGAAGCTGTACCAGTAGAAAATATCACAGCAGAAACAATAGCGAAAGCAGTCTACGAAAATTGGATATGCAGGTTTGGTTGCCCAAGTAGATTGACCAGCGATCAAGGTAGACAGTTCGAGAGCCAACTCTTTGATAACCTACTAAAGTTACTAGGAGTCCAGAGGATACGAACCACACCATACCATCCCCAAAGTAACGGAAAGATAGAGAGATGGCATCGTTCTTTAAAGGTAGCTTTGTCTAGTAGGTTAACAGACAACTCGTCATGGGATGACGAGTTATCCACCGTTTTGTTCGGTTTGCGAGCAGCCAGCCGGTGTGACACAGGCCTTAGCGCGGCCGAGCTAGTTCTAGGTCAGACGTTACGCTTACCCGGCGAATTTTACAGTGAGGTAAGTCCGAAGTACAGCGGTGACGATTATACATACGTAGAGAGATTGCGAGAAACTATAAACAATCTTCGTCCCAAGTCACGAAGCGCAAGCGATTCGCGGAAACTGTTCGTGCATAAAGACCTAAATAGTTGCACTCATGTATTCATAAGAAATGATGCGGTTAAAAAACCATTAACAGCAACTTATGATGGCCCTTACAGCGTCATAAGTAGAGATAATAAAGTATTTAGGATACAACTGCCAAATAGACAAGTAACTATTTCAATAGATAGGTTAAAACCAGCCTATATTTTAGCAGAATCAGAACAACAAAAACCAACAGAAGAAAATAAAACTTGCGAAAAACAAGACATCAATAGGAGTAGCACAGGTAGTAAGGTTGTTACTTATACCACACGTAGTGGCAGAGCAGTTAAGCCACCCGTGCGATTTATGAAAACCTAGTTGTAAGCAAAATTTAAACTAAAGAAATGAATACAAAGCAAATTACAACCCGTTGGACATCATTCAGACTCACTTTTTGTTCCGAGTAGCATATGTCTATTTTCGCAAACATGGGCTCGCAACAGTCTAAAAACGCTGAAGTAATCATTGCTCAGAACGGAGCAGGCAACCATGCCCAAGCCGAAATAGAGAGGAAATTGGAATTTTACAGTATAATAACCATTGTCATCGTGACTTTAATCAGTGCAGCGTGCTTATTTATTATCTGCCGATTATTAGGAAGAAAAATGCACGGCAAAGTGATCGAACAAGTAGTGTCGACTATAGAGCAAGGACGCGGAGCTCAGCTAGCTAAAACAGCAGCTCAGCCAGACGCTCAACCTGTCTCAGTGCATTATTGAGTACCCATTCGCAAGTGATTTCAAGCTAATATTCTATTTGTAATCGTGTCCAACGGGTGAATATCAGTGAAATATTGTAAAGTAAGTTAAGACATCTAGTTATACATAGCGATAAGGATTACTGTTTAACATAGTTTTTAGTCCCACAAGAGAGGCAACTGTATAAAAATAAAATAACAATGTATTGGTAATAGTAATAGACATTTATTTTAAGAATCAGTTTCATAACACTTTGTTATCGCATGACGAATACATAAGCAGCGATCAAGTGACGAGCGAACAATATGCTGACGCCTTGTTTGTTCGTTACTTGAGCACTTAGGCGACAAGTAAGTCATTGTTTAAATAGTAGAGAATGATGTATCAAAATTGATGAAACTTGTAGGTTCGGATAGATTATTTTCTGTAAAATATTTTTTTTTAAAAAGGGGGAATATTGTAGGGGCTAACGCTACAAAAGCTGACGCGACAAAATGTATAGTCGCCAACCGGGACTGCGGTGTGCGCAAGCGCCAGTCCCTTACACGCAGTGGTGGTGCAAACATGTCTTTAGACTGAGACATCCGGTAAATCGCGTTGTGTACTATGTTAGACTGTTAATGTGAACTAGGACAATAAACATTCATGTAGTTTCCACGCACTGACTTTTACTTATCCTCCCCACGCAAGGCTACACTGCAACAAGGATCTGTACACACCTCACACCACCACCAAGGGACTCAATAATGGAATGTTTCCTTTGAGTAAAATTTTCTATCTGCAGTATTAAGAGTACTTTCCCTCCAGGTGGCATTACAAAATTCCACCCTGTATATTATAAGAAAACAATGTTGTATGAACACATTAATGTCATGTAAAGCGAAGCTAAAATTAATTGCACTGACCACAAAAAAAAATGACAATGCGTTGTTAAAAATGACTAGTGGTACAGTCAAGGACCATAAATGATGAGCCACTTGCCACCATTCGTATTTTAGCCCTGTGAAGCAAATCGGGTTTAGTCGGTTATATTCGTACATAGTACAGAGCTCCCTTACTATTATTATACTCTTTGGTACAGAGTGACTACCCAAAGTCGACCAATTGCAGGTGTAGCAACCGTAACCAAACGACAATTGTCTTAGCGTAGCCATTGTAACGTTGACGTACAGAGAAATTATGACTGGTGGAATTTCGTTATCGGAAAAACTCGAACCCACGATTCTATCCGAACGCGTAGCGTTTAAGATCACCTTCATGATAATTATGATTACTTTTTGTTAGAAATTAAGATTTTATTATCTATGCGTTACATTGACAGTTAGTTTTATCTATATACCTTACTCTATGGCATGGTTGGCATGGTTCCGCTCTGCTCTCTTTTTGCTTGCCCCGTTCCAAGGCTGACATGGATTCTTTTGTGCTGTCCAATTAATATTATATTTAATCCAAAGACATCTTACTGAAATAATCGTGTTGTGTACAGTCACGAACAATAACATAGAAACGCCCTTAAAATTCATTCATGTAGCAACATTAAATCACAAAAATAAGTATGCTAACTGTGTCCAACAATGGGGCTGGCCGGTGAAAACTTTAGGTAGATGGCGCTAGCATAGCTTTCACCTGTCAAGTTTGTGTTGTGTTTTGGCTTCACTTGTTGACTGCGTTTTTTTATAATATTGAAAGAACTGTGGTGAAAAAACATGTATTCGACATGGCGGATAAGGGAGTTAAAAGCTGAATTGAAGAAACGAGGTGCATCTTTACGAGGAAGGAAAGCAGACCTTGTCGACAGGTATAACCTTAAAACTATAAATCACACATTTTCCCTGTTATATACATGATTTTGAAAGAGTAATTGCTAGTTTGGTTTTCGTTTTCTTAATGTACTTTGATACAAAACGTTTTATCGAAAGTTTATCCCTTCAAGTTAGCTCCCTTTAAGTTTTTTCTATCAAGACTGAACTCTTTGTTTTGTTTACAGATTAGAGCTGTATGACCGGAATTTTAACTTTGGAAACACAGAAACTCAAAGCCACGATGATCCCCTAATGGACGGTCCTCACTCTAGCATGTATCGGGACATTAACAGCAATACTGCTCTACCACCACTAACAAAGATGCATTTAAGGCAATATTTTTGCTTGTAAGTAGCTACTATTATTTTGTATCAAAAATATCTAAATTAAAATTAATATAACTGTAGTCACTCATAGATCCCAAAAATATGTAAAGAATTTTTGTTCAGGTTAGCATTATAAATTCCATGAAAGGTGCATTTTATGCTGGCGCCACACATTGGCCTTGGCCATTGGTTCAGGCTTGACACCAAATCATATGTTAAGCACAAATCAGTAAAATCATGTCCATTATCCAAGCATGTTACACACAATGGAGCCAAATTATGTACAGTTTGTGGCTATGGCATCATGCATGAGCTTAGGTTTATGTAAATCAATTGGTTTAAAGTTAAATATTTTGTTACAGTGTTAATAAGAAATTGGATGAAGCCAAAGGCTTATATGAGTCCCGATACCTTATCTTGGCAAGGGCAACGACTGTAGGGGACTCAACATATATAAAAGGTTTCTGCAAAAAAACTATGAAGTCTCTGCAGCATGAGGTAGATGTAAAAATCCAAAAAAATGGAACTCCACAGGAAATCACACTGTGAATGTCCTGCCGGTAGTGGTATAGAAGCCAAATGTAAACATGTTGCTGTACTCCTATGGGGAGTTGAACACATGGTGCGTGACAAGATAATGTTACTTCACCAAGTGTGTACACAAAGGTTGCAGACTTTTCACGTGCCCAAAGTTGAATTTACAGCGTCACCCATAGCTGCACACAACTTACCAAGAAAAAAACCTGATAGCAGGTTTATTCCTTATGCCACACAAAGAATTAACAAAGAAGAATATAACAATAAAATCAGAAACCTAATATTAAATTACCCAAATTCCACAATGCCATTAAAGCAGTTATTTGATCCTGCTAATCCGTATGCTATTGGAGCAGATCATGCATATACCGCTAACAATCCTGAAAATGAAACTCTGGAAAAACTAAATCTAACACAAATCAGTGAAGAAAGCATCCAAAATATTGAGCAGCACACACGACGACAGAAAAACTGTTCAGTATGGAATGAAGAGCGGAGACACCGCATTACTGCCAGCAAGTTCCACACAGTTTGCCACTTAAGAGATTTGTCAAAGGCAAGTTACAGCAGGCAACTTCTAAATCAAAGACCCTTTACATCAAGGGCAACAACCCATGGAATTATGAATGAAGAGGCTGCTATAAAAGAGTATGAGACAAAATATGGGTTAACAGTCAAGAATTGTGGATTATATATAAGCAAGCACAGACCATATTTAGGTGCCTCACCAGATGGCCTACTGGGAGGCGACACAATAATTGAAGTGAAATGTCCATATTCCACCAGGAATACAATGATCACACCAGTGACTGTCCCCTATCTGGTTAATGATATAGAAAATAATAGTTTACTTTTAAAGAACACTAGCCCATATTATTACCAGATACAGGGCCAGCTATACTGTACTAATAGATCATTCTGTAATTTAATTGTTTATACATTTAAGGCCCTAGAAGTAATATACACAAATCAACACGGTCTAGGGATATTTCATACTCAATTAAATAACTCGAAAAGTACTGGCCGCATTGGAATCTTTTATACACCGATTTGTTTGTAATTTATCTCAGACTAATTCCCAATTCAAATTTTTGAAAATTCTTTTGTTTCGGTGGCATAAAATGTCTTGATGTATAGGAGAGGGAATTTTCATTAGTGCGAAATTTAGAAAACAATACGAATTACGTTTAGTTACAGTTTTTTTTCATTTTTAAACGAAACATAAAGTTAAAATTGAGGTATTGTAGCCATGCAACGCCGACATTTGACGAGGGCGGAGATGTTACGAGCTGTGGGAATGCTGGAAGCTGGATCTGTTCAGCGTAATGTTGCTGAGGCCATAGGGACCCATCAAAATGTAATTTCAAGATTGTGGACACGCTATCGTGCCACAGGTGAAGTAGCGGAGAGGCACCGGGGGCCAAGTCGCATCACTACCCCCAGACAAGACCGATTTTTGCAAATTACTGCGCGAGCACAACCAAATGCAACGGCGACTCAATTGGTCCAAAGGCTGCGAGTGGAACACCAAGTGCTTGTGAGTGACCAAACTGTAAGAAGGCGACTGCATAAAAGCAATCTACGGTCTCGTAGACCACTCCGGGTCCCACCTTTACGGAGAGGCAATCGTGGACGACGATTAGAATGGGTTCGGAACCACGTGGACTGGGGCCGTGACCAATGGTCCAATGTGCTGTTCACGGATGAATCCATCCAGGTTCGGCTTCCATCCAGATTCACGAAGGACGCGTGTTTGGCGAGTTCCTGGACGATGGAGCCGTCTCCAGAACCCTCAGGAAGTTCACCCATACCAAGGAGGAACAATTATGGTTTGGGCAGGAATTCATCTTGGAGGACGGACGGATCTCGTTTGGGTGCGGGGCAATATGACGGCAGAACGATACGTCCAACAGTTGCTGGGGCCCGTAATCTTGCCCCACAGAACACAAATGGGGCAAGATTTCCTGCTCATGCACGACAATGCCCGGGCACACACGGCGAGAACGGTAGCAGCTTGGTTACATACACAAATGTTAGGGCCTTAGACTGGCCTGCTCAATCGCCAGATCTAAATCCCATTGAGCATGCGTGGGATATGCTGCAAAGAAGAGCTCTGAAGGAAGTTCCTGAAAATCTGGCTACAGAAGATCAACTTTGTGCGCACCTCAGAAGGACATGGGACAATATTCCGCAGCAAGACATTGACAACCTTGTTCTGAGCATCGTTGCCGATGTGTTATGAACATCATGGGCGCTTTCTCAGACTACTAACTTCAAGTTTATAAACACAAATTAAATGATTTTTCTATTTTTTTTCAGTTTTTACTCACAAATTAAAAGTTCATTCATATACGGTTTCCGTCTATGCTTCATTTTTTTCCATAAAATCCTGAAATTTTAATCTATACCTTAACGATTATTAAAAAATGGTAGAATATTAAATAACGTATCTTTTAAATATATACATGTCATATAAATAATTAACACATTGATAGTAATTCGCATTTTTAAAAATATCCCTAGACCGTGTTGATGTGTGTATGTTTCAAGAAATGAGGAATTTATTTCCGAGATGTTAGAAAAAGTTGATAACTTCTATAACAATTATTTTAAACAAGCAATTTTGAATAAATATTTATATAAAAATTATGATTTAATTAAAAAACAAATTAATAATATATAGGCTGTACCTGTAATAAGATTTTTTGTTGTTGTTTTCTTTAGTAAATAATTTGTTATTGAGGTGTTAAAATAAAACCAATAAACAATTATTTGAATTTCTTTTTATTATTCACAATCCTTTCTCTAAAATTACATAACATTAAACATATAAAAAATATCTCAGAGGCCAAAGGCACATAAAATGAGAATAAACGTGTCTGCAAAATTTTATAAGTTTTTGTTAAGCCTATTAATCTATAAATGTGTACTCTTTGACTTGCAAGTTTTTGATCACGCTTTAATACAAAACCTGGCAACTGTGATCTGCCTTTTAAGAAAGCAGGTATATTAACTTGTAACAATTAAAAAGTCACATTGCATTTACAGAGGCAGGTAGCGACCTCTTGTGTACGTGATGGAAAATTATGCGGTTGTTAGTTCCAAAAAGTATGCCTAGATGGCGTTAGTAGCAAATCGATGGAGTCAATTTCTTTATTCTTCCGGGAAAACATCATTATAGCTTAAATAACTCAATTAATTCATAAAATAAATCAATATTTTAAATAAAGCTAAATTAAATAGCTAATTGTAATCGACTGTATAAAAAGGCAGGCTTCGGTGTAGCCATCAATGAAATTGAGATTGACGCGTGGCGGTTTTCGGATAGCAACACTCTTTTTGCATGGCGTCTCTAAGTGAGGGTCACGAAGAAAGAAATTTAATTGAAATAAATAACTTTCAAGCAATTCACCTAACCACTATTTAGTATAATTAACCGCAAGGAGCCAGCGTATGGTTCGAGGTCATTAACAAGTGCCCATCTGATGTCCACGCTGGCTCCACATTACGTCTAAGGCGCGTCTAAGACGCCATGAAACATTAAATATATGAAACCATAACAATACCAAAAATGTCATACAACATGGTACATGAATAATGAAGGCAAGTCCATCGGTTCCAAACAACAGGGATAAAACCAGAGTGCGCTGCTACTCGTTGTGAGGATACGGAGCATCCCCACACAGGCAACGATACTGGTTGGATCAGCGTGTTCCCTGTGTTGAAACAGTGTATGGTAATCTTGTAGATGAAGTAAGTTTCAAACCTGCATATTTATGATCTCCACAGTGTTTTGAAGAAGGAACTTTAGGTGTGTGTGTAAATTGACATTTATCATAATTAAACCATTTGTATGACAATGTTGTATGTTTTCTTTCATGAATCCCTTCAAGCTCATCGCCCGTTATAAGTCTCATGCTTAATATACTACCCTGACTAGCTGGTTTGGGTAAGGAATAAACCAGCCTTACAATTTGTCTGCCCAACGTGAAGCTTGAGGAAGTCATGAATGAAAAAAAATTTAAGTAAAATTAAAGTAAAAATTCAGACCACATGGTTTGTGGCTGAATAATGATATATTAAAACTAGAATATTAACTGTATTTTGATTAAAGTATGATTTAAGCACATTTCTTTGTAAGTGTCGCATATTAGGTTATATATGCCACATGTTCATGTTCATAAACTGCAAGCCACTTTTATATTGTTCAACTAGTAGGTAAGCAGTACTGGTGCTGGCTGTAACTTCGTAACAGTAGAAATTGTTATTAATCGTATTCTTATTAACTTGCTATTTATTAGATAAATACACACATCAAAAATGTCTAGGGATCAAGCATTTTTATGCGGATTTCTTGAGATTGAGATGTGGCTTTGTAATAAATTTATGATTTTATAAATTTATATGGATCCTTTTTGGTGCATTTCATAATTTGAATCAGGAACTCTCAATCAAATTCGAGTAAAAGATGAAAATAAGCTGTCAATATTTTCCCTATAAAAACATACAACGCATTGAAGACATTATTAGTGCTACTGTTTCCCTACTACTGATTAAAACCAACGTTATTATGGAGCGGCGACGTCATTTAAGCAGGGAAGAAATGCTCAGAGCCGTGGGAATGATAGAAGCTGGTTCCCGGCAACGTACTGTAGCTTTCTTGTTAAGTTTTTAATTTTTTTTTTTTTTTTTTTTTTTTTTTTTTTTTTAGCTCTGAATACAAGTCAGAGTGTTATCAGTCGACTTTGGACACGTTACCGAAGCACTGGTACCGTGGCTGAGCGCCATGGAGGACGGTATCGCTGCACCACACGGAGACAAGACCGATACATTCAAATCTTAACTCGAAGAGCTCCAACAATAACCGCCATGATGTTAGCCGTGAGGCTTCATCACTCTTCAGGGAACTTAATTAGCGATCAAACAGTCAGAAACCGCTTGCATGAAGTGAACCTTCATTCCCGAAGACCGCTACGGGTACCACCTATAGCAATGCACAATCGTAGGATTCGATATCAATGGGCTCTTGAACACAGAAATTGGGCAGAAGAACAATGGCGTTTCGTGTGCTTTTCTGATGAGTCTCGTTTTGGTATGAGACCAGATACAAGACGTATACGACACTGGAGAACCCCTGGACGCCAACAGCGATTAAAATCCTGCCAGGAAGTCCATCCTTATAGTGGTGGAACCATCATGGTATGGGCGGGTATTTGGATCGGCGGAAGAACTGAGTTGATTTGGATCAGAGGCAACCTCAACGCTCAAATTTATGCTGAGACGATTGTATCAGACGTCATCGTTCCTCTACAAGTGCAAATCGGTCCCTTATTTCAGTTAATGCATGATAATGCACGACCGCACACCGCAAGAGTTGTAAGACAGACTCTCGCCGCAGCTAACATCAATGTCCTGCCCTGGCCTGCTCAGTCGCCAGACTTGAACCCGATTGAGCATGCATGGGATATGCTACAGAGAAGAGCTCTGCCGAATATGGAGGGTATCCAGTCGCAAGAAGACCTTTTTTTGTTGTTGCAACGAACATGGGCGGCCATTCCACAGCGTGATTTGGATGAACTCATTTTGAGTATGCCAAACCGATGTTCTTGTGTTGTTAGTGTTCGCGGTAGAAACACGGATTATTAATTGTTTAAGTTACCCAATAAAATTTTAAAGAAAACTGTTATTTCAGTCTTTTTTTCGAACTTTAATGTTAGTGGTTCAAATGTCAAAAATCCCTTTATTAGGAAAATGGCAAATTTCTTTATTAATGCAAAGGTGACTTGGTTTATCGTTACTGTGACAAACGAAAACACTTTATTTGATGAATCCTTAAAGAAAATTTTAATTAATATCAATCAGGAGAAAAGTTATTGCAAAAATATATGTTGATCCCTAGATACTTTTGATGTGTGTAGTTTAAAAATTAATTATCACTTAGGAACTTGTAATTTCTCCTGATCTTAGTATATAACTACAACTTAGTAGTCGAGAAATTAACCTTGTTGGTGTTTGAATTGATAAGGAAAGGAGCTCCTGTTTTTTTTCAAACATGAATAGGGCAATGTGGATTGACCACCTCCGTAAAGAGGAATTGTTACATGAGCTTAAATATTTCAATGTTTCTACAGATGCTGGATCAACCAGGGACGCACTCCGCAAGCGGTATCGTTGCTTGTGTGGTCTGCAGCGCAGTGGCAGCATAAAGCAGGACGAGTATCCGACACCTTTTACTTCAGACGAGTACACTTATTTATTACAGTACTCTTATGTTCGGAATTTTTTTTCGGATGGGAAATCATCAAATGACTTCTCCCGCTCTGGGCGGAGCAGGAGGGAGTGTCAGACTTTTACTGACTAAAACCCATCCATGTTCCTTCATCGCCCTTTGTGTTCCGGGGCCACGGTATCTCTTTCGAATAGTCCCGCAACCCCGGCAGGCATCGGTCCTTTCGGACCCCTTCCTTTTTGCTGACTCTCTTTGAGGCGCGCGTGGAACACGAACGCGCCGTCGACACGGCCTGTCGTCATGAGACGGACGGACGGCGAGCTAGCCCATAGCCCACAGGCCCGCGCCTACGGTGGCCGGGGGCCACGTGGTGGCCCCCGACGCCCGGGGCGTCTCCCGCGGCGGCCGGGACGCTGTGAGGTTCTCTCCCTCTCACGTTCCGCCACCTCCTTCTCTAGCATTACTGCTTCGCAGAAGGTGACGGCGTCCCATTCCGTCTCGCTCCGGACCATGGCTTGCACCAGGGCCGGACGCGAGAGGTCGCCGCCGCCAATCGCCGCTTCGAGGACACGGCGGTGCTCCGCCCACGCGGGGCACACCTCCACCGTGTGCTCCACCGTGTCCTCCGGTCGATCCTCGCAGTGGAAACACCCGGGCGTTTCCTCCCGCCCGATTCGGTGCAGGAACCTCCCGAAAACACCGTGTCCGGTGAGGACCTGCGTCAGGCGGAAGGTGAGGACGCCGTGGCGTCTCTCAAGCCACTCCTCAAAGAGGGGACTTACCGCCACTATTGTGGCGTGCCCTGAACGGGGTTGCGACAGTCGCTCTCTCCATGTCGCCATGAGATCACGCCGGAAGTATGTCCGCTGCGCGACAATTTGTCGCGGCAGCGGAGTTTCCCCCCGGCGTAGCACCTCCGCGGGCCATTCATGTAGGCGCGCGAGGACTATCGCCTCCAGATCCCATGGCGGCAATCCGGCAAGGAGGCACGCCGCCTCACGGGAGATCGTGCGGTACCCACGGGCCAGCCTTACGGCTACCACCTTTTGGGGCGCGTTCAGGTAGTGGGCTGCACGCAGCCTCAAGGAACGCGCCCACACCGGGGCCCCGTAACGGGCCATGGACCGCACGACTCCCGCGTAGAGCCTCCGGCAGGAGGCGTTTGGCCCCCCAAGGTTGGGCAGGAGCCGCCTGAAGGCAGCCCCGGTCCGTTCCAGTTTGGGGGCCAAACGTCGGAAATGCTCCACGAAGTTCCATCGGCTGTCGAGGACGAGTCCCAGGTACTTCAGCGTCGACTCGACGCCGACGGATACCCCTCCTACCGTCAGTGAGGATCCCGGAGGTGGCGCATTCCGAGGCCCATGAAAGCACATGGCCTCGGACTTGTGCAATGCCACCTCGAGACCCAGTTGCCGGATCCTCTCCACGACTATCGCAACCCCGCGTGTCATTATTTCGGCCGCCGCCTCGTGCGACCCCCCTTGTGCCAGCACCAGCGTGTCGTCTGCATAGCAGACCACGCTGACGCCGCTAGGGAGGTCGGCGCGCAGCACCCAGTCGTACCCAATGTTCCACAAGGACGGCCCTAGGACCGATCCCTGCGGAACACCGCACGACATCTCTCGCCGCTTCCATTCTCCGCTGCGACCGGGGTAGATGACGGCTCTATCCGTCAGGTAGTCCCCGACCACACGACGAAGGTAGGTCGGCACCCGGTGATACCGGAGTGCCTCCCTAATGCAGCTCCAGGGCATGGAGTTGAAGGCATTGGCGATGTCTAGAGACACCGCCAAGACAACCCCACCCCGAGACACTGCATCCCCCGTCGTGAGGGCTCTCACGCGCATGATGGCATCCACCGTAGAGCGCCCCTTGCGGAAACCAAACTGGTGTTCCGCAAGATCCGGCCCCGTCCCCGCAAGGTGCTCGGCGAGGCGGTTTGCAATGACTCTTTCAAAGAGCTTGCCCACCTCGTCGAGCAACACTATGGGCCGGTAAGCGGACGGAGAGTCCGCAGGGCGCCCCGGCTTCCGAATGAGGACCAGCTTCTCCGTCTTCCAACGAAGCGGGAACTGGCCTCTCTCCAAACATGCGCTTAAGAGCCCCTCCAGTCGGGGCCCGAGAGCCTCCGAGGCCAGGACCCAGGCTTTGCCAGGCAAGCCGTCGGGTCCCGGGGCGGTATTTTTGGCACTGAGCCTGCGTACCGCCACTCTCAGGAAGTTGTATGCCTCATTCAACAATTTAACTGAGGAAGATATTACCTCAAAGAAACGAATATTAGCTCGTGCTCAATATTACACAATGAGAATTGCGCGTGTAACCAGTTCATCACCAGAAATATCTGGGCTTAGAACTAAATTAGTTAATGTAATTACCTCATTGCAAGACGACTCTGATGATGAAGACACGCGACCTACTCGTGGACCCTCATCAGAAAATGATGTAGTGAAAAAACCACAAGTGGTATTTTGTTAATGACAGGTTATTTTGTGCCTTTTCATTTAGATAAAATATTTAACATAAAATAAAATTAAACTTATTTAACTTCAACATTGGCAAATTTACAATTTGTCTGCCATACTAAGTAATTAAAATCAACTTATTTTGAGACCACATGGTCTATTGCTAATTAAACTTAACATAAAACTAAATAAATGACTAAATTACAATTGAATTAGAGTCCAGTTAACATATTTCTTTATTTGGTGAATATTTTAGGTTATATTTATGAAGCATGCTCGCTTAGCTAGAAAACTCCGCCACTATTGTATTGCTTAAACTAGTTGGTTTGAAGTACTTGCGAGTTATGTCTTCAGCTAAAGTGCCTCTTCACCAAATATATTTATTAAAGAATTATGCAACATGATCGCTTAGCTAGAAAACTCCGCCACTATTGTATTGCTTAAACTAGTTGGTTTGAAGTACTTGCGATACATGCTTAAGCATTAATTTCTTTGACTGTATTATGTTGTTTCTTATACAGATTGCAACAAACATTCATACTAGAAAGTGTCTTATTATTGACTCTTACTCTTACTTAATTAAAAACTGTTGTATGTTTTTATTACAACTGAATATTATTGTCGTTGATAAATTAAATGAATTGTCACATAAGGAGGTTAAAAGATTTGTAGGTATGGCGGGCTGGTACCGTAGATTCATTCAAGATTTTTCGAAGATTAGCAGACCACTATGTAAATTAACATGTAAAAATATAGATTTTATTTGGACTGATGAAGCTGAAGAAGCTTTTAATAAACTGAAATCAAGTTTACTCTCAGCTCCAATTCTTAAATGTCCTAACTTTGACTTACCTTTCTCAATACAGAGTGATGCTTCATCATATGCTATTGGTGCAGTATTGACACAAACTTATGATGGATTTGACCATCCTGTTGCATTCTGTAGTAGGTTACTCAATAAACATGAGGTTATCTACACCACTACAGAACGTGAATTATTAGCAGTTTTGTTTGCTTTGGAACAGTTTAGGATGTACGTAGAAGGTCAAAAATGCAATATTATTACTGACCATGCGTCACTGCAATGGTTTTATAAACTAAAAAATCCTTCAGGGCGACTAGCTCGTTGGAGTATTCGCCTGAGTCAATACGATTTTAATATAATACACAGAAAGGGCAAAGAAATGGTTTTACCGGATGTATTGTCAAGAATTAAAGTAGAGTCAATTGAAATTTCAGATAATGTTAAAGATAAATGGTACTTAAAAATGCTAGAAGAATGTGAAAAGTATCCTCATAAATTTCCTAACTATACTGTTAGAGATAACAAATTGTTTAGACATTCCAAGAATAAATATAAATTAACTTCACAATTTTCTTGGAAACAAGTGATACCGAATGAGGATGTGGGTCCTCTACTGAAACAGTTTCATGATGAACCCACTGGCGCCCATAACGGAATATTTAAAACACATAAACGAATAGCACTACACTATTTTTGGAGAAATATGTATGAAGATATAATAAAATATGAAGACTCATAACTTGTTTGTCCTAGTGGTAGTTAGTTAATATTTGGACGAAAGTATGACAGACGTGGAAATATGACTACAGGTGGTAGGAGTCCACTGGAATAAATGCAGGTTAAGGCTTCCTAATGGTAATGAATCTAGGTGTCCAATTTACTTCGTTAACGCGGTTATTCATATGGACTACCTAGTGAACTAAAATACTATAACTCTCTGGTAGTTATTTGAAAATGTGCTGTGATAGGTAGAGAGCACTATTAGTAATTAATTTACCATGACTCCTTGATTAGGGAGGTTGTGTATTGTGTCGACCTGCGAAATTGCGAGAGCTCCTTTCGGGTCAGTGTAGTCTTGTTTATTGCGATTAAGCATAACCTTTGCAAGCATGTACTTTATTGTTTAGGTCATGCAATTTTAGTAGTTAGTAAAAGAAGATACGCGGTCTTATCGTACTTACCCTATCTTATTATTATTTTGGGATTACATTAAATGTTGTAGGTTTATGACTCAACATTTGAGTATTTAGGAATAATTTATAATTAAGATCTATACATCTCACTTCTTAGTGCTCTAGCTGGACAAGGGATTGAAATCCAGTGCTAGGTAGGTGGAAACAAAAAAAAATTTTTTTTTACTTAAAATTTTTTTTTAAACAGGGTAAGATGTGCTGTAACAATTAAAAAGTCACATTGCATTTACAGAGGCAGGTAGCGACCTCTTGTGTACGTGATGGAAAATTATGCGGTTGTTAGTTCCAAAAAGTATGCCTAGATGGCGTTAGTAGCAAATCGATGGAGTCAATTTCTTTATTCTTCCGGGAAAACATCATTATAGCTTAAATAACTCAATTAATTCATAAAATAAATCAATATTTTAAATAAAGCTAAATTAAATAGCTAATTGTAATCGACTGTATAAAAAGGCAGGCTTCGGTGTAGCCATCAATGAAATTGAGATTGACGCGTGGCGGTTTTCGGATAGCAACACTCTTTTTGCATGGCGTCTCTAAGTGAGGGTCACGAAGAAAGAAATTTAATTGAAATAAATAACTTTCAAGCAATTCACCTGACCACTATGTGGTATAATTAACCGCAAGGAGCCAGCGTATGGTTCGAGGTCATTAACAAGTGCCCATCTGATGTCCACGCTGGCTCCACATTACGTCTAAGGCGCGTCTAAGACGCCATGAAACATTAAATATATGAAACCATAAAAATACCAAAAATGTCATACAACATGGTACATGAATAATGAAGGCAAGTCCATCGGTTCCAAACAACAGGGATAAAACCAGAGTGCGCTGCTACTCGTTGTGAGGATACGGAGCATCCCCACACGGGCAACGATACTGGTTGGATCAGCGTGTTCCCTGTGTTGAAACAGTGTATGGTAATCTTGTAGATGAAGTAAGTTTCAAACCTGCATATTTATGATCTCCACAGTGTTTTGAAGAAGGAACTTTAGGTGTGTGTGTAAATTGACATTCATCATAATTAAACCATTTGTATGACAATGTTGTATGTTTTCTTTCATGAATCCCTTCAAGCTCATCGCCCGTTATAAGTCTCATGCTTAATATACTACCCTGACTAGCTGGTTTGGGTAAGGAATAAACCAGCCTTACAAACTGACACATTTTTCACTGCAAACAAGTCCTGGACATTAAATCCTCTATCAGCCATGACACTATCACCGTCATCACACAAATTAATCAATGAGCTGCGTTCAATCATCTGCCTGTCACTTGTTGCTCCTCCATAACCTCGTGAACAATAAGACAGGAGTCCACATGGTGTTGACCCCACCAAAAATTTAATGGTGTTTGTGTTTTTATATGAGCTGTATGTGGCTCTCTGAGATATTGGATTACTTGGCTTAACAATAGGTATTTCTGTTGCATCAATAATAACTCTAGTTTTTTTATTATGATCTTTGAATATCTCAGGCATGTAATAATCCACTAAATCACGTCGGGGCCAAATATCTATGAGGGACCACACATCATATAAAAAGATTATCCAAGTTACTAATATATTTGAAACAACTGTTTTGCTTACATTGAACATTTTAGCTATTTCATAATCTGGTTTATTGCGTCTGAGCTTTATCAATAGCATTAGGAACTGGTCTTCAACTGACGTACTGACCACTTGACTCCAGCGGAATTTTAAATTATTTGCCATTGGTAAAACAGTATTGAGCACTAGATTAAATTTTGAGTAGGATTCTAATCCAGTGTAAAACATAACTGCCTCATCATCTGTGAACAATAAATCTGTAGAAAAGATTCTTAATGTAGCACTTGTCTGTGTTCCTGAAGACTTATATACTGGGTGAGGGATTGTTTTCTCTAGTTCTTCAGATACTTCTGCTTCTATGTATTGTTCACTGACAAAATTTGTGTTATGATCTTGGGTAGAAATGTTTAAATTATCAGGAAGACTCAAATATTCTGCACTGGTAGTTTGCACAGCTGATGTTTCTGTCTCTTCAAAGAGTGCTTTTCTAATATTTCGGTTTGTTATCCGCTCTGCTCTAGCTTGAGCTTCTAGAGAAAGAGTTTTAGTAGTCCAGGAAAACAATGTTGGGACAGCTGTTTTTTTCAGATAACGGTGCTTGTTTTCAATACCTAGAAACAACCAAAATGGATAAAGAACACATTTTTATTAGGATTTCATATTTTTAGACTACAATTAATGACGTACCTGTATAAAAACTAGTTTTATGGTAATCTGTTTCCAAGAAATGTTTATGACATAACCTCGATTTTTTTTCCGGCTTGAATTTTTGTCTCCTTATGGCTTTTAGCCACTTTTTTGTCATTGCTGAATCTTTAGGAAACTGATGCGCACCTATTTCCTTACAAAAGGTACTTCACAGATCTTTGGCATTGTGAAAATAATTATTTAATCAAAATGTTCATACAAAATTCTTATATTTTGGTTAAAGCTATGCTAGCGCCACTTTGACAGTTGCCAACCCCATTATGTATACGTTAAATTGTGTCAAAATGAACTACACCTTTTTATCAAATTTTCGTTAGCAATAGATTACCAAACAATAATATTAACTTTTAGTTACATAATTATGAACCCAAGGAAATTTCAAAAACATATTAACAGTACAGTTTCGAAATTATGTAAACAATTACAAAGCAGCAGTTTCAAGCAGCTTGAGTTCGGAAATAACTCGCAATTTGGATTCTTAGGGAACACAAATTGTGATTTTACCTAATTGACAAAATCAGTCTGCATAAACACACACAGACAGCATGATGATGCATACAGGATCTTATTATATTATTACTTTTTAGATATTTATCATTAATCTGCGTTAAATTTATTGTATAAGGTAGCTAGTAGCCACCAGCGAGTGGCATCGACTCGCCCGTCGACTGTTTTTATTTCCGCGTACCGTCCTAAAACTATTGTGCTATTAGATTCTTAAGCCCCGTATTCATGGTAAACATTTGTTTAGCAACAAAGTTGAATCAACGTGTTGCGGAGTTGCTGTCAAGATGTTGCTGGCAACACTGAGTGTTGCAGAGTTGATAGCGTCATGTTGACAAGCTCTCGCCCGACAAGCGTAAACATCAGTTTAGCGAAAATTGTTGACGTGTGTGAACGTGTTTGCAACAGTTTATAAACATGGCAGTAGTGTGGAGTAATGATAAAATAATGCAACTAATAGAATTATTTCAATCAAAACCATTATTATGGGATTCTTCTATAAAAGAATACAAAGATAGAAACAAAAAGAACGATGCATTCGAAGAAATTTCTCAAGCCCTAAATATACCCAAAAAAGATGTCGAAACTAAAATACATGTACTGCGTACTCAATTTAATAGAGAGAAAAAAAAGTTGTCGGCAAAAAAAACTACAGGCAGCGGCGCAATAGAAAAATGTAAATGGATTTATTACGAGCCATTGGAATTTTTGATATTTGGTGCAACTACTTCTGGTGAAACAGATACTATGAATAAAACAGTAAGTTGTTTTTGTATATAATTTTTATTGTACTATTGTCTGTAAAATTATTACAATTACGGTACATTATTTTGCCATGGAACACTTCCCTCTGGAGTTATAAAGTAATCGGCAAACTGTTCTCTAATACAAAAAGCTGATTGTGATGCAGGCCTGCCCCGTCTTTGCAAATCAATCATAGGAAACGAACCTAGTTCCCTTCGCCATGAACCTTCTAATAGGTTACCTTCAGAGTCTTCAAAATCAAAAGTTTGTGGAGGTGTATATATGGATCTGGAAACTGTGTTACGTCTTAAGAAGTTATGTAAATATACACAAGCAATTACTACGAGTTCACAATTGGCTGGTTTTAACGGAATAGGTTTAGTGAATACACGGAACACCACACATAAAATGCCAAAAACATTTTCTATAATCCTCCTAGCTCTTGATAGTCTGTAATTGAATATACGCTTTTTGTTCCCACGTTCATGAATGCCAGGATATGGTTTCATGATGTTCTCCGTTAGCGCGAAAGCACTGTCACCTACAATAACATATGGAATTTCTGGTCCACCTTGTGTTATTGGTTCAGGACGTGGCAGTTTAAGTGAGTTTTCTAACAATGCATAATAAAACGGTGTTTCCTGAAATATTCCACTGTCGGACGACCGTCCCTTAGCTCCATAATTTGCGTATATAAAGTTATAATTGCCATCTGCAATTGCCAGAAGTACCATGCTGAACTGATTTTTGTAATTGTAGTATTCACTTCCAGAATTATTTGGCGCCACAATCAAAACGTGTTTCCCATCAATGGCTCCAATGCAATGTGGAAAATTCCATCGTATTTCGAATTCACGACTTATTTGTTTCCATTCCTGCTCCGAACTTGGAACCTACAAATATAAAAAATAATAATAAGATGATAATTTACAGGTAGATGAAAACAATGCACTTGAAAGTGGTATGGAGTTAGAGCCATCTCAATCACCAAGTCTTACATCGAATGCTACAACATCTACATCTTCAAGGAAAAGAAATAAGACAGATGAATCAAGTGAAATATTAGAGGTTTTGAAAAGTGCGAAAAAAAAGATGGATGAAAAGGAGAAGAAGGATCCATTTGATATTTATGGTGAATATATTGCTGCTGAATTAAGAAGTACCATATTAATAATATAATGTATGATTTAAAAATGGGACGATATAATACATATGGATATCAAACGGCATCTTCTCATCCATCATCCACACCAAATAATGTCCAGGAAACAGAAATAGGGGAAATTGAGAGACAGGAAACAAATAGACTAGATGCAATACAAGACGAAACAGAAGATTCGGCTATACTAAACTTAGTTAACTATCTCAGTGATGAATCAACACAATAGCATATATCAACATATGAATCAACACAATAGCATATATTTTTGTGTTTTTTTTTTATTATTAAAATACTTGATTACACAAATAGTGTTCTTGTACCTACCTTGACATATCCTGATAGTGAGTTAATAAGTTCTTGACATACATCTGGTATGATTTTGCTAATCAATTGTTTTGATACTCTGAATTTGTATGAAAGAGAACTGTATGAATCTCCAGTTGCAAGATACCGTAATGTAATAGCCAGCCTCGTTTGAGGTGAAACTGGCTGACGAATTGTTTCCCTTTTGGCTATTGATGGACCAATCATTTTCAGAAGATGTTCGAAATCACTTTTCGAAATTCTCGTAAAGTTACCAAATGATCCATCTCCCATTCTGAGGTCACTCATCAAATTTCCTCTTTGCAAAAGATAGTTTCGAATCCACCATCTTTTTCTCTTTTTTTTATTAGAAATCCTATACATCAGATACAGAAAACACAACAACACTACCTCCTCGGGCAACATTTTAACGCAGACTGGCGTGTGGACAACCTGTATTGATTTAAACATAGTTGCTAGCAACATTCTCGCCGCTCACCAACAATGTTGATCAACTGTTCCTAAACAAATGTTTACCATGAATACGGGGCTTTACGGCAACATTGCAAATCATACAGAAGGGATAAGCGCGCATTACGGTTGTTTTTAGTTATCGTGCAGTGCAGCTACATAAATATTTCCTGTGTTATTGTGATTAATTACTATGAGAGCATCGAGTCACTATTTGTTATAACGGTATAATTCACACAATGCACACACCCACATACACACACACACACTCACTCACACACACACACACATTTTTGTTTATTACTATTTTTCTAATATTTTTATTGTTAGTTTATTTAAAAAATTAAAATCAGGACGTGTTTTACCTAATTAAAATTATTATGGACATGTTAATTTAAACTTTATTGTGAAGGGAAGGAACTGACCTTTCAGGATACAGTATCATACTAGTCTGGAGGTCAGAGTCTCACCTGAAAGATGCACTTGTAAAGTTCATAATAAAGATTTGTCTATTGTCTATTGTCTATAATTGAAATCGATGTAAAATGAATAATAACAACGTGCCATTTCGTATTTCTACATAATATGACAAACACAAAATCGTTGTTCCTAAAGAACAGGGACTTTCGGTTACAGACATTGCAAATGAATTGGGAATTACGGTGAGTTTTCAATGTATTGTTGATTTTTTTTATATAGGCTTTTTAATTAACAAAAAGTTCAAATTAATATTATTATCTCTTTAAATTTTCTGTATTGTTCTTTAATTATTATTCCAATAAAAGCTATTATTAGGGTGCTGCGCGTTGCGCAGCCGTTTTTAGGGTTCTTTATTAAATTACTTAATTAGTAACAGTTTACTTAAATGCACTTTTTTTTTCAGAGAAAAACCGTATATTTGTGGTTCAAACGGTGGGAAGATGAAGGTGACGTTGTTAGTTTTAAAAGTAGTGGTCGTCCACGAAAAACTTCCGCGGCGCAGTAACGGATTTGTGCGTATTCAGGACAAATCAACTTCATACCGCGTATCATCTGCAACGATTCGACGTCGCCTACACACAGCTGGCATACGTCACAGAGTTCCGGCGCAAAAATCACTTTTAACTGCACGCCATAAACAACAACAACTACAATTTGCTCGACAATATTTAAACTACGATTTTAGCAGAGCCATTTTTCTGTTGAAAAAGTGTTTGTTTCTTCTGCTGATGGAGGTTTGTCTTTATGGCCACCTAATAACACTCGTTATTTGGAAAGAAATATACTCCCATCTAGAAGAAGTGGCCGGATAAGCTTCGGCGTTTTGGGCTGGATGGCAGGAAGTGGACCCGGTGAATTGGCTGAGATCAGTGGTCGAATGAATAGCGAGCAATATACCAGTATTTTAGAAGAAGTTTTACTGCCTAGTCTGGAGGTTTACTTTCCCGAACTGACGCCTATAGATTTTGTGCAGGACAATTCAGGGGTCCATAATTCTCGATTCACTCAAGCTTGGTTCAATCGCAACCAAAATTTCGTGAACTCGTTGCCGTGGCCGCCTAAAAGCCCTGACCTCAACCCTATTGAATTTGTGGGGGCTGATGGTCCAAGAGTGGGACAGCAACCAAGCTAGAACCAGAGAAGCCTTGGTCAGAAACGGCCACGAGATATGGGATAGTTTTAGAGGCAATAATGCATGTTACAATATGGTTTCGTCAATGCAGGAAAGGTTGCAAGATGTTATAAACGCTGAAGGTGGCTACACAAGATTTTAATTAATTTAATCACCGACACCTCGTATTTAAAATTAACAATGGATAACCATTGTGTAGCGAAAGTGAATTATACTTGATTAAATTGTGATTTTAAATCAATTAATATATATTTGAATAACGTTTGGTTTAAACATAAACAGCGCTTAACTACGCTATTATATTTATTAGGCCTTATTAATAATGATTCAGTTTTGTAACGAATTACAACACTGATTCTGTGAGCTCTTGTTTTAGTTGTTTTATTGCAGTAACCAACCACTATTTATTTATAAAACTGTAATATATTCATCGCATTGTATTTGTCGTTCAGCGAGCTATGTTTGAGGTTTCTCTTAAGAATAGGATCCAAAATAAAATCTTACAGCAAAGAACAAAAGTACCAGACAGCTTGGACTACTAGCAGTGGACTGATACAGGCTGATGATGATTCTATTCACAAATCATCATCACTGAATTCGTCCAATTCAGAAACCATATTAAACAGTGGTATATGAATAAACTTAACAAGAACAGGAAAAGTTGGTATACACTTTTAATGTCATTTTAATGTATCCATGACAATTCCTATAAAACGTATAATTTCTATTACATGGATACATTTTGTATACATGTTATAGAAATTGTCATGGATACTTAAAAATGACATTGGAAGTGTTAACTTTTTATTGATTTTGTTTCGTTTGTTATTACTGTGAAACCAATGTATACTTAGTTTTGACACAGTTTGATGGTTAGGTAATTTAGAAAAAAATGTCGTACACATTATTTTTGGGAACTATATTTTCTATCACCAAAATTTATATTTGTCATCAAGTTGTATCACCTAATAAATAGATCTATCGCCACGAAATATTTTCGTTCTCAGATAAACAAAAATTGTTCCCAGGTATGAATTATCAAATTAATGTTAATATATGTGTAAAATAAGAGATCGATAACCAATAAAATTATATTGCATTACATGAATATAAACTTCGTTCTTATAATAACAGTTTTGTTACTTAAATAATAGCTCTGTGCTCAGAATGGTAGATCTGTCATCAAATAAATCGATTATCGATCCCTGACTGCGACTCCTTTTTATTTGATATTTTGTCACCAATACAGTAGTAACATTTTATTTCGTTCAGATATTAAATTAATAGTATTCGTTACCAATTTAATACATCAATTTATAATTTTAATGAAAAAATGATCAAAGGGGCGGAGACAAATTGGCGCGCTTTAAAAATTGACCAATCCGGCCTCAACGATGGGTTGTAGGTAACTAGGTTCGATCACACGATGCGCGACGCGGGCGGCGTGCGAGAGAGATGCAAGTTTACTTCATTCGCGATTTCACGTTCATTGTTGTAGGTGCATTTTATTATCGTTGTGGATAATTTGTTGTTTTAGTTAATTTCTTAAATGTTTATTTTTGATTATGGCATCAAGTAGTGGTGAAGGTAATGCAAGTCATTCAAAAAGTTTATCGTCGTTTGTCGAGCAATCATTCGTGGAGAAAGTGCCGATATTGGAGTCTGATGAGGAAAATGAGGAAGGTACTGACACTGATGAAGGCACCATACCAAAGAAGAAACGGTCGCAAAGCAAGGATTGGATTTTCGTTAAAAAATTTGAAGACAAACACAGTGCTGAGGAGTATATAAAGGCTGAAAAAATTTAGTCTTTTCTGCGAACGCATGATGTAGAGGAAGGGAGAAAAAAGTACTTTAGATGTAATAAAGTGGTGCGGAAGGGACCACAGTGTTCAGCTCAGTTGTATTTACTCATGTACTCATTCTCGGATGAAGTATTGTTGTTTCGGACAGATTCTGATCATGACCACGATTCAAAAACGCTCGCTTGTTATGGGCTTAGTGACAGAGTAAAGGAAGAAATAAACAAATTATACGACTTACATCTCAAACCAAAAGCCATACTTGCAAATTTGACTAAAATTGATGGTATTAAAGTGCCAAAATTGTCCCAAGTAAGGACGTATTTAATTGACAGACGCCGTTGTAAATACGGACAGCCCACGATTAGCCTAGGCGAATTGGAAGCTTGGCTAAGGTCTCATTCACCAATTCCTGACAACGAACATGAAGTTTATGTTATTGGGTATGAAGTGATTGAAGAAACTAGTTCACCACGCTTTAGATTTGTACTATCAACAAAATATCAAAACGATTTCATCCATTCGGGCTTGGGGTTGCCACTAATGAGGCAAAAGAAGACTTTAAGTTGTTGTTCGATGCCATCAAGACTAATATCTTTAACTTGTACTCACAAACCTTCAAACCAGAAGTTCTAGTATGTGACGCAGCGAAAGCAATACAAAATGCATTTATAGAGGTATTTGGTGAAGATGTCACAATTCGAATGTGTTGGGCACATGCTAAAAAAAAAATTCAGGCTCATGTAGAGAAAGATACGCGAAAAAATGTTCACAAAGATTTGTTGACAGATGTGGATTCTCTCCAAGCAGTGACTGATTCAGAAACGTTCGAGTTAGCTTCACAAGCATTCTTGAAGAAATGGGAGGATGAGACAACTTTCATCCAGTATTTTAAGGAGCAATGGCTCATACAAAACCGTAACTGGTATTTGGGGGCTCACATGGGTTCACCAGCGACTAATAATGCACTAGAATCACATAACCGAGTAATCAAAGATGAATACACGCTCCGTGAACGTTTGCCACTGTCTCGTTTTTTGACAGTTGCTTCAGAGTTTGTAAATGGATGGTCGTTAGCTGTCGATGAAGTATTTGCGACATTACCAACTATGACTCTGAAAGACTGGACAGAAGCCTACCAATGGGCTAAGTTGCCTAAAGAAGTAATACTGACGTATAGTGACGATGCTTTTAAACACTACGAAGTACCGGCTGGTAAGGCAAACAAAATACAAAACTTTGAAAATACATGGACTGATTTTGATGAATACAAAGTCCAATGGTTCAGCAAATGGAGAGTGGATCTACCGCACAATATTGATTGGATGCATGGGAAATGCAACTGCCCTGCGTTTTACAAGAAATATATGTGCAAACATATTATCGGATTAGCCATACGCTTAAAGCTGGCCAACCCCCCACCAGAAGCAAAAAATGTGCTTATCGGCCAGAAAAGAAAAAGGGGGCGCCCTTCGAAATCCAAACCAGCGCTGATTATTCAGTGGTAATTATTTTAAACAATAAATATTGATTATTTTGACTTTAATTGTTTTATTTACTACTCTGCTAAAATTTATTTAAATATAATTTATACTACCAGTGGAAATTTAAAACCTTGGGAGTCTAGTTAAGTAGCAGAATCTTTTGGTTGAAACGATGATGACAACCCTAATTTATTATTTGAACTTAATGCAATTTTCTAGTAACATAATATGATTTATTGGTGATCTCTTTAAATTAGTTTGCTTAAATACTTATTAGGACACACCTATTATAATACATACAAAAACATTTATTTGGTACTAGACCTTATATCTCAGGATTTTAGGTGATTTATTGTGGAACTGATTTTGCATTGTTCGGTGACTACATTTTGGTGACAGATCTACTATTTGGAGGACAAACCCT
This sequence comes from Xestia sexstrigata, assembly GCA_941918905.2. Lineage (NCBI taxonomy): Eukaryota > Metazoa > Arthropoda > Insecta > Lepidoptera > Noctuidae > Xestia > Xestia sexstrigata. The sequence continues at coordinate 18,374,703 of OW799205.2, forward strand.
ATTATTTAAGAAACACAAAACTAATTAAATTGGTGATAGCTTAAATGATACCCATTATTTTTGAATGGTGGAAGTTAAGATATTTTAGAAAATGTGACAATGTATATACACACATCAAAAATGTCTAGGGATCAAGCATTTTTATGCGGATTTCTTGAGATTGAGATGTGGCTTTGTAATAAATTTATGATTTTATAAATTTATATGGATCCTTTTTGGTGCATTTCATAATTTGAATCAGGAACTCTCAATCAAATTCGAGTAAAAGATGAAAATAAGCTGTCAATATTTTCCCTATAAAAACATACAACGCATTGAAGACATTATTAGTGCTACTGTTTCCCTACTACTGATTAAAACCAACGTTATTATGGAGCGGCGACGTCATTTAAGCAGGGAAGAAATGCTCAGAGCCGTGGGAATGATAGAAGCTGGTTCCCGGCAACGTACTGTAGCTTTAGCTCTGAATACAAGTCAGAGTGTTATCAGTCGACTTTGGACACGTTACCGAAGCACTGGTACCGTGGCTGAGCGCCATGGAGGACGGTATCGCTGCACCACACGGAGACAAGACCGATACATTCAAATCTTAACTCGAAGAGCTCCAACAATAACCGCCATGATGTTAGCCGTGAGGCTTCATCACTCTTCAGGGAACTTAATTAGCGACCAAACAGTCAGAAACCGCTTGCATGAAGTGAACCTTCATTCCCGAAGACCGCTACGGGTACCACCTATAGCAATGCACAATCGTAGGATTCGATATCAATGGGCTCTTGAACACAGAAATTGGGCAGAAGAACAATGGCGTTTCGTGTGCTTTTCTGATGAGTCTCGTTTTGGTATGAGACCGGATACAAGACGTATACGACACTGGAGAACCCCTGGACGCCAACAGCGATTAAAATCCTGCCAGGAAGTCCATCCTTATAGTGGTGGAACCATCATGGTATGGGCGGGTATTTGGATCGGCGGAAGAACTGAGTTGATTTGGATCAGAGGCAACCTCAACGCTCAAATTTATGCTGAGACGATTGTATCAGACGTCATCGTTCCTCTACAAGTGCAAATCGGTCCCTTATTTCAGTTAATGCATGATAATGCACGACCGCACACCGCAAGAGTTGTAAGACAGACTCTCGCCGCAGCTAACATCAATGTCCTGCCCTGGCCTGCTCAGTCGCCAGACTTGAACCCGATTGAGCATGCATGGGATATGCTACAGAGAAGAGCTCTGCCGAATATGGAGGGTATCCAGTCGCAAGAAGACCTTTTTTTGTTGTTGCAACGAACATGGGCGGCCATTCCACAGCGTGATTTGGATGAACTCATTTTGAGTATGCCAAACCGATGTTCTTGTGTTGTTAGTGTTCGCGGTAGAAACACGGATTATTAATTGTTTAAGTTACCCAATAAAATTTTAAAGAAAACTGTTATTTCAGTCTTTTTTTCGAACTTTAATGTTAGTGGTTCAAATGTCAAAAATCCCTTTATTAGGAAAATGGCAAATTTCTTTATTAATGCAAAGGTGACTTGGTTTATCGTTACTGTGACAAACGAAAACACTTTATTTGATGAATCCTTAAAGAAAATTTTAATTAATATCAATCAGGAGAAAAGTTATTGCAAAAATATATGTTGATCCCTAGATACTTTTGATGTGTGTATATTATTACTCGTGACTGTACAGTGTAAATATTGCTGAGTAAATTAGTTCCACAATATCGAAATCCGAGTTGTTTATTTTAATCTCTGCTCTAAAGACATTCGACACGCGGCTGACGGGTTGTCCAAGATCCACAACCTGTAACAGTTTATGGTCGCAGTGTGCGGGTTCATCGGAATATAATCCAGGGTATTAACTCTGAGCTCCAGAATGCCGTTGGCTAATGAAAATCGTCGGAGTGATGTATTGGATGGCGGCACAAGTTCCGATGCCAACAACATAACCTACAACAATATTGAAAAACTACAAGGAAAATCAAACTATCTAAATTGGAAATTTTCTATTCGGATGCTGCTGACGCTGGATGGTGTATGGAATGATGTCGATGACACGGACAGTGATGCTGCGCGCGATGTTCGTGCTTTGGCGCGTATTTGTCTTTCAATACAACCAAACCTCTACCTACCAGTTTTTCCGTGACGCCAAAACTTCAAAAGAAGCGTGGAAACGTTTGTCTGATACGTTTGAGGATAGAGGCCTTTATAGGAAAGTATTGCTTCTGAGACAGCTTCACAGGACTGAGTACAATCAATACCCCAACATGTCAGATTACATCGAGGGTGTGATGAGCCTTGTCGCACAACTATCTGACATAGAAAAAGTCATAGAAGATGGTGATATGCTCGTCTCTAGTCTAGAAATAGCGAGCTTGACAAACAATCTAACCAGTGAAGTGGTGCGCACTCGACTGCTACAAGAGGATCATCGTCGTAACAACAACAACCTAGACTATTCGGCTCACCTAGCCAACAAGAAGAAACCGAATAAGCTTACTTGCTCGTACTGTAAGAAGAGTAGTCACATTGCCAAGCGGTGCTTCAAGAAGAAACGGGAAGAGAAAGGAGAGAAACAAGAAAAACACTCTTTGTTTGCTTCAGCCTATTTAGCCTGTAGTTCTGATGAGTTCATCGTGGACAGCGGCGCGGCGCTACGGCTCATATGTGTGTAGACTCTAAGCTTGTTCAGAATGCTAAACAGAAGAAGTGCACTATTTCTGTTGCTAATGGAGAGCATTTAGAACTCTATTATAATTTGGGGCCATTTGAATCTGAGTTCCTGATAGTTGCCGTTTGGAATAGCAATCTGCGAGGAACGTTACTTTGAAGAAAAGTAACCAAGAGACTTTATTTGCTATTAATGTATTGTTTAATGTTTCCGACATTTTTTTTTCTAAAGCAGAAGGTAATGAGCCAGTGACCAAACTATATCTGTGCCCTATGACCATCAGGCAATAGAATTTTTTCAGCCAGAAGCTGGACCATCAACTGCTTCAACCAGTAAAGCACAACAGACGAGAGAGAATAAGCTACTAGGAAAATGTCGCAAATACATGAAAAAAGTTTGCCAGCTGCGAAACCGATTGAAAAATTTCAAAAAGAAGGATATAATAAATGTCATTACTGAAGATATAGCAGTAAAAAAGTTGTCTGAAAAAACTATACCTGCATTTGCCCTGCTTTTACAAGGACAAAAAAGAAACTTTAAAAAGAAAGTTACTGGCCGGAGATTGTCGAAAGAGGATAAAATTACAGCTTTGAGAATTTATAAACGCTCTCCAACGCGTTATCGACTTTTACGACGGTTGTTCCTGTTACCATCAACCAATATATTAAAAATTCTGTTACGGAATAAATTGCCATTTGGAGTTGGAATAAATAAACCAATGTTTACGGTGCTGAAAAGATTTACAGTGACTCAAGCACCAAGTGATAATTATTATACTTTGATGTTTGATGAAATGTCCATAAAAAAGCATTTCCAATGCAACCCCAAGGATGACATTATAGAAGGTTACCAGGACCATGGTACCCATGGTAGGTCACCAGCTATAGCGTCATATGCTCAGGTTTTTTATGATCTCAAGCATAAGAAAAAGATTCAAACAACCAGTTGTCCACTATTTTTCAAGTGCATTTTCAACTGCAGACAGACTTGCAGTGCTTTTAAAAGAGGTGAGCCATAAGTGAACCTAGCCTAGCTGCACAAGTGCTGAGACAATCTGTAGCAGGAGGAATGTTGGCGAGAATATCAAATGGTAACTATATAATGTTAAAATACAAGTTAGTTACTTATATCACTGTAGTATTGATAAAAAGCTTAAAAATTTTGTTAACCATAATAAAATGTTTAAATTTCAGATTCTATTGGTACTGAAGCTGCTGTGACAGCCAGTCTGGTGGCAGACATGGACAAGCTATTTGATTTAATGAACGCTGACTGCCCAGACTTAAGACGAGGAAAACCTTATCCTACCAATTGGTCGTCAACAAGCTCTCACACAAAATTTTTCAAGAATATGAAAGTATTTTTTTAAACAATGAAATTTTTTGGAAGTCCTCAAAAACCGCCATCACAAGATGGATGGCTAACAACATTAAATGCGTTTTTACGACTTCGGAAAAATTTGGACGTGGTTAATATTACCAGGCTGACTACCAGAAGGCTGCAGCAGGACCCAATTGAAAATCTGTTTGGATGTATACGGAGCAGCTGTCGGTCCAATACGAACCCTACGTGTGGCCAATTTATGGCATGTTTAAAAACGGCTATTCTTAGCAATTTGTCCATCTTGATTGGCAAATCGGGAAATTGCGAGAATGATAACAATACAATAATGAATAACTTTGATACTTTTTTATCAGTCTCGCAATCGCAGCCCACAAACACAAGCACAGAAACTGAATTTGTTGTTGAGGACATGCCTGAAATAAGGGAAGAAAATATTGAAGAAGGGAATGCGGAAATTCAGGCCTGTGCTTATGTGTGTGGGTTTATTGTGAAACAAAAATAAAAACGAATGCAAAACCTGCCACAAGACTTTTTTGACACAAACAATGGATCCACAACATTTATTTGCAGAGTGCCGGGAGTATATAAAAAAAGTTTAAATTATGTAACGAAGCCAATGATAGCTTGCGTTAAGTGCTTTGCAATACTTGTAAACAAAATTTTATAAGAAAATGGCCATACAAAACGCATAAAAAAAATATTAAAGAAAATATCATTTCAAAAATTAACTTTGATTTCCTCAACGAATGTGTAGAACACAAAGAAACAAACATTGAACACATTATAAACAGTGTTTTTAACATTTGTTCCAAACGTTTTTGCATACTTATAAACAGATCTTTTTCCCAAGAAGCATCAGCAGCTGCACTCAATCGCAAAATAAAAATCATTCTCCACAAATTTAATAGTAGTACTAGTAGTATTTCTTTATCGCCACAATATTTTGTGTTCACCAATAAAAGTATACTGTAAGGACCCAAAGTTTCTCGCCAACCCACTTTAGATTAACCAGAGATACAAGACTTTGATGTCATTAACCTTTGTAACAAAATGAAATAATCGAATATTTTTTCTTGTGGGTAGATAGGTAACGAAAAGTCTAGTATTTTAATGACATAACAGTTTCCAGAAACTTCCTTACTGTGTAGTTTTATTGGTGAACACAAAACATTGTTGCGATAAATAAAAACTTGTGCGTTGATGTCAGAAAAATATATAATTCTATAATAAATATCCTATTATTGTTTATGGCAACACAAAGTTAGTTTTAGTTTTTTTTTACTCTATGGTCAACAATCAACATTGTCTATGTTTTTTTCTCTCTTCCGTTTGCCATTGAATGAACGTGCGTGGTGTCTGTACATTACGGTGAAAATTAAAGTGTTTATTATCAAGCAAGTTATTGCAATCGAGTCAAGATACCAGAAAATATACAGTCCACACGAGCCCATTGAAGGTAGCCTCCGATATCAGGCCTACGAGCTTATACCGAGGTGAAGCCGTCCACATTGGTCACACGAGCCGGATATCTTGACACGACGACAACGACGACGACGACTAAAGGTACGAGGAAACATTAGTAGCTTCATTGGTCCATTAAGCAAGTCCAAGTTCCAGTCCTACGATTCGTCATCAGCGATTCAGCGATTTGCTGCGAGAACGCTCATCATCACTGCGAGTAAGCACGTACGTACAGCGGGGCCACGTGACGCAACAGAAGGCAGCGAAGGCAGAGCATACGGATTTTCAGGATATACTTGCGATTATATCAAGTATCGATTGCTGCGAGAAGATTAGTAAGATCCGTACTTCAAGAATTCGACATACATTTTCATTTTCAAGAAATTGCAATAATTTGAAAGAAGAATCGATCGGCCATTTTCTGAATCATCTGCGACTTCTACGAGTGCGAGAGGGATAGGACAGCGGCGTCATCATTCAAAGTTGGCGCGCGGTGAATTCGACCAATTGCAACGCAGCGAGCTACGGTCAGCGAGGCACCGGTCGGCTCTTATTGGTGCAAAGTGCGGTTAGGTTGGCACGACCGGAGAACAGCGTGCAGTGAAGTGAATGAGTGAACAACAAAGTGCGCGCTCCATAGCGGCCATATTTTCTACGGACCAAAGCGTCATCTGAGTTAAAGATAAATTGTTTTTACACTTTAACTGCAATTTTAAGTTATTTTATTGTCATATAGTGTCTCAATTTAGTTTGGTAAAATGGATGATGCGATAAAAAGGTTGCGAGTGTGCAGGGGATACTCTAAAGGTACAATCACCAGGTTATATACTTTTGTAGCCGAATCGAACGAATTAAATGTAAGCTCAGTGGAAGCGCTGATAACGAAAAGGGACAGATTATTAGCTGCTTTTGAAGAGTACGAAAATTATAACAAAGATATCTTGGCATTAGATTCGTCAGACATAGAAAATGTAGTGGACATGGAAAATAAGTATTTCCATTGTCTGACGCTTTTAAATGAAAATATTAAGTCAAAAAGTACAAACAAGGGAGGGAAAACCTCGGAGTCAGGTAATAGTGTCATTTCTAGAACTAAATTACCCCATATCAATATATCTAATTTTACAGGAAAATATTCGGAATACGTAAACTTTATAGAAATATTCAAATCTGTAAATCCATAACGACCCATGTTTGGACAACGTCCAAAAACTCTATTACCTGCGATCATTCATCCAGGGCCCACCTTACGATTTAATTAGTAATCTTCCTCTTGTCAGTGAAAGTTATGACAATGCATTGCAGTTGTTAGACAAGCGATTTTATAACAAATATAAGATTGTAAATGAGCACGTAAACACTCTCTTAGACTTGGACAAGCTTACCAAGTTCCCTAATGCTAATGAGATTAGGAATTTTGTTTCTGTAGTGAGGCAGACACTAAGTGCTCTGTGCAACTTGAAGGCAGCGGTGGAGGCTTGGGACTCTGTTAACGACACATAATCTGTGGTCGAACGAGGCCGCTCAAGTTGGCAACACGGCCCGGAACCGCTAACTCCACTTCCGCGCGATGGCCGCCGCCCGCGCCGGGTCGGCGGCGGCGCGCCGCCATTATTCATTGCGAAAACAACCCGGCACCGTCAACATCTAGCGATAGCCAATATTACTGTAATACTTTTACCTCTTATTTCATTAAATTCATTAAAAAAGTTTAACTTCCATACATCGCATTTTTAATGTGCCTCCTACAATCTGCACATAATTTGGTGACCCCGACGTGATATCTGAGGCGAGAAGCGTAACAGCTACCTACCGACAAGACTCCAACAAGAAAAAGGAATCTTTCTAGTCGACGAATTCTGCAAATTCTACAAGGAATTGCGCGCCGGCCGCCTCGGACAACGCGACCAGATTGAACGACGAGTCGCGACAAGCTGTACCTGCTGCATCTGAACGAATCTTCCTAGACAACAACTGGGAATCGCTGATCCAAATTGCCCAAATCCAGGATTGAGGAAAACTAATGCTGTGGACTGTGGTGATGTGATTTTCTTATTGTCGTTCGTTGAGAAAGTGGCCATTTTGGAGGTAAAGGTAAACAATCATATTCAACTTAAAATCGCTGTGAACTTCAATTTGCCTCTTGTGTGACGGTGTGTCAGTTTCGCAAACTTTTCTTTTCGTTATTGTAATATAACGACGAACTTCGTACCTACAATACTAACTTGGGTACCTACCTACATTCATATCGCTTTCCTAGGAGAGTCAAATTCATACTTATCTCACGATAAATATTAAGCTGTCTTCGCTAGGTACATTACAGAGAAACAAGCGATTATTCTCGCAAGATATTGGTACGTACTAGAATATTATGCACGCTTACATTTCGCGCTTATTTCGTTGAGTGGGCGCACGATTACCTGGGCATGACATTGCTACTTATTTACGTTTCACTACATTACTGACGAAATAAACGCCTATTTTGTCATTATTGTAACCAAAAAACGATCTGCGCTATGATTGCTTGTTCCTCCGCCTAGCTTTCTGAGACAACGATAGCTAACTCCAAGTATTACCTACTTCGTAATACTTAGGTCATTTGTAATAATACTTCAAACTCCTTTGTTATCTAACTTGTAACAAAGACGATCTTCTATCTTCTCCGTCTAGCGTTCTGAGACAACGATAGCTACCTGCGAGTATTACCTATTTCGTAATACCTACTTCGTAATACCTACGTCGTAATAAAACTTCAAACTCCTTTTTTACCTAATTTGTAACAAAGACGATCTTGTTCCCTTACTTCATTAAAGGAAGTTAATAATAATAAAACCCTACTTAGAGTGTCCATAATAATTGCGTGATACTTTCAACGGAAATATTGAAAACCCTTCTACCTGCGACTTAGTAAAATATAAAACAAGTAAAAACTTCCCGCCATTTTATACTGTGACAAGTTTAGATACAGTTAGTGATTATATTCGCCGACTATTCCAGATTCCGAGATTCCACCGGAACGCGAAGACTACGCTGCACGGCTGCACGACTATTGCTGCGCGTGGGTCACGGCGGGTGATAAGCAGAGTAAGCTGAACTGAAGGTGACACTGGCGCCATCAGCCTGCACTCGCTGCGCTCCGGGCTCGTGGGATTGGATTGTCGGTACCATTTCTTGTACCTATGTTGTTTATTGGCTATTCATACTTTGTTTGAACGTTGTTTGCCTCTTCGTATTTTGCATTGGTACTTTCCTTATTGAATAACAATGGCGGACGACATTAAGAAGCTTCGACAGCTTCGCAGTAATGTAAGGGGTAGAATCACTTTATTCAAGAAACATGTTGAGTTGCTAAAATCAATTGATCCCAGTCAAGTCACAAAATTACAACTTACCGAGTTGCAATTAAAGTTAGAAAGATTTCAGGCATTGTTCTCCCAATTTGATGAACTACAATCTAAAATTGAAGCCCTAGAGCTTGAATCTGAAGGTGAGCTTGTTGAAAGAGGATCGTTTGAGGAAACATTTTGTAACTTAATTTCACAAGCGCAGCTGATAATTGAAAACATTTCACAGACTCAAGGCGGGTCTACTCACAATAACAATAACGTTGATAATAAATCCGAGTGCAGTGGTTCATCCTGCAAAATAAATTCTAACATTAAACTACCAACGATAGATCTTCCAAAATTTGATGGTAACTACTTGAAGTGGCTCGAGTTCCGGGATACTTTTGACTCGCTAATTAATAAAAATAATTCCATTCCGGAAATAAATAAATTTCATTACCTCCGGTCTTCACTGGACAATGGTGCTGCACTTGTTATAAAATCGGTTGCATTCACTGCTGAAAACTACATGTTGGCATGGCAGCTCTTGTGTGATAGGTATGACAACAAGAGACTGTTGATAAATAACCATTTAAAGTCACTGTTTAATTTCGATGCCATCACGAAGGAATCACATAAATCTTTGCGTTATATGATTGACTACTTCACAAAAAATTTACGTGCCTTAAATTTATTAAAGGAACCCACAGAACACTGGGACACAATTATCATTTACATGATGGCTTCTAAACTAGATGGCGCCACAGGTCGCAATTGGGAAGAACATCGGAACAACTTATCGGTTTGTCCAACTCTTGATGAATTTTACCAATTCCTTCGGAATCGAGCTGATGTTCTAGAAACTCTGTATTTTGGTAAATCAGATGTCAAACCTCAGCGTTCAAACCCCCAAACTAAATCTTTTGTATCTTCAAGTAGTACTGAAAAGTCAACCAGTAAGCAGTGCGTTATCTGTAAGCAAAGTCATTTGGTTCACGAGTGTGAAAAATTCAAAACTTTAAGTGTAGACTTGCGCCTGAAAGAGGTTGCTAAGCATAAGCTTTGTCCCAACTGTCTTCGCGGTGGACACAATGTCAATCGTTGTTTCCGAGGTCCGTGTAAATTCTGTCGGAAAAAACATAGTACGTTGTTACATGAAAGTGAAGAATCAAAACAAACTAATAATATTGAAAATTCCAACTTACCTTCAACTTCTGGGTCGAATTCCAGCGTTGCACCTGCAGTGTCGTTATCGGTCGTGATGGCGAGCCAGGTGTTATTATGCACGGCCCTGGTCGAGATAGTCGACCAACAAAATAATACTTACCTTGTGAAGGCATTGCTAGACAACGGTAGTCAGTCCTCCTTCATTACAAAAAACCTACAAAATAAATTAAAATTAGATTTCACAAACAGAAATCCAGTCACGGTCAGTGGCATCAATAACGCGGTTGTAAATACTGCTCAATATTGCAATTTACAATTGAAATCTCGTTTAAACGATTTTTGTGTCACTGTGTCATGTCTTGTCATACCACAAATTACTAGCAAACTTCCAAGTGTGGGCATTGATCCATCACAACTAAACTTACCTCACAATCTTCAGTTGGCTGATCCTGAGTTCTTCAGTCCTTCTGACATCGATATTCTGTTAGGTGCAGACATTTTTTGGGATATTGTACACCCAAGGTTAATTAAACTAGGTCGAAACAAACCTACATTACAACACTCTAAATTAGGCTGGTTAATATCCGGACCTACTAGTGTTGATAACAGTCGCAAATTAAATTTTAATAATACTGTATGCAACTTTTCTCAAAGTATTCAACACACATTAATAAAATTTTGGGAGGTAGAAGAATTACCTCCTATCAAAAAACATTTTTTTTCTAAATCCGAAGAGTTGTGTGAAAGCATCTTTAAAAGGAATACTAAACGATTAAATGACGGTCGTTTTCTAGTTACAATTCCACTAACTGATTCTCCAGAACAAGCTCTCGGTGACTCATACAATGTAGCACGTCGTAGATTTATTTATTTAGAGCGAAAACTAAAGAAGTCACCTATTCTAAAGGAGGAGTATAAATCATTCATTCGTGAGTATGAACGCCTGGGTCATCTGTCTCTAATTGAGCGTCCGTCTTTTGGTTATTTTTTACCCCACCATGCTGTAATACGTCCCAATAGTGAAACTACTAAATTACGAGTAGTGTTCGATGCTTCGTGCAAATCTACGTCCGGAAAGTCCTTTAACGACATTCAACTGGTGGGGCCAGTTATACAAGACGATCTTCTGTCAATTTTACTGAGATTTCGTCGAAATGCTTTCGTTGTAACCGCCGACATAGAGAAAATGTACCGGCAAATATTGGTTGATGAGCCTCAGCGAAATTTACAGTTGATTTTGTGGAGAGACGAAGAAACGCAGCCGTTGCAGGTACTACAGCTGAACACTGTAACTTATGGCACGGCTTCGGCTCCTTTTTTGAGCACAAGATGTTTATTAGAGTTGTCGCGTGAATGCGCTGATAAAACCGACGTACAGCATGTTATTGAGCATGATTTTTACGTCGACGATTTGAATACGGGTTCTAACTCAAAACAAGATTTAAAGAATGTTGTTCATGAAGTCATTAATAAGCTTTCAGAAGCCTGTTTTCCTTTACGCAAATTCCGGACAAATGTTCCAGATGTTCTGGAGAATCTCCCTATAACAAACAACTGTCAAGAATTTAACAAAGAGTCCACGGTTCTAGGTCTGAAGTGGTATCCGCAAACAGATACATTAAAGTTTTCCACAGAATTCAAAATTGAATCGAAAGTCACAAAGCGCACTATTCTATCTATGTCCTCTAAAGTGTTTGACCCGCTGGGTTTATTATCAGCAACTATTATTATTCCAAAGACAATATTGCAACAACTCTGGTTATTAAAAACCGATTGGGATCAAGAAGTCCCAAATCACATCAAACTTCAATGGGAAGAATTCATTAAAAATTTGCACTATATTTCCAATCTTGAGGTGCCTAGGCATGTGGTCTGCCCAGCACCAATTAAGGTAGAATTTCACTGTTTCACTGATGCGTCGCAGACTGCCTACGGTGCTTGTTTGTACGTTAAGTCACACGATGCACTAGGCGAAATACATAGTCATCTTTTTTGTGCCAAGGCGAAAGTAGCTCCTATAAAACCGGAATTAACTATACCGCGTCTTGAGTTAATGGGTGCTCTATTAGGTGCTAGATTGCTTACAAAGGTTCTTCACTCATTAAGTAGGAAAAATATTGAAACTTCACGTGCTGTTTTGTGGACAGATTCAACTATAGTTTTGGGATGGATTAAGACCCAACCAAAAACCTTAAAAACTTTTGTATGCAATCGAATACAGGAAATCCGCGAACTTACCGCTCAACATGAATGGCGCTATGTGCCAACTCAAGATAATCCGGCAGATCTAGCTTCACGGGGAGTCAAACCCCAGGATCTTAAAGGTAACAATCTCTGGTGGCACGGCGCTTCCTTTCTAACTGAGCCTGAAGATGAGTGGCCTCAGCCTAATGTTAACTTACCAAGTAACACATTACCTGAAACGATGGTTAGTTTAACTACACAGTGTAACCAAAGTTTCATTTCATTTATAGACAAATTTTCTAAGCTCTCTAGACTACAGAGAGTTCTAAGCTATGTACAACGTTTTATATACAACTGTAAAAATAAAAATAATAAACTGAAAGGCAAACTGACCATACGAGAATTACAAACTTCATTAAAAACATTAGCTAAAATATCGCAAACTTATTCCTTTGAAAGGGATATTCATTCTTTAAAAACAACAGGATCTGTAAATTGTAAATCCAATATTCTATCATTGAATCCATTTCTGGATAATGAAAACATCCTGAGAGTCGGGGGACGCATTCAAGGTGCTTTGCAACCCTATAATAAAATACATCCCATTTTAATTGATTCCAAGCATACATTTACCAAACTTTTATTTGCAGAGGAGCATCTGCGTCTACTACATTGCGGTCCTCAGCAATTACTTAGTTCGATACGAGAGAACTTCTGGCCCATTGGTGGCAGAGTTCTTGCTACACAAACTGCAAAAAAATGTGTCAAATGTGTGCGGACAAAGGGTAAATCCGTTCAAACTTTGATGGGTAACCTTCCTCATCCTAGAGTCAATCCTTCATCACCATTTGAAATCTGTGGTACCGATTTTGCAGGTCCGTTCCATATCTCCAGCCGTAAGGGGCGTGGCGCCAGAACTAGCAAATGCTACTTGTGTCTTTTTGTCTGTTTCTGGTCCAAGGCCTTGCACCTTGAAGTTGTCAGTGAGCTAAGTACCAATGCATTTATTTCATGTCTACGTAGGTTTATTTCCAGGCGAGGAAAGCCTCGAATAATCTATTGCGACAATGGTAGGAACTACGTGGGGGCAAACAACGAGTTGGGCAGAATGCTTAAGGCCGCCAATGAGTCCGCGACTGAGTTCGGAGCGAGCGAAGGTATTGACTTCAAATTCAGTCCAGCTTATGCACCCAATTTCGGTGGAATCTGGGAAGCTGGTGTTAAAGCGGCCAAGTTCCATTTAAAACGAATCGCAGGCAATTCTAATCTTACATTCGAAGAGCTTTCCACTCTGTTCGCACAAATTGAGGCAATATTGAACTCGCGTCCGTTGACACCTATGTCATCAGATCCGTCAGACTTTAACCCATTAACTCCCGGCCACTTTCTGATCGGGCGTCCGTTGACATCACTGGCATCTCCTATCGTAGAAAAATTGTCGATCAACCGATATCAGCATTTAGAAAAACTGAGGCAACATTTTTGGAAAAGATGGTCGCAAGAATTTCTTTCCGAGCTACAACAGCGAGTCAAATGGCGTCGATCCAGCGGCCACCCTATCAAGATTGGAGACGTAGTCGTAATCAAGGACGACCACCTGCCGCCAATGAAGTGGACCCTGGGAAGAGTGGAGAAACTTTTCGTCGGACCAGACGGTCTATGCAGAGTTGTAGATGTAACCACAAATAAAGGAATCGTCCGGCGAGCTCTAAACAAAGTCTGCATCCTGCCAGTTAAAGATCCAGAGCTTCTTGAAAGCACGGCTTCCAAGGGGGCGGAGGATGTTAACGACACATAATCTGTGGTCGAACGAGGCCGCTCAAGTTGGCAACACGGCCCGGAACCGCTAACTCCACTTCCGCGCGATGGCCGCCGCCCGCGCCGGGTCGGCGGCGGCGCGCCGCCATTATTCATTGCGAAAACAACCCGGCACCGTCAACATCTAGCGATAGCCAATATTACTGTAATACTTTTACCTCTTATTTCATTAAATTCATTAAAAAAGTTTAACTTCCATACATCGCATTTTTAATGTGCCTCCTACAATCTGCACAGACTCTATTCTACTGGGCATCTTGGTGCGTAAGTTGGACCTATACAGCTCCCGGTCCTATCAACTGGAGCGAGACCAAGAGCAGGACCCTACGGTTGAGGATTTTTTGGCATATTTGGATAAGCGTGCCCTCGCTCTAGAGAACACGGATGTCCAGACAGAGGCAGCAGAAGGGGGAAAGCGACAGGGTGCAGCCATGTCGTCAGCCAAGAATAAGGTAGCTTTAGCAGCAACAACCAGGACCGCGGTGGAGTGTATATATATTCTAATTCCTACAGCACGGGTAAAGGTGTTTGCAAAAGATGGACGAGAAGTTCATATAAAGTGCATACTAGACTCAGGTTCTCAAGTATCGCTGATATCACTACAAGAGCAGTGAAGGTCTTAGGATATACTCCTAAGCGAAAAGATATTAACCTCATTGGTGTGACAGAGAGCCAGAGCAGAGTCAGCTATTGTATTCCTTTAAAAGTAAACTCTTTGATATCCCAATTTAACACTCTAGTTTGCTGTCACGTAGTGGATAAAATCACTTGTAACTTGCTCAATCACCAGTCAGCTTAGAAAGCATATAAATCCCTGATGGTGTCACTTTGGCAGATACAACTTTTAACCAACCTTCAGAAATAAATATGCTAATCGGTGCTGATATCTTTTTCCAGGTCCTCCTGCCGCTTGAGGAATCTCAGCGCTTGCATGCATCCAGTGACCTAGGCGACCAGCAGCAATCTTCATATCCAGGCATCATAAACACGAAATTTGGCCATGTCATTGCCGGAGCAATGGCATCTAACATCATACAAAATCAGGTTGTATCTCTAATTTGTACTAAGTGCGAATCAGACGTGAGCGACAGTGTCAGGAAGCTTTGGGAGGTGGAGAGCGTTCCGGAGTTACTAGTAGAAAGGGATTCAGAGCAAAACTTAGCTGAAAATATTTTTATAAATTCAGTAAAACTTGAAAATAAAAAATTCACTGTTGACTTACCTTTGAAGCTAGAAACCTGCAAAATAAATGAGACTCTAGGAAATTCATTTGAACTAGCCTTACACAGGTTTCTCAGTCTAGAAAAAAGACTGCGAAGCAACATTAACTTACTTACTGATTATCAAAAGTTCATAGGTGAATACATAGAGCTTGGTCATGGGCACTTTGTCGATATTAATTCTTACAATTTCTAAGAAGATCCAATTTATTTTATGCCACATCACGCTGTAATAAACGAGCAAAGCAAAAGTACTCGAACTAGAGTTGTGTATGATGCTTCAATGCAAACCAGTAAAAGGATCTCACTGAACGATATTTTGTTGAATGGACCTACAGTGCAGAAAGAATTATTTGATATTGTTTTGTTATTTCGATTTGGAGAATTCACTTTCAGTTCAGATATTAAGAAGATGTTCCGAAATATTCTGGTAAACCCGGAACACACTTCACTCCAAAACATTCTATGGCGCGACGACCCTAGTCAAGCCATAAAATGTATGCGTCTTGACACTGTCACTTATGGTATGAAATCTTCAAGCTATTTGGCAACGCGCTGTTTGCTTGAACTTGCACAAAGGCATGAGCATGAGCTACCGCTAGCATCATTTATAATTAAAAACTGTATGTATGTTGATGACGTGATCTATTCATGTTCTGATATGCATCAATTGCTTGAAGCTAAACGGCAGTTATGTGAAATGTTAAGTTATGGAGGCTTTAGTTTACATAAGTGGGCTTCCAACACACCTTCTGTTCTATCTGACATACCAGAGGTTGAACAGCAATTCAGTGAGCTTGATCTGCAAAAGGGCAACTATAATATGAAAGCTTTGGGGCTTGCACTTGATGTTCAAAAGGATTGTTTTAAAATAAACAGCCCAGAGCCATTTAATGAGAATATAATGACAAAAAGAGGGGTGCTTAGCTATATTTCTAAGTTCTATGACCCCATGGGTTTTGTTAGTCCGATTGTAATTAAGGCCAAAAGTATCATTCAAAAACTATGGTCACTTAATATTGGGTGGGATGATAAAGTACCTAATGAGCTAGTCGACGAGTGGCTTCAATTTGCTAGAAGCTTGGCTGCCATGCAACCTATCAGTTTAGACCGGCACATCCCAACCATCAGCGCGGTAGCTGTCCAGCTGACCGGCTTCGCCGATGCCTCCAGCACGACGGGGTACGGGTGCTGCATATACCTACGCGTGGTCGACAAAACTGGTAAGGCTGAATTATCCTTAATCTGTTCGAAGTCGCGAGTAAATCCACGAGCGAATGCATTAACCATACCCAGGCTGGAGCTTAATGCTGCATTGCTTCTATCCGTTTTAATGGAGCGATTATGATACTTTACATAATAATATTCAAATTGATGATGTATACCTATTTACCGACTCCAAAATAACTTTAGCTTGGATTCAAACTGAACTCACTAAACTACAGGCTTATGTATCGAACAGAGTGGGGGTAATTCAGCAAAAAACCGATAGGTGGCGCTGGCTATATGTGCCTTCCGCAGAGAACCCGGCTGATTTGATTAGTAGGGGTATCAGCCCTCAGGAGCTTCCTACTTGTGCCCTCTGGTGGGAGGGACCGAAGTTTCTGCAATCAAGGTACAACTTTGATACTGAAAGGTTAGTCTTACCTGAAATGAAGGCGAACTCCACGTCCACTCCGGCTAAAGTGGTGTTGACAGCAGGTATACAGCATAATATATTTCAAGTAATAAATAAATATTCAGAGATAGGAAAGATGACGAGGGTAATTGCATATGTGCACAGATTTTGTCGAAACCTAAAAGAGAATACAAAACTCAAAGGTACTCTCAGTCCTAATGAATGCAATGCATTCAATAATTAAACATGAGCAGTCAATTATTATTGTGAAGAAATAGACTCGTTGCGGAAGGGTAACTCCGTGCGAGGGCCACTGCAAACCCTACATCCATTCATGGATACAGATGGCCTGGTCAGAGTAGGAGGTCGTTTAGACAATTCGGATATACCGATTTCACAGAAACATCCTATCATTCTACCGCGAAAATCTCGAATAACTGAACTTATTATACAGAGTGAACATGTTAGGTTATTACATGCTGGACCTAAGTCACTCCTAGCCAACTTAAATCAAAAATACTGGCTAATTAATGGCATGCGACAAGTCAAAAAAGTTACTCATAAATGCTTGGTTTGTTTTAGGCTGAAAGCTGGTGCAGCGAAGCATTTAATGGGATCCTTGCCTCAACACCGCGTGACATCATGCAGACCATTTCAAAAAGTAGGCATGGACTTCGCTGGGCCAATCCAAGTCAGGAATTCACGTGTAAGAAAAGCTATAGTCAGTAAAGGTTACGTATGCATATATGTATGCTTTGTCACGAAGGCAATTCACTTAGAGTTGACTTCAGATTTGTCAACTGATGCATTCCTGGCGTCTTTTAAAAGGTTTATCAGTAGGCGTGGTTTGCCCAGCGACGTATTTTGCGATAACGGTGGTTGTTTTCGTGGGGCAAGGAACCAGCTAGCTGAGCTGTACAAGCTTAATAGTTCTGCTGATCACCAGACGCTTGTGCAAGCTTATGCCGCGAGAGAAGGCATCAAGTTTCATTTCACGCCTAGTTATGCACCGGTATTCGCAGGGCTTGCAGAAGCAGCTGTGAAAAGTATGAAGTACCATTTAACAAGAATTGTATTAGATGCTGCATTAACTTATGAGCAGTTACACACTGTTTTATGTCAGATAGAGGCCGTGCTTAACTCGCGACCTATTTTGCCTCTTTCTAAAGATATCAATGATTACTGTTACCTGACTCCAGGCCACTTCCTTATAGGTACAGCCCTTACTATGTACCATGAAGTAGATGTTTCAGAAACCAAAGCAAATAGACTGAGTTTCTGGCAAAAATGTATACAATTACAACAAAGATTTTGGAAAGCTTGGTATAAATATTATTTGAATACTTTACAGAATAGAAGTAAATGGTGTCAATCTATGCCTAATATAACTGTAGGTGCACTTGTACTTATTAGAGAACCCAATGCCCCCTCCTTTGGCGTGGCCCATGGCACGTGTAGTGAATGTATTTCCTGGAAATGACGGCAAGGTTCGAGCTTTGCAGCTTAAAACAGCTAATGGTAAATTATATACTAGGTCATTGCAAAGCATAAGTGTACTGCCTATTGAATAGTAATTTTAAAATTTAATTTAAAGATGTCGTTCTATCTATTTTATTATATTATATTCTATTCTGTCTATCTAGATGTATGTTCTATTTTTATAAGTAATTATAAAAACTAGTTACTCTGTCAAGATATAAATAATATTGAATACGTACCTGTTATTGTAGGGTGTTTATAATAGGTATTGTGTTAACAAATACATAATATTGCATACTTACCTAAGGTTGTGATAGATACAGCAGAAACTTAAGTTTGGATACGTAAATACATTAGTTATAAGTTGATTATCGTTAAGAGTTGTGCTAACCTGTAACCTTATACCTTACTAGTTTCTTAAGAATGTACTTGCCTTTGATTATGTTAATGTTTAAGTAGAGCAAGCAAACTTGAAAGAAAATGTCTTTTTGTGTATTTAAATTTTGAATGATGCAATATTATAGTGCCTTCCTATTAGATAGTATATAAGAATTGTTGGCAACACCAACAAAGGATTTTTATTTTTATATACTCGCAACATTGTATGTGAGTCGTCAAGCGAGATCTGTGAAAGTAAACACGCGAGTTGTTCGTCCAAATAAATTATAGATTATTATTTCAAGAAGTTAAGAGTTTGCATTTACAGTCAGTCATCACGCACCCTACCCTACCACCGACGCCAACGACCAAACCAGCAAATCATACAGTCCACTCAATAAGATCCCAACATTTTGGTCCATCTCACCGGATTGGCGTGGTTGGTAAGAGGTGCACAATTATCTGCGTGTGTGGCAACGTGTGTGAATTCCAAGAAAGGACTTAGTACGAGCAACATACAGCGACAACTGCAAGCGTTTAAATTTCTAAAAGAAATTACGCAAGTCATCATAATTATCACGTGAGTTTTGAGTCGTCATCAAGATCAAGACAGGAAGTTCATATTTCCGTCCGCCATTGGAAATTTGGAGCCATTTTAGTTGCACGAATTATCTAATTTCCCATTGGCTGAAGAGCAGAGCGAAGCTAGCTGCGAGACGGAGGATTCTACTGTCGGCAACCTAACCACGCAAGACCAGCAGCCAACCGAGCGCGGCTGCGAGTGAAGAGCAATATCTTCCATCCCACTCGCACTTGAACAAGCCCACTATAGAAGTAAGAAGTTTTCGGAAGTTGGCAGCCCTGTGCAGCAGCATAGACAAATTGTGTGTGCGTACGATTCGATTGGATCATTTTTCTTGTAACTCGTTAGCAACTTTATACCGAAGCGTTATTTATGGTTCGGCGTACAAGCGAGTTTAGTGAACTTTAGTGTTTATTTTACGAAGTCCGCCATATTTTGCTGTACTGAATAGATATCTAATAATAGATAAAACTAATTAAGTATTAAGTGTTATCATAATAAGTTACCTAAAATAGGCAATAGCTGTGTGTAAAGCTTTAAGTGTTTACCATGGCAGAGCTCAAAAATCTTATAGCGTCTAGAGGATACGTGAAAGGAAACATAACTAGACTTTCAGTGCAAAGGTTTAAGGACGATACCTACCAGGGTATTTTAACCAAAAGGGAGCGCTTGGTAAAAGCATTTTCAGACTATGAAGCCTATAACATGTCAATATTAGCATTAGACCCCGAAGATAAGGAGGACTATGGAGAAGTAGAGGAAAAATATTACAATACTCTCGCTTCAATTAACGCAGAGATAGATAGGTCTAGTGCCACTCAGTCTCATGGTTCTGTAAAGGCTGAAGCTCAGCCTGCGAATTCTAAAATGCGTTTACCAGCTATTCAAATTTCGGCTTTTACTGGTAAGTACAGTGAATATACACCCTTTGTTAATTTATTCAAGTCTGTGATAAACAAGGACAGCAATCTAGATAACGTTGCTAAATTATATTATCTAAGAACATTTCTTAAGAATGAACCTTTGGATTTAATAAAGAATCTTCCACTTACTAGTGACAGCTACATAGAAGCACTAAGGCTATTAGACGAACGTTACAATAACAAATATAGAATAGTTAGTGATCATATTTATTCCTTGTTAGATATCAGTGTTCTGTCAAAATCAACACCACAGAACATTCGTGATTTTGTTTCTAAAATAAAACAAGGGCTAGCTGCATTAAAAAATTTAGGTACCAAAGTTGATGCTTGGGATGACATTGTGTTGTGTATTTTATTGCGTAAACTAGATAGCTTCACTGCGCGCGCCTACCAGTTGGATCGAAATGCCGAGACAGCACCTTCCGTCCAGCAGTTTTTGGAGTTCCTTGAGAAACGAGCATTGGCTCTAGAGAGCTCTGAACCTGCAGCTCCGGCAAAAAAGGCAGTGGTCAATGTAGCATCCACATCATCAGGTAACAAGTCATGTATTTATTGTAAAGTGAATGATCACAAGATTTTTAATTGTAAAACTTTCAAGTGTTTGCCAGCAAAAGAACGATATGAGTTTGTTCAGGAAAAGAAATTATGTCCAATATGTTTAAATCAACATGAAAAGAAATGTCGATATCATTTCAAGTGCAATGAGTGCAATAAACAGCATAACTCGCTCATTCACTACGAGCCATTACCATCGCCGGTGACTTTGATGTCCGGCAACAATTTAAATGAAATTTTACTTCCCACAGCAACGGTCAAACTTGTGGGTAAAGACAACCTTGAAGTTCATGTGAAGGCTATTCTGGACTCAGCATCACAGACCTCCATGATCACATCTAAGGTTGTCAAACGATTGAAATTGGCACCTGTGCAAAATAATTTGAGCATCATAGGGGTCACAAATTCTAAACATTTTTCCAGTTTCTCTGTTCCTGTAGATGTTCATTCATTGACATCAAGTTATAAAACCTCAATAAATTGTCAGGTTGTTGAACAGATAACATGTAAACTCCCCCATGTCAGGGTGGATACATCTAAAATAAAAATACCAGCAAACATTGTGCTAGCAGATGAGCAGTACCATACGCCATCTGAAATAGATGTACTGATTGGTGCGGATGTATTTTTCCAGATCCTGCTGCCGCCTGAGGAGCCTAGCAGTTATCAACCACATATAGTAAATACAAAGTTTGGACACATTGTTGCGGGGACATTGCCTACGCAGCCTGCATCCAAAAATAAGGTTACCTCTTTGCTTTGCTTAACATGTAATTCTAATGTTAATGAAATATTAGCACGATTTTGGAAGGCTGAACATGTCCCGGAGACATTCAATGAAAATTTAACTGAGCATGAGCTCGCTGAAAGTATTTTTCGAGAGTCAGTCAAACTTGTAAACAATACATTTTATGTTGACTTACCATTAAAGGTGCCCATAGAGGAAGTAAATAATACCCTTGGTAACTCCTTTGATTCAGCATATCATAGATTTCTTAATTTAGAAAAAAAGTTACTGAAAAACCCTAAATTACAAGGTGAATATACACGATTTATTAATGAATTTATAACACTAGATCATGCTGAATATGTAGATCTCAAGGCTTACAATTTAAATAAGGATTCAGTGTACTTTTTGCCACATCACGCTGTAATTAATGAAAACAGCAAAACCACAAAGGTTCGAGCAGTATTTGATGCATCTATGAAAACAAAAAATAAAATTTCGCTTAATGATTTAATGTTAAATGGTCCTCCTGTTCAAAAGGACCTTTTTGATATCGCTCTTTTATTTCGCTTTGGTGATTATACATTTTCAACTGATTTGCAGAAAATGTATAGATGTATAAGGGTTAACTCACAATTCACACCGCTTCAAAATATTCTTTTCCGCAATGACCCAAATGAAGAAATAAAATGCTTACGCTTGAAAACTGTCACTTATGGTTTGAAAAGTTCGGCTTACCTAGCTACTCGTTGCCTGAATGAGCTCACCCAGCAATTTGGTACCATGTTTCCTCTGGGAGCTGTCATATTAGATAATAACTGTTACGTTGATGATGTGTTATATGCAGATTCTAGCTTACAAAATATGTTAAGTGCAAGGAGGCAGCTACAACAATTGCTTAGCTTGGGAAACTTTACAACTCATAAATGGGCATCGAATTCTTCTGCAATATTGGACGGTATTCCAGTGTCTCAGAGGCAGTTTGATGAGCTTGAATTACAAAATAAAGAGCGTAGCATGAAAGCTTTAGGGTTAACGATTAATATGGAAAAAGATTGCTTTATAATTCAGTGTCCTAAATTCTCTAGTAATGAGAGGCCAACTAAAAGGGATATTTTAAGTTATATAGCAAGTTTCTATGATCCCATGGGTTTTATCAGTCCTATAGTAATTAAGGCTAAGGCAATTATGCAACAGCTTTGGTCAAAAAAGGTAGGCTGGCTTGACGCTGCACCTGAAAGCATAAAGATTGATTGGCTTAAATTCCTTGAAGGTGTGTCTAAAATGCACCCAATTGAATTGACTAGAAACATTCCAGTTCCTGAGTCTGCTGTTGCAATACAGTTGATTGGTTTCGCTGACGCCTCCAGCACTGTCGGCTATGGGTGTTGTATATATCTACGCGTCGTTGATGAAGCGGGTAAGGTAACGGTTTCATTAATCTGCTCAAAGTCGCGAATCAATCCTATAAGTAAAAAAAACACTGTACCGCGTCTAGAACTAAACGCTGCTCTTTTACTTTCCTTATTAATAGATAGAGTTTTTAATACATTAAAAGTGAAAATCAAAATTGATAATGTTATATTATATTCAGATTCGAAAATAGTTTTAGCTTGGCTTAAAACTGAATTAACCAGATTGTTACCATATGTTGCGAACAGAGTAAAGATGATCAAAGAAAAAACATTAAATTGGAATTGGCAGTATGTCAAGTCACTAGAAAACCCTGCTGATTTAATTAGTAAAGGAGTAGATGCACGTGAACTGTCTTCGTGTTCCTTATGGTGGAACGGACCATCATTTTTACATTCCAGTAGGTACACATTCGCGCCTAATGCAAATGTTACATTGCCTGCTGACTTACCTGAGCTGAGAGCGAGCTTAGCTCCCTCTGATGCAGCGGTTTCTTTGAGCATTCAAAGAGAGCATGACTGTTTCCAAGCTCTAAGCAAAAATTCTAATCTTAATAAAATTATTAGGATAATGTCGTACGTACTAAGGTTCATACGCAATGTCAAACCAAGCAATGATAAAGTTCAAAGTTCTTTTCTATATAGTTTTGAGTTAAAACAAGCATTAATGTTAATTATTAAAAATGAACAAGCTATTCACTTCAAAGAGGAAATAAATGCATTGCAATGTAGTACAAAGGTCAATGGCCCTTTAAAACCATTACATCCCTTTTTAGATAGCCAGGGTTTAGTTAGAGTAGGGGGTCGACTTCAAAATACAGATTTTTCTTACGCTCAAAAGCATCCCATTATATTACCTAAAAGGTCTTATATAACGGAACTCATAATTACCCATGAACACTTAAGGCTATTACATGGAGCTCCTAGATTAATGCTGGCTCATTTAAATCAACAATATTGGATTGTAAATGGTGTAAGAGAAATTAAAAAGATAACACATAAGTGTATAACGTGTTTTTGTTGAAGGCCAGCACCGCAAAGCAGTTAATGGGTTCCTTGCCTCAACAACGAATAACTGCCGCCCGACCCTTTGCCAAGGTTGGCATAGACTTCGCTGGCCCCGTAGATGTAAAAAATTCAAGATTAAGACGAACCATAGTCTCTAAAGGTTATGTTTGTGTTTTTGTTTGTTTTGTCACAAAGGCCATTCATTTAGAGCTAGCATCAGATTTAACAACTGACACATTTTTAGCCTGCTTTAAAAGATTTATCTCTCGCCGCGGATTGCCCAGTGAAGTCTTTTGCGATAACGGCGGGTGTTTTAAAGGGGCAAGTAACCAGTTAGCTGAGTTGTACAAACTGAGCACCTCCTCGAGTCATCAAACATTGGTGCAAAACTATACGGCTCAACAAGGCATACAATTTCATTTTGTGCCGAGTTACTCGCCAGTGTTTGCTGGGCTCGCAGAGGCAGCCGTAAAAAGTATGAAATTTCATTTAAAAAGAATTGTTTTAAAAGCGTTATTAACTTACGAACAATTAAACACCGTTTTAGCACAAATTGAAGCTGTGTTAAACTCTAGACCTTTAATGCCTATGTCTTCTGATAGTGCAGACTTTAGTTATCTCACTCCAGGTCATTTTTTAATAGGAAATTCTCTAGTAGCTTATCCGGAACCTAATATTACTGACACTTCTATTATTGGACTTAAGTATTGGCAAGTGTGCAATAAATTAACACAACAATTTTGGAATGTATGGCACAAATATTATTTAAATACTTTACAATGTAGACCAAAGTGGCGGGATGATTTGCCTAATGTAACTGAACGTATGTTAGTTATTTTGAGAGAGCCAAACGCTCCTCGTTTGTTTTGGCCAATGGCAAGAGTAGTACAAATCTTTCCTGGTAAAGACAACAAGGTCAGAGTAATAAAGGTAAAAGTTCCCAATGGAAAAGTCTATACTCGCTCTTTGTCCAGTATATTTGTTTTGCCCATAAAGGATAATAATGTTCAAGTGTAACAGTGTGTTTATCCAATGTCTTAGACATAGAATTTATTTATAAGATACTTGATTTAGTTACATTTCCTTAGATACCTAATTTTAAGTATTGTCTTGTTTATGATAAGTAGCCTAAGATATTTTCATGTAACCAGATTTGTTTTAGTTCTTTTTCATCTACACTTGCTCTTTGTCAAGCAAGTACATGTGTTTTTGTCCCTAATGGATAATTAACGTTTGTAGTTATGTTCAATGTGCAATTAAACACATAATTTGTTTATAAGGTTTCGAGTTAGTTAAATTTCCTCAGACAATTTTAAAAATTGCGTAATAAAACTTGTCTTTAACGTCATGTAAACAGAGTTGTTTTTAGTTTATGTAGTTTCTAATAAGTTACAATTTGTTTTCTTGTGTGGTTGCGCAGCATGTTGGCAACACCAACAAAGGATTTTTATTTTTATATACTCGCAACGTTGTATGTGAGTCGTCAAGCGAGATCTGTGAAAGTAAACACGCGAGTTGTTCGTCCAAATAAATTATAGATTATTATTTCAAGAAGTTAAGAGTTTGCATTTACAGTCAGTCATCACGCACCCTACCCTACCACCGACGCCAACGACCAAACCAGCAAATCATACAGTCCACTCAATAAGATCCCAACAAGAATATGGTTGTTGGTTATAGCATCCTGCAGATTTATTATGTTTTTTTTTTAACAGTTAACGGCCTGTATATACTGCTTATGGTAGAACGAGGGATTGTATACTGTTTGTTTGCCTGGCGTGGCAGTATGTTTATGGCAACACAAAGTTAGTTTTAGTTTTTTTGTACTCTATGGTCAACAATCAACATTGTCTATGTTTTTTTTCTCTCTTCCGTTTGCCATTGAATGAACGTGCGTGGTGTCTGTACATTACGGTGAAAATTAAAGTGTTTATTATCAAGCAAGTTGTTTCAATCGAGTCAAGATACCAGAAAATATACAGTCCACACGAGCCTCAAAGCCTCCGATTAGGCCTACGAGCTTATACCGAGGTGAAGCCGTCCACAATTATATTGTTGTTTTATTTTATATTTTATCTAATACTCGGGGCACTCTCACTTGTAAGAAAACTCAAAATACGTGGTGATTCGAGTATTCTTGTAAACGAGAGTGCTCAACTACCTAAAATTAAATTTAAGAAAGTAGGACCGTAAAAAAACGCAGGTTTTAAATTTCGCGGTGCAGGATTTATAGAGGGCGCCAACTAGATGTCGCTAAAAGCGACTTCCGTTTTTTTTTTTATTTGAAGTTGACATTCTTCTCCGCTAGGAGTAATAGTGTTCTCTGGCCAATACGTTCCAGCCCGTTGAATCTCATTATGTACGCAAAGATATAAGTAAAATTTACTTAGACGGCGACCTTACATTTACAAAAATGTTTTCTTTGTACAATGAGTGGTGTCTATATGAAAATTTAACTAAAAAGGTATCGACAGTTAGACAGTATCGTGATATCATAAAACAAAATTTAAATATATCGTTTCACAAGCCAAAAACAAAAATACAATTACAGAAGAAGAAAAACAAGAACTTCGTATGAATAACAAGATTAAAGCTAGAGAAATGAAGGCAAATAATAAAAAAAGAAGCATTAGAAAGTGGAGGAAAAATAATTACAGCGTGTTTTGATTTCCAAAAAATATTAAACTGTCCTCATGGCAATGTCAGTTTATTTTATTATGATCCATTTATAATCTTACAAAATTCGACCTAGCGAGTCTAGAAGGATATTGCTACATGTGGCCTGAAATTAATGGGAAACACGGGGCTTGCGAAGTAGCAAGTTGCTTATCCAAATTCATTGACAGTAAAGTTTTAGGCGGCGCTAAAGAGTTCCGATTTTGGTCGGACAACTGTGCCGGTCAAAATCGCAACCGTATTGTGTTTGCTTTTTACACATACGCAGCAAAAAAGTATGGTATAACGATATTCCATAGGTTTTTAGAGCGAGGGCATACACAAAATGAAGCTGATTCAGCCCATGCTCTCATCGAGAGAAATGCAAAAAATTGGGAATCAAACGAGCTTACCTGTTAAGTGAAGTCTTGATTCTAATTTTATGAGTGGCAATCTGAAAAATTATTATTATAACTAGGTAGTATTCCTAAATCTACGTTACACACCGCGATCTTTAGAGGATTAAAAAAAGAATATTTTTTAAGAATTGCAACATTCGTATCCTTTCCCGTTCTGACACATGGGAGAAACTTCACTTATTTTAGAGATCCTAACAATGGAACAATCTCTGTTTTTTATACAGAGTAGTTCCAAATACCTACATTCACTATGTTTTCCTGAAAGGTTAAAATTGAATTAGGTAGACTAATTATTGCAGGTTTGGGGCTGTTAGCTATATATAGTAGCGTGTGGGTAATTCTTTTTCAGATTGCCACTCATAAAATTAGAATCAAGACTTCGCTTAACAGGTAAGCTCGTTTGATTCCCAATTTTACTTCGTGGCAATCTTTCAAATAATTATTATAACAAGGTAGATGTTCAGAGTTGGCTGCAATAATTAATTAATTAACTGATTAAGGCGGAGTGGTGATTAAGAGTGGTGATTAAGTGGAGTGACGTCACGGACGTCAAGTAAGTTGATACGCCCTACTGTTGTTTATAGTGTTTTAAATAAAATGTGTGGTCTGTATGGTGTCGGACGTAAAGAATAGCACCATTCCATATCTTCCCGTGGGTGTCGTAAGGGGCGACCAAGGGACTTACCAGAGAATGGGCAGCAGCGTTCTCTGTGCTTTTGTAACAACCGTACTGCGATCGCCAACCCGCCTGCCAAGCGTGGCGATTACGTCAAACCCCCCTTTGGGGGAGGCCCATGTCCAGCAGTGGACGTCTTTCGGCTGAGGTGGTGGTGGTGGTAAATAAAATAACCCATTTAATAAGCACAGTTATAATACATCAAGTTTCTATTATATACAACAATTCAAGACACGAAACGTTATCTAGTGCGCAAATGCAGTGTATAAATGAGAGGTTTGGTATCAAAATCGGCCAAATCCAAAAAACTTACTTTTTAAACTGAATATGCAGCTAAATTAAGAACGTTCCATTTTGTAGTTCTGTGTCATTCAAAATTGGCCAAATCCATGTTTGTTATATGAAATTTCATTGCAAATCGTGACTCTGTGATCAAAAGTAGACAAATCGAGTACTATTTCAAAACAAAATGAGCCAAATCCATAACAGCCAATCAGATTCAAGGATTTAGTACGGCGTGTCAGCCATTTTGTTTTTACGTCGAAGTGCTTGATTTGCGTCGTGATCGAATTCCTAGCGTTTTTACATATAAATAAATAGAAAAAATGGATGAATCAACTGAAGAAATAAAAGAAACTGCTTCAGAAATGTCTAGGAAACGGCTGACACAAAAAACTAAGTGGAAGCGTAATGAACAAAAAGTTTATATTCTAGGTAAGTAAAGTTTGTTGCATCAACTCGAGTCCTACTGACGAAGATTTGACAGGCAGGGGTGCTAAACAATATTTTGCATTAAGTTCGCATTTGATCAAGTCTAATTTTTTGTTATTATTATCATGGATGGCTAAATTGCTCCTACGTATTAAAATAAAATTACTAAAAACCTAAGCTACTTACTACTGGACAATTTTAAAAATGTATTTAAATTATCGAGTCTGGTTGTCTTTGTGGTCGTGTTTGTGTTTGTCCATGGCACACGACACGATACATAATTTCCCTATTGTTATGACTATGAGTGTGATGGTGTTTTTGACAGTGGGACAGTGGACAGTGAGACAGTGACAGTGGACAGTGACAGTGGACGTTATCACGTAAAATTATCGTCCGTAAACCTACTTTACAGACAACCACTTTTTTTTTTAATTTGATTCATAAAGTGTATAACATGAAAGTGAGTTGTGCACCTATGTATGTATAAGTCTGAGGCACAGTCTGAGGTGTGTGTGCCTATGCATGCGTGTGTGTATACTTTTTATACGATAGGTGTGTAAAATGTAGTGTATTTTACTAATGTTAAATGCTTTGCTTGCTTCATTTATCATTTTTGTTTTAGATATTCACCAAAAGCTCCTCCAAAGATTAAAGTCCCATGTGAACATTACTCAAAATCATATAGATGCACATCGCTAAGAAAAGTTGACATTGTAAAATTTCATGCAGCATTTTACAAATCACCATCTAAAATTGACCAAGACAACTTTATTTTGCAACATTCTAAGGCGTCTGCTGTAAGTCGCCATCGGCCTAAGACAGGCACAAGAAAAATGAAAGGAATGCAAATAGTATATTATTGTCGAAGAAGAAATAACTTGATTCCCGTGTGCAGAAAAACATTTCTTGAAATTTTAGGAATTAAAAAAGGACGAGTGAATGGTGTGATTGCTCGTAATTTTAAAAGTGGTGGAGCTTCAGCTAGTGAGTCTCGGGGAGGCAATCACAAAGAACATAAATATGCCGGTCAGAAAAAGTCCATACAAAAATTCATTAAGCGTTTTAAACCACTCGAGATCCACTACTGTCGAGGAAGTATCAAATGCAGACAGTATCTTTCATCTGATTTGAACATTAATAAACTATACAAAATGTATAAAGAGCAAGCAGAGGCACAATTTCAGACTGTTAAAGCATCTTACTTTCGAAGAATTTTTAATACTTCATTTAATATTGGTTTCGGAAGCCCACGGACTGACGTTTGTTCTACATGCCTGCAATTACAAGAACAGATCAAATATGAGAAAGACAGTAATAAAAAGAAGGATTTTATGTTTAAAAAAAGAGTACACAGTTTAAGAGCCAAAGCATTTTACAACTTATTAAAAGAAAATGATGAAAGTTTGCTGATTCTTAGTTTCGACTGCCAAAAAAATCAACCTATGCCGAAAGTGCCAGATCAAATTACTTATTACTCGCGTCAACTCTACATTTATAACTTCACTATCGTTGTTGGTCACTCAAAGTCCCAACTAAATAGCGAGAATGTGTTTGCATACACTTGGACCGAGGACTTATTGCCAAAAGCATCAAACGAAATTGCCAGTGCCGTGTTTCACTGCCTGTGTACTGTTGTCGAGAAACATGAAAAAGTGACTTCGATACGCTTAGTCGCAGATGGCTGCAGTGGCCAGAATAAAAATTCTTCTGTACTTGGTATAGCCTCTAAGTACCTTATGGATCATGCTCCGGATAGGATTAAAATGATCGAGATTGTTTTCCCTATCTTAGGCCATTCTTTTCTGCCCCCAGACAGAGTCTTTGCACAAATCGAAAAGAAAATTAAAAAAGTGGAATCAATACCTGGACCAGATGGTTATGAAAACTTTTTTAAAGAACAGGCTACTGTGCTCCGTTTAGGTACTGACGTGCAAGCTATGCAATGGAAAGAAGCAACTGGAAAAATATTAAAAACTACAACTGCAATGCACTTCTCAATTAAAAAATGTAAGAGATTTTTTATTAAAAAAAAAAACAAACAAAAGACAAACGTCGTGGTGCGTGCCGAAGAAAGTTACCACAACCGTCTGGGAGATTTTAAGAACATTTGCAAGAAAAGAAAATCTGCTAGTCAGATTAACCCAGACCCTGTAACTCTGTACGTTAAAGTTAAAGACGCGAAACTAGGAGACGTTAAAAATCTACTCACTACTCGTTATGGTGAACGATGGAATGAACTACCAGAGTTAAAATATTTCAGCGTTTGAATCACCCGCCTTGAGCTGAGTTGTCAAAAATATTGCCAATAACAAAAATTAGTTTATGCACTATAATGACAAATTGGGTGAATTGGACTTGACTGATTTTGATACCAAACCTCTCAAATAGTAATTACTGTGTAAACTTAAACTAGTACACCAGTGAACAAAATCTACCCTAAACCTTGAAAATATTAAAACAATTTAGTGAATACACTTAAAACTAGCTGTGAAGTGTCACCCGAGAGTGTTTAGCCCAGTGCCATTGTATGGTGTGAACAAACCATTAAATTGCCATCAAATAATAATTTGCATAATTTGTTCGAAACAGCGCCATCTATTGATACGGCACGGAACGACTAAGCTGGATTGATATAACTTACGCGAAGCACACCATGCCAGCAGCGAAGTGCGGTAGTTGCGCGATATTTTTATCGCCGATAGAGGCCGCTAAATGCCGTCAATGCAACGCCTTTTATCATCGCGTTTGCGTTAACTTGCCTGGTACGGGTACTGTTGCAGCCACATGGCGCTGCCCCGAGTGCTTAAAAAACCGGGTTAGAGACAACAGAACGGAGACACCAGTTCGAGGTGGGACGGATCCTTCCCAAGCAGAGGAACACGGTAGTCCCGAGGAACTTATGGACAGTCCATTAAACAACACGGCCGTGGATGCTACCGTTAATTCCTCTCCCGACTTGGCAGCCGAGTTGCGGTTATTTAAAGAGGAACTGCGTGCCGAGTTTCGCTTGATGCTTAAAGACTTTCAAGAATTGCGCACGGATATGGCTCAACTAAAAAAATCCATAAAGACATCTGATGAGCGAATGGATAACCTGGAAGCGCGAGTAGGCGCCCTCGAACAAAAACTGCAGCAAGAAATACAGCCGGACAGGGATCCATTAGAAAACACCATTGCTGAACTGAAATGCTTACTGAACGAGCGCGATCAAGAACTCCTGCTCAACGACATTAAGGTGACCAGAATATCGGAAAGCAAGGATGAGAGCACCCTTCACCTCGTTAAGGTTCTTGCCATAAAGCTTGGCGTCGACGTTGATGAGAGGGACGTAGTTCATGCTGAGCGAGTCGGATGCACGCGCCGTAATCGAGTAGAGACTTCTGACGGCTCCATCTCTGCCGACCCCGCTGCGCAGCGATCACGGTGTATATCCGTGCGCTTCGCAAGGCGCGCCACGCGCGACACACTACTGCGCGCAGCTCGGGTCCGCCGCGATTTGAGTACAGATGATCTTGATATCGCTGGGACGCCGCCGCCGGCGCCGCACCTAGTTTACGTTAATGAACGTCTGACTCGAACAAACCGTTATTTTATCACGCTCGTCAGGCAGGGAGCCAAAACAAATGGAAGTATGTATGGACGAAGGAAGGAAGAATCTTAGCTCGCAGAGAAGATAGCCAAAAAGCCCAAACGAATTAGATGTGAAGACGATATCTGTAGGATTTTTGGGTAAAGATCGGTTGTACCACATCCGAGCGCGTTCTGTAAACTTGCTTCGTACACCTGTTGCCTCTGTGGATGTTAACATTTTGATCTCCATAATATTGTATTATTTTGTTTTGTACTTAAGGGGCTCCCCATGCATATTAGCGCCACTTTAGTAAAAAAATCAGAACTGGTTAAATACACAATTAATATAAAATCTGATTGACAAAATCAATGCTTTAGAGTTCTAGATTATTGACGTCTATTTAATTCATTAAAATATACTTCACTGTAGTTACAGCTAGAAAAATTGCTAAATCGGCCGTTTTTTTCCATTTTGTATCTGTAACGACAGCGAGCTATTTTTCAATGAGTTAAGCAGACGTAAATAATTTAGAAGACCAAAAGATTGATTTTGTCAATCACCAGCGGTTTGGGCTGTGCGTTGATAGATGAGTCAGTCAGTCAGTCAGTTTCTTCATTTATATATTTTGTAATAAAACTAACTTTCTAGATGATTATAATCATACTAATATTATAAACGCGAAAGTTTGTGAGTATGTATGTTTGTTGCTCTTTCACGAAAAAGCTACTGAATGGATTTTGATTAAATTTAGCACACAGATAGTTTATGACCTGGATTAACACATAGGATACTTTTGATTTCTCGGTAGTAACGTAACGCGAGCGAAGCCGCGGGCAGAAGCTAGTATGAAATAATTCTAGAATATTATATGATTAAACCCAATTTTTGTTAGGTCCATAAAGTGCAAACTTGTACTTTATCAACAAAAAGGTTCTGGAGTGTTATTTAGCGCAGTCTCGTGGTAGATGTTGGAGCATGTTTGAGTTTTTGAAGACAATGACGAAAATTCGTATCATGTACTTCAAACTGTGCCTCTGACAGTTGAGACAACCGATGGTTCTAGTGTTTCATTCACAGAACAAACAGGTAATTATTATACTTACAACTTGTTTTTTTTTTATTTAGGTTATCTAGCCATTAATTTTCTTTCAATCTAAAATTGTATCAACTGCCCTCGTCTTGCTGCCCCAGGCTAGCGCTCAAGGCAAGTGGAGCGGTCAGTGACCCTGTATGTACTTATATACAAGGTGTAAACAGACCCTTCACGAAGCTGTCTATCAAGCACTTGTACATCAAACTAAGTATAAAAAATAATTGCTGGGAAACGACTTTATTTGGGGGTGAAAAATTACATTTTACGTTAAAAATTAATGTAACGTACTCGAAACATTGTGCTGATTGATGAATTGAATCGTAATTAGTAAAATAATAGCCTTGAAAATTAATAATTGAAAAAAAAAGCTTGCAAAAACGTTGGAACTTTATCCACCAATAATCTCCGTAACTAGAAAGTTCCCAGGTATGGCCCAGAATAAAAAAAAAACGGACAAGTGCGAGTCGGACTCGCCCACCGAGGGTTCCGTAGGTTTTGGTAAATATAACAACAATTATAAATAATTTATTGTTAGGTGCCTGAATAGCGAACTGATAATAATAATAATAAAAAAATAAAAGATATAATAGATCAAAATTGACACCTGTCAGTTAGGTAGCAACTACAGCAAATACTTCATCTTAGGGCTAAGTTCACCGAAAAGATAAGTCTGATTATCTAAAAACAGCTGTTTAAAACACATTTTCATGTTCACCAAAGCAAATCAAGCGATTAAATACGCTAATCAACTGTTTTCTCTGTACCTCGGAGAGGTTGTTTAAAGTCCCGGTTATTAGGTAATCGGTGTATTTTGACGTTTGTAAACTGCAAATATACAATAAATTGTAAGCAATAAATTTTTATATGCAATAAATTTTAAGGTTACATCCAGATATTGTTGTGAGAATTTAACATGCAGTCTGCTTTGAATTATATTTTGGAAGAGAATGACGTTTTGGCCAAGTTTGAAACCGTTCAAAGACTTTAGCGAACTCCTCGTTTGTATTCCACCAGACGACACTACTTCACACTAAACTAGAGACAATTTTCTTTTCGTCATGCGTAAAATTAGCATTGCGCTTCTTGTCCATTGTGTTTAATTTAAAAACTATTACAAACGAAAATAAACAAAACATAAACAACAGATAATTTGATGGTTAGAGAACTGTCATCTCAGGTATAATCTTGTATTAAGCCTCCTATACACGTCTGCAGAGGCGACCGAAAACCTTTGGATCTGTGCCAAAAAACAGACAACAATCGGATTTGAGGCGGACGCGTCTGCGGACGCATCCGAAGACGACGTAGTGCAGATGCATTTACCGACGTGTAGAGGAGGCTTTATTATGTAGATAGAGGAGGGGGGGGGGAACGCCCTACTGGGGACAAATATTTGCACTTTGAAGTTTAATATTTCGTAAATGGAGCATTAAATCCAAAAATAGTACGAGCAAACCCTAAGTCATTTTAAAAGACCTATTCAACGATACCCCACACGATGGGATAGACGACGAAAAAATAATTCATCCCCACTTCACATGTAGGGAGCTACCCTAAAAAAATATTGTCCAAAATTTGTTTTTACATTTTGTCGGCGTAATTGATATACACACCTCTACAATTACTAACAGTTACACTAGTTAGTTAGTTTTACTAACAGTTTCTGAGCAAAACCTTGGACGGACGGACGGACAGACGGACATCACGAAACAATAAGGGTTCCTTGTCAGGACTACGGAACCCTAAAAACACTGGGAGAAACCGCGAAAAAATAGGTATATAACCTCTTTGCTTTACACAAAGAGATTAAAGTTTTGAAATTTCTGGCACAAAACAAAACATATTCAAATTATTACGACAAACATTTATGTCAATCAAATTGACATTGACTATGTATGCTTTATGGGTGATGATTATCGAAAATCACGGGAGCGTTATATTTTATGTAATAATAAAACTAAACTTGACGACCCGAATGGCGCAGCGGTGGTGAGTCTGCCTTACGTTCTTAGGATCCCGGGTCCGAATCCCGGTTGGAGCAATTGTTTGTGTGATGAGCATAAATTTTGAACATCATGCACGTTCTAGCTAGTTTACCTTTGAACTAATAATGTCTCTGTTTGTTTGTGCAGATGGCGACGTCTTCAGCATTCAAGAGGCTCCGTGAGCTGTATGAGGAACCTTCAGAAGATGAAGTCCTTGCCAGATTGAAGATAGCACCTGTCAGTTATCTTCCTGAAGGCTGGGAAGAATGGGAAGTCCGGGAGGACATCAATATAGACCCGGAAGTGGAACCAACCTTACTTAAAAAATTGAGATATTGTTTATCGGCGATAAATATTGCAAAAACTTTTGACCCTAATGACAAAAGCTTGCAAGAGACCTTACCGAGATATGAAGGTGAAAATGCTGTCCTGGGCCTTCTGTCGTGGGCTGATTTTTGGCCCTCCATATGTAGCGATGCAGATAAGAGGTTCAGCTGTCCACTGCGAATTGATTCGAGAGACTGCAAAAAGTGTAACTGACAAACTCCTGTCAAGAAAAAAAGCGTCGATGGCTTTAGGTGGAGAAGCCTCAGATTCAGAGTTAGAAGAGGTAATAAGACCTGAGCGTATTCGTAAGAATTTCTGCAGTCGTCTTGAAGCTCTGGAACAGGAGTCGAAGGCTACTACGTCTTTTCTTCAAGAACTGTCTAAGCTGCCGTCTTCGAGCTTCGAAGCTTTTAAAGTACAATTCTAACATTCGTGACAAGTCACCACTCAATAGATCGAAACCTTTGAAGAAGAAAAGAGAACAGAAGATGAACAAGAACCGTTCAACCTAAGGCAAATCTTCATCTTCAAAAGAGCATTTGAAAAAGAAATTTCAAAAGGATCGCCAACAGCGTTTAGGGACTATTGGGGATTTTTGACTATCAAGTTTGGAGAGCGGACCAACTCAGACATGTCAGAGAATGGCAAACAGTCTATGCCCCGAAATATATATATATAATAAACATTATAACAGGCTTTACTATTCCGTTTGTAAGAAAACCTCCAAACATTCCATTATCAAAATATATTTGTGTCCGAATGCAAACCCCGGTCACCCACCAGATGACCACAGAAATATCGAAGATTATCAACTCAGGAATCTTAAAAGAAGCCCTGCAAACGGTGGTGTCTGGCCTCATCCCAAAAATGTTTTTAGTACCGAAAAGCGATGCCTCCAGTCGCCCGATTTTCGATCTCAGAAATTTAAACAATTTGTTAAAACCAAAAAAAAACACCTTCCCAGTCATTTCACTGTTCCGGAGTTCTTACAAAAAGAGGACTTTATTATAAAACCGGACTTGTCCCAGGCATAATTTCATGTTCCAGTGATAGAAACCCATCAGCGCTATCTAACCGTATACTATCAAGACAAGCTCACTGCATGACTTGCCTGCCATTCGGCCTGTCCACCACCCCGATAGCTTTTGCCAGAATATCGAATTGGATAGCGAGTCAATTGCAAAAGGAGAACATAAGAGTAATTGTTTATTTAGACGATTTTCTCTTAGTGAACCAAAACGCTCAAAGGCTCAACGAATACTATACTATATATACTATAGGATATTCTCTTAAAGGCCGCCAAAAAATGATAATTTTGATGGATGATTTAGCGTCCGGCAATTTTTTTAGGATAAATACAATAATATTTTTAAACTTTATTGTTTTCCTTGCTAAAAGTATCATTTTTACTAGTATTATTATTTATGCGAATCTCTGTAAACTACTTATTTTTATTTAATTATGTAGTCTGTACTGCGAGACTACAAATTGCTAGAACAAATAAAAATGTCCCAAATGATCCCCCATGACATATTTGGAATTAAATAATAGGTTTCAGTTTATTCCATCAGCAATCATAATATTTTCTTTATTGAATAACCTATTTTAGGCAATGTTTAATTACTTTACGACAATATAGCTATTAAAATAATAAATATTTTCGCTTAATAACAGCACGTCCACGTATTTAATGCTTTTATGTTACTGTACCTCTACCATGAGTTGTCATCGAAAAATTACTCGCTAGCGTTGAAATCGCTAGCGTGCTAACGTGGATCAAATAGATTTCGATAATGCCTTGCACCATGAGATTTACGGAGTCTTACGCAGGCGCTAAGGTAAGCTCGATAGATCGTTTCGTCTAGCTAACTTCACTCTACTCACTACTACTTATGTTTTGTTTCTTTCATTCCCACTAATAAGAAGAGAGAACGGCTCTTAAGCTCAAAATGTACTATTATCGCTATGCTAAAAATGTTAAGACAGTCAATATCATAAATAAACCGACTAAATAGAAAAGTTGACGGTTAGTAGACTACTTATGGTATTCAGTGGTTTTTGAATTTTTATTCCTTCTAATAAGTCAAGGTCGTCTATTCAATTTGTAATTTGGTTTGTTTACGTTGTACGTTGTGTCACGTTGTGTATTCAATTTGTAATTTGGTTTGTTTACGTTGTACGTTGTGTCACAGAGCTGTGTTGTGTGATTTAAAAGCTTACAATAATAGATTCAAAAGATTATTGAATAAATTGAGGACCAGTGTCTCACAGTTTCCATTGTTGGTGAAGTTCATGGTGTTCAAGTGTCGCCAAAAATTGTTACTAAAGAAAAATTAGTTCCTTTTTCCTAATCACAGATGGCGTTGTTAGTTTAAGTCCATTTTCTAGATCGCGGTGTTAAGATTCTCCGCGATCTAATGACCCTCCGCGATTATTTTTTGTTTAGTTAGTTCAGTACTACATTACATGTGATTGCGATATAGACAGTGGTTTTATTAGTATCCCTGGAATATCCTTCGCTCAGCCAGATTGGCAGTAGTACAAGTGCTAGTAGGGAAGTGCGTCGTGACCAATTAAACATTGGTCCTTACGGGCCGGAGGTGACATAGTCACAGTGAGTGGTTCCGGAGAGGGTGCCGACACAGTAGTGGATCGCTGCTGATGGTACCAAGGTGCTGGTGAGTTGTTGCACCGGGTTCAATACCCAGAACGAGCACCGGAGGTTGCGGCGCAGAGCAGCAGAACGGAGCGGAGGAGCAGGGCGAGTACGAGTCGAGTGGAGCCGGGCGACTTCGAGTCGAGTGGAGGAGCCGGGCGAGTACGAGTCGAGTGGAGCCGGGCGACTTCGAGTCGAGTGGAGGAGCCGGGCGAGTACGAGTCGAGCGGAGCCGGGCGAGTTCGAGTCGAGTGGAGGAGCCGGGCGAGTACGAGTCGAGTGGAGGAGCCGGGCGAGTACGAGTCGAGTGGAGGAGCCGGGCGAGTACGAGTCGAGCGGAGCCAGGAGAGTACGTGAGCAGCGGAGCCGGGCGAGTACGTGTTACAGCGAAGTTATGTGTCAGTGGCATGTTCAAGTGGGAAATGTATAACAATAATTTTAACATTGTTGTTTGCAAGTAAGATCTAACTATTTATTTAATTACGACTGCAACTA
Source organism: Xestia sexstrigata (assembly GCA_941918905.2). NCBI lineage: Eukaryota > Metazoa > Arthropoda > Insecta > Lepidoptera > Noctuidae > Xestia > Xestia sexstrigata. Next base: position 18,413,165 of record OW799205.2, read on the forward strand.
GGTTGAGTCCGTTCACTGGTTTATAGTTTGTTAGTTATTGTTATTGATTGTTTAGTGGCTTTATTCAATTATTTACTAAGTCATTTTAATAGTTAAATATGGAGTCCTTATTCAAGTTACAAGATAATTTAAAAAACACAATTGAGAAAGGGAGAACTAATTTCAAAAAATCTCCCAAAGAAAGGATAACTCTTGGTTATATGGAAACCAGATTAGAATCTTTAGAAGAACAGTGGTCTACATTTAATAAAAGGCATGAGAAAATGATTGAAACTGCCACAATAACGGATCTAAAACATAGTTACTTTACTTCTGACTGCCACAATGAGACTGAAGAAATTTATATAACGTACAAATCAGAATTGAAAGATGGTATTCATAAATTAAAGACTGTCAGTAAAATAAGTGAACCTTGTACTACAACATCTTCAAACGTCAGATTGCCAAAAATTAGCATACCTTCATTTTCAGGCAGATACAGTGAATGGACTAGTTTTAGGGACCTTTTTGTCTCGTTAGTACATTCCGAAAAGGGCTTAGACAACGTACAAAAACTTCACTATTTAAAGGGATGTCTGACAGGCGAAGCAGAACTATTACTTCGACAAATACCAATAACGGCTGGAAATTACTCAGTATGTTGGGAGCAGTTAGAACAAAGATATAATAACAAACGTCATTTAGCAAATTCAATTCTTCAACGTTTATTTAATCAAAAACAAATTAATACAGAATCAGCTGTAACAATAAAACAGTTATTAGACACAACGTCGGATTGCATGAATGCATTTAATAATCTAGGTCTTAGCATGAACACCGTTGTAGACATTATCGTAATTTATGTAGTTTCTTCAAAACTGGACCCAGAAACCCGTAAGCAGTGGGAGTTGAAGATATCCTCTGACGCGGACGATCCAACTGAGCCACCAACTCTATCACAATTCAAGACATTTTTAGAAAGTAGATTTAGAGCGCTTGAATGTATAGAACCACAGAAAACATCGGGACAGGAGCGAGCGGGTTCGCGAACAGAAGGGGTTTCCAGTCAAAAGACTTTGCTCGCTCGGAGCGAAGATCCTGGCCCATCTGGTCAAACGAAAATAAGTTGTGAATATTGCAGCGATAGCCATAAACTATGCTTTTGTATTCCGTTCACAAAGATTAGTGTTGATCAAAGAAGAGCCTTTGTGCAATCGAATAAAATTTGTTTCAATTGTTTGGGTGGCAACCATTTAGTTTATCAATGTAGGAGATCATCAGTATGTCATATTTGCAAAAAGATACACCACACACTTTTACATGTTAACTATGAACAGAAGGCTAAAGAAGAGGAGCAAATTGCTAGTTCAGCTAACAATGATACACCAACTGATGTAAGTCCAGTGGTCTCGTGTATGTCGACTAAACACATCGTAAGTCCTAATCAAGTATTGCTAGCTACTGCGTTGGTTAAGGTTCAAACCGCTACGGCGAATTATCATACAGTTCGAGCCTTGTTGGATCAGGGATCCCAGGCTTCCTTTATCACAGAAGCTACGGCACAATATTTACGTTTAAAGAAAAGTCCGGTTAAGAGTGTTGTTTCTGGTCTAGGTAGCATCGAATCAACAGCAAATTCAATTGTAACCTTGGTGTTAAAATCAATGACAGAACCCAGTGTTATGTTAGAAGTTACTGCATATGTTTTGAAAAATATTACCTCATACATACCGGAAAGACAGGTAGCCCATCTTGATTGGTCTGAATTAGAGCAACTTACACTGGCAGACCCGCAGTTTTCTACACCCAATAGGATAGATATTTTATTAGGTGCAGACGTGTACAGTAAGATACTGAAAGAGGGTCTTAAGAGAGCGCCCAGTGGATCAATGGTAGCACAGTGTACCAAATTAGGTTGGATTCTTTCTGGTGTCACACAAGTTGAAAATAAAGACAGCGCGGGTAATATCACAGTTATGCACACAGCGGTAGACCAAAATGATCTACTAAAAAAGTTCTGGGAGATCGAAGACCAAGTTCCGCAAACTAGTATCTTAACCGAGGAAGAATTAAGGTGTGAAGAGCTTTATAAAGCTTCTACTTCAAGAGGCGAAGATGGACGATACATAGTTAATTTACCATTTAAGGATGCAATACCGGCCTGTGTAAATAGTAACATAAAGGAAATAGCTGTAAGAAGATTCAAGGCATTAGAGAGAAAATTCGCGAAGAATTTAAATCTGAAAGAAAATTACACAAAGGTTATAGAGGAATATTTACATTTAAACCACATGAGAAGAGTACAGAAACCGGACAAAAGGTTAAATAAAGCAGCTTACTTACCTCATCACGCCGTCATATAGGAGGATAAATCTACATCAAAGGTGCGCGTAGTGTTCGACGCTTCCTGCAAGAATGAAAAGGGAGTATCACTCAATGATACATTAATGATAGGACCTACCTTGCAGTCGGATTTGCGGCATATCATTCTTCGCTGGAGAGTTCACCCGATAGCACTTACTGCAGACATAGTAAAAATGTACCGACAAGTGAGAGTAGCCGAAGATAATGTAAGATACCAGAGAATAGTTTGGCGGAAGGAACCTGATGAAGAAATACAAGATTATGAGTTATTAACCGTAACTTTTGGTACAGCTTCAGCACCTTATTTGGCGGTTAAGACTTTGCATCAAGTCGCCTTGGATTATAAACAAGAATTTCCAACAGCATCGGAAATAGTACCAACAAGTTATTATATGGATGACTTGATGACAGGATGTTCCACAATAGAAGAAGGCAGGACTTTGAATATTGAAATGAAAACCTTGTTAGGAAAGGCTGGATTTTAATTACAAAAGTGGAACAGCAATAGTTCGGAATTAATGAAGAAAATCGAGACATATGAAGGGAAGGATGAAAAGGAAATATTAAATGATAGTACAAAAATTTTAGGACTTACCTGGTGTCGTAGTGTAGATCAGTTTAAGTACACGGTGCTGCTTCCTTCAGCATCTGAAACTTTAAGTAAACGTATTATTATTTCGGATATCGCGCGTTTATTTGACCCGTTAGGCTGGATAGCGCCTAGTTTGATCCTAGCTAAAATACTTATCCAAAAATTGTGGCTAGCAGGAGTAGGATGGGACGATAGTGTACCGGATAAAATAAAAGAAGAATGGGTCACTTACCGTCAAGACTTGGAGAATCTATGCAAAGTGCGTGTTCCGAGGTGGTTAGGAACATCAAATGGTTCGGTTATAGAGTTGCATGGCTTCAGCGATGCTTCAAAGGCAGCCTACGCAGCAGTTGTGTATACTCGATGTATAGATCCTTCAGGCAATATACAAGTCGCTCTTTTGACAGCAAAAACAAAGGTCGCACATATAAAGACAGTCAGTATCCCTCGCCTAGAACTATGTGCAGCAGTACTTTTGACACGTTTATTGACCGATGTGGCACGGGCTATGAACATTCCCAAGGACAAGGTGCGCGCTTGGACGGACTCCACAGTAGTCTTGGCATGGCTAAATAGCCACCCAAGCCGATGGAAAACCTTTGTCAGCAACAGAGTCTCAGAGATCTTAACCACATTAGAAGCAAATCAATGGGCACATGTATCTACGAAAGATAATCCCGCAGACTGTGCATCAAGGGGAGTTTTACCGTCTCTCTTACATGAAAATAAAATTTGGTTTCATGGGCCTCAATTCTTACATAATGTAATTATAGAGTATAGTAGACCATTGAATGTAGATATTAATTTGGAGGAGAATATTAAATGCCATGTTATGGTAGAACATAAAGGTTTACCGTGGGATAAGTATAGTTCGTTAAGGAAATTATTAAGAATAGTAGCTTTATGTAGAATTTTCTTTTATCATTATGTTAAGTCTAGAGATATACCCAAATACATAAAGGGGACAGAACTAGACGAAGCATTAAAGTGTTGTATAAGAAGATGTCAAAGAGTGGACTTCGAAATTGAGTACATACAGTTACAAAGGAATATGCCTGTAAATAATAAGTCAAGTAAAATTAGTTCTTTATGTCCTTTTTTAGATAAAGACGGTATAATAAGAGTTGGTGGTAGATTACACCATGCTTCATTGAGTGACAACGAAAAACATCCTATAATTTTACCACATAATACCCATTTTACTAAGTTGCTGATTGCAGACGCACATGATCAGTCAGTTGACACCAATTTGCTAACATTAGTTGATTTTATTTCTTCTCAAATGGACCGCGGACAGCAAGTAGATGTGCTGTATTTCGATTTTCGTAAGGCCTTTGACAGAATTAATAACGACATCTTGTTACGCAAGTTAAGTGCCATAGGATTTACACGCAGTCTTCTTCTTCTGTTTTCTGACTATCTCCGGGACCGTCAGCAATTTGTTCGCCTTGGCTCATACAATTCACATGCGTATCATACACGATCAGGCGTGAGTCAGGGTTCCATTTTAGGTCCCTTGCTTTTTTTGATTACGGTAAACGATCTGCCACAAATAATAAAACACTCGAAATGTCTACTTTACGCCGATGACCTGAAAATATATGCAACAGTAAACTCCGTGTCTGACTGTATAGCTCTCCAGCGTGATATCGATGCCTTGAGTGAATGGGCTGCCACTAATAAAATGGAATTTAACACCTCTAAATGTCAACTTATGAGCTTTGGTCGTATGCGGAACCCAATACAGTACGACTACAGTGTGAACAACGAGTTTATAACCAGAGTGTCGACAGTGAAAGACCTCGGTGTACTGTTTGATAGCAAACTGACCTTTCATACACACATTATAAGCTTGGCTAAAAAATCATTCAGACGCTTAGGTTTTGTTTTACGTAACTGTCAAGGTTTTAATAACCAGGCAGTTATCAAGCTCTTGTTCAACGCCTTAGTTCGGTGCAAGCTCGAAACCAGCGCTTGTATATGGAATCCTCATGAGGTTACCTATACACTCATGCTGGAAAAAGTGCAAAAAGCTTTTCTCAGGTACCTTTACAAACATGTATTTGGATATTATCCATATATGTATCCTACTAAATTTCTTTTAGGATGTTTGAATTTTAATTCCCTTAAAGTCAGGCGTGCTGTTGGCCAACTAACAATTGCGTATAAAATTATACATGGTTATACCAACGCTTCGGAATTACATGCTGAGCTGTGTCAATTATTTGTTCCAAATAATTATATTCGCTCTAGGAAACATAAATTGTTTAATGTTCCATTTAGTCGCACTGTAGCCCGATCCACTTCGCCTATACCACGTATGCTTACGAACCTCAACGCTCTCGTGGAGACCAACCCTGGATTGGACTTGTTTGCTGATGAATGGAAGACGATATTATTGGAATGTTTGTGGTTCTGCGAGAAGACCGAGTAAAAGGATTAGGTATTTAATTTAGTGTTAATGGTTTTAAATACTGTACTAAATAAATAAATAAATAAATAAATGATAGGACGTTACACGGTGGTCTTCAAATAATGATTAACTATCTAAGATCAGCTTATTGGATAATAGGAGTAAAAGGTCTTGCTAAAAATTATGTAAATAAATGTGTCATTTGTGTAAAACATAAAGCTAAGGTATATAATCAGTTTATGGGTTCGCTTCCTTCATCACGTTGTACTCCATCACGACCATTTCTGAATAGTGGTGTAGATTATGCAGGTCCAGTTCAAATTAGGACGACAAAGGGTCGAGGGCATCGCTCTCACAAGGGCTACACTTGTGTGTATGTGTGTATGAGTACTCGAGCTATACTACTCTGTCAAGAAAGTACCGGGAAAAGATCAATAATACACAAAATGTCTGTTATTCATCCAAATTTATTTTATCACCTTCAAAGTAAATGCTCCTTTAGAAACGATACACTTGCGCCAACGAATAATCCATTCATCAAAACATTTTTTAAACGCTGCTTCCGGAATTGAGTTCAGTTCTCGCCGCGAATTCTCCTTTATGTCTTCTATCGATTGAAAACGGGTGCCACGAAGTGGTAATTTCAGTTTAGGAAAAAGAAAAAAGTCAGCAGGAGCCATATCTGGTGAATATGGTGGTTGCTGGATGGTATCTGTTGAGTGTTTGGTCAAAAATTCGTTCACAATGATAGCCTTGTGCGAAGGCGCATTGTCGTGGTGCAAAATCCAAGAATTTTCTTTCCACAAATCTGGCCTTTTTCGTCGAATTTGCTCTCTTAAACGCCGTTTTATTATAACGCTCAAATAATATTCTTTATTTACCGTTAGACCTTCCGGTAAGAATTCAGAGTGCACAACACCGCGATAGTCAAAGAAAACAGTCAACATGACTTTGACTTTTGATCGACTTTGGCGTGGTTTTTTCGGTTTCGGTTCAGTTGGAAGGCGCCACTTCGAAGCTTGTTGACTAGTTTGCATGTCAAACTCGTAAACCCACGTCTCGTCACCAGTAACAATGCGTTTCATGAATGTTGGGTCCGAACTGACTCGTTCTAGCATGTCCTCAGCGACTTTCATGCGATTGAGTTTTTGGAGAAAATTCAGATCTTTTGGGACTAGCCGAGCAGCAACATGTTTCATACCCAAATGATTAGTTAAAATGGTACGGATCGACTCGTGAGATACAGAAAGTTCGGCGGCTATCTCTCTCAGAGTTGAATGGGGATTTTCAGTCACTATTTTCTTCACTTTTGCGATGTTAACTTCAGTTGCAGACGTTGACGGCCTACCAGAGCGAGGCAAATCTTCCATCACATCTCGACCGCTTTTGAACGCTTTGAACCACTCATAAGCACGAGTTTTTGATAAAGTCGATTCACCGTAAGCCTTCTGTAACATTTTCAGTGACTCCGAACACGAAATTCCATTGGCGATGCAAAATTTAAGACAAACTCTTTGTTCGATATTTTTGTCCATTATGAAATTCGCAATACACACTATATATGATATTACTAAAACCAGCACTGTATTTAATATAAATAACAGATGCAACTCAAACTCCGCGCCAAAATGGAAAACAGTTGTGCCAATCTAACAACTACAAAAAAACAAAAATTTGAATTTGGAACCATAAACAAGTCATCCATTCCCGATACTTTTTTGACTGAATGTACACTTAGAGGTGGTGAGTGACATGAGTACTCAGGGTTTCCTCGCAGCCTTTCGTCGATTTGTAGCTAGACGTGGCCATTGTGCAAACATCTGGAGCGATAATGGCACCAATTTCGTAGGTGCAGCAAGAGAACTTAGGGAACTAGCCTCGATCCAACAAGATATTGCAGGAAAGTTAGAAGATCGTAATACTACTTGGCATTTCATACCACCGCATGCTCCAAATTTCGGTGGATTATGGGAGTCAGCAGTGAAATCTACCAAATATCACTTAAAACGCGTAATAGGTAGTTCAACATTGACTTACGAGGAGATGAGCACTCTGTTGAGTGAAATAGAGGCGTGTTTAAATTCCAGGCCAATGACTGTGATCAATGGTGAAGATATTCATGAACCGATGCCATTGACCCCAGGTCATTTTTTAATCGGTGAGCCGCTAGTCACTGTTCCGGATATTAGTTATGAAGGATCTAATATCAGTTCTTTATCTCGATGGCAGCATGTACAAAAAATGGTTCAAAGTTTTTGGAAACGCTGGTCGGTAGAATACATGAGTAGCTTAGTTCATAGGTATAAGTGGTCGCACAGGACTCCTGAGCCTAAAGTCGGGGATGTAGTTCTTGTTAAGGAATTCGATATGCCCCCTGCTTGTTGGTTTCTGGGTACAATTATTGAGAAACATCCAGGACCCGATGAAATCACACGAGTAGTAACGCTACGAACTAGTAAGGGTTTGCTGAAACGTCCTACGTCCAAGCTCTGTATTCTGCCAGTCAATGAATAAACATAATTGATTGTATTTAAACCCAGAATGTTTGTGAAGTCTGTTATTTTATTGTTAAAGGTTACATTAATAGTTCACTAACTGAAGGTTTATTGAATAAACTAGTTTTGTTAAGTAAGAACTGTTTATATCTATGCTATAGCTAGGCAAGTGAATATAAGCTCTAAGTTGTTGTGAATTTGTAGTTAAGATTTTAGGTATTTAAGTTAGGATTCTGATTTATTTTATACAAAGATTTATTTGATTTAAGGGTAAGGTAATTGTTAACTTTTGGTTAAGATTTAAGAAGTTAATATTAAATGCTTATGTTTTATTTTATATAAAGATTTTATGTCAGGCTATGATAGTTAATAGTAGAAACAACTTGTATGTCATTTAGTTTTATTCTTATTTTTTTGCTTTTAATGTAAGTGCTAGTTCTAAAAATATTAATGTACACAGAATAGTATTTTTTGTTTGAAGGACATTCCTCAATAATGTCCTTGGGGGGCGGGATGTTCAAGTGTCTCCAAAAATTGTTACTAAAGAAAAATTAGTTCCTTTTTCCTAATCACAGATGGCGTTGTTAGTTTAAGTCCATTTTCTAGATCGCGGTGTTAAGATTCTCCGCGATCTAATGACCCTCCGCGGTTATTTTTTGTTTAGTTAGTTCAGTACTACATTACATGTGATTGCGATATAGACAGTGGTTTTATTAGTATCCCTGGAATATCCTTCGCTCAGCCAGATTGGCAATAGTACAAGTGCTAGTAGGGAAGTGCGTCGTGACCAATTAAACACATGGAAAGGCATGTTTCAACGTTCTATTCAATTTATTGTATGGATTGTTATAAATAAATAAATTAATAATTTACGTTCTAAGAAATTACGTTTTCTAATATTACTTAATATAGTTATAGAGTCTGTGAAGTTTATTAAAGTTTATTATACTTTCTTTCACTTTTATTTTCCAATTGGTATCCGACATGAATTCTTATTTTGGCTTAAATTCATATTGTTCACGTAAATAAGCTCTTGCGGACATTATTTTGACTGTATTAGACTCAAAAACGTATATAATTTTAATGTAAACACATGTTTCACACGACAAAATGCTAGTGAGCTACGTAACTACTATCGTAAGCGTATTATTCGATAGCTTCAGTGAAATTAGTGAGTCATGGTACCGTTTTGTACGGTGACAGCTGAAAAACGTCAGTGACTATCGAATATATTACGTTAGGTTTTTAACCTATCGTAATCTATAGTGCTCATGGTACGAATTTTAATTCTTTTTGTGACCGCTAAGGGCGCTGTACAATATTTCATACAAACAATTTACGGAGACGCTAGCGAGTTTTGGCTGTGTAAACTCATGGTAGAGGTACTGATTTTAAGTTATCATAATTTTTACGATCATAGAGTAATTGAGAATTAGAATCCGTTTTTAGTCACTGGCAACTCCAGCATCTAACTTGTCTATGGTATTTCAAATGCGTGTCGGCCATTGTTAAGTTCGTGTGTCAGTTAGTTTGGCCAGCATCGTGTTTTCGTTCGGCACAAAAAAAGTTTTTAAATGATTTTAAGGTAAGTTTTTATCATATTGATTAAATTGACAGCTTATTTAGTAAATATGATGTTTAAATAAGAGCTTAAATCGATGGACACTGTTAATTATTCATTATAGTGCCGTAGATTCGAGGATCTTTTGAAAACAGGTTAGGTTTTATGTTACTTTTATGTTGCTTATAAGTTACTTTTATGTTACTTTAGTTACGTAACATAAAAGTGATGTAAAACCTAATGCACATTGGAAACTGTAGAACTAAGCGAAATGATAACTTTATTATTTCGCTTAGTTAATTTATTGATATTTAATAACTTTATTATATATCAATAAATTGCAGTTTTCGTCGTTTTCGTTATATTATTATTGTAACTATGTAATTTGAATGTACCATTATTTATAGTAAATATCCAGAATTTTACTAAGAGTTTATGCATCATATTATTATTATTATGAATGAAATAATTATGAAAATAGCTAAGTTCTATTGACTAATATAATTTGTAATTAATATAATACAAGCTCTGTCTGCGATTTCATTTGTGTGGATTTCTATTTTTATGCCATCCCGCAGAAGCCGTACTTATTTATTAGGGACAAAAAGCCTAATTTTTTTTTTTTTTTAGTGGGAAAATCATGTAATGACAAATCGCGCTCTTGGGCGGAGCGGGAGATAGTGTCAGACTTTTACTGACTAAAAACCCACTCCTGTTCCTTCGTTGCCTTCGTCCCAGGGCCCCGGGTTTCGTTTTCACACTACCCATGGCCCCTCTAGGCTTCGACCCTGCTGGGCCCCTACGATTTGCTGACATCTCCCTGAGGCGCGCGAGGAACAATACGCGCCGTCGAGGACTTGGCCTCGGTCCGGACGGTTACCGGACGGTCGGACGGCGAGCCACCCATTGCTCGCCGTCCGTAAGCCCGCGCCTACGGTGGCCGAAAATCGGGATCGGAATCCCGGCGGCGATTAGGGCGTGAGGACCGTTGCCTCACGCGATCGGCCGCCTCCTTTGCTAGCATTACTGCTTCGCAGAAGGAGGCGACCGCCTGCCACTCCTCCTCGCTCCGGACCATGGCCTGTACCAAGGCCCGGCGCGAGAGATCGCCACCGCCGATCGCCCCCACGAGGACACGGCGTTGCTCTGCGCAAGCGGGGCACACTTCCACCGTGTCCTCCGGGCGTTCCACACAGTGGCGACACCCGGGCGTCGCTTCCGCACGAATCCGGTGCAGGAACTTCCCGAACTTACCGTGTTCGGTGAGAACCTGCGTCATGCGGAAGGTGAGGACGCCGTAAGGTCGTTCCAACCACGCCTCAAAGAGGGGACTTACCGCCATAATTGTGGCGTGCCCAAAGAAGCCTATGTACAAAATCCAGTGCTTCATCTGTCTACCTTCCAAATTCTATCTAATTCCGTTCAGCTGCTGAGACATTAAAGCGGAAAAAACATCCATACGTTCAGCTGCCGTCCTATTCTGTACATATCACGCTGTGAAAATCTAGGTGAAGTGAGCACGAAGTGAGCTGTCATTCTACCTAACGCTATGGATCATTCTATAGGTTGACAGCTCACGTCACCCAAGTTTTGACGGCATGATGTGTACAGAATAGCACAGCTGGTTGATTGAATGCTTGTTTCGCTTTCAGGCCTCAATGGCTTTAGATGAAATTTGGTGGGTAGATAGAAGGATTGGATAAACACGTAGTATATTTACGTTTATCCCAGAAAAAAATACGGTTTCTAAAGGAAACACAAAAGTCACAGAAGTTTTGGGTGTTACGGGATCCGCTCGGATGAACTTGCGGGTAGAATCTAGTATAATAAAGGGAAATAGTAATTAGGAATCTGTAAAAAAATGCTTAACATTTTATATTATAAATAATGTAATAAGAATTTTTTTGTGACAGATGCCTCTCACTCCGGCTCAAAAACAAAAAAGATACCGCGAGAAACTACAAAGAGAGAACCCAGAGAAATATGCACAAATGAAAAAGAAAACTGCGGAATGCGCATTACGTTATTAAAGAAAAAAAACTAGCACATATACAGAACAGGATAAAGAAGAGAAAAGGCAAAAATGGCGAGATGAAAGGAAAAACCTAAAACAAGCTCTGCATGATAAAGCAAGAATTGACAAAAATGTTGAGAAAGAACAAAAACATGCTGAATCTAAGCTTCGTAAGGAAAATCACGAAATGAGACGGGAAATAATTACATTGCGTAAGAAATTCGAAGCCTTAAGAAAAAAACATTACCGGAAGTCAAAAAAATGTGAAGAATTAGGTAAAGCATTCCAGGAAATTAACGACAAATATCAACATATCGCTAAAAGACTTAAAGAACAAGACTGTACGAAAAATGAAAGAAGTGAAGTGATGAGTAATGACGATGAAGCACCTATGAAGCAAACAGAAAACTTTATAAATGAGAATTTAACGAACATTGACGCCTCGAAAATAGAGATAGTGAAAAGGAAACTTTTGGAACACAATGTTTTGTCGAAATCGCTGAAGGAAGAATACAAGAAATCTGTTGGAACGGAAAATAAGAACACTTTGAAAAAAATAGTTACTAGTGAAATAGTGAAAAAATACAAATTAAAAAATAAATTAAAACATACACTGGGGTTGAAAACTAACATTAGAAACAATAGAGACAGAAAAATAAGGAAAAACCAAATATTGAACGAAATCAATAAATTTTATAACAGAGATGATAATAGTCGTGCAACAGCAGGAAAAAAAGAGTGCAAAACTAAAAATAAAATAAAATTACAAAGAAGATACCTATTGGCTACTATAAAGAAACTTCATGAAAAATATGTTTCTGAAGGTGGAAAGGTTTCATTAAGCACATTTAAAAAATATAGACCATTTAATATACTTACACCTAAAATCTCAGACCGTGACACATGTGCTTGTGTAAAACACTCAAATATGGCATTTATGGTAAAAAAACTTAAACAGTTGGGAATCCTTGAAAGCGATGACCTCAATGATATAATGTCGAAACTGGTTTGTGACCTATCATCTAAGACTTGCATGTATGGTCTGTGTAAATCTTGTAAAGACAATATCATAACTGCTAATGAAACTGATTTCAATCTAAACGATAAAATTGTATGGCCTGTGTGGATGTTAAAGAAACATGAGTATGGCGAAGAGGGAAACAAAAAGACGTCAAACAAAATGGTTAAGGCGGAAAGAGAAGGATCTATACAAGACTTGATGAATGCAACTAATTTAGATATGAAAAAGTTTCTAAATCACTCCTACAATATTTCGCATCAGTACAAAAATTATAAATTTTGCATAGCTAATATAAAAAACAATGAAACCGTTATACACATAGATTTTTCCGAAAATTATGTTTGCAAGATGCATACCGAAATACAAGCCATGCACTTAGGATCATCTAAAGTTCAAATTACTCTGCACACTGGTGTGCTTTACATAAAGAATGAACCCAAACCTATATCATTTTGTTCAATATCTCCAGCAAATATACATAGTCCTGAGGCCATATGGGCACATTTAAAACCTGTACTACAATATTTGAAAGAAACATACCCTCAAGTACACACAATACATTTTTTTTCTGATGGCCCGACATCGCAATACCGCAACAAAAAGAATTTTTATTTTTTTAGCCAAATTCAAAGTTTCGGTTTCAATCATTCTACTTGGTCTATATTTGCAGCTCACGGAAAAGGTGCTGCGGACGGTATTGGCGGCGCAGTAAAGCGAACTTTGGACTCGAAAGTGGCACATGGAGAAGATATCCCCGATGCCTAAACCGCCTTTGAAGTCCTTTCCAAAACAGATTCAGCCATCAAAGTGTTTTATATTCCTTCAGAAGACATAATATCACTTCAAGACGAAATTGTTAAAAAACTACATCCGCTGCCTAACACACTAAAAATACATCAAGTAATATTAAATGAAAAAAATTCAGTAAACTTTCGAGATTTAAGTTGTTTTTGCAAAAATATGAGTGGTAGATGTGATTGTCATTTCGTAAAAACACACAGATTTGATATTGACAACGAGAAACTACCAAAAAGCCGAAGAACACGGAAATACTTACCAAGGAAAAAAGTTACTGGGAAAATAAAAAAAAGGAGAAATAGTTCATTATCAACCAGCAGCTCCGAGGGTTTTGAAATAGAATATATAGACGACAGTGATGCTACACACTTTTCTGAGCCAAATTGTGAAGAAGAATATTTAGAAGATGAATATTTAGATATAGAAAAAGGAGAAAAGTTAAAGAAAGGTATTGGTTTAGAAAAAAAAGATTTGAAGGAAGTATTTTAGAAGCAAAACAAGAGAAAAAGTCAGCAGCACAAAAAGGAGTCACAATATTATCAGACATTCGAAATTTACCATGTAACAAAAGATATTTTGACTTAACGCAATTTGATGGGATACAATTTCATAAATTAGATCCGAATTTTGATCTTTTTTCTGCCAAAAAATCATTAGATGTCACAATAAGTGCAGAGCATGTTGATCCATACGCAAACCCGGTAGCGAGTACTTCAGGAATTCATAAAAGCAGTGGTATTGAAAATTTAAATGTGGGTGACTGCAGTTTAAAATACTTCGATTGGAGTGCTAAAGAAGTTAGGCAGAATAAACATGAAAAGCTTTAAATGGGAACAAAGATGTGACTCTGATATTATCAGAGTGCCTGAAAAATCTGAAATTGACGTAGTCAGAACCAATAAAATTGACAAAGACCTTGATGAAATGTGGGACACAAATTTGGGTAGTATAAAAATATATGAGACTAAAAAGACTAAAGACTGTGAAGACAGCTGTAAACCGGAATTAAGTATTACTCCAGAAGCTAATAAAAACGATAAGACTGATGACTTAGAAAACAAAGATGAAACAAATATGAAAGATATTAAAATTAACCAAAATGTATTAGTAAGATATTATAATCGTAACAATTGGAAATACTATATAGGACGTGTAGAACAAATAAATGTTACAGAAGATAAATACACTGTTAATTTCTTAAAGACAGTAAAAAATCCTTCACTGAAATTTGTTGTGACGAAGAAAATGGACCGAGACACTGTTCCTTCTGAGTCGATTGTAAAGAATATAGAATTAATCACAAATGATAAAAAAAACGAATATCTGTTAAGAGATCAATTTGACGTTACTTACTTTAATTAATATGTGTTTAAGTTTATTTTGTTTTGTAAGGAAAAGTGCCATAAAGTACCAAAAAGTTAAAAGTTTAATTAAGTAATAAGCAAAGCAATACATTATTTTAACACTTTGTTTTTAGGTTTTTTTATTTTTAGGTTATAAGTATGGCTTATTACGTTATTACAGAATAAAATAAAGCTTTATTATTGAAACTGAGTTTTATTGAAGTTAGAAATAAAAAAATAAAGTTATTTTTTAAATTAAACCGACTTCAAAACGAGTGCTTGGTTTTGTTTCTTCGTTTTCTGCCAGCGACGCCCGACATTTGGTAGTTTAAAACTTTTATTGCTCTTGTATAAGTTATTGAGTAAATAAATTACATATATGTACGGGTCGAATTGATAACCTCCTTTTTTAAAGTCGGTTAAATACTAATGTATTTTTCCCTATTGTAGACATACCTTTAGAATCTTTTATGTTACTTTTTAAGTTACCGGTAATTTATACTTTTAAGTTGCTTTTATGTTATATGAGGCCAATTTAACGGCCTTACCCTTCTATTCAACATGGCGTCTCATATTTTATGAACGTCAAGATGACGAGACCACGCCAGTTTTTGCGAATATTATGTGAATAGGATATAATACAATTTGCTACTATTTCATACTTTCATAGTAAAATTCTACACCCATAACATTTCAAAATATTCCCACAATTTTGATATCAAATCAAGAACTCAATGATAAGAACTTCCTTTGTCTATTATCTGAACACAGATGTCTGAGTGTGCATATGCTCCGACCAACTGTGGGCCCGAAGAGAAACCGAAACCGAAGTACGTCACACGCTACGGACGAACAACAACGACACCAGCTATAGAAAGGAGGAAAGCAGAGATGTCGGTAACATGTCCGATACTCAGTTTGAGGCGCTGCTGTCGAAGCTTTCACCAGGAAGACACGGCTCGTTTACAACCTGCAAAGCTGAATTCGACGGGACCAAGGACTCCGAAGTGAAGGAAGCTTTTTTGGCGGCAGCAACAGTCTTCAAACAAATCGAAAACGTTAGTGATGCATAAGCGCTCACTGGATTACCACTGCTCCTAAAGGTTGAAGCTGCAGTGTGGTGGCAGGGCGTTAGAAAGCATGTCTCCACATGGGCAGATTTCGAAGAACGTCTCCGTCATGCTTTTGCCCCAAGGAAACCTGCTTATGTGATATTCCCAGGAAATTGTTACAGAAAAGCAAGACCCACGAGCAACCAGGGAAAGCTTCATGGCGAATGCTTTTTGCATAACTTCTAGAACCAGAAATACCGTAATCCCAACTGAAACACCGTATACGCGATAAAATTCCGCACAACTTACGACGCAGCAACGGCGGTTTCAACTTACGAGGAGTTACTGGAAGCAGCTCGGGATGTTGAACAAATGTATGATGAATAACGGTGACGAACACAAGGAAGTTAAACCACACCATGCCACGCTACCGAGAAGTGTAGAAAACTGAAGAAGAAACAGCGAGAATTAGAAGCAGCTGAGCCTGTCCCTGAGTCAAGCCGCAACAGCTACTACCAAAACGACGCAGGCTCCATCTCCATCCGAACCCAAAGTGACCTGCTATGGCTGTGGTACGCCCAGGGTAGTTCGCAGTAGCTGCCCAACATGCTGCGCCAATAAACAACGGTCACTGCCATCAACAGACCTAGCCTTTTGTCCGGTTGACGTGAAAATGGATGTAAGAAACAGGCCAATAGTGTTCATTGAGGTCGAGGGCATCAAAGGGACAGCCTACGTTGATAGTTGTACGAAGACCAGCATCGCATCGTACCAGCTATACCAAAAGCTGGTGGACAAGGGACACAAGTTCCACGAAAATGTAAAGTAAAGATCACTCTGACAGATGGCATCGGAAAAACAAAAGAGAACTTCACGTTGGAGGAACGCATTATTTCGACTAGCTTTATTGTGTTATCATATTCAAAGGACAACCGAACCCTACTAAGCGTCGGGTTTATGCAAGACGCAAAAATATTACTCAACCTTCCTCAGTTTACTTGGGAATTCCTTGAGGCCGACTCTCTAGGAATTTATGTATTACTAGTATGTTGGCAACATTCATTGTAATGTATGTATAGCATAATGTGTGTTCCGAACTGATAGTGACAGCTATCACGTACTTCACTCTGATTTCCTTTTATAATTTGTCCTTGCACATTTTTCGCATCCATAAAAATCATATTACATCTTTTTAAATCGACTCTGTAAAAGCATGCCAGAATGTTGTTATCGCACAAATAAAACTATTGGTGAAAGTGTAAGGTGCATTTCTTTCGTCAGCGTCGTGCTATCAAATCCACAGCGGCGGTTCGTCTGATCCAACCTCAACAGGTTATGGGCCCAGAACCCCAACCCAGAGATAGTGCTCGCAACGTACTTGAAGAAGAAAAAGTTGCCTTTGAGTTTTTTTTTTGGCTGAATGCGACTACAGGTGTGAATTGAAGCGTTTGGTGCTGCTGACAGCGTACTTGCAGTGCTTGGTACGTCTGCTGCGTGCGACATGGAGTCGGGCACGCGTGGCACGAGTCACGCTAACGCTAATTCATCTGCTGCTGTTACAACAGAGTTCACGAGGTTATAACGTCTACATAACTTTCGAAAAGTTAGATGGCGTAAGTAACATTAACATTTGGAAATTTAATATGAAAATGTGTCTCATTATGGAGGACTTATGGTCATGTATTGAAGATGCAGAACCTGTGAATACCGGCAAACACTTGCGCGCACTTGCCCGCATTAGCTTGGCTCTCAAACCAACATGCATACAATATGTCAGAAATGCAAAGACAGCTAAGCAGGCATGGGACAACTTGAGTACAGTTTTTGAAGACAAAGGTTTTTGATGACGTGTCACACTTTTAAGAAAACTACACCGTGCTAATTATGAAGATTTTAATAATATGGATACCTACATTGAACATATCATGACCCTCGTGCAGCAACTATCAGATATAGGTCGCACTATAGAAGATGCTGATATTGCAGAGTTGATTTTGAGTGTGTTATTTTATTTAGTGATTTAAATAAAAATCATTTTGAAGTCACAAGAACATGCGTCCTTTATTTCCGCCATCTTAAGTCTAGCCTCTCTCTCCACAGTGTTGCCACCTTATCCTAACATCCTCTTTAACAAGTATTATAAAGTAGGTAGGTAACTTAATTTAAAAAAAAATAAGAAAACTTATCCTAGGTTTACAATCATAAGTATTACTAAACATAACTTGAATTTAATCAAATTTAAAAACTAAAACTAGTTTGAATACACTTCTAAAAAACTTAAAAAGAAAAACTAAAATAATTCAAAAGAAAAACTTATCTTTAAGTACACACTTCTATAAATGACTAAACTTGAATTTAATATAATCTTGAATAATCAAAACAATTTGAGTGCACTTCCAATATAATTTAGAATTAAACAAAACAATTTAAATTATCATTTTGTAGCCTAGTCCCAGTATGTAATGATTAAACTCAAACTCAAACTCAAAGCATTTATTTCAATTAGACCATTATGGCACTTTTGAAAGTCAAAAATACAAAAAAAAAACAAAACAAAGCTACAGTCCCAGACACAAGACATAATAACTTGAGAAAGTACTGTAGTTGCCCATTCCCTAGCGTAGATCTCTATGGAGAAGAACGGGCAAGAAACTCCATGGACACTCTTTTAAATCAAAATATTGTTACAAAATCTTGGTTACATCATTCATGTTGAGATTATAGATATATGTGAGAACGATGTAGGAAGACGTGCACATTATGAGCGTCCAGAGTAAAACATTAGATCAACAAATTAAAAATAAAGTAATTAAAATGAACCGTGGCAGCTAAGAGATGACCAGTCCCAACTGACAGCGCCCGATCACGAACAAGACGCGTGTATCGGCGCCATTCAACTCAACCATATTGAAGGGAACTAAATGACCCGACACACCCGCCACCATCAGCGAGACATTTGAGTGAGCATGACTTTCTCTCAAACATTTTCAATAGGTACCTATCTAGATAAGACAAATTTTAATCATCATATCTCTTAGGTCTATATACTTTGTGACCAACTCTAGATAAGAACATAGAACATATACAGGACTATCTTCCAGCAAAGTATCATCTGACTGTGGTTCAGCATCCTCATCTACAGATCTAGAGGTTTCATCTGATCCAAAATTTCTATATGCATCAGTCATGGATGATTCTTCAGATTCAGCATCCTCAAATTCCCCTGCCGTGGAGGATTCTTCAGATGACAAGACTATTTCATGAACCGAGCTACTCTCCAATAGTTCTACATTTTATTAGACATTAGTATTGATAAACTAAATACGCCATTAAAGTCTGTAAAGCTAACTTATTTTCCAAGATAATGTCATTTAAATCATGTGGTATTTTTTACCCGGTAGCGAGTATTCGTGCATGTAAACACCTAGCGAGTACCGCCGGGTTAAGTATATATTTACGAGAAGACTAAATCAAGATGTCTTGGCAAACTTCTTTGGGTCGATTAGACAGCAAGGTGCTTCTTGCACAGAACCAACGCCGATCCAGTTTCGAAGGGCCTTTTCAAAGCTTTTTTTTTGCAACATGTTAAAAAACTCGCCGGATGCTAATTGTGAACTTGATATATGCCAAATTCTTTTGAAAGCTGATTAAATTGAGAGTCATGAGTGAAAAAAACAATTATAATAATATTCCGCCCTACCCCTACTCCTACCCAAAGTTTGATCAAAATCGGTTAAGAAACAACCATATTAGAATTTCCTGCCTACCCCCTAAGTGAGGTGGCGTGATTTTATGCCTATGTGTTATTTTGAGTCTTCAGCTACCTACATACCAAATTTCATCGTAATCGGTTCAGTAGTATTTGCGTGAAAGAGTAACAAACATCCATCCATCCATACATACATACATACATCCATACATACATACATACATCCATACATACATCCATACACACTCACAAACTTTCGCCTTTATAATATTAGTAGGATTATTTCAAAAGAGATCAGTTAAGTAATAAATTAATTTATTAGTGAGGTAACAATGATACAATTCGTCGCCAACACCGCAAAGGGGCGAACCTCATACAAACGGTCAAAAATTAGTTAATTATACAAAAATGCTCCATTTGTTGAGCTCTATGTCGTCACAAAAAGGCGAAGCTCTAAGACTAATAGAAACGAAAAAAGATTGACGGCGTATCTCAAAATCAGTTCCAGCAAAATTTTACGAAAAGACGAACTCGAAGTACGCCTTTTAGCGGCGACATCTAGCAAGTAATGCAGAAAGCCCTAGTTGAATTTCGCCCTTTCGTCGCGTCCCGCTTCATTTGTTTACGTCGTTGTTTCGCCCCCGGCTTAGCGGGCTGCGCGAGAGTTACATTATTTTCATTACGTTTAGCAAGTAATTACGCATTGTATTTCTCCTAAGTGTGTTTGTAACATAACAATGTAAGTATAATGTTGTATTAGTTTTAAATATTTTTTTGTGAAACAACAGAAATCTCAATATTGCTAATCATAACCGGACATTAATTGAAGTTAGATAACTTTTTAAAACTTTATTCAATTATTGATGAGAGATAAATTACCACGTCCACATTGTTTACACGTACACGTATAACTTATTATGAACCGTAGTCCAGTGAATTAAGGCCCAAATTCCCTCAAAAAAAATTTGGTAGGCATGTAAATGAACACGTGCTCGACTGGAACGCGAGCTAAATTAAATCATATTGTTTATCAGATTGAGTACATATTTCTTTGAAAACCATTGCGAAGTAAAGCTTCTGTAACGCTAGTTACTAGTTATTATTCTGTGCCCTGAGGCCAACCCCTGAACGAAAAAATCGCGAAAAGAAGCAGATGCTGGCGATTCTGGTAGACCCAGAGCATCGTCGGTGGCCTGAGGTGTTACCTGCCGTGCGATTCGCACGTTTGCGCGCGAGTTTCGGTACCCGGTGGACGTTGCCCATGACCTGGGGACAATAGTAGAGCAGGAAAACTACGTGCCTCAAATCACCCCATACTCACGTGATTTTGTACACCGCCTGCAAGAGGTTAAGTGGCGAGTCGAGCGCCAGCAGGATATTCGTAAGAATGCAGCGGACAAGATCCGCCGTCCTGGTTCAACTTTCAGGAGAGAGACCTCGTACTTGTGGGTGGCTATCGCCTTAGCCAAGCCGCGAAAGGCTTTACTAGCAAGTTCGCCCCGAAACGAGAAGGTCTGTATTCAATAAGTAAAGTATTCTCTCCAGCCCCGTTGTCTGTGGGACGACGGCAGCCATCGAAGAAAAAGATGACCCCAAAACTGTGGATCGACGGCAGCCGTCGATTCTAGTTTTTGACGTAAATTGATTATAAAACTTCTTTCTATCTCGCTCAAAACTTGCTCAGTCTAAAAGAAAGAACAAGACAGATATTTTGCCTCAGTTCAACAACAGACGACGCTTCGAACTGACCAAATCGTGCGCCCCCCGCTGCAGCGTTGCCAGAATGTTACTTTTGTAACATTTTACGTTACTTTTGACCCTCTCATGTTACCTCCATGTTACACGACTCAATATGTTACTTTTGTGTTACTTTTACGGCAGACAAAAAAAAACATGAAACGGGCGTTCCGTTTCATGTTTTTTTTTTGACGATTTTCATTATTTTATCCAAGAATGATTTTGTGTGCAGTATATACGGACGTAACTCACACACCAAAGCGAAGACGCGTAGGGCGAGCGCGGGTGAGAAATGGAGCGCGCGGGGATGTGCTCCGCCGCTACGTCCCTCTACGTCCCGCTGATACCTAAAAGTTGCGATCTGCGCAGCAGAACGTACGACGATGTTCCGAGCCGCCAACCAACAATACTGTAGGATGTGACGTATGCTTCTCGCTTCTACGAGAATAGTTGTTCCGGTCGTTCGTTTGTCTGATTGTGATTCAAGTCAACAGTTGACTTGGGTGGTTGGATAAAGTTTTATTAAATTCAAATAACAAAACAGTTTATACAATGACTTGTATTGTGTTGCTAACAATACTTGTAAGTAAATGTTACATAAATTGTAGTTTTAAACTATTAAGTGAGTAGGTATTTAGGGAATCATCAGTTCAACAAAAAGTCGTGTTTCCAACTGAAAAAAGTTTATTTTTGTATTCTCATCTTAGTTACAAGTAAATAAGCATAGTATAGTCTATAGTGTGCCGTTCACTGTACATTGTTTTTTTATATTATAGTAGGTGAGAGAGCAGCGGTGGCCCAGTGGTGGCGGCCCCGACTTACGAACAGTAAGTCGTGGGTTCAAACCCAGGCAGGCTTAGGGAATCATCAGTTCAACAAAAAGTCGTGTTTCCAACTGAAAAAAGTTTATTTTTGTATTCTCATCTTAGTTACAAGTAAATAAGCATAGTATAGTCTATAGTGTGCCGTTCACTGTACATTGTTTTTTTATATTATAGTAGGTGAGAGAGCAGCGGTGGCCCAGTGGTGGCGGCCCCGACTTACGAACAGTAAGTCGTGGGTTCAAACCCAGGCAGGCGGCATTACTTTGTGTAATTTATTTCATCACCACTGCTCTCAAAACGGTGAAGGAAAACATCGCGAGGAAACCGGCATGTCCTAGGACCAAAAATTCGAAGACATGTGACATCTACCAATCCGCACTGGGCCCGCGTGGTGGATTATACCTGCCCATACGCAAAATACGCGCTTTGACGTGGAGTTGCGGACACCAGCCCGTTATACAATTACAATTACAATTATATTATAGTAACTTTAGTTATGTTTACAGGAACTAGGAGTGAGTAGGCTGAGTATACCGGCTGGCGCGCGTAGCCCTAGAATTTGATTTTGTTAATCGACCTCCGCTAATCTAAGGTAAATAGGTACCTACTGCCTACCTACATAGTTGATTCTAGTTGTAATTTGAATGTTATAAATTAGACTAACATAACGAAACAAAACTAATAGGCCCGCAAGAATATCCCTATAGTCCGCACCACCACTGAAGTCCCACGTCAAAGTTTTTATTGTCTCTGGATTATGACCCAAAATGCTCTTATCAGTGCTTGTGCGGACTCTATCACTCGTGTAGCCTTTCACGACGCGCGCGACTTCCATTCCAGTGTGTGTGCCCAGTGTTGCCATTAAAGAAGTTGTTGCACAGTTGTCCCAAATGAGACGATTTCAATATTTTTTATGCTTATTCATGTTGATGTCTCTTTCGAAAAAATATATTTTACTATTACTTACGTAAATAACTATACAAGCAAAGTTTGCCATACAAAGTTTTGTCCATACTTCCATAGCCTTTATATGGACAGTCACTTATTTGATTCGATTCACGTCAGTTTTTGGTGATACCGTGATGTACAGACGCCAGCACATCAAGCTACCACAAACTGTCAAATTTCTGTAATAGATTTTCAACTTTATCACAAAACAAGAAGGTTCACGTTCGATTGGCAAAATTTTACAGATTCGGGTAGGTTGACCTGCTGGCGTCTGTACACACAGAATCATTCGATTTTTCACGGATGCATGGTTTTTGTATTGTTTTTAATGCACTAACTTTGTCTATCGCTCTTTTTTCATGTATGGTATGGTGGTGAATAGTATACAGGGTGTAAAAGACCTCATCACAAAGCCGTCAACCAAGCATTCTGTACATCAAACTAAGTAACTTTACGCAAAAATTATTGCTGGGAAACGAGTTTTTTTTTTTGGGGTTAAAAATCATGTTTTGTTGTAGAACTCAATGTAACGCACTCAAAACATTGTGCTGATGGATGGATTAAATAGTACGGGGGTCGTGGAGATGTTTAAAGTTAAAATCTTACATTAAGAACTTGTATTTAAAAAAAAAACTTGACAAAAAGTTGGAACTTTGACCCCCAATATCTCCGTAACTAGAAGGTTCCCAGGTATGGTGTAGAGCAAAAAAATGATCGCAATAACGGGGAGAACAAGTGCCTTTCTGCTTCGTTAAGAGGTGTTTTACACCCTATATAGTTGGAAAAATACATGTGTACTAAAACAGTATTGTTTTATAATTTCTTTAATTATATGTCTGATTGTAGTATTGGTCTGACAAAAAAAGCGCCATAAAAAAAAGTAGCAATGCGCTCTGCTGCTAGGCGTAGGAATGGTGGTGAGGTGGAGGATGAAGTGGAGCTATCAGAGCTTGAAGAAAGAGTTGTTGCTTTGTGTGGTGGTGAAAGTTTTTCAACAGGAGATGCACATTTAGGCATACCGACATTTTCGGTAAGAATTTTAGAAATGCAATAGATAAGTACTAGCATTTTCTCTGGATGGTAGTGGCCAAGAATTGTGCAATCTGTCTTTTAAAAATACATATAATATAAAGTATTTTTATTTGAATTATTTGGCAAATTTATTAATATTATTATTACCTGGGATGATGATGATGATGATGATTGAGCACCACACCCAGCCAGGAGCAAGCCTGACCCGGACAAGCCGGATACACCAGGGGGCACTTTTTTGTAAGGAAAGACATGCTCTGGGATGGGAGAGGAAGCCCGACCAACCGCAGCCAGTCGGGCACAATCAGCCGACTATGCAGCCTAGAGCCAATATAGGAATAGTGATAAAGACAGGTACAATCCATAGGAATGAGCATTGGTGTTCTGACCTTCGTTTGGTTGGTCTCTTCTAGCATTGGAGGATCATGTTCGTTTCTGATGGTTGCGATTCCATTCGTTTTTGACACGTCTTATTTAAACACTATTTTCGTGTATATGTTTCGTCGTCAGTAGTATTTGTTTCACTGTCAGTTTCGCTGAGGTGATATATTTCCTGGGTGGCCGACTTGAATTTTTCTCTATCTGCTGCTAGCTGAATCCATTCTTCTTTGCTTTTATTGAAATATTCCATGTCTTATTGGAGTGACTCGTTCCATGTATATTTATTGGTCTTCCTACTTTTAACCGTTTCGCCTTGTATCTAATAGCTGCGTGTAGTAAGTGAGGCTCTGGGCGTCGGAGGATGTGCCTGTAGTAGCATAACCGTAGACATTAATTACAGTAATTACAGTAGACATTAATTTTTTTGGTAATTGTTTATCCCATAAGAATTTCGCGTGTTTTCTTATTCGGGGGATTTCGCGTACTCTTTATCATATCTTTAAAGTCTTTTGTATCTTCTGAGTTTCGGTCGGTTTGCCTTTGTGAGTGCCGCTGCCTTAACGCCGTAAGTCATTGCAGGTTCTATGAACATTTTATAGATAAGACGCGTGATTTTCCACTCCATTTTCAAGTTTTTTATGAAGGAATATTAAGGCTTTAGAGTTACGCATCACTTGTTTGCATCTGGCGTTAACTGTGTTGTTTCGATTAAGTGTCGATGTTATACACGTGCCAAGGTACTTAATCTCGTCTGCCGGTTGAATACTGGTTCCTCCAATTCTAATAAGACTTCGGGTTGCGGTGCTGTTTGGGTCTCTGATTACTAGTTTTGTTTTCGTTTCACTAATGTGGAGTCCAACTGATTCCAGCAACGGTTTGATTTTGGTGACCATTTCGTCCAGTTCACTGAGATTATTTGTTGCTATTATCACGTCATCTGCAAAGGACAGTACAATAGGGAGTTGAATCTCATGGTCCTGGTCTAGATGAAGGCATTCTATTTCTTCTTCTAATGTTCTGAGAACGTCATCCATTACTATGGTGAATAGTCGTGGGGGTTGCGGACATCCCTGTTTGACTTCCTTGCTTTTGTGTGTCGATTCCGTTTACTGTCCAAACCATTTTATGCAGGTGAATTCATTCATGCACGTCTTAATAATTCTATTCGTTAGATATTTGTTAGTTCTAGTAACTAAAATGTCCCAAGAGAGTTTAAGTCCAGCGTATCGAAGGCTATTTCGATGTCTAACGCCAGCACATAGGTTTTTGATCCATTCCTCGTCAAGAATTCTCCTGAGTGTGTAGTTATGGTCGTCGGTCGATCTATTGCGAAGAAAGGCTGCTTGGTAGTTTCCTAGTTCTTTTATTGAAGCATCCAGTTTTCTAAGAAGAAAACTTTCATATATCCTATATCCCGCGTAACACATAGATAACCTTCTGTAGTCATTAATTCTGTCTGGCTTTGCTTTTTTAGGCACTGAAATTGGGATCGTTTTGTTCCAAGACATTGGTATATCATTGCTTACCCATGCATAACCATATATACCTGCATGTGTTTTATAATTTCCGATAGCGTTTCTGTTGGCAAGGCTTTGAATAGCTCGGACATCACCTTGTCAGTACCTGGCGCTTTGCCGTTGCTCATGCTTTTAATGATATCACTTATTTCATCTTCCGATATTTCTTCTTTTGCGTCTGATGGGTTTTCATAGGGTAGGAGTTCTATGTGTGGGCCTGCTGACTTTTTTAAATCTTCTTCCTACCTCGACATGGGTATAAAACGTTGTTTGTTGTTGAGCTTCGTGTTCATTTTATGTCTCCTATAAAAATCGTAGGTCATTTTCATGCGTTGTGATGGATGAATTCCGCTTAGGTTTCTCACGAATATTTCGTATTTTTCTTCTTCTTCATTATTTCTTATATTTTGCAGCTTGTGTCTTGCTTTGCTTAGTTGTTTGATTGCGAATGCTTCTCTGGGGTAACAGTTTTTTATAAACTTGGCTTTTTTCAGTTTTGCAAGCGCGAGCGCTTTTGTGTTCCCTGGATCTAATTGGCCTGCTTATAAGAATCTTCGCCGCTGCTGATTTCATGATATTCATAAGGGAATCCCATGGAACTAGTTGGCTATTTTCCTTGTTTTGTAGATTTATTACCTGAGGTTGTCTCTTGATTTCCTCATGGTATTTTTTCATTATTTCCTCATTTTGGAGCCGGTATAGCCGGCTCTTCGTCTTGATTTTTGTAGTTGAATTCGAGTTCAGATTTGTGCATCGGTTTCGTGCTGGATTTCAGCATAATGCAGTGTCGGATTTTCCCTTTTAAGGTTCAGAATAATAATATCCGCGAGAATAATTTTATGGTCTGATTTATTTTTTCTCCACTCGCCTTTTATGTAATTAAATTTATTTGGCTCGTCTGCAGCAGTAAGTATGGTCAATTTGCGATTTCCTTTTTCCAGATTGCCACGTTATTTTGCAGCTTGATCTGCCTCGTGATGTATCTAATCTAAGGTTTTCATTATATCTAATAAGATTTCACCATTGTCATTCGATGCTGTGTGCAACAAGTTGGCACCAATTTTATCAGTTGTTTGATTTCCATTGGTGTTTATGTCTTGCTTTCCTATGTGCGCATTAAAGTCTCCTAGGATGATCATGTTTAAACCTTTTGGCTTTGCATTGATGCAGTTGATCAAATCGGAAAATGTCTTAGTTGGCTTGGTGCTTGGTATGTGTTGTTATTATATACAAGTTCACAGATTGTCGTTTGCAGAGAGCTGTTATAACTGCTGCCATGACGTTTGGATTTCTTCTTGCAATCTGTTTTTGTTTCATGGGTAATAGAAGGAAGTAGGGTTCACCATTGTCAGATTATTTGTATAGGGTTTGTTATGCCATCTGTGTTCTTTGGGCACGGAGTGAGGCAAAAATAAAAAATAATAATCTATTGTTTTATGACGTAACAAATTTTTTGCGTCCCAGTGGCTTTAAGAGTTGCCACATGTTGCTGGCTAATAGTAGAAGTAATAGGTGGGTAGCTGGTAGTAATAGTAGTAGTATTGGTGCCCTGGGAGATACCGGTCACAGCAATGCTATTATGTAATAGAAGGTCTGACCTTGTGGTAATTGACACGTGTACATTTGCTGTCGCAGTATTGCAAGCTATGCTGTAGTATTTCAAAGAATTCTAAACGTTAAAATATCCGATTTCTCCGAGCAACAAACAATTGCCAAGCCACATCTGGAAATAGTAAACCATGGTTATGTTAGGTAGTCTAGAATATGAGTAACTTGAGTAAGAATAGACAATAAGTTATTAAAAAGGGGCTTTATTTATTTTTTATTGTCTGTGGTACACTTTCCATCAAATGGCGGCTTGATGTGCTTTTGTATTTTCTTCCATCGTTTAATAAATGGTTCAATCCTAAAATCAGCGTTCATATTCTTTAAGTCCTAATTACAGGTTATGGGCCCAGTAGTTCCGTAACTCTGTATTTTAGGTGAAGAACCGACGTTGTTTGTGCAACATACAAACGGCGATCACTTTGAGGCGTGGTTCTGCTTCTTTGTGTTTCGCAAAAAAAAGTCGAAGTCAATTGTGCTGAGGGCAGCGGCGTCTGGTGTTTAGCGGTGCAAGGGAGCACACGCGATAGACGTTAACAATTCGACGGTGGAGCAGATCGGGAATCAATGGATCAGCTCGTGGCGATGACGATGGGAGGGGGAGTCAAGTTGGAGGGTCCGACAAATTGGAATTTATGGAAGTTCCAGATGACAGTGTTGCTGAGAGCGCAAGACGTGCTATCGGTGGTGAATGGCACTGAGGTCAAATCTGCAGATGCGGCGTGGGTAAAGAAAGATGCGAAGGCTCAAGGGTTAATCGTTTCAAGATTGACCGAAAGTGCAATGATACATGTCATCGCTTGTAAAACTGCTACACAAATGTAGGACAAGTTGCTTAATGTTTATGAGCAGAAATCGAGTACAGCGATTCATTTGTTGCAACAGAGATTTTTTAATTTCAAGTTCGAGGAGAACATGGAGGTGTCGGTATTCGTATCAAAACTACAAGAGTTACAACTGCAGTTGAAGCAAGCAGGGGAGGAAATCTCTGAGAAATTTATAATTACAAAAGTTTTAATGGCATTGCCAGAGAAATACAGTCATTTTGTGTCAGCTTGGGAGTCAGTGGACACATCTAAGCAAACTTTTGATAGGTTAGTTGCTAGACTTCATGTGGAGGAAGACAGACTGAAGGCAAAGTCAACAGATAGTGAAAATGTGGCATTATTTGCAAAAAAATCTGACACTGTGAAAAAATGTTTTAAGTGTGGTAGGGCTGGACATTTTATCCAAGATTGTAAGAGTAAAAAGGATGTCAGAAAGTGCTTTAATTGTAACAAAGTTGGACATTTAAAGAAACAGTGCACAAAAGAAACAAAAACAGGAGCACAAAGTAACGCCTTTTCAACAATAATAAAAGACAACAATGGGTTACCATGTCATGCATCTGAAAGTAAGTGGATTATCGATAGTGGTGCTAGTAAGCACATGACTTCAGAACGAAATTTGTTTACGTCAATGCGTCAAGTATTAAACCGGTTTGTAGTTGTTTGAGATGGGCGACGTCTACCAGTTTTGGGAATTGGAGAAATTAAATTTATAAACAATAAACTAAGTAAAGTGTTATTTGTGCCAAAACTAAAACTAAATTTGTTTTCTGTGACAAGGGCTACTACTAAGGGGTATAGTGTGGATTTAACATTGGACAAATGTGTAATAAAGAAAAATAATCAAGTGTGTGTGTCAGGACCTAAAGAAAACAATGTTTATATAATAAAATTTAAGAAACATGATGTCCAATGTGCAGTGACTCTCAGTGAGTGGCATGAGAGGTTATGTCACCAGAACATAAACTGTGTGAAGTCAGTACTTTCAACGAATAATGTTAAATATACTGAGGACAATACGAAGTGCATTGATTGTTTAAAGGGAAAGGCACATAGGCTTCCTTTTAAAGACAGTGTATCCAGTACAACACAACCTTTGGAGTTGGTACACGCTGATGTGTGTGGACCATTTGAAGTAGCATCACTTGGACGGGCAAGATATTTTTTACTTATCAAGGATGATTTTACTAAGTTTCGTCATGTCTACTTCATGCAAAATAAGTCTGAGGTTGTGCAGTGTGTCAAGTACTATTCTCAGTCTGCGGAAAGGAAAACAGGGCAAGTTTTAAAGATTTTTCGATCTGATGGTGGGGGTGAATTTGTGAATAAGAAAATGGAGGAATATTTCACTAGCAAGGGGGAAGTGGAAATTACGGATTTTTCCTACTCCTCCACTATACTCTTCTGATTAATTTCGTTGCGGGATCCAAGACAGTTAAATTCATTCTCTGGGACTTCGTCGAGCTTCATTGTCTCGGCGCTTTTCTGGTGGTCGCCACTGTTGATTCTGGCTTTCAGGAGTTACAGTGGTTTGGGAACAGTGTGGCGGGCTTGTCCCAATAAAAAAAAAAAAATAGCAAGGGCATACAGCACCAAACAACAGTGGCTTATACGCCGGAGCAGAATGGCCAGGCCGAAAGAGACATGCGTACCCTGGTGGAGGCGGCACGTACCATGCTGCATGCCAAAAACATGGGTAAAGAGTTGTGGGCTGAGGCCATTAATACAGTTGTCTATGTGCTAAATAGAACCAGTAAGAGCAGAACCGAAGGGAAAACACCATTTCAGATGTGGACTGGGCATGATTTTGATATTACCATATTAAATAAAATATTTGGTTCTAAAGTATGGATACATATACCTAAGGAAAAGAGGCGTAAACTGGATTCAAAGGCTGAAGAAGGAGTGTTTGTTGGCTATGAGAGTTCAAAGGGATATAGAATTTATAATGAGAAGAAAAAGATAGTACAGACAAAAAGAGATGTAGTGTTTGTGTCTGAAGGTATGTCATCACCAGAAGAAAAAGAATATGACAAAGAGAAAGTAGTCTATTTGGACAGAGAGAATACAGGATTTGACCAAGAGGAAGGAGGGCAGGAGCCGGTACAGATGGACCAGGGGCCCATGCAGGAAGAGCCGCAGCAGGAACAGGCTCAAGTAGAACAGGAACAGGGTCAGGCAGAGAGAGAGCCAGAACAGGAAGAGCACAGTGATAGTGAGGCAAGTAATTCTGAAAATTCTGATTACTCTGATGCCAATGACACTGAACAGACAGTACGCACACGGAGTGGGAGACAAGTGAACAAACCTTCGAGGTTCTATGACTATATGGCATTAGTTGTGGCAGAGGAAGAACCTGCTAGCTACAAGGAAGCAATGGAAAGAGAGGATGCTGACAAGTGGAGGAAAGCTATAGAAAAGGAATTGAGTCAGTTACAGGAACATAATACTTGGACACTCATTGAAAAGGTACCAAAGGGAAAAGAAATAATAAGTACTAAATGGGTGTTTAAGAGAAAAGAGAGTCAGGACGGAGAATTTATTTATAAGGCAAGGTTGGTAGCCAGAGGCTTTCAACAAAGCTGTGATGATAGTGATTTATATGCTCCTGTAGCTAAACTAAATACCTTTAGAATATTTACTGCTGTTGCTACTAAGTTAAATTGTAAAATAAGACAATTGGATGTACGTAATGCTTTTTTAAATAGTAACATTAATGAAGATGTGTATTTGAGGTTGCCTGATGGTATAGAGTCTGATTTGAAATTTTGCAAACTTAATAAGTCTATTTATGGGTTAAAAAGGTCTCCGAGGTACTGGAATGAAACTTTTGATAAAGTGATGAGGTCACAGGGTTTTAAAAGTTCTGATAAGGATTACTGTTTGTATTCAAAGCATGAGAATGGTAATAAAGTATTTTTATTGTTGTATGTTGATGCCATATTGTATTTCAGTACTTCAGAGACAGAAAGTAACAAGTTGAGAAATATTTTATATGATTCTTTTAAAATGAAGGATGTAGTTGGTAAATTTTTGGGTATGGAAGTAACTCAGGATTTAGATAAGGGTTGTACAACAATTTGCCAAAAAGATTACTTGAAAAAGATTTAGAGTATTGGGGTATGAAAGATTGTAAACCATTATCTTTGCCTATTGATAAGAATTTTAAATTTATATTGTTAAAGAAAGAAAAGTCCGAGTCAGAAGAAATAGAACATAAATGTAGAATGATAATAGGAAGTCTAATGTATGCGGTAGCTGGATCTAGACCTGACTTGTGTGCCGTAGTCAACATATTAAGTAGATATCAAAGCTGTGCTAGCCAACTATTGTATAAATTGTTACTTAATGTTCTTAGATATGTAAAGGGAACATTGGATTTGTGTTTAACTTTCTATAGAGATGGTAGAAATGATATTGTTGGTTATGTTGATAGTGATTGGGGAGGCAGTGATGATAATAGATCAACAACAGGTTTTTGCTTTAAAGTTTTTGGGGGTTCAGTCATTTGGGTGACTAAAAAGCAACAATCTGTGGCTTTATCATCTACTGAGGCTGAATATGTAGCTCTCAGTCATGCTACTAGTGAAGCTTGCTGGCTTAGGTCTATATTATGTGATTTTGGTATTTCTGTGGGGACAATTGTCTTATATGAAGACAATCAGTCCACAATTAAGATGGCTAATATGGCTACAGGCATAACTAGGGTCAAACACTTAGATATTAAGTTGAGTTTTGTAAAAGAAAAGATAGATAAGAAAATAATAGTAGTTGAATATGTAAGTTCTGATAAACAAGTGGCAGATATTTTAACTAAAGTTCTAGGTGGGGTTTCATTCAAATGTTTAAGGGAAAAATTGTTTAATTAATCGTGGGTTGGTTATTAGTGTAGAATAAAGGTCAGTTCAGTTTTTATTTTTTGTATGTGTAACCTTTGTGAAAAGGAAAGTGTAGGACAGTATTGGTTTTGTGTTGTTTTTAATAATTATTGAGGGGAGGTGTTAGGTAGTCTAGAATATGAGTAACTTAAGTAAGAATAGACAATAAGTTATTAAAAAGGGGCTTTATTTTTTTTTATTGTCTATGGTACACTTTCCATCAAATGGCGGCTTGATGTGCTTTTGTATTTTCTTCCATCGTTTAATAAATGGTTCAATCCTAAAATCAGCGTTCATATTCTTTAAGTCCTAATTACAGGTTAAAGTAAAGCAACCAGAGGGTTACCATTAGTTACCACAAGCTACGTTATATTATTTTTAAACATTAAACGGTATACGCGGAAATACTGTTGACAGGGATGCCCCAATGTATTATACATATATATTAATATGTTTATGTTGTTATTCATGCAATTAGAATTATACCAGTGGGCGGTCGGTGCAAGTATGAAAACTGGGGAAGTCTCCGAGCTGGGCTTTTATCTCTGTATTGGTGGCCGTTCCAGGCCAGATTGGGCACACAAAACAACATCGGAAGAATACTCAATTTACAGGGAGAGTGTTTGATGCATTGCAAAATGATGACTGTCGTGTGTGCATGGTGTGCACGATTTAGGCCACAATTCCAGTAAAGTTAAAGCCAGGCCACCCATCATAGTTATATTTTAAAATGATCCAGTGCAGCTACAAAGAATTGCTATTATGATTCCAAACATAGAAGTAGACAACACGCGCCCCCAACAGCAGGTAGGCGTATCGATTATGTAGGGCTCCGGCTCTCTGTATAGAGGCATTTATCATGCACAATAACGTATTTTGGTTATTCGAGAGTCAATCGTTCAAACAAATAGTATTCCTAGCCAGGTAGACTGGGAAACCTCAGACCCGCACACACTTGTGACCGCTGGATGGCTGAAAAACAAACTGTACTTATTCAAGATCAATAAATTCAACGAGTTCACCGAATTTCAGCTTCAGACGCAGAAATGCAGGACACAATGCTAGTCACTGTGCCTTGCTCTCAATGGCATCTTGGGCGTCGCGCCAGTCAGCAACATGGGTGCTCGTATGCACAAAGAACACAAACACTACACTGCAGCACTGCACTTGGATACGCGAACGTTTCAACCCTAGTACCTACTACTAATCTTACTTAAGTTCACGACATACCATTCAAATTCATGGTTCAGAGATCACTCTATTCACAAACACACACGATTATAAACTTCAAAACGAATAGAATCAATAGTAATACTAGTAATACAGTATCTACACAAAATCACTAAGTAATGGCACACCAACCGACGTCCGAGTCGCACAACAATGAAACCTTCGTCGCAAGCGCACCAGATGGGCGTCCATTCACGGCGGCTGTTCGAAACGAACTCGCATATGGTACTGACATTGGTCATTATAGCATTATTGGCTTGCGTTGTTTATGGACAAAAATGCATAAACAACTATGAAACAGTAAGTATTATTAAAGACATATAGGTTTTCAATAACTCGATAGGTACGAGTCACTTACAAAGAATCTTACCTTGACATATGTTTAATGTTATCCTATAAACGTAAACATGGTTTTGTCGTACATCTCTAGTAAGTAAATAGAAGGAATGACCTTCAAAGAATGTTAAGGAAGATTATAATAATAGAAATACTGTAATGAAACATTTATTTCTGACGGCCTATTTTTTTTTTTTTTTTTCTATACACTCCCTCGAAAACTGGTCCATAACGTCTACGATTAGGTACAACATGCACGTGTGCGGGAATGAAAATTGCCACAGATAACTCTATCTATACTTAGTCCAAATTGGTTCAATGCCTATTAGTCTGAGGTGAATGTTTTTTTTTTAAATTTCGGCAAAGCACTAAGCGTCTTTACGGCGCAAATATTTTTTTAAATATTCAAATTGTGCTTATAAATCGAATATCATTGGTATATGATTGTTTAAAACTAATAGTTACTTTTATAAACAAATTAACATTTATTTGTGTTCTAAATTCAAAAATATAAAAAAAACTATTTTATATTCGGCCGATTAGCGGCTTCATACCTTTGCTTCTCCTTCAACCTGGCGAAAGCCAAGGGCGGAAAAAAAGAAAATTAAAATCATAGTTTCTTAAGTAATTCATGACAAAAATATTTTTCGTTCATATGATTTATTTCTTCAAAGTGTATTGAAAAACGTCGTTTAATACACGTGGACATTCGTTATTGCAGTCCTCGCCTCAAAAACACCCTCGCCTACGGCTCGGGAGTTAATTCCGCCTCGTATGCAATAACAAACTTTCTCCACTTGTAAAATGTACTATTATTTTTAGTGTGACGGGACATCAATTGAAAATGAAGGTTGTGATCAAGTTGAAGATTTCCAATGTCTTCCATCGACTGCTGCGAGCGATACATATCTGTGCAGCAGTGCTATTCTCTAAAAGACAATTTCATGGCATACTACTCTGTCAAGAAAGTACCGGGAAAAGATCAATAATACACAAAATGTCTGTTATTCATCCAAATTTATTTTATCACCTTCAAAGTATGCTCCTTTAGAAACGATACACTTGCGCCAACGAATAATCCATTCATCAAAACATTTTTTAAACGCTGCTTCCGGAATTGAGTTCAGTTCTCGCCGCGAATTCTCCTTTATGTCTTCTATCGATTGAAAACGGGTGCCACGAAGTGGTAATTTGAGTTTAGGAAAAAGAAAAAAGTCAGCAGGAGCCATATCTGGTGAATATGGTGGTTGCTGGATGGTATTTGTTGAGCGTTTGGTCAAAAATTCGTTCACAATGATAGCCTTGTGCGAAGGCGCATTGTCGTGGTGCAAAATCCAAGAATTTTCTTTCGACAAATCTGGCCTTTTTCGTCGAATTTGCTCTCTTAAACGCCGCATAACGCTCAAATAATATTCTTTATTTACCGTTAGACCTTCCGGTAAGAATTCAGAGTGCACAACACCGCGATAGTCAAAGAAAACAGTCAACATGACTTTGACTTTTGATCGACTTTGGCGTGGTTTTTTCGGTTTCGGTTCAGTTGGAAGGCGCCACTCCGAAGCTTGTTGACTAGTTTGCATGTCAAACTCGTAAACCCACGTCTCGTCACCAGTAACAATGCGTTTCATGAATGTTGGGTCCGAACTGACTCGTTCTAGCATGTCCTCAGCGACTTTCATGCGATTGAGTTTTTGGAGAAAATTCAGATCTTTTGGGACTAGCCGAGCAGCAACATGTTTCATACCCAAATGATTAGTTAAAATGGTACGGATCGACTCGTGAGATACAGAAAGTTCGGCGGCTATCTCTCTCAGAGTTGAATGGGGATTTTCAGTCACTATTTTCTTCACTTTTGCGATGTTAACTTCCTACCAGAGCGAGGCAAATCTTCCATCACATCTCGACCGCTTTTGAACGCTTTAAACCACTCATAAGCACGAGTTTTTGATAAAGTCGATTCACCGTAAGCCTTCTGTAACATTTTCAGTGACTCCGAACACGAAATTCCATTGGCGATGCAAAATTTAAGACAAACTCTTTGTTCGATATTTTTGTCCATTATGAAATTCGCAATACACACTATATATGATATTACTAAAACCAGCACTGTATTTAATATAAATAACAGATGCAACTCAAACTCCGCGCCAAAATGGAAAACAGTTGTGCCAATCTAACAACTACAAAAAAACAAAAAATTGAATTTGGAACCATAAACAAATCATCCATTCCCGATACTTTTTTGACTGAATGTATATAAAAGAAGAAACTGACTGACTGACTGACTGACTCATCTATCAACGCACAGCCCAAACCGCTGAGTCTACAGATTCCAAATTTGGCAAGTAGGTTCCTTATGTGGTCTAGGGGCGCACTAAGAAAGGATTTTTCAAAATTCACCCCCTAAGGGGGTTAAACGGGGCTCCAAAGTTTGTATGGGGAAACGAGATTAGTTAGACTATTTTATTCGAAACTTCACAGTAGTGCTCCTTTTGATAAATGAATAGAAACGGGTTTCAGGGTTTTTCAGAATTCAACCCCTAAGAGGGGGAAATGGGGTGACAAAGTCTAAAAATCAATGCACAGCCTAAACCGATTCCAAATTTGGCACATATGTTCCTTATGAGGTTAAGGGGTGCAATAAGAACGGATTTTTCAAAATGTACCCCCTAAGGGGATGAAACGGGAGTCGAAAGTTTGTATGGGAAAACAAGATTAGGTAAGACTGTTTTATTCGAAACTTCACAGGAGTACTCCTATCGATAAATGAGTTATCATTTGTGTTTCAAGTTTTTTCAGAATTCTACCCGTTTTTTTTTTTTTTTTTTTTTTCGGATGGGAAATCATCAAATGACTTCTCCCGCACTGGGCGGAGCAGGAGGGAGTGTCAGACTTTTACTGACTAAAACCCATCCATGTTCCTTCATCGCCCTTTGTGTTCCGGGGCCACGGTATCTCTTTCGAATAGTCCCGCAACCCCGGCAGGCATCGGTCCTTTCGGACCCCTTCCTTTTGCTGACTCTCTTTGAGGCGCGCGTGGAACACGAATGCGCCGTCGACACGGCCTGTCGTCATGAGACGGACGGACGGCGAGTTAGCCCATAGCCCACCGTCCACAGGCCCGCGCCTACGGTGGCCGGGGGCCACGTGGTGGCCCCCGACGCCCTGGGCGTCTCCCGCGGCGGCCGGGACGCTGTGAGGTTCTCTCCCTCTCACGCTCCGCCACCTCCTTCTCTAGCATTACTGCTTCGCAGAAGGAGGTGACGGCGTCCCATTCCGTCTCGCTCCGGACCATGGCTTGCACCAGGGCCGGACGCGAGAGGTCGCCGCCGCCAATCGCCGCTTCGAGGACACGGCGGTGCTCCGCCCACGCGGGGCACACCTCCACCGTATGCTCCACCGTGTCCTCCGGTCGATCCTCGCAGTGGAAACACCCGGGCGTTTCCTCCCGCCCGATTCGGTGCAGGAACCTCCCGAAAACACCGTGTCCGGTGAGGACCTGCGTCAGGCGGAAGGTGAGGACGCCGTGGCGTCTCTCAAGCCACTCCTCAAAGAGGGGACTTACCGCCACTATTGTGGCGTGCCCTAGAATTCTACCCCTAAAGGGGGAAATGGGGTAACAAAGTCTGAAAATCAACATCGGTATTTTTTGTATGGTGTATCGGGTCTGGTGTGTTACAAAAA
Source organism: Xestia sexstrigata (assembly GCA_941918905.2). Taxonomy (NCBI): domain Eukaryota; kingdom Metazoa; phylum Arthropoda; class Insecta; order Lepidoptera; family Noctuidae; genus Xestia; species Xestia sexstrigata. The sequence continues at coordinate 18,450,505 of OW799205.2, forward strand.
CAACGATTTTAAGATTTAATGTGGCGGACCTGAAATATCATCATCATCCCCTATTGGGGTGCGATGGGGTTGAAGTCTAAAAATCAATATGGGTGTCGATACCGAGATTATCAGGGGTGCAGATTACGAAAATGGCATTAATTTTGAGATCCAGAAGATGGCGGATTCGACTTCTATACAGTGTTAATGTTGATTTATTGTGATGATTGTGATAACGATGATGATGATTATGATACTGATTACAGTGATTGTGATAACGATGATGGTGATTGTGATTGTGATGGTGTTTGTGATAGTGATTGTGATTGTGATGGTTATTATGATGGTGATGATCATGATTGTAAACACAATGATAATGATTGTGATAATGATGATAGTGATTGCGCTAATGATGATGGTGATTGTGATTGTGATGGTGATAGTGATTGTGACTGTGATAGTGATGGTGATTGTGATAGTGATAGTGATTGTGTCTGTTATAGTGATGGTGATTGTGATGGTGATTGTGATGGTGATTGTGATGGTAATTGTGATAGTGATGGTGATTGTGATGATGAAGATCATGATTGTGATTACGATAATAATGATTGTGATTACGGTGATAATGAGTGTGATTACGATGATGGTGATTGTGATGATGCTGATTGTGATTACGATGATAATCATTGTGACTAAGATGATAAAGATTATGATAACGATGCTGATAGTGATTGTGACTGTTATAGTGATTGTGATATTGATAATGGTTGTGATCACGATGATAATGATGATGGTGATTGTGATGGTGATTGTAATTGTGATTGTGATGGTGATTGTGATAATGATTGTGATAATGATGGTGGTTGTGATAGTGATGGTGATAGTGATAATGATGGTGATAGTGATAGTGATTGTGATAATGATTGTGATAATAATGGTGGTAGTGATAATAATGGTGGTAGTGATGATAATAATTGTGATGATTATGAAATTTGGCACATAGATAGTTCATAACCTGGATTAACACGTAGGACACTATTTAACTATTTAGTATGATCCAGTGAGGTGGTTACCGAACTTCACGCGGGCGAAGCCGCGGACAACAGCTAGTTGCTGTATATTTTTTGTTCATGTTACAGCAAATGAAACGAATATATACGGATCTAAGATTTTTTTGATGGATGGCACAGAAATAGAAGACAATGAATCTCTTAAAGAACTCCAAAATGAGGTTATACTTATAGGGGATAGTTGGGAACCTGATCAAAGCGATAATCAAAGTCACACAGCAACAGCGTCTACAATCACGGCTCCTAATTCACCAACGACAAGTACAGTTAGCAATAACAGCGACACAAGCATAAATAGCTTTGCGTTTGACATTCCCTATGACAAACTTCTATCGACGCTTTTGACAAAATTACATGATTGTGAACCGATTTCTAATACCGATGTCAACACTATCGTGAGAACTGTAACAGATGAACTCTTCCAAGAATCAAAAGTAGCATCAAGAACAGCTTACAGAGTGGTTGCACGGGATTTGTGTGACAAATATCCACAACTATATGATAGAGATGCTGATACAAAAGAACTAATTGGAACAGGCTACCACACAATTTTTTAAAAAAATTAAGAAAGAGTTCATTGTCTCCAAAGGCCGAATAAAAAATGAGGGATACGTGACGATACCTTAGGATCAAGAAAGAAATCTAGAGTCATCAGAAATTTGAGTGCAGGCTGTAAGGAATGGCAACCCAGTGATCCCGGTAATGTGGATCTTGAAACTTTAGATTCTAAGAAGGGCTGGCTTAAATCGGTTTCTTCCATAAAGGAAAGAGAGGTATCTATAAATACATTTTTTTTTTTTCATTCATAATTTTCTGCCGGATGTGGTTCCATGCTAAATACTAATACAATTTACTAATCTTATTAACTTTTTCAGGAACCATTAACTAGGGTTCAGGTTGCAACAGAGCTGTCCAAAGTAGCTGCGCCTAGCATTGTATTTTTAGGTGAGACTTAATTTTTATTACAATGATAAAATGCCTTACCTGCGAAGCATAACACTGTAAATTTCGTATAATTTATAATTAATCGTAATATAATTTATATGTAACGTACAGTGTTGAAACGTAAATGTATTAAATAAACTTTTGGCCCTAGTGAAACAGTAATGCTTTAGACCTTCCGTCATTGTCAAGGAGTATGCAGACATTGCACATTTGGCAATGGCCATTCACAAGAAGGGTCTCAGAGGCTCTGAGAGGAACAGCCTGCTCGACTACGCGGGTGAATACACTCAGTACCTGAAGTTGAATAAGACGGACTTGGATGCTATGGCCAACAACATGCAAGCAACCATGCCCAAGCTGAGTTAGAAAGGAAATTGGAATATTACAGTCTAATAACCATCGTCACAGTGGTTTTAGTCAGTGCAGTGTGCTTGTTTATTTTTTGCCGATTTTTTGGAAGGAAAGTGCATGGCTAAGTGATTGAGCAAGTAGTTTCGAGTATAGAGCAAGAACACCTATAAAATCAACAGAACTTAAATTGTACGAAACACGAGCAGGTAAAAAAATTACTAGGATGGTTGAGCAACCTACCTCTGTTGCCTGAGGAACTAATAAGAGACTGCTGGATTTGTATTTTAGATGCGTTTACTCAAAGTGAAGAACTGATTGAATTTAATTCAAATTTTCAAAATCAATGGATTTTGAAGCTTCAGGAATGAGGGTATTAAAAGTTATTCAAAAACAAGGCACCGCACCACCAATATAGTTAGACGGTTGGCACCATCGGCTCAACGTTAAAATACCTAAACGCCCAAAATTTTGTCTTTTTGTACATACATGCAATTTTGACCAAACAAAAAGAAAATAGGCCAAACGTTTTGACAAATCGAAAAAAAAATACGTTATTTTTATAAAGTCTAAAGAATCGACGGAATTAGTCTTTAAATTAAAAAAAAGAAGGATCATACAATGAGAACTTGGCGACTGAGGACAATCCTATCAATCGGTTCTTGAGCACACGAGGTATCCGCGTGGCTTCACCCTAAGCCAGCTTTGAACATAAGATGTCACCGCATTGTGCCATATTCTAATCCAACACCACGCTGGACAACGGTATATTTGTGTATGTAGAAGGCTCAAATATACCGGCAAGGATAGAACAAAGACTAGAAAGTTTATATGGTAACCTTAGCCTAAATAAACTACATTGTATGACCGCACTTAAGACTTTCATTTGTGATCTTTCAAGCATAACGCCCTAAATTGTCTTAAGTAAACTACCGCTGGGAGTCGGTTTGGGTAAGGAAAAATGAACCTTACTGGAGAATTAATTTCAGGTGAAACGCGTCTTATCTTCGGGAGCAGATTATTTCCAAAAAGGGCTCGTTATCGCGAATCCATGACATTTATACTGGCGTGTTTACGCATACACAAGTCCTCACTCACTCATTCGGATACACGTAACGCGCGCACATCACTGGTAAAACAGCTAATTTTAGTCGATTAGTAACAGAACGGGCCTAATGAGTATGTATAATCTGTGGCGTTTGTTTTGACATTTAACTTCAAGTGTTAAATCAGGTTATAATAATAATAATTTAACGTAACGTAACGGTAGAAGCTATTTCGAGTTTCTACAACGTTACATAGCTTTGACTGAATAACGCCTTTGCATTTGTGAATATTGGTATGGTTTAATTATAAAACTAATTCATTGTGAAGTTTTCAAGTATTGTTTGTAAGTTAAATGAACTTACTATGTAATGAAAACACGAAAGCGATTTTTCACAGTAACGAACACATCACATTTTCCGTGGTACTAAAGATTGTTCTTACAATCGTGCTTGTAGTATCCACTTGTAGCAGAGCTAATAGGTTGATAACACAGTTTACTAACTATTATGACAGGCTCACATAAGCCACCAAGCCCCAGTTCAGGGTACGCTTCACCTTCCAACTTCCCGCCATTCTTGGTGACTGACAGTTGTCATTCGTGACAGCTACCTAACTACTTGTAAGACAGTGTTACCATATCTCGGTCATTCTCAGAAGGCACAAATACGCGTGTCCGGGTCGAAATCCAGTACAAAATGGATATCAAACAACTTGATATTTTTTTCTATAATAGTTAAGATCAAAATATTAGGAGGGGCCTGTGTTGTTTTTTAAATAAATTAAATATAAGTTAGTTTAAAATAATAAAAACCTCCAAAATATTGACCTCGGTGCCGCGTCCGGCCCCGTATTGCAGCGGAAATTATTTTTTATCTTTTTTTCTGCAATACATGTCGCTATTTTTCATGTGTTCATAAACAACTAGATAGATATTAACTCAATTTATAATATTTCTACGCCATAATAGGCCTTAGTAGACAAGTTACAACTGGTTATCTTCACGTCCGACGTTTAGAGTTGATATCAGTGGCGCGCACTGATCGGTTCATATAACCTGTATTCTAGTGACTGTGAGAATATTTGTTCGAGTAATACAAACTGTCAGTCGCGCCGCATCGGTGGTAAGGATAACACGTCTGTGCGTCTCCGTGCCACTCTTTTATTAAGGTACGTAATCGTTTTCGGTGGCTTGGTATACCTTTAAAATTGATTTCGGTGAATCCCTTTTATCCACAACTATTTGAATTAATATTTTTTAATTATAATAAAAGCATGTCTTTTATGTATTCGATTTCAATAAAAGAGATTAATATTAAAAATTCGGGTTACTTTTGAAAATATCTAGGATTTTGCCAATTATTTTGATTTCAGTGGCATTGATTTCGGTGTTTTCGGTAGAAATAGGTGCACCGAAATCAATTTTAAAACCACCGAAATCAATCAATAGCTATTTATTTACATTTTAAGATCATTTATTTAGCTTTCTCATCACCTCTCATCTTGTTTCAGAACTGTGATTATGGCAGATTCAAAAGAGATTGGCTGAACGACGTCGGAAAGCTCGCATCAAGAGTGATCCAGAGCTTTTTGCAGTGCACAAGGAGAAAGATAGGCAACGCTATTATAAAAGGAAGAATGAAGGAAAGATAAAGCCTGTAAGTGAATTAGATCCTCGCCAACAACGAATTTTTAGGGAGAGAAGTAGAATGTCTTCCAACAAACAATTTGAAAAAAAGGCGCAAAGAGATGAGGTGTCTGGAAGAGGATTTAATAATAGTACCAGAAGTAAACGACAAAACTGACGATCCTTTGGTGACTTCACGATCACAACCAAAACGATCAGGACCACTTCGAACTGAAGCAAGTTCCTATGTTGATTTGCTACCATCAAGTTCATCAGTCATTTCATCTCCTTTACCTCAGCGTGTTAAGGCTTATCGAGACTTGGCTGCACCATTGAGTCCGTCTAGTGACGTAAGTACAACTTCAAGACCATGTACCAGATCATCAGTTCATGTGATTGAAAAGGAATTTCCTCCAACTCCAAAGGCTAACAAGAAACTAAATACCAAAATTATTATACGTAGACTTAAATACCGCATGAATAAAATGTATCAGTTACAGAAAAAAAAGATTGATGAATTGAAGACTGTCAACGAACGACAACGAAAACAGATATATAGATTAAAATACCAAAGTGCTGCATTAAGAAAATATAAACCTACAAGTGAAAGCATTACTGAAGATATGAAACAACAAAGTGAATCAGATGCTATAAAAACAATTAAAAATAATGTGGAAGAGGAAATTAAAACTTTTCTTGAAGAAGATGAAAACAGTCGTATGTGTTCTGGAAAGAAGGAGTTCATTACCAAGAAAAAGGATAAAAAACAAAGACGCTACTTAAATGATTCTTTAAAAGACTAACCCCCGAATACTGAAACGTCACTCAAAATTTAAGTAGCACTTGTATTTAACAGATACTCAAAAGTGACGTTTGGCCATACGAAATTTAAAGTTTAGGAGCTGCTCAAATGTTAAGCAGCCCTTAAATTTTGAGTGACGTTTCAGTATTCGGGGGTTATATACTAAGTTTAAGCAAACAAATTCCCAAAATAAAATTAGTTACTCCAGTTTTTGCAAAAAACGACCTTTTTGGATACTGAAACCTAATGTAAATAAACGAGAAACCTGTCTTTGTATTGAACATAAAAATATGGACCTAATGGTGACTGCGTTAAAAAAAAACAACTTGATTCAAGAAAAATCTACTAAAGATATTTTGTCATCACTGTGCTGTGACTCTTCGAATGTGTCATGTTTAACAAGGAAATGCCATGACTGCAAAGATAAAAGCTTAATTTATAAAGAATTCAATAACGCTGAAGTATTATTTTACTGGATTTGGCAAAAAAGTAAAAGAACTTATTCCAAGAATGGAGTGATAAAAAACACCATTCACACAGCGAAAGATAAAGTGAATGCTTTCCCTAGAGACATTATTTTAAAATTTGAAAAAATGTTACCTCCATACATGACTCACTGTGGAGTAATCTGTTCTGTGCGATCATAAATCGCACAGAACAGATTCATTAAAAAAATGAAAAGCGATCTCACTGATGAAGAGTGCATAATTCACTGCGACGTTAGTGAAAATTACAGCACAAAATACGCTAGTGAAATTCAAGCCATTCATTTCGGGGGTAACCGCCAACAAATAACCCTGCACACCGTGGTCGTTTATTATCGTAAAAATGGACTTCTGAAAGTTCAGTCGATATGTACATTATCAGAGTCTTTACGCCATGACGCACCAGCCATTTGGGAGCATTTACTTCCGATTCTAAAATTCATAGAAGATGAAAATCTCAATATTCGTATACTACATTTTATTTCTGATAGTCCGTCGGGCCAGTACCGAAACCGTAAAATGTTTTATATAATCAGCAAACTCCACTGGTACCTTCCCAGTTTGACTAGTATTACATGGAATTATACAGAAAACGGCCATGGAAAAGGAGCCCCAGATGGTGTCGGTGCAGCACTCAAAAGAACGGCTGATCGAATAGTTGCTCAAGGCAATGATATCACAAGCTTATCATCATTGATGACTCATCTGAAATCTGTTCAAGGTATTATAACGAAAACTATTAACGACTCCGGTATTTATGAAAAAGAATTGTTGATTCCATCCGATCTCAAACAATTTGCAGGGACTATGAAAGTTCATCAGGCAGTATGGAACGCCAATGAGCCCAACCAACTATCAATGAGAAAAATGAGTTGCGCCGAAGGTGACGGTAAAAATAATTCAGTGTCGTGTGAACATGGGTATCATGTAGGGTTATACATCATAGGCGAGCAAACTGACAGACTACTGACTGATAGAAACAACAAAAACAAGAGTAACAAGATCGATCTGATTAAAAAGTCAAGTCAAACCAAAAAAGGGAGTGGAGTCTGTGCAGCTAAATCTAATAAACCCCAAATTTTATCGAATATTCTGATTCAACCTGGCAGTAGCTATTCTGTTGATATTCCTGATGATTTCTATGAAACCAAGCAGCGCCTGTCCCATACTTTAACATCAGACATTGGATTGCATGAAAGTGACAGCTTCTGGACGCGTGTGTCGACAGATTGTGAAAATATTGCTCCGAAAGTAATGAATGAAGTATTCTCCAAAATTGTAAATTCCGTAGAAAGCAGTGACGAGGAATATAACATTTTTTAATTTAGGATTGAAAAGTCTAATACCTATAAAGTTTTTATTACATTGTTAATTTAATGCTGGGTGCTTAATTTAACTAAAAAAATATTATTTAATTGTGTTAAAATTATCAGGCAAAGTAATATTTTTAATAAAAAATACAAATATTATTAGTTAAGTAAGTGCCTTCTATAATTGTTGATGTTGTTGGAAAGACTGATTTGTGACTGAAAAGTGATTGTTGTAGTAATTTTGTATTAAGTAAATTGTCTGTGATTAACTAGATCTCAACCTATTAGCTTATTTAATTGTGTTAAAATCTTAATAAAAATACAAATATTATTAGTTAATTAAGAGCCTTCTATAATTGTTGATGTTGTTAGAAAGACTGATTTGTGACTGAAAAGTGATTTTTGTAGTGATGTTTTATTAATAAGTAAATTGTCTGTGATTAAGCTGGATCTCAATTAAGACTTCAGATTTTTTTCAAGTTCCTAATATATTGTTAGTTTTAGACTACTTACCATTTTTAATTACATTTAATGTAGAATATATAGCTTCCTTTCAAAGTTGATTTTTGTAAATTTTCCTATAACTTAATAAATGGGACATGTCTTGATAAAATAAATGTTTTATTGTAAAATTTACCTGCAATTTCTTACAGGCCATATGGCCTAAAATATTTTCATAGTAAAACTTAGGCAGTTAATATAATATTTATAAAACAACAGTATTTGAAATATAAATTATTTGATATATTTGATTTCGGTGATAAGAATATTGATTTCGGTGGACACCATTTTTTTTAAATTTAATCCCTTCATATCCATTCGGTCTATACGATTCCCTCTACTACTAATATGTTTTAAATTAACTCTAGATTTGATATTTCATGATAATATGCCACAAATTAAAAAAAAAATTGACACCGAAGTCAACCAAATAATGAGTCTCCTGATAATGACCCATCTGATGAAAATGCTTTACCTAGTTACCCCATTCCATCTCCTCCGATAGCCTCCACTAACTGTGGAGAAGGATTTAAGTTGCAATAGTAGGGATGTTTCGTGACTAAAAAAATATGATTCTGTTTAGTCCGGTAGTTAGATTTTCGAAAAATATTAGATGTGTTTTTTATTTTGTTTTATCAAGTTGATAAAAATTTACGAAGATAAAACGCATCAAAGTAATTATCGCCGTTGGTTTACGGAGTAGCGTCATAGAACATAATCCATGGTGCGTATTAAAGAAATTTCGAAATTACAGAAACTATTTGTATCTAAAACCAATACAAGTAACTATCGCCGTCGGTTTACTAAGTAGCATCATAGTGCATCATCAATGGTACGTGTTAAAGAAATTTCGAAATTACAAAAACTATTTGTATCTAAACCCAATACAAATTACCATCGCGGTTGGTTTACGGAGTAGCATCATAGTGCATCATCAATAGTACGTGTTAAAGAAATTTCGAAATTACAGAAACTATTTTTGTATCTAAACCCAATACAAGTAACTATCGCCGTTGGTTTACGGAGTAGCATCATAGTGCATCATCCTTGGTGCGCACTAAAGAAATTTCAGAATTACAGAAACTATTTGTGTGTAAACCCAATACAAGTAACTAGCGCCATCGGGTTACGGAGTAGCATCATATCATACATCATTCATGGTGCGTATTAAACAAATTTCGAAATTACAGAAACTATTTGTATCTAAACTCATCGCCGTTGGTTTACGGAGTAGCATCATAGTGGATCGTCAATGGTACGTTTTAAAGAAATTTCAAAATTACAGAAACTATGTTGGTTTACGGAGAAGCATCATAGTGCATCATCATCCATGGTGCGTACTAAAAAAGTTTTGAAATTACAGAAACTATTTGTATCTAAACCCAATACAAATAACTATCGCCGTTAGTTTACGGAGTAGCATTATAGTGCATCATCCATGATGCGTAGTAAAGAAATTTCGAAATTACAGAAGCTATTTGTATCTAAAACCAATACAAGCTACTGTCGCCGTTGGTTTACGGAGTAGCATCATAGTGCATCATCCTTGGTGCGCACTAAAGAAATTTCAAAATTACAGAAACTATTTGTATCTAAACCTAATACAAGTAACTAGCGCCATCGGGTTACGGAGTAGCATCATATCATACATCATTCATGGTGCGTATTAAACAAATTTCGAAATTACAGAAACTATTTGTATCTAAACTCAATAGAAGTAACGATCGCCGTTGGTTTACGGAGTAGCATCATAGTGGATCGTCAATGGCACGTTTTAAAGAAATTTCAAAATTACAGAAACTATTTGTATCTTAACCCAATACAAGTAACTATCGCCGTCAGTTTACGGAGTAGCATTATAGTGCATCATCCATGGTGCGTACTAAAAAAGTTTCGAAATTACAGAAACTATTTGTATCTAAATCCAATACAAGCAACTGTCGCCGTTGGTTTACGGAGTAGTATCATAGTGCAGTATCCATGGTGCGTATTAAAGAAATTTCGAAATTACAAAAACTATTTGTATCTAAACCCACTACAAGTAATTATCGCCGTTGGTTTACGGAGTAGCATCATAGCATACATCGTCCATGGTGAGTATTAAAATTTTTTCGAAATTACAGAAACTATTTATATCTAAAACCAATACAAGTAACTGTCGCCGTTGGTTTACGGAGTAGCATCATAGTGCATCATTCATGGTGCGTATTAAAGAAATTTCAAAGTTACAAAAACTATATGTATCTAAACCCAATTTTATAAAACTTTGTGCGTAACCCTCTGATTTAAGTAGGAGTCTAACCTAAATACAAGTTACTATCGCCGTTGGTTTACGAAGAAGCATGATAGTGCATCATCCATGGTACATACTAAAAAAATTTCGAAATTACAGAAACTATTTGTATCTAAACCCAATACAAGTAACTATCGCCGTTGGTTTACGGAGAAGCATCATAGTGCATCATCATCCATGGTGCGTACTAAAAAAGTTTCGAAATTACAGAAACTATTTGTATCTAAACCCAATACAAGTAACTATCGCCGTTAGTTTACGGAGTAGCATTATAGTGCATCATCCATGGTGCGTACTAAAGAAATTTTTGTATCTAAATCCAATACAAGCAACTGTCGCCGTTGGTTTACGGAGTAGTATCATAGTGCATCATCCATGGTGCGTATTAAAGAAATTTCGAAATTACAAAAACTATTTGTATCTAAACCCACTACAAGTAACTATCGCCGTTGGTTTACGGAGTAGCATCATAGCATACATCGTCCATGGTGAGTATTAAATTTTTTACGAGTTTCTTCTACTTCTTTAGATCGCAAGAGGTCAGTTTGTTTAGTGGTATTAGCTATGCAGTTGAGAGACTCTGTTACAGGTCTAAAAACTGATTCCAATGCTTGCTTATTTTCACTCTCAAAATCTCGCATCCTTCGTACTTTTTTCTTTACAGCTTCTGCAGCATCAACGATTTGTCTTTTCAGTGATTTTTCCATTACGATAGAATAAGTTAGTTATCGATTAAGAGTCAGTCAAGGAATAATGAAATCATGTCAGTACCATAGTCTTAAATATTTGTATTTCTAATCAAAGACTACAAAAGTATCAAATTTATTTCTATAACATCCATTATTTTTCTGGCAATCTTTATTAATTACAACATAATTAAAGGGCTCACTCCATATTTTTGAACACATTTCACGAAATTCAGTCCATGTCATATCAGTGTTAACATGTTCTTCATAAACATGTCTCAAGTTGATATCATCTTGTTTGAATAGTATAATTAAGTTAGCATTATCTCTTACTAATTGTTTCGGGATTTTGCTATATGTTTGATTTAGATAAAAACAGTCGATGTGTTTGTGCCTTCCCATTGCAAAATAATCACGAATGTTAGTTTGATTCTCGCAAGCAACGTCGTCAAATATAATCACAGAGTTGGGTTTCGCATCCTGAACGCTTATGACTTCCTCATTCCCTTGATATTTCTGGAGTGAGATAGTTGGTACCCGTTGTAAAACTCTTTCTAAAAAAATGTACTTAGGTTGGTGTAAGGTTTTTGAATAGACATAAACATTGCGAAACCTTAAACCGTTTTCATGTATAAGAAGTCCAATAAGTAAATTTGTTTTTCCACAATTCGATGGTCCACAAATGATACATCGTACTGAATTAGGTAACAATTCTCCATGACGCGAACTACTTTTACAAAAATCATCGCAAATTGTGTTTACATGCAGCGATTGTGGTTGTTTAACAAACTTCATGATTACTGTTGTTAACTAACTGAGTAACAATAAGTAAAACTGTTTATTACAAGAATATTTATAGACTTTAACACTACCTAGTATCTACTGTCTATTTCGCGTTCGTTTATCCGAAGCGAGAAGAACTTGCTCGATCGTCGATCGAAATAGATGAGACATTCAAAAATACTAATACTAACGACGGTAATGACACCATAGCAAGATCTAACTCGACGTCAAATGCCATCTATCTAGCGCATAGGTAAACTCTGGACTCTGTAGGTAATAAAATTCAAGCGCATTCGCGTGGGCTGATTCCTCGGTGAGTATACACTACAAAAATACTACAGCACCATCTATGACATATCGGATGAACTAAAATCATCAAATCCTAAATCGCGCAAGCAAAGTTTTCCGCGTCTTTAAGAGTATAAAAGAACCGTTTGGTCGTTAAAAAAAGAGCAGTGAAAAGATCCTGAAGGCTAGGTAGACGGTAATGTGCTTACGATTTATGATTAACTATTAGATTTCAATTTGTCAATTTTTTTGCCCACTAAGAACAGTGATGATGAAATAAATTACTTAAAGGAAAGCGCTAGCCTGGGTTCGAACCATGACCTACAACTTGTACGTCGCAACCGTTACCACTGAACCACCACTGCTCTCCACTGTTACTTTCAAATATGTTTATCTAATGTTATTTTATGCAAACCTATGCAAACGGAGTGAGCCGAAGTGACTTCCATCATTTCAGTTCTAAACTTATAAATAATTGTTCGAAGTAATAATAAAGTCACATTCGAGTCTTACTATTGTAGTAAGAAGGTTGCATTTCGTATCACTAAACTAAATAAATATAACTAAGTTAACTACAATGCATGACTCAGAGAAATCTGATATAAAGGACATTTGTAAACTTATTATGAGGAATTCTAGCGGTGAGATTATATTTATTCAAGATTTGCAAACTGGTCAAAACAATACAGATTTCGGTTCATCAAAACATCAGGACTGGCATACAGCTCAAACAGAAGATTTGTTCTTCCAACAAATGCTTGATTGGCTAAAATCAAACAATCGCTATCTTATATTGAAGGACAGCCGTGGTGAGGCTCGTACATTCGTTCGAGCTAGCGATATAAATGAATTTCTAAATACTGGTTCAGCGCCTATTTCACCCAATGGAGTATGAATTTCTACATTATGCAGTAAAATACTGGTTCAGCAGCTATGCACAAAACTAAGGCAAAAGTCTTATCGCTCAGCCACTGCGCCAACCGTGCTGTCAAATAATTCGCTTCGTCAAGCGATAATTGTTGGTCGAGTGGAGAGTCGAGTCGATTATCAATTATTGGGTATTCTATACCATTTTCGGCAGCGAGGCGTACTCGCCGAGCGAATTGCCGTAAGTGGTATAGAATGCCCAATAATACCCTACTAACTATCGCCGTTGGTTTACGGAGAAGCATGATAGTGCATCATCCATGGTGCGTACTAAAAAAAAATTGAAATTACAGAAACTATTTGTATCTAAACCCACTACAAGTAACTATCACCGTTGGTTAACGGAGTAGCATCATAGCATGCATCATCCATGGTGCGTATTAAAGAAATTTCGAAATTATAGAAAATATGTGTATCTAGACCCAATTTTAGAAAACTTTGTGCGTGTCCCTCTGAGTTAAGCAGAGGGCGGCAATACTACAGGCACTCGAAAATTTTGTACGACGTGACGTTTGATACTCCAGCATACGACATACTCAATAGATAAAGCGATGGAGCACAACCGGGGCTCGAAAGTGTTCGTCCAGTCACTTCCAAAGTACAAAGTGTCCAAAAAGAGTATCGGGTATTTGTTTCAGCGCTTAAGTTGACTCGAAGCGGCGGGGGGCGCGGGGAGGGGGTTGTCAAATCCGCCATTTTGTGCATGTTTAGTTGCAATGGAGCAGTACGCGGGGACGCATCGCGATCGCGCATTTTGCGTACGAGCGTATTATCGTAACGGAGATTCAATAGTGACTATTCAACGTTTGTATCGTGCGGAGTATCGTACACGCAATGCACCGAGTGACGATAGCATTAGAAAATGGATCAGGATGTTCGTAAATACAGGTGCGACGGTAAAAAATCAAAAATCTGGTCGCCCTCGTTCAGTCCACGACGAAGAATCGAAGAAGTGAAGGCGTCAGTTCGTCAAAATCCGTCTTTATCCGTTCGAAAGCAAAGACAAGCATTGAACATCAAAAAATCGTCTTTGCATTGAATTTTAAAGAAAGATTTGCATTTTAGCATTGCAAAAGCGTATTAAATTCAATTGGTTCAAGAATTGAAGGATACGGACTACGAAAATCGATTGAATTTTGCGAACGAAATGCTGCGGCGATTCAACAACTTTGAAAACATACTGTTCAGTGACGAAGCCAAGTTCCACCTGAATGGTCATGTTAATAAGCAGAATTGTCGATACTGGGCAGAGGAGAATCCGAGACGAAAGCATTGAACGATGTCGACGAAAATGTCTGCTAAAGGCATAATTGGTCCTTTTTTTTATGAAGATCGACGAGGCCGAGCGCTCAATGTGAATAGTGACCGTTATTGCGATATGCTGTGAAACTTTTTAGGCCCAGAGTTGCAGGAGTTTCAAGGTTTAAATTCAAGAACCTGGTTCCAACAAGACGGCCACTTGCCATACCTACATCAAATCAATCAATTGAAGCTTTTAACGAATTATTCCCTAATAAGGTCATTTCACGTTGAGGTAACATCAACTGACCTCCCAGAAGCCCCGACCTTAGCCCACTCGACTATTTCGTTTGGGGATACCTTAAAACAAGGGTGTTCAACCCGCGGCCCGTCATTAGATTATCAAAATTAAATTTAGATGTCAACAATTTCTGCCTATTTACACATTCAAACAGACTCTAAAAAAGGAGGAGGTCCTTTTTAATATCTATCATAGAAATTAAAACTATATTACAAATAAACGCGCGTGATCCGAATTTATGTTCTCCCCCTACCTACAATTACATACACACACACTAAATACGTAAGCGGCGAGACGCACTATACCTCATCTCACCCGCGGCCGTGTAGGAGTGTGACGAGTGGCGGTGCGGCGGAGACGCGGAGTGGAGCGGGGCAGTCACGTTTGCATCGCACTGCAGCGCTTATTCTCATTGCGTTAAAACACGTTGCGACTTGAGTTTTCGATATCAAACGAGTGTGATGGCAGCCAGTACAAGTAGAAAACGCAAGGTCACTGATGAACACAGATCTTTCCAAGATAAATGGACGCACTTATATTTATTCGTCTGTGTCGGGGAAAAACTCATTTGCCTCGTATGTAACGAATCAATTTCTGTTGTAAAAGAATACAATATCAAACGTTCGAATCGAAACATTCCAGTAAGTTTGCACATCTTCAAGGACAATTACGAATTGATAAGGTGGAGGCTCTGAAGAAACAACTTCAATATGATTCGGTTTAGTCCGGCAGTTAGATTATTAGTATTCATTTCACAAACAGAATGACGACAGTGATGCAAGTGTAAAAGTGAGCTACATTATTTCGGAAAAAATCGCTCGTAAGTCAAAATCATTTACTGAAGGCGACTTCATTAAAGAATGCACGGAAACTGCAGTAGAAGTTTTATGCCCCTCGCAAAAGAAACTTTTTTCCAAAATAAGTCTGTCCGGCGTTACAGTCGCAAGGAGAGTAGAAGAATTGGCTGGTGATATCGAACGATCATTAAAGGAACGTGTGTCGCAATTTGTATACTACTCCATTGCACTCGACGAAAGTACAGACCTAACTGACACCGGTCAACTGGCCATGTTTGTTCGCGGCGTTGATGTTAATTTTATTGTTACTGAAGAAATGGCTGCTCTAGTTCCCATGAAAGGTAGTACAAGAGGATGTGATTTGTTGGAATCGTTTAATACCGTCATAAATATACATAACCTCAAATTATATAATTTGGCTGGTATTTGCACAGACGGCGCACCGTCTATGGTAGGCAAAAACTAAGGACTTGTTGCTTTAATAAAGAAAAATAATCCCGATGTCTCCTTCATACAGTACCACTGTATTATCTATCAAGAAAATCTAAGTGCGAAGTCTGTTAGTATTCAAGAAGTCATGAGTGTTGTGATAAAAACTGTTAATTTCTTCAAATCTCGGGGCCTTAAATACAGGCAATTTCAGGAATTCTTAAAAGAAACAAATGCTGAATTATGGTGATTTAACTTATATGTTCGTTGGCTCAGCAGAGCGAAATGTTAAAACGTGTGTTTGATTTGCGGAAAGAAATTGCAGCTTTTATGCAAAGTAAAGATAAAGCTATTCCACAATTCACTGATGAAGCATGGCTAAGTGATTTGTGTTTTCTTGCCGACATAACATCACATCTCATTGATTTAAATAAGAAATTGCAAGGAAAAGATCATTTGGTTCACGAGCTATTTGACGCTTTAAAAGCGTTTGAAGTGACGTTGGATCAATCAATTAAAAAAAAACGTAACTACACATTTTCCAAATTTGTCATCTTGCCAAACTTCAAACATGGACAAATATATTACCGCGCTACAGGATCTGAAAACACAATTCGATTCACGTTTTACTGATTTCCGGAAAAAAATGAAATAAACCTGAATTTGTTTGCTCGCCCATTCAATGTTTCTGTCGAAGATGTCCCTAAAGTAGTTCAGATGGAATTGATAGAATTACAGTGCAACTCTACTTTAAAAGACAAATTCAATTTGGGTTTGATCGAGTTTTACTCAAAATATACACATCAACACGGTCTAGGGATATTTCATACTCAATTAAATAACTCGAAAAGTACTGGCCGCATTGGAATCTTTTATACACCGATTTGTTTGTAATTTATCTCAGACTAATTCCAAATTCAAATTTTTGAAAATTCTTTTGTTTCGGTGGCATAAAAATGTCTTGATGTATAGGAGAGGGAATTTTCATTAGTGCGAAATTTAGAAAACAATACGAATTACGTTTAGTTACAGTTTTTTTTTCATTTTTAAACGAAAGATAAAGTTAAAATTGAGGTATTGTAGCCATGCAACGCCGACATTTGACGAGGGCGGAGATGTTACGAGCTGTGGGAATGCTGGAAGCTGGATCTGTTCAGCGTAATGTTGCTGAGGCCATAGGGACCCATCAAAATGTAATTTCAAGATTGTGGGCACGCTATCGTGCCACAGGTGAACTAGCGGAGAGGCACCGGGGGCCAAGTCGCATCACTACCCCCAGACAAGACCGATTTTTGCAAATTACTGCGCGAGCACAACCAAATGCAACGGCGACTCAATTGGTCCAAAGGCTGCGAGTGGAACACCAAGTGCTTGTGAGTGACCAAACTGTAAGAAGGCGACTGCATGAAAGCAATCTACGCTCTCGTAGACCACTCCGGGTCCCACCTTTACGGAGAGGCAATCGTGGACGACGATTAGAATGGGTTCGGAAAAACGTGGACTGGGGCCGTGACCAATGGTCCAATGTGCTGTTCACGGATGAATCCAGGTTCGGCTTCCATCCAGATTCACGAAGGACGCGTGTTTGGCGAGTTCCTGGACGATGGAGCCGTCTCCAGAACCCTCAGGAAGTTCACCCATACCAAGGAGGAACAATTATGGTTTGGGCAGGAATTCGTCTTGGAGGACGGACGGATCTCGTTTGGGTGCGGGGCAATATGACGGCAGAACGATACGTCCAACAGGTGCTGGGGCCCGTAATCTTGCCCCACAGAACACAAATGGGGCAAGATTTCCTGCTCATGCACGACAATGCCCGGGCACACACGGCGAGAACGGTAGCAGCTTGGTTACATACACATAATGTTAGGGCCTTAGACTGGCCTGCTCAATCGCCAGATCTAAATCCCATTGAGCATGCGTGGGATATGCTGCAAAGAAGAGCTCTGAAGGAAGTTCCTGATAATCTGGCTACAGAAGATCAACTTTTTGCGCACCTCAGAAGGACATGGGACAATATTCCGCAGCAAGACATTGACAACCTTGTTCTGAGCATGCCGAATCGTTGCCGATGTGTTATGAACACCATGGGCGCTTTCTCAGACTACTAACTTCAAGTTTATAAACACAAATTAAATGATTTTTCTATTTTTTTCAGTTTTTACTCACAAATTAAAAGTTCATTCATATACGGTTTCCGTCTATGCTTCATTTTTTTTCCATAAAATCCTGAAATTTTAATCTATACCTTAACCATTATTAAAAAATGGTAGAATATTAAATAACGTATCTTTTAAATATATACATGTCATATAAATAATTAACACATTGATAGTAATTCGCTTTTTTTAAAATATCCCTAGACCGTGTTGATGTGTGTAAATCCCTATTTCAGATTTTCCTAAAATAAGAGATCATCCACTGAAACTGACATCTCTATTTGGCACCTCATATCTTTGCGAACAATTATTTTCTCGAATGAAACACGTAAAGTCGAAGAAAAGAACTAGAATCACCGATGGTCACCTTGAAAACAGTTTGAGAATTGCAACGACGTCTATAGGGGCAGATATTGATAAATTAGTTAAAAATAAACAATGTCAAACATCTCATTGATTAAATTTTATTAAAATCATTTCTAGTTTGTAATATTTCGTAATAAATAACTTCAATGATAGATGATCCTAACCATCTACGAGGAGATTGATCCTACCATCTACGAGGAGATTGATCCTCCCATCTATGAGAGATTGATCCTCCCGACTATGAGGAGATTAATCCTCCCATCTACGAAGAGATTGATCCTCCCATCTATGAGGAGAGTGATGTAGATCTCACCGAGTGGCTACTTCGACTGCCTGATATTGACATAATTGCTCGCAACTTTGCCGAAGAAACTCCGTATCAGTTGGCATTGTTGAACGAAGACGTTAGGATGATGAATTTATTGAAGTTACGGTGCACAAAAACTACACCAAAAGTCCTCGGTGTGTCGTAAAAAAGAGGCAGCCAATTTCTTCTATGAAAGGAGTGTTCTTTTGGAAATTTGAACAGAAAAAAATACATCGACGGCTCGTGCGGTTAGCAATTCACAACGCTGTCGCGTCACAGATAAAAAATGGTTTTAAAACAATAGCACCTGAATTTGTTATGGCTCATAAAAATAGGGAGCAAATTAAGTCATGTAGTACGAAACTTTTAAATCAACTTACGGAATGGGATCGTTCTGCGCCAGGACCTTTGTTAGAATTGGGATGCATTGAAGTAGAAAATACATTAACCAGAACGGGTTCAACTTTAGAGGACCTAAGAAAAAAAAACAATTACAGGTATACCGCATAATATATTTTATAATAGAAAATGCACGTGGTATAATTATTACGCAATGCCGCATGTAGTGTTTGTGTCTATGCAATAGATACAATACATTGTCTCATGTACACGAGGGAGGGGATCGCTGTCAATCGGTTAGTCTAACGACAGACACCGTGAGAGTAGGACGTGCGCTTGAGCCCTTGCCTGCGTGTAGTAGTGAGCCAGTGATACAGTAATAAATAGAGATAGAGAACACTACAAGTGGCGACGAGGATAAAGGTCAGAAATTCAAATAATACTTCGTTTAAGATTGCAAAAAAAAAAACGCGGGTATTAAGTGAAGATACCGGACTCTATTTGATACATAATCCAGGTAAATTAATTATTGAATTTCAATCATGTGTAATGCACAGTGTAAGACGTCATGCGCCCTCTAAGGGCACTGCAAAAATTTAAATCGAATTAATAAGTAACATAATATTATAATATTGATTCTAATTACTTATTACAATCTATAACAAGAATTTTGTTACACTTTTATACTAAACATTATAATTATTACAAGCGTATTTTACAAATACCTACTTCTAAATGTTAAAGTAAATTAGTTTTCGAATCTCAGAGTTGCAGTATTTCGCTGTTGTTAGGGATAGCACTTGAGCTTACGGGTCTTACTAAGTGCTTCGGCCACCCTGAAATAGTCATGGATGAGAGTGTAGCGGCATGGGTAGAAAAGGGTACAGTCCTGAAGCCGGGCTTAGAAGAGGTCGCTGAAGAAATTAGAAGAGCATTCGTCCTAGAGTTTTCTAGAATCTATTATAAACAGAGAAGGAAATGGCCAAATCTAGCGTTCAAGGAGGGCCATGACCCTTATATCAAGCAATGTTATGACGGGGGATACTGGGGAGAGAAGCTCAATGAACCGTGGACAACAGGCATGTTTAGAAACATTGTTTTTGAAAAAAACACTGGAATTCGACTACCAAATATACACTGCCGACCTCTTAGCTGATAAGGCTATTTTTCCGGGGCTTTCACATAGGCCTTACGAATATGATGGACAAGCTCATAGAACACTTCATGGCAGATTTCCCACAACACCTCAAAGGCAGAGCAACAATGTCATAATGCAATATATAGGGAGGGAGGAGGTAAATGTCAGAAATATAATAGACACAGTATCTAGGGGAGAAGTGCCCCAAGAATGGAAGGTTACAGTAGGGGTGGCTAAAGAACAAGAGATGAAAAAAAGAAAGGCTAGATTCTTCAGAAAGCTTACATTAGAGATGCGTCTCTTCCAAGTAGCAACAGAAAATAACATAAAGCATGTGTTTAAGTTCATACCACACCAGACCATGACAAAATCAGAGGATGATTTGTTCAAACACCTATTGAAAATATCAGAAACATCATCTACAGAAGACGGAGGGGCAGTGTTCATGTCTATGGATTTCTCAAGTTGGTGCACAAGTTTTAGATATGAAGGTGTAACACCTCTCTTTGAAGAGTTAGACAGACTACTAGGAGTAGAAAATGTCCTAGCATATACACAAAAGTTCCCTCTGGAATCAATTCTCTTATTCCAGGATAGGTTCTGTCCACCCAGGCAAGGAGGCGGCGGGCTTCCAGATAACGGACCCAGATGCATACATGGTCCAGAAGCATGGATGGAGGGCTTAAGACATAAGGGCTGGACCCTGGCCACATTATTGTTAATTCTCATCGCTTCGTGGGTATGCGGTACAATAGCCACATTAACAGGACAAGGAGACAATCAGGTAATATACCTAAGGTTACCAAACAGTGTAACACTAGAAGGAAAGAGAATGACTCGTCACCAGTATGTTGCGTGGTTTCAGGAAACTTTGCTAGGCCTATGCACTAAGGCACGAATAACTCTGAAACTAGAGGAAACGTGGGTATCAACCTCTCTGTTGGAATATGGAAGAGAGTTCTTCTTCAAGGGAGCTCAAGTAAGTTCATCTTTAAAGAGAATTTCTCGTATGGCAAGTGAGACCAACCATACCATACCATCATTTAATGGTGATATAGCAGGTGTCTTCTCTGCGGGAATGGGGGCTGCCCAGAAGGATCACTTGCCTATCCCTGCATATTGGTGTACAATACTAGAAGCATCTATCATGGCACATGACAGATTTCCCGATCTCAAGAAATACCCGGTGGAATACATAGTTTGTCTCTTGTCTGTACCAAGAACATTAGGAGGATGGCCCATCACGCAATTCCCTCATTTTTGTACCAGAGCTGTGCAGGACCCACTAACATGTTACTCTACATGTTGTTAAAACTCTTATGAATTCCCCCTAGGCATCGAGAACACATACTTAGGATAGCCACTGTCAGAATGAAGAAGTCAAATCCCACCATGCTCATAAAGGATCCCCAGTCCCTGCCACTGGTTATGCCTAGACAACCAGAGAACTACTTGAAAAACAAAATAGCTGAGGGGCTTCCCACCATTATCAAGAATAGGGAGCTGAAACCCCTATTTGAACCCGAGGTGGAGACACGCAAGGCTCAACTGGTGGAAGATTTAATGGCCATAAGACCATGCAACCCGAAGCTAATATCCAAAATCATGACACTGTCCAATGTGGGAAAGCAAGAAGCCCTTGTCAGCAAGTTCTCAAGCACAAGATTCATTCAGACTGTAGCATGTAGAAAATGGAGTTCAGAGATAGAGGTCTTGAGAGATATCAATGCCATGGAAGACACCATGGTGGATCATATCCTCTATAGGTATCCAGATCCTGTCCTAGCAACTCTTCTGACCGCCCCTTGTCTAACGCAATTTGCACAAGAACTAAGGGAAAAGGGCTGGAATTTACCTCTGGAGGGAGTGACCATGCCTGCACAACAAGAGCAGGCCCAAGTTTGTGAGTGGGGAAGAGTTCCAGTAGCCCACTATGATAAGGCAATATCATTAGCTGTAGAAGGGGACCCAACAAAAAACTGACACATTTCTGAGAGGTTAACAAAAGGTGGGGTTAGGGTGTCTCCTATTGCTCTATGTTCCAAGGCTGATATCCTAGTCATGGGCGTGCGCCCCTAAGAGGCAATTAGACAAAGCCTACCCTACCAACTGGGCATTCATTATAACGAACTAACTATGTAATAAAATATCACATTATGTACAAAATATAAAAAAAAAAGTTCAAACTCCTGTTAGAATACTTATAGCAAGTCGCTCCCGCGTCACGCAACTAACACTTTACTGGAAGTTACTACAAAGGTTGGAGCTCCGCCGGACAGGCAAGCACTGGACTTGCCTTAAACCCATTGATAATTTTACGCACACATTGGCACATTGGTGCATATTTTCGTGTGTATAAACTGCACACATGTATAGATTGCAGTAATTTTAGGGCGGTAACTCCTGCGAGTGTAGCTGGGCTGCTGGGCTGTGATTGGCTGCTACAACACAAGGCCAGGATTCAAGGTGGATGATCTTTAGCCCGCGAAATTCAAATTTCCTTACGTTTTTTGCAATTTGCAGGCCAGTGCTAGGGTGTATGTTCAATGTTGATTAAAATAATGATTCCTGGGGGTTATTGGCGCGTATTATTATTATAATAATCAATAATATTATTGTTATTATATTTTACTTCATGGGTGTCGTTTTTGTGGTTTTTGGGGTTGGTGATAATGAAAATGAGGTCAAAATGAAAATCCAAGATGGCGCCGATGAAAATTTACAGTTTTTTCTTCATGGGTGTCGTTTTCGAGGTTATTGGGGTTGGTGATAATGAAAATGAGGTCAAAATGAAAATCCAAGATGGCGCCGATGAAAATTTTCGGTTTTTTCTTCATGGGTGTCGTTTTCCAGGTTATTGGGGTTGGTGATAATGAAAATGAGGTCAAAATGAAAATCCAAGATGGCGCCGATGAAAATTTTCAGTTTTTTCTTCATGGGTGTCGTTTTCGAGGTTATTGGGGTTGGTGATAATGAAAATGAGGTCAAAATGAAAATCCAAGATGGCGCCGATGAAAATTTTCAGTTTTTTCTTCATGGGTGTCGTTTTCGAGGTTATTGGGGTTGGTGATAATGAAAATGAGGTCAAAATGAAAATCCAAGATGGCGCCGATGAAAATTTTCAGTTTTTTCTTCATGGGTGTCGTTTTCGAGGTTATTGGGGTTGGTGATAATGAAAATGAGGTCAAAATGAAAATCCAAGATGGCGCCGATGAAAATTTTCAGTTTTTTCTTTATGGGTGTCGTTTTCGAGGTTATTGGGGTTGGTGATAATGAAAATGAGGTCAAAATGAAAATCCAAGATGGCGCCGATGAAAATTTTCAGTTTTTTCTTCATGGGTGTCGTTTTCGAGGTTATTGGGGTTGGTGATAATGAAAATGAGGTCAAAATGAAAATCCAAGATGGCGCCGATGAAAATGTTCAGTTTTTTCTTCATGGGTGTCGTTTTCGAGGTTATTGGGGTTGGTGATAATGAAAATGAGGTCAAAATGAAAATCCAAGATGGCGCCGATGAAAATTTTCGGTTTTTTCTTCATGGGTGTCGTTTTCGAGGTTATTGGGGTTGGTGATAATGAAAATGAGGTCAAAATGAAAATCCAAGATGGCGTAGATGAAAATTTTCAGTTTTTTCTTCATGGGTGTCGTTTTCGAGGTTATTGGGGTTGGTGATAATGAAAATGAGGTCAAAATGAAAATCCAAGATGGCGCCGATGAAATTTTTTTTTTGCTATCATTATTTCGTGGCCTACCCTTCATGGAATACTACTGCACGCCACTGATCCTAGTAGAGTCACGTCTATTAAGTATCCAAACAGCAAACTTGTATGCCATGTGCGCTGCATATGACTCCTCCACTCTCAGGCGGCGAGGGCTGTAAGTAAGCAATGTCTCCTCCTCGGGGTCAAGATGGAGCATGGCAGTGGGGATGGGCAGTGAAGATGATACGCACGGACAAGTGATCGCTGGTTGGCAACGCAGTTTATTGCTAGATGACGCTCACACATCGCGCGCGCTTTACGCGCATACACAACTTTTGAAAAATTTGCCACTTGTTACTGAGGATACCAAATGCACATTCCACAAAACGGCGGGCTCTAGACAGTCGATAGTTACAAATTTTCTTAGGCGTGTCTATGTTTCGTAAAGAAAATGGTCTCATAACATTTTTATTTAAACCGAATGCAGCATCACCTACAAATACAAAAGGCACACGAGGATTTCCTATATTGTTAGGAAGATGAATTGGCTTATAGTATTATGCTATACTTACACTTAAATTCATCAATTATAATACTATTTATCATCCTTTTTATTTGTTTATATTTTTACACTCAACAAATCGACGTAATTACGACTCATTAACTTAAAAATTGCTGAAATAAAATATTATCATAATTTTCATGTTGTGACAAGCCAAATTGTCAAACTGTCAATTACTTTTTAATTCTCTTCCTACCTTAGTCTATGATGATTTTGGTTTATAAAATTTAAATTATTTTTATCAATATGTGTTTAGGCTATTGTATTATAGAGATTATTACGATTGTTTACTAAATAACTTATAATTAAATTATATCTAAAAAATTCTTAACGCACTCATGGATAAGTCCTGGCCGACTACACTTGTCAGATGAGATGATGGCCACAAGAAAACTGATATTTGAAAAATTAAAAAAAAAAAGGAAGACGACTAAAAAAACGAGCTGACGAACCGCCTGAGAAGGTCTACCATTGAATCTGATCTGAATCTGAATCTGCATAAGAAAACAGTTTGGTTTCTCGTACATATCTATATTACCCAGGGGATTCCACTAAAGATTCCACCTGGTGTCGCTTTTCCCGATCTTCGGAAGTTATCTACGGATCTGGAACCTCTACTCCCGATCTTCTGAAGCTGCTACTTGTCTTGCCTGCCTTACTACAGAGCTGACCTGGTGATCTGCACGACGCCCTTCCTGCAGAGGTTTCCTGAAACTGAACCTCGAAGTTGCCTAGGTATTACCTGCTACCCTGACGTCTGTTCCCGTCTCTCCTACAGTGCTGAACTTCCTAACCAACTAAGTGCGTGACCTAAAAAACAATCCTAGAGTGCGTGCTAGGTAGGTTTTTAATATTTAGCTGTATTGTTTTATTCCTAATACTAATCTTTCCCTAATTTAATTTTAATTGAACAAGTCTGCTTATCCTTTTATTTAATAGGAGCAAGTAGATTTGTTACAGGCTCCGGCAAATCCAATTGAGAACGAGTTAACTTTTGCCTGAAATTTGAACTTTTAAAAATTGAAGAGTCACTTTCTCGACCTGGAGCACCAATGTCAATGAATGTAGTCAGTAGTCTGCGTCAACCACTGCCAATAAAATAATCGAATGATATTTTTTATAATTATAATATTTAGATCCAGCATTCGGATGACGGCAAACAATCTAATATGTTTGCCGTCAATGGCGCCAACGCAATTAGGAAAGTTCGCTTCTTTGTAAAATTTCTCAACAATGTTTATCCATTTTTCCTTATTTGGTTTTGGCATCTCTAAAGGTGCTAATTCTTGACAAATAGCTTGACAGGTTTCTTTTACAATTAATGGTATAGTTTTTCGAGAAATTTGAAAATCGTACTCCAAATCAGTGAAAGAAGCCAAATATCTGAAAAATAAATAATGCCACATTAATAATACATTTCTTTTTCGCAGTAAAGGACCTAATGAAGAAGTGGAAGAATATAAGAGATTGTTATAAAAAGAAGTAAATTTAGAAACTACCACAGTGTCGGGACAATTGACTCCAAAAAAAACCAATATATTTATTATGAGTTGTTGTCCTTTTTACGCCCTAGCGTCAGTACTGCAGAAGAACGCGAGTCCAACGTATCTCCAATACCTTCGAATTCATCACAAAATCAGGATTTTGAAGAAGATAATTTGATGAGACCACCGTGACAAAACCGAGTTCCTACCAAAAGAAAGAAACAAATGGAAAGTACCCAAATTCCTCAAATAACAAAAATGTTGAACGAAAGTTTACAATTACAAAAGTTAAATAACGATAGTGACGCAAAAGGAAATGGAGCATTTCTTATGTCGTTTGTACCCATTATGGATTCCATGACTCTTGATTTGGCTTTGGAAACTAGATATGAAATTACGAATTTATTCAGAAATATACAAAGAAACGAAAGAAACCGCAGTATTCCTAGCAATTTGTCTGAGTTTCTTTACCATAGGAACCAGGAGCCATCTGGGAGCTCTGGGTCTAGAGCTCATCACGAGTACACATTAACTCCAATGACTAGTGTCGCATCGCCACAAAACGATACTACTTCGGACACATCAACGGATAATGATGTTTATTTTAATGTTATGCATTACTTACCCCAATAAAAAAGATTACATAATAAAATAATGTTATTTTATTTACCTGAGAGTTACAGCCAAACGTTCCGCAGGTGTGATGGATCTTCGCATATTTGTATCCTGTTTCTTAATACGTTGGCTTATAGTTGATAGAAGTTCATCAAATGAGTTCACAGACATTCTATAGTAAGAGAAAAACTTATTAGGTTTATCACGGTGTGCACTAAACATTGAATGAAATATTCCCAAAGTTAATCGGTTACTTAACACTGGTTCCACTTAAACATTGCGATTTACTTTATTTTTTAATAATTCTAATAATATAAGAGCTGCAAGAGCAGTTATCATTGGCGGATCCATGTTGAAATGAACACAAAACACAGCGGTAAACCGCGTCCCGTGTAGTTTGCTGGTTTGCGGGAGCTTTGTCGAGCGGATTCCCGCGGCGGGAGAATCGCACGTGTAGTATAGCCCTAAGAGCCTCATTCCCAACGAACAGTTCGGCTTCAGGACCGAACACTGTTGTTTCAACAAACCCAATCCTTCGCTGCCTGCGGTCGGAGCGAACGGACGTGTTGAGCCTGCGCTCCTTTATTTTACATTCTTTTTTTCTGATTGGTCGGTGCGAAATATCGGTACCTCCTTGTCTCTCACGTGGAGAGTTCCATTAGAGGCCGCGGCCATATTGCTTTTGGAGCGAGAAGCAAACAGTGTGGGCGTTGCCTAAAATAGTGCGAGAGAGACGCGTAGTGACGACAGTGACGTTTGACAAGTGGCAGTGACAAGTGCGATAGTGACGTTGTCCTGCTGACAGGTGACAGGTCGTTTGACGGCTGACAGCTGTCAAAGTCAGTGGTACTGTGCGATAGTGACGTTTTTGAGTGTTGGCGGCCATTTGACAGGTGTACTGTCAAATCGGGTTAACCTCCCCAACCCTCACCCCCGCGAAAGTGACGCTTACCCGCGATAGAGACGCCCTCGCGACAGTGACGATTATTTAAGTTAGTCAAAGTGTGGTGTTCCCGGTTGTTCCCGTTGGTTCCCGGTTTTCCCTCTAACAGTGAGTGGGACCCGTCCCCCATAACGGGGTAAGTACTTTTCTTTGTTTGACTTTTTGTGTGTCTGAGTTCTTCGAACTTGGTCGTTTGCGGCGGGCGCCGTGTGCGGCGGACGACATCGTCATATAGGAGAATTTAGTAAACGATGATATCGGGACATAAAAAATTGTGAACCTGCACGTGTTCGTGTATTAAAGTCCAACGAGTTCGTGTATTAACGTCCAACGAGTTCGTGTATTAACGTCCAACGAGTTCGTGTATTAACGTCCAACGAGTTCGTGTATTAACGTCCAACGAGTTCGTGTATTAACGTCCAACGAGTTCGTGTATTAACGTCCAACGAGTTCGTGTATTAACGTCCAACGAGTTCGTGTATTAACGTCCAACGAGTTCGTGTATTAACGTCCAACGAGTTCGTGTATTAACGTCCAACGAGTTCGTGTATTAACGTCCAACGAGTTCGTGTATTAACGTCCAACGAGTTCGTGTATTAACGTCCATCGAGTTCGTGTATTAACGTCCAACGAGTTCGTGTATTAACGTCCAACGAGTTCGTGTATTAACGTCCAACGAGTTCGTGTATTAACGTCCAACGAGTTCGTGTATTAACGTCCAACGAGTTCGTGTATTAACGTCCAACGAGTTCGTGTATTAACGTCCAACGAGTTCGTGTATTAACGTCCAACGAGTTCGTGTATTAACGTCCAACGAGTTCGTGTATTAACGTCCAACGAGTTCGTGTATTAACGTCCAACGAGTTCGTGTATTAACGTCCAACGAGTTCGTGTATTAACGTCCAACGAGTTCGTGTATTACACAGCTGGGAGAGTTCGTGTGTGCACTACCACCATCGACACCAAGATGGCAGACGCGGACGAGGAAGCGGAGCGCCTCCAGAAGGAGCTCATCGAAAAAGAGATGGAGAGGAAGGCGGAGGAATTGCGGGTGCTGGCGGAAATGAGAAGAGATTTCACCCCCCACGCGGCACTTAACGGCACCACGCCGCAAGGCTTTGGCACGCCATCAACAGAGATGATGCTGCTCGACGTGACATCACCCCCCGCACCCGCGCCCCCTTGCGCTAATAGGCTGCTCAGCTCGCCGGAAGAGGTACAGGAGGCGGTCCGGCGAAGGGTAGGCGGCAGGAAGCCGCCGCGCCTGGACGTCCTACCAATTGGGTTGCCGCTCTTTCGGCCAAGTATCA
Organism: Xestia sexstrigata; assembly: GCA_941918905.2. Lineage (NCBI taxonomy): Eukaryota > Metazoa > Arthropoda > Insecta > Lepidoptera > Noctuidae > Xestia > Xestia sexstrigata. Next base: position 18,479,281 of record OW799205.2, read on the forward strand.
CGCCGCCCCCCGCCCCCGCCCCTAAGGAACCTAAGGAACCGGAGACGAATGTACTGGAGCCGGAACCGCAATTGCAGACGCCGGAAGGGGCTACTGAAATGGAGCAGGAGCCGAAGACGAAAGAACCTGGGGAAGCTGAATTCTTGCGGGGCGTCGACCCGCTGGCGTCGGCCCCCGTGGAGTCCCTGGCCGGACTGGCGACGGCGTCGACACACGGCATAATGGAGGCCGTCCGCGCCAAGACGTCCAGGCTTAATAAGGACGAGGTCGCTGCGATTGGGCTACACACCGAACAGATTGCCGCCGTCATCGTTCACCTCACCCTGCGCCTGGCAGCAGCTGAGAGCAAAAGCAGGGCTCTCGAATCAAGCAGTGGGGATCCAGGCATGCAGCGGGCGCTGCCGGCGCCCTCGTATGCGCTGGCACTAAAGCTGCCGAAAAATCAGGAGCCTATTGAGATCCGGTCCGCGCCTGGGCCGATGCTAGCGGTGTACCCGGCGGAAGGTGATGGTCCCCTGAAAACGGCGGAAGATACAAAGACGGCCCTCAAAACGGCAGTGGACCCGGCCAAGCTCTGGGTTCAGGTGGCCAAGGTGCGCAAAGTTGGCAATGCTGGCGTGCTGGTGCAGACCACTACGGATGCGGCGGCGACGCTCAGGGTGACGGAGCCAAAGAAGAAACTCCCACTGGTCTGCCTTAACAGACTGGACGGTGACCCGTCCTACGAGGAGGTCATACAGGCGCTGCACGAGCAGAATTTCAAGGAGGACCCCACGTGGCCGCTCGCGCGCATCACCAAGGAAGCGACCGGCGCCTTCAAGAAAAACCGGTCGCGCGGAGCGGCCCAAGCAACCGCCGTTGTCTTCGCCTGCTCGGCGGAGTTCCGTGAGGCACTGCTGAGGAAGGGACGGGTATATATAAGCTGGCAGGCCGTCGAGGCCATGGACTATGTGGATGTGACCTGCTGCAACAGGTGCGAGCAATATGGCCACCCTGAGCGCTCCTGTCGGTCGGCGGAGGCCACGTGCCATCGATGCGGCGCAACAGGCCACCGCGGTGAGGAGTGTAAGTCGAACACGACATGCTGCGCAACCTGCAAGCGCTTTGGAAGGAAGGAGGCGGCGAGTCACAGGACCGCCTCCCGAGACTGCCCGGCTCGCGCTCATGCGGTGTCCAGGAACGTGTCCATGACCAACTATGGATAGGCCACCGCTTAGAGTCGGGCAGCTCAACCTAGCTGGATCGGCGCAGGCAACAAAGGAGCTCCCCGCGGTGTGCCGAGATTTAAATCTAGATTTGGTGCTCCTGCAGGAGCAGTACGCGCAGGCTGCAGAAGATTTACTAAAGAACGGGCCTGCGGCGAAGGCGGGGGGGGGTATACCTGCATCGGCGCAGTGCGGCCTGCGCGGTGCTGCCCCATCTCAGCACCGACCACTGCCTCGTGCTGCACTTGGAAGACTGGGACCAGCATGTGGTCTCCGCCTATTTTCAGTTCTCGGAGCCGATCGACCAACACCTGCACCACCTGGAGGGAGTGATGGAGGCTCTCCGCGGGAGGAGAGTCCTCATTTGCACGGACGCTAACAGCCACTCGCTTATGTGGCACAGCGCGCCCCGCCACTACACAGGCCGGGGCCACGCAGCGGAGTACAGGCGGGTGGCTTTGGAGGCATTCATCGCCGCACACGGACTCACCGTTATTAACGTGGAGGGCCAACCCTTCACTTTCAGTGGCCCAAACGGTGAGTCCAACATCGACTTGACGCTGAGCACCAGGAGCGTCCCCGTGGAGAGCTGGACAGTACACGAAGGAGCCAGCACCAGCGACCACCGCCTCATCACCTTCCAGGTGTGTGCAGCCAGAGGCCGCCACAGCGCAGGGCCGGGCGGGGAGCCGGTGCGCTTCCGGGATCAGGGAATGGACTGGCCGCGCTTCCGTCAGTCTATCCACGCGCGAATGGGAGGGCTTGATTTCCCCAAGCCAGCGGCCTTTGTTTGCAAGGATTTTACGAATGTCATAGTGAACACGGCGCGCCAGTGTCTGGGGGTGAAAGGGCCACCAAAGAACGCAGGGTATGAGTGGTGGAGCCCGGAGCTGGAGAAGCTCCGGAAATCCAACTGTAAGGCGAGGTGTACAAACACAGGTGTACAACAAAAAACTTTTGATATTTTGTATGCCTGTTGGCGGGACACAGCTCGAATCTAATTTATTTTATTATAACATCTGTATGTACCCTGTGTTCACGAAATAAATTAATTTGAATTTGAATTTGAATTTGTAAATGGCAGGGATCACGAAAGGATGGGGGGCCGAGAGAAGAAAAACTGAAAGCGGACTTCCACGAGGTGCGAGCGAGATACAGAAAGGCAATGGAGGAGGCGGAGCTTGGGTACTTCCGGCAGATCGCTGAGTCTGGCAACGAGGATCCGTGGGGGCTGGCCTACCGCGCTGCCAGTGGCAGACTCAGGCCGCCTTCCCGGGTCATCAATGGCCTCGAACTGGCGGAGGGCTTTACGACCACTGTGGGCGACGCGGCGACGGGCCTCCTGCGGGCGCTATGCCCGGACGATGATCCGTCTCGGGACACGCCGTACCACAGGCAGGTCCGTGTCGCCGCCTCGCTCATCCCGTCAGGCCAGGCTGCGCCTCCTCTGTCTCGTGACAGTCTGGGGGGCATCATCAGGAGTCTTGCGAACACGGCTCCGGGATTGGACGGAATTAGTGCGCGAATCGTGAAGAATGTGTGGGAAGCCGTGCCCGCGGAAGTTACCGCGGTGTACGGCAAGTGTGTATCGGAGGGTGTGTTTCCTGATGTGTGGAAGAAGGGCCGGCTGCTTGTCCTGCCTAAGGGCAACGGCAAGCCGCTAACCGACCCCAAGGCCTACAGACCTATCACGCTGCTGCCTGTGCTCGGGAAAATTTTAGAGCGCGTAATGCTGAGATGCGCTCCCACGATCGGCAATCAGATCTCTGCCGCCCAGCACGGATTCTCTCGGGGTAGGTCAACCGTCACGGCGCTCAATGATATATTGCGTGCCGCGGCGGAGGGCTCGGGCAAGTACGTGCAGGCCATATTCCTCGACATCTCGGGCGCTTTCGACAACGCCTGGTGGCCGATGATCCTGACGAAAGCAAAGCGGGGGGGGTGTCCGTCCAACATCTTTGAGATGCTGGCGGACTACTTCGCCCGCCGGCGAGTCGGGCTTTTCGTCCGAAACCGGGTGGAGTGGAAGGTGTCCACGATGGGTTGCCCACAGGGGTCTGTCCTGGGGCCAGCGTTGTGGAACCTGCTGATGGACGACTTGCTTCGGCTGCCGCTGCCTGCCGGCGTCCGCATGGTAGCGTATGCGGACGACGTGACCATCCTGATCGAGTCCCAATCCCGAGCGGGGATCGAGGCAGCGGCCAAGGTAACTCTAGACTTGGTCGCGTCTTGGGGCGCCAGGAATAGGCTGGGGTTCTCCCCTGCGAAGTCATCCACGATGACGATCAAGGGAAAACTACAGCGGGCCCCCACTGTCAAGTTGGCCGGGGATTCGGTCAGGAGTGTCACTTCCGCTATGGTTTTGGGCGTTGTACTCGACGCAAGTCTGTCCTTCGCGCAGCATGCGACATCGATTGGGGAACGCGCGGCCAAGTGCTTCGGCAAGATGTCAAGAGTCTCGGCATCTTCCTGGGGCATTCGATATCCCGGATTGCGCTTCCTCTACAGGGGCACTTTCGTAGCCACGGTGACGTATGCTGCTGCTTGTTGGCACAAGAGAGCGGCACTCCACGTTGTTCGCAGCGCGTTGCTCAGGTGCCAGAGACCAAGCCTGATACTGCTGACGAAGGCGTACAGGTCTACCAGTACGGCTGCGCTGGCAGTGTTGGGTGGTGTTCTGCCGGCGGACTTGGAGGTGATCCGTGCGGGGCGGTACGATGAGGAACGCCAGGCCGCGGCCGGGGCACAGGTAGAGCTGGGCCTGCGGCGGCGCGTGCTGGCCCAACGCAAGCGAGCGATATGGAACGAGGTGATGGATGTATGGCAGAAGAGATGGACGAATGAGGAGAAAGGACGGGAGCTATTCCGTTTCTTCCCGGACGTGACCGATCGACTCAGGTCGCACTGGGTTGTGCCGGACCACCAGCTGTCCCAGATTCTCACGGGACACGGGTGCTTCCGGAAAAGGCTGCATGCGATGGCGCTATGTGTCCGTCCAACATCTTTGAGATGCTGGCGGACTACTTCGCCCGCCGGCGAGTCGGGCTTTTCGTCCGAAACCGGGTGGAGTGGAAGGTGTCCACGATGGGTTGCCCACAGGGGTCTGTCCTGGGGCCAGCGTTGTGGAACCTGCTGATGGACGACTTGCTTCGGCTGCCGCTGCCTGCCGGCGTCCGCATGGTAGCGTATGCGGACGACGTGACCATCCTGATCGAGTCCCAATCCCGAGCGGGGATCGAGGCAGCGGCCAAGGTAACTCTAGACTTGGTCGCGTCTTGGGGCGCCAGGAATAGGCTGGGGTTCTCCCCTGCGAAGTCATCCACGATGACGATCAAGGGAAAACTACAGCGGGCCCCCACTGTCAAGTTGGCCGGGGATTCGGTCAGGAGTGTCACTTCCGCTATGGTTTTGGGCGTTGTACTCGACGCAAGTCTGTCCTTCGCGCAGCATGCGACATCGATTGGGGAACGCGCGGCCAAGTGCTTCGGCAAGATGTCAAGAGTCTCGGCATCTTCCTGGGGCATTCGATATCCCGGATTGCGCTTCCTCTACAGGGGCACTTTCGTAGCCACGGTGACGTATGCTGCTGCTTGTTGGCACAAGAGAGCGGCACTCCACGTTGTTCGCAGCGCGTTGCTCAGGTGCCAGAGACCAAGCCTGATACTGCTGACGAAGGCGTACAGGTCTACCAGTACGGCTGCGCTGGCAGTGTTGGGTGGTGTTCTGCCGGCGGACTTGGAGGTGATCCGTGCGGGGCGGTACGATGAGGAACGCCAGGCCGCGGCCGGGGCACAGGTAGAGCTGGGCCTGCGGCGGCGCGTGCTGGCCCAACGCAAGCGAGCGATATGGAACGAGGTGATGGATGTATGGCAGAAGAGATGGACGAATGAGGAGAAAGGACGGGAGCTATTCCGTTTCTTCCCGGACGTGACCGATCGACTCAGGTCGCACTGGGTTGTGCCGGACCACCAGCTGTCCCAGATTCTCACGGGACACGGGTGCTTCCGGAAAAGGCTGCATGCGATGGCGCTATGTGAGGACAGTATGTGTGCATGTGGTATGGAAGAGGAGGACCTGCATCACGCACTGTGGGTCTGGCCATTGTATGCGGAGGCGAGATGCAAGATGATGGATGGGATCAGTCGCGCGGAGTGCGGTACGATCTACTACGGCGATCTCGTTAGTTCACCGGCGAACTTCGCAAGGCTGCGGGAATTCGCGCACACGTGGCACGCCGTCCGGAGGGAGCAGGAATATGAGCAAGCGACGACACAAGGACAGGCGAGTGAGTGAGGCAGAAGCATCAAGGCGCCACAGCGTAACAGCTGCTAGCAATTGGAGTCGACGGGCAGCGAAGTCATTCATCGTGGTTTCGTTGTGTGCATACCCTATTAAGGGAGAATTGCTAAGGGGCACACATGGCTAATTTGTAAGGGATCAAGAAGCGCCTGCGGACGGTAAAATAAGATAGCCAAGGGCGCTATGTCCGCAGCCGCCCCACGTTTCGGCCCGTATAACAAGTGTTGGAAGGGCCATGGGAAGAAAAAAAAAAAAAAATAAAAACCCATCGCATCGTCGAACACCTGAGCGCTGGTTGCCAGCGTTCGTCGATGACGGGCGCGTTGTTCTTCGACATAGCGAAAGCTTTCGTTAAAGTCTGGCACAACGGCTTATTATATAAGCTGTATCAACTGGGAGTGCCGGACCGTCTCGTGCTCATTTTGCGAGACTTTTTGTCTAATCGCACGTTCCGATACCGCATAGGAAAATCGCTCTCCTGTCCTCACCCTATTCGCGCTGGAGTCCCCCAGGGCTCCGTCATCTCCCCGCTCGCGTTCACGTTGTTCACTAGTGACATTTCCAAAAGCAAAAAGGCTCAGTTAGCCCTGTTCAAGGACGACACGGCCATCTATAACACCGGTCGCTGTAAAAACGCAATCGCCAAAACTCCAAACCTCAGCCGACGTCTTAGGCGCTTGGTTTAGGAAATGGAGAATCGAGGTTAACCCCGATAAGAGTCAGGCCGTTCTTTTTTCGAGATCGCGTACTAATGTCACTTCCCCCAATCCGATCACTATGTACGGCAAGCCTATCCCCTGGAAGAAGCAAGCCAAATACTTAGGAGTCATCCTCGACAACCATCTGACCTTCGGGCCACATATCAATGCAGCTCGCGACTGAGCTGCTTTCGCGATGGGTAGACTCCATTACTTACTAACGGAAAAGAGCAAATTGTCTCTCAGGTGCAAACTGCGTCTCTATACCGCCGTGATCCGTCCCATCATGACTTACGCTTGTATCGTGTACGCTCACGCCAAGCCTAGATATCTCCATAGGATGCAGGTCCTGCAGAACCGGTTCTTACGTAAAGTCACGGGAGCCCCCTATTACGTCTGTAATGACCGTTTACATTTAGATCACCACGTTGGCTTAGTTTAAGAAGCGCCTTTCCAAGCGCTTCTTCGATTCTACTATCAAACACCGTAACCCCCTGATCGCAGCGGCCGCCCGTTACGAACCCTCGCGAATTAGTCAGGTCCCGATGACGCTATTACCCTCCTCCAGGAGAGCAGGAAGGAAACTAGCACGCTTAGAAAGCAGCACAGACGCTCGCGAGACGTTCCTAATTAATGACACCACTCAGATCCAGCCTGTCCCCTTGCTGTCTTCTCCCAGCGACGCCCTAAGCCGAGGCCCGTACCCCGCAGGGGGTGCCCTTAGCGTGTAGTCGTTTAGTTTGTGAGTTTTTATGCCCTGGCTGGAGGCCTCACACTTAAAGCACCCACAGGATTGTCCGGTTAAGCAGACGACAACCTCTCTAGGTTGAAAAAAAAAAAACAGTGGGCTAACCAGTATTGGTAGAAAAATCAACAGATCACTAAGTTCGTTTTGCTTCTAAAATAGGGTATTTTGAGTTCTAGTCTCATCTTATATACTAAAAAGTCAGTGTTTTAATTAATAAAAATCAGAACCCTCTTCTGGAGTCCCCAGTGAGATGCTACGTAAAGGTATAACATACAGTCCACTCGCTGCACACTATGCTTGCATTACACGAAACATACCCACCCGCACACTTAGTTGCATGCTACAATTTTGTTTTTATTGTTTTTAATTTTTTTCTTATTCTTTTATTATTGTAGATTTTTCCTTGCATGGCAGTCACTTAATTATCACTTTTGCCAATCTGCATGTAACACGTACCAGAGCCAATAATTACCTAGGGATCGAAACTGTCTCTCTTAAACACACTAGCTAGGAGGACAGAGCTTCACCCACCGAATTGTAGAATCCAATTCTGTGTGTTGTTCCAATTAATGTAAAAATCTGTAAATCTTCAATCTTTATATTTGAATAAAATTATTATTATGTTATTATGTATATCTGTTTACTCTTTTACTGAATACTACAACACCTCAAGAGGAACGACACAACAATGCTCACATTAGCACAAGAAATAGCCACTGGTTTACGGAGTGACATCATGGTGCTTACTAAAGAATTCCGAAATTAGAAACTATATAGTATGTGTCTGAACAATAACAAGGCTGAGCAGTTCAACAGCACTGAAACAGACTTGGTCGATTCGCTGGCTGGACAACCACACGTCTGCTGTACCGTGGTGGACCAGGGGTCTACCTAAATATAACGTACGTTGTTTTACATGACATTATGGTACATCATGAAGAATTTCGTAATAATAAAATAATTGTGTTTAAATGCAATTTTAGAAAAAAAAGAGTGTTTAATTCACTCTCAGGATGTACGAGGATCCGGGGTTGCGGGACTGTTCGAAAGAGATACCCTGGCCCCGGAACACAAAAGGCGATGAAGGAACATGGATGAGTTTTAGTCAGTAAAAGTCTGACACTCCCTCCTGCTCCGCCCAGAGCGGGAGAAGTCATTTGATGATATCCCATCCGAAAAAAAATAATAATAATAAGGATGTACGAGGATAACTGATGTAATTCCAGGTTCTTTTTATTACTTTCCCAGCATAGCTCAAATTTTTTTGCTCGGTACATTAAATTAGCAATTATTAGTTAATACCAAACGGGCTTTATAGAAATGACATTTATATTCATCGAGCTCAAACTAAATATTCCAAAAGCAAAGTTATTCCCTACATAAATACAGGAACTTACTACCTTTCATGATTGTCGCGTGTGATGGGCATAAGTTGTGGTCTTATCCCTGGTTTAACATGGATTGATATAACCGCTTGGAATATTAACAGAATCTTCAACAGTTGGGACAGCAAAAGATACGTCATTTAAAAAGTTATCGATTTTTTCTCGTCTTGAGGAATTCACGAACTTTAATCAAATTCATCATTTTAATTTAAAAGAATATTAATTCAAAGCAATGGGTAATATCCAAAGGAAGGAAAGTGTTAGAGCCCCGGGGGATCCAAAGTCGGATTCCATGGGGGCCGGCTTTTTACGCCAAGACACGAATGTGACCACTATTTGAAACCAGCTGGACGTGCTCCGTAGTGTGTGAATGGTCGCCATATGGTCCTGCCTGACACACAGGCTCTCTCTATTTTCTAGGACATTATCTCACAAAACGTAGCTTTAGAAGAGGCTGAGGTGAGTAAAGGACTGTCTTATGTAAATTTTGACGTTCAAAAAGTACTGATTAATAGCCTAATTTGAATACGACAATCAGTATTTCAATGGCTGTCACGTGTTTCACTTAACAGTGGCGACGAGTTTACCCAAAATAGCGTAAATCAGACATAGGATCCAGACATGGAAAGCAAAAGCTTGTTTTTGTTTAAGGAGCAAAAACCGGACTTGCTAACACCATCGTTCGACTGTGAGAAAAAAAAATCATTGCTGTGAGACAACTAATTCTCGAAGATCGTCATGTGACGTATCGAGAGATAGAGGCTCTATTAGGCATCTCAGGGACATCCATTCAGAAGATCTTGCATGAAGCACTTGATGTGAGAAAGCTAGTTTGCCGTTGGATACCGCATCTGCTTTCCGACTATCACAAGGCGGCCCGCGTCAGATGGTGTAACAAAACTCTGCAAAAGTTCAACCGAGTGATTCCAAACAACAATCTACAATCTGGGTCTTTCAAGACGAGCCAAAGCCGACTAAAGTTGTTCGTTCTCGAAGCACTTCAAAGAAGATGGTGGCCACGTTCGTTGGAAAAACCGGCCATGTTGCGGCTATTGCACTTGAAGATCATAGAACGGTTAACGCAGAGTGGTATACCACTGTTTGTTTACCACAAGTCATCTCCGAACTTCGAAAATCTAACTCAAAGCGACGCATCATCCTGTACCACGACAACGCAAGCTCAGCGCTCGTAAAACGATTGAGTATTTGAAGCAGGAAAAAGAAGAAATTCTTGACCATACTCCATACAGTCCTGACCTAAGCCCTAAACATGACTGTCATAATTATAATTTGATGTAACATCTTGCATGCTGTGTGTGTATACTCATGTTTTGGACAAATAAAAATTATCTTATCTTACTATTAGGTTCTAGTTGTGTTATTTTCTTTAAACGACAAAACTTAAAAGGCATGCCGTACGAAGTTGGGCTCAAAATGGAAAGTGCTAGAGTGATCGTGAGTTCCCAATCTAAAAAAAATGGAAAAATAACTAACCACCAAGACTCAATGTCGGGTCTCGGGTGCCTACAGGTCATGGTCAGGCTCATGGAAATGACGGGCAGGGCGGGTTGCAAACAGTGCACCAAAAGAAAAGTGGAATCTCGCACTGTCTGGGCGTGGGACACCTATTTTCTCTAGCATTACTGCTTCGCAGAAGGAGGTGACGGCGTCCCATTCCGTCTCGCTCCGGACCATGGCTTGCACCAGGGCCGGACGCGAGAGGTCGCCGCCGCAAATCGCCACTTCGAGGACACGACGGTGCTCCGCCCACGCGGAGCACACCTCCACCGTGTCCTCCGGTCGATCCTCGCAATGGAAACACCCGGGCGTTTCTTCCCGCCCGATTTGGTGCAGGAACCTCCCGAAACAACCGTGTCCGGTGAGGACCTGCGTCAGGCGGAAGGTGAGGACGCCGTGGCGTCAGGCGGAAGGTGAGGTCGCCATGAGATCACGCCGGAAGTCTGTCCGCTGCGTGACAATTTGCCGCGGCAGCGGAGTTTCCCCCCGGCGTAGCACCTCCGCGCGCCATTCGTGCAGGCGCGCGAAGACTATCGCCTCCAGATTCCATGGCGGCAATCCGGCAGACGTGGGACTCCTGAGGTATGTGTGTGATATGAGGGGTTAAAGTATGAAATTGCCTTTGTATAGTAATAGACACTTCGAATTGACATAAAATCTTCATGGTGTGAGATTTTCGTGTGAAACTTTTTTCACATGTTACCTATAAGGTTCTTCTTTTACAAAATGTGCAACATTCGATTTTCGACTTTCAACTGTTTTTTTTTATTCAGCTTAGACGTAAAGATGGATACTTCGAAAATCCGAGTTATTTTTAAAAACGAGTTCAGACGCGGAACTAACGCGGCAGAAACGGCTCGCAATATCAATGTTGCGTTTGAAGACGAGACTGCTAATGAACGCACCGTGCGTTTTTTGTTTAAACGCTTTAATAATTGACACTGCGATTTGAAGAACAAACCACGTGGTAGACCACACAGGTGAATAACGCTGAATTGAAGGAGATGGTAAATGCCGATCCGTCTACCCAGACCGAGGTCCGAAACTACCCAGGAATTAGCGGCATGGTTTAACGTTACCCAACCTACAATATTGACTCATTTGCATCAAAAAAAAAGTATCACATTTCTTAAGCAGAGCAAAAAAATATAATAATGTGAGAAATGTGATACTTTTTGAGGGTAGACGAGCGGTTAGTTATTTCACTATAAATGGATAAAGAATGCCCTTCAACTTCTCACGGTCAGCAATCGTTTTTTATTGGTGTCACACAAAGGGGACGTAAACGCAGCGCTGTGTGTTTTACACCCAGCATATGCTGAGTTGGTGACCCATGAACATGCTCAGCGAGGGGTATCCATCGGTGTCGAGTCGACTTTGAAGTACCTAGGACTCGTCCTCGACAGCCGGTGGAACTTCGTGGAGCACTTCCGACGTTTGGCCCCCAAACTGGAACGGACTGGGGCTGCCTTCAGGCGGCTCCTGCCCAACCTGGGGGGGCCGAACGCCTCCTGCCGGAGGCTCTACGCGGGAGTCGTGCGGTCCATGGCCCTTTACGGGGCCCCGGTGTGGACGCGTTCCTTGAGGCTGCGTGCAGCCCACTACCTGAACGCGCCCCAAAAGGTGGTAGCCGTAAGGCTGGCCCGTGGGTACCGCACGATCGCCCGCGAGGCGGCGTGCCTCCTTGCCGGATTGCCGCCATGGGATCTGGAGGCGATAGTCCTCGCGCGCCTGCATGAATGGCGCGCGGAGGCGCTTCGCCGGGGGGAAACTCCGCTGCCGCGACAAACTGTCGCTCAGCGGACAGACTTCCGGCGGGATCTCATGGCGAGATGGAGAGAGCGACTGTCGCAACCCCGTGCAGGGCACGCCACGATAGTGGCGATAAGTCCCCTCTTTGAGGAGTGGCTAGAGAGACGCCACGGCGTCCTCACCTCCCGCCTGACGCAGGTCCTCACCTCCCGCCTGACGCAGGTCCTCACCGGACATGGGGTTTTCGGGAGGTTCCTGCACCGAATCGGGCGGGAGGAAACGCCCGGGTGTTTCCATTGCGAGGATCGACCGGAGGACACGGTGGGGCACACGGTGGAAGTGTGCCCCGCGTGGGCGGAGCACCGCCGTGTCCTCGAAGCGGCGATTGGCGGCGGCGACCTCTCGCGTCCGGCCCTGGTGCAAGCCATGGTCCGGAGCGAGACGGAATGGGACGCCGTCACCTCCTTCTGCGGAGCAGTAATGTTAGAGAAGGAGGTGGCGGAACGTGAGAGGGAGAACCTCACAGCGTCCCGGCCGCCGCGGGAGACGCCCCGAGCGTCGGGGGCCACCAAAGAGATACCGTGGCCCCGGAACAAAAAGGGCGATGAAGGAACATGGATGGGTTTTAGTCAGTAAAAGTCTGACACTCCCTCCTGCTTTGCCCAGAGCGGGAGAAGTCATTTGATGATTTCCCATCCGGAAAAAAAAAAAAACAAAAAAAATGGGCATGCTCAGCGCAGTTGAGCTGTTTAATTAATTGTTAAGCTGTTTAATTAATTGTTAAGCTGTTTGTTGTTATATGTATGTGTATGTGCTGCTCTATTGTGTTGCTGCTGTCCATTAACGAATAAACGATTATTATATTCTATTCTATGAACGTATTAATTTGGCGAATAGTGAAGTGAACCGTCAAATGCAATTAAGTGTAAAACAATTACTCAAATAGACATGAATATCAGAGTTGCGCAAGTGTTTGATAAAAATGGAAGTTCTCAAGACAACGAACTTGTCTTTTTACCACCACACATTTACCATATTTTCATAACATAAAAAAGCGACTCTACAAGCATAGAAAAGCGACTCTACAAGAAAAGAAACATATCTATTGGAGCAAAAAAAGTTACTTTCCACAAACCTGCCGGCCGACGTTGAAGTACCAAAAAGGTAACAATGTACGAACGTCGCGTCGTACTAGTCAACCGACAGCGAGGTCAAATAGCTTCAAAGTCAAAATAGAAGCAAATAAGAAAGAAAGGGAAGAAGCGAGGAATGATGCCGCAATGCCCCGATCAACCACATAAACTCCGTGTATAGATGATTTTATATGACATGGGACAAGACCGTACAAAAAAAACAAAAACCATATCTAGTAACTGTTATGGAAAACTTTGAAGATTGGGATCCCATAACAATGAAATATCATTTGGAGCAGTGTTGGTCTTGGTTATTATATGTATTGCGATTTGGACCAAACGCAGTAGTGCGGTCACACCTAAACTACTAGCAACCGCAGTTTATTCTTGTAGTAGTAACAGTTTTGAGCCGTTCTACCTGAACACGCTCTTTCAAGAGCAGGCTGTTTCGCTCTTTGAGAGGGAGATCGCCGAAATACACCAACACGTCTATGAGAAGATTGGTCCATATACATATATATATAGATCTACCATCTATGAGGAAATTAATCCTCCCATCAATGAGGAGATTGATCCTACCATATATGGGGAGATTGATCCTACCATATACAAGGAGATTGATTCTACCATTTACGAGGAGTTTGATCCTCCCATCTATAAAGAGATTGATCCTCCTATCTATGAGGAGAATGATCGTCCCATCTATGAGGAGAATGATCGTCCCATCTATGAGGAGAATGATCGTCCCATCTATGAGGAGAATGATCCTCCCATCTATGAGGAGAATGATCCTTCCATCTATGAGGAGAATGATCCTCCCATCTATGAGGAGAATGATCCTCCCATCTATGAGGAGAATGATCCTCCCATCTATGAGGAGAATAATCCTCCCATGTATGAGGAGAATGATCCTCCCATCTATGAGGAGAATGGTCCATCCATCTTTATGAAAAGATTGGTCTGCCCATCTATGAGGAGATTGGCCCTCCCATCTATGAGGAGATTGGCCCTCCCATCTACGAGGAGATTGATCCTCCCATCTACGAGGAGATTGATCCTCCCATCTACGAGGAGATTGATCCTCCCACCTACGAGGAGATTGATCCTCCCACCTACGAGGAGATTGATCCTCCCATCTACGAGGAGTCTATGAGGAGGAGACTGATCCCTTAATGTACGAAGATCCACCCATCTACGAGGAGATTAATCCTCCCATCTGCGTGGAGATTATCTACGAGGAGATTAATCCTCCTACCTAAGAAGAGATTGATCCTCTTATCTATAAGGAGATTGATCCTACCATATACAAGGAGTTTGATCCTCCTATCTACGAGGAGATCGATCCTTTCCTCCAATTTTGACCTTTAGGCCTTACGGCCGAAATTAATATTGAATCCATTAACCAAGATATAAATCTATCGTTGATATTGTAGTGACCTACATAAAAGCATGCGTGCAGCCGGGACGGAGCGCGGCCGCTTACTGAGGCGCCGACCACAAGACCGTGCTATTTACGGCGCGCGCGCCACCCGTCTCACCGCACCGACAACATACCTACGTGGAGTCGAGCTGCGCACTGAGGCAAGGCTACACGGGGAAACAGTTTTATTCAACGTAGCACTCCGCGCGCCAGCCTCGATAGATTTGCGCTACACTGTGATTGGCTAATAAATAATGGTGGACGGCAGAGGAGCCCACTAAGCCACCTACGTGTTTTAGTATGTAAGGAATCACATTTTTGGATTAAATATGTAAAACCTATTTGAGTTTAATTCCTTAACTCTAAACTCTAAACTGGTGACCCCGACGTGATACCGTAAGCAGTAACCATGACTGCGCCGAGCGATCAACCTCACAAACTATCCCTAAGCCAGGAAGACGTCGAAACAATCTCGGTCAAGGCGCGTTTACCCCAGTTCTGGCGAGACAAACCCAGACTGTGGTTCGCTCAATTCGAGACCATGCTCGCCAACCAGAAGCTCGGCGACGAAAACAAATTCGGCCTAGCCGTCGCCCAATTGGAGAAAACAGACGTGGAACAAATAGGCGACATCATTTTGTCTCCGCCCAACACGGGAAGATATGAAGACCTGAAGAAAAGATTGCTATCAGTTTATGAGGAATCCGAGACCAAACAGCTACAGAAACTTCTAAATGAGGTCGAACTAGGAGATCAGCGTCCTTCGCAGCTTCTTCGTCGAATGCGAGACCTAGCTCGAAACAAGATACCTGACGACACATTACGCATGCTATGGATGAGTCATTTACCATCATCGACGAGAGCAGTACTCTCGGTCAGCGAAGAATCAAAGTTAGATGCACTGGCAGCGATGGCGGACAAAATGGATGAGCAGACGAAGGAAGTTAATTCCGTATGTTCCTGTATTCACGCCAGTAGGAAACCAGAACAACCATCTACATCATCCGACTTAAAAATCATCGAAATGATCGAATCGCTCTCAAAAGAAGTCGCTGCGTTGAAAATGGACCGATCTCGAAGCCAGTACCGCCGACCACGTTACCAGGATTCACAGCGATCACGATCACGTTCTAAATCAACTAAACGAAGCTCGATCTGTTATTTCCATAGACAGTTCGGAAGGGAAGCCTACAGATGTCGAAGCCCGTGTAGTTTTGACAGCAACAACAAACCAGCGGAAAACTAGAAGAAGCTTCAGCTGCGACGGGAGCCGAAGTTAACGAAATATCGAAGTACCGTCTATTCATTAGAGATTTAACATCGGGATATCACTTTCTTATCGACACCGGAGCCAACGTTTCCGTATTGCC
The DNA here is from genome assembly GCA_941918905.2 of Xestia sexstrigata. Lineage (NCBI taxonomy): Eukaryota > Metazoa > Arthropoda > Insecta > Lepidoptera > Noctuidae > Xestia > Xestia sexstrigata. The sequence continues at coordinate 18,494,809 of OW799205.2, forward strand.
AGTACTCAGAACAGAAAAACGAAAACAGAAGCCAACAAGTCTCTTATATGCCGCCAACGGCACATCAATACCTTCCTACGGCGAACGATCGATGGTGTTAAACATAGGACTGCGCCGACCATATCGAGGGAGCTTCGTGATTGCAGAAGTCAAGCGGCCAATACTAGGCGCTGATTTCCTTCACAAACACAAACTCACAGTTGACATACATGGGAAAAGACTAATCGACCAACAAACGAGTATGTCCGTTACCGGCTACGTCACACCAACTTCGAATCACAGCATCAATACAGTAGATGATCAACAGCCATACCACGACTTGCTTGCGCTGTATCCAGACATAACTCGTCCAAACCTGAAGCTTTGTCACAGCGAAGTGGAGCATCACATAGAAACATCGGGTCCTCCATTGTATGCCAAAGCAAGGCCGCTGCCACCACACAAGTACAAAGCAGCAAAGGAAGAGTTCGAGGCAATGATCGAACAAGGGATTTGCAGACCGTCAAACAGCCCGTGGGCAAGTCCGCTCCACCTAGTACTCAAAAAGGATGGCAAATACCGAGCATGCGGAGACTATCGACGCCTCAATGCAGTGACCGTTCCTGACCGGTACCCTATACCGAGACTCCATGACTTCACATACAATTTATTAGGGAAGAAATTTTTCTCCATAATTGACTTGAAAAAGGCGTATTACCAAGTCAGGAACCGAGAAGAAGATATTGTGAAGACGGCCGTGATTACACCGTTCGGTTTGTTCGAATTCACAAGGATGTGTTTCGGCCTACGAAACGCTGGGCAAACATTTCAGCGTCACATAGATAACGTACTACGAGGACTACCCGTTTTCCCATTTGTCGACGACATTTTGATCGCATCGGCAACAAAAGAAGAGCACAGAAGAGACTTTGAGGAAGTGTTCAAGAGACTGCATAAAAACGACCTGCAACTAAATGTTGCCAAATGCATTTTCGGGCAGTCAACACTAGATTTTTTGGGCTACACGATATCGCCCGAAGGAATCAAGCCAACAGGAGAAAAGACAAAGGCAATTACGTCATATCCCGTACCAGAAACTATCCAACAACTTCGCCGATTCCTGGGAATGATGAATTTTTACAGAGGAAACATTCCTCACGCCGCTAACTACCAAAAAGAGCTCAACATGTATCTACATGATTCAAAGAAGAATGACAAAACTAAAATACAATGGAGCGACACAGCAATACAAGCATTCAACAAGTGCAAAGATAACATAACAAACGCCGTTCTTTTGTCATATCCATCATCGAGTTCACCCTTTGCTTTGATGACGGATGCTTCGGAGTCTTGCGCAGGAGCAGTGCTGCAACAGAAAGTAAAAGGAAAATGGAAACCGATTGGATTTTACTCAAAGAAATTCAACGACGCCCAAAAGAAATACAGCACTTACGACCGAGAGCTACTATCCATTTATATGGCAGTACGATACTTTCGCCGGATCGTTGAAGGCCGTGACGTCACCGTTTACACGGACCACAAGCCACTCGTCAATGCACTGAACGCAAACAGCAAGAACGAAACACCGCGGCGCGCGAGATACTTGGAATATATCAGCCAATTCATCACGGCAATCCAACACATATCCGGCAAAGATAACGTAGTCGCCGACGCATTATCCAGAGTGGATACAATAACTTGCCCGACGCCGATCAACTACGAGGAGTTAGCTAAAGCACAAGCCCAAGACACCGAGCTAACACAAATGAAGAATAGCGATCGCTGCGTATTCAAGCGAATTAAGATACCAGGAAGTACAACAAAAATCAACTGCGAGCTGTCTACGGGATCGCCTCGTCCTTACCTGCCGGCTGCGTTCAGAAAGCAAGCATTCCAAGCAATTCACGAACTTAATCACCCCGGCGTCAGAGCGACAAAGCGACTAATTACAACGCGATACATCTGGCCATCAATGAAGAAAGATGTCAGTGATTGGTCAAGAGCTTGCGACCAATGCCAACGAGTAAAAGTTCATCGCCACACAAAAGCACCGATAGCGAAATTCTCAAACGTCGACCGATTAGCACATTTACATGTCGATATAGTAGGACCGCTGCCAATATCTAATAACTGCAGGTACTTGCTGACTATGATAGACAGAGCAACCAAGTGGCCAGAAGCGTACCCTATCGACGAAATAACCGCAGAAAAAGTGGCAAATACTATGTACGAAAACTGGATAACAAGATTCGGTTGCCCAGCAACTATAACAACAGACCGCGGCACTCAGTTTGAATCCGAACTTTTCAACAAACTAATGCATCGCATGGGCATTCATCGGAATCGCACCACAGCTTATCACCCTCAAGCCAATGGCATGATCGAGCGCTGGCACCGAACGCTGAAGACATCACTAGCTGCCAAACTAAATTCAACCAGTTGGACTTACGAACTACCAACCGTACTACTGGGTCTACGCGCAGCATTTAAAGCCGACATCGGAACAAGCACGGCTGAACTACTGTACGGGCAAACACTACGACTGCCAGGGGAATTTTACGGCGAAATACCCAGTACCGCAAATAATCCACCATCACATTTCTTGAGCCACCTAACCGAAGCACTGAAGAAAGCGCAGGTACAAAGGAAAAGCAATACAAATCGGGCGGTGTTCGTGCATGGCAACCTAAACAAATGCACACATGTATATATTCGCAACGACGCAGTCCGCAAGCCACTAACGCCAACTTACAGCGGACCGCATAAGGTGATCGAGCGGAACGAAAAATACTTCAATGTGCAATTGGCAAACAGAATCGCAAACATATCTATAGACAGATTGAAACCAGCCTACTACCTGGACACAGACGAAGGAAAAGAGGACCCACCGACGTATGCACACATTACAAGATCAGGCAGAATATCGAAGCCACCTGTACGCTTCGCTGGCGGGGAGTAATGTAGTGACCTACATAAAAGCATGCGTGCAGCCGGGACGGAGCGCGGCCGCTTACTGAGGCGCCGACCACAAGACCGTGCTATTTACGGCGCGCGCGCCACCCGTCTCACCGCACCGACAACATACCTACGTGGAGTCGAGCTGCGCACTGAGGCAAGGCTACACGGGGAAACAGTTTTATTCAACGTAGCACTCCGCGCGCCAGCCTCGATAGATTTGCGCTACACTGTGATTGGCTAATAAATAATGGTGGACGGCAGAGGAGCCCACTAAGCCACCTACGTGTTTTAGTATGTAAGGAATCACATTTTTGGATTAAATATGTAAAACCTATTTGAGTTTAATTCCTTAACTCTAAACTCTAAAATATATACCAATCTATGGATCGATCTCCAAACCGCGTCATAATAACGAAAAATTACGACTTTGCTGTCGCATATCGATATATTCAAGATATCTGCGGATATATTGAAATCCTTTCCCTCTTCGTCATTCCGTTGTACGCAAAATTTATAAAAATAAACGTGTTTCGTTTGTTTGTAATAATAAAAAGCTTAGCATAAATAGGCTTTAAAAAAAATTGTATGGACTTTTGTTACATATATTTACCGAAGACATAACAATTCTAATAATACGAACAAATTTGTGCCGAGTTGAGTAAAAAGGAATGTCACGACACGGCTAAAACGCGTTATATTATCTGTGGCGTCGAGGTATTTTTTGTTGTCAAACAAAACAAGCGAAAAGTCGCCGCCGCCAGGGAAACATTTAATTTTGTATAAAAGAAATTGCAATTGATCTAATTTACTTGTGATTCCTAAATAGCTATGGAGTCTGAAGTGGTAAGTGATTTTATAATTTTGCAGGTTTATCAACTCCTGTGAACCTATAAAAAAGTGCATTTAACGAAAGATTGCTACGATTTTCATCTCGTAAACATTTCAAAATAATATTTCTCCATATAACGGGTGATTTTTTTGCTGGTATCTTTTTGGCAACACTGTTTTTGACAGATCACGCGTGAATCGTGTCTTGTGTCATTGTCAAACTTGTTCAGTTTGGTCTATAATTTAACCATGAATCGACTTACGAACGAACAACGCTTGCAAATTATTGAATTTTACTATTAAAATGCATGCTCGGTTAAGAGAGTGCATCGCGCACTTCTTCCAATTTATGGGCAGTTTGGTCGGCCTACTGAGGCAGCTATTCGGAAGCTTGTGACTAAATTTCGAACCCAGTTTACATTATTGGACATTAAACCACGAACACGCATACGTAGAGTGAGGACCGAAAAAAATATTGCGGCTGTATCCGCCAGTGTTAGTGATGACCGTGAAATGTCGATTCGCCGCCGTTCGCAGCAATTGGGCCTCTGTTACTCCACTACGTGGAAAATTTTGCGAAAGGATTTGCGTGTAAAACCTTACAAGATACAGCTGGTGCAAGAATTGAAGCCACACGACCTCCCACAACGTCTAACATTTGGTGAATGGGGCATTGGCAAAGTTGGAGGAAGATCCACTTTTTTATCAAAAAATTGTGTTCAGCGACGAAGCTCATTTCTGGTTGAATGGATATGTCAATAAGCATAATTGCCGCATCTGGAGTGAAGACCAGCCAGAAGCATTGCAAGAGCTACCACTGCATCCCGAAAAATGTACTGTTTGGTGTGGATTATGGGCCGGCGGCATTATCGGGCCGTACTTTTTCAAAGACGACAATGGCCGAAACGTTACTGTGAATGGCGAGCGCTACCGTGTGAGGATTGGCGATTTTTTTTTTGCCCAAAATGGAAGAATTGGACATGCCTGAGATGTGGTTTCAACAAGACGGTGCCACATGCCACACGGCACGCGAAACAATGGCCCAATTGAGAGCCGCCTTCGGTGAATAGTTTATCTCACGTTTTGGGCCCGTCAAATGGCCGCCTAGATCGCGTGATCTAACGCCTTTGGACTATTTCTTGTGGGGCCATGTTAAGGCTTATGTCTACAGGGATAAACCAGCAACGATTGACGCACTGGGAGCCAATATTGAAGCATTTATTCGTGATATACCGGCTGATATGTTGGAGAGAGTGTGCCGAAATTGGGCCTTACGAATGGGCCATCTAAACCGGAGCCGCAGCCAGCATTTGCATGAAATCATCTTCAAACATTAAATTATATTGATCGTTCTATCGATTCCAATAAAGATTTCATCAAATTTTTCAAATTTTTTGTGTTTTTTTTTTAAATCAAATCCTATATCTCTTAAAAAATCACCCGTTATATTTCTATTTTTTTTTATAGGTAAGAGGCAAACCTTTGACAAAGGACTAAACAAAGTTTTTGGTGGGTTTGGTAGAAAGTAATAAAATATTACTATCAAAAACAACCAACGCCACCAACAATAAAATGAAAACAGAAGAATGGATTCGAATTGCAAACCATTTTAATGCCACTGCCTCAAATGGGAAAATTATTTTAAAAAGAATGCTCGCAAACACTGCAAAACTAAGGATGAACCGCATCCAAGTAAGTTTCTGTTGCAATTTGTTTTTAAATAATTATGAATTTGTTCATTAATATAATTACTTAATAATTTTTTTTACAAACGGGTTGGGGTTCCACAATACATACCCCCAGATGATATACTGGACAGAGTGGCAGCTGTATTCGGAAGTACAGCCAGTGGTTTTGTTGTGCCGTTTGGTGGTGACAAAGAACCACAGTTTGTAGAATTAATTTCTATTGAGGACGGTGATGTGGGTGGTTATGATGAACATATTGGGGGACAAGCTGGAGTGTTACCACTAGACAGAGGACTCAGCATAAAAGGCATAACTACTATACCATTGTCTATAGATAATGGGGTTATTGATGTCACCGAGTATGACATAACAAGTGGTCCAAGTGTAGTCGATCAAATTGGTCCTACAACCACACCCAAGAGGCTTACGTTAAAAACACCTAGAACAGGTATTTTTTTTTTACATTATTGTATTTGTTCTTATTTTTTGTTCATGAAATGATGATGGTTGATTGTAAGTTCACAATTTCAGCTTAAGTCACTTGAGAGTCTTGATTATAAAATGGATTAACAAGCTATAGTACCTATGTATTTATGTATAGATTATTGTTTATGTTGTCAGTCGACTCTTACTAATGGTTAAACAGTTTTTGTTATGTTTTAGATATCTTAGAACCAGGAAAAACATATATCAATAAATACCCAGTAGTTTCTGTGTGATAGTAACAGTCATTGCTTCATGAGAAAAGTAAACAATCTTTTTAATTCAGAAAGAATCAAAAAGATGTTTTTTTCCGGTGTTCCTGTAAATGTTGACTGGACCTCCACAAATTTACAAGAACACAAAAATAGAAGAATTTTGATATCAATCCATAGTGCCTCATTCATTTGATATTTAATTGGTTTAAAAACCAGTGAACAGAAGTTTTTCATTTGCAATTTTCATTCATATTATTTTTACAATACTTCCTGAGGATTATTTGTAAATCTGATAAACGCATAAAAAGATTGCTTACATGTATATGAAATATTAAACTTTAACTATATAGTATTAGCATGTTTGATATTTTTTATTATTATAGTTCTTCTTTGAAAACTAACTAACAAACGAAAGAAGTCGGATGGTTTGTGGAGAGCTGAATATAATAAAATTGTAATGTAATTATTGTAAAAAAAAACATCTGTTTTACAGGTAAGAAGAAATTGAAAACGGCAGATGATGGCAGAACATCCAGAAATGTTGCATTAGCTGAGTATTATGCAGCCAAAAACCTTTGCATAGATGCAAAACTACAAAATATTTTTTTACAAAATGAAAAATTAAAATTAGAAAATGAAAAACTAAAAGTCAAAATCAAAATTAAAGTTTTTATTTCAAGTAGGCCAGTTAGAGGCACTTTTGAATTGTCGAAACATAGATGAAAATTAAATGTAGCTACTGTCCCAGTCACGAGACATAAAAACTGTGAAAGTACTGTAGTTGCCCACAGTGTTGCCAACGTAGGCGATTTTGCGCCATTTAGGCTACTCAGAACGAGAAACGGCGACGAAAAAATCTAAAAGGCGACTGGTCGCCAATTAGGCTACTCTAGGGACAAGTTTTTTTTATACTACCTAGTAGGCAAACAGGCATACGGCTGTGCGTGTGTGTAATGTTGGTACAATTTTATATTGGGATGGTCACCCTATTCGTTTGTGATTGTTTATTTTCGGGGAATACCCTGAATTAACTTAGCTATTATAGCCCGATGTTTAAAGAACTAGCAGAGTTTTCGATACGATGCCTTTCGTTACCTTTGAGTAATGCTGTCGTTGAAAGAATTTTCAGTGTAATGGGGACAATCAAAACAAAATTAAGGAATGGCATGCAACTACCCATGCTGATCGCCATTCTTAGAATTCGTACCCATATGAATGTAAGAGGTATGTGTTGTAATAACTTTCAACCAAGCAATCATATGGTCAGTTTGCACGCTGGCAGAAAAATGTATGTCTCCGGTGGATTTTGCGCCAGTACTAGCACATCAACTACTACTGAAGACGGCGAAAGTCTTGGTAATGCCTTATTATTGCTAGCAGAGGACGAATCAGAATAATCCTAATTTTTGTTGAATTGTTTATGTAGTTTTTTAAATGTTAACTTTAATTTTAACGTGTTTTAAGATGGCTTATGCCCATTTATCAGTGTGTTATGATCATAATTATTATGAATAAATTGATAAAAAAGTACATTTTATTTTATTCATATTGATGTTTTGGTGTTTGGGCTACTTTAGGCTACTACAACTGAAATTCGGCGATATTAGGCTACTTCATGCATGAGAAACGGCGACATTAGGGCAAGCGCTGTTGGCAACACTGGTTGCCCATTCCCTAGCGTAGATCTCTATGGAGAAGAACGGGCAAGAAACTCCATGGACACTTTTTTAAATCAAAATATTGTTACAAAATCTTGTATACATCATTCATGTTGAGATGGTATACAGGGTGTAAAAGACCTCATCACGAAGCCGTCAACCAAGCATTCTGTACATCAAACTAAGTAACTTTACGCATAAATTATTGCTGGGAAACGACTTTTTTTTGGGGTGAAGTGAAAAATCATGTTTTGTGGTAGAACTCAATGTAACGCACTCAAAACATTGTGCTGATGGATGGATTGAATAGTACGGGGGTCGTGGAGGTGTTTAAAGTAAAAATCTCACATTAAAAACTTGTATTAAAAAAAAAACTTGTCAAAAAGTTGGAATTTTGACCCCCAATATCTCCGTAACTAGAAGGTTCCCAGGTATGGTTTAGAACAAAAAAATGATCGCAATGACGAGGACAACAAGTGCCTTTCGGCTTCGTTAAGAGGTGTTTTATACCCTTTATTATGTGAGAACAATGTAGCAAGAAGTGCACGTTAAAAGTGTCCACAGTAAAAACAAAACAAAAAAATACAATTCAAAAAAGAAAATAATTCATTCAAATAAGCCATGGCAACTAAGAGATGACCAGTCACAACTGACACGCCCGTTCACGAACATGACGCATGGATCAGCACCATTCAACTCAACCATTTTGAAGGGAACTAAATGATCCGACACATGCGCCACCATCAGCGAGACATTAGAGTGAGCATGACATACTCTCAACCACCAGGGTACATTCAAGTCAAGTAAACACGTAGGTTTCCAGTGAATGATAGCTTTCTAGTACATAATTAAAGAGATTGAATCTATACAATGCAAAGATAGTTGTATGTACAATCTTCAGCAGCTCCAACAATACCATTTAATGCTATCAATTTATGCGCGCTATCTTAGTGGAGCAGGACCAGCATTCAGCCAAGCATTTTTATCAGCTATATAATCGTTCAACTTGTAATATGCTTGCTTAGATAGTGTGCGTTTAATGCATGTTTTAAATTTCGTCTCATTCAGTTCAAGAATACTTTGTGGAATTTTATTATAGCATCTCAAACAGTACCCAACGAAAGATGAGTCTACTTTAGCGACTCTAAAGCCGAACGTCCACCGCCAGCTAAAATAATAAGGAACTAAGCTCACTGAACCAGGGCTTGAAAACGTTACCAATTCACATTAAAAATAACGTTAAATAACGGTATTTCCATAGAGATACTTGCATATCGGTATGATTTGGTAGCGTTAATTTAGTAGCATAACATTATAAGAACGTTACAAATTGCGTTAAAAATTAACGGTATTTTTAATGTTATTGTGAAAATAGTGGTAACAAGTAAACGGTATATTTTGGTTATTTGATGCGACGTTGCCGTTTTCTCCAAGGCCGCGCGGGCCCGCGCCCGCGCGGGCGGCGGCGCTTGGCGGCCGACGGGCGGGCGCGGGCGGCGCGCGCCCCTCTGACGCGCTGTTGCCATTTCGTTTGTCGTCTTCTCAACTCTCACTCACGGCCGTCGGACGCGCTTACAGAACACGCTCCGCGCTCGCGAATTATTACTTAGCTACTACAGCTGATTTAGTTTTTGTGTTTTGAGTAACGATAGCGAAAAGTTCAACATGGGGCGTAAGAAAAAAAATGTCGTCTATAGATATTTTGGAATAAATGATGACAACACCTCAACTTGTTTAGTGCCAGAGTGTAGAAAAAAATTAAAGGTACGTTTTAAAATACTTATTATCTGTAGGTACTTATGTAGCTCAGTACCGATTTTCTACCTATATGGTCGACCGCATGGCGATTATAACAATCTTATGTACCTACCTATATCTTGACCTCTTATTTTTATAAAACACCCCGCACTAAACCAGTTAAAAGTCCAAACGTTATTACTATGTGGTCGACTGTAATTAGGTATAAAGATGTAATACAAGATTTCGTTTGAAGAATGAGATATTTTTGTATTTCTTTTTTCTTGAACCCGAGACGACAAAAATGCTGTTTTCTCTGTGTTCTTAATTCTTTATTATTGCCAGTTTGTTTTGCATGTTTTTCTTTTCTATTGCAGACGCAGCATGGCGCAAATTTGCTAAAACATTTAAAGCATGTGCATAAAGATGTACATAAAGAAATCGTAGAAATTAATAATAGTCGTCAAGATCCCGATATGGCCACTCAGTCAACTACTGTATCTGACACTGTGCTTAAGGAATGCACCAACTTGGTAGCCATCCATGGTCGTCCCTTTTCAATGGTTAACTATAAAGCTTTCCAAAATGTACTATCTATGATACCCGGGAATACCAGCACTATTAACGCTATTAATATTAAAGAAAATGTGCGCTTATTGGCTACAAAAATGAGAGATGAATTAGCATTTACGTTACAAGATAAAATTATATCGCTAAAAATAGACATCGCTTCGCTTGCAACGAGAAGTTTTATGGGGATTAATTGTCAATGTCAAATGGAGCGGCAGCTTGTCTTAAGAAATTTAGGAGTGATCGAAATATTTCAGCGCCATACTTCAGAGCACCTCAAAGATCTACTGGTGTACAACCTTCAGCGGTTCCGTATTGACACGGAAATTAATAAAACAATTTATTGCATTACAACTGACAATGGCGCTAACATGATTAAAATGACCAAACTCCTTAACGATATGGACAAAATCAAAAAATCAAAATCAAAGCATTTATTTCAAGTAGGCCAGTTACAGGCACTTTTGAATTGTCGAAACAAAGTTAAATGTAGCTACAGTCCCAGTCACAAGACATAAAAACTGTGAAAGTACTGTAGTTGCCCATTCCCTAGCGTAGATCTCTATGGAGAAGAACGGGCAAGAAACTCCATGGACACTCTTTTAAATCAAAATATTGTTACAAAATCTTGGTTACATCATTCATGTTGAGATGGTATATTATGTGAGAACAATGTAGCAAGATGTGCACGTTAAAAGTGTCCATAGTAAAAACAAAAAATACAATTCAAAAATAAACATACAAATAAGCCATGGCAACTAAGAGTTGACCAGTCACAACTGACAGCGCCCGTTCACGAACATGACGCATGGATCAGCACCATTCAACTCAACCATTTTGAAGGGAACTGAATGATCCGACACACGCGCCACCATCAGCGAGACATTAGAGTGAGCGTGACATACTCTCAACCGCCAGGGCACATTCAAGTCAAGAAAAGACGTAGGATTTCAGTGAATGATAGCTTTCTAGTACATAGTACTCACACAATATGGGCTGTGCGATTATATAATACTAGAGATTGATTTTATACAATGCAAAGACAGTTGTACAATCTTCAGCAGCTCCAACAATTCTATTTAATACTATCAATTTATGCGCCCCTGTCCAGGTGGAGCAGGACCAGCATTGAGCCACGCACTTTTATCCGCGATATAATCGCTCAACTTGTAATAAGCTTGCTTACATAGTGTGCGCTTGATGCATGTCTTAAATTTCGTCTCATTCAGTTCAAGAATACTTTGTGGAATTTTACTATAGCATCTCAAACAGCACCCCATGAAAGATGAGTCCACTTTAGCGAGTCTGAAGCCTGGCTGAACTAGTTGGTCCCTATTTCTAGTACTGTAATTATGTCTATCACCTCTTTTACAAAAAAGATGCAGATTTTTTCTGACGTACATTATGTTTTCGTAGATGTACTGACAATGTACCTTCATGATGCCAGTATCCTTAAACAGTTCCCTTAGAGAATCGCGCCTACGAAGATTATACATGGCTCTGATGGCTCTTTTTTGCAGAATAAATAAATTGTGACAATTGTGATATCCTTGACAGGAACATTATAGAAGCCGGCCCCAGCTCCAGCCAATGTGAAAATGAAAACGCAGATACACGTTATGATTCTGACTCAGACTTTGAAAATCCTGATTTTTATTTTGACTTTAATGAAGCATATACAGCATATACTACACAATTAACAAATATACTCAGAGCGCAGTTTACTCATATTACTGGCGAAAATGTTGAGTATAAAATTGGTATAGTAAGATCTGCCGCACATACTCTTCAGTTAGCGCTACATGATGCTTGTGATGATGTAGCCTTTTCTAATCTAATTTCGAGTTGTAGAGAAGTTGTACGACGCTTGCGGACACCACAGTTTGTGAGAATTATTAGAGAACACAACAAAAATGTACCTAAATTAGACTGCTCTACCCGATGGCATTCTGTAACTGATATGGTAGAAAGTTTGCTATCGCTGAGAGATATATGTGCAACTGATGTCCGGCTTCATTTACCTGACTCAACATGGGATACTTTGACAGAAATCCTCAAATCTTTAACACCTGCAAAACAGTTGACAAAAAAACTACAGGAGGAACAACTGACAGTCGGAGATTTTTATCTGGCATGGATGATATGCCAATCCCAGTTATCCAAAATAAAAACCAGACTGTCCGAAAACATAATTGAATCTATGAAAGAAAGGCAAAAACTTCTATTTGAAAGTGATGTTTTTATTAATGGAATGTTTTTAGACCCAAGAGTAAATTCAGTGTTGACATCTGTACAACAGAAAAAAGCAAAAGAAAACTTAATCCTACAATAATTAACAAATTTTGAATTCGAACAGATAAACAAAGAAAATAACATTAGTAACAGTAACATCAATAGTACAACAACAAATGACCATTCTGAAGCGCAGATTAAACTAGATGATTTCTTAAATGCAATTTATGTAAATAGACACGATGATTTAATGGATTTGTTAGACTTGCATAGAAATGACCGTCACGTGCTGAACAGTTTACAGGAATCTTTTGATTTCTTTTTAAAAGAGCCACTTCTTCAGTCTACAGAAAGTGTCTTGACGTACTGGGAAAGGTCATGTTATAAATTTCCTCTTTTGTACAAATTATCTACTATCGTATTAGCTGCACCAATGACTCAAGTTAGTGTAGAAAGGTTATTTTCTTCACTTAAGTTTGTAGTATCTAATTACAGATACTGCATGAAAGACGACGTCATTGAAGATCTACTATTCATACGTAGTAATAATATTTTTAATAAACTAAGTAGTTTTCAATAGAAAGCTCCAAGTTACTATTCAAGCAATTTTTTTTTAATAAGACTGGCGAATACCTCCGGACCGTCTTTATAAGTTGTGCATTTATTGTATTTTTATATCCGTAATGATCAGGTACATAAAAAAAAAAAACATTTTTTTATTGATTCAAGGTTTTATTTTTAATTAAGTAATCATAATTCAACATTATAGATTAATGTATCGCTTTGATGTCCGAAATATATAGTTTTTGTACTTAAAATTGTCTTTGATTTATTTATTATATGTATTCCTATACCTTTTCCGTAAATTTAATAATCACTAGTAAATACTTTTATAGTTCACACTTCTTATTATTATTATTATTGTAAAATATTTGATTAAACAATTAATTATTTTAATTAATATTAATGTAACATATCAATCTAGATATGTCTAACTGCCTATGATAAACGTGTCTACATATTATATGTTCCAAAAGTATAGTACAGCTGGAGACCTGAGATAGATAATTCCTAGAGTCTACATTCCGTCGGTTTAAGTAGTTAACTAAATGTAAACAATCTTGGCATGTCTATTGTCTTCTAATCTAAAGGTTGGCTAAAAAAATTATCTAAAAATGTTTACAATTAGATATTTACCTAAATCAAAGTTAGTTATTAAACTAAATTTAAATAATCTATGTATGTCTTTTATACGACTTTCTTGAAATAAAAAGACAAACCAAGATGGTTTACGTTTAGTTAACTACCTAAACCGACGGGCCTAGACGATTTTCCTTAGTTTAATTTATAACAGTTTTTATGACACTAGCTTTTGCCCGCAGCCATTACCATACTTTGTAGGATACCCTGTATATTCTAACATAAATAAGAACAAGAAAAAACAAAGTTATTTTCTACTCTCTCATAATTTTAAGTAACGATAGCTGATCACCATGAGTACCTACTTTAAATTGTGAGTTTAATCGATAGGTACCAATCAGTTACGTTATGCTACACTGTAATCGTGTAAGCTCAGAATAGTAAAGAGAATTAAAGTTAAACACGCAAATAGTCATACGGCACAGTCTTAGCGTCGCTGCTGTCTGACACTCTTGCGATTGAACGAGAGCGACGGTAACAAAACTAACTCATAACGATAAAATTAACGATAGCGTAGATTTTAACGTTACATATGTTTAACGATAAAATGTGCCAGATATAACGTTAAATATTGTAACGTTATTTATTAGATAACGATATCTGTATGAAAAGGCTGTAACGATACCATATTTTTAACGGTATTTCAAGCCCTGCACTGAACTAAGCTAAGCTAAACTAGGAAATAATTGTTCGTCCACCGAAAAATAAGCTATAACTACGAATCACGATCACACACTACAAAACAACACTAGCGAAAGGCGCCAGAGGGGTAACGCAAGGGGGTGAGAGAGGCTTAGCTTAGTTCGCGTAGCTTCGTATCGGCCTACACAAATAAGTTAGTTTGACTTATTTGGGATATTTTAGTTAGCTTAGTTGGCATAGTTTGCGGTGGACGCACATGTATGAAAAACTGGCTCTACTATGCGAGCTAAACTAAACTAACTTATTTTAGCTGGCGGTGGACGTTCGGCTTTAAGCCGAACGTCCACCGCCAGCTAAAATAAGTATGCGAGCTAAACTAAACTATGCGAGCAATTAGTTAATAGTTATGCCAACTAAGCTAACTAAAATATCCCAAATAAGTCAAACTAATTACTAATAACTATTAACTAATTGCTCGCATAGTTTAGTTTAGCTCGCATACTTATTTTAGCTGGCGGTGGACGTTCGGCTTAGTTTAGTTTAGCTCGCATAGTAGAGCCAGTTTTTCATACATGTGCGTCCACCGCAAACTATGCCAACTAAGCTAACTAAAGTCAAACTAACTTATTTGTGTAGGCCGATACGAAGCTACGCGAACTAAGCTAAGCCTCTCTCACCCCCTTGCGTTACCCCTCTGGCGCCTTTCGCTAGTGTTGTTTTGTAGTGTGTGATCGTGCGCAGGCAGTGAAACAGCGTATTTGCAGCATGGAGGTGTTTATTGAATACGTCAAGCAATATCCTATATTGTATAACCCGGAGGCAAAAGATTACCGTGATGCAAATAAAAAAGATGGTATATGGAAAACTATAGTGGATGAAATGAAAAACCCGGAAATAAAAGATGGTAAGTTTAATTTATATTGTCATTGTTAAAATACACAGACTACATTACAGAATGATTCTCTGACACGGAATGCTTCCCTAGTTGCTCGTAAGTTATCGTATAAATGTCCCACCGATTGAAGTTGGTCATCTACAGCACTCGTGACATCAAAAGCTAAGATTGTTTGCTTGGTTATAAGATAATTGCACACAAGTAGCTTTTGTAATCGTATCAACTGATTCTAATTTGCACTCCAAAGGCCGACGAAATACTCGAAATCGCATTGATAATATACCAAATGCATTTTCTACCACATTTCGTGCTCTGCTGAGACGGTAATTAAAGTGCCTTTTTTCTCTACTATCACGACATGCACTTTGTGGGTATGGTCTCATAAAATGTTTTTGTAAGGGAAATGCCTGGTCTCCTATAAATACGTAAGGTATTGGAGTACCACCTTCTAGTAAAGGCTGATCACTAGGCAAATTTAGTTGGTTATTTTTTAACTTTTGTCCAAATTCACTGTCAGCAAAAATACCACCATCGCTAAATCTGCCCATGGAGCCAACATCTATAATTATAAACTTCTTGTTCGCATCAACAACTGCGAGTAATACTATGGAATGAAAATGTTTGTAATTAAAAAATTGGGAACCTGCATTAGGTGGGCATTTTATTGAGATGTGTTTGCCGTCGACTGCGCCAAGGCAATGTGGGAATTGCCATTTATTCATAAAATTTTCGGCAATTTCTTTCCATTCTGTTTCTATTGGCACACTCATATACATTTGTTGCAAATTATTCCAAATTGCGTGGCAGACGTTTTCTACTATTCTAGAAACAGTTCTGTCGCCTACTCTATAATTATAACCAATTGTTTTGTAGGAGTCCCCTGTTGCCAAAAACCTGCAAAAGATGATATTTTTATTATTGTTCCAGTTAAAACGGCTAAAAATGAATGGAAAAAATTACGAGATGGGCATCGAGAATCATTAAAAAGAATGAAAAGCTTTACAAGTGGCCAAGCTGCACCGTTAATAAACGTTTGGAAATATGCCAGTCTACTTGAATTTTTATTGCCTTATATGAAAAACCGCACAAGGAGTGGTAATATAAATGTAACCCAGAATAATACTACAAACACTTCAGTCGAAGCTGGTAACGCAAATGAAAGTCAGGATACGACTACTACGACAATGGGAGATCAAAATACCGCGACGCTGGAGGATTCTGAATATGTTTCTAACACTGAATCCATACCATCTACATCTCGCGACAGCTTACCCTCTGAACAAAGACAAAGAAAGAGAAAGACTAACGATGAATCTTTAACTGATTTACTGAAAGAAATTGATAATGATTATGAAAAGCGTCGTCGTGAGCAAAAGGAGAAAGAGAGAGTTGAAAAAGACACAAGAAAACATCCTATAAAACTTTTTTTTGAAAGTATGAGCGAAACAGCAGTCAAATTTCCTGATTGGTTGCAAAGAGACGTTAAAAAGAAAGTCTTTAATATAATAATGGAAGCGGAAGAGAAGTATGAGACTTACTTATATGAAAGTCAGTACAACTATGGGTACTCGACATCGTCTGCTCAATCTACTCCACATTCCCTTGACCCATTGTAGTCATTGTAGCCTTTAATTTAACATAATTAAAATATTTTTTGTGTACAACCTACGTTTCGATGAATATACCTCATTATGTTACTTAAACTGTTTTATTTTTAATGTTGATGCACTTACCTCAAACAAATAGCTAATCTTTCTTCTGGTGACACAGCTTTTCGATAATTAGTATCAATCTTAGTGATATCCTTGACAATCATTGTTAATAACTCATTAAACTGTTCTCTGGATACACGATAGTACAACTTAAAATTTTCATCGTCTACTTCATTATAGAGAGTGTTAAATTCTCCGCTTGTTTTCCAATGTTGAATGTGCTTGCTTATCCAATATCTATGTTTGCGTTTTTTCTTTGTGTAATAAGCAATAATCAATCTTCTTTTCCTATGGCGAATGTAATCCTCCTCTGAACTCTCGTCATAACTCCTCTCTTGTTCATCCATCACGTCTGATTAACTCGACACTCCAGCACAAACTGATCATCACTAACGTAGTTATAGCTTATTTTTCGGTGGACGAACAATTATTTCCTAGTTTAGCTTAGCTTAGTTCAGTGAGCTTAGTTCCTTATTATTTTAGCTGGCGGTGGACGTTCGGCTTAAAGCCTGGCTGAACTAGTTGGTCCCTATTTCTAGTACTGTAATTATGTCTGTCACCTCTTTTACCAAAAAGATGCAGATTTTTTCTGACGTACATTATGTTTTCGAAGAACAGTTCCCTTAGAGAATCGCGCCAAGGAAAATTATATATGGCTCTGATGGCCCTTTTCTGCAGAATAAATATAGCCCGTCCCCATAGCAAAATGCCATAAGACATTATACTATGAAAGTAACTAAAATAGACCAGTCTAGCGGTATCTACATCAGTATATTGACGGATTTTTCTAATGGTATATGCTGCTGAACTTAACCGCTCCGCAAGAGATGCTAAATGAGAACCCCATTGTAGCCTTAAATCAAGCGTAATCCCCAGGAAAACAGTTTTATCTACGAATTCAAGTTTCACTTTATTCAATATTATATCACAATCACTACTTTTAACATTCGGTAAAGCAAATCTTATGCATTTGGTTTTTTTTTTCATTTAATACCAAATTGTTTGCTGTGAACCAATTTTGGACCTGAAGTAGGGCATTATTCACGTCATCTAGATTTTGGGCCCGTCTATTTATCTTAAAAATTAGGGAAGTGTCATCAGCAAATAACAACATATTTTGAGGTTGGTTTTTCAATAAATAGGGTAGATCATTTATATATACTAGACCCAATATTGAGCCTTGAGAAACCCCCATTTTGTTGTCTATCATTCAAAGAAGATTTTACCAAACTAAGTGCAAGTTTACACAGTCCGTAATGCTCAAGTTTCAAAAGTAATGATGTGTCGTGTTTTATGCAATCAAACGATTTAGAGAGGTAACAAAAAAAACCTATGGCGTCTTGGGACTCTTCCCACGCAGTAAATATGTGCTTTAATAAGGTTACACCGGCGTCAGTTGTACAACGTCCCTTGGTGAAACCATACTGTTGATCATGTAAGATTCTGTTGGTGTTAAAATGATAGAGCATTTGTTAGTTTGATTTTTATTTGCCGGAAAGCTTTAATAACTATCATAGGGTTAATGTGTTTAAATTTAAATTCAGCCAGGCAGCCAGACACAGTCGCCTTTAATAAACCAATTGAGAGTTCAGGTGAGGAAATAAGAGCCTCCGTAGTTTTTATTGGTATATCGGTAAAGAAATTTACAAATTCTTGAGCTACTTTCTGATTAGAGCATTTGAAGTAGAGTTAGCACAACTACAGTACTTTCGCAAGTTTTTGTTGTTTTGTTTCTTCTATTGAATGTGACAATTGTAGTTCATATTTCTTTTTTACATTTTAGGTAAAACAAGTCAAAACATGAAGAGAAGAGTAGATTATACACACATCAAAAGTATCTAGGGATCAACATATATTTTTGCAATAACTTTTCTCCTGATTGATATTAATTAAAATTTTCTTTAAGGATTCATCAAATAAAGTGTTTTCGTTTGTCACAGTAACGATAAACCAAGTCACCTTTGCATTAATAAAGAAATTTGCCATTTTCCTAATAAAGGGATTTTTGACATTTGAACCACTAACATTAAAGTTCGAAAAAAAGATTGAAATAACAGTTTTCTTTAAAATTTTATTGGGTAACTTAAACAATTAATAATCCGTGTTTCTACCGCGAACACTAACAACACAAGAACATCGGTTTGGCATACTCAAAATGAGTTCATCCAAATCACGCTGTGGAATGGCCGCCCATGTTCGTTGCAACAACAAAAAAAGGTCTTCTTGCGACTGGATACCCTCCATATTCGGCAGAGCTCTTCTCTGTAGCATATCCCATGCATGCTCAATCGGGTTCAAGTCTGGCGACTGAGCAGGCCAGGGCAGGACATTGATGTTAGCTGCGGCGAGAGTCTGTCTTACAACTCTTGCGGTGTGCGGTCGTGCATTATCATGCATTAACTGAAATAAGGGACCGATTTGCACTTGTAGAGGAACGATGACGTCTGATACAATCGTCTCAGCATAAATTTGAGCGTTGAGGTTGCCTCTGATCCAAATCAACTCAGTTCTTCCGCCGATCCAAATACCCGCCCATACCATGATGGTTCCACCACTATAAGGATGGACTTCCTGGCAGGATTTTAATCGCTGTTGGCGTCCAGGGGTTCTCCAGTGTCGTATACGTCTTGTATCCGGTCTCATACCAAAACGAGACTCATCAGAAAAGCACACGAAACGCCATTGTTCTTCTGCCCAATTTCTGTGTTCAAGAGCCCATTGATATCGAATCCTACGATTGTGCATTGCTATAGGTGGTACCCGTAGCGGTCTTCGGGAATGAAGGTTCACTTCATGCAAGCGGTTTCTGACTGTTTGGTCGCTAATTAAGTTCCCTGAAGAGTGATGAAGCCTCACGGCTAACATCATGGCGGTTATTGTTGGAGCTCTTCGAGTTAAGATTTGAATGTATCGGTCTTGTCTCCGTGTGGTGCAGCGATACCGTCCTCCATGGCGCTCAGCCACGGTACCAGTGCTTCGGTAACGTGTCCAAAGTCGACTGATAACACTCTGACTTGTATTCAGAGCTAAAGCTACAGTACGTTGCCGGGAACCAGCTTCTATCATTCCCACGGCTCTGAGCATTTCTTCCCTGCTTAAATGACGTCGCCGCTCCATAATAACGTTGGTTTTAATCAGTAGTAGGGAAACAGTAGCACTAATAATGTCTTCAATGCGTTGTATGTTTTTATAGGGAAAATATTGAAAGCTTATTTTCATCTTTTACTCGAATTTGATTGAGAGTTCCTGATTCAAATTATGAAATGCACCAAAAAGGATCCATATAAATTTATAAAATCATAAATTTATTACAAAGCCACATCTCAATCTCAAGAAATCCGCATAAAAATGCTTGATCCCTAGACATTTTTGATGTGTGTATTTTAGAAAAAGTCTATTTCAACAGTAAAAACCAGGTAAAGATACTTTTGTTCGTATCATTATTCTTGTTTTTACCAAAACAGTAATTATTTTATGCAATAACCTTCTGAATACCCTTACTTCTAGGCACATGCTAATAATATGACGGAAACATCACAAAATAACCAAAATAACTGTGTTCGTATGGTATTGGTAATATATTTGAAACAGATTGGTGTTAAAATGTTGGATATCAAAAATTAAAATATTATATTTTCAGACTGACACAAACAAAGAAAATAATATTCTGCCATTTAATTTATCTTGTGAGGAGTATCCAGATAAATTATCATTCAACCAGATGGACCAAATTGTTGCAGAGGTAAATACACACATCAATAGTGTCAATAGATATTTTATTAACATCAGAACTTAAAACTATTAGCGGTATAGAAAAAGTTTGGACTTATGTGGGTAAAATCGTAAAGAACAGCTGCTAGTATTAGGTAGTTACCAAACGAGTTTCCTCAAGGTAGATGTTGTGTGTACTTTGACTTTTATATTGACATAATTTTAATCCAATTTTTTTATTTTTTATTATTTACTTTCAGGTCATCCCCGAAACAAATAATAAATCGTTAACGGATAGCCCTTCCATAATAGAAAACTCTCCAAACCGATCCATTCCATACTTTGACCCAAAGGCGCTTTGTGTAGCTGACACCAACAAGGTGGGTTTTAAATTGACAATTTAAATATTATGTTGTTTATTTCTTCTTCTATTTAAATGAAATAATATTTTTTCCAGATACAAAAGAAAACGGAATTAACAATAATCCAGGAATTTACAATAGTTTTAGAACTAGAGTTGAACAATTCTGAACAGTCACATGTACCTACTAATGAAAAAGAATACCCACCATCAAAAAAGTCATATCGTGATTCGTCAACATCATCTGACAGTACTACTTCTTCTTCAAGTAGATCTTCATCATCATCGTCGTCGTCTTCTGATGCTTACACCAATTTTGTCAAAAATACATCAAATACCCATTTATCCATAGATGGGCCTTCCACATCCAACTTGACGGGTCAAGTTACACGCAAAAATACAAAGAATTACCATCAGTCACCCATTCATTCAAATGAAAGTGATGTAGACTTAAGTGACACAGAACCAACTTATACTCTTGATAGCTCTCGGTCTAGAAGAACTACTCGTTTATCCAGCAGCAGTTCTTCGTCTTCAGCCAACACTGCCCTCAAATTGACTAAAACTTCCGAGACAACTAGAAAATCAAGAAAACGCATACGAAATCCATCAAACTGTCCGTGTCATTAAAGATGCTTCTAAATGTAGACTTAAATGTCTAGAAAACGTCGTTGATGCAGACAGAAAAACATTGTTTGATAATTATTGGTCATTAGGCAACATAGAACTACAAAGATGTTTCATACGAAATTGCATGATGGAAATTAAGCCAAAGTACAAATATAGTTCCACTGCGAGGATCGACCGGAGGACACGGTGGAGCACACGGTGGAGGTGTGCCCCGCGTGGGCGGAGCACCGCCGTGTCCTCGAAGCGGCGATCTCTCGCGTCCAGCCCTGGTACAAGCCATGGTCCGGAGCGAGACGGAATGGGACGCCGTCACCTCCTTCTGCGAAGCAGTAATGCTAGAGAAGGAGGTGGCGGAACGTGAGAGGGAGAGAACCTCACAGCGTCCCGGCCGCCGCGGGAGACGCCCCGGGCGTCGGGGGCCACCACGTGGCCCCCGGCCATCGTAGGCGCGGGCCTGTGGACGGTGGGCTATGGGCTAGCTCGCCGTCCGTCCGTCTCATGACGACAGGCCGTGTCGACGGCGCGTTCGTGTTCCACGCGCGCCTCAAAGAGAGTCAGCAAAAAGGACGGGGTCCGAAAGGACCGATGCCTGCCGGGGTTGCGGGACTGTTCGAAAGAGATACCGTGGCCCCGGAACACAAAGGGCGATGAAGGAACATGGATGGGTTTTAGTCAGTAAAAGTCTGACACTCCCTCCTGCTCCGCCCAGAGCGGGAGAAATCATTTGATGATTTCCAATCCGAAAAAAAAAAAAAAAAAAAAGTACAAATATAGTAATTCTGCTAAACCTAGACTAACGAATAATGCATTTTATTTCACAATAAATAACACCCGAATTCGGGTATGTAAGACTTTCTTCATTAATACTCTGGGAATATGCGATCGTCAGATCAGACAGTTAAAAAGAAGACTAACCTACAAGGATTCTTAAATACCGATATAAGAGGTAAGCACGTGTCAAGACAGCCTATAGATCCAGCACTCATTGAGAATATTAAACAACACAGACTCAATTCCAAGAATAGAGTCTCATTATTTTAGAGCAGCAACTTCCAGAGAATACATCAGTGGGGATAGAACAATAACTGACATCTGGAATGATTTTGATAAAATTCAAAAACAAGAAGGTAAACCTTCTTGTGACTATTGGGGGTCTACTATAAATTTTTTACAAAACAATTTAATATTAGCTTTTTTGAACCGAAAAAAGACATGCGATTTATGTCTAGACTATGAAGTTGCAACGGTGGATCGGAAAACAAAAATAAAAGATAAATACGATGAGCACCTTAAAGAAAAAGATTTGTGTCGCCAAGCAAAACGCCTAGACCGCCAAAACATCAATGATACATTCATTTGCTCTGTTTATGATTTACAAGCCGTCATGCAGTGCCCTACCGGAGACATTTCTTCGCTTTTTTACAAATCAAAACTCAATTGTCTAAATTTCACAATAATAGAATTTTATTTATTTATTTATTTATTCATATAACAATTCGCATTGTGTTTGAATTAGTTTGTACATTAATTAATATTTTATAGCTAAAACAGCAAATTATTAATATAAAAACAGTAAAATTCACTCAATTTAAAATCTATAATAACATATGATAAATATTGTAAATAGTAATTATATAAATTATTGTAAATATTATTATGTCAAATACTTATAAATCTATTCTCTAAAATGCAAAAAATCTAATAATGTCTTGAATAAATATTTAATGTCATAAGGTAAATTACTAAATATAAAAACTATTCACCATCATTTGTCACCAATTCAGTTATAGAATATAAACATTTATTCAACAGGAACTCTTTAAGTTTGGCTTTGAATAGAGTACCTTCGTAAATCAATGATCTTAAGTCAGTAGGCAACTTATTAAATAATTGTAAATTATTTATTAAAGCAATTGTTAACATACGAGTTTTTTGCTAATTTAAAGGCACTTCAAGAACTATGGGGATATAATTTCAATGAAGATGATGATAAAAACAGTGTTATTTTGAACGACGTAAAAGTTTTGCAGTTTAATAAAGCCGAACCATTTATCTTCTCTTATAAAACTTCGTACAGTCAAAGTGAGTTCAAAAAGGTTAACATAAGGAACAAACGGAAGAAAATGATGAGTCCAGATGAAATAACTGTGACCAAAGCATTTTCACAAAGACTAGAGTAAGGGTGTAACCACACGGGCGGCGCGGCTGCGGCGCGGCGCCGCTGCGGTTTTCTACATACAAAAATGCATTGTAGCCAAATGGCGCCGTGCGGTGTGCTCCGGCGCCGCGCCGAGCCCGCATCGGAATCGAGACGAGGCGGGGAGGGGTGTAAGCAGAGTGGAGCCGGAGCGGCGCCGCTCGCAGTTGTTTGTTTGCGCAGATAGGGAAGGACGCATGCTGGATTAAGTACGATCACGTAACCTGTACCTATCAAAATGAGTACCAGTGAGGAAAATATTGACATGGACTACCTCATTTCTTTAGTTCAAGAACGGGAAGTACTGTGGGATAAGTTTCATGTGGATTTTAAAAACAATAATTTAAAAGCGAAGGCATGGGCAGAAGTTACAAAAAAAATATTTCCAGAATATGATAGCTACGCTCCCGATCGAAAGAACAAAATTGGTGAGTCCTTATTTTTCTTCATACTAGTAACATGACTAAATTTTCTTTAATTGCCACTTCAAAGATCCTGTGATGCTCATAAAATAGTTTCCAAATTCATCTCTAATACCATTAGCTGCTGTCAATTCTTCATTTTGGGGTTGGAGAGAGTGAAACTCATCACAAATTATCGCCAATTTATCTTTTTGACGAACACCTTCCCGATCGGCCACAAAATTGTGTAGGACACAACATGCTTTTACAATGGCAGTAGCAAAATCATAGGATACGTTTATCGGTCTGTGAAAAATGCGCCATTTGTTTGACATGATTCCAAAATAACATTCGACATATCTTCTTGCCCTGCTAAGACGATAATTGAATACCTTTTGTTTTACATCGAGATTTTTACCACCATAAGGACGCATAACATGTTTGCTTAATCCAAAAGCTTCGTCAGCCACTAACACATATGGGATTGGTCTATTAAAACCACATAGTGGCTGGGGATCAGGCAATGGCAGCTTCTCGCAA
This sequence comes from Xestia sexstrigata, assembly GCA_941918905.2. NCBI lineage: Eukaryota > Metazoa > Arthropoda > Insecta > Lepidoptera > Noctuidae > Xestia > Xestia sexstrigata. The sequence goes on from OW799205.2 coordinate 18,519,446, forward strand.
ATCATTAACTCGTACAGTTTTGAGTTTTGAAAAACAGTTGAATCGCACTCTTTTCCGTATGCGCCAATGTCGACAAAAGTAAATTTATAGTTAGAGTCCACAACAGCTAGCAACACCATAGAAAAAAAAGATTTGTAATTAAAAAAGAGGGAGCCACTATTAGCAGGATTACACATGCGTATATGCTTTCCGTCGATGGCCCCGATGCAATGAGGAAAATTTGTTCTCACATCCAAATCAGATGCTATTTTTTGGAATCGGGCTGTTGTCAGTTCAGGGATGTTGTCACGAAGAAGATGTTTCCATATAGCTTCGCATACTCTCAATATCATACATGCAATCGTAGATTTCCCCCGTTTAAATTTAATTCTAAATCTTGAATCGTATTTCCGCTTCCTAGGTACCTGTAACAAAAACATTTTAAGATTATTAAATAAAAGATATATAAAACAGTACTCACTCAGGAGGGCTTTAAAAAATATATATGTTTTTGAATCACCCCTTGAAAGTGACCACATGCTGGTGTTAGTTTGTAGTCACTTTTTAGAGGTGATTCAAATACATTTTATTTTTCCCAAAAAAATATGATTCGAAATAAGAAAAAAATATTTTGCCTTCTCATGCATAATCCGCAATCAGTCTGGGAGTGCTAATTTTTTTTTCCTATTTGACCGACGACCCATGTTTATTCGGCAATATTTTCCCTTATACACACATCAACACGGTCTAGGGATATTTCATACTCAATTAAATAACTCGAAAAGTACTGGCCGCATTGGAATCTTTTATACACCGATTTGTTTGTAATTTATCTCAGACTAATTCCAAATTCAAATTTTTGAAAATTCTTTTGTTTCGGTGGCATAAAAATGTCTTGATGTATAGGAGAGGGAATTTTCATTTGTGCGAAATTTAGAAAACAATACGAATTACGTTTAGTTACAGTTTTTTTTTCATTTTTAAACGAAAGATAAAGTTAAAATTGAGGTATTGTAGCCATGCAACGCCGACATTTGACGAGGGCGGAGATGTTACGAGCTGTGGGAATGCTGAAAGCTGGATCTGTTCAGCGTAATGTTGCTGAGGCCATAGGGACCCATCAAAATGTAATTTCAAGATTGTAGACACGCTATCGTGCCACAGGTGAAGTAGCGGAGAGGCACCGGGGGCCAAGTCGCATTACTACCCCCAGACAAGACCGATTTTTGCAAATTACTGCGCGAGCACAACCAAATGCAACGGCGACTCAATTGGTCCAAAGGCTGCGAGTGGAACACCAAGTGCTTGTGAGTGACCAAACTGTAAGAAGGCGACTGCATGAAAGCAATCTACGCTCTCGTAGACCACTCCGGGTCCCACCTTTACGGAGAGGCAATCGTGGACGACGATTAGAATGGGTTCGGAACCACGTGGACTGGGGCCGTGACCAATGGTCCAATGTGCTGTTCACGGATGAATCCAGGTTCGGCTTCCATCCAGATTCACGAAGGACGCGTGTTTGGCGAGTTCCTGGACGATGGAGCCGTCTCCAGAACCCTCAGGAAGTTCACCCATACCAAGGAGGAACAATTATGGTTTGGGCAGGAATTCGTCTTGGAGGACGGACGGATCTCGTTTGGGTGCGGGGCAATATGACGGCAGAACGATACGTCCAACAGGTGCTGGGGCCCGTAATCTTGCCCCACAGAACACAAATGGGGCAAGATTTCCTGCTCATGCACGACAATGCCCGGGCACACACGGCGAGAACGGTAGCAGCTTGGTTACATACACATTATGTTAGGGCCTTAGACTGGCCTGCTCAATCGCCAGATCTAAATCCCATTGAGCATGCGTGGGATATGCTGCAAAGAAGAGCTCTGAAGGAAGTTCCTGAAAATCTGGCTACAGAAGATCAACTTTTTGCGCACCTCAGAAGGACATGGGACAATATTCCGCAGCAAGACATTGACAACCTTGTTCTGAGCATGCCGAATCGTTGCCGATGTGTTATGAACATCATGGGCGCTTTCTCAGACTACTAACTTCAAGTTTATAAACACAAATTAAATGATTTTTCTATTTTTTTCAGTTATTACTCACAAATTAAAAGTTCATTCATATACGGTTTCCGTCTATGCTTCATTTTTTTTCCATAAAATCCTGAAATTTTAATCTATACCTTAACCATTATTAAAAAATGGTAGAATTAACACATTGATAGTAATTCGCTTTTTTAAAAATATCCCTAGACCGTGTTGATGTGTGTATTTATGAAATGCATTTCTGAAGTTTTCGATTTAAGGCTCTAGTTACGCATCTTTAGGATCTTAAAAAAAACGCGATAAACCTACAAATATACATTTAATATTTGATTTTCATTTTAGGTAATACTGTTGTGAAAAAGTGGAAAAATGTCAAGGACACCTTTTTCAAACATTTAAAAAAATTAAAGAAGCCTCGAGATCCGGCTCAGCCGCTAAAAAGCTTACAAAATATCATTATTACAATCAGCTATTATTTTTAACCAAAATAGCACAGAATGCCACGGACGATAGTTTAAACTTAGCTGATGAATCGACCATGAGTTCTACAGATGATGTGCCTGTACCTGGGCCGTCCCGCTATGTTCCTGTCACCCGGAAGAGAACATTACAATTGGATGATTTTGAAAAAGATACATTAGATGCATTAAAAGCTCCTAAGGAGAAGGAGAATCGCCACTTGTCCTTTTTTAAAGGCATACTGCCGTCTATAGAAGATTTTACCGAACTTCAGACCCTCACTTTCCAAAGTAAAGTTTTACAACTAATCACGGAAATGCGCTATGGACAAACGACTCCACATTCGTCCTTTGCGTTTGAAGAGTAATTATCACACGGGTATCAAACCCGAAATTACCAAAGTACGGGTACGTACAGTTCAATAAACTCAAATTCTGATGTATTTCAATCTCCAAATCAAGGTTCTGAAGTGTCTCAAAATAGCGAAGAGATTGAATATGATTTTGCAAGCTTGTAAGTGATAATATTGCCCTGAAGTTGATTTGAAAATCTATTATAATATATAAAACAAAGTCGTGTGTGTTACACCATTTGTACTTAACTCGAGAATAAAGCAAGTGGAAAAAATAAAAGATTTTCATTACTTACCTCAAAGTGATTCCCATCATTTCTATTGGCTCCACTGGATTCCTCATATTAGTATACTGTTTCCGTATATGTGGCTCTAAGGATTGCAATAAACCTTCAAAAGTGGATACACTCGTTCCAAAAAAAAATTTAAAACCTCTTTTCGTCTAAAACCAACTCTTGATATTCTTTAAAGATAAAAAGTCCGTCACTATTCCTCAAGGCTATAAATGGACTGATCCAGTGTTTTCGTATGATTCTACGTCGATTTCTTCGGTGGCGAAGTAATAGGAGCAGCAGCACACGTCTTTCCCGATCCATTGTTATTACAGACTGTCGCGTAGCGATGGGCAACCCCTCATTTTGCCGCCGCTGCGGCGCCACCCCGCGGCTCCGTAGAACGTTGCGACGCACGGTGGATCGAAAATCGGCTGTAGAAGACATAGGATCTCGATGTCTTAAATGTAATTTTTTTTGCTGGAAATGACTTCTGCCGATCATTACTGTTCTATAAAATGTCATATGAAGTAATTGTGTGCACAAATGGAAGAGTTATAATTTTTATAAGAAAAAAATGGTTTGGAGCTGACATGAAAAATGAGGATATCTCTGGAATCGCAAGGTTCGCCGTTATATCCTTGCACACTGTTATAGTACTATTTATTTGTGAATTTTTGACATACCTACTTAATATCGCGGCATCACTTATCACATAAAAAAAAAAAGTATACGATACATTTTAATGCTTAAATATGGCTATACCAAGTGTAATTTACAATATTTTTTATGCTTAGACCAAAACATTCTAAGAAATCACAAAGTCGTATTACCTACTTTGTGATTTTCATTTGAAATGACATGGTAATTATGAATTACGTAATACGTAAGTAGCTAATGATTAATAAAACTTAATACCGGGTCCGTGGGTTACGCCCCCGGTGTGTTTTGCCCCCGTGGTGGAAGCCCCCGATTTTAAATTAAGTTATTATAGTTGATTTCGCCGAAATAAAAATATTTTTTACTAGATACAGACGATGAAAAAAGTGTTTCGGAACCAAATACGTAGACAAACTTACTAAATAAGTATTCTAACTAACACAATATTGGATACTATAAACATGCTACAAGGATATTCACTTTATTACTATATTACAATTATTTACTTTAGATGCATTACCTACTTTGTACTTTGTCTAAACGAGGCGCCCGTGCCCGGCCAAACTGGTTTTACACAATAGCCAGATCGAATTCTAAAAGAAAGAGATAGGTAGTCAAAGAAAGGGAAAGATAGGGTTGAAAACAATAGAGTCCAGGGTGACGGGCAGTGAAAATAGCAAACATAGCGATGGGCACTATTTCTATCCCTTTCCCACATAGTTGCAATATGTTACTGATAAGAAAGTTTAGTCGGTCATGTTAACTCAAAATGGCAAGTCCAGGTCCTTCACGGGGTTTAGCACAAACCAATTACAAAATAATTTCAAATAAACTAGGTGGAAGAACGTTACTACATGTCGGATTTGCTTATAATCTTCATAGGAAAAATAATAAATCGAGTGTGTGGACATGCGTAAATAAAAGACATGGCAAGTGTAGTGGTTCTATAAAATTAAGTGAGGAAAGTGACAATGTACAAATCCAAAAGTGTCATAATGCTGAGTGTCAACCTAACTTAATGAAAAATGAAGTTAGAGTTGTTATGGAAAAATTAAAAAAGGAAGTGAAAACGAGTTTCTCGAGCTCTATACAACAAAAATTTGAAACAAAATTTGCCGAGTTAAAAAACACAGACACAGCCTTCGATGAATACATACCCAAATTCAATAATATCAAGCAACAGTTATACAACTCTCGAAAGAAAGCCTTAAATGTAGAAAAGACACAGTTTCGTAATCCAGCTGAAGTCATTATACCTGAGATTTTTCAAAAATATCTATTAGTTGATTACTGTGAGAACGACAACAGAATTATAGTATTCGTATCAGCACAGGCTTTAAAACACATCAAAAATATACAACACTACTTCGGGGATGGTACATTTGATTGTTGTCCAGGTCCATTTTACCAAATATTTACCATTCATGGAGATATGGGAAGTGATGCACAAGCAACCAATATTGTGCCTATATTTTATGTGCTACTAGTTAATAAAGAAAAAAGTACATATGAAGTCATGTTTAAAAAAATTAAAGAAGCTGTGCCGGACTTCAGCCCCATGAAATTCACTGTAGATTTTGAATTAGCTACAATGCTGGCAATAAAAGAGGTATTGCCAGCGGTCACAATACATGGCTGTAATGTTCACTTCCAAAGAGCCATTTACAGAAAAGCGAAGTCTTTAGGTTTATTGGCACACGAAGAAACAACATTGTATGTGAAACTGTGCACCTGTCTAGCATTTCTTCCTAAAGAAGATATAGAAGATGGTTGGCTTTCCGTAATGGAAAACAGGTAATTTTAATTTTCATTTTATTTTAAAGTTTTAACAGCTCATAGATTGTTTTTATAAGTACGCAAAAATAAAAATAATGCTTAGGTATATACGACATGTCATATATATCATAATTTTTGTTTTCAGTATTCCCGATGAAAAAGTCACCCAATTCAACGATTATTTCGTTGAACAATGGCTTGAGCCTCCGGGGATGATCTCAAAGTGGTGTTGCTATAAAGAACGACATAGAACCACAAATTTAGTGGAGGCCTGGAATCAACGGCTTCAGTGCTATCTGGGCCGAAAACCATCATTATTATCGTTTTTGGAAATTATAACAACTGATATTTCTACGTATAGCACAGGTCAAGTGAGGTAAAATGCTGATTACTTACATAACGCTTAATATATCAGTAATTCATTTTTTTTACTCTTAGTAAATAATCTTTATCTTATACTTTCAGATTACGAAGAAATGACAGTCCTATATGTAAAAGGAAAAAATCTTCAATAATCAATGACAAACTCATTGCTAAGCTGACAGACAAATATGAAAAGAAACAAATTACAATTATGGAGTTTTTGGAACAAATCCGTCCGTATGTGCAAGTCAAGCAAAAATAATCACCTACTTACTTAGCTTAAAAATAATGATTTTGCATGTTTATTGTTACATAATTACTACATTTTAATTTTATATCTATATCAATGTTGTAACCTCCATAGTCACTGCATATAAATGACTTAAATTACATAATTTAATTACAAAGTTCAAATCATCCTAATATTTTTGAGTAATTCCACTTTGCCCCACCAAGCCCGCCACCCTGGTGTGGCAAAGTGGACTGCCTAAAATTTTGCAGTGGAATATGCCCCACTATTCTGATTTGATGGGGCGGATAACACTAGCATAAACACTTTGTGGATTCTGCCCCACTAGGGTTGGCACCTCAGGATTTGTGTATGAAGGTTAACATGTATTTTTACATTTGTTTGTAAAAAAAATAAATGTAACCACTGACGTTAGGATTTGACAAGTCTGAGACAAGCAAACGTAAATCTAAATACATCAAAATGGTTATTTAAACAGTGTATTAAGGTTCTACTTTTGTAAAAAACTGTCACATATTAAATCTTCCTGGATTTAAATAAATACATTATATAGTTTTGCTGTATTTATTCAATTTAGTCTGACATAGCTGTGACATTTGCTATTTGTATTCCATTTACGTTCCGATCCATCCGTTGCAAACATTAAATGATTTAAAAATATATTTAGATGTTTGCCCAGAAATTGATACATTATCACTGTTGATAACTATTAAATAACAAAAAACGAAGAATAATGTACGAGAACACTATTACTAAAGGGATAATTTAAATAATAATTATTAAAAGAAATCGTAAATACTATATTACTAGTATCGAAACGTAACGTAACCACAGATTGTGAAAGAATGCGTTCAGAAACGCTTTATGAGAGTTATAGTTTTATGTTAATTTATTAAGTCTAGTTATTAAGTCTTGTGATATGTACTTGTATTATTGTCATATTATTATTTTTTAACTTTAAATAAATCAAATACTTATTAAATAATAAAAAAATGCGTTGAAATGCATTCGAAAGTAATAAAAATATCGGAAGGATTTAAGTTTAAAAAAAATCTATATCATTTTATCCCGGCTTCGAAAAAGTAAATAAATACTAGTAATTATATAAGCTCATAAAATTAGCTACGAGTCGTATGGTTACATCACTAATTACGCCGCGAACACAAAATATGTCAAAATAGGTCTATTATTTTGAGGTCCTTTACGTACAAACATCATGGCTTCATATGTTTGTTAGTATTTTTTTATTTAATCTGAGATTAAAACATGCTGTTGGAGTAAAAATGACTAAACCGGTTATGGTTCACCACTGCCTCGCCCACCGCGACTTATCGGTTATCCTTGTCTGACATTTTTTGTTTCATTCTGTTTGTTTACAAAATAGACGGACATTTGCATTTGTGGAGTGGTGGTGAGTGGTATTGAGTTTATTGTAAGTATTTTCGTATTTATTTTTCATGGATGCTGATGATTTGTGTAGATTTTTTTAATAAGATATTTTTTGTGTTTTTCAGCTTTACAAAAATGGCAGAAGACTCTGTAGCAGGAAGTTCTAGTGGGCAAACTGGCCTTGAATTTATAAATGATGGAAAATGTATTATTAGAGCTGGGCATCAATACTATTTCAAAAGAAAGTACAAAAATGCATCTGAAATTTGGGAATGCAAAAACAGAAGGAGACAAAAGTGCAATGGGTCGATTGTAGTGAAAGTAAGTCCCTACTTATTAGTAATTCTTTTTACTGACTCACTTTTAGTAATACGGGTCTAATACAATTTAAAATAATAATAATACATATACATATAATATTACTTGAAGTTGTGCTATGTTATAAATATTTTCTAATACCTACATTTTTTTGTTTTCAGGGAAATATACTTTTAAACGAAAAACCTCACCAATGTCAACCTGATTTTGACCGAAACAAAGTGACAAAATTAATGCAGAAAATAAAGAGAGAAATCACTTCAGCAGACGTGCCAAGCATTCCAGCAACATACGACAAAAATGTAGCTTCCTTATATTTAGAAAGTAGCAACAGCAATATTGTGAGTAAAATTCCTCCATTTTGTAAAGTAAAGTCTGCATTGTATAAATACAGAAACAAAAATGCTAATGTAAAAAAAATATATTACAATACATTATCAGAAATAGAAGTTCCTGAAAAATTTCATTCTTTTTTACTTGCCAAGTATATTGACGAAGATATTTCTATTTTAATATTTTGTTCAGAGCAAGCTAAGAATTTGATGAAAACCTGCAAACATTTTTTTGGCGATGGCACTTTTAAAAGTTGCCCACAACCGTTCATACAATTGTATTCGTTGCATGCTGATTTGGGTAGCTCCCAACAAACAACAAATATTGTGCCATTAGTATATGCTCTTATGAGTACTAAATCAACCAAAGCTTACACCGCTCTCTTTTCTGTAATAAAATCACAGATTCCGGATTGGCAACCACATAGTTTTCAGTCGGATTTTGAGGCAGCGGCTATGACTGGTTTTAAAAATGTCTTTAAATCAGCATCAATCAAAGGGTGTTTTTTTCATTTTTGTAAAGCAATTTGGAAAAAGGGGAAAGGGTTAGGGTTGACAAAATCTAAATATTTGCGAAAACAAGTAGCGCTTAGCGCAGTCTTACCCTTATTACCAGAAGAAAAGATTTTTGAAGGTTGGTTTTACATAGCCGCACAAAGCCCAGATGACGAAAAAAGTAAAGAATTTAGAAAATATATGCTGCGCAATTGGCTGAAAGATAACTTTTTAAAAGTGTGGTGCGTATATGGGGCAAAACACCGCACAACTAATGCCCTCGAAAGTTGGCATAATAAACTTAACAAAAAAATTCTTAAAAAAAGCCCCAGTTTATTAAGACTTCTTAATGTCTTATACGAAGACATAACGCTTTCAATAGTTAAATCTATGCAGAACCAACCTTCCAAGCTACGCCTTGATAAATATATACAAAACGATCAGAATATACAAGATGCCCAAATGGAGCTCATAAACGGCGACATTACGGTTGGACATTTTTTGGAAAAACTAAGATAGTTTTTCCAAGAAATCTATTTTAGTTTTTCCAAAAAATGTGAACTAAACAAATACAAAATCTATGATTTTAGATGATTTTAATTCTTATAAATAGTCAGTACTCAAACTAATATAGTGGCTGTTTGTTATGATAATTATTTTGTCAACAGTCAGTATTTACCTACTTTCGTTAGGATGTTTCTTATTTGTATTAATAAGACTTTTTGCTATGTAAAATTTTATCATTCTATAATTTTAGTTTTTGTTTTTTAGCCGGAAGTAATTTCGTGGCTGTTTTTTTTGCATATAAATTGTTTTTATTCATAAGGTAATACATAAGACTGTTTTATACCATGTCGATCAATCTGTGATTCTATAATCTGTGACTCTATAATCTGTGATTCTATTTTTTGTAACAAGTAATTTAGTGGCTGTTTGTATGTATATAGTTTAAATTTATTTTTATTATTTATAACGTAATCAGTAAGAAAATACCTATATCTACACAAACCATACAAAATGATGACGAATCTGTGATTTTGAATAGTTATGTAGTAAATATGTTTCGTTTTAAGAACATATCATAAGAACAAATCATTGTTTAATTTGTGATTATCAAGATTTATCTTAGTTAGTAAGATTTTATTTGTAAAAGGTATACCAAATGATGAAGAATCTGTGATTTTTAATAGTTATGTAGTAAATATGTTTCGTTTTAAGAACATATCATAAGAACAAATCATTGTTTAATTTGTGATTATCAAGATTTATCTTAGTTAGTAAAATTTTATTTGTAAAAGGTAATTAATCTGTGATTTATAAACCGATTCCTTCCAGAAATAAATAGTACATTAAAATTATTTATTTATTTTTTACTTTTATTTAAACCACTTCGCTACGTATTAAATCTAAGCTTCCAGCACTAATAACGTTTTACTTACAGATATAGGTATACATTTATTTTTTTTACAAACAAATGTAAAAATACATGTTAACCTTCATACACAAATCCTGAGGTGCCAACCCTAGTGGGGCAGAATCCACAAAGTGTTTATGCTAGTGTTATCCGCCCCATCAAATCAGAATAGTGGGGCATATTCCACTGCAAAATTTTAGACAGTCCACTTTGCCACACCAGGGTGGCGGGCTTGGTGGGGCAAAGTGGAATTACTCATATTTTTACTATGTTTTTCTTCTTTTGTTACTTTTGTTATCTGTGATTTTAAATGTTAATTGTTTTCATTATATTTTAGTGTTTGAACATTCTGTTACCAATCTTCTAAATATTTAAGTAGATGCCTACCTATATACTTAGTACGTAAATAGTATATAAGTACTTAAAATAATCCTAATTTTAAACTGTGATTTTTAATTTCGTATCTGTGATTTTGCATGTTATTGTTGCTTTATTTTAATGTTTGGTTTTATTTGTTATCAAAGTTGTATTTACGTAGATACCTATTATTATTTATTAGACATTTAATTTAATTTTTATTACATATTAAGTACCTACGTATTACCTATTATTACCCATTAGTACCTATTATTAGATAAGCAAACGTTTGTTACACCGACATTGTTAATAAAGATTTATAATAATAAACTATGATTTTGATTTTAATAATGAACCATGACTTAGACATTTTTTATAATAGGTTACACTTTGCTATCTGACTGTACTTTTGATAAAAATATTTAACTAATAAATATTATAGTACTAAAACGAAATCGGGGGCTTCCACCACGGGGGCAAAACACACTGGGGGCGTAACCTACGGACCCTTAATACCTATATACCTGTTAAAAGGATACGTACCAAAATAATTTGGGGTACTCGCTAATTTAGCAATTAGTGCAGGATTAACTTAATGAAAGTAATTAGATAAATGTGATACCATCATTAGTCAATAACAATAAATAGTCAAACATTGGATTCACAACTTCAGTTCATTTAGAGCATTTCTAATACTAACATCTATCCTACCGTGTCTTTTTACTCAGTGATCGTGAATAATGGAAAGCATTATTACAAATTTGGATTTGTTTGTTATTCTGAGCATTTTCCTAGCAGTAACAATGCTTTTCACTAGAAACAAAAGAATAACAATTGAAGAACACTGGTCTACAGACCCGTTATTACATAGTACGGTGTTCAGTAATACTATGTTTCGAAATAGATATTGCTCAATTCTTGCAATGTTATCTTTTTGTGAAGCACCTGCAGGGACAAGTAGTGTACCGAGATTGCACAAAATAAAAATGATGATTGACCACGCTCGTGAAACTTTCAAAACAACATTTATCCCGGGTAAAAAAATGTGCATTGATGAAAGTATTGTGCCTTTTAAAGGTCGTCTAATTATAAAACAATATTTACCTAAAAAACGTAATAGATTTGGCATTAAGTTATTTGTTTTATGTGATGTCGAAACCGGTTATATCGTGGATTTTATAGTGTACTGTGGATCGGAAACAGAAATAGAGACCGTACCAAATTTAGGCTTAACTGGATCAGTTGTGATTGAACTTTTGAAAGACTACTATTTTTGCAACCGAGAGTTGTATGTAGATAACTGGTATTCCAGTCCTCAGCTTTTTATATATTTAAAAGAAAGGGCGACTTATGCATGTGGTACCGTAAGATCAAATAGGAAAGGGATGCCGAAATTCCAAAAACTGAAACGTGGACAAATAGCCGCTTACTCGTCTCCTCCCCTCTTAGCCCTAAAATGGCAAGATAAGAAACCGGTCGTAATGTTGTCTACAATGCACGATGACAAAATAATACCATCAGACAATGTAGACTACTCAACTGGGCTACCCAAAATGAAACCACAGTGTGTGGTAGACTACACAAAAAATATGGGGTCGGTTGACACTTCTGATATGATGACTAGCACATTGGGCTGTATAAGAAAATCAAAAAAATGGCATAAAAAGCTTGGGTTTCACATATTTGACATGTTTTTACTTAATGCATTCTATTTGATTAAAGTGATTAAAAATAAACAAAATTATAGTTTAGCTGATTTCCAATTAAACGTTATCAGACAAATAATAGAAAAATACAAACAATGTTCTTTAACTCAACAGTCAACTTCGCGCGGCGTCCTTGACCCTAACCGTTTTTTACATAATAGTGCCTTAGAGCACTTTCCTGTTAGAATACTAACCGGCAAAAGTCAGCGATGCAAAATGTGCGCAGCAAAAAGAAAACGGTCTGAGACTCGTTTTATGTGCCAAAAATGCAAAGTTTATCTGTGCATAGACCCATGTGCTGTTGAGTACCACAATTCTACAAAACAATCGGTATCGTAATCCCACATCACTATTTTTGCGTTTAGTCTATTATGTCTATGGTCAGCTAGACGTTGTCGATACTCGACAATATCCATTATTCCGTATTCGACAGTGACGACTGTTAGTGGCACGACGTTTGTAAAATCAAGTGAACATTTCACAATTTTTTAATATCAAGATGGGGTCCAAAAGTAAGTGGTCTTCGAAACGTATTGCATGTAAATGGTGATATCATTACAAAAACTCATGTTTGATTTGTTTTATAGGGAAATTTGAAGAGAGCCAGTCAATTTTGGCTCCCTTTGACTATAGCCAAGATGAAGTAGACATAGACTGTAGCCAAGATGTTAACTTTCCATCAACGCTGACCAACGACGAGTATATGGTTTATTTAAATGAGGGTCAGTCGCATTTAAGAAGTTCTGATAGTACGCCAGATTTATATAGATCTACGGCGACACAAACTTTAGTCAAAACAACAAATGCAAGTACACAATACGAGCAAATTGATAATCCAATCAAAGAAAGTGCCAAAATTTTAGCGGACAGTTATTTTGTTGGCGATGAAACTCGTAAAAATAAGTTTATCGAATGTTACACAAATGTGGTCTCGTCAATAATTCGCCTCGTCGATAGCGAGCATAAATAATTTTCCGACGGATCATACTATTAATGAAAAATATTACCTCTGATTGTTAGACTGATTTTAGTAATAAGAAATTATATCTGTGATTATTTGACTGATTTTATTGAAATTAGTGTTATACAAATTTTATTGTGATTGTGATATATCGTTACATCTAAGTCAATAGGTAAACTGATAATGACATTGTCAAGTAAAATTTTTATTTTTATGTTTGTTGTTAATTAGTGTGATACAAATTATTGTGATTGTGATAAATATCGTTACAGATAGTTCAATTCATCTGTGCACGAAGCGCCATGTGTGCGTGCGCTTATTTATACAGCTTTCATTTGTGTGGCAGCGTAAGCGGCAGTCGTCGTCCGAGCAAAACGTGTCCTTATCACTTTACCCACACATAGCGCCGCGCGCACAGATGAGTTGAACTATCTACAGGGTTATTGGTAAATCATTAACAACCTCTAAATAGTAAACTATGGGACCAAACCTAAAATCGTGAAAAAAAAAATCAGCTGTTCCCTACATTTATGTTCGTATAACTCGCCAAACTCTTCTCTGGACTGATTTTATTGTGAATAGTTTAAGTAATAATTAATAAATAGTTCAAATTTTTAAACACTTTTTGTTTTACTGGCTTGCGAAAAATGTCGTATAATTTCGTAAGGTACCTAAGTAGTATTCAAGTAGGTAGGTACCTATATCTCCACCAAGCTAAGTTTACACCTCGCTGGAATGCGGCGTGTACCCGTGTACCTACGTATAATATAATGTTAAAAACAACAAATACAAAGTAAAATCTAACAAACATTTGTTTACTTTTTTAAAGTCATAACGAATCCTTTTTTACAGCCCGTACCTAAGCCTCAGTGTGACGTAAACGACGCGAGGTGCAAACTTAGCTTGGTGAGATGTAGTTGTTAGTTAACCACGCTCGCAAATGCAAATGTCGTTATTAAAACGAAATATCGACATCGCAAAGTTAAGTATTGCACATCTCTCTATCTTTTAGGTATTTAATTTTCGATTCACTGTGCCGGGCGCTAGGGACACGCCAACTGTTCTGAAGTCGGGCGGTTAAAAGGTTAAATTGGAAGAAAAAGCCGGCATGGCGTTTTTTTTTTTTTTTTCCCTACTATTAGTTTTTCTTGCCAACTTTAGTTTTTCTAAATTTTCTTCATTTACATTTCCTAAATGGAATTGACACGTAGATTATGACGTCGTCGTAGATGCGAGGCGCTACACGTTGGTGATCCGAAAGGAGCCCTTTCTACTTTGGTATCATGACCAAAATTCTATCGGTATTTTTTTATTAACTTTAAAACTTAAAACAGTGCAATATTGACTAAGATGACATGACCATTTATTTTAAGTTTACCAATAGAATAGGTTTCTTTTATTAGAAAATTTGTACCTCAACGCTACCTACGGGTAATAAAATAGACCTTTAAATTTATGGTTGATTTTTATTGATGCCCCCCGCTTGAAGATTAAAAGTACCAGCTTCCGCAGGTGAGTTTATCCAAGGCATAGTTTTTGTTATCATGTAGTGTGCGCCTGGCGCCCGAACTTTCTTAAATTTTATCTCTTGTGCTCCACACACATGTGTTATAATATTCATTTTTAGTATTGATATCCTCCGGGATCATCTCACCCTTTCATTTTTTTTATTACATTTGTCGCCGTAGAACAGGGACTTGAAGTAGGAAAACTTGGGGTACAACTTCATATTGGTCATTGTTGCACTATTAATTAATTTAATATTTTAACTGATGAGTCTATTGTTTACAGTAATTTGTTCTGTAGTTTGTTGACTTCATAACTTTGTATTTTTTTTTTAACTTTGATAATTGGACTCGTCTGTTGTTTATTTTGGTAAATCTTTTGTAAACATTGTTTAGTTTTTACAATTGATAATTTTGTTTATAACATGTTTTTTTCCTTTAGCATAACCAACAATTGTATAGCATAGACCGCGTTTTGTTTGTTCTCAACAGTAAAGTTATTTTATAACTTTAGTTTAACTTTTAAGTAAATAATTTTAATCCTAACATTAAGTACATTATAGTACACCTGGTTTATTTAGATTTAAGCTGTTTGTAAGTGATTACTGCACTTTTTCAAGGTTAAATAACTTAGCAATTTTTCATAGAAATACCACATTGACTTTCATACTTAACCTCAAACTTAGAATTTTATTTTCAAACTTTGAAATATTTTGAAACTTTTTGAAGTTTAGTCTTGCCTTTGGCTATTATTTGTCTTGCTGCATTATTAACAATGGACAAGGGAATTCAGTTTCCACCGCTTCAGGATACTGATGATGTTGGTACCTGCCAGACTGTTGATGCCAACGCTGCTGGGAAGGTTCATGAGATGGTTGACGCACCTGAGGTTGACAATCCTTTTGAATCTAGAATCGCACATTCATCTTCGGCTTTCACAGCTCGAGCTTTGCCTTCGTTTAATTCTTTGAATGCGCTTGTGAATGAAAACATTCGGAAGAACTTTCCTCCGTTTACAAAATTGCCTGATTTAAAGAAGAGTAGAATAATTTATAATGGTAAAACTTGTGTTAGAGAATTTATTACCCAAATAGAAGAATATTTTCTTTATAAAAATTTCAATGAAAACTTGCTTGTTGGTTCTTTTTCAGATTTGCTTGATGGCATAGCACTCAAATGGTTTAGATCTGTTCGAATTCATGTTCCTTCTTGGGATGTACTTAAATTAGCTTTGCTGAAACGTTTTGATAAACCTGACTTCGATTATTTTTTAGAGAATGAGCTTCGCACCAAGAAACAGAAACATTCTGAGTCGCTTCCTGACTTCATTACTGAAATTTCGGATATGGCAAGTCGTCTTTCAGTACCTTTGTTTGACCAAACCTTAGTTAATGTGATAAAGCACAATATGTTACCCGTTTACACACCTTTTTTGTTTCGTAGACAGATTGATTCAATTGAACAATTTCTAGAACTTGCAAAGGAATTGGAAGTTGTTGTAGACAGAAAGCCTTTCAAAGAGTCAAGTAAGCCTTCCGTTAAATTTAATGCCGTTTCTAACGATTTAACTTGTTTAAAATGTAAAAAACCTGGACATACTTATAAAAGTTGCACATCCATACCAGGTGTTGTTTGTTTTAAGTGTCATAAAGCTGGAGTCACTTCTAAGACTTGTGATGTTTGCAATTCGACTACTAAAAGCTCGTCAGAGCCAAAAAACTGATTAGGCAGCATCGAGCCCACGTTTTTGATAAAACTTCGAGAGACTTGATGTGTAAGAAAATTATTAAAACTCCTAAAAATATTATATTAAAACTTCAAAAAATTATTAAAACAATTAAAACTCCCAGGCTTGTCCTGACAATGATGCCCGTGACAAGGATTTTTCAAACTGGTTGGATTATTTAAAAACCTTTTTTAACATTTACCGTTCAGCACCTATTCTATTTACAAAACAAAATGATACTAGACCATTTTTAGAATTTACAATTAATAATAAAACTTTTTCAGGTTTATTGGATACTGGTTCCAATAAATGTGTTTTGGGCTCAAATATTCATATAAAATTAAACCTACCTTTGGTACTGCTTCTACAGCTGACGGTTCCTCTCGGAGAATTATGGGTGTCATAGATCTTCCAATAACTTGTGATAATATAACCAAAATTATAGAATTCTTAATTATTCCTTCTTTTGATCCACCAATCATTTTAGGTTTCGATTTTTGGATTCAGTTTAATATAGCTAAAGACTTATGGAAAAACATTACACTTGTTCAAGATAAGAATAAAAATCAAGTTTGTACTGTTACTCCTATTTCTGATCTTTCTCCGTCTGAGAAACAGAAATTAAATAACACGATTGCTTTGTTTGAAGACATTTCTTATGAGAAAAGAGGTTTAGGTCTTACTCATTTAGTTGAACATAAAATTAACGTTACTAGTGAACCTTTTAAACAAAGATACTGGCCTTTCAGTCCTGCTAAACAAAAGGAACTTTTTGATGAAGTAGAAGTTTTATTAGGAGAAGGTATTATTCAACCCTCTAAATCTCCTTGGTGTTCACCCGTTTTGGCAGTGGAAAAGAAAGATGGAGGTACTAGATTGTGCCTAGATTCGAGACGTTTAAATTCTGTAACTATTAAAGATTCATATCCCCTTCCTTATACTTCTAGAATACTAGATAACCTTAGAGGTGCTAAATGTATTAGTACAATAGATCTTTCTAAAGCCTTTTTGCAAATTGCACTTGAAAAATCTTCCCGTGAGAAAACTGCTTTTGTTGTTCCTGGAAAAGGACTCTACGAATTTGTTCGCATGCCTTTCGGTCTCACTAATGCACCGGCTGAGTTGCAGAGACTAGTAGATAAACTTTTTGGTCCAGAGTATGATAATTCTATATTTTGTTATTTAGATGATTTAATTTGCATAAATTCCGATTTTAATAGTCATATAGAACAGTTGCATAAAATTTATAAAATATTAAGAGAGGCAGGATTTTAGTTTGTCTCGCTTAGAGCTAACCAGCGCGCCCCGCGCCGCGCGAAACGCCCAACCGCGCTCATGTTTCTAAAAACTCCCAATTTTCAAAACAATTCCGACCGTTGCGATAAAAACACCTGTAGTTCAAAAACTGGAAGTGCTAGCGCTATTTAAAATATATTGTCGTAAAGCTGATTAGATAAGGAATCTACATAACTAAACATCACGTTAAAATACTTTAATTTGATACTCCAAATTTAAATGTAAAGCTGAAAAATAGTTACGAAAACTGATATTTCGCTAGAAATATCAGTTTTCTCTTAGTTTTTTATCCATTTTAATAATATAGAAATAAACTAGACTCAATTTCCTTTCCAACAATACCAAAAAGTACTAGGCTTCTAGTTCAAAATCATGAAGAAAATCGACGACGAACTTACCTCTCCACAGCTGGCTCGGGCGCGGCCGCCCGCTCTCGTTCGTTGACCTTCGCGCGGCAAGATGGCCGATCTAAGGGTGTCGTTCAGACGTAGTTTGGAAATAAAACAACATTTATTTTTACTGATTATTTTTTTTTTGCCTATTTACATAATTTTAATATATATTGACTTAAATTAACTTTGAATTAGTTAATTATTATAATAAAAATAAAAAAAAAGGTGACGAGATATTTTTGTACCTAACAATATTTGTGTCGTTTTTTTAACCGACAGAGGAGGTTCTCGACTGTTGTTTTTTTTAGGTTCTCCATACGCGCTCTCCAAGCACACGAAGACGAAGATGAAGAAGCGCACACAAAAAAGTTCTTTTCAGGGCTAAAAAAAAAGCTCCTCCATACGCGCTCTCCAAGCACACGAAGACGAAGATGAAGAAGCACACACAAAAAAGTTCTTTTCAGGGCTAAAAAAAAAGTTCTTTTCAGGGCTAAAAAAAAAGCTCTTTTCGGGGCTAAAAAACTATCATGAATATGAACAATATTCATTTCTTTAATACAGAGAGAGTCAAAACGTACTAAATAAAACATTACACATATCAAGTTTTTTTTTAACCGACTGCAAAAAAGGGAGGTTCTCATTAATTTCATACAGTTCGGTTCAAACTTAATGGCGGCTTGGAAGTTAGCTGCAAGTGCGCAGAAATAACGCTTTAAACTATGTATATGGCGATCCGCCATTAAGTTTAAACCGAACTATAACATGTACACGTTTCCACGCCACCTGTGAGGTAGTGTACTTGGTGCGTTTTTTTTAACGTGGTTTCCCCAGTAGGCCTAATCCACAAGCTGTCGTGTGCGTGAGAAAGAAAACAAGAACAACACGTATTGCATTGCACCAAAAACCTTGACCAGATAGGTTTCTGGAACAATAAAATGCAATCATATGATAAAATAAAAATTTGGCTGAAACAAAGAGAAAAATTAGGCTGAAACAAAAAGAGAAAAGTTAGGCTGAAACAAGAAAATTATTTTGAGTGGTAGATGCGGAAGCAGTCGGGCATGCAGAGGTTCAGCTTGCACTCCCTGAAATGAAATTAAATTTATTTATTTGCCAGATTAAAGGTGCTTACATGATATCATGGTAAAATGATTTTAGTTTCACCTGCACCGCCACGTTGTCCGACGTCTTACGTTGTCCTGTTTGCAAAACCAGCAACTCGAATACCTCGAATTCGAGTGCTCCGGGAAGTGCATTCCCTCTACAGGACACCTCTTCTTTGTAGCGGTAGTACCTGAAATACGCCAACGACCGGCCCTGGCCATGGTGGGCAGGTCCAGTCGTTTGTAAGTTCGTAATATGTCCTCAGCCAGCAAAGTCCTGAAACGCCGGTGTGATACATTCTGATGGCAAGTGCCATAAATAATAAATGCGTTAAAAATGGCTGCATTGAAAAGCCGACGAAAAACCTTTTTGTACCACACACGATTGCGCGGACGTTCCAGTGGCTGAGCAGACAGAAACTGGTCTTTCCTGTCTACTCCCCCCATGGACTTGTTGTATTCCAGGACAATGCTGGGTTTATAAGTCCGTCTGTAGTTTCGAGCAAGGCCAATGCGCATGCGATGGTACGTCGAGATCATACTAACTAAGTTTGAGTCTCGCCATACCATTACTATTACATCGGAACAGTAACTGAACATGACTTCACCTTGCCGTAAGTCAGACTTGGACAAAGTCTTGAACGTTTCGGGCACAAACTCCCTGTTCAAGCGCAATGTCCCAAACACGTCTGTCTTCTGGCGTTTCAGACAACGTGCTAACAATGGACTATTGTAAAAATTGTCCATTATTAACGTGTGTCCTCGGTGAAGCAATGGCTCAACCAACTGATACACAATGAGTGCAGTGGCATTACTCGGACGTAAGTCATCAGACGACCCTACCAATCTGTCTGATGCTTCGTCGTGTGTGTGTGTAGTGTTGTCTTGTGAGTGTATGGTCCCTACAAGCCTATCCCCTACCAGCCTATCTGATTCGTCTTCTTGTGTGTGTGTCCCTATCAGCCTATCTAAGGATTCTTCTTGTGTGTTTGTTGCCCCCCCCTACCAGCCTATCTGTTGAGTTGTCTTATGTGTGTGTCCCTAGTGTTGTCCCTACCGGCCTAGCTTCGTCTTGTGTGTGTGTGGTGTCATCTGGTATGTTGTCTGTCGCGAGCGTTTGTGAGTGTGACTCATGTGTTTGTTTGCCAGCGTATAACATACACTTCCAAAGGTAGCCGGTTGAAGACTCACAGAGTTCGTACGTTTTCACGCCGACCCCTGCAGCCTTCGACGAAATCTTTTGAGCGAAGTTCAGTCGCCCGGACCACTTCAAAAGGGATTCGTCTACAACTATCTCTTTTGATGGATAATATAAGGAGGCAAACTTTGTGTTAAAGTAGTCGACCACTCTATCTACCCTCCATGTCTTGCTCGACTTGTCAGCGGTGTTGTTGTCAATGAAATGCATCAACGACTTAATAAGATAAAAACGGTCGTATGTCATAATGGAACGGAAGAATTGCATCGTGCCAAACCCGTTGTATTTGAAGTAGAATTCTTCTTCAGGGAGGGGATACAGTCCCTGAAGAATCAGTATTGCCAGAAATGAATACATCTCGGCTCTATCTGTCGGTGTCCACTGGCGCAAGCGTGAGCGTGGTAAAAGTGTGTTTTGTGTAGTCATTTTGTGCAGTTTTTGTGTGGCGTATGTGTTTGTTTCGTCGACCAGCATATCAACAAACTCGACGTCGACCATCTTGTGGAAGACATCGAGAATGGACGTCTGGTCGGTCATGGGAAAAGTGGGGCCTGGTATGCCAGTGAACACCTCTGGTTGGCCTTGGAACAAAGCCCCGTCGTTCCCCCACGAAAACTCGTAGGCGGACGCCGGGGCTATGTTACGCAAGGCCTCGTCATTAAGTGCGTCCTCGCGCTCTAAAAACTCTAATTGCTCCGGTGTGAAATTAGTCGTTGACACAATTTCACTGGTAGCTGTTCGAGCAGAAGGCTCGAACAGCTGGTCTGTGTCAATGTCAGTGTTGAAGTCTGTGTTAATGTCATCGTCGTCGTCGCTATCGAGTTCCTCCAGGAGCCAGTCGGTCGTGACTTGCTCCAAAGAGGGGTCTTGTAACGCTATAGACAAAAATAATACACAACATATATAACACAATATATAACAAAAGCTTTAGCTTTGTTATATTTAAAGTAGTATAAAACTTACCGATCGTCGTCCGCTTCGGCAGAAGTTGTGTGCTGCGGACATCGACTTCTGCAGCTACTCCCATCGGTAACTGCAGCCCTGTGTAAATCATTAATTATTAGTTGTAATAATAAATGTGACTGTGTGTGAAGAGGGGATTTTTTATCACCGACATCATTCTTCCTCGGATACGTCTCTAATAAAATAACCCCTCTTAACAGGGGTTAAGGACGCAGTCTCCAAACTCAGGTCCGTCGATAAGCGACCGGGGAACCAGTCGCTATCGGCAGACGACAGTGACAGTGACATGGAGACTGTGTCTGCATCTGCAGTATCAATTGACCCGGGCGACGTACCACCAGATCCATCTTCAGAAGGATCCGTGGTTCTACTAGGGGCTCCCCCCTAGAAGGACCTGCACGGGCCTCCCACGGTCCTCTAAGGGCCTCCTCCTCAGAAGGACCAGCTTGGGGTTCCCATGACGGGCCCGCACGGGGCTCACAAGTGGGCTGCCGGTAAGCCGGCGCCACCAGCGTCTCCCCCACCTCGTCCTCTTCTTCCGGCAGCGTCACCCCCGGAAGGAAAACCGGGGGTACGCGTGCCGGCGATGGGCTTCTAAATGAAGAAAGATGGAAACATTAAAAAAAAACTAACCTTCGCCTCCTCTTCGGCTCCACGAATCCCGGCATCAACAGCCGAGCGCCCTGGGTCTCCCGCTGCCTCTTCAGAAACTGCTTCTTGGTTGTTGGCGTCATAGACGCCAACAATCAAGAAGATTAACAAAATTAAATGAAATTTTTATTACGAAAAAAAAAAAAAAAATTGAATTTGAAAAAAAAAACGACAAAAAGGTACAACACAACTGAAATCTAGATTCCTCAAACGTGAATAGCCTAGATAATAGAATTATGTACCTAGGTACGTGGTTTTACAAAATTAAATGAAATTTTTATTACGAAAATATCAATCACGGAATAATAATACCATGTTTTAGAGTAAGCTTCATGCGTGAACTTAAAATAAAACGGTTACAGCACTCATTAACTATCACAAGCAAAAAAACACCAGAATACAATATACACTGGTCAGCAAATAAACCGAGCCACCCACTACCTAGGAACTCTGATTCGATTTTCTCAAAAAGTATAAAACTTACAACTATCAAAGTTATACCTACAAAAAGTGCGTTTCATGGTGATTAAAATGACTGCAAATTAATTCGAAAGTACCGTCAACTCACATTAATCAAGCAACAAACACAATTCTAACGATTTGCTCTGTTTTCACCAGAGTTTGAAATTAGCGTTCTTTTTCTCTACAATGAGGGTAGTCGGATATTTCTTATCATTTCTTTAGTTTTTGTCCATCGTTTGCTCAGACGCGTGTGTTTTTGCTACTTTTTTCGATTAATAATGGATACAACACCTCAGGAAGCAGCTCAAGCTGTAGCATTACTTCAAGCAGGCATTGCGCAACGTGAAGTCGCTCGAAGGCTTCGAATCAGCAGATCTTCGGTGCAACGAGTTTACAGACGATACCTAGAGACTGGAGCATTCGATCGCCGTCCAGGTACGGGCAGACCTAGGGCTACATCAGCAGCAGATGATCGATATATCCACCTTACTGTTCTGCGAAATCGCCACCTCAACGCAGTTCAAGTCCAACAAAGTCTGCGTGACGAACGCCAAGTGGTCATAAGTTCAGATACCGTCAGAAGGAGACTTGCTGAACGGAACCTGACCCCAAAAAGAGCTGCAACAGGCCCAGCATTAACGGTAGCACACCGTCGAGCACGACTTGAATTTGCTCGAGAGCATAGGGATTGGACATTAGAGCAGTGGAGTAATGTACTCTTCACTGATGAGACCAGGGTGAGTCTACATGGAAGTGATCGACGTCAGAGAGTATATCGTCGCCCTGGAGAACGTTATTCTCAGTGTTGCATCAAGGAAACTGTTGCTTATGGAGGAGGATCTGTAATGGTCTGGGGCGGCATCTCGTTAACAGCACATACAGCGTTAGTTTTCATCGAACCGACGGGCCGTACACGTGGACTGACTTCTCATCGCTACATTACTGAGATCCTCGCAGACCACGTGGTACCTTACGCAGGATATATCGGACAGGATATGCAATTGATGCATGATAATGCACGGCCTCATGTTGCTCATGTGGTGATCCAGTATCTACGCGACGTCAGCATTCGTACGATGGACTGGCCAGCTCGAAGCCCGGACTTGAATCCGATAGAACACTTATGGGATGAGCTGAAACGTCGGGTTCGAGCCCGGGTACCTGCTCCAACAAGGCTTCCAGAGCTGCGAATCGCAATTGAAGAGGAGTGGAATACAATTCCTCAAGATTTTATCGTCAGGCTCGTAAGGTCGATGAATACAAGGATGCTGGCAGTTATCCGAGCAAGGGGAGGGAATACGGAATATTGATTAAAAACTTTTTTTTGACTTTATCTTTGTTTTTGGCTTTAATTTTTTTTTCACTTTATCAGTACTAACGATTGTCACGACTGGAAAACGACTCTTCTTTGTAAAATCCTTAATAAACACTGAAATATTGATTAAACCCAATGAGTTTCCTTTCATTTTAATCACCATGAAACGCACTTTCTGTAGGTACAACTTTGATAATTGTAGGTTTTTTAGTTTTTGAGAAAATCGAATTAGAGTGCCTAGGTACCTTATTTTACGTTACGTTCCGACGTCTGCACAAACCCTTAGTTTTTCGAAAACCCTAAACAGCGCTGTGCAACACCTGTTGCACGACAGAAAAACCGTTGGAAACATTTCGAAAAATCACTGAATCGTCACAAAATCACTTGTTATTGCGTGTAACTATTTCACAGTATACTAATTATTAACCATTTCACCATTTTATAACACACATTTAGATCAAAATACACAAGAAATACTTTTTAATTTAGCACCAAACGGCCGCCATCGATCACAACGGAAATAACGACTTTTTCACGGGCGAAATATTGCAACTTCGAGATTCCAAAACGAAATTACGTTTACAAAATAACGAAGCACGGT
Source organism: Xestia sexstrigata (assembly GCA_941918905.2). Classification (NCBI taxonomy): domain Eukaryota; kingdom Metazoa; phylum Arthropoda; class Insecta; order Lepidoptera; family Noctuidae; genus Xestia; species Xestia sexstrigata. The sequence continues at coordinate 18,543,786 of OW799205.2, forward strand.
TCACAAGGATAATTTTGATATATAATAGTAATATCTAGCATTAATATTAGCAGAGTACTCACGACATTTTGCTGCGCAGGTAGAATCGTGGATTCCCCGCCAGTCGTACGATGTCAAGTGAACGAGTTTCTATTTTTTTCTGAGAAAATGTCTATAGAATAGTGTGGGGTTGATCGATTCTAAAATTGAGAAATTTAGTATCGAATTGAACACAGAGTATTAAACTGTGGAGTTGACAGATTTAGACGGTTTTTAGTACAGTTTTCTGAAGGCAGGTGCAATGCGCAACAAGTGTGGCCCAGCGCGGTCTATGCATGCGCGTGGAGTGAAACAAGTGTGGTCCAACGCTGTTGAGAGGTAGCTTGCACCTAAGTTTTTAAAGTGTAAAATTACTGAAAAAGTTTCTGATAACGTTTATGTTTTGAAAGATTTGAGTAAAGGTACCGTTGGTCGTTATCATGTAAAAGATATTATTAAATTTTAATTCTGGAGAATTCTTAGACTTTGTTTTGTTATTGAGTATTTTGTTTGAAGATCCGTTTCTGTTAGAATGATGAATGATGGTTATAACGGTTCGAAGGTTATTATTATGTTAGGCAACTTCATTACAATTTATTAGATTCCAAATCAATTCTTTCTAAAACAACTTAGGTCACTTTGGTTAGTTAATAGTACACTTACTTTCCACACTTATAAAAATATTTTTCACATCGAAAGATCTTATCTTATTTTTAGTTTTTGTTTAGATTGTATGAGATCTTAATCTTACTTTTACTTTAAAGGTAACAATTTTACCTGTTTATATTTTCCTAAGATCTTATATAAACTTACACTTAGAGATTTAAAAACTTAAATTTAGTTTCAAGTTTTTTTTAATCTTCCTTTTTTTAGATTAAAGTCATTCTATTTCTCACATAGTTTTAAATAGTTATTGATTTTTAAATCTACTTTTTTGCTGTTCTACAGTATATTTTTCATTCTTATTCAAGTTTTCCTTGAATTAAATACTTGGATTTGACTTTGTTAGTAACGCGTTCCTCCTGGACTTTGTTTTTTGGGGTCATTCTATAACTTTTGTTATGGAATGCCTAATTATTTTTCGGATCTTGGTGTAACTTTTGACCATGATTTCGGTTTTCCTTTTTCCATTGTGCTCGGAAGTTCGGTGGTGATGAGCCGATCACAATGTGGGACTTTGACTTTTTGTCACTTTGTTTTTCTATTGCGTTCGGAAAGTTGGTGGTGATGTGCCGACCGCAATATGAATTTTTGGCTTTCGCCTTTTGTTATTGCGGTTCCTCTTTGGAAATCTCAATATTTTTTTTTGCTTCTGTGCTCGGAAGATTGGTGGAGTTATGCCGATCACAGAATGCATGTTTTTTTTTGCTATTGTGCTCGGAAATTCGGTGGTGAGGTGCCGATCACAATATGCTTTTCTTGTTGCAGGTCGCCCCTGTAACAAGAATCTCTAGTTAGATTCTACTAACTATTTTTTTGTTCCGGGGATTCTTTGCCCTTGGACTGCCTCACCTGCCCTTGGTAGGACAGGCCACCTTAATGTTTGGATTGAGTCCTTCCACTCTATCCAAAATTTTCGTTTGGGGATTGAAGTTTTTGGATTGGTTGTCGTAGAGTTAGTCAGTGGCAATAAAGCCTAACTGCACTCGTTGAGATAGGAGAGTTAGTAGCGGATGACTTGGTAGTCAGTGGCTATGTTGCCTAACTGCACTCAAGGTTATGCTATGTAGAGCTGTATAAAGTTAGTCAGTGGCGAAGGTGCTTAACTGAACTTAGGTTTGTGGCTCGGACGGAACGCAGGGCATTGTCGAGCTGTTTGAAGTCTCTCACATTTTGCACCGGTTTTCCTGATGATAATCTCCAATCATTTTGTTAAAATTTTCTAGTTTAGTTTTGACTTTTAGTCTTTAGTTTTTTTTTTGTTTTGCAAGATGGTTGAATTTAGTCAGCGGCTTTGATGCCTAGCTGCACTGTTCTAGAGTTTAGAGTTTTTCTCTTTTCGTTTTGTTTAGTGAATTTTATAACTTATATTTCTTTCTGGTTTTTTCAGATTTCGTTTTTGACTCTTTGTCATTTGCCTTTTTTTCCCCTTTTATTAATCTTTACGACTTTTCAGGTTTAATCTTTTTTACTTTTTTATGACTTTTTTATGACATTCTTAAAGTTAGTGAGTTGTCAGGATTAGTATTTTTTGTTGGGTTTTCTTTCTAATAAAAGAAAGTTCCTTTCTTTTATTTTCGGGGAGGGATGTAATGTAACGAGTCTTTTGAGATCGTTACATGCAAGCTGATATTATCTTTGACGCACGGTCGTAGTGTTGCCATTTAGTAAAAAAAAATAGTCGATTAGACAGTTAGAATTGATAAAGCGGCAACACTGATTTGATTGTCGATGACAGTTGGCTGTCAAACTTCACTTTCTGACCTTTTGACGAGACTCGATGGCGAATTTTGTGAGTCGTGCAAGAAAAATCCTGGTTTAACTCAGGAATCAAGCATGATTCTGGCCATAATTGCCGGCCACTCGTTCCCTTGTGGGCTATGTTCGTATAGTTCGTTGGATTTTGATGGCAGATGGACGTAATTGTTGCCGGAGCCTAACCCTATAATGGGTTTTGTTTGTTAAATTGGAAGAAAACGCCGGACATGGCGTTTTTTTTTTTTCCCCTACTATTAGTTTTTCTTACCAACTTTAGTTTTTCTAAATTTTCTTCATTTACATTCCCTAAATGGAATTGACACGTAGATTATGACGTCGTCGTGGATGCGAGGCGCTACACGTTGGTGATCCGAAAGGAGCCCTTTCTACTTTGGTATCATGACCAAAATTCTATCGGTATTTTTTTATTAACTTTAAAACTTAAAAAAGTGCAATATTGACTAAGATGACATGACCATTTATTTTAAGTTTACCAATAGAATAGGTTTCTTTTATTAGAAAATTTGTACCTCAACGCTACCTACGGGTAATAAAATAGACCTTTAAATTTATGGTTGATTTTTATTGATGCCCCCCGCTTGAAGATTAAAAGTACCAGCTTCCGCAGGTGAGTTTATCCAAGGCATAGTTTTAGTTATCATGTAGTGTGCGCCTGGCGCCCGAACTTTCTTAAATTTTATCTCTTGTGCTCCACACACATGTGTTATAATATTCATTTTTAGTATTGATATCCTCCGGGATCATCTCACCCTTTTATTTTTTTATTACAACACATGAAGTAGATTTGGACACTGAGTACGCAAGTATCATAAAAAAAGTCAGAAAGCTGGTCAAACTTTTTAAGAATTCACCCACAAAAACGATCTCCTGCAAGTTTACATTAATCAAGAATTTGACAAAAACCTACAGCTACATCTTGATTGCAAGACTCGGTGGTCCAGCCTTGCTGACATGATATCGACATTCAATAAAGTCAAACTATGTGTAAGTAAGGCTTTAATTGACTTGGGTCTTGATACCGATTCAGAATACTCTTTGAGTGCAGAAGAGTGTACAGTTTTGACGAACTTAGAGCGAATTTTCGAGCCTGTCAAACTCGCCGTTGAAGTCTTATGTCACCGAGATTCTGACTTAGTTACTGCTGAAACTACTTTGAGGTTCGTGATACGCGAATTGGAAGAACAGTCGACGCCACTGGCAAAAAAGCTGGCCGAATCCTTAAGAATCCGTATATCTGAGCGCCGCACATGTTTGACATCAGTATGGCTATATTTAAGAAACTTTACCCAATACGAAAATGATTTGGAAGAGTATGCGCAAGATGAAACATTCATTATTTCCCCGAAGACCACTATCCGTAAAGAAACTAAAAAACTTATAGAAAGATTGCACTGCAAAACACAGTACAATTATAACTCACAGACGCAGGATGTCGATGTTGTTGCACCGGTTGCACAAGAGGACGATGAAGGCTTCGATATTGAAGACACTACAATGCTTCTTTCTGCCGTCTCCGCGGAAAAAAATATCACACTTCATGAAAAGCTGCAAAAATCGCTGAAAGCACTGAAACAGCCCACTGCTCGCTCAACAAATTCTACAACAAATACTTTAGACATTTTAATAAAAAAAGAAATGAATTTGTACGAAGCTGGTGGAGTACGAGGAGAACTTTTAAACTTCGTACATAACTGCCTCTCAACTGTGGTTCCCACAAGTGTTGAGGCAGAACGAGCTTTTTCAGCAGCAGGGTATTTGGCATGCAAAATCAGAAGTCGTCTGTCAGATGATACTCTCGACATGATGTGTTTTTTGAGAAGCCATTTTCAGACAAACTAACTTGCCTTTCCGTACCTTGATAACTTCATCTGACTTCTACTTTAAACTTTTTTTATTTGATTAATACGATCTCACAACATTTATTTAACAACTTTTGAAGTTAAGTTGTTGTTTTGTTGTATTTATTTACCATAAGTAATGTTCCTATTACTCTTAATTATTGAAACTAAAGTAATAATTTACAAAGGACTAAATATAGATAATTATTGTTTTGTTACCAACATTGTAAGAATTTGAACTGATTAGCTACAGTAGGTATAATAATTATATACATAAACAAATGTTATTAGAGTTAGAGACAAAATAATAAGTACTCTGTTGATTTTTAAAATAAAACTTACATTATTTTTATAACTAAGCAACGCATTTTCTATTTAATTACATATCATGTCAATTACTAGTTCTTAAAACAAGCATTTGCATATGTTTTAATTGCGATTCTCTCAATCTCGCGAGATCCCGTACTTTGCGAGATCTCGCGAGACTGGGTTTTGAGTCTCGCGAGATCTCGCTAGGCGGAAATCTCGTACGAGATTGCATTCCCTAATGGCAGTAGTGTGGAGTAATGATAAAATAATGCAACTAATAGAATTATTTCAATCAAAACCATTATTATGGGATTCTTCTATAAAAGAATACAAAGAAAGAAACAAAAAGAACGATGCATTCGAAGAAATTTCTCAAGCCCTAAATATCCCCAAAAAAGATGTGGAAACTAAAATACATGTACTGCGTACTCAATTTACTAGAGAGAAAAAAAGTTGTCGGCAAAAAAAACTACAGGCAGCGGCGCAATAGAAAAATGTAAATGGATTTATTACGAGCCATTGGAATTTTTGATATTTGGTGCAACTACTTCTGGTGAAACGGATACTATGAATAAAACAGTAAGTTGTTTTTGTATATAATTTTTATTGTACTATTGTCTGTAAAATTATTACAATTACGCTACATTATTTTGCCATGGAACACTTCCCTCTGGAGTTATAAAGTAATCGGCAAACTGTTCTCTAATACAAAAAGCTGATTGTGATGCAGGCCTGCCCCGTCTTTGCAAATCAATCATAGGAAACGAACCTAGTTCCCTTCGCCATGAACCTTCTAATAGGTTACCTTCAGAGTCTTCAAAATCAAAAGTTTGTGGAGGTGTATATATGGATCTGGAAACTGTGTTACGTCTTAAGAAGTTATGTAAATATACACAAGCAATTACTACGAGTTCACAATTGGCTGGTTTTAACGGAATAGGTTTAGTGAATACACGGAACACCACACATAAAATGCCAAAAACATTTTCTATAATCCTCCTAGCTCTTGATAGTCTGTAATTGAATATACGCTTTTTGTTCCCACGTTCATGAATGCCAGGATATGGTTTCATGATGTTCTCCGTTAGCGCGAAAGCACTGTCACCTACAATAACATATGGAATTTCTGGTCCACCTTGTGTTATTGGTTCAGGACGTGGCAGTTTAAGTGAGTTTTCTAACAATGCATTATAAAACGGTGTTTCCTGAAATATTCCACTGACGGACGACCGTCCCTTAGCTCCATAATTTGCGTATATAAAGTTATAATTGCCATCTGCAATTGCCAGAAGTACCATGCTGAACTGATTTTTGTAATTGTAGTATTCACTTCCAGAATTATTTGGCGCCACAATCAAAACGTGTTTCCCATCAATGGCTCCAATGCAATGTGGAAAATTCCATCGTATTTCGAATTCACGACTTATTTGTTTCCATTCCTGCTCCGAACTTGGAACCTACAAATATAAAAAATAATAATAAGATGATAATTTACAGGTAGATGAAAACAATGCACTTGAAAGTGGTATGGAGTTAGAGCCATCTCAATCACCAAGTCTTACATCGAATGCTACAACATCTACATCTTCAAGGAAAAGAAATAAGACAGATGAATCAAGTGAAATATTAGAGGTTTTGAAAAGTGCGAAAAAAAAGATGGATGAAAAGGAGAAGAAGGATCCATTTGATATTTATGGTGAATATATTGCTGCTGAATTAAGAAGTGTTAAAGATGACCAAGCCGTGACACAGGCAAAGTACCATATTAATAATATACTGTATGAATTAAAAATGGGACGATATAATACATATGGATATCAAACGGCATCTTCTCATCCATCATCAACACCAAATAATGTCCAGGAAACAGAAATAGGGGAAATTGAGAGACAAGAAACAAATAGACTAGACGCAATACAAGACGAAACAGAAGATTCGGCTATACTAAACTTAGTTAACTATCTCAGTGATGAATCAACACACTAGCATATATCAACATATGAATCAACACAATAGCATATATTTGTGTTTTTTTTATTATTAAAATACTTGATTACACAAATAGTGTTCTTGTACCTACCTTGACATATCCTGATAGTGAGTTAATAAGTTCTTGACATACATCTGGTATGATTTTGCTAATCAATTGTTTTGATACTCTGAATGTGTATGAAGAGAACTGTATGAATCTCCAGTTGCAAGATACCGTAATGTAATAGCCAGCCTCGTTTGAGGTGAAACTGGCTGACGAATATTTGTTTCCCTTTTGGCTATTGATGGACCAATCATTTCCAGAAGATGTTCAAATCACTTTTCGACATTCTCGTAAAGTTACCAAATGATCCATCTCCCATTCTGAGGTCACTCATCAAATTTCCTCTTTGCAAAAAATAGTTTCGAATCCACCATCTTTTTCTCTTTTTTTATTAGAAATCCTATACATCAGATACAGAGAACACAACAACACTACCTCCTCGGGCAACATTTTAACGCAGACTGGCGTGTGGACAACCTGTATTGATTTAAACATAGTTGCTAGCAACATTCTCGCCGCTCACCAACAATGTTGATCAACTGTTCCTAAACAAATGTTTACCATGAATACGGGGCTTTATTTATAAACTTTTACATTTTTTACTGTTTTTCAGAAATTGTTATTAACGCTTGATTTATTTTGTTACTTGTTTAGTTTTAGATTTTTAGATTGTTTTTTTTTTTACATAATTATTAATTATGTTACTAAAATGATTGCTAGCTAGTTAAGCTATACTTAACTTACTTGCATGTCTACAAATAATGATACCTGTAGCGGACTGGGCCTGTATCACCACTGCTGGACACTGGGACTGTTTTTCGTAAAGAAAACCGGCGATGATGGTCGGTGGAAGTCTAGTTTAATAATAAGAAAACAAAAGGTATCAAAAATAAATAACATTCGAAATATAAAAAAAAACACTGTACAAAATGTACCACAAAGAATAAAGCTGTAAAAAGGTGCGTCGCGCACATTCCTCCCCCCCTTGTTAAGCACTCAGCTTGAGCAGCTTCTTCAAGGGCCTCCTCAGTGTGCCCGCCGCGGTCCTGACGTCCGCCACTCGGATCACCCCATCGCGACCCAGGTAAGTCGCTGAGATACGCCCTCTCGGCCAGGAGCCCCTCGGTAGGTTGCCGTCAGCCACCAGGACGAGATCGCCCACAGCCAACTCTGGAACATCCCCTTGCCCGGGTCTGGGAATAAGATTCGGCAAGTACTCTTTAACCCAGCGCTGCCAGAAGTGGTCCGCCAGTCTGACCGCTTTGCGCCAGCCGCTTCTTGACACCAGATCTTGTCCGTCAAGGCTGCTGGAACAGGACGCCCCGACGAAGCTGCAAGGAGAAAATGATTCGGAGTGAGCGCTGCCTCTTCGCTGCCGGGCTCTACCGAGACGTCGTCATGGGGCGGGAGTTGATGAGCCCTTCTGCTTCAGCCAGCAAGGTTCGGAGAACTTCTTCTGTCGGAGCACGTTCGGTGAGGGTCGCTCGGAGTGCTGTCTTCACACTTCTCACCAGTCGCTCCCATACTCCACCCATAAACGGAGCCGACGGAGGAATGAAGCGCCAACTGATTTTCTCCGTCGCAGCATATTCCATAGCTGCGTCCCCGTAGAGTGCACGGAGTTCTCTTCTTGCCCCAATGAAAGCGGTGCCATTGTCTGACCAGATCTCTGACGGCGTTCCTCTTAGACTTGAGTAACTCCGGAGCGATTCGTTCCGATGAACTACTCAAACACAGTGAACGCACTGAACTCGTTCAGTACTGTGCGGAATTATCGTTCCACAGTTCACCGGCTCATTATAATCCCGCGTCTCTAGTCTAAGCCCGCGTCAGTGTGTGTAGGTAGGAACGAGAGCCCTTTGTTGTATACGTCACGTCACCAACTCAACTCACCACATGCACTTAGCAAGATCTGATTCGTTATCGCATTTACACACACTGACAATTATTGTTTAGCTTTCTAAGGGGCAACGCAAATAGAAGACGGCGAGACGAAGGTACGGTACAGACACGGCGCAGATACGGTGCAGGCGCGATATCTGCGCAAACAGACGCGGGGACGGTACGGCACAGAGTATTATTATACAAGGTGCTATTTAGTGGAAATAACATTTAATACACCTCCTTTCGGTTTTTTTTCGAATACTAATTCCCTCCTTTTGTATCATTATAATTCCTATGTACAGTCGAGAGCACATCAAGTGTAACATTGCGCTACGAAAGCCGCCACTATTACAAGTGCAATAAAGGCGTGCTCAAGGTCAAACTGTATAGCTTGATGTGCTGTCGACTGTACTTATGTTTGCAATATGTAACCGCTATGTTTGCTATTTAACTACTTTAAAATACGAATAACATCGAAATACATAAATCAAATCATAATAAGTTAAATTACATCGGATTTTCATTAAAATCATGGATTAAGGCTGATTTACATTGATACAGTAGCTGGCGCCAGCTACTGTATCAATGTAAATCAGCCTTTAAATATCCATATGGACGAAAATTTTAACAGTTTAAAATATATCGCTACGTATCTTTGTTCATACTGTATATAATGCGAGACGCCGCTTGCGCCTACATCTGCTGGCGACGTGGCGGGGGGCGAGGAGCGGCGTGCCTGCGCCGTCCGCTTGCCGCCTTCAGTCACGAACAAAAGATAACGCAAGACGCACGTCGCTTCGTATACAGGATGCGTGACGATATTGAGTTTAATATTGAGTTTTGCGAGTTAATTGAGCAATACCCGAATATCTATGACTACACTAAGACAGGGTACAGTAACAGAAATGTGCAAGACAAAATATGGCAAGAAATAGCAATAAAAGTCGGTGCAACAGGTATGTATTTTATTTAAATTTTAAACATTATGTCTAGTCTGAAACGGAATCGGAGATCGTTGTGTTAGATATGTTGTAAGATATTCCCTGATATGGTAGGGATTTTCTCCCATTAATCGCATGTTAATGTTTGCTCCTATCAAATTATTTCTAAACCGTGGATTTGATTTTTTACCATCACATGTGCGAATTACGTTATGCAACACACACATTGCTTTTATAATATTATCAACATATTCTGGTTTGCAGCAAATAGGCGTGTAAAGTCCACCGAACTTTGACGCTAACATACCATAGGCACATTCTACTGACTTACGTGCCCTTGACAACCTGTTATTATAAGCTCTTCTCTCATTAGTCAATTGATTTCGACCATATGGTCTCATAATATTTCTTTTTAGTGGAAAAGCTTCATCTGCCACAAAATAAAAGGGCACATTCTGTGTTTCTCCAGGCAAAGGTGTAGGGTTCGGTAAATCGAGATCGCCTAGATCCATAGCTTGTCCAAAAGAGCTAACTTGTAATACTCGCCCATCACTATTTCGGCCGTATTCACCAACATCTATAGTTAAAAAGAAACCATCTGCATCTACAACTGCTAACAATACAATAGAGAAATATCCCTTATAATTTATGAAAGTCGAACCCGAGTTGATGGGCGCTGTAATTCTAATATGCTTTCCATCTAAACTCCCAACACAATTCGGTAAATTCCAGAGAGTGTAAAACCGTTCAGCAACTTCTACCCATTTTTGTCGTGTAGGTACAGGCATATATTCCGGCTGTAGGCATTCCCACAAAACGCTAGAGGTTTCATGCACAATTTGCCGGACGGTACTGCCTCCTCTCAATACATATCCAGAAAGTGATGTAAACGAACAGCCATCTGAGTAGTATCTGTAACAAAAATAAAATAGCAATAAGTATGTAACATTTGTGTGTTTAGATTGAGGTGCCACTTTTCGCATCGTAAAGTGGCTAATGGAGTTATTTAGTAGTAGTTTAGAAAATTTTGTAGAACGGATATTGGATTTTGTATTAGAATACTTCAAAAGTTAAATGAATATAAAGGTGGCACCTCAATCTAACTGTTTGCATTGAGGTGCCACTCAGAACTGGGAAAATTATGGATGAAATTTTATCAAAATTTTGTATTATTTTGTAGTACTCCAGAATTCTGGAGTACTACGAAATTTTGATGAAAACTCATCCATAATATTCCCAGTTCTGAGTGGCACCTCAATGCAAACAGTTAGATTGAGGTGCCACCTTTATATTCATTTAACTTTTGAAGTATTCTAATACAAAATCCAATATCCGTTCTACAAAATTTTCTAAACTACTACTAAATAACTCCATTAGCCACTTTACGATGCGAAAAGTGGCACCTCAATCTAAACACACATTGTAACTAATCTCCTTAAATATTTTTCAGCCCAAGAATGTAAAGAACGGTGGAAGAATATTCGATGTAGTTACAGCAAAAACAAGAAAAGGCTAGATTTGCCATCTGGATCAGGTGCAAAGACGATTAAAGAGTACTACCTTTCACCACATCTACATTTTTTAGACAATTACTTGAAGTCCCGACCAACCAAAAGCAATCTAAGCAAATATGATTGCACAGACGGTAATGATAGTGAAGAAGTCGATGAGACACTGTTTACTGGTCAACTAGCTTCTGAAAACACAAATTCGGATTCCATCTCCAATCAATCCACGCCAACACCGCCACTGCTACCACTATTAAATAAATCTAGGGCAATCTCTTTAAAAGATGTTAATAAATCAGCACATGAATATTTCAGTCAAAGAGCATTACAAATGAAGACCATACATAGAGCTGAGCCTGAAACAGACAGCGATCTAGCTTTTTTTCAAAGCATGCTTCCAGATATGAAATCAATGACACCAGCCCAAAAACGAAGATTTAAAATGGGCGTTCTCAATTTATCAGAGCAAATTTTAAATGACCCAGTACCTAGTTATCCTAGGACACAGCCGTATTATCCACGAACACCTTCTCGAGAGACAGATTATGATCCTAATGAAGGTGCAACCCAGCAGACTCTTACATCCAGAGCTAATACAAGTCCAGCACCTTCGTTTACCTCGACTCAGCAGACAGCTAAACATACTGCAGCAGCTAACAAAAATCCGGAAACTCAGCTGACTTTGATATCCGGAGAGTATATAAATCCAGCACCACCGGCGGCAGTGGCTGTAATTGAACAAATAGCTGGGCCTTCAAGACACCGAACTTATGATGAGAAAGCTTATTATCAACTCAGCATTTCAGAATATCAGCAAACGCGGACACCGGGAGCTTATGAAAGAGCACAATCCTTAGCACCTCCGGCAACTCCAACTACATTATGTTTGCCAATATTTTCACCAATAACTCCAGCTACACCTCACCCGAATCCAGAGACATCTATCCAATCTCATGAAGACGAAATAAGTGATTTTAATGAGAACTATCCAATGCCTTGAACTTTATTTATAAATGGCTCTTAGTGCGACAGCTAGCTTGAGTAGTCATGTGCTGTCCCTGTCCGCATGCGCTGATTCTGTATTGTGAGATAAGGACAGCACATGATGACAGCTTGACAGATACTCAAATTAGCTGTAACACTGAGAGCAAATTATAAATACTAATTGTAGCAAAGATGCTAAACCAAAAACATTTTCAATGAATATTATCTTTTGATTTGTCAATAAAAGTTTGATCTGTAAAAAATAGTTTCACTTACCTTAAAGTTATTAGTAGCCTTTCTTCAGGGCTGATTGGTTTTCTCCCATTTGTAACTTGCTTCCGAAATCCTTCTCTTACTTTTGACAATACGATATGGTAACATTCCAGTGACATTTTATAAACTGTGCGAAAACGATCAGGATATTCATATAATGTTTCCATTATTTTATAGTACCTGTGCTCTTCTGCATTTCTCCACACTGGATGTATCCAATACCTTCTTGGTCTTTGCTGTAAATTAATAATCTGTAGCAAAGCCAGTGCATCTTCATCTTCGTCTGAAGAGGAATACATGTCTTATCCCGTCAATATCACGCTCTATAATGACTTAACTTGCCGTATCGTCCCCGTCTGTTTGCGCAGATATCGCGCCTGCACCGTATCTGCGCCGTGTCTGTACCGTACCTTCGTCTCGCCGTCTTCTATTTGCGTTGCCCCTTAGTATTCGATATTTTAGAAACGTTAACTATTTTGGTCTCTATTTCATAAAGCAATAAGTTTATTTTAGATCGACATTCTATTTTATGCAACTTTGTTTACGTTAAGAGGTCGTATTTTTTAAATTGGTTAGAGAGTCGAATTGCGTTGAGTGAGTGACATCTTCCTATTGTGCCTACTTTTTGTTTTTTTTTTTTAAATATAATGACTTCTAAACGTAAACGTAGTGATATTTGGGGACATTTTAAGGAAACAGAACCAAAAAAAGCAACATGTGATTATTGCAGTGCAAAATTAAGTATTACGTCTGGAAATACAAGTAATTTGTCGCGCCATATGACCAGGAAACATCCTACAATACCTATCGTTTTGGAACGGCAAGTTGAAATAAATACTTCAAGATCTAATACTGACCCATCAACTTCTGCTGACCAACAACAAACATCGCAACAAACATCGCAACAACCATCGCAACAAAATACACACATCAAAAATGTCTAGGGATCAAGCATTTTTATGCGGATTTCTTGAGATTGAGATGTGGCTTTGTAATAAATTTATGATTTTATAAATTTATATGGATCCTTTTTGGTGCATTTCATAATTTGAATCAGGAACTCTCAATCAAATTCGAGTAAAAGATGAAAATAAGCTGTCAATATTTTCCCTATAAAAACATACAACGCATTGAAGACATTATTAGTGCTACTGTTTCCCTACTACTGATTAAAACCAACGTTATTATGGAGCGGCGACGTCATTTAAGCAGGGAAGAAATGCTCAGAGCCGTGGGAATGATAGAAGCTGGTTCCCGGCAACGTACTGTAGCTTTAGCTCTGAATACAAGTCAGAGTGTTATCAGTCGACTTTGGACACGTTACCGAAGCACTGGTACCGTGGCTGAGCGCCATGGAGGACGGTATCGCTGCACCACACGGAGACAAGACCGATACATTCAAATCTTAACTCGAAGAGCTCCAACAATAACCGCCATGATGTTAGCCGTGAGGCTTCATCACTCTTCAGGGAACTTAATTAGCGACCAAACAGTCAGAAACCGCTTGCATGAAGTGAACCTTCATTCCCGAAGACCGCTACGGGTACCACCTATAGCAATGCACAATCGTAGGATTCGATATCAATGGGCTCTTGAACACAGAAATTGGGCAGAAGAACAATGGCGTTTCGTGTGCTTTTCTGATGAGTCTCGTTTTGGTATGAGACCGGATACAAGACGTATACGACACTGGAGAACCCCTGGACGCCAACAGCGATTAAAATCCTGCCAGGAAGTCCATCCTTATAGTGGTGGAACCATCATGGTATGGGCGGGTATTTGGATCGGCGGAAGAACTGAGTTGATTTGGATCAGAGGCAACCTCAACGCTCAAATTTATGCTGAGACGATTGTATCAGACGTCATCGTTCCTCTACAAGTGCAAATCGGTCCCTTATTTCAGTTAATGCATGATAATGCACGACCGCACACCGCAAGAGTTGTAAGACAGACTCTCGCCGCAGCTAACATCAATGTCCTGCCCTGGCCTGCTCAGTCGCCAGACTTGAACCCGATTGAGCATGCATGGGATATGCTACAGAGAAGAGCTCTGCCGAATATGGAGGGTATCCAGTCGCAAGAAGACCTTTTTTTGTTGTTGCAACGAACATGGGCGGCCATTCCACAGCGTGATTTGGATGAACTCATTTTGAGTATGCCAAACCGATGTTCTTGTGTTGTTAGTGTTCGCGGTAGAAACACGGATTATTAATTGTTTAAGTTACCCAATAAAATTTTAAAGAAAACTGTTATTTCAGTCTTTTTTTCGAACTTTAATGTTAGTGGTTCAAATGTCAAAAATCCCTTTATTAGGAAAATGGCAAATTTCTTTATTAATGCAAAGGTGACTTGGTTTATCGTTACTGTGACAAACGAAAACACTTTATTTGATGAATCCTTAAAGAAAATTTTAATTAATATCAATCAGGAGAAAAGTTATTGCAAAAATATATGTTGATCCCTAGATACTTTTGATGTGTGTATTACTGATTTTATCATCAGAAAAAGACCTATTTCCGTACAAAGATCGCAGGTTATAGATAAGCAATTGGTAAAGTGGATATCGAAAGGCCAACATTCTCTACGTGTCGTTGACGAACCAGAGTTTAAAATATTATTACAAATGGTGTCTCAAACTCCAGGCTACAGTTTACCTGCTAGGAAAACGCTCTCGAAAAGTTTGATTCCAAAAAATTATAATGAGACCGTAGAGTTGATGAAGAGCAAGCTTGCCTTTGCCAAAGCAGTTTCTGTAACAACTGATGGTTGGACATCAGACTACACAAAAGATAGTTACATTGCAGTGACAGCCCACTATTTAAATGAAGATATGGAGCTGTCTTTATATCTGTTAGAATGTGTACAATATGGAGACAGACACACTAGTGAAAACTTATCTGTATTTTTGAAAGATTGTTTTCGGCGCTGGGACATAGATTATAAAGTAAGTGCACTTAAGTGCAGTGGTGTCGGATAATGCGGCAAACATAACTGCCGCAATACGTTTAGGTGGGTGGAGCCATGTTGGATGTTTCGCACACCAAATCAATCTAGTTGTTAGGAAAGGTTTAGGAGAGATCTTACCTATAATTGAAAAAGTTAAAAAAATTGTTGAATTTTATAAAAGGAGCACTGTAGCAAAAATTTTTTAGTTTAATAAAAATTAAGGAAGCCGTTGTCTCAGCGACATTTTCGCTAAGGAGCGACTTATTAATAAATTCTGAAGAATTTGTAAGTATTGAACAAATATTGCCAATTTTAAAACGATTCAATGACATAACAACAGAAATTTCTGCTGAGAAAGCAGTTACTTTATCTAAGGTTATTGTTTACTGCAAAATTATGATAAACCACATTACAAAACATCATGCACCTCCAGTAATTTCAACATATTTGGAACCAGTACAACAACTAATTAAAAAACTTCATGTTGAAATTTATAAGAGATTTGGTGACATCGAGTCTTCAGTTTTACACTCTGAAGCCACGGTTCTTGATCCCAGGTTCAAAAAGATCGGATTGAACTCTATTACTAAATATGAAAACGCGGTGAGTGAAATTAGAAGAAGAACTACTGCTATCGCCAGCGTCACTGTTGCTAGTGATGATAATGTTTCCCAATCCTGTCACCCCGTTAATATCACCGAAGTAAATGATGATCTTTGGTCCGAAATCGATAAAGAAATTAAGAAAACGGTACCACAAAACTCTACAGCTCAAGCCAGTATTGAAGTGGACCGATATTTGAAAGAAGATTTAATACCTCGAAAATCAGATCCATTGAAATGGTGGTACGACCGCAGAAATGTCTATCCGAATTTGTACCAACATATGTTAAAAAGACTATGTATACCCGCTACCTCCGTGCCATGCGAAAGAATCTTTTCAAAGGCTGGCGATATTTTAAGAGCACGTCGTTCATTGTTGAAGCCTGAAAAGGTATCACAATTGCTGTGTTTGCATGAAAACATGTGATTAGAGAAGACATAAAAAAAAGAAGCCTGAAAACAAAAATAATGTAATTAGAGTTGATTTTTAAATACGCTTTTTAAAATTAAAAGTAGGTTTAATATTAATTCATATTAAACATGTGATTAGAGAAGACAAAAAAACCAAAACACAAAAAAAAATAAAAAATTGTAAATAGAGTCGATTTTTAAATACGCCTTTTAAAGTGAAAAGTAGGTTTAATATTAATTCTAGGCTTGAGTAACTTCGGACACAGTTATATCTTCGGATATGTGTCTCACTTTGGATATGAATCGTTCATTCCCTTTCTAACAAATAAATATATCCTCTATATCAGCCACAGATAACAGCTATGCTGCCCGTCCACGTCCAAGTTTCGTTCATTCGTTCGTAACTAAGAGAGCGAGAGCGTAATACAACGCAAGCTAGTGAGCGAAAGAGAAAGGACGATTAGGTTTGTTCATCGTTCGCGAGGTCGTCTGTTCTATTCTATACGCAGGCAGCGAGAGTAGCGCTTGATAAAAAAATATATTACTAGACGTCGTTTTTTATTGTTTTCGCTTGAAACGAGACGCGCACGCGCATGCGTAAATCTATGTAAACAAAAACGAACTTGACGTGACAGGTAGCAAGTTTATTAGCGCGCGCGAATAATTTAATTTGTCTGCATCAAAGTTTTAAATAATCTTTTAAATAATAGATAATAACTAAATTGTTGAACATTAAAGTGTGTATGAGTGAGTAACAGTGCGGTGTTGCGACTTTATTGTTCAAATATGGCGATGAGGAGAAAAACAAGTCTGATTTGGAATCATTTCTCTCAAAATGATAATAAGGAGGCGAAATGCAATTATTGCTCGTCCATTATAGCTATAGCGGGTGGTAATACCGGAAACTTGACACGGCATTTAAAAAGGAAGCATCCTACCATTTCAGTATCGCCAATAGTACGAGAGCCGGTAGCGACGACGAGTGAAACTTCGCTAACTGCTATTGTAAATCCAACTGTTGCATCATCACAAGACAATCAAGGTATTTTATTATCGTTGCCATTGCCTTCGTCTTCGAGTGGACAAAATTTAATGACTGACTATGTTCAAAACACTAAACCACTCCCGCCCCAAAAAGCAAAAGAATTGGATGAGCAGTTAATAAGACTGATTGCCAAAGAATATCACCCTTTTAGTATCGTGGAAGGACCTGAATTTAGAAAGTTTATTTACATGTTAAATCCTAGATATCTCCCTCCGACACGAAAAACTTTGGCTAATGTACTTTTGCCTCAACTCTACGCAAAAGTACATCACGAAGTAGAGCAGCTAACAGATGCAGCATTAGCTGTATGTCTCACTACAGACGCGTGGTCATCAATAAACAACGAAAGTTTTATTGCAATAACTGCTCATTATATAGATACCAATGCTAATATGCGTTCCAATTTACTATGTTGCATACAATATGATGAACGACATACGAGCGAAAATTTGTGCGAATTTTTGAAGTTAGAGATGGAGAAATGGAAAATTTCAAATTAAGTAACAGCTATCGTCAGCGATAACGCTAACAATATTGTTGCAGCCGTTCAGAGTGGTGGTTGGCGACATATTGGTTGCTTCGCGCATTCATTGAACCTAGTAGTGCAGGTTGGCATTTCAGAAATTAAACGTTGAAAACGTATTGTAAGTATGTAGGTAAGTATCAACACCCGTGTAAATGTAACGGAGCGCAGCGATCTATCTGCCAGCGACTAAATGCACACATTTTGTTCGATACCTAAATCATTACATATATTTATTGTAGATCTTGTTTTTAGGTAATGAATACTGCTTTCCTTTGGTGGGTTGAAGTTATAGAATTCCTCCAGAGGTCGTAGATACACCTGTCTAAAAACTACTTTAAGTATTTTGTACTTGGTTATACCACTGTATGGGGAAATTGAATTCTTTAATATCTTTTTAATGACACACCGATTGAATCTGTAACTTGGCGACTAATTTCGACTAATTAGCGAGTAAATATGGGAGAAAACAGATCTTCGCTAGGTGCCCTAGTTTTTGAAATATAAATGTGGCCCTGCTGGGGTAAGCTCTCTCCAGCAGGGCCACCTATAAACCCTTATATCTTTTGAACCAGTGACCGACCAATTCTGATATTTGGCGACTAATTTCGACTAATTAGCGAGTAAATATGGGAGAAAACAGATCTTCGCTAGGTGCCCTAGTTTTTCAGATATTAATGTGGCTCTGCTGGGGTAAGCTCTCTCCAGCAGGGCCACCTAAGAACCCTTATATCTTTTGAACCAGTGACCGACCAATTCTGATATTTGGCGACTAATTTCAACTAATTGGCGACTAAATTTTTGTGTTATCAAAATTAAAATCCCTGATGGTGGCTCTGCCAGTGACAGCCACACTTTAAATACCACCTTTGCTAACGTACTACGATTAAAATTTCGTACGTTGTACCTACTTATTTCTTTAATTGTTTTTGGCTCGTACAAATAAACATTAACGTAAAAAATTTGCATGATTCGAAAGTAGTAATTATGTATTAACACATTGAACGCCGTGGTACCCTGTGAATCCAAAACACTAACTGCAGATACAGTGTTTTAAATTAACAACGTTCATTCGATTTCTTTTAGCCTCTTACATGTTATGGCATTCATAGTTTTTTGACTTTGTATGAAAAGTACTGAGATATAGCAATACAAATTACACTGTATTTACTTGAAACTATAGGTCTAAAATGGAAAAACACGGCAATTAAAGATACAGTGTATTGCCAAAATAATCTTCGCGCGTTCAAGATACAGTGTTTTGTCAAAACAAAGTAGAAGGGCTAGCGCGACGCGGGCGCGCCAATCATAGCGAGGTAAGGCTATCGATTTGAATTTTATTGGTCGATCTGGCAAAGAACAACGGCGGCGGGAAAGTACCAGCTGATTGATGTGCGGTTGACAAATTGCTTACGCGCCGTACCGTGATTGACGATTTTCGTTTGTTTTGCGTGTAATAAGTGAATTAATGTGATTATAAGTTGTAATAATGAGTGGTTATCGTAATAAATTAATGATAAAGTTATCCCAAAACAATGTGCAATATTATAATAACTCTAATTGTGCTACAATGGCGTCTGAACTAAACATTGATATGCAACAAGAAGAAGGTACAAACATGGATACTCCAAGTCTCTGTGTACCTTATGATGACCGTATGGACTCAAGTATAGACTCTTGTGTTATTAGTCCTTTAATCCCATTAAATGTATCTGAGTAATATCCAAGCTTGTGTGAAGAAATGGGTGAAGGGAACTACACTGAATTATTAGACGTCGTTACGTCTTCAATTTCGCAGGAATGTTTTCAAACCTTAGAATCGGTTTCCAATAATTTAGACAGTCATTCTGAATTACAAGCAAGTCATGATTTGGTCAAAATCACTACAAATGCCATTATTGAGCATCAACCACTATGCCAAAATACGGACATGCTTGTCCCTATTACTAATATCAGACAACCTTGTGCAACTAGTAACATTGACTGGGACGAAATTGCACCGATGGCTGAAGATAGTTGTGTGCATTCAACGAAACGCAATATTACGAGTATCGACAAGCCAAATGAAAAAGAAAACCAAGAACATATATTACAGCCAAAAAAAGCGAAGAGATTGAGAGACCCGAAAGATATTTTAGCAAATATAAAAAAGAAGCACCCAATAAAACCACCTTGTAGTAATAACTGTAAGAAGTCATGTACTGAACACGTAGATGAATCGAAAAGAGAAGAAATATATGAACAATTTTGGAGCATGGACAGACAAAGACGTCGCGATTTCTTGTCTAGACAGGTGGAAAAGTTACCGACTGCTATCAAAACTGCTGGTTCTAATTCAAGAAGACATAACACATTAGTCTGGACACTCAATGGAAAAAAAGTGTGTAAGAAGTTTTTCCTCAACACATTGGGCTATACAAATGACGAAGCTGTACAAGCGGTTTTGAAAGCGAATTTCATGTCTCGAAATCAAGATCCAAAAATAGGAGCTGCGCAGGATCCTCGAGGGCGTCATCCATCGTCGACAGCATTTTCCACGTGTTATCAAGAAAAAATTAAGGATTTCATCTTAAAATATAAACCCGTTCATTCTCACTACAACATTCAACATGCTCCTAATCGCCGTTATCTTCCAGTAGGTATTACCTTTTCCTCTATTTTTAGTGATTTTACAACTTATTGTGAAGAAGAATCAATGAAAAAGTGTAGTTGGAGGCATTTTCATAAGATGATAAAAAAAATGAACATTTCCACTGCAGAGCCAGTACATGACATATGCACGAAATGCAAAAATCACGAAATGGCACATAAGTCAGTGCCACTTCCATGTAATTGTGTGGAGTGTATTGATTTGGCTCAGCATTTGGAGAATAAAAGGAACTCTAGAAGAAACTTAAAATTGGTGGAAGAAAAGTGCGAAAAGAGCGGAGGGAAAGAGTCGATTTACACAGTGGACATGCAAAAGGCGATACAAATGCCATTACTTACTACAAAAGAATTTTATTTCTCCCGTAAACTCGTGCTTTTTAATGAAACTTTTGTACCACCAGGAAAAAACAAGACGGCGGTATGTATTCTTTGGCATGAAGGTGAAAGTGGCAGAAAAGCTTATAATGTGGCTACGACTTATGCTTTTTTTCTAAGAAATTACTGTCGTGATCAAAAACATGTTTACTTTTTCCTTGATAACTGCAACGCACAGAACAAGAACAAAGTCCTTATCTCAGCTTTAGTACGTTTAATTAATGACAATATGACAGAAATTGAAACAGTGACGCTGGAGTATTTTGAAAGTGGCCACACGTTCATGGCTGCAGACACTGTGCATGCAGCTATTACCAAAAAATTTAAAAAGACTGGGGAAATTTACGACTTTGACGATTTTGTACACAACATAAAGACGTCGCGAAAAAATATGGAAGTTGCTGTTCTTAGTCACAAAGATATGATCGTGTTTTCGAATGATTCGAAGTCAGCATTCCCTAAAGGTTTTAACATTCATAACCTGAAATTCATAGAATTTAGAAGGGGGCATCTTTCCATGTTTGCCAAGAATGATTATGATGGAGATTATAAAGAAATACGTTTCTTGAAAAGAAAGGATGAGCAAAAACTATCCAATGAAATTGCAATTAGTAAAACCGATTTACTCCATTCATTAGCTAGAGAAGGTGCAGCCAGGGGCATAAGTGAAATAAAAAAAAAAGAATTGTTACTGCTGTGCAAGTCTATGCCTTCAACAAGGTCAGTATTTTATAATAATCTTGTGGTATCATCTGAGCCGGACCTTGACGAACACAATGATGATGAACCAAACTAGCTGATGTTCCAGTGGAACTGACTTTATGAAGGTTTATTTCAATTTAATGTTTAATTTTTCAATTTAGTTTTTCTTAACGCTAAGCTTAGCTTAAACACTATCTTTTAATTACTGTATGACTGACTTCGTAAAAGTTAATTGTAATTAATAGGTACAGTCAGCAACAAAAGTCGATTAACAATGTTGCTTTTTTATATCATTTAAACAGACACTAAACACATAATGTACTGGCTTTCAGAATTTCAGGCAATAGCTAAGGGTTTATTTTATTTTAATTTTATATTCATTGCGTTTTACTTTTAATATTGTACCTAATAATTAGGATTTAAAAATCATAAATGTTAATCGACTTTTGTTGCTGACTGTACCTTAATTTTAAGTATTACCACTGATTTTGTTCCTATATGAAACTGTGAGACTGATTCTGTTTTTATAATATTTTCAAATGTTAATTTTGTAATTTTATTTGAGTATAAAGTAATAAATATGATGCTGTAGGATTTATTTGATTTTTCTTATGTTTAACTTTTATGGCAAAATACACACATCAAAAGTATCTAGGGATCAACATATATTTTTGCAATAACTTTTCTCCTGATTGATATTAATTAAAATTTTCTTTAAGGATTCATCAAATAAAGTGTTTTCGTTTGTCACAGTAACGATAAACCAAGTCACCTTTGCATTAATAAAGAAATTTGCCATTTTCCTAATAAAGGGATTTTTGACATTTGAACCACTAACATTAAAGTTCGAAAAAAAGACTGAAATAACAGTTTTCTTTAAAATTTTATTGGGTAACTTAAACAATTAATAATCCGTGTTTCTACCGCGAACACTAACAACACTAACAACACAAGAACATCGGTTTGGCATACTCAAAATGAGTTCATCCAAATCACGCTGTGGAATGGCCGCCCATGTTCGTTGCAACAACAAAAAAGGTCTTCTTGCGACTGGATACCCTCCATATTCGGCAGAGCTCTTCTCTGTAGCATATCCCATGCATGCTCAATCGGGTTCAAGTCTGGCGACTGAGCAGGCCAGGGCAGGACATTGATGTTAGCTGCGGCGAGAGTCTGTCTTACAACTCTTGCGGTGTGCGGTCGTGCATTATCATGCATTAACTGAAATAAGGGACCGATTTGCACTTGTAGAGGAACGATGACGTCTGATACAATCGTCTCAGCATAAATTTGAGCGTTGAGGTTGCCTCTGATCCAAATCAACTCAGTTCTTCCGCCGATCCAAATACCCGCCCATACCATGATGGTTCCACCACTATGGATGGACTTCCTGGCAGGATTTTAATCGCTGTTGGCGTCCAGGGGTTCTCCAGTGTCGTATACGTCTTGTATCCGGTCTCATACCAAAACGAGACTCATCAGAAAAGCACACGAAACGCCATTGTTCTTCTGCCCAATTTCTGTGTTCAAGAGCCCATTGATATCGAATCCTACGATTGTGCATTGCTATAGGTGGTACCCGTAGCGGTCTTCGGGAATGAAGGTTCACTTCATGCAAGCGGTTTCTGACTGTTTGGTCGCTAATTAAGTTCCCTGAAGAGTGATGAAGCCTCACGGCTAACATCATGGCGGTTATTGTTGGAGCTCTTCGAGTTAAGATTTGAATGTATCGGTCTTGTCTCCGTGTGGTGCAGCGATACCGTCCTCCATGGCGCTCAGCCACGGTACCAGTGCTTCGGTAACGTGTCCAAAGTCGACTGATAACACTCTGACTTGTATTCAGAGCTAAAGCTACAGTACGTTGCCGGGAACCAGCTTCTATCATTCCCACGGCTCTGAGCATTTCTTCCCTGCTTAAATGACGTCGCCGCTCCATAATAACGTTGGTTTTAATCAGTAGTAGGGAAACAGTAGCACTAATAATGTCTTCAATGCGTTGTATGTTTTTATAGGGAAAATATTGACAGCTTATTTTCATCTTTTACTCGAATTTGATTGAGAGTTCCTGATTCAAATTATGAAATGCACCAAAAAGGATCCATATAAATTTATAAAATCATAAATTTATTACAAAGCCACATCTCAATCTCAAGAAATCCGCATAAAAATGCTTGATCCCTAGACATTTTTGATGTGTGTATAAAAGGTTTTTTACTAAAATAAACTACTTTGTTTTTTTTTTTCAATTTCTAACTCATTTTGATCTATCAGTTTACTGCATCTAATAAAAGTCCGACTATGACTATCCTTTCATACATTTCTAGGCCCTGTTTTAGGAAGTCAATACACTTCTGGTCACACCGCGTCGCTTCGTGTATCATCTACCGTGTGGCACCAACCAAAAGGTAATCAGCGTCGGATTATCCCCTACACTGAATTCCCAGGATTAGATTCACGAGTAGTAAGAGAAATGATCGATAAGACCCCGGCAGATTTCTATCATTTTTTAGTACCAGACGAAGTATTTGAAATGGTGGCCGATTGTACGAATAGCTTTGCTATAAAAAAAGTCACAGGATCGGACGCAGCATCTAAAGCTGCGCGGATTCGCCAATGGAAACCTACATCCGCAGCAGAGATAAAACGATTTTTCGGATTGATTATTTTCATGGGGGTCGTAAAATTACCCAAAATATCCTACTACTGGTCAAAAGATGCTGTACTTGGACAGAATTTTCCTCGAACAATAATGAGTCGAAACCGATTTGAGTTGCTGTTGCAAATGCTGCACTTTTCTCAACAAGATGAAGACAATAAATCTAATAGATTACACAAGATTCAGAAATTGCTCGAAGTTATGAACAGGAACTTCCAAAAAAACTACACCCCTTCCGAAGAGATCTGCATAGATGAAAGCGTGGTGCCTTTTCGCGGACGAATAATTTTTCGACAATACAATAAACAAAAAAGGCATAAATATGGTATAAAGGAGTTTAAGTTATGTACCATTCCTGGTTATACATATAAAATAAATGTATACGCAGGAAAGAATAACGATGAAGTCAAGACTACACCATTGAACGTCGTTATGTCTTTATGCAGCGATCTTCTATACAAGGGACATACGCTAGTGACCGACAACTGGTACACCAGTATAGATCTTGCCAAAAAACTTCTGGATGCAGAGACTCATCTCGTAGGCACGATTCGGAAGAACCAGTCAATGCACTGGTCTTGTACCAAAGCGTTACTGGCAAGAAAATACAAATGGCAGACTTCCGGCTGGAATTACTGAAGTCATTTTGCAGCCAACAAGATGTTCCAGTTGGAAGACCTAGAAGAATGATACACAAACTGCAACAAAAAGAAGGGCAAGCCAGAACAAGCAGGCGGGCGGGCATGTGTGAATTGTTACAAAATTAACGCAGCTACTTACGGCAGAAAGTTGGCTAAAAACAAGACTAAAAAGGTGAGAATGTTTTGTCCACAATGCCCGGAGAAACCTTTTCTTTGCATATCTTGCTTCAATGTGCTTCATAATTGACCAATTTTTTACCCGACTTCGCGACGAAGAAGACTGATTTCATTTATTCGCCAAATATTCATGACAAAGTTTAATTCAGTAGTCATTTTTTGAGTTATTTTAAGTTTTTTTCGAAGTTTGTTTAGTTTATTTTTTACTAAGTCCAAAAATAAGTGCTTGCCTAACGTATAATAAAACGGTTTTTAAATATTTTCTAATAAACCATATATTTTGTAAACCTTCTTTTATTTTAAAACCACATCTTGTATACTTAGCCAAAAAATCAACATAGTCTTTTTTATACTTAGTGTCGAAACGAGCTAGTATGCGTAAACTGTTCTCCAGGGCCGCGCCGGGCACGCTCAATGTAGTTTTGTACCGGCACTGTGTCCTCCAGCGAGAAAATTGAGTTCAAACACGAGTCCGTCGCGCGGTCACCGGTGAGCCCCACGGCCTGAACGGGTAGTATTGCTGTCGGTCACCGGTGAGCTCCACGGCCCAAACGGAACAACTACTAAAGTTGAGTCGGCGTTCAATGTGTTAAATATTTATCCTTCGAAGATCGAAAATAAACCACCCATTTACCTTGAATTTAAAAAAAATGGAGTTTGGAGGGATCAACATATAATCTAGTGCCTAACCTGGTGTTAAGTTTTCATGCTGCTCATGGGGCCTCTGACTTGGCTTTACATGCCGATAAGAAATACCTCTTAGGCATGCTGGTTTCCTCACGATGTTTTCCTTTACCGAAGCAGATGATAATTAAACAATACGCAAATATATCCGAAAAATCAGAGGTGCGAGTTTTGGGTTCGAACCCGAGACCCATGTCTTGGCAGTCTGACGGTCACACCACTAATTTATCTCCGATAATATAATATGTATCTATATCTTCTTCTTGATCAGCCCTTAATTTATGTTCTATGGCTAAGCCAACTCTCCCGCTGTTATTTTACTTGGCTACTTATCATATGGATTATGCGACACAAAATGTACGATAAAACATTGCTTTTAGATGGCACGTACACCTGAAGAAGTGGAACGTGACCTGATGACCATCTTCGGAGAGGTTCCCGGTGAGATGGAATCCAACGATTCTGACAGCGAAAGCGTCACCTCCAACGCGTCAGACAGGTATGGACCCCAAGAAATAAATATTTAATTTTATAACCGTATTCTTATTGTAGTGTTTGTTTCAAGCCTTGAACGGTTTTTTAAGTAGATGTTTTTTCTCCTTTATAGCTCTTCAGTTGCCTCCACTGACCTGTCTCCGGAAGGAGAGTGGACAGAGGAGACAGCAGTGGAAAATAATTTTCCATTTACTGGGACCCCCCAAATTAGGATCGCAGATGCCGCAAACAAAGGTCCTGTGGACTATTTTAAAGCTGTTTTTCAGCATAATTTTATTACCAGCCTAGCGGATATGACCAACATGCATGCCCAAATTTTACTATAGAAGCCTCTTAAACACAACAGCCGAATAACTAAATGGAAAAATACAAATGTGGCTGAACTGTGACATTGACATTTATAGGTTTTTTTTTTTTTGGCACCGCTAAGCTGAGTAAAATTTCTGACTATTGGAAGAAAGGAATATACGTAAAATTTAACATTAACAAATACATGTCCAGGGACAGATTTTTGTTAATTTTAAGGTGCCTTTTTTTTAATTCAACGTACGAATCTGTCATTAAATACTCAAAAATTGATTATTTATTAAATTATTTTAATGAAACTATGAAAAATTTAATTTATCCCGATAGGGAATTAAGCATAGATGAGTCGATGGTTGGTTTCAGAGGACGTTGTATTATGCGACAGTTTATTAAAAATAAAAGGCACAAATATGGTATTAAATTATATGTATTGGCCGATCCTAAGGGACTAGTCCATAAAATTCATATGTATAGAGGATCCGCAGATGTTGAAGTTGGTGGTGTAGGTCACGTGGACAAAGTTGTTTTGACACTATTAAAAGATTATTTGAACAGCGGCCATTCCGTTTACATGGACAATTTTTACAATAGTGTCCAGTTAGCAGAAATATTATTATCCAAGAAAACATATTGTACAGGAACTTTGCTTCCGAAAAGAAAAAAAAACCCAAAAGCTGTAGTTTTTAAAAAACTATTGAAAGGTGGGAATATTTATAGATATAACGGAAAAGGTGTTTGTGTCGGTAAATGGAAAGACAAGAGAGATGTGCTCACTATTTCCACTGAGCACTCATCCCAATTGGTGCCAGTGGAAAATAGGCGTGGTCGTGCGGTCAACAAACCAAATATGGTTGTCCAGTACAACAAATACATGAAAGGTGTTGATCGACACGACCAAATGTTAGCTTATTACCCCAGTGAGCACAAATCCATGCGGTGGTATAAAAAAATTGGCATTCACATCCTGCAAATGATGTTATTGAATTCCTTTTTTTTGTTTAAAAAAAGGTACAAGCAGTACTCTTTCCCTAGAGTCATATAGGGAAAAAGTACTGCTTGAACTTCTTCCCCCAATACCTGACATACTTGCGCCTCGAAAGGCAAGACACATGCCCAAAGAACTTGAGAGAAATGGCAATGGGTGTCTTAAAAGGCGCAAATGTGTCAGGTGCTGGGTAAAAAACAAAAAAAGGAAAGACACTAAAATCATTTGTATGGATTGTGATGTCGGACTCTGTCTTTCTTGCTACGGTCCACACCACGACGAAATGCCTGGATAATATTTCTGACAAAAAACATTTACCCATTGTCCACTGGACAATGGGCAAAAATGAATGGAAGCTGGTGCACCCCTCCAATAGTAATGACGTAAACGTCGTTGGATAAGTCTTTTTAACTGTTAAAACATTTACTATGACAGCTTTGTTGAAATGTTTGTCCATACTGAGTTATAGGTTAAAAGCAAAGGTGAAAATTAATAACTATGTATTAATATTGTAATATCTTGGTGTCTTGGAAAAATAACACCAATGACGTTGTTTATTAATGTATTGGGTTGCTTGTAATGGTTTGGGTTTAGTTTGGTTTTGGTTTGGTGGTTTGGTTTGGAGGTTTTATTATTAATGTATTGGTTTGGTTGTAATGGTTTGGGTTTGGTTTGGAGGTTTTATTATTAATGTATTGGGTTGGTTGAAATGGTTTGGGTTTGGTTTGGGTCTGGTTTGGGTCTTGTTTGGATTGGAGGTTTTATTATTAATGTATTGGGTTGTTAGAAATGGTTTGGGTTTGGTTTGGTTTGGTGGTTTGCTTTGGTTTGGTTTGGAGGTTTAATAATAATGTTTTAGGTTGGTTGTAATGGTTTGGGTTTGGTTTGAGTTGGAGGTTTTATTATTAATGTATTGGGTTGTTTGTAATGGTTTGGGTTTGCTTTGGTTTGGTGGTTTGCTTTGATTTGGGTTGGAGGTTTTATTATTAATGTTTTGGGTTGATAGTAATGGTTTGGGTTTTGTTTGAGTTTTGGTTTGGGTTGGAGGTTTTAGTATTAAATACATGAATAAACAACGTCATTGGTGTCATTTTTCTCAGACACAAAATATTACAATATTAATATATAGTTTTTAATTTTCACCTTTGTTTTTAACCTATAACTCATAATGGACAAACATTTCATCAAAGCTGCCACAGTTAATGTTGTTTCAGTTAAAAAGACCTATCCAACGACGTAATGTCATTACTATAGGAGAGGCGTACTAATCGGCCCATTCTCAAATCATTTTTTTTTAGTCTTTATTATAGCCTTTTATTTTTAATGTAACGTCATGTGATTTTATTTTATAAAAAATAAATATCGATGTAATTGATAACGCTGTAAATATAATTACTACTTCTATCTATTAAATGTTATGTATCTAATTATGCTTGTATGCATTGTGTAGTGTAATTTCTGAATTTTCTATTTATGTAATAAATGTTTTTAACTCTAAATATGTATTCGTTTTATTCTACTACAAACCTCCTACCAAAAAAAAAACGATCATAAAGTAACTAAGGGTCTGATATTATTGCTTTACTAGATAATTAGTAAAATCGTATACAAATAAACGGCAACACTAAGAGTTCAATTTCAAAAAGAAAAGTAAATTCAAAAGAGAAAAAAGTATAAGTAACAGGTAATGCTTGATCCAGTTGCGAATACATTACGGCCTAGTAACTTGACAAAATATTGCTACAAAAACCACTGTCGTGTGAAACAACCTTTACATCTAACGTAATAAAAACTAAATTGTTTTATGACTGTCGTAAAACTCGAAAATTTTCAAACGCACATAAGCGCCGTGCCGCACTTGGGCAAAGTGTTGAACGCCGCACTAATGCGTCCAGCCGCACTGGGTAGACTTTCTTCAACCGCACATACGCGTTCATAGCACTACACGAAATATTTATTGAACGCGCATGAGCGTTTGCCGCACCTGGTTAGTGAGCTATTTACAAAGCACCTGCAATTTTTTTGCATATAACTCAGCAGGTAATGCGTTAAGTATTACATTTGACTAAAGATACGATAATTTTAACGTATTTATTATTCTAACGTAAATTAGAGCTCAACATTGTAAATTAGTAAAACAGTTGCATGCGACTGTACATCTTGACACTAAATAGACCAAGAGCAAGGTTTAATGGTTTCAAAGAAGTTTAAGCCACTCTAACTTAATAATTAAAAACATTAAACATGTATTTAATAGAGAATTTATCTCTCTCGGTCATTTCTATGGACTTTAGACCGATAAAACTAGAAGTTACACATAACACATATTAATAGAAATATTTTTTCTTGGCAATTTTTCGTGAACTCATCGATCTCGCTCTTGGACTATACCTTAATAATTGAACTCATTCCCTCTTATTATAAAACGTGGTCTTAAAAAAAGTACCGGCTTTAGTACTAGGTTTAAACCATGAACTTGTATAAACGTTATTACAAAACGAAGTTTATCGCTAGTCCTAGAACTATCTATGATACCAAAGTTAGACCATCGTGACCCCTAGTTTAACTATGGTACTAAATTGTCAACTCGTTTTTTAACATATTTATATTGGTTTTCGTCGACTTATCTTCAAGTATTTTAGCCGACTCGGCAATACGTTGACGCAGTATAAATCCTAGAATGAACTTTGTATTAATGTAAGTAATGTGGCACAGGTACATAGTTTAGCTTATTGCATCTTGTACTGTGTATAGTTGTGTACGTAATCTAACTTGTCAGTTATCACTAACCTTTTCTTCTTAACTCCAATTTTCACCTCTTCTTTTTTTCTCTGACTGTTCCATTTTTTTTAAATTGAATGCACACACGATATCACCACAAAAAATACTGTGCCCAAAGAACAGTGCCTTTATTTGTATTATTACTCTTGAAGTGAAACCGGACAATCGGACATTTAGTTTACTAGATGTAACATAAACATTTCGATAACATTACTCGAATTACGCGCTTCGCCCAGTTCACTCCATTATACGCGCTAACTCGATAGTTGTTCCAAAACAGAACAACCAATTGTTCTGTTTTGGGACAACTATCATGCATTCAAAAAAATACACGTCGGAATATTTCAATACCTATAAATAACCAAACTTTATATTTTACCACTACAAATAACAATTTATAAAATTTTTTCTTTAAATTACGTAACAACATTTTGTAAAAAGGAACGGTGCAGAGAACCCTGAACGAATGAATGAATAGTTTAAATATTTTGTTGCTTATAATCTGTGGATAATGCTTAGACCAGGGACTATCTTTGGTACTAAGTAGTCCTTTGTTGGTCTACGATTTGTAATACGAATGAAAGAACTAACGTTAGTACCGTAACAAACCTAGACCTTTTAGTCCTGGTTTAAACCTGGTACTTATTGGAAGTTTTATAATAAGACTGATTATATCTTCTGAACTAGGACCCGATTAAATCTGTAACTTGGCGACTAATTTCGACTAATTAGCAAGTAAATATGGGAGAAAACAGATCTTCGCTAGGTGGCCTATTTTTTGAGATATTAATGTGGCTCTGCTGGGGTAGGCTCTCTCCAGAAGGGCCACCTATAAACCCTTATATCTTTTGAACCAGTGACCGACCAAATCTGATATTTGGCGACTAATTTCGACTAATTAGCGATTAAATTTTTGTGTTATCAAAATTAGAATCCCTGATGGTGGCTCTGCCAGTGTCAGCCACACGTTTTTAAAATTAAAATAGCACGAAAATGGTGTCGATTCTGTTGTGCACAAATTAAACTTAATTTAGGCTATTGCTATCTTTTTCTCTCTGATAAAACGAGAAAGAGACGGACATAATTTAGAGCTGTCAAATTTAGTTGGAACTAATATTTCTATTCAAATAGAGGGTGCACGTAAAAACATGTCGACTAAAAACACGGTGAAGCGCAAGGCATAAACTAGTTTGACATCTCTAACTTTGTTCATAGCTATAGCCGTCCTTTTCTCGCACTGCCTTCTAATAAAAGATAGCAATAGCCTTAATTAAGTTTAGTTTGTGCACAACAGAATCGACACCAATGTCTAGCTAATATAAAATGTATGTACCTATAGTTCGTTTTTTAATATTTATTTTACTCTCGTAAGTATAGATAGGAGCATTTTATATTAGCATTTTGTTAAAATATTATGCATGTGCTATGGTAGCTAAAATTATTGCAAAGGTAGGAAATGGTAGATTAATGGTATTATTTTTCATATGTGTATGACAGATATTGGAGACTTGGTCCCTTGATTTTGACGGTCACATTGATGTCATATACAATAAATATTCGATATTGCTACCATATTTTTGAACGACAGATCAAATAAATTGAGTAAAAGATATTAATAACAGTTGGTACTTACCATGTACAGCCTGAAAGATCACTATAAGATCTAAGATACACCAAAGTTCTTGCCAAACACTGAGCGCAGTACGACACACCAAATCACAAAGTATTTCAAAGTCCAAAATCACAAGCCAAGGTAATTACGAGGTATTTTCAGAGTCCAATATCACAAGCCAAAGTAATCGCGGGGAAAATCAGGGGTCCAGAAAGAAAGCAATGGTCAAAATATAAAACAAGAGAGAATATCGAAAGCACGTCTGTTCACCACGAAAGCAAAACAGAAGTGATTTAATAACACTAATTTCGGTCTCTGGGTGCGTGGGTGGCGGCGGAGTTTTTCAGCCGAAAGACGTCCACTGCAGGACAACAAAACAAAGGGTGCCGGCAGTTTTGGTTACAAAAGATTATTTCAAACATTAGTCAAATTAATATAAAAGATATTTTATACAAAACGATTCCGACGCAGCCGGAACCCCTTTTGTTTATAATATCTTTTATATCCCCGGCGCGGCACTTTATATTACCTATGTCATGAAAAGGTTTGTTGTAGAAGATATGAGTGATAAGACTCACCATCCTTGGACAAATCAATACAATATTCAACTACGAAACCAATTTCTCCACACATACTATTAGTAGTCACTAACATTTTAACATGTATATTTAAAAAAAAAAAATATTGGTAACATTATTTTGTTTTGTCATTCATTCAATCGTTCAAAATTTTAAGTTAAAGTTTAAATTGACATTGACACATTACGCCGCCAAATTTCGTGCAGCTTTGCCGTTTTTTTATTAAATTGTACTTATTATAAAAAAAATGCTGCCTTGTTCGTCGAGCCGAGCCGTTCGCCGCGTCGAATGTTGTGGGTCTGGTGCTAGCGCACCAGAAAATGATGAGTAAGTATCAACATCTGAATGAATATTTCACGTAAGCAATATTGTATTGGTACGTACTTATGTTTTTTTTTTATTTCAGACCAGTTTATGAAAATCTGGGGCCGCTGCACCAGGCCCACGACGCGGCGAGCACGCTGCGTGGGCTGCTGGCCTGGCGCCGCGTCGTATGTTGTGGGCCTGGTCCCAGTGAGTAAGTATCAACATTTGAATGAATATTTCGCTTATGCAATATTGTATTGAATAGGTACATAAATAGGTTTTTTTTATTTCAGACCAGTCAGTGAATTAAACCGGGAGGCACTGGTCCGGGCCCACGACGCGACGAGCGCTAGGCAGTGCTACGAAGCTGTAATGGTGGAGGTGGTGGAGGTATATACTGTTATTGATTGTATATTGAATTAGTGCCACAACTTTAGGTTATTATAAAAATTAAACGGAATAATAATAGTACACGCCAGTTTTAGGGTCACTCATAACGCTACGCGTACGCACATTAGACAAAAGAAATATGATTTCATTGTTTGTTTTACTTCGACAGATTATGGACGATTTTTGGGAAATTGGGGACCCGCTGCTGGTGTACCGGCCCGAGGACGAGGAGTATGTGGACATGACGTGAGTAAATACTTGCTCAACAGTTCTGCCTTCCCTTTAGGTATATCTTAGGAAGTATTTTGTATGTTCGCTATAACTTAGGACTTACAAAATAAGAAGTGGTTTCCATACATATATACATTCAGTTTAGATGAGATTGTAGTACCCAAATTTAGAATAACTGAAACAAGCAAGTCATTTCTTACAAACAGTATCCGCTCATAAAACAAGTTGCCAAAGTCAGTTACAGAACTTAACGATGAAAAGTTTAAAACCCACATCAAACATGTTGTTATCAAAAAAGCATATTACTGATAAGATTGAAGATTGGCAATAATTCCTTCAGCATATGTGGTTTCCCTGGTAAAATATTTTATTTGATTGACGGCACATACATGATCTACCAAAAACATTCAAAAATATTTGTTAGGCTTTTTTATATTTATAATTTGTATTGTAATTATAATATTTATAATTTCTTTTTTGTAGGAACGGACCTGGGCCGGCACCAGCACCACCACCTCCACCAGCACGCAGCGTGTGGCTCATGTGGCTCCATGAGAGATTTGATTATGGGGAGCCCTGGTGATCGTTCTTGTCCAAACGACTCATCAGGGCTCCCCCCAATATACTATGAACTTTTTTAATGTTTTTTTAATTTTTTGTCATAACCCTCTTTTCCATCACACTCTCACACACACACTCACTTACATGAAGGGAAGACTTTCAACAGGTAAAGCTGATAATAGGTGAATATGAAATATATAGGTGATAAACTTCATTGTTACAAAGGATTCTAATTATTTTGGTTGAGGTGTGTTGTTTTTATATATTTTTTGGCATGGAAGTCATGCTGCCAATTTTTTCGTACATTTCTTATAGGTTCGATCGGTCGAACTTAGTTCTTATAAGATTCATTGCATTTATAATATTGAATGGCCATAACTAACATGATAGTAAGTTGTCGTTTCCAAGCAAAGGGAATGTTTTTGTTCAACTTCTCAGGATTTGAAACAAATGCTAAATCCAAACAAAGCATTTAGAAACAATAGAGGCCATGAAGCTAGCTTAAAATTTTGCCGAAAATTGCCAACAAAGGGAATTGGTTTTTGTTGAACTTCTCAGGTTTTGAAACAATAGCTAAATCCAAACAAAGCATTTAGAAACAATAGAAGCCATGAAGCTAGCTTAAAATTTTGCCGAAAATTGCCAACAAAGGGAATTGGTTTTTGTTGAACTTCTCAGGTTTTGAAACATATTTTCTTTGATTCAAATTGTACGCCGACGTTCTATACCTACTTTCCTTAGTGAGACAAAAAATCAGGTCCAATCCGAGGACTGTCTAAACAACATAAGTACACTAGTTCACCGAGTTTACATAGTTCTGTTATATTAGGTGGTCAGGGTTAAAAATCTGCATCGTAGGCTGTATGAAGGTTTGACGTTGTTACAAAAGTTTTAAAAAGCTATATTGACATTTGTTTGTCACAACTTTAAAAAACTTTGTACCGTGTATACCTATAATAAACTACAAAAAATGTTTATTTTGTGGACTATAATACATATAATTGCCAAGTAAGTATTCTTTGTTGTTTTATGTATTTGTTACATCTCCGATAAACATTCTTGTATAGAAGTGTGGTATCGTAGGGCGTCTAATACCTATACGTAGAACGCTGGCTGCCGGCGCCGACCTGCCAGTGCTTATCGGCACCGGTCCGCGCAGGTACTCGGTAGACTTTGTGCCGAACTAGCGCTGATAAGCCGACAAGTTCCGACGGCGTGCAGGTCGGGACTCATCGGCGCTGGTAATTAATGAAATTTGAGTTATAGGTACTAAAGATTCAATTTCCCATTTTAGAAATATCAGGATGAGAACGGCGGAGCACCGGGTGGTGTTGTGGCGAAGGGCGAAGATAGAGCGTCGCCTCTGGGACCTTCGGTGGCGGCACCTTAGACCCCCGCTTCCGCCACTGGAGGTCCCACGGTACCGGCCACTGCGTCCTTCGCCCCCCAGAGAAATCCCGGTGCCGTCGTGGTGGCGGCATCACCGCGCCAGGTGATAGGTGGTTTTTTTAAATAAAAAAATGAAATTTACAAACTGTTTTTATTTATTTTGGATTTTTTCCCCACTCCCTTTCCTTTTGGAGTCTCTTTCCTGGCTTCCTCTCGATTCTGGATCGTCCGCGTCAGTGTCAAATATTGGGCGCAATTTGGGTGCGCGCAGCATCGCCGACACGCCCCACCCACTGCTATTCCCTCCAGATGTCGAGGGCAGCGCGCCGCCCTCGACATCTGGAGTCAATGCCTCCGTCGTCGGGACCCAAACGCTCTCCATAGTATTTTCATCATCCCTGAAAATAAAAGTTGAATGAAATTATGTAGGTACCTATTCTTTGATTGTTTACGAAGATAATAACCTATATAACTCGACAGTCAGCCTGTATTGAAAGTTTCACAAAATGTAGGATTACATGTTGGGATAGTTAGGTTTACGATAGCCCTCCTGGACCAGTAGAGTAGAATTTGAACAATACTTACATTTTACGTCGTCGAGGGATGTCGCTACGCCCCCGTCCGGGGGGCGCGGCAGGCGGCATCGGGGCTATGCCCCCTGGCCGCGGAGGCCATACCGTGGTCTGTAAAAACAGGCCCGTCATCGTGGCGCCTTTAGGCTGTGGCCTAGTGGCGTGCGATCGCAATGTCGCACGCCTGTGAATAGCTGCTATGGGGTGTTCCGTAGGCACGCCTACAGCGCTGTTCATACAGCACTGTTTTCTTCACGACACCTCGGCGGTCTGTCCCCGCCAGGTGAGACCCGAAGGAGGCCCGGCGGGGGACAACCAGCGACAGAGGTGCCGACTCCGACGCACCTACGGAGGATGTAATGGTCCCTGCCCGCCCCGCTTCCAGAGCTAGCCGGTTACGTTACAGGCGAGGAACCGTTATGTGTGTATAGGCGGTATTGTACTGTGTAAACACCGCCCAGTGCAAGCGTGGCTCGCGAGCCCGCGCCGCGAGTCTACGCGTGTGTTTACGTGCTTGTGTAGAGATGCATGTGTGGTTATAGCTGCGTGGGCTGCCTATATTAACTTAGCACAGTACACGCAACTGGATGTGTGTTGTGTGTGTAGAGTCGTAATTGTGTAGGTAAGCTGCGTGTATCCTGGGAAGCAGCTTACCCAGGCGTCAAGTCCGGTGGGGAGGGCTCATCTTCCGCTACCAGGTCGCGGGGGAGAGGACGCCTCGCGTCAGGGGGGCGCGCATGCCACGGCGCAATGTGCTTGACGTGTGGCCAAGCAGATGCGTCGGCACGCGCGAACATTCCCGTCGCAAGGCGCCGGATGAAGGCGTCCAGGCTCTCGATCCCGAGGTCCCGCACGATAACGTCGTTCCTCACGAAGCGAGGGGCATCTACAATTGTCCGCAGCGCCATATTTTGCTGCGTGCGGAGAAGCTTTTTGTGCCCCTCGCATGCGAAGACGTACCATGCGGGGGCGGCGTACGTCAGAATCGGGCGTATATAAGTTTTATACACGCCCAACTTGACGCGCACCGGTAGGCGGGACGAGAGCACCGGACGGAGCTGGTGGCGGGCGACCCCAGCCCGTGCCGCGACCTGGCGGACGTGATGGCCCATGGTGAGCCGACGGTCGATGGTGACGCCCAGGTATTTCACCCGGGGCGACCACTCGACGTCGGCGCCTTGTAGGGTCAAGGGTGGTGGGAGGGGCGCTAGTCCAGTGACCATCGCCTGCGTCTTACCCACGTTAACCGACAGTCGCCACTTTGACAACCAGTCAGGCAGCAGGTCTAGCGCGCGCTGCATCTTGACCGCCGCGTACTTCGCATTAAGCGATGTAGTAATGTACGCGGCGTCGTCGGCGTACAGCGCGAGCATCGCCTCTGGTGTCGTGGGGATGTCGTCGGTGTAACGCGAGTAACACGCCGGCGACACGCAACTGCCTTGGGGCACTCCGGCCAGCACCGGTCGGGCACTGGAGAGCGCTCCCTCGACCACCACGCGGAAGCTTCTGTCTGTAAGAAAAGACTGGACCACCTTTACGACGCGGCGGGGCGCGTCGGATGTGGCCAACTTGAAAATTAGGCCCTCGTGCCACACGCGGTCGAAGGCCTTCTCCATGTCGAGGAGTACTGCAACCGCATACTCCTTCTTGTTAATGGCTTGCGCCATGTGGTGCAGTACTCTCGACAGCTGAAGCGTCGTGCTGTGTTCCGACCTGAACCCGAACTGCTCGGGCCGCGGGTCGATGTGCGGCTGGAGATGCCGCAACAGGAGTTTTTCGAACACCTTGGAGGTGGTGGGCAGCAGCGTTACAGGCCGATAGCTCTCCGGCTTCAGTATGTTTTTCCCCGCCTTGGGCAGCATGATGACGCGCCCTTCCTTCCACGAGGAAGGAAACGTCCCGGTGCGCAGTATCGCCGTGTACAGGCGCGCCAGCGCCGCTACCGTACGGTAAGGCAATTGACGCAGCACTGCGTTGGTGATACCGTCCGCACCGGGGGCCTTCCTGGGCTTCGTCCTCAGGATGGCGCGTCTTACTGCCCCAGGCGAGAAAAATATAGGATCTTCCTCGGGAGCTATCGGCATGGCGAAGTAGTCCCCAAGGTGTTTCTCGACTGTTGCGACATGTTCGACTTCGCTTGTCGGGTTCGGTCGGAACTGACGCTCCAGGTGCTCGGCGAAGACCTCCGCGCGGTCCTCTGCGACATACTTGAGCGCCCCGCCGCTATCTAATAGTGGGCGCACCGGAGCTGGGGCATTTTTTAGTTGGCGGCAGAGTCTATGGGCGGATGGCCAGCTGCCAGCCGCCTCACTTACATTTTATGTAGGTAGAACGCAGTTAAGTACCTACTGGCAGCCAGGTTGTCTTTGGTCATCAGTGCTGCCAACCACCAAATGACATGAATATTTTCGTTCAAAAATTTTAGGATATTTGTCGCGTCGCTGTACACTCGTTTCTCCCACCAAGTTGCGCTCGCGCCTCGGAACCGTGCGGACGTGCTGTACACTCTTAAATTATATATTTCTATTGTCGATCTATAAGTTTTTACAAAAGATTTAAAAAGCTAAGTTGACATTTGTTTGTCAAAACGGAAGTTAGCGGTGGTGATTATTCTTGTCGTAAGGTGGTTAAAGTTATAGGTAAGTTATTTTATGTAATACTTGATTAAAAAATAATCAGCCAAAATACTATAGACCTGAACCTTATCAGAATACTAGTGTGTATGTTAATTTGCAAAGAAAATTTCTAAAGGTTGGCACTTTCCGATTATGACAAAACAAAAGTCAAATTTGTACATAGCTGGTTTTTAATGTCTCTTTCGTCACACACGTTTGTATATAAATAATTAATAAATTAATACACTAAACGTAATAGGCTATCGGTATCGAGATTAAGTTAATAATTCAGTATAGGTATTAGTTGAAAATAAAACAGGAAATCAATTAAAAGTTTAATTTTTCTGAATATTGGTACTGCTGCTTGTCTAGTAAGTTCTGTCAACTTCTGTCTGTCAAAAAGTTTCCAATGCAACGCGGAGTCGTAACGTAAGTTTGAAATGTCCATTTAACTGGTGATTTTTTGGGTTTGCTATTGTTTTATTAAAGTAACTGTTGTTTATTACAGATTAATTGAAGAAAATATTATTAATAATGGGAAACTTTATAAATAGGTAATGGTAGTTCATTTACAATAATATTATTGAGAACTGTAGGTAGGTCTACCTACACACTTTTTTTTTTAACGTGGTTCACAAAGTTTCACAAGTGAATTTTATGTTTTACAGACGGATCCATACAAACGCATCTGATAATCACGACAGTATGATGGTATTGATGGTTCTAGGAAACGTCTGTGATTGTTTATGTGGGGAAGTGTTTTACTAACATGGTGTGACAGCTACCGGAATGTGTTGGAGGCTTTGGGCATACAAATGAAAGTGCTAATGGAATATGTTTGAGCTTTGGGCATTTGGGCAAACTAATGATAGTACTTTAATCTGGTTCTGAGTCTGCTTGTAACATTGTAATTGATTTTCTTCTTGCATGATTTGAGTGGACTTTATTTTTAAGCTGCGCTGACTGCCTCGGAGGCGGAGCAGGAGATGGGTGGCGGACGGCGGCGGCGGATCACAGCGAGTAAGTATGACTAGTTGATTAGTAAATACGTTGTGGGTTATGTATGGGTGTCCAAGTACTATTTGTTACACTTACTTGTGTAACAAATGGAGGCTTGTGAATGACGATCCTACTTCACCCAATGATAAATTATAGTGACTTGTTTAACTAAATATGGTAGGTATGTCTGCTTCATTTTAACGTGTTTAATTAAGCTTTTGGCATTTTAAAGCGAATAATAGGAATAATAAGTTTTATTTTTTTAGGACCGAGCCGCTGCTACCGGCAAATTGTGTGTAAGTAGTGCTTGATTTCTTATTTAGTCCTCATCATCTACCTGCCTTTTCCCAACTATGTTGTGGTCGGCGTCCAGTCTAACTGGATGCAGCTGAATACTAATATTTTACACGGAGCTACTGATTTTGATTTGCTTATGTATAGGTGTCTAATTAAAACATAATCTTGCAAGGGCAAAAAGTGTTTATTCTTATTGTGGGACTTAAATATGACCATTGTCAATAATCAACTTATAATATTGGGCTGTATATTGTATAGTTGATCAACTATAGTTTTATTCCCGCCAGCAGTTCAAAGTTCAAAGATAAATAAATTTTATCTATCAGCTATGTGTAGTAGCAGTAAAATTATATTATTTTTATATTTTACAGTATCATCAGGCCACTACGCCGCTCCCCTGAGCTGCCGGACCAGGCGCTGGTAGCGGAGCGGCAGCGCCTGAGTCTGGCGCAGGAGAGGCGGTTTATAACGGCCGCCTGCGAAATGGCGGAGCGGCGGCCAATGTCCACCAGCGACGTGGCGGCGCTGTCAGCGCGCTGGCGCACCGCGGTGGCCACCGCCGAGCGACGGCAATTACAGTCGGATTGTCCAGATTAAGGGAGCTCTATGCGAGTTCAAGTTTATTAGTCTTCTTAAAATCCATAATCATTCTGTGTGTGGTGCTGCTTTGCTCAGCATCGCCTAAGAATGATTATGGATTTTGAGAAGACCAATATTGTAAATCGGACTCGTATAGAGCTCCCACAATTTATAATGAACTTTTTTTTAAATAAATTGGTAAGGTCAATGGAGGCTATTGCAACTATGGGGCTAAAGCAACTAATAGCGATATCTTCCATTCTCATGTTTTTTAAATACACTGCCATCTATGGGCCTGGAGAAAATTCATAGTTTAACCT
Organism: Xestia sexstrigata; assembly: GCA_941918905.2. Lineage (NCBI taxonomy): Eukaryota > Metazoa > Arthropoda > Insecta > Lepidoptera > Noctuidae > Xestia > Xestia sexstrigata. The sequence goes on from OW799205.2 coordinate 18,584,442, forward strand.
ATAATAAACAGATGGCGTCAGAGGGATGAATACTGTTTGACCTACAGAGATTTTGTGTTAGTCGCCATTTTGAACACGTGTTTGGTGACGAGCGTGTCATCAATTTTAAACAAAAAAAAATACTTCTCGTGCGTTTTATACACGGTTTTATGCAGAAACGAAGAAAATGTAAAGGTAAGCACTCTAAACACTTACGTTTTTAATATTATATCTTATATTTCGTAAGATAATGTAATAGTTACATTAGCCTCCACTTATTCTCTTTGCGGGGTTATTGTGACTAGTTTTTTTGGTTACAATAGCCCCTTCGTGTTTGTATAAAATAAAATAAAGCCAGTGATGTCGAATATCGATAATTGTAAATCGATATACTTTAGAAAATTCTCGAACTGAATCCCTTCGGGGCCTGGGATAAATTGCGTAAATAAATGTTATTATTTGTTTTATTACCATTTCAACTAGGATTCAAATCTATTTTCCTTTCAAGATGGAAATACTATTGTATGGTTAAATACTGTAGTTAAATAGGGGGTCCGACCTAATGCATTTAGTTCATGACTTCGTGCGTAGGTACTTTAGCAACCCATACTACTTAAAAACTCTGAACTAATTTGGTATTTGACTTGTTTTAGATGGTCCGAAATTATATTAAGAAAACAGAAAAGAGCTATTCAAAAGAAAAGCTTCTAGAGGTACTCGAGTTGGTTAAAAGCAAAACGTTAAATAGTTATGAGGCAGCAAAGACGTTTAATATTCCGAGGTCTACTATAATTTCACATTTATATGGCACACGTGGTCAAAAACAGGTAAACCCTGGAATGAAGACTGTATTTTCAATTGATGTAGAGCAGAAAATAGCTTCGTATTTGCATACTTTAGAAAAGTATGGCTTTCCTCTAAAAAAGAAGTCAAAACATTAGTATCGCAATACGTCGTAAGAAACGGATGGATAACTCCATTTAAGAATAATATTCCTGGAGATGATTGGTTTCGTCGCTTTTGCAAAAGAAATAATCTATCATTAAAAAAACCACAATCAGTCGAAATAGCTAGAAGAAAAGCCTGCAACCCATTTACCATTTATGAATACTTTGATTTATTGGAAAAGGCCATAAATGAATTGGGCCTGTCCGAGAAACCCGAGCGCATCTATAATCTAGACGAAACCAGTTTTTGAAATGATCCTTCAAAGAGTAAAGTCCTTGGTCAAAGAGGGTACAGTTCTACCAGGACAACTAGTTCTCCTGGGCGTGATAACACGAGTGTCTTATTGGCAACTAATGCATGCGGCGATAAAGTCCCAACACTCATCATTTTTCAAGGAAAATACCTGTGGAATGAGTGGTGTTACAAAAATGATACTGTGAAAACAGCATACGCCGTCAGCCAAAAAGGCTGGATGGAAACATCAATTTTCGAAAAATATTTTACAGATGTATTTTTACCTGCGATCGGAAATGAGCGACCAGTTCTACTAATTTATGATGGCCACTCCACACACGTCGATTTGAAAGTGACGGAACTCGCCATTTCGGAGAATGTTACCATTTTAAAGTTACCACCACATTCTTCGCATATCCTTCAACCGTTAGATGTAAGTGGAATGAAGCCCATGAAAGATCGTTGGGAAGATGCCTTGGTTAAATGGCAAAGGCTTCATATCGGATCAAAGTTACCAAAAAGTGAGTTTGCAAGAATCATTACTGATATATGGGATGTTTTGAATCCTGTTATTCTATCCAATGGATTTAAAAAAACCGGTATCTATCGCTTAAATCGGCAAGTGATACCAAAAGAAAAGTTTGATCCCTTAACTTGGTCTAGATGGGAGCAGAATTTACAAGCGTCTAAGCAGGGCAACTACGGCGAAGATTTTAATGAAGCTATCCAATCAACATCTGATCACAGTACACAAGAATTGGTCAACAAACCTCTTCACAATATTCCAACTCTCGCTACACTGGCACTTAAAACTTTAAACTCTCAACCGGAACATAAAAACCTGAAATATTGTAAAGCTTCAAATCAAACAAAAATCAAGTTGCAAAATAAAGAAAACGTAACAAATAACGGTAGTGAACAACAGGATAATTCATTACAATGTTTAAACCAGAATAAAATTACTAAAAATATTGAAATAAATCAAATACTAACAGTAAAAAAAGAAACAAATAAAGAAACAATAACATATAAACAAATTCAGAAAATGCAGGAAGAAACAGCGCTAACAGAATCCCGCAACAAAAATGAAACAATTTATGAACAAGAAAAACAAAAAGTAATCACATTTCCAAAAACCGTAGACCCTCTTAAATTTAAATTACCGCTTCCAAATTGTAACAGAAAAACTACTTACTCAAATAAAATTCAGATTTTCGGAAACGAGTTAATTCAGCCAGCAAATACCACTCACCAGATAAATGAAGAGAATTTTAACGTATCATTTGAAGAACTTCTGTTAAATTCAATAGCTCGCAATGATATTCCAAAAAATAAAAATAAACGCGTGACGAGAGGAGCGGAGATACTAACTTATAAGGATGTTATTGAGAGAATAAAAAAGGAACAAGAAGAAAAAATAACAAAGAAACCAAAAAAAGAAAAACCAAAAAAAGTTAAAGAAACAAAAATTGAAAAGCAAAACAAAAAGAGAAAGAGAGGCATTAAAAGAAATACTAAAATAAAAAAGAACCATTGTGAAACTGACAGTAACAGCAGTTGTTCCTATCAATTAGATGATAATTCAGATGAAGACGATAAGACTTTTTGGGAAAGCGTACTAACCGACGAACTTACCGATAATTTAGACTTTACTGATCAAACTTATGAGCAATTTTCTGAAATAGCGACTACTTCGACAGAAATGGCATCTACTTCAAAATTGGCATCATTTTCGGAAGAAGCTCAGGGTCCAAAATACCCAGAAATAGCGACTACTTCGACAGAAATGGCATCTGCTTCAAAATTGGCATCATTTTCGGAAGAAGCTCAGGTCCCAAAATACCCAGAGCAAGGCACTTTTATTTTGGCAAAATTTAGCTCTGCGCGGGGCAAAAAAACTTATAAATACGTATGCCGTGTACATGACATTTTAGATGATAAAATTGTAGTTACAGGGCTGAAATCATACAAACGAAAAAATACCTTTCGTATAATCAAAGATGATATCTCAATTATTGATTTGAAAGATATTGTTACTTATCTTCCACAACCAGAGCGCTTAGATGGAGAATTATTTAAGTTTCTTAATAATATTGACGTGTATGAAGTGTGAGTGTTTTGTTGTGTATCCATCTGTATTTAGAATTAAGATAAGTCGTTTTTTAGGATATCATAAGAAAATATGTGCTGTTGATTTATTACATGTAAAGTGAAGTTAATGTTTATAATATTGTTGTAACACTGTTTTAGGCTTTCACGGTTTATAATTAAACTTGATTAAGTGACAGTATTCACTTAGAGCAATAGCGCACTAGCGGCTTGGCCGCAGCGGCCAGGTCGCGGCGGCCATCGAGATAGATACCTTAGTATGAAATCGCCACAGAGTCTAAATTATTATTTGTAAGTTTTACATAAAAATGGGAGTTCTTGAATACCGATGAATCGCTGCATTTTCCATATGCGCCGACGTCTATGCATATAAATTTGTAGTTGGCATCGCATATAGCCATCAGCACAATAGAGAAATAGTTTTTGTAGTTATAATATAGTGACCCTGTATGGGTCGGCTGAATGACTCTTATGTGCTTTCCGTCCACAGCTCCAATACAGTTAGGAAACTGCGAACTCTTCCTGAATCCTTCGCTTATTTCTAGCCATTTGTCTCTATTGAGCTGTGGAAAGGCAATGTCTTTTATATTTTGCCATATGGCGACGCAGACCTCAAGTACAATTTCTCGAATAGTTGTGTGTCCAATGCGAAATGAATGATTTAGTTCTCTGAAGGAGCATCCAGATGCTAGGTATCTGGAACAAACAAACACGTTATGATAACTTTTTTTTTATTTCCAGGTAAGTCACTCCAAAAAAAATGGAAAAATATAAGGGACTCATTCCTCAGGGAGCTACGACGTGTCAAAGGCGCAAAAAGTGGTGCTGCAGCGAAACGTAAATCTCCCTATGTATACTTTCAAAACCTGATGTTCCTTAAAGATACGGTAGAACCGAATACAACAGAATCAAACTTAAATGATACGGAAAATATAGTCCTTCCCACCCCCGAATCAGTATCTCAAGGACAACCAAGATCGAAGAAGAAAAAGGAAGACAATAATTTGGAAAAAGAAGACCTTGTTTCGGTTTTAAAAGAAAGCATTAATTCAAGAACTCAACGTGAATCATTTATCGAAGACGAAGACAGATTATTTATGCTTTCCTTAGTAAAGGATTTCAAAAAAATACCCGAATCCGCGAAGCTGACAACTAAGATGGAAATAATTAATCTAATCCACCGAGCACAAAATACAAGATATGATCCAAGCCACTATGAACCTATGACCACTATGACAAGGCACAACCAACCTACTTACCCTCGAAGCAGTTATACCAGCCATCAAGAATTTCAACAGGGATATTTTACTAAGAATTTGGATAATGAACCGCTTGCCACAATGAGCTGCCGCCCTTCTCTGTTACGTCCCAGTGAACCGGCGCCGCCTTTGGATTCACAAAGAGCAGAAAACTCTATCCAATCACCCGAATCAAACTACTCGCAGGCCTCGCAAGATTCAGAAATAATTGAAACTTTTTTTGATAATTATTGAACAACTGCACTTTTGATTATGATAATTACAGTACTTAAATACTTTTATGTACCTACTAGTTTTACTTATCTACCTGCATTCTTTTTCATAAAATAGACACAGGGACCGCAAAGAAATGATTTAAATAAAAGTAGATAGGCATAGGCTTACCTTAAAGTTACAACAAGTTTTTCCTCAGCAGAAATGCAGGGACGAAATTTAGTGACGGTGCCGGTGATAGATGGTCTTAATATTCTTAACAGTTCTTCAAACGTAGACTTGCTCATCCGTAAATAATTAAAGAACTTGTCATCATATTGCTGAAGGTCCGTGAAATAAGTATAAAATAATCCTTTTGTTCGCCTTTCACGCAAGGGATGAACCCAATATTTTTTCCTTTTCTTTTCCCGCTTCTTACTTATAAGATACAAAAGCACTGCTATTTCCTCAACGTCCATTTTGAAGCGCGCTGTACGTGCAACTGACGATCGTAGCCGTGGTTTTGGCCGCGTTGCAAATCGATCCCTGCGGCCTGGCCGCGCGACCTGGCCGCTGCGTCCAAGCCGCTAGTGCGCTATTGCTCTTACGGTATATCTACCGTGATTGTTTCTTATTTTGAGCTCCCGATCTTTTGACGCTGTTGCAAGTGCCATGATTGCGGGTCATGATCGGAATCGGGGGTGATTCAACAGCGTCGAAATATCGGGAGCTCAATATAAGAAACAACCACGGAAGATATCCCGTAAATGACAGTATAAGTTTAATATTATTGTACTATTGAAACATTCCAAATGTGATAAATATGTGCCATTGTTTAAAACCAAAGTGCAGTTAAACCAAAGTATAGATTCCTATTATTTTTGTATTTGTCTTTAGAATTAATTACTCTACTTATTTCAGGATCTCTCAAATATAGCTCTAAGTAAAGACAAACTTAATATTGCAATTTAGAAAAAATGTTACCTTAAAGATTTTTTATAGTAATTTTAGATTATTTTATGTTGTTCTTAGAATTTTCGTATATGTTTTGAGAAGTATCTAAAACTTATAATTTTTGATGTGATGATGATTACAAATAAAAAATAGAAACGAAACATGGTTTTATATTACTTATGTATCTATCAGTATCGATTGCCTACACATTTCATTATTTATCGATATTTTTTACGTCAACACAACACTAACTCTATAGAAAATAGTCACATTAGCCCCAAACATTACGAAACAAACTTTTAGTTTGATCGGGACTGTACTGGTTCAATTCGGAGAACATACCTACGTAAATTTCACACAGGGTGACATGTGCTTCGATTGTGAGCATTATAAGCTACAAAAACCAATGAGTTAATTTAAATAGTCGCATTTACCCCAACATGGGGCTAATGTAACTTTTCCTAACCGCAAGTATCTTTTAATAAGATTTTAACTAAATCCTATGGCTTTTTGACATTGTATTATATTCAAAGTAATCTCAGATATATGCTTAATTATATAGATTTAATAGATTACCCCATAAAGTCAAATGTTCATTTTTGGTGAAGGTTCAAGTTTCAACATATTTTTTTTTAGTTACAATAGCCTCCATTGACCTTATCATGTTTAGATAAATTTTGTTTATCTAAACATAATCGTTATTTTCGTCAACGTTTTTGTAAATACCGATCACTGCCATTGACCATAAATTTCTTGTTTTAGGTGCCAAAATCATTTCACAACTTCACCCTTGCGGATTATGATGACGGTAAAAGGAGGATCCTTTTGTTTGCTACCGAGAAGAGTAGAGGGGAATTAGGAAGATGTCGTCATTTATACTGCGACGGGACTTTCAAAAGTGTGCCAAAACCATTTAAGCAGCTGTACAGCATCCATGGAGAAATCGATGGCGTTGTGAAGCCACTAGTATATGCTCTATTATGTGATAAAAAGAAGTCAACATATAAATTATTATTTCTGTTGTTGAAAACAACAGTACCAAATATGCAGGTTGATTTTTTTAAAAGCGACTTTGAGGAAGCCGCAATCAGCGGTTTTTTAGCAGAGTTTCCAAATGCAGTTGCAAGTGGGTGTATTTTTCACTACAAACAAGCGCTTAAAAGAAAATCTCGAGACCTAGGTCTATCCAAAAATAGTATTTTTAGGAAGCATGTTGCTTTGTGTACTGTATTACCTCATTTACCTGCCTCAGATTTAGATGATGCATTTCTTTATATAATGAGTCAGTCTCCACAGGACAAAAATATCACAAAATTCAATGATTATATGGTTTCCCAATGGTTAGAACACCGATTTTGGAAAAACAAATTTACATGTTACGGTGAAAAGAATAAAACAAATAATTTCGTGGAATCACATTATTCAGACATTAATAAAAAAATCAATCAAAAGCAAGGTCTAAATTTAGCCAAACTGCTAAGGTACTTACAAAACTATTGTAACAATTTTGCTAAAATAAGATTAAAAATGAACATTTCCGAAAATCAAAAACATGCCCAAGAACGAAACAATGTAATTGAAAATATATTACATCAATACGTGTCTGGCGCTATTTCTATAGGACATTGCCTAGAGATGTTAAGATTTTAATAAGTATTTTTGCACCTGTTAGTAATGATTAATTAATCAGTACTAATTAAGATTATGAACCGATCTGTGATTTTTAATATTAAAGATTTTTATATTATTATACTACTCTTAGTAAGATTAATATTGTTTCAATGTGATTGTAACTGGAAATATTATTTTATATCCTATTTGTAATTGTTAAACATGAAGGAACCATCTGTGATTTTTTTATTTTTTATTGGCGATAGGCTCGCGTTTGACCATAATCACACCTGATGTTAAGCGATGATATGGCCTACGATGGAGCACGCTTGCCTAGAAGCAATCTATTCACTCTAGACTTGAAGACTCCTAGGTTGTAGCTATCAGGAAACACAGACTCCGGCAGGGAATTCCACTCCTTAGCTGTACGCATAATGAATGTGTTCCCAAAACGCTTTGTACGTATGGGTGGGATGTCGACCATGTAACGGTGGCGCAACGCCGTACGTCTTGTGGTCCGATGATGGAACGGACTTGGCGGGATCAAATTGTGCTACTCCAATGAACACTTATTAATTAGTCAGTTATAATTAAGATTATGAAACGATCTGTGATTTTTAATTTTAAAGATTTTTATAATATACATACTTATACTACTCTTAGTATTAATGTTGTTTTAATGTGATTGTAACTTGGAATATGTTTTTATATCCTATTTGTAATGGATAATGTTACTTTGCCAAATCGCCTGAAAGTTTGTCATAATATAGCCTGTATGGATACAAGTTAACAACTTTTTGTTTCTCTCAAGAATACCCAGTAGTTTTTATTTTATTAGCATTTAAAGTTTCGAAAAATATTCAGTCGCGCTGGCAGACTCGCTAATGCGTATGACGTCACAGTACCGTGGCGTGGAGCTAGTCGCCAGGGGTTATTCCCGTTCGTCCACACCCCGTCGCCAGTGGTACACACAAAGTACTAATGTAATTATTATGTAGGTCTACTGCAATGTGATTATTATACGTATATAATTTATATTAAGTATATCTATGCGTTTTATTTATAACATCCACTTTGAATACCTACACAATAACATTGGTCCTTGTATACACATAAGAGTGCCGAAAGCAAAAAGATATTATTCTCTCAATTTCGTAATTTGGTTAAGCAACTTCGATGTCGATGATGCACACATGAGTTTTTAAAAATTATCGATATAATTCATTACTTCATGCTTTTCCCTATTTTTAAACGTTCCCAGCGCTTCGAGGAAATAAATTTTAATAATTTTAATCGTTCCTCGAAGCGCTCCTTTTGGGAGCGCTTGGAGGAACAAAACGGGAGCGCTTAGATGGGAGCGATTTTATGGCGATGGCACATTCAGAAGCTGCCCTTCTCCATTCGTGCAATTGTATACAATTCATGTAGATACTGGTAGTACAATAAACCACACAAATATAACCCCTGTGATATATGCTTTAATGACCAACAAAACAATGCAGAGCTACTTAATTCTGTTTCAAATGATTAAGTCGCAGTTGCCGGATTGGAATCCAACAAAATTTAAACTTGATTATGAAAAGGCTGCAATGAATGCCATTATCAAAGTCTTTCCAACAGTCATAATAAAAGGTTGTTATTATCATTACAACAAAGCCATTTTTAAAAAAGGAAAAAGCCTGAATATGACCTCACGAACGTCACAAGATTTGAAGGAGGTGCGAATAATTGAACTTAGTGCGATTCTTCCATTATTGCCCGAAAACGAGATAATTAATGGATGGGTTTACATAATTGCTAGATACGGAGATAGTGAAGGTACAGGCACAAAAAAATTCATTAACTACATGGAAAAACAGTGGCTCCGTGAGGAATATTTAAAAGTGTGGTGCGTTTTTGGTGACGCCCATCGCACAACAAATGCACTCGAATCTTGGCATAATAAACTAAATAAGACCATTGGAACAAAACACCCGAATATTATGCATTTCTTGCACACAATTGAAGAAGATTCTTCTCAGAATACTGTCAGAAATGTTCTGAAACAACAAGGCAAACCGTCAAAAAGAAAACGGGGTAAGAAATCTATATCAAGAGACGAGTTTATTCAGGAAGTGCAGCTGGAATTAACACAAGGTCTTATTTCAGTTGGCCATGCTTTGGAGATTTTACGACACTAGAATTAAGAACTGATACTTATTGTAAAATGTGGTGATTTACTGTGATACATACATATAGGTACAAACATAAGGTTGATTATATTTAGAAAATTCTTCTTTAAAGTTCAAATTAATATTAGAAATAAGGACTGTTAATTATTGTAAAATGTGATGATTTACTCTGTTATATTATATAAGGCCGATTGTGTTTAGATATTGTTACTATGACTAAAACATTAAAATGAGAATTACTAGCAATATGACGAATGTTAACGTGTAACGTCCGTAATTAAGTAACTGTATTTACCAATGTTGTTATTTTGTTGATTTTAATAAAAATTTAAAAAACCGATTTAATTCTTATTTTCATTAAGTTCTGTAACAGTGTGTTCCCATCGAGTAACAGTGTGACTGGTTGGGATTTTTTTCTGAAGAAATTCCCATCGAGTAACAGTGTGACTGGTAGTGTGACCGGTTGGGAATTTTTTCAGAAAAAAATCCCATCAAGTAACAGTGTGACATTTGAGGGTGTTACTCGTTGGGAACAAATGAACAATACGCAAATATATCCGAAAAATCAGAGGTGCGAGTTTTGGGTTCGAACCCGAGACCCATGTCTTGGCAGTCTGACGGTCACACCACTAATTTATCTCCGATAATATAATATGTATCTATATCTTCTTCTTGATCAGCCCTTAATTTATGTTCTATGGCTAAGCCAACTCTCCCGCTGTTATTTTACTTGGCTACTTATCGTATGGATTATGCGACACAAAATGTACGATAAAACATTGCTTTTAGATGGCACGTACACCTGAAGAAGTGGAACGTGACCTGATGACCATCTTCGGAGAGGTTCCCGGTGAGATGGAATCCAACGATTCTGACAGCGAAAGCGTCACCTCCAACGCGTCAGACAGGTATGGACCCCAAGAAATAAATATTTAATTTTATAACCGTATTCTTATTGTAGTGTTTGTTTCAAGCCTTGAACGGTTTTTTAAGTAGATGTTTTTTCTCCTTTATAGCTCTTCAGTTGCCTCCACTGACCTGTCTCCGGAAGGAGAGTGGACAGAGGAGACAGCAGTGGAAAATAATTTTCCAATTACTGCGACCCCCCAAATTAGGATCGCAGATGCCGCAAACAAAGGTCCTGTCGACTATTTTAAAGCTGTTTTTCAGCATAATTTTATTACCAGCCTAGCGGATATGATCAACATGCATGCCCAAATTTTACTATCGAAGCCTCTTAAACACAACAGCCGAATAACTAAATGTGAAAATACAAATGTGGCTGAACTGTGGACATTTATAGGTATTTTTTTTTTTTTTTTTGGCACCGCTAGGCTGAGTAAAATTTCTGACTATTGGAAGAAAGGAATATACGTAAAATTTAACATTAACAAATGTCCAGGGACAGATTTTTGATAATTTTAAGGTGCCTTTTTTTTAATTCAACGTACGAATCTGTCATTAAAAACTCAAAAATTGATTATTTATTAAATTATTTTAATGAAACTATGAAAAATTTAATTTATCCCGATAGGGAATTAAGCATGGATGAGTCGATGGTTGGTTTCAGAGGACGTTGTATTATGCGACAGTATATTAAAAATAAAAGGCACAAATATGGTATTAAATTATATGTATTGGCCGATCTTATGGGACTAGTCCATAAAATTCATATGTATAGAGGATCCGCAGATGTTGAAGTTGGTGGTGTAGGTCACGTGGAAGAAGTTGTTTTGACACTATTAAAAGATTATTTGAACAGCGGCCATTCCGTTTACATGGACAATTTTTACAATAGTGTCCAGTTAGCAGAAATATTATTATCCAAGAAAACATATTGTACAAGAACTTTGCTTCCGAAAAGAAAAAAAAACCCAAAAGCTGTAGTTATTAAAAAACTATTGAAAGGTGGGAATATTTATAGATATAACGGAAAAGGTGTTTGTGTCGGTAAATGGAAAGACAAGAGAGATGTGCTCACTATTTCCACTGAGCACTCATCCCAATTGGTGCTAGTGGAAAATAGGCGTGGTCGTGCGGTCAACAAACCAAATATGGTTGTCCAGTACAACAAATACATGAAAGGTGTTGATCGACACGACCAAATGTTAGCTTATTACCCCAGTGAGCACAAATCCATGCGGTGGTATAAAAAAATTGGCATTCACATCCTGCAAATGGTGTTATTGAATTCCTTTTTTTTGTTTAAAAAAGGTACAAGCAGTACTCTTTCCCTAGAGTCATTTAGGGAAAAAGTACTGCTTGAACTTCTTCCCCCAATACCTGACACACTTGCGCCTCGAAAGGCAAGACACATGCCCAAAGAACTTGAGAGAAATGGCAATGGACACCCATTGCCATTTCTCTCAAGTTCTTTGGGCATGTGTCTTGCCTTTTAGTATTAAAGTTTTAGTATTAAATACATGAATAAACAACGTCATTGGTGTCATTTTTCTCAGACACAAAATATTACAATATTAATATATAGTTTTTAATTTTCACCTTTGTTTTTAACCTATAACTCATAATGGACAAACATTTCATCAAAGCTGCCACAGTTAATGTTGTTTCAGTTAAAAAGACCTATCCAACGACGTAATGTCATTACTATAGGAGAGGCGTACTAATCGGCCCATTCTCAAATCATTTTTTTTTAGTCTTTATTATAGCCTTTTATTTTTAATGTAACGTCATGTGATTTTATTTTATAAAAAATAAATATCGATGTAATTGATAACGCTGTAAATATAATTACAACTTCTATCTATTAAATGTTATGTATCTAATTATGCATGCATTGTGTAGTGTAATTTCTGAATTTTCTATTTATGTAATAAATGTTTTTAACTCTAAATATGTATTCGTTTTATTCTACTACAAACCTCCTACCAAAAAAAAAAACGATCATAAAGTAACTAAGGGTCTGATATTATTGCTTTACTAGATAATTAGTAAAATCCTATACAAATAAATGGCAACACTAAGAGTTCAATTTCATTCTATCATTCACTCTATTGAAAAGTAAATTCAAAAGAGAAAAAAGTATAAGTAACAGGTAATGCTTGATCCAGTTGCGAATACATTACGGCCTAGTAACTTGACAAAATATTGCTACAAAAACCACTGTCGTGTGAAACAACCTTTACATCTAACGTAATAAAAACTAAATTGTTTTATGACTGTCGTAAAACTCGAAAATTTTCAAACGCACATAAGCGCCGTGCCGCACTTGGGCAAAGTGTTGAACGCCGCACTAATGCGTCCAGCCGCACGGGGTAGACTTTCTCCAACCGCACATACGCGTTCATAGCACTACACGAAATATTTATCGAACGCGCGAGAGCGTTTGCCGCACCTGGTTAGTGAGCTATTTACTAAGCACCTGCAATTTTTTTGCATATAACTCAGCAGGTAATGCGTTAAGTATTACATTTGACTAAAGATACGATAATTTTAACGTATTTATTATTCTAACGTAAATTAGAGCTCAACATTGTAAATTAGTAAAACAGTTGCATGCGACTGTACATCTTGACACTAAATAGACCAAGAGCAAGGTTTAATGGTTTCAAAGAAGTTTAAGCCACTCTAACTTAATAATTAAAAACATTAAACATGTATTTAATAGAGAATTTATCTCTCTCGGTCATTTCTATGGACTTTAGACCGATAAAACTAGAAGTTACACATAACACATATTAATAGAAATATTTTTTCTTGGCAATTTTTCGTGAACTCATCGATCTAGCTCTTGGACTATACCTTAATAATTGAACTCATTCCCTCTTATTATAAAACGTGGTCTTAAAAAAAGTACCGGCTTTAGTACTAGGTTTAAACCATGAACTTGTATAAACGTTATTACAAAACGAAGTTTATCGCTAGTCCTAGAACTATCTATGATATTAAAGTTAGACCATCGTGACCCCTAGTTTAACTATGGTACTAAATTGTCAACTCGTTTTTTAACATATTTATATTGGTTTTCGTCGACTTATCTTCAAGTATTTTAGCCGACTCGGCAATACGTTGACGCAGTATAAATCCTAGAATGAACTTTGTATTAATGTAAGTAATGTGGCACAGGTACATAGTTTAGCTTATTGCATCTTGTACTGTGTATAGTTGTGTACGTAATCTAACTTGTCAGTTATCACTAACCTTTTCTTCTTAACTCCAATTTTCACCTCTTCTTTTTTTCTCTGACTGTTCCATTTTTTTTAAATTGAATGCACACACGATATCACCACAAAAAATACTGTGCCCAAAGAACAGTGCCTTTATTTGTATTATTACTCTTGAAGTGAAACCGGACAATCGGACATTTAGTTTACTAGATGTAACATAAACATTTCGATATCATTACTCGAATTACGCGCTTCGCCCAGTTCACTCCATTATACGCGCTAGCTCGATAGTTGTTCCAAAACAGAACAACCAATTGTTCTGTTTTGGGACAACTATCATGCATTCAAAAAAATACACGTCGGAATATTTCAATACCTATAAATAACCAAACTTTATATTTTACCACTACAAATAACAATTTATAAATTTTTTTCTTTAAATTACGTAACAATATTTTGTAAAAAGGAACGGTGCAGAGAACCCTGAACGAATGAATGAATAGTTTAAATATTTTGTTGCTTATAATCTGTGGATAATGCTTAGACCAGGGACTATCTTTGGTACTAAGTAGTCCTTTGTTGGTCTACGATTTGTAATACGAATGAAAGAACTAACGTTAGTACCGTAACAAACCTAAACCTTTTAGTCCTGGTTTAAACCTGGTACTTATTGGAAGTTTTATAATAAGACTGATTATATCTTCTGAACTAGGACCCGATTAAATCTGTAACTTGGCGACTAATTTCGACTAATTAGCGAGTAAATATGGGAGAAAACAGATCTTCGCTAGGTGGCCTAGTTTTTGAGATATTAATGTGGCTCTGCTGGGGTAGGCTCTCTCCAGAAGGGCCACCTATAAACCCTTATATCTTTTGAACCAGTGACCGACCAAATCTGATATTTGGCGACTAATTTCGACTAATTAGCGATTAAATTTTTGTGTTATCAAAATTAGAATCCCTGATGGTGGCTCTGCCAGTGTCAGCCACACGTTTTTAAAATTAAAATAGCACGAAAATGGTGTCGATTCTGTTGTGCACAAATTAAACTTAATTTAGGCTATTGCTATCTTTTTCTCTCTGATAAAACGAGAAAGAGACGGACATAATTTAGAGCTGTCAAATTTAGTTGGAACTAATATTTCTATACAAATAGAGGGTGCACGTAAAAACATGTCGACTAAAAACACGGTGAAGCGCAAGGCATAAACTAGTTTGACATCTCTAACTTTGTTCATAGCTATAGCCGTCCTTTTCTCGCACTGCCTTCTAATAAAAGATAGCAATAGCCTTAATTAAGTTTAGTTTGTGCACAACAGAATCGACACCAATGTCTAGCTAATATAAAATGTATGTACCTATAGTTCGTTTTTTAATATTTATTTTACTCTCGTAAGTATAGATAGGAGCATTTTATATTAGCATTTTGTTAAAATATTATGCATGTGCTATGGTAGCTAAAATTATTGCAAAGGTAGGAAATGGTAGATTAATGGTATTATTTTTCATATGTGTATGACAGATATTGGAGACTTGGTCCCTTGATTTTGACGGTCACATTGATGTCATATACAATAAATATTCGATATTGCTACCATATTTTTGAACGACAGATCAAATAAATTGAGTAAAAGATATTAATAACAGTTGGTACTTACCATGTACAGCCTGAAAGATCACTACAAGATCTAAGATACACCAAAGTTCTTGCCAAACACTGAGCGCAGTACGACACACCAAATCACAAAGTATTTCAAAGTCCAAAATCACAAGCCAAAGTAATCGCGGGGAAAATCAGGGGTCCAGAAAGAAAGCAATGGTCAAAATATAAAACAAGAGAGAATATCGAAAGCACGGAGAGTACGTCTGTTCACCACGAAAGCAAAACAGAAGTGATTTAATAACACTAATTTCGGTCTCTGGGTGCGTGGGTGGGGGCGGAGTTTTTCAGCCGAAAGACGTCCACTGCAGGACAACAAAACAAAGGGTGCCGGCAGTTTTGGTTACAAAAGATTATTTCAAACATTAGTCAAATTAATATAAAAGATATTTTATACAAAACGATTCGACGCAGCCGGAACCCCTTTTGTTTATAATATCTTTTATATCCCCGGCGCGGCACTTTATATTACCTATGTCATGAAAAGGTTTGTTGTAGAAGATATGAGTGATAAGACTCACCATCCTTGGACAAATCAATACAATATTCAACTACGAAACCAATTTCTCCACACATACTATTAGTAGTCACTAACATTTTAACATCTATATTTAAAAAAAAAAAATATTGGTAACATTATTTTGTTTTGTCATTTATTCAATCGTTCAAAATTTTAAGTTAAAGTTTAAATTGACATTGACACATTACGCCGCCAAATTTCGTGCTTAAAGCTTTGCCGTTTTTTATAAAATTATACAAGAAAAAAAATGATGACCTGTTCGTGGAGCCGAGCCGTTCGCCGCGTCGTATGTTGTGGGTCTGGTGCTAGCGCACCAGAAAATGATGAGTAAGTATCAACATCTGAATGAATATTTCACGTAAGCAATATTGTATTGGTAGGTACTTATGTTTTTTTTTTTTATTTAAGACCAGTTTATGAAAATCTGAGGCCGCTGCACCAGGCCCACGACGCGGCGAGCACGCTGCGTGGGCTGCTGGCCTGGCGCCGCGTCGTATGTTGTGGGCCTGGTCCCAGTGAGTAAGTATCAACATTTGAATGAATATTTCGCATATGCAATATTGTATTGAATAGGTACATAAATAGGTTTTTTTTATTTCAGACCAGTCAGTGAATTAAACCGGGAGGCACTGGTCCGGGCCCACGACGCGACGAGCGCTAGGCAGTGCTACGAAGCTGTAATGGTGGAGGTGGTGGAGGTATATACTGTTATTGATTGTATATTGAATTAGTGCCACAACTTTAGGTTATTATAAAAATTAAACGGAATAATAATAGTACACGCCACAGATTTAGGGTCACTCATAACGCTACGCGTACGCACATTAGACAAAAGAAATATGATTTCATTATTTGTTTTACTTCGACAGAATATGGACGATTTTTGGGAAATTGGGGACCCGCTGCTGGTGTACCGGCCCGAGGACGAGGAGTATGTGGACATAACGTGAGTAAATACTTGCTCAACAGTTCTGCCTTCCCTTCAGGTATATCTTAGAAAGTATTTTGTATGTTCGCTATAACTTAGGACTTACAAAATAAGAAGTGGTTTCCATACATATATACATTCAGTTTAGATGAGATTGTAGTACCCAAATTTAGAATAACTGAAACAAGCAAGTCATTTCTTACAAACAGTATCCGCTCATAAAACAAGTTGCCAAAGTCAGTTACAGAACTTAACGATGAAAAGTTTAAAACCCACATCAAACATGTTGTTATCAAAAAAGCATATTACTGATAAGATTGAAGATTGGCAATAATTCCTTCAGCATATGTGGTTTCCCTGGTAAAATATTTTATTTGATTGACGGCACATACATGATCTACCAAAAACATTCAAAAATATTTGTTAGGCTTTTTTATATTTATAATTTGTTTTGTAATTATAATATTTATAATTTCTTTTTTGTAGGAACGGACCTGGGCCGGCACCAGCACCACCACCTCCACCAGCACGCAGCGTGTGGCTCATGTGGCTCCATGAGAGATTTGATTATGGGGAGCCCTGGTGATCGTTCTTGTCCAAACGACTCATCAGGGCTCCCCCCAATATACTATGAACTTTTTTAATGTTTTTTTAATTTTTTGTCATAACCCTCTTTTCCATCACACTCTCACACACACACTCACTTACATGAAGGGAAGACTTTCAACAGGTAAAGCTGATAATAGGTGAATATGAAATATATAGGTGATAAACTTCATTGTTACAAAGGATTCTAATTATTTTGGTTGAGGTGTGTTGTTTTTATATATTTTTTGGCATGGAAGTCATGCTGCCAATTTTTTCTTACATTTCTTATAGGTTCGATCGGTCGAACTTAGTTCTTATAAGATTCATTGCATTTATAATATTGAATGGCCATAACTAACATGATAGTAAGTTGTCGTTTCCAAGCAAAGGGAATGTTTTTGTTCAACTTCTCAGGATTTGAAACAAATGCTAAACCAAACAAAGCATTTAGAAACAATAGAAGCCATGAAGCTAGCTTAAAATTTTGCCGAAAATTGCCAACAAAGGGAATTGGTTTTTGTGTAACTTCTCAAGTTTTGAAACAATAGCTAAATCCAAACAAAGCATTTAGAAACAATAGAAGCCATGAAGCTAGCTTAAAATTTTGCCGAAAATTGCCAACAAAGGGAATTGGTTTTTGTTGAACTTCTCAGGTTTTGAAACATATTTTCTTTGATTCAAATTGTACGCCGACGTTCTATACCTACTATCCTTAGTGAGACAAAAAATCAGGTCCAATCCGAGGACTGTCTAAACAACATAAGTACACTAGTTCAGCGAGTTTACATAGTTCTGTTATATTAGGTGGTCAGGGTTAAAAATCTTGCTGGTTAAAAATGCGAAGATGTTATTATTCCACAAAAATATAAACATTCTTTTTTATTATTCGATGATGACAGTGAGCCTGAAAATAGAATAATAGCTTTCTGCACTGAGACAGCTCGTGAAACCATAACAAATGTACAAACATTCTTTTTGGATGGCACATTTTCAAGCTGCTGTAAACCATTTTACCAGCTGTATTGTATACATGGAGACGTGAATAGCGATGATAATAATTCGAACATAGTCCCACTAATCTACGTTCTTATGTCTAATAAACAGGAACGGTCTTATGAACGACTTTTTACATCACTGATGCAAAATTTACCTACTTGGACACCGCTTACAATAATTGTTGACTTTGAAATTGCTGTGATAAATGTCATAAAAAAAATATTTCCTGATGTTAAACTACTTGGATGTAATTTCCACTTCAAACAAGCACTGGCCAAAAAAGCTCATGCCTTACAATTGAATGACATTGAAGAGAAGAGACACTTAGCCATGTGTGCTGCATTGGCCCATATAAAGAAACAGGACATTGAAGATGCTTGGTTGCACATCATGGAAAATGCTCCACAGAACGATGCAGTCACAAAATTCAACGACTATTTTGTAGCCCAGTGGTTAGAAAACAATAGTATAGAGTTTATTTGGAATGTACATGGGGCTCGCCATAGGACAATAAATCTAGCAGAGGCATGGCATAAACGTTTGAACATTATAATGGGTAAAAGGAAACCTAAAATGCTTCAGTTTCTTGATACTCTTAAAAATGAGGCTGATCATATAAATTGGAAATTGAAGCATTTTAAATTTAATATACCACTAAAGTTGAGAACACGTCGATCTATTGCATATGACAAAGAATTGAAAACTATTTTGGACAATTACGATAACATATCCCTGGCTGAAGTTCTGGAAAAACTTTCTTTTATGCAGCATTTTAAAGAATTGTAACATACGTAAATTACCAAAAACCCGTATATTGTGATTTAATTATATTTCTATTATTTTAGTTATAATCATAACGTTGCAGGCAAATCAGCCACTTGAAATAAATAAATATATATAGTTGTAAGTAAAACTGTGATTTTTTATGTAGATGCAAATTACCAAAAAATAATGTGATCATTACTGTGATTTAAATATTTTATCTTTCTATTGTTTTTGTTATAAGTGTAATGTTGCAGGCAAGTCAGCCACTTGCAATAGATAAATATATATAGTTGTAAGTGAAACTGTAATTTTTTATGTAGATGCAAATTACCAAAAAATAATGTGATTATTACTGTGATTTAATTTTCTTTTTATTATTTTACATATAATTGTAATGTTGTAAACAAATCAGCCACTTGCAATACATGTTTATTTAGGATTAGGCGTGTCACGTAAGTCACGCTGTCCTCGTGACAATGCGGGCTTAAACACGCACAAAACCAGACAATACTACCGTATATTTTAGCCGTAAGTGAGAAATGTGATTTTTATGTGAATTTCTGTGATTATGAAAAATAAAGAAATAACATTTAATTCTTTATTGTTTGATTTTTCTGCTGTCTGTACGGAAATAAACAATATGGCGGATTTTCTTTCATAAAAATAGAGTTGTGACGAGTTTACACATACTTTTTATCGTGGCGAATTTACTTTGTGACGAATGTACAACAACCCGGCTGTATGAAGGTTTGACGTTGTTACAAAAGTTTTAAAACGCTATATTGACATTTGTTTGTCACAACTTTAAAAAACTTTGTACCGTGTATACCTATAATAAACTACAAAAAATGTTTATTTTGTGGACTATAATACATATAATTGCCAAGTAAGTTTTCTTTGTTGTTTTATGTATTTATTACATCTCCGATAAACATTCTTGTATAGAAGTGTGGTATCGTAGGGCGTCTAATACCTATACGTAGAACGCTGGCTGCCGGCGCCGACCTGCCAGCGCTTATCGGCACCGGTCCGCGCAGGTACTCGGTAGACTTTGTGCCGAACTAGCGCTGATAAGCCGACAAGTTCCGACGGCGTGCAGGTCGGGACTCATCGGCGCCGGTAATTAATGAAATTTGAGTTATAGGTACTAAAGATTCAATTTCCCATTTTAGAAATATCAGGATGAGAACGGCGGAGCACCGGGTGGTGTTGTGGCGAAGGGCGAAGATAGAGCGTTGCCTCTGGGACCTTCGGTGGCGGCACCTTAGACCCCCGCTTCCGCCACTGGAGGTCCCACGGTACCGGCCACTGCGTCCTTCGCCCCCCAGAGAAATCCCGGTGCCGTCGTGGTGGCGGCATCACCGCGCCAGGTGATAGGTGGTTTTTTTTAATAAAAAAATGAAATTTACAAACTGTTTTTATTTATTTTGGATTTTTTCCCCACTCCCTTTCCTTTTGGAGTCTCTTTACGAGTGCATTGCCTTTTGGCACTGGCTTCCTGGCTTCCTCTCGATTCTGGATCGTCCGCGTCAGTGTCAAATATTGGGCGCAATTTGGCTGCGCGCAGCATCGCCGACACGTCCCACCCACTGCTATTCCCTCCAGATGTCGAGGGCAGCGCGCCGCCCTCGACATCTGGAGTCAATGCCTCCGTCGTCGGGACCCAAACGCTCTCCATAGTATTTTCATCATCCCTGAAAATAAAAGTTGAATGAAATTATGTAGGTACCTATTCTTTGATTGTTTACGAAGATAATAACCTATATAACTCGACAGTCAGCCTGTATTGAAAGTTTAACAAAATGTAGGATTACATGTTGGGATAGTTAGGTTTACGATAGCCCTCCTGGACCAGTAGAGTAGAATTTGAACAATACTTACATTTTATGTAGGTAGAACGCAGTTAAGTACCTACTGGCAGCCAGGTTGTCTTTGGTCATCAGTGCTGCCAACCACCAAATGACATGAATATTTTCGTTCAAAAATTTTAGGATATTTGTCGCGTCGCTGTACACTCGTTTACAAAAGATCTATAAGTTTTTACAAAAGATTTAAAAAGCTAAGTTTACATTTGTTTGTCAAAACGGAAGTTAGCGGTGGTGATTATTCTTGTCGTAAGGTGGTTAAAATTATAGGTAAGTTATTTTATGTAATACTTGATTAAAAAATAATCAGCCAAAATACTATAGACCTGAACCTTATCAGAATACTAATGTGTATGTTAATTTGCAAAGAAAATTTCTAAAGGTTGGCACTTTCCGATTATGACAAAACGGAAGTCAAATTTGTACATAGCTGGTTTTTAATGTCTCTTTCGTCACACACGTTTGTATATAAATAATTAATAAATTAATTCACTAAACGTAATAGGCTATCGGTATCGAGATTAAGTTAATAATTCAGTATAGGTATTAGTTGAAAATAAAACAGGAAATCAATTAAAAGTTTTATTTTTCTGAATATTGGTACTGCTGCTTGTCTAGTAAGTTCTGTCAACTTCTGTCTGTCAAAAAGTTTCCAATGCAACGCGGAGTCGTAACGTAAGTTTGAAATGTCCATTTAACTGGTGATTTTTTGGGTTTGCTATTGTTTTATTAAAGTAACTGTTGTTTATTACAGATTAATTGAAGAAAATATTATTAATAATGGGAAACTTTATAAATAGGTAATGGTAGTTCATTTACAATAATATTATTGAGAACTGTAGGTAGGTCTACCTACATCTTTTTTTAACGTGGTTCACAAAGTTTCACAAGTGAATTTTATGTTTTACAGACGGATCCATACAAACGCATCTGATAATCACGACAGTATGATGGTATTGATGGTTCTAGGAAACGTCTGTGATTGTTTATGTGGGGAAGTGTTTTACTAACATGGTGTGACAGCTACCGGAATGTGTTTGAGGCTTTGGGCATACAAATGAAAGTGCTAATGGAATATGTTTGAGCTTTGGGCATTTGGGCAAACTAATGATAGTACTTTAATCTGGTTCTGAGTCTGCTTGTAACATTGTAATTGATTTTCTTCTTGCATGATTTGAGTGGACTTTATTTTTTAGCTGCGCTGACTGCCTCGGAGGCGGAGCAGGAGATGGGTGGCGGACGGCGGCGGCGGATCGCAGCGAGTAAGTATGACTAGTTGATTAGTAAATACGTTGTGGGTTATGTATGGGTGTCCAAGTACTATTTGTTACACTTACTTGTGTAACAAATGGAGGCTTGTGGATGACGATCCTACTTCACCCAATGATAAATTATAGTGACTTGTTTAACTAAATATGGTAGGTATGTCTGCTTCATTTTGGGTTAGTAGTCGATTCGCACGAAAATTATTCGCACGATCGTGCGAATCGTCCCCTTTCAATAAAAATATTTTTTTAGTAGGCGATTCGCACGGAAGTATTTAAATTGCGTGCGAATCGACCCCTTCAAGAATTAGTAGTATGCGATTCGCACACTTAACAAAATGTGCGAATAATAAATCTAAGTACAGTCATGTACAATATTCTAGAATATTAATATTAAAATTCAATAATTCTCTATTCGCATCGCAGTCAGGCACAAAATACTAGTTAAGAGGTAAGATGAAAAGTTTTGTCAGTATTTAATATGAAAACTTATAATATGAACACCATAAATGAGAGATTTAATAAATTGCCGGTGTATTTTTATACAAATAATACTAACTGTTAAAGATAACAAAGAAACTAATAACAAGAAACGCCCTTAAGTACTCACAATAGCAGATCCCAAAAATAATGAAGAAATATTTTTTATTAGCTCCAGGGGATTAATTTTTATTGCGGCTTGCCGAGTAGCCCTTTGTTTTGTATTTTACTTACCACAAATATTGCCGGTACATGGCGCTTGAGCACTTGCACAAAGAAGTAGTTAAGCAATAAATCAGTAGTGGTAGGATTTGCCAAAAATATATTTTATCTTTCTGCGTATTTTAATCCTTTTAGAGTAGATAATAAATAAACCCAAGTCAAAACAATAGTACCTATATTTAATCCTACCCCGTAAAAAGCACCGGCATTTGCCTTATACCGAATCTACAGATAACCATAATTCTTACGTACAGATGCCCCATCCCATACAAAGAAACGGGACCATCGTTTATTAATCAGGTATAATATAAACAGGGTATTCGCAATTATTTATTATTTAAATGTTCTATAGTTCAAATGTGTTACGATAACTTTGATACAGTGTATAAGATCTAGACGCCTTCATAAGCTGGAGCACAATAGAAAATCAGTTCTGACTCTGAGCCAACCGGGCAACCCTACCTCACTAAGTTGTTGTAGTTGTAAGGTTACGGTTGTACCTATGAACCATTCATTTCATGAGATTGTTTCCGTCGATTTCTTCCCTGTTTTGGTGACAGCGCCATCTATTGGTAGAACCTAGAGCCACAGATTTTGAGAGATCATAGAAATTGGAATTATGGACCCATTATTAGATTTTTCGTACAAGAGAGACTTTTTTAACAATTACATACAATATCCATATCATTTCTTTTACAATTGATATACGCACTATAAAATACAATCGATACAAGTAACGCCATCTATTAGAATTAATTAGAACAAAATATCGATTGTTCGCGTTGGGACCCCGTGCCGAAACTAAGATTATTATTCTGTTTTCGCATTTCACACTGTTCTGAAGTGCGGTCTGTGCTGTACCTACTGCATATTTTTACAGTTACAGTTTAGTGATTTGTTCAGTGATAGTGGATAGCACCATATCCACCGACGACATTGCACATGAGCTTCGCGATATCTTAGGAGATTCCGATGCGTAAGTAATTTAATTTACTATCTACTTATTAATTATGTATTAGTTATTTAGCACACTTAAGTAGACTTATTTAGGGTATTTTATTAGGTTTTCTATTTCAAAATGTATTCCAGCTATAAAATTTACAACGTTTAGCTGGTTCAGCTAACAGAATGAACAAATAGATTCAATGTCTTTAAATACCTTTATGTATAGGGATGAAGTGGTTTATAATACTTCATCTTCTTCTTCTTATAAATAGCATTACTATATGAAAAATTATTACTCACAATTCTGTTATTTTAAGAAACATAGCCTACTAAATAAAACTAAAAACAATATTATTTTTATCAAGAAGTTTTAGTGAAGACATTTATTTCTTCCAGATGACTTTGGCATCAACATCATTTGATTTTGAAAAAATATAATGGAAGGGCCATCAACGAGTCAAGGTGGAAAAGGCCAATTCGAATTTATTCAATCAGAGAGGGGCCAAGTAATCTTACTGAGGCACGGTTA
Organism: Xestia sexstrigata; assembly: GCA_941918905.2. Lineage (NCBI taxonomy): Eukaryota > Metazoa > Arthropoda > Insecta > Lepidoptera > Noctuidae > Xestia > Xestia sexstrigata. The sequence continues at coordinate 18,608,789 of OW799205.2, forward strand.
TAAGCATAACCAACATCGGAAAAATAAAAATGGCATTACAGTGTGGCGATGCGTTAATAGAAAACAATGTAAAGCATTTTTAACAACAAATAGTCAACATGAGATTGTCAAAGAAGATCATCATTTATGTAAACCTAATCATATAGATAATGAGGTCAAGCGTCATATAGACACATGCATTAAACGTGCACAGAATGAAACTACGAGCATGCCTCAGATTTATTCTGATGCGGTAATAAAACTTAAAGATGCTGGATACGATTTAGTCCAGAATATTCCTGACTACAAAAATTTGAAAAGAAGGCTATATCTACATAGAAACAAGGCACTGAAAGTTAGTAAAATAGTAGTTCGTAAAGCTAAAGATATGACTATCCCTCCGTGTTTCGAAGAATTGGTCTTTGCAGATTATAAATGTAAGCAAACCAGACTTATACTCTTCGCAAACAAGGAAGTTTTGCCATTTTTAAATAATGCTGAGACCGTTTTTTGTGATGGGACTTTCAAGAGCTGTGTACCACCATTTTTACAGCTGTATACTTTACACATCGATGTTGGCAGTACTTCAACACACACTAACATTTTACCCGCCATTTATGCATTACTTCCTAATAAAAAAGAAAAAACATATGAACTATTTTTTAGGCTCATAAAAAGTCGTATACCTCAATTTGCCCCTACTGTAATTACCATGGATTTTGAGAAAAGTGCAATGTTAGCAATTCAAACAGTATTTGGTCCTCACACCAGGATACAGGGCTGCTTATTTCACTTTAAAAGATGTATTTATAGAAAATTAAAACAGTTAGGGATGAATAAATTCTTGATTTATAAAATACACGCATTACGATGTATAGCTCTCGCATATCTTCCTCAAGAATACCGATCAGATGGTTGGCTGTACATTGAAGCAGAAAATGAAAATGAACCAAAATTAACACAATTCAACAATTATTTTGTTAATACATGGCTAAAAGAGAGTGCCTACTATTCCGACAAGTGGACATTTTTTGATGTCATTCACAAAACTAATAATGCAATAGAAGCTTGGAACGCCCGATTTAATAAAATGGTAAAACCTAAACCGAATATTGTGATGCTCTTGAAGGTTCTGCAAAAAGATTCTCAACATTATTTAACAATGTTTCATAGAAACCATTACATCTCAGTAAAGTCATGTGAACGAATAAGACTGCAGAAAAGAATTGAAGACATTGTTAATCAATTCCTTCATGGTCACATGGATCTCCAACTTTGTATAGAAAAATTAAGCCATTAGGTCATGACTAAAAAAAAGACTGAAACTGATTATTCTTTATAAGAACTTTAAAAAAAAAACAGTTTTAAAATGCTACATAAATAAATAATAATGTTACATTTTTAAGAACTTTGTACCTATTAATACTACAGATTGCTCTGTTTAACAAACTGTGATTTTGTGATTGTTTTAACTTCCAGTGATGCCAATGCTCCTATCATCGTAAAATTTTTGTGTTAAGAAATATTTATAATATTGTTGATTAGTTAAGTGTTACATTTTTAAGAACTTTGTACCTATTAATACAACAGATGACTCTGTTTAACTGTGATTTTGTGATTGTTTTAACTTTCAGTGATGATAATGCTCCTATCATCGTAAAATTTTTGTGTTAAGAAATATTTATAATATTGTTGATTAGTTAAGTGTTACATTTTTAAGAACTTTGTACCTATTAATACAACAGATGACTCTGTTTAACTGTGATTTTGTGATTGTTTTAACTTTCAGTGATGATAATGCTCCTATCATCGTAAAATTTTTGTGTTAAGAAATATTTATATTATTATTGATTAGTTGATTGTTATTTTTTACCTATTAGAGCAAAATATTGTTGTTATAGTAACTGTGATTTTGTGACTGTTATTTTATTACATTTACTATAATACTCCAAAATTGTACTAGTTAATACTTAATAGAGAAAAAATATTTTGTTTTTGTTTATTTAATTGCCACATTTAAAACCATACCTTAGCTAATTAAAACGATTTTTATATTGTTATTACGAATATTTAAAAAGATTTATATACACACATCAAAAATGTCTAGGGATCAAGCATTTTTATGCGGATTTCTTGAGATTGAGATGTGGCTTTGTAATAAATTTATGATTTTATAAATTTATATGGATCCTTTTTGGTGCATTTCATAATTTGAATCAGGAACTCTCAATCAAATTCGAGTAAAAGATGAAAATAAGCTGTCAATATTTTCCCTATAAAAACATACAACGCATTGAAGACATTATTAGTGCTACTGTTTCCCTACTACTGATTAAAACCAACGTTATTATGGAGCGGCGACGTCATTTAAGCAGGGAAGAAATGCTCAGAGCCGTGGGAATGATAGAAGCTGGTTCCCGGCAACGTACTGTAGCTTTAGCTCTGAATACAAGTCAGAGTGTTATCAGTCGACTTTGGACACGTTACCGAAGCACTGGTACCGTGGCTGAGCGCCATGGAGGACGGTATCGCTGCACCACACGGAGACAAGACCGATACATTCAAATCTTAACTCGAAGAGCTCCAACAATAACCGCCATGATGTTAGCCGTGAGGCTTCATCACTCTTCAGGGAACTTAATTAGCGACCAAACAGTCAGAAACCGCTTGCATGAAGTGAACCTTCATTCCCGAAGACCGCTACGGGTACCACCTATAGCAATGCACAATCGTAGGATTCGATATCAATGGGCTCTTGAACACAGAAATTGGGCAGAAGAACAATGGCGTTTCGTGTGCTTTTCTGATGAGTCTCGTTTTGGTATGAGACCGGATACAAGACGTATACGACACTGGAGAACCCCTGGACGCCAACAGCGATTAAAATCCTGCCAGGAAGTCCATCCTTATAGTGGTGGAACCATCATGGTATGGGCGGGTATTTGGATCGGCGGAAGAACTGAGTTGATTTGGATCAGAGGCAACCTCAACGCTCAAATTTATGCTGAGACGATTGTATCAGACGTCATCGTTCCTCTACAAGTGCAAATCGGTCCCTTATTTCAGTTAATGCATGATAATGCACGACCGCACACCGCAAGAGTTGTAAGACAGACTCTCGCCGCAGCTAACATCAATGTCCTGCCCTGGCCTGCTCAGTCGCCAGACTTGAACCCGATTGAGCATGCATGGGATATGCTACAGAGAAGAGCTCTGCCGAATATGGAGGGTATCCAGTCGCAAGAAGACCTTTTTTTGTTGTTGCAACGAACATGGGCGGCCATTCCACAGCGTGATTTGGATGAACTCATTTTGAGTATGCCAAACCGATGTTCTTGTGTTGTTAGTGTTCGCGGTAGAAACACGGATTATTAATTGTTTAAGTTACCCAATAAAATTTTAAAGAAAACTGTTATTTCAGTCTTTTTTTCGAACTTTAATGTTAGTGGTTCAAATGTCAAAAATCCCTTTATTAGGAAAATGGCAAATTTCTTTATTAATGCAAAGGTGACTTGGTTTATCGTTACTGTGACAAACGAAAACACTTTATTTGATGAATCCTTAAAGAAAATTTTAATTAATATCAATCAGGAGAAAAGTTATTGCAAAAATATATGTTGATCCCTAGATACTTTTGATGTGTGTATTTGAATATTGATATAAAATTATGTCATTATTTTAGAATGGGGTCACACAAGCTGAGGGATCGTGAAATAGATGACCTATTGCACCAACATGATAGCGAAGACGGATTAGAGGACGATGATGACAGCGTCATTGATCCAGATTTTCAGCCGTTATTAGAAAGTTTAGAACTTTTTTCTGATTGTGAAGAAGATACTGCAGTTGATATAGATGAAATTATTGAAGAATCTGAACGCAGTGAGCCTGTTGCTGGCCCCTCGTCTTCAGATCCTGGACAGCAAGAGAGCCATTCAAATAAAGCTACCACAAATAAAAAAGGAAAAAAGCGGCAATTACAATGGAAAAAGAAAAACCTGATTCTAAACGACCAGCAGTTGCGATTTACAGGAAATACTACTTTACCGCCTAATTTACTTGAGCTTGATACACCAATTCAATTCTTTTTATATTTTTTTCCCAAAGAATTGATAACTTTTATTACAGCACAAACAAATCTCTACATAGTACAAAAAAAACCTAACACATCCTTTCAAATTACCGATACCGATATCCAGCAGTTTATTGGTGCAACTTATCTGATGTCATTGATACAATTGCCAAGGGTAACCAGTCATTGGAACACAACTATTGGTACACCCATGATTCAAGAAATAATGCCGAAGCAAAAATTTGAAAAAATTAGACAGTATATCCATTTCAATGACAATTCTAATTTACCCCCACGTAATTCAGCTAATGGGGACAGGCTTTTCAAAATTAGACCTATCATAGAAACTTTGAATAGGACTTTTAGTACAGTTCCATTGGAGACATACCTTTGTGTGGACGAACAAATTTGCTCCACTAAGGCAAGAAGTAATTTGAAAAGATACAATCCCAAAAAACCACACAAATGGGGTTATAAGATTTTTGTACTAAGTGGGGTCTCAGGTTTCGCCTATAAAATTGAACCTGAAACAGGAGCTGAAAATGTTGTGCTTCCTGATGAACCAGATTTAGGAGCATCTTCAAACGTAGTAGTCAGAATGGCGCGAGGCATACCAAGACATCAGAATTATCAACTTTATTTTGATAATTACTTTACTTCCTTGGCATTACTGGAGTAGGCTAAGCTTTCCATTGCCGGCCGTCGAGTTGGGGGTTGATATTTTTTTTACAGAAAGGTTAAATTATTATAAGAACACACGCAAAGTCTCAACATGCGGAGACGCGTACTTTTTGAGAAAAAAAAATGTTGAAAATAAATATTTTTGCAGTATTTTTATCAATTATATAGAATTCTCGCTATTGAACGTTTCGTTTCACCAACGGTTAAGTTGTCTTACGTTTGGTAACATTTTATTTTATATAAATTTACGTAAATAATAATATTTTGTACTAGTTTAAATAGTTTTCATGCACACATATATTTAACAGTTTATATATAAATTACAGCATTATTTTCAGTACGAAATAAAAAAAATTAAAATGTTAAGTGTTTACCGTTTTTTGTCGGCTTGTGGAACGAAACGTAAAACTGACGCTATTTTGTATTGTCTGTCACTGTCATCGTCAGTCATCGTTTGTGTCCCTAGCAGTTGAGAGCGTTTACGTACTCCTGTCGGTGAAAACAACGTTTGACTACCACCATGGCGTCCCCGAAGCCCCAGGTTTCGTGTTCTGCTGTGCCGTCTGTAGAATCGAGTGTAGTGCAAGTGTTGGACTCTAGTGAGCCACTTGTCGCGAGCTCTTCTGCAGACCCCCAGGTTTCGTGTTCTGCTGTGCCGTCTGTAGAATCGAGTGTAGTGCAAGTGTTGGACTCTAGTGAGCCACTTGTCGCGAGCTCTTCTGCAGACCCCCCGTGTGTGCAAGTGTTGGACTCTAGTGAGCCACTTGTGCCCATGACTGTGCCATCGGAACCAGTAGCTAGTAGTTCTCGCGCCACCATTCCCAGTACCGTGTCCGCACTGCCGCCTGCGTCTCCGACGTCGTCTGAGAGCAGCGTGGGTGATGCGGAACCTCGAGCTTCTGGGTCGTCTGGCCGAAGAGTCCATTACCATGCCGAGGAAATAAGGTGGGTTCACTGTGTTTTCTTATATAGCCACATATGTAAACTTCACAGAAAAAGCTGACTAGTAAAGCGGTAATTAGATTTCTAATAGGAACATTTTGCTTGTTTTAGGTGCCACTGGAACATGTATAAAATAGGTGTCCGTTTCGACTGCTCGGCCACTATGTCGTAGAAAAAAAAAACTTATGTCAGCATTTCGAAGGAATTTGTAAAAGATGAACAGTGAAAACCGCAAATTCGAAGAGTCAATAATCAGAAAGTTATGTGGGTTTAACCGTGGCCGCGCAGTCCGCATGAATTCAACTGCGCGGCCACCAGTTCTCTTAAACGGAGCGTTGTAAAAGTCTAATTCCTTTTGCTAATCACTGACAGGATTTCGAAGAAAATGTAGATCATAAAAATAATGCCCTACTGTCTGTAGTTCACGACCTACATCACTCCAAGTTTGGCCGCGCAGTCCGCACAAAGCGAACCGCGCGGCCACGAGTTTTTTTTAATAGACCTTACACGGAGCTTAGTAGAAGTCCCATTCTTTTTGCTAATTACTGACACCATTTCGAAGAATATGTAGACAGTATAAATAAATCCTATAATTAAGAACTACAAGACCTACAGAACTTAAAACCTATAATCGAAGGAAAAAATAGGGTGACCAAGATTTATAGTGTGTGAATCCAGGCTTTTTTCCATTTCAATATCATAGTATAAATATATCATCACTACACAATATACAAAGTCGCTTTTTCTGTCCCTCCCTATATCCCTATGTATAGATTTTAATGCGGTTTTTTTAATAGATAGTGATAGAAGAGGAAGGTTTATATGTATAATAATAAAATCCATTAAATAGGGGCTGTTATTTTTGATGTTTCTAACGTGATGTACAACGTTCGAAGTACTTCGCCCGCGCGTATTTAAACGTTTTTATAAACCTGTTCAGTAGTAGTTGCGCAAACACACACACACATTATTACAAACTTTCACGTTTATAATATTAGTAGGAAGTAGGATGCCTCAAAAAAAAGTATAGGGTAAAATAAAAGCTAGCTCGCAAAAGACAGATTTTTCATACTTTACATTTTAATTTTTTATTTATCGTGATATTTTGAAAAATGTACACTATATCTATATAAATTATAGCACATGTGTTATTCTGACATGTAAGCTATTTTACTGCAAAGTTTCAGAAAAATCCGTTCAGTAGTTGTTGCGTGAGAGCAACAAACACACACACACACACACACACACACACATTATTACAACCTTTCACGTTTATAATATTAGTTAAATTATTAAATTATATGAAACATCTGTCCTGTCTGCGAATGAAAGGAATGCCAAAAATATAATATCTTCCTAAAGTGTTTATTTATAAAACTTAATTATTTTATAATGATGACGTTTACCTATTGCAGTAGTCCATGCGTTTCATATCCAAGATGTAAGCTGTTTTAAATAACTTCCTAAAAAAGTCACTGTGCGCTTGCGTTGGTATGTTTTCATTCGAGAGTATAGGTAAGCACCTACCCAGTTGCGTCTGTAGCGACTCCCAAAATGGCTACAATATCAGCGGGGAGGGGTCCCGCCCTGCCCCGCGGAGCTTGACTCTGTATAGTGTTTTTATTCAGTCTCGGTTGTTACAGAGTGCGCCCGTGTTTATCAGTGCAGTGTTAGATAGTTCATAGTTATTTCATAGGATTGTATTGTGACTATACTAATTGTCTTTAATACTGTTGCTTTTATCACACAAGGAAGTTTTATCAATCAAGCGGTAAGTACTTATTCAAAACATTAATAAAATGTAATGTATTGGAACATGCGTGTAATTCCCAATTCTTTATTGCATGCCTACAGTTTAAGGTGGGTATTGTTAAATTGAAAGTTGAATACAGTGGATAATATGTTAAATTTAATGCAACATTATAACCATTATCATAAAAAAATGTTTTACCTATTCGGTAGGTCAATTCTAAGCCCTCGAAATACATTGCCAAAAGGATTGAAACTCATATGAATTCGATATTATATTAAAGGAATAAACAAATAGATACCAAATATAAAACTTCCTAGGAAATGTTCGTCCGCGGCAGACTTCCACTAAAGCGGCAAACTCGCGTCAAAGCTCGCGTTGTTACCGTAGCTGGCCGGAGGACCACTTCTTACCACTAATACATCGCATTTTTTTTCAGAACGATGGGTAGAAAAGGACGTAAACTGAGAGTCAACGAAGACAAGCTAAAAAAAATATTTATAAAATATTCCACAGACTGCATAAACACAAAAATTAAATATAATGATCCTATATTTCATACTATCTCAGAAGAAATAAATCACGATATGTCACCGCTTGCGTTGTACTCGTGGCTAAAGAGAAATTACAATAAAGTTTTTGATATAAGTACGACGACAGAAAGTTCTTTATCTTCTCCATCGTGTCGGAGCACGACATCTTCAACGACAAAAAGTGAAATTAATGATAAGCATACAAATCAATTTTCTTTCTTACTAGATGAGCATGAGTGGAAAAAAGTAGAACCAATTTCTGTTCGTTATATAAGACGAGATCTAAAAACTACATCGACACACAAGAAATACAAAACATTGCCTAAGTTCAAGTGGAGCAATCTACTCAAAGAAAAAATATGGCAGTACTCGAGACGACCTTGCACGTGGACTTTCAAGAATAAATTAATTGACTCAGAAGATAATGTGAAAATAAAAGGGAAATGCACACAATGCAGCTGCACTGTAGAAATATGTAGCGAAAAGTTAACAGACAAAACAGCAACTATAAAATGTACAATTTTTAATACAGATAACTTAGTTCCGCATAATCCAAAACTGAAATCTAAGATGTCACCATACAAAAGAAATCAACTTGCAAAGAAATTACAGTACAAATCTGCCACAGTAATTCATAAAGAAATAGCAATAAATTAATTTTTTTTTTGTTTTACTGTAAATCCTTTAGTCCACCAAATAGATGAATATAATCTACCGACATATGTACCTATTCATATTTTTTTATTGTTTAGAAAGCTTATGATTTCTCTCCATTATGTTTGCCATTACTACCCCCTTCCCCGCACACCTCAAAGTTTTTTTTCGGAAGTTTTTCGTAGAAATAAGGCAATGAGGTGTCTATCGTTTACGTCAATGGTAGAAATGACTTTCCTTGTCCTAGGCGGGGCGAGAGAGTGTCAGACTCTTACTGACTAAAACCACCTAATGACTAAAATCACCTGCTCTGAGCCGGGATCCAGTAACGTATTGCGCTCAACGGTGATGCTACCTATGCGATTGATAAAATGGTTAAAACAATTTTATAATTAATTTTTGCCAAAAATAGCGATACTAACTTCTTAACTAAGAGTTAAAGATGCGGCGCGCGCGGCGTGTGAGTCCTGCACACACACATACAAACCGTAACCCCGCCTCCCCATTGTATCCTAGAGAGTCGCGTTTAACGAATTCACACGAACCCAGCCGAGCATTGCCCGAACTTGTTTACGTAAAATTGCGTTTTGTTGTTATCGCAAGTTGCGCGAATGTGTCACGGAAGCAAGTTTGTTTAATAATAAAGTTTGTAAAATAATTGTGTGAGCATGGAACCAATTGCTGGACCAAGTACTGGAAACGTGCTAATTAAATACGTCCAAAGTAAAAAAGGAAAGAAAGTGTTGTTATGTGATAATTATATATACAGACCTATAAAAGTTAATAAGAATGGGAACAGTGCGTGGCGGTGTACAATAAAGACGTGTGGTGCCTTCCTAACTCTTAATAAATATGAAGATATTTTAAAAAAGAACGAACATTCTTGTCGGCGTAATGAGGCATCACAATTTGTGCGAGAAGTAGTGGAGGATATTCACCAAGAAGCCATGTCCACCTTAGACCCTCTCCCTGAGGTTTATAAAAGAAAACTTAATTGTTTATTAGACCAGGGAATTAATTTGACAAATCAAATACCAAAGTTTGAAAATATTAAAACTGGACTTTATAATAAAAGAAATAAAAGTTTTGGAGTTAAGCGTTTGTTTGGGAAATGTCTAACAGATGTGCAAGTAATTAATATAAAAATATGTATATTTTATTTGATGCCTTGCCCTTTAGAGTCACATTAATCTATGCTCTTGCATAGATTACGTACAGATACTTCACTCCATAGAAAATTTATAAAACCTACTGCTATATTAGCCTACTCCGTCGCGTCAGCAACCACTGCATGCTTAAATGTGCTTAAATACTCAAGCGTACAGTTGTAATTGCTTCGCACCGAGCGATCAACAGCAATCGCAGGGCTGCTCTTCGATAAAATTAATTTAACATAACTTTTTGTGTTTATGTTATTGAGAACTGTGATTATGTTTTAACTATTTTTTTTATCAACACATCTAGATAAATAGAGGTCAGTATGAAGGTAAAATAAAAAAAATCTTTATAAGTTACATGTGTTTTATATATATTATAATTATGTAGGTATCATGTTTAGATAAATTTTGTTTATCTAAACATAATCGTTATTTTCGTCAACGTTTTTGTAAATACCGATCACTGCCATTGACCATAAATTTCTTGTTTTAGGTGCCAAAATCATTTCACAACTTCACCCTTGCGGATTATGATGACGGTAAAAGGAGGATCCTTTTGTTTGCTACCGAGAAGAGTAAAGGGGAATTAGGAAGATGTCGTCATTTATACTGCGACGGGACTTTCAAAAGTGTGCCAAAACCATTTAAGCAGCTGTACAGCATCCATGGAGAAATCGATGGCGTTGTGAAGCCACTAGTATATGCTCTATTATGTGATAAAAAGAAGTCAACATATAAATTATTATTTCTGTTGTTGAAAACAACAGTACCAAATATGCAGGTTGATTTTTTTAAAAGCGACTTTGAGGAAGCCGCAATCAGCGGTTTTTTAGCAGAGTTTCCAAATGCAGTTGCAAGTGGGTGTATTTTTCACTACAAACAAGCGCTTAAAAGAAAATCTCGAGACCTAGGTCTATCCAAAAATAGTATTTTTAGGAAGCATGTTGCTTTGTGTACTGTATTACCTCATTTACCTGCCTCCGATTAGATGATGCATTTCTTTATATAATGAGTCAGTCTCCACAGGACAAAAATATCACAAAATTCAATGATTATATGGTTTCCCAATGGTTAGAACACCGATTTTGGAAAAACAAATTTACATGTTACGGTGAAAAGAATAAAACAAATAATTTCGTGGAATCACATTATTCAGACATTAATAAAAAAATCAATCAAAAGCAAGGTGTAAAATTTAGCCAAACTGCTAAGGTACTTACAAAACTATTGTAACAATTTTGCTAAAATAAGATTAAAAATGAACATTTCCGAAAATCAAAAACATGCCCAAGAACGAAACAATGTAATTGAAAATATATTACATCAATACGTGTCTGGCGCTATTTCTATAGGACATTGCCTAGAGATGTTAAGATTTTAATAAGTATTTTGGCTATTGCAACTATGGGGCTAAAGCAACTAATAGCGATATCTTCCATTCTCATGTTTTTTAAATACACTGCCATCTATGGGCCTGGAGAAAATTCATAGTTTAACCTATAATAAACAGATGGCGTCAGAGGGATGAATACTGTTTGACCTACAGAGATTTTGTGTTAGTCGCCATTTTGAACACGTGTTTGGTGACGAGCGTGTCATCAATTTTAAACAAAAAAAAATACTTCTCGTGCGTTTTATACACGGTTTTATGCAGAAACGAAGAAAATGTAAAGGTAAGCACTCTAAACACTTACGTTTTTAATATTATATCTTATATTTCGTAAGATAATGTAATAGTTACATTAGCCTCCACTTATTCTCTTTGCGGAGTTATTGTGACTAGTTTTTTTGGTTACAATAGCCCCTTCGTGTTTGTATAAAATAAAATAAAGCCAGTGATGTCGAATATCGATAATTGTAAATCGATATACTTTAGAAAATTCTCGAACTGAATCCCTTCGGGGCCTGGGATAAATTGCGTAAATAAATGTTATTATTTGTTTTATTACCATTTCAACTAGGATTCAAATCTATTTTCCTTTCAAGATGGAAATACTATTGTATGGTTAAATACTGTAGTTAAATAGGGGGTCCGACCTAATGCATTTAGTTCATGACTTCGTGCGTAGGTACTTTAGCAACCCATACTACTTAAAAACTCTGAACTAATTTGGTATTTGACTTGTTTTAGATGGTCCGAAATTATATTAAGAAAAAAGAAAAGAGCTATTCAAAAGAAAAGCTTCTAGAGGTACATCGAGTTGGTTAAAAGCAAAACGTTAAATAGTTATGAGGCAGCAAAGACGTTTAATATTCCGAGGTCTACTATAATTTCACATTTATATGGCACACGTGGTCAAAAACAGGTAAACCCTGGAATGAAGACTGTATTTTCAATTGATGTAGAGCAGAAAATAGCTTCGTATTTGCATACTTTAGAAAAGTATGGCTTTCCTCTAACTAAAAAAGAAGTCAAAACATTAGTATCGCAATACGTCGTAAGAAACGGATGGATAACTCCATTTAAGAATAATATTCCTGGAGATAATTGGTTTCGTCGCTTTTGCAAAAGAAATAATCTATCATTAAAAAAACCACAATCAGTCGAAATAGCTAGAAGAAAAGCCTGCAACCCATTTACCATTTATGAATACTTTGATTTATTGGAAAAGGCCATAAATGAATTGGGCCTGTCCGAGAAACCCGAGCGCATCTATAATCTAGACGAAACCAGTTTTTGCAATGATCCTTCAAAGAGTAAAGTCCTTGGTCAAAGAGGGTCTGTACCCTCTTTGACCAAGGACACTCGTGACACTCGTGTCAGCCCAGGACGCCCAGGAGAACTAGTTGTCCTGGTAGAACTGTTTCTACCAGGACAACTAGTTCTCCTGGGCGTGATAACACGAGTGTCTTATTGGCAACTAATGCATGCGGCGATAAAGTTCCACCACTCATCATTTTTCAAGGAAAATACCTGTGGAATGAGTGGTGTTACAAAAATGATACTGTGAAAACAGCATACGCCGTCAGCCAAAAAGGCTGGATGGAAACATCAATTTTCGAAAAATATTTTACAGATGTATTTTTACCTGCGATCGGAAATGAGCGACCAGTTCTACTAATTTATGATGGCCACTCCACACACGTCGATTTGAAAGTGATTGAACTCGCCATTTCGGAGAATGTTACGATAAGACTTTTTGGGAAAGCGTACTAACCGACGAACTTACCGATAATTTAGACTTTACTGATCAAACTTATGAGCAATTTTCTGAAATAGCGACTACTTCGACAGAAATGGCATCTACTTCAAAATTGGCATCATTTTCGGAAGAAGCTCAGGGTCCAAAATACCCAGAAATAGCGACTACTTCGACAGAAATGGCATCTGCTTCAAAATTGGCATCATTTTCGGAAGAAGCTCAGGTCCCAAAATACCCAGAGCAAGGCACTTTTATTTTGGCAAAATTTAGCTCTGCGCGGGGCAAAAAAACTTATAAATACGTATGCCGTGTACATGACATTTTAGATGATAAAATTGTAGTTACAGGGCTGAAATCATACAAACGAAAAAATACCTTTCGTATAATCAAAGATGATATCTCAATTATTGATTTGAAAGATATTGTTACTTATCTTCCACAACCAGAGCGCTTAGATGGAGAATTATTAAAGTTTCTTAATAATATTGACGTGTATGAAGTGTGAGTGTTTTGTTGTGTATCCATCTGTATTTAGAATTAAGATAAGTCGTTTTTTAGGATATCATAAGAAAATATGTGCTGTTGATTTATTACATGTAAAGTGAAGTTAATGTTTATAATATTGTTGTAACACTGTTTTAGGCTTTCACGGTTTATAATTAAACTTGATTAAGTGACAGTATTCACTTACGGTATATCTACCGTGATTGTTTCTTATTTTGAGCTCCCGATCTTTTGACGCTGTTGCAAGTGCCATGATTGCGGGTCATGATCGGAATCGGGGTTGATTCAACAGCGTCGAAATATCGGGAGCTCAATATAAGAAACAACCACGGAAGATATCCCGTAAATGACAGTATAAGTTTAATATTATTGTACTATTGAAACATTCCAAATGTGATAAATATGTGCCATTGTTTAAAACCAAAGTGCAGTTAAACCAAAGTATAGATTCCTATTATTTTTGTATTTGTCTTTAGAATTAATTACTCTACTTATTTCAGGATCTCTCAAATATAGCTCTAAGTAAAGACAAACTTAATATTGCAATTTAGAAAAAATGTTACCTTAAAGATTTTTTATAGTAATTTTAGATTATTTTATGTTGTTCTTAGAATTTTCGTATATGTTTTGAGAAGTATCTAAAACTTATAATTTTTGATGTGATGATGATTACAAATAAAAAATAGAAACGAAACATGGTTTTATATTACTTATGTATCTATCAGTATCGATTGCCTACACATTTCATTATTTATCGATATTTTTTACGTCAACACAACGCTAACTCTATAGAAAATAGTCACATTAGCCCCAAACATTACGAAACAAACTTTTAGTTTGATCGGGACTGTACTGGTTCAATTCGGAGAACATACCTACGTAAATTTCACACAGGGTGACATGTGCTTCGATTGTGAGCATTATAAGCTACAAAAACCAATGAGTTAATTTAAATAGTCGCATTTACCCCAACATGGGGCTAATGTAACTTTTCCTAACCGCAAGTATCTTTTAATAAGATTTTAACTAAATCCTATGGCTTTTTGACATTGTATTATATTCAAAGTAATCTCAGATATATGCTTAATTATATAGATTTAATAGATTACCCCATAAAGTCAAATGTTCATTTTTGGTGAAGGTTCAAGTTTCAACATATTTTTTTTTAGTTACAATAGCCTCCATTGACCTTATCATGTTTAGATAAATTTTGTTTATCTAAACATAATCGTTATTTTCGTCAACGTTTTTGTAAATACCGATCACTGCCATTGACCATAAATTTCTTGTTTTAGGTGCCAAAATCATTTCACAACTTCACCCTTGCGGATTATGATGACGGTAAAAGGAGGATCCTTTTGTTTGCTACCGAGAAGAGTAGAGGGGAATTAGGAAGATGTCGTCATTTATACTGCGACGGGACTTTCAAAAGTGTGCCAAAACCATTTAAGCAGCTGTACAGCATCCATGGAGAAATCGATGGCGTTGTGAAGCCACTAGTATATGCTCTATTATGTGATAAAAAGAAGTCAACATATAAATTATTATTTCTGTTGTTGAAAACAACAGTACCAAATATGCAGGTTGATTTTTTTAAAAGCGACTTTGAGGAAGCCGCAATCGGCGGTTTTTTAGCAGAGTTTCCAAATGCAGTTGCAAGTGGGTCTATTTTTCACTACAAACAAGCGCTTAAAAGAAAATCTCGAGACCTAGGTCTATCCAAAAATAGTATTTTTAGGAAGCATGTTGCTTTGTGTACTGTATTACCTCATTTACCTGCCTCAGATTTAGATGATGCATTTCTTTATATAATGAGTCAGTCTCCACAGGACAAAAATATCACAAAATTCAATGATTATATGGTTTCCCAATGGTTAGAACACCGATTTTGGAAAAACAAATTTACATGTTACGGTGAAAAGAATAAAACAAATAATTTCGTGGAATCACATTATTCAGACATTAATAAAAAAATCAATCAAAAGCAAGGTCTAAATTTAGCCAAACTGCTAAGGTACTTACAAAACTATTGTAACAATTTTGCTAAAATAAGATTAATAATGAACATTTCCGAAAATCAAAAACATGCCCAAGAACGAAACAATGTAATTGAAAATATATTACATCAATACGTGTCTGGCGCTATTTCTATAGGACATTGCCTAGAGATGTTAAGATTTTAATAAGTATTTTTGCACCTGTTAGTAATGATTAATTAATCAGTACTAATTAAGATTATGAACCGATCTGTGATTTTTAATATTAAAGATTTTTATATTATTATACTACTCTTAGTAAGATTAATATTGTTTCAATGTGATTGTAACTGGAAATATTATTTTATATCCTATTTGTAATTGTTAAACATGAAGGAACCATCTGTGATTTTTTTATTTTTTATTGGCGATAGGCTCGCGTTTGACCATAATCACACCTGATGTTAAGCGATGATATGGCCTACGATGGAGCACGCTTGCCTAGAAGCAATCTATTCACTCTAGACTTGAAGACTCCTAGGTTGTAGCTATCAGGAAACACAGACTCCGGCAGGGAATTCCACTCCATAGCTGTACGCATAATGAATGTGTTCCCAAAACGCTTTGTACGTATGGGTGGGATGTCGACCATGTAACGGTGGCGCAACGCCGTACGTCTTGTGGTCCGATGATGGAACGGACTTGGCGGGATCAAATTGTGCTACTCCAATGAACACTTATTAATTAGTCAGTAATAATTAAGATTATGAAACGATCTGTGATTTTTAATTTTAAAGATTTTTATAATATACATACTTATACTACTCTTAGTATTAATGTTGTTTTAATGTGATTGTAACTTGGAATATGTTTTTATATCCTATTTGTAATGGATAATGTTACTTTGCCAAATCGCCTGAAAGTTTGTCATAATATAGCCTGTATGGATACAAGTTAACAACTTTTTGTTTCTCTCAAGAATACCCAGTAGTTTTTATTTTATTAGCATTTAAAGTTTCGAAAAATATTCAGTCGCGCTGGCAGACTCGCTAATGCGTATGACGTCACAGTACCGTGGCGTGGAGCTAGTCGCCAGGGGTTATTCCCGTTCGTCCACACCCCGTCGCCAGTGGTACACACAAAGTACTAATGTAATTATTATGTAGGTCTACTGCAATGTGATTATTATACGTATATAATTTATATTAAGTATATCTATGCGTTTTATTTATAACATCCACTTTGAATACCTACACAATAACATTGGTCCTTGTATACACATAAGAGTGCCGAAAGCAAAAAGATATTATTCTCTCAATTTCGTAATTTGGTTAAGCAACTTCGATGTCGATGATGCACACATGAGTTTTTAAAAATTATCGATATAATTCATTACTTCATGCTTTTCCCTATTTTTAAACGTGGGAGCGCTTCGAGGAAATAAATTTTAATAATTTTAATCGTTCCTCGAAGCGCTCCTTTTGGGAGCGCTTGGAGGAACAAAACGGGAGCGCTTAGATGGGAGCGTTTCAAAACGGGAGCGCTACGAGGAATACCTCCCTTTGGTGGGTTGAAGTTATAGAATTCCTCTAGAGGTCGTAGATACACCTGTCTAAAAACTACTTTTAAGTATTTTGTACTTGGTTGTACCACTGTATGGGGAAATTGAATTCTTTAATATCTTTTTAATGACACACCGATTGAATCTGTAACTTGGCGACTAATTTCGACTAATTAGCGAGTAAATATGGGAGAAAACAGATCTTCGCTAGGTGCCCTAGTTTTTGAAATATAAATGTGGCCCTGCTGGGGTAAGCTCTCTCCAGCAGGGCCACCTATAAACCCTTATATCTTTTGAACCAGTGACCGACCAATTCTGATATTTGGCGACTAATTTCGACTAATTAGCGAGTAAATATGGGAGAAAACAGATCTTCGCTAGGTGCCCTAGTTTTTCAGATATTAATGTGGCTCTGCTGGGGTAAGCTCTCTCCAGCAGGGCCACCTAAGAACCCTTATATCTTTTGAACCAGTGACCGACCAATTCTGATATTTGGCGACTAATTTCAACTAATTGGCGACTAAATTTTTGTGTTATAAAAATTAAAATCCCTGATGGTGGCTCTGCCAGTGACAGCCACACTTTAAATACCACCTTTGCTAACGTACTACGATTAAAATTTCGTACGTTGTACCTACTTATTTCTTTAATTGTTTTTGGCTCGTACAAATAAACATTAACGTAAAAAAATTTGCATGATTCGAAAGTAGTAATTATGTATTAAATATTTATCCTTCGAAGATCGAAAATAAACCACCCATTTACCTTGAATTAAAAAAAAATGGAGTTTGGAGGGGATCAACATATAATCTAGTGCCTAACCTGGTGTTAAGTTTTCATGCTGCTCATGGGGCCTCTGACTTGGCTTTACATGCCGATAAGAAATACCTCTTAGGCATGCTGGTTTCCTCACGATGTTTTCCTTCACCGAAGCAGATGATAATTAAACAATACGCAAATATATCCGAAAAATCAGAGGTGCGAGTTTTGGGTTCGAACTAGGGCATGCAAAACCGGTTTTCCGGTTTTGCGCAAAACCGGAAATCGGTCAAAATTTAACGATTTTTGTTAACCGGTTTTGAGAGCCAAAACCGGAGCTCAGCTCCGGTTTTCCCATTATTGAGTAACAATTAACAATTTGATTTTTATCAACATTTTTTTCGCACACTCAAAAAATAATTAATTTTGAGGCATCAAATGTATCCGAACCGAACACAGCCTGCATCCACCCACTTACACGCCTCCCTTCACTACCCCCGCACCCCGCACCCGTAACCCGCCAGCCTGCGCCTGCGTTGTTGCAGTAATACCCTTACCGGGAGTGCAAGTGCGTGTCCGCCGCCCTCGCCTGCGACGCTAGGACAAAATGTGAGTATTTACTTAGTTATTAATTTATTATATTTTGTGTCTTTTAATGTACATTTATGTTGAGCTCGTGGAATAGTAGTGTAATTTTAAAACGTTTAACCAATGAAAACGCGTGTTGTCGCGTCGGGTGGCGTTTTAATGGTGTGGTTCTAGCTTTATTTGACGTGTTGACGTGACGTGGCATCGTGGTCAGTGCGGTACTGGCTTTAAAAATGTCTAAACTGAATGCATGGAAAAAAAATGTACTACCTAATAACACACCAAAATGCACGGAATTTAAAAACATCCTAAACTAAATAAACTTCGCCCGATTCTAATTATTTTTTTTTTCTTTTAGGTCAACTCCAAAAAATATTCAATACACCGATTTCCACAAGAGCAAGACATCAAATAGTATATGGAAACACTTTCTTCGAGCAACAGATGGACAGTCCGCAAAATGCAAAACATGTGACAAAATCATAAAAACTGGTGGTGGTTCCACTACCGCTTTACACACGCATTTTAGATCAGTACACTCAAATATAGCTTCAACTTCAACCGATTCTACTCCATCAACATCTCGGGCGGCTGATACTCCAGGAGTTTTAGAAGAAAAACAACTTGTAATGGAAACAAAGAAGCGAAAACTAATGACAGACTTTTTTAAGTCAAGCGATTCTATGGAGGTGGTCGTCTCTCGAATGGCAGCATTAGACGGCTGTACCTTTAGATTGTTTACAGAAAGCCAAGACCTACGACACCTCTTCAAAAAAAGTGGCTTGCAACTCCCGAAATCACCAAACACTATCGCAAAGATTCGATAGTCTTGAATCAAACAGACGAATTAAAAGCAGAGATAAAAAACAAAATATCAGTCCTAAAACAAGCTGGGCATAGATATTCAATAACGTTAGATGAATGGACATCATTGAGGAACAAAAGATATATGAACGTAAATTTACATTCCATTGCTTTTGGAGGATTTAATTATAAAAATCTGGGGATTGTGAAAATCACTGGTTCAATGTCAGCATTGAATGCACTAGACATATTGCGAGCCCACCTTGCAAAATTTAACGTATCTTTAGATGAGGACATTGTGTCAGTAACAACCGATGGTGCAAGTGTGATGGTAAAGATGGGAAGATACATTAAAGGACATCACCAGATTTGTCTCGCTCACGGTATCCAGCTAGCGGTGATCGATACTCTGTATAAAAAAAGTAGCGAACCCGTACAACGTGCAGCAGCGTCTATTCAGGCATCCCCTACACACGCACAAGACGACTCTGAATCAGAAAGCGATAGTGACGACGAACGAGCTGAAGATCTCAGTGGAGGTTTAGAAATTAAAACCAGTACAGGGAAACAATCACAAAAGTTCGCAAACTGGTCAAATCTATAAGAAAATCCCCTCTAAAAGCTGACGCATTACGGGTCTATGTCTTGGAGGAACACAAAAAAGACATACAATTGCAACTAGATTGCCGCACACGATGGTCAAGTATGTCAGATATGATCGGAGTGTTTTTAAAAATTAAAAACTCAGTCCTCAAAGCCCTGATAGATTGGAAGACTGAGATATCTTTTTCCGAAGAAGAAATTCGAACTCTGTCTGAAATTTACAACAGCTTGAATGTTGTCAAACTCGCTGTTCTGTCCTTGTGCCGACGTGATGCTACGCTGCACACAGCTGACACAACATTAAAATTTATGTTTAAGAAGCTTGACGAACAAAACAGTGTTTTGAGTCTCAAGCTAGCGACTAATTTGAGAAGTCGCATAAAGCAAAGACGTCTCCTTCTAGCAGGTGTTTTACACTATTTACATGATTGGGAAGACTTCTCCGCCCAAGGTGATGATGACACATTTCCCAAACCCAATGGTGCTGAAATAACTGAAACTATTATCAACTTGTTGCAGCAGCTAAAATATAAACCCGAGGACACAGACACCATCACCGCAGTTCTCACCGAGCAGTTCATACCTTCGCAATCGTCATCATCTGACGCTGAAGAGCTAACTCTTCAAGAGCAGCTAGAGAAGGAATTACACAAATGCAAGAGAAAGAGAACCCCCAAAAATCGGTCAGATTTCGACCTGTCTGGGTTCGTAAAAGTAGAGCAAGCCATGTATGAAAGCGGAGGGCATCGGGGTGTGTATCTAACCAAAGCATATAATTATTTATTATGTGTTCTACCAACAAGTGTTGAGAGTAAAAGGGTGTTTTCGAGTGCTGGGTATTTCTGTAACAAAATAAGAAGTTCGCTGTCTGATCGAATGTTGGATGCACTTATATTCTTGAGATCACATTATCAAGAACAGCGATCTCTTGAAAACAAGTGATTTATGCTTTATTTAAATTAGTATACATAGTTGATTATTGATCTCTTTTTTAGTGCAATATGAATCATATTATAATAATGTTATTTTGTAGTTCGTCTTCAAAGTTACAAAAATGTTGATTTTTTTGGTAATTGTGGGTGGCTGTGTTTAATATTTGAAGATGCTGATTGTGTTTTCTATGTTTAAAATATATTATTTTTGATAGCAGACTTAATAGGTACCAAAGATACCAAAAACTTACTTGTTGTTGATTTGATCTCAGTTAATTAATCTTTATAGTATTATAAGTTCATTGTTATCTGTACAATTATTATGGTTTGGATTAAAAAGAAATGTATCATACAATTTGTTTTATTTGTAGACACCATTTTTTTTAAACACCCACTAATTTACAAAAAAAAAGGTGTTTCTTTTTAAATTATACTACATTCGATTTTTTTTGCTAAAACCGGACCTAGCTCCGGTTTTCGGTTTTGATCCCAAAAAAGCGATGTTCAAAACCGGTTTTGATGACTTTCCGGTTTTGCATGCCCTAGTTCGAACCCGAGACCCATGTCTTGGCAGTCTGACGGTCACACCACTAATTTATCTCCGATAATATAATATGTATCTATATCTTCTTCTTGATCAGCCCTTAATTTATGTTCTATGGCTAAGCCAACTCTCCCGCTGTTATTTTACTTGGCTACTTATCGTATGGATTATGCGACACAAAATGTACGATAAAACATTGCTTTTAGATGGCACGTACACCTGAAGAAGTGGAACGTGACCTGATGACCATCTTCGGAGAGGTTCCCGGTGAGATGGAATCCAACGATTCTGACAGCGAAAGCGTCACCTCCAACGCGTCAGACAGGTATGGACCCCAAGAAATAAATATTTAATTTTATAACCGTATTCTTATTGTAGTGTTTGTTTCAAGCCTTGAACGGTTTTTTAAGTAGATGTTTTTTCTCCTTTATAGCTCTTCAGTTGCCTCCACTGACCTGTCTCCGGAAGGAGAGTGGACAGAGGAGACAGCAGTGGAAAATAATTTTCCATTTACTGCGACCCCCCAAATTAGGATCGCAGATGCCGCAAACAAAGGTCCTGTGGACTATTTTAAAGCTGTTTTTCAGCATAATTTTATTACCAGCCTAGCGGATATGATCAACATGCATGCCCAAATTTTACTATCGAAGCCTCTTAAACACAACAGCCGAATAACTAAATGTGAAAATACAAATGTGGCTGAACTGTGGACATTTATAGGTATTTTTTTTTTTTTTTGGCACCGCTAGGCTGAGTAAAATTTCTGACTATTGGAAGAAAGGAATATACGTAAAATTTAACATTAACAAATGTCCAGGGACAGATTTTTGATAATTTTAAGGTGCCTTTTTTTTAATTCAACGTACGAATCTGTCATTAAAAACTCAAAAATTGATTATTTATTAAATTATTTTAATGAAACTATGAAAAATTTAATTTATCCCGATAGGGAATTAAGCATGGATGAGTCGATGGTTGGTTTCAGAGGACGTTGTATTATGCGACAGTATATTAAAAATAAAAGGCACAAATATGGTATTAAATTATATGTATTGGCCGATCCTAAGGGACTAGTCCATAAAATTCATATGTATAGAGGATCCGCAGATGTTGAAGTTGGTGGTGTAGGTCACGTGGACAAAGTTGTTTTGACACTATTAAAAGATTATTTCAACAGCGGCCATTCCGTTTACATGGACAATTTTTACAATAGTGTCCAGTTAGCAGAAATATTATTATCCAAGAAAACATATTGTACAAGAACTTTGCTTCCGAAAAGAAAAAAAAACCCAAAAGCTGTAGTTATTAAAAAACTATTGAAAGGTGGGAATATTTATAGATATAACGGAAAAGGTGTTTGTGTCGGTAAATGGAAAGACAAGAGTGATGTGCTCACTATTTCCACTGAGCACTCATCCCAATTGGTGCTAGTGGAAAATAGGCGTGGTCGTGCGGTCAACAAACCAAATATGGTTGTCCAGTACAACAAATACATGAAAGGTGTTGATCGACACGACCAAATGTTAGCTTATTACCCCAGTGAGCACAAATCCATGCGGTGGTATAAAAAAATTGGCATTCACATCCTGCAAATGGTGTTATTGAATTCCTTTTTTTTGTTTAAAAAAGGTACAAGCAGTACTCTTTCCCTAGAGTCATTTAGGGAAAAAGTACTGCTTGAACTTCTTCCCCCAATACCTGACACACTTGCGCCTCGAAAGGCAAGACACATGCCCAAAGAACTTGAGAGAAATGGTGTTCGTAAAACGAAACGTATTAATAAGAAAATATTATATTGTTAAAAAATTGGCAACACTGCCCCCTTCCATTTATCTTCAATAAACCTGTAACAAGTGCTCCTACAACAATATTCGTTTAATTTTGGATTCCACAATAAATCCTCATACATTTTGGTGCCGAAACAAATATAAATGTCAAGAAGTACAGTGAGTGCTCAGAAAGTCAGAAGTGCTGCGAAATTACAGTAATTCCGACCGGCGAGTTGCGTTTTGCGGCGCGGCCGCATGGCGTCATCTAGTCATCATTATAAAAGTACGACCCGCTGATAGTGAACAGTGACGAACTTTGACTGCTCAGACAAAACACCACCATATTTCTTTATTCTGAGCCTGTTCCCGAGGATTTTGCAGTTCATCGAGTCGAGTGCATATTTCGGAAGGCATTCCATATTTAATCCGCCATTTTTTCTCCGAGAAGCCAACTTCGCGCTGGTGGTGTCATACGTCATGCTCTGTCATTTGACATTGACAGGAAGGAACGTGACAGTAGCGACTTAAGCTTCATCGAACGAGATTTGACGTTTTTTTCTTTTTGATCTGTGTTTCCGATCGATCAATATTTTGTTTACATTTCGTGACCTACATCGACTGGACAAATAAAACACATAGAAAGCATGGGTGGTGGACGAAGAAAAAGCTCCATAATGGACGAAGAATTAGAAGAACTCACCAAGAAAAAATTAAAAGCACAGATGGCACAGTACAAAGGAAAGCTAACAAAAGCCGAAAACTTCCTGCTTGACCAACAAAAAGGACCTTTGGACAAAGAGGCAATTGAGCTGCGTCTGAAGCAGCTTGAAGGCGTATTGGATGCCGCAAGTGACATCACGCTCCAACTTAAGATGGCATTTCAGCAAACCTCGGAAGATGATTTCTGCGAGGACGAATTAGAAGATAGATGTCTGGGAGTGATGGCTAAGTTGAAGAAGCTGCTGAAACAGCCGTCGCCGACGTCATCCATCCCAGAAACATCAAGCCAGCCCGTGATGAAATTACCACAAATAGACATACCAGTGTTTGATGGCCAAGATTTTACGAAGTATGTAACGTTTATCGAATTGTTTACTGCTGTAATTCACAATAATGAAAAATTAGATCCTGTTCAAAAACTGTACTATTTAAGAAAATATGTCAAAAATGAACCTCTGTCTATTATAGAACATTTGCCCTTAGTTAATGAATCATATAGTAAAGCTTTGGATTTGTTAAAGAGCAGATTCGACAATCAGTTTTTAGTAATCAATCATCATGTGCAAGCAATGTTAGACTTCGAACCAATTGTTAAGGGTAATGCCAGTAACTTGAGGGGGTTAATAACACTGGCTCGTCAGCATATAGGTGCTCTGTCTGCTATAGGACAACCTACAGATAGATGGGATATGGCACTCTTGCCAATTCTTTTGCGCAAACTTGATCCATTCTCTCGCAGAGATTTCCATGCTGTCAGAAAAGCCAATGAGCTACCGACATTGGACCAATTCTTCATATCTGTGGAGAGACGGGCCAGCAGCTACGAGGAGAGCCAGAGGAGTGATGGTAAGTCTGATTCTTCTTCTAAAAAGATTAAAGTAGCAAATCTAGCAAGCAAACAGATATCTTCTTGTAAATTCTGTGATGAAAAATCTCATAAGCTATTTCAATGTAAAAAATTCGAAGAATTATCACCTCAAGACCGAATAGCATTTGTTTCAAAAAATAATTTGTGCAAAATTTGCCTAAATCAACACAAAAACAAATGCCATTTTCATTTTAAATGCAAATCTTGTAGCAGTAAA
Source organism: Xestia sexstrigata (assembly GCA_941918905.2). Taxonomy (NCBI): domain Eukaryota; kingdom Metazoa; phylum Arthropoda; class Insecta; order Lepidoptera; family Noctuidae; genus Xestia; species Xestia sexstrigata. The sequence goes on from OW799205.2 coordinate 18,633,545, forward strand.
GAACATAACTCATTATTGCATGAGGAAAATGCTCCTAAAGCTTCCTTGCATAACAATGTCAGCAATAGCACAGTATTACTGCCCACTATCAAGGCAAAAATCCTAAGCCAAGACGGAATGTCACATATCATAGCTAGGGGCGTAGTGGACAGTGGCAGTCAAATTTCATTTATAAAATCTGATATTGTCAATTTTTTGCAATTGGAAACCACTGATAATAATATTAGTATAACAGCTTTAGGTCAGCATACCAAAACTACAACTAAATCTGTAAGCATCGATTTTATATCACTTAAAAACAATTTTAAGTGCAAGGTCAACTGTTCTGTCATTGACCATATTTCACCAAACTTACCTCAGCACAAGATAAATATTCAGAATGTCGTTTTACCTGATTCTGCTGATCTAGCGGACAATGATTATAATACTTCAGGTGAAATATCATTTTTATTATCTGCTGATGTATTTTTCAAAATTATGCTACCTGTTAAAATCCCAATCAAAAATAATCTTTATTTAATTAATACTGAATTTGGGTCAATAATTTCAGGTGAGGTAAAAGAACCTATAAGTAGTAATTTAGCTATTTCATTGCATGCCTTTGCTTCTTGTAAGCATGATCAGATTGATCGCCTCCTTACAATGTTTTGGGAAACCGAACAGGTCCCTGAAACCAAAATGGAGGCTATATCAAAGCAGGACTCCTGTGAAGCCGAATTTAAAAATTCGGTACAGTTTTCAGACAACAAGTTTCAAGTTTCCCTGCCCCTCAAAACATCTGACACCGAATTAAACTTAGGCAATACATTTCCTGTAGCTGAAAAAACATTTCTTTATTTAGAAAAAAGACTAGATAAAGACAAAGATTTAAAAAACAAATATGTTGCTTTTCTAGATGAGTACATAAAATTAGGTCATGCTAAAATCTTGCCTATTACTTCTCCTGATATAGAAAATAGATATTTTATGCAACATTTACCTGCCATAAAAAACGACAGGAAAACTAATAAAGTAAGAGTACACTGGACAGCAAATAAACCGAGCCACCCGCTACCTAGGCACTCTAATTCGATTTTCTCAAAAACTAAAAAACCTACAATTATCAAAGTTGTACCTACAGAAAGTGCGTTTCATGGTGATTAAAATGAAAGGAAACTCATTGGGTTTAATCAATATTTCAGTGTTTATTAAGGATTTTACAAAGAAGAGTCGTTTTCCAGTCGTGACAATCGTTAGTACTGATAAAGTGAAAAAAAAATTAAAGCCAAAAACAAAGATAAAGTCAAAAAAAAGTTTTTAATCAATATTCCGTATTCCCTCCCCTTGCTCGGATAACTGCCAGCATCCTTGTATTCATCGACCTTACGAGCCTGACGATAAAATCTTGAGGAATTGTATTCCACTCCTCTTCAATTGCGATTCGCAGCTCTGGAAGCCTTGTTGGAGCAGGTACCCGGGCTCGAACCCGACGTTTCAGCTCATCCCATAAGTGTTCTATCGGATTCAAGTCCGGGCTTCGAGCTGGCCAGTCCATCGTACGAATGCTGACGTCGCGTAGATACTGGGTCACCACATGAGCAACATGAGGCCGTGCATTATCATGCATCAATTGCATATCCTGTCCGATATATCCTGCGTAAGGTACCACGTGGTCTGCGAGGATCTCAGTAATGTAGCGATGAGAAGTCAGTCCACGTGTACGGCCCGTCGGTTCGATGAAAACTAACGCTGTATGTGCTGTTAACGAGATGCCGCCCCAGACCATTACAGATCCTCCTCCATAAGCAACAGTTTCCTTGATGCAACACTGAGAATAACGTTCTCCAGGGCGACGATATACTCTCTGACGTCGATCACTTCCATGTAGACTCACCCTGGTCTCATCAGTGAAGAGTACATTACTCCACTGCTCTAATGTCCAATCCCTATGCTCTCGAGCAAATTCAAGTCGTGCTCGACGGTGTGCTACCGTTAATGCTGGGCCTGTTGCAGCTCTTTTTGGGGTCAGGTTCCGTTCAGCAAGTCTCCTTCTGACGGTATCTGAACTTATGACCACTTGGCGTTCGTCACGCAGACTTTGTTGGACTTGAACTGCGTTGAGGTGGCGATTTCGCAGAACAGTAAGGTGGATATATCGATCATCTGCTGCTGATGTAGCCCTAGGTCTGCCCGTACCTGGACGGCGATCGAATGCTCCAGTCTCTAGGTATCGTCTGTAAACTCGTTGCACCGAAGATCTGCTGATTCGAAGCCTTCGAGCGACTTCACGTTGCGCAATGCCTGCTTGAAGTAATGCTACAGCTTGAGCTGCTTCCTGAGGTGTTGTATCCATTATTAATCGAAAAAAGTAGCAAAAACACACGCGTCTGAGCAAACGATGGACAAAAACTAAAGAAATGATAAGAAATATCCGACTACCCTCATTGTAGAGAAAAAGAACGCTAATTTCAAACTCTGGTGAAAACAGAGCAAATCGTTAGAATTGTGTTTGTTGCTTGATTAATGTGAGTTGACGGTACTTTCGAATTAATTTGCAGTCATTTTAATCACCATGAAACGCACTTTTTGTAGGTATAACTTTGATAGTTGTAAGTTTTATACTTTTTGAGAAAATCGAATCAGAGTTCCTAGGTAGTGGGTGGCTCGGTTTATTTGCTGACCAGTGTAGTATTTAATGGAAATACTAAAGCAGGCTCAAGTCATAATAGTTTGAATGAAGTTCTGTTAAATGGACCCAAAGTACAAAAAGATCTTTTTGACATATTAATATTGTTTAGATCATATGAATATGTTCTTTTGTCTGACATAAGGCATATGTATAGAGCCATTTCTCTTCATCCTTCTCATAGAAAATTACAAAATATAATATGGAGGGACAAAAATAATAAATGAATTATTCTTGAATTGCAGACTGTTACATATGGACTCCGGAGCTCCAGCTATTTGGCTACCAGATGCCTGGAGGAACTAGCATCAAGATATGGTGAGGAGTTTCCTAAAGCTGCATGGGTAATCCGTAATAGTATGTATGTTGATGATGCGCTGTTTGGAGGTCAAACAATTTCAGATGCTATTGAGGTAAGAGATCAATTCATTTCCTTGTTACTACGAGGCAACTTCCACCTTCACAAATGGGCAGCCAATGATTCTCAACTACTTAAGGGCGTACCTGTAAGTCAACAGCATTTTGAGGAGCATGAACTCTGCAAAGAGAATTTATCAATGAAAGCTTTGGGGTTATCATTTGACATTAAAACTGATGTGCTAAAAGTAAGTTTTCCTAACAAAACAATAGAATCATGGAACAAGCGCACCATCTTAAGTGTCATAGGTTCTTTTTTTGATCCTCTGGGACTGGCAGGACCCTTAACAGTTAGGGCAAAAGAATTTTTGCAAAAGTTATGGAGACTGAACCTTGGATGGGATGCTCTTTTACCAGATGCATTTTTGAAGTCATGGAATAAATTTTATAACCAATTAGTTTCCATGGAACAAATTAATATAGACAGAAACATTTACATTTTTAATGCTCAATATGTGGAATTGTTAGGCTATTGTGATGCATCTCAAACAGCCTATGGTTGCTGTATTTATGTAAAGGTAGCTCACTGCAATGAAACTAAAACTACTTTGTTATGCTCTAAGTCTAAAATAGCACCTATTAAAAATAAACTTACTGTTCCTAATTAGAACTAAATGCAGCTGCTATGTTAGCCAAACTGTATTCCAGAATTAATTCTATATACTCACACATACAATTTAATGAAAAAAATCTATTTACTGACTCACAAGTTGTTTTATGTTGGCTAGAGTCTGATAAAAATCTACCTGCTTTTGTAACTAATAGAATTAGTTTAATTCATTCATTAACAAAAAATTGTCAATGGCGTCATGTGGATGGAGCAATCAATCCTGCAGACTGCTTATCTCGAGGTTGCAATCCCGAAGAATTAAAATGTAATGCATTATGGTGGAATGGTATACCTACACATTTACCATCAGGTTACATACCAGAAGTCGTGGTCACCTGCAATCACCTTATGTGTGAACGAGATCTTAATTTAAATGAGCAGCAGAATGTTGGATTGAATGTTACCACTACAAGGACTATACCTGAATTTCTTAAAAAATACTCTTCTTGGAATAAAACTGTAAGAATTATTGCTTGGACTCTAAGATTTGTGTTCAATTGTAAGAACAAAAATAATAAATTAAATAATAATAATAATATCCTTGTTAGAAATAAAAAATGCTCAAAACAAAATAATATCCATTGTACAAGTGGCTTCATTCTCTAAGGAAATTGATTGTATTAAAAATAACAAACCTTTGAAAACTAATTTAAAATCTTTAGCTCCATTTATTGACAGTAACAATGTAATAAGAGTAACTGGTAGATTACAACTTGGAAATATTCCATATTCACAAAAACATCCAATAATTTTGCCAAAGAAATGTCATATAACTGATTTAATTATTAAAAACGAGCATTTAGCATTAATGCATGCTGGTCTCAAATTAACTATAAGCAATTTATCATTAAAATATTGGATTGTTAATTGTTATAAGGAAGTTAAGAAAATATTAAATAGATGTGTAACTTGTTATCGTTTTAAAGCTGAAGCAGCATCTCAAATGATGGGGTCATTACCCTCTGATCGAATTACTGAAGCCTTTGTATTTAGTATTGTTGGTATTGACTATTGTGGGCCATTTCAAATCAAACAGTCAACTCTTCGCAGAGCAGTGATTTCCAAAGGTTATGTGGTTGTCTTTGTGTGCTTTGTCACTAAAAGTATTCATCTAGAACTAGTTTCTGATATGACCACTCAAGGTTTTATTTCTGCTCTAAAACGATTTATTTTCAGAAGAGGTCTCCCTAGTGTCATTCATTGCGACAACGCTAAAACATTCAAAGGTGCTGAAAATGTGCTGAACGATCTTTACAAATTACACAGCTCTTCTGAACACCAATCTTCTATAAATAATTTTGCCACTTCTCAAGGTATTAAATTTAATTACATACCTAGTTATTCACCTACTTTTGGGGGCCTCTGGGAGGCAGCAGTAAAAAGTGCTAAATACCATTTTAAGAGAATAGTAGGTCCTAATAAATTTACCTATGAAGAATTTAATACCATAATAATTTCTGTCGAAGGAATCTTAAATTCCAGGCCTTTAACTCCTTTGAATAGAGATCCTTCTGATCTGTCATGTCTCACTCCAGGACATTTTCTAATAGGTAGGCCTATAACTGCTATTCCAGAACAAGACTGTTCTGGAATACCAATTGATAGACTTAGATTCTGGAGACGATGCACACAGATAACTCAAAGCTTCTGGAACATCTGGCACAAACAATATTTATCTCAGTTAAATAATAGACCAAAATGGCATAACATTCAACCCAATATCAAAGAAGGCAGTATTGTACTCCTAAAAACTGATAACTGTCCTCCTCTTCGTTGGCCACTAGCCAAGGTCATAAAGTTATATCCAGGTCCAGATCAGATGGTAAGAGTCGCTGATGTTAAAACTGCTGCTGGTGTTTCACGTAGATCCATAAATAAAATGTGTGCATTGCCAATCGAGCTTTAAATCATTTTATTTCCTAACTTAAATATTATTTTCAATACCTACTTATATTTAGATGTCTTTTTGAAAATACCTATGTTAAAAATTTAAAACATTGTCATCTATGTTATAATTATTATTAAGTTATATTATATTTTTAAGTTTATCCTATTACCTAGATGCTTGTTGTCTCTTTGCATTATTGTCAAAAAAAAAAACTAAAACTTTGTATAGGCTGCACCTAGTCGAAGAAATTACTTTCATTTTTATTTTGAAAACTTAACTTAAACTTAACCTAATTTAAATTTAATAAAACTGTATGCAAGTACCTAGGTACTCTAAGAAATCTCTTGTTTGTAGTAGTCTAGCCTGTAAGTAACTAAGTTATAAGGATAAGTGTTTACAAGATACACACATCAAAAGTATCTAGGGATCAACATATATTTTTGCAATAACTTTTCTCCTGATTGATATTAATTAAAATTTTCTTTAAGGAATCATCAAATAAAGTGTTTTCGTTTGTCACAGTAACGATAAACCAAGTCACCTTTGCATTAATAAAGAAATTTGCCATTTTCCTAATAAAGGGATTTTTGACATTTGAACCACTAACATTAAAGTTCGAAAAAAAGACTGAAATAACAGTTTTCTTTAAAATTTTATTGGGTAACTTAAACAATTAATAATCCGTGTTTCTACCGCGAACACTAACAACACAAGAACATCGGTTTGGCATACTCAAAATGAGTTCATCCAAATCACGCTGTGGAATGGCCGCCCATGTTCGTTGCAACAACAAAAAAAGGTCTTCTTGCGACTGGATACCCTCCATATTCGGCAGAGCTCTTCTCTGTAGCATATCCCATGCATGCTCAATCGGGTTCAAGTCTGGCGACTGAGCAGGCCAGGGCAGGACATTGATGTTAGCTGCGGCGAGAGTCTGTCTTACAACTCTTGCGGTGTGCGGTCGTGCATTATCATGCATTAACTGAAATAAGGGACCGATTTGCACTTGTAGAGGAACGATGACGTCTGATACAATCGTCTCAGCATAAATTTGAGCGTTGAGGTTGCCTCTGATCCAAATCAACTCAGTTCTTCCGCCGATCCAAATACCCGCCCATACCATGATGGTTCCACCACTATAAGGATGGACTTCCTGGCAGGATTTTAATCGCTGTTGGCGTCCAGGGGTTCTCCAGTGTCGTATACGTCTTGTATCCGGTCTCATACCAAAACGAGACTCATCAGAAAAGCACACGAAACGCCATTGTTCTTCTGCCCAATTTCTGTGTTCAAGAGCCCATTGATATCGAATCCTACGATTGTGCATTGCTATAGGTGGTACCCGTAGCGGTCTTCGGGAATGAAGGTTCACTTCATGCAAGCGGTTTCTGACTGTTTGGTCGCTAATTAAGTTCCCTGAAGAGTGATGAAGCCTCACGGCTAACATCATGGCGGTTATTGTTGGAGCTCTTCGAGTTAAGATTTGAATGTATCGGTCTTGTCTCCGTGTGGTGCAGCGATACCGTCCTCCATGGCGCTCAGCCACGGTACCAGTGCTTCGGTAACGTGTCCAAAGTCGACTGATAACACTCTGACTTGTATTCAGAGCTAAAGCTACAGTACGTTGCCGGGAACCAGCTTCTATCATTCCCACGGCTCTGAGCATTTCTTCCCTGCTTAAATGACGTCGCCGCTCCATAATAACGTTGGTTTTAATCAGTAGTAGGGAAACAGTAGCACTAATAATGTCTTCAATGCGTTGTATGTTTTTATAGGGAAAATATTGACAGCTTATTTTCATCTTTTACTCGAATTTGATTGAGAGTTCCTGATTCAAATTATGAAATGCACCAAAAAGGATCCATATAAATTTATAAAATCATAAATTTATTACAAAGCCACATCTCAATCTCAAGAAATCCGCATAAAAATGCTTGATCCCTAGACATTTTTGATGTGTGTATTTATATTTAAATTTAATTAGATAAATTTCTCGCGTTTCGGGCTTCGGGAATATGTTCGTAAAACGAAACGTATTAATAAGAAAATATTATATTGTTAAAAAATTGGCAACACTGCCCCCTTCCATTTATCTTCAATAAACCTGTAACAAGTGCTCCTACAACAATATTCGTTTAATTTTGGATTCCACAATAAATCCTCATACAAATGGCAATGGGTGTCTTAAAAGGCGCAAATGTGTCAGGTGCTGGGTAAAAAACAAAAAAAAGAAAGACACTAAAATCATTTGTATGGATTGTGATGTCGGACTCTGTCTTTCTTGCTACGGTCCACACCACGACGAAATGCCTGGATAATATTTCTGACAAAAAACATTTACCCATTGTCCACTGGACAATGGGCAAAAATGAATGGAAGCTGGTACACCCCTCCAATAGTAATGACGTAAACGTCGTTGGATAAGTCTTTTTAACTGTTAAAACATTTACTATGACAGCTTTGTTGAAATGTTTGTCCATACTGAGTTATAGGTTAAAAGCAAAGGTGAAAATTAATAACTATGTATTAATATTGTAATATCTTGGTGTCTTGGAAAAATAACACCAATGACGTTGTTTATTAATGTATTGGGTTGCTTGTAATGGTTTGGGTTTAGTTTGGTTTTGGTTTGGTGGTTTGGTTTGGAGGTTTTATTATTAATGTATTGGGTTGGTTGTAATGGTTTGGGTTTGGTTTGGAGGTTTTATTATTAATGTATTGGGTTGGTTGAAATGGTTTGGGTTTGGTTTGGGTCTGGTTTGGGTCTTGTTTGGGTTTGGTTTGGATTGGAGGTTTTATTATTAATGTATTGGGTTGTTAGTAATGGTTTGGGTTTGGTTTGGTTTGGTGGTTTGCTTTGGTTTGGTTTGGAGGTTTTATTAATAATGTTTTAGGTTGGTTGTAATGGTTTGGGTTTGGTTTGAGTTGGAGGTTTTATTATTAATGTATTGGGTTGTTTGTAATGGTTTGGGTTTGCTTTGGTTTGGTGGTTTGCTTTGGTTTGGGTTGGAGGTTTTATTATTAATGTTTTGGGTTGATAGTAATGGTTTGGGTTTTGTTTGAGTTTTGGTTTGGGTTGGAGGTTTTAGTATTAAATACATGAATAAACAACGTCATTGGTGTCATTTTTCTCAGACACAAAATATTACAATATTAATATACAATGTGTCCCAGGGATAAGTGACCGCCCGGCGTTTTTTGAATATTTGTACAAAATTATTAATAATGACATTTATATTTGTGACTTAGCGGCTTTAGTTTTTTTTTTATGATATTTTTTCTTTTTTCTGTAAAGACGCGTGACGTGCTGCAGTTTTTTTACGATATTTCCTAAGTTTGTTCATCTTTTTCCATTATTTTTTTTTTTACTGACTAGCCGACATCATAGTTTATCATTTAAAATCATTAAACATAACTAAAATGTAGTAAAACATTTATTAAATAAAAAACAAAATTAAAATTAGAAGAAAAAAAAACTCTTCTTTTCAGTTTTTTCAAAATAAATCTAAAAAATGCCCCCTTAATATCACATTTTTTTAATTTATTAATGAACTACATGATATTTCCTACAATAGCTCAGAACAATGTTTGTTACTATTTCAAACATGTACCAAACTACAGACTCTGGAATCAGACCTTTACTCCTTACAAAACAAAAAAATGACGCAGGTAAAAAAATACCGGTCTTTATTGTGTAGCACGCCCGAGTGCACGTCCCTTTTTACTTCCGGCTTTGGTTTGTTTTGTTTAGTCGATCGTTCATTGTGCTCGTGACGCTACGTATTTCGTGATCTCTCAAGTTTTAAAGCATTGTGAGAAGTTTTGTGGCTTTGGCTTAAAAATGTCTAGACTTTCTAATTTGGAACCTTCCCATATTGCTGACATGCATTTTGTGTATGGATTTTGTAATGGGAACGCGAGAGCTGCCGTAGTGGAATACAGACGACGATATCCTAATAGGGTTGTCCTTGGATATCGCTCATTTATTGCTGTACATCGCCAAATCACCGAACTGGGTTTACTTACAAGACGACGAGAACCTGTACTACCTGCTCCAGCTATTCCTCAGGCCATCGATGAAGAAATACTACGTTTAGTGTCAGCTGACCCAACGTTAAGCGTTCGCCGAATAGCAATCAGGCTGGGTATATCAAAAATGAGAGTCTGGCGTGTGTTGAAAAAAGAAGGTCTCCACCCTTATCATTATCGACGCGCTCAAAATTTGAGAGATGAAGACAGTGTGCCTAGGTTGGTGTTTTGTACGTGGATATTACGACAGCACAGACTTTATGCAAACTTCTTAAAAGAGATTTTATGGACTGACGAAGCAACGTTTACTAGAGCTGGAATAACTAATCATCGCAACTTGCACATTTGGGCTGCCGAAAATCCGTACGCTGTTCGAGAAACAACATTTCAACACGAATTTTCAATTAACATGTGGGCCGGAATTATTGACGATTTAATTATTGGACCTTTCGAATTGCCAAATCGGCTTACCCAGGAGGTAATGCTAAATTTTTTGCGCAACGATTTGCCACTATTGTTGGAAGACGTCCCTTTGTTAACAAGGCGAAACATGTACTTCCAGTTAGATGGAGCCCCGGCACACTACGCGACATCTGTTAGACAGTACCTAAACGAAAACTACCGAAGGTGGATCGGCAGGGGTGGTCCAGTGGCATGGCCCCCAAGATCTCCGGACTTAACGCCACTGGATTATTATTATTGGGGCTACATGAAACAAAAAGTTTACGCTGTGCCGATAACTTCAAGAGAGCAATTAAAAGAAAGGATCAATGCAGCTGCGGCAGAGATTTCAGAAAACCATTCCGAAATAAGAAGGACGACACAGAGGATGTCATTTAGAGCTCTGGCGTGCATTACTGCTAATGGCAGTCATTTCGAAAACGTAATTAATTAATCATGTGTTTCTTTTTAATAAATAATAATTTGATTACAACATTGTTTTTTTTTTATTACATCTAATAAAAAAGTATCTAATGGATTCAATTGAGACTTCTAACAGTGTCAATAGCGGCTTTAGTTAGCTTTGAAGACTTTGCTCTTTTTTACTGAGTATGGGAGTCAAATTTCAACTGACTGTACTTTTGCTTTTGTTTGAAATCAGTAGCAAACATTGTTCTGAGCTATTGTAGGAAATATCATGTAGTTCATTAATAAATTAAAAAAATGTGATATTATGGGGGCTTTTTTTAGATTTATTTTGAAAAAATTGAAAAAAAGAGTTTTTTTTCTTCGAATTTTAATTTTGTTTTTTTATTTAATAAATGTTTTACTACATTTTAGTTATGTTTAATGATTTTAATTGATAAACTATGATGTCGGCTAGTCAGTAAAAAAAAAATAATGGAAAAAGATGAACAAACTTAGGAAATATCATAAAAAAACTGCAGCACGTCATGCGTCTTTACAAAAAAAAGAAAAGAAATCATAAAAAAAAAACTAAAGCCGCTAAGTCACAAATATAAATGTATTTATTAATAATTTTGTACAATTATTCAAAAAACGCCGGGCGGTCACTTATCCCTGGGACACATTGTATAGTTTTTAATTTTCACCTTTGTTTTTAACCTATAACTCATAATGGACAAACATTTCATCAAAGCTGCCACAGTTAATGTTGTTTCAGTTAAAAAGACCTATCCAACGACGTAATGTCATTACTATAGGAGAGGCGTACTAATCGGCCCATTCTCAAATCATTTTTTTTTAGTCTTTATTATAGCCTTTTATTTTTAATGTAACGTCATGTGATTTTATTTTATAAAAAATAAATATCGATGTAATTGATAACGCTGTAAATATAATTACAACTTCTATCTATTAAATGTTATGTATCTAATTATGCCTGTATGCATTGTGTAGTGTAATTTATGAATTTTCTATTTATGTAATAAATGTTTTTAACTCTAAATATGTATTCGTTTTATTCTACTACAAACCTCCTACCAAAAAAAAAAACGATCATAAAGTAACTAAGGGTCTGATATTATTGCTTTACTAGATAATTAGTAAAATCGTATACAAATAAATGGCAACACTAACCCCCGAATACTGAAACGTCACTCAAAATTTAAGTAGCACTTATATTTAACAGATACTCAAAAGTGACGTTTGGCCATACGAAATTTAAAGTTTAGGAGCTGCTCAAATGTTAAGCAGCCCTTAAATTTTGAGTGACGTTTCAGTATTCGGGGGTAAGAGTTCAATTTCATTCTATCATTCACTCTATTGAAAAGTAAATTCAAAAGAGAAAAAAGTATAAGTAACAGGTAATGCTTGATCCAGTTGCGAATACATTACGGCCTAGTAACTTGACAAAATATTGCTACAAAAACCACTGTCGTGTGAAACAACCTTTACATCTAACGTAATAAAAACTAAATTGTTTTATGACTGTCGTAAAACTCGAAAATTTTCAAACGCACATAAGCGCCGTGCCGCACTTGGGCAAAGTGTTGAACGCCGCACTAATGCGTCCAGCCGCACTGGGTAGACTTTCTCCAACCGCACATACGCGTTCATAGCACTACACGAAATATTTATCGAACGCGCGAGAGCGTTTGCCGCACCTGGTTAGTGAGCTATTTACTAAGCACCTGCAATTTTTTTGCATATAACTCAGCAGGTAATGCGTTAAGTATTACATTTGACTAAAGATACGATAATTTTAACGTATTTATTATTCTAACGTAAATTAGAGCTCAACATTGTAAATTAGTAAAACAGTTGCATGCGACTGTACATCTTGACACTAAATAGACCAAGAGCAAGGTTTAATGGTTTCAAAGAAGTTTAAGCCACTCTAACTTAATAATTAAAAACATTAAACATGTATTTAATAGAGAATTTATCTCTCTCGGTCATTTCTATGGACTTTAGACCGATAAAACTAGAAGTTACACATAACACATATTAATAGAAATATTTTTTCTTGGCAATTTTTCGTGAACTCATCGATCTAGCTCTTGGACTATACCTTAATAATTGAACTCATTCCCTCTTATTATAAAACGTGGTCTTAAAAAAAGTACCGGCTTTAGTACTAGGTTTAAACCATGAACTTGTATAAACGTTATTACAAAACGAAGTTTATCGCTAGTCCTAGAACTATCTATGATACCAAAGTTAGACCATCGTGACCCCTAGTTTAACTATGGTACTAAATTGTCAACTCGTTTTTTAACATATTTATATTGGTTTTCGTCGACTTATCTTCAAGTATTTTAGCCGACTCGGCAATACGTTGACGCAGTATAAATCCTAGAATGAACTTTGTATTAATGTAAGTAATGTGGCACAGGTACATAGTTTAGCTTATTGCATCTTGTACTGTGTATAGTTGTGTACGTAATCTAACTTGTCAGTTATCACTAACCTTTTCTTCTTAACTCCAATTTTCACCTCTTCTTTTTTTCTCTGACTGTTCCATTTTTTTTAAATTGAATGCACACACGATATCACCACAAAAAATACTGTGCCCAAAGAACAGTGCCTTTATTTGTATTATTACTCTTGAAGTGAAACCGGACAATCGGACATTTAGTTTACTAGATGTAACATAAACATTTCGATATCATTACTCGAATTACGCGCTTCGCCCAGTTCACTCCATTATACGCGCTAGCTCGATAGTTGTTCCAAAACAGAACAACCAATTGTTCTGTTTTGGGACAACTATCATGCATTCAAAAAAATACACGTCGGAATATTTCAATACCTATAAATAACCAAACTTTATATTTTACCACTACAAATAACAATTTATAAATTTTTTTCTTTAAATTACGTAACAATATTTTGTAAAAAGGAACGGTGCAGAGAACCCTGAACGAATGAATGAATAGTTTAAATATTTTGTTGCTTATAATCTGTGGATAATGCTTAGACCAGGGACTATCTTTGGTACTAAGTAGTCCTTTGTTGGTCTACGATTTGTAATACGAATGAAAGAACTAACGTTAGTACCGTAACAAACCTAAACCTTTTAGTCCTGGTTTAAACCTGGTACTTATTGGAAGTTTTATAATAAGACTGATTATATCTTCTGAACTAGGACCCGATTAAATCTGTAACTTGGCGACTAATTTCGACTAATTAGCGAGTAAATATGGGAGAAAACAGATCTTCGCTAGGTGGCCTAGTTTTTGAGATATTAATGTGGCTCTGCTGGGGTAGGCTCTCTCCAGAAGGGCCACCTATAAACCCTTATATCTTTTGAACCAGTGACCGACCAAATCTGATATTTGGCGACTAATTTCGACTAATTAGCGATTAAATTTTTGTGTTATCAAAATTAGAATCCCTGATGGTGGCTCTGCCAGTGTCAGCCACACGTTTTTAAAAATTAAAATAGCACGAAAATGGTGTCGATTCTGTTGTGCACAAATTAAACTTAATTTAGGCTATTGCTATCTTTTTCTCTCTGATAAAACGAGAAAGAGACGGACATAATTTAGAGCTGTCAAATTTAGTTGGAACTAATATTTCTATACAAATAGAGGGTGCACGTAAAAACATGTCGACTAAAAACACGGTGAAGCGCAAGGCATAAACTAGTTTGACATCTCTAACTTTGTTCATAGCTATAGCCGTCCTTTTCTCGCACTGCCTTCTAATAAAAGATAGCAATAGCCTTAATTAAGTTTAGTTTGTGCACAACAGAATCGACACCAATGTCTAGCTAATATAAAATGTATGTACCTATAGTTCGTTTTTTAATATTTATTTTACTCTCGTAAGTATAGATAGGAGCATTTTATATTAGCATTTTGTTAAAATATTATGCATGTGCTATGGTAGCTAAAATTATTGCAAAGGTAGGAAATGGTAGATTAATGGTATTATTTTTCATATGTGTATGACAGATATTGGAGACTTGGTCCCTTGATTTTGACGGTCACATTGATGTCATATACAATAAATATTCGATATTGCTACCATATTTTTGAACGACAGATCAAATAAATTGAGTAAAAGATATTAATAACAGTTGGTACTTACCATGTACAGCCTGAAAGATCACTACAAGATCTAAGATACACCAAAGTTCTTGCCAAACACTGAGCGCAGTACGACACACCAAATCACAAAGTATTTCAAAGTCCAAAATCACAAGCCAAGGTAATTACGAGGTATTTTCAGAGTCCAATATCACAAGCCAAAGTAATCGCGGGGAAAATCAGGGGTCCAGAAAGAAAGCAATGGTCAAAATATAAAACAAGAGAGAATATCGAAAGCACGGAGAGTACGTCTGTTCACCACGAAAGCAAAACAGAAGTGATTTAATAACACTAATTTCGGTCTCTGGGTGCGTGGGTGGCGGCGGAGTTTTTCAGCCGAAAGACGTCCACTGCAGGACAACAAAACAAAGGGTGCCGGCAGTTTTGGTTACAAAAGATTATTTCAAACATTAGTCAAATTAATATAAAATATATTTTATACAAAACGATTCCGACGCAGCCGGAACCCCTTTTGTTTATAATATCTTTTATATCCCCGGCGCGGCACTTTATATTACCTATGTCATGAAAAGGTTTGTTGTAGAAGATATGAGTGATAAGACTCACCATCCTTGGACAAATCAATACAATATTCAACTACGAAACCAATTTCTCCACACATACTATTAGTAGTCACTAACATTTTAACATGTATATTTAAAAAAAAAAAAAATTGGTAACATTATTTTGTTTTGTCATTTATTCAATCGTTCAAAATTTTAAGTTAAAGTTTAAATTGACATTGACACATTACGCCGCCAAATTTCGTGCTTAAAGCTTTGCCGTTTTTTATAAAATTATACAAGAAAAAAAATGATGACCTGTTCGTGGAGCCGAGCCGTTCGCCGCGTCGTATGTTGTGGGTCTGGTGCTAGCGCACCAGAAAATGATGAGTAAGTATCAACATCTGAATGAATATTTCACGTAAGCAATATTGTATTGGTAGGTACTTATGTTTTTTTTTTTATTTCAGACCAGTTTATGAAAATCTGAGGCCGCTGCACCAGGCCCACGACGCGGCGAGCACGCTGCGTGGGCTGCTGGCCTGGCGCCGCGTCGTATGTTGTGGGCCTGGTCCCAGTGAGTAAGTATCAACATTTGAATGAATATTTCGCATATGCAATATTGTATTGAATAGGTACATAAATAGGTTTTTTTTATTTCAGACCAGTCAGTGAATTAAACCGGGAGGCACTGGTCCGGGCCCACGACGCGACGAGCGCTAGGCAGTGCTACGAAGCTGTAATGGTGGAGGTGGTGGAGGTATATACTGTTATTGATTGTATATTGAATTAGTGCCACAACTTTAGGTTATTATAAAAATTAAACGGAATAATAATAGTACACGCCACAGATTTAGGGTCACTCATAACGCTACGCGTACGCACATTAGACAAAAGAAATATGATTTTATTATTTGTTTTACTTCGACAGAATATGGACGATTTTTGGGAAATTGGGGACCCGCTGCTGGTGTACCGGCCCGAGGACGAGGAGTATGTGGACATGACGTGAGTAAATACTTGCTCAACAGTTCTGCCTTCCCTTCAGGTATATCTTAGAAAGTATTTTGTATGTTCGCTATAACTTAGGACTTACAAAATAAGAAGTGGTTTCCATACATATATACATTCAGTTTAGATGAGATTGTAGTACCCAAATTTAGAATAACTGAAACAAGCAAGTCATTTCTTACAAACAGTATCCGCTCATAAAACAAGTTGCCAAAGTCAGTTACAGAACTTAACGCTGAAAAGTTTAAAACCCACATCCAGCATGTTATCAAAAAAGCATATTACTGATAAGATTGAAGATTGGCAATAATTCCTTCAGCATATGTGGTTTCCCTGGTAAAATATTTTATTTGATTGACGGCACATACATGATCTACCAAAAACATTCAAAAATATTTGTTAGGCTTTTTTATATTTATAATTTGTATTGTAATTATAATATTTATAATTTCTTTTTTGTAGGAACGGACCTGGGCCGGCACCAGCACCACCACCTCCACCAGCACGCAGCGTGTGGCTCATGTGGCTCCATGAGAGATTTGATTATGGGGAGCCCTGGTGATCGTTCTTGTCCAAACGACTCATCAGGGCTCCCCCCAATATACTATGAACTTTTTTAATGTTTTTTTAATTTTTTGTCATAACCCTCTTTTTCATCACACTCTCACACACACACTCACTTACATGAAGGGAAGACTTTCAACAGGTAAAGCTGATAATAGGTGAATATGAAATATATAGGTGATAAACTTCATTGTTACAAAGGATTCTAATTATTTTGGTTGAGGTGTGTTGTTTTTATATATTTTTTGGCATGGAAGTCATGCTGCCAATTTTTTCGTACATTTCTTATAGGTTCGATCGGTCGAACTTAGTTCTTATAAGATTCATTGCATTTATAATATTGAATGGCCATAACTAACATGATAGTAAGTTGTCGTTTCCAAGCAAAGGGAATGTTTTTGTTCAACTTCTCAGGATTTGAAACAAATGCTAAATCCAAACAAAGCATTTAGAAACAATAGAGGCCATGAAGCTAGCTTAAAATTTTGCCGAAAATTGCCAACAAAGGGAATTGGTTTTTGTTGAACTTCTCAGGTTTTGAAACAATAGCTAAATCCAAACAAAGCATTTAGAAACAATAGAAGCCATGAAGCTAGCTTAAAATTTTGCCGAAAATTGCCAACAAAGGGAATTGGTTTTTGTTGAACTTCTCAGGTTTTGAAACATATTTTCTTTGATTCAAATTGTACGCCGACGTTCTATACCTACTTTCCTTAGTGAGACAAAAAATCAGGTCCAATCCGAGGACTGTCTAAACAACATAAGTACACTAGTTCACCGAGTTTACATAGTTCTGTTATATTAGGTGGTCAGGGTTAAAAATCTGCATCGTAGGCTGTATGAAGGTTTGACGTTGTTACAAAAGTTTTAAAAAGCTATATTGACATTTGTTTGTCACAACTTTAAAAAACTTTGTACCGTGTATACCTATAATAAACTACAAAAAATGTTTATTTTGTGGACTATAATACATATAATTGCCAAGTAAGTATTCTTTGTTGTTTTATGTATTTGTTACATCTCCGATAAACATTCTTGTATAGAAGTGTGGTATCGTAGGGCGTCTAATACCTATACGTAGAACGCTGGCTGCCGGCGCCGACCTGCCAGTGCTTATCGGCACCGGTCCGCGCAGGTACTCGGTAGACTTTGTGCCGAACTAGCGCTGATAAGCCGACAAGTTCCGACGGCGTGCAGGTCGGGACTCATCGGCGCCGGTAATTAATGAAATTTGAGTTATAGGTACTAAAGATTCAATTTCCCATTTTAGAAATATCAGGATGAGAACGGCGGAGCACCGGGTGGTGTTGTGGCGAAGGGCGAAGATAGAGCGTCGCCTCTGGGACCTTCGGTGGCGGCACCTTAGACCCCCGCTTCCGCCACTGGAGGTCCCACGGTACCGGCTACTGCGTCCTTCGCCCCCCCAGAGAAATCCCGGTGCCGTCGTGGTGGCGGCATCACCGCGCCAGGTGATAGGTGGTTTTTTTAAATAAAAAAATGAAATTTACAAACTGTTTTTATTTATTTTGGATTTTTTCCCCACTCCCTTTCCTTTTGGAGTCTCTTTCCTGGCTTCCTCTCGATTCTGGATCGTCCGCGTCAGTGTCAAATATTGGGCGCAATTTGGGTGCGCGCAGCATCGCCGACACGTCCCACCCACTGCTATTCCCTCTGGAGTCAATGCCTCCGTCGTCGGGACCCAAACGCTCTCCATAGTATTTTCATCATCCCTGAAAATAAAAGTTGAATGAAATTATGTAGGTACCTATTCTTTGATTGTTTACGAAGATAATAACCTATATAACTCGACAGTCAGCCTGTATTGAAAGTTTCACAAAATGTAGGATTACATGTTGGGATAGTTAGGTTTACGATAGCCCTCCTGGACCAGTAGAGTAGAATTTGAACAATACTTACATTTTATGTAGGTAGAACGCAGTTAAGTACCTACTGGCAGCCAGGTTGTCTTTGGTCATCAGTGCTGCCAACCACCAAATGACATGAATATTTTCGTTCAAAAATTTTAGGATATTTGTCGCGTCGCTGTACACTCGTTTCTCCCACCAAGTTGCGCTCGCGCCTCGGAACCGTGCGGACGTGCTGTACACTCTTAAATTATATATTTCTATTGTCGATCTATAAGTTTTTACAAAAGATTTAAAAAGCTAAGTTGACATTTGTTTGTCAAAACGGAAGTTAGCGGTGGTGATTATTCTTGTCGTAAGGTAGTTAAAGTTATAGGTAAGTTATTTTATGTAATACTTGATTAAAAAATAATCAGCCAAAATACTATAGACCTGAACCTTATCAGAATACTAGTGTGTATGTTAATTTGCAAAGAAAATTTCTAAAGGTTGGCACTTTCCGATTATGACAAAACAAAAGTCAAATTTGTACATAGCTGGTTTTTAATGTCTCTTTCGTCACACACGTTTGTATATAAATAATTAATAAATTAATACACTAAACGTAATAGGCTATCGGTATCGAGATTAAGTTAATAATTCAGTATAGGTATTAGTTGAAAATAAAACAGGAAATCAATTAAAAGTTTTATTTTTCTGAATATTGGTTCTGTCAACTTCTGTCTGTCAAAAAGTTTCCAATGCAACGCGGAGTCGTAACGTAAGTTTGAAATGTCCATTTAACTGGTGATTTTTTGGGTTTGCTATTGTTTTATTAAAGTAACTGTTGTTTATTACAGATTAATTGAAGAAAATATTATTAATAATGGGAAACTTTATAAATAGGTAATGGTAGTTCATTTACAATAATATTATTGAGAACTGTAGGTAGGTCTACCTACATCTTTTTTTAACGTGGTTCACAAAGTTTTACAAGTGAATTTTATGTTTTACAGACGGATCCATACAAACGCATCTGATAATCACGACAGTATGATGGTATTGATGGTTCTAGGAAACGTCTGTGATTGTTTATGTGGGGAAGTGTTTTACTAACATGGTGTGACAGCTACCGGAATGTGTTTGAGGCTTTGGACATACAAATGAAAGTGCTAATGGAATATGTTTGAGCTTTGGGCATTTGGGCAAACTAATGATAGTACTTTAATCTGGTTCTGAGTCAGCTTGTAACATTGTAATTGATTTTCTTCTTGCATGATTTGAGTGGACTTTATTTTTTAGCTGCGCTGACTGCCTCGGAGGCGGAGCAGGAGATGGGTGGCGGACGGCGGCGGCGGATCGCAGCGAGTAAGTATGACTAGTTGATTAGTAAATACGTTGTGGGTTATGTATGGGTGTCCAAGTACTATTTGTTACACTTACTTGTGTAACAAATGGAGGCTTGTGAATGACGATCCTACTTCACCCAATGATAAATTATAGTGACTTGTTTAACTAAATATGGTAGGTATGTCTGCTTCATTTTAACGTGTTTAATTAAGCTTTTGGCATTTTAAAGCGAATAATAGGAATAATAAGTTTTATTTTTTTAGGACCGAGCCGCTGCTACCGGCAAATTGTGTGTAAGTAGTGCTTGATTTCTTATTTAGTCCTCATCATCTACCTGCCTTTTCCCAACTATGTTGTGGTCGGCGTCCAGTCTAACTGGATGCAGCTGAATACTAATATTTTACACGGAGCTACTGATTTTGATTTGCTTATGTATAGGTGTCTAATTAAAACATAATCTTGCAAGGGCAAAAAGTGTTTATTCTTATTGTGGGACTAAAATATGACCATTGTCAATAATCAACTTATAATATTGGGCTGTATATTGTTATGTATACAATAGTTGATCAACTATAGTTTTATTCCCGCCAGCAGTTCAAAGTTCAAAGATAAATAAATTTTATCTATCAGCTATGTGTAGTAGCAGTAAAATTATATTATTTTTATATTTTACAGTATCATCAGGCCACTACGCCGCTCCCCTGAGCTGCCGGACCAGGCGCTGGTAGCGGAGCGGCAGCGCCTGAGTCTGGCGCAGGAGAGGCGGTTTATAACGGCCGCCTGCGATATGGCGGAGCGGCGGCCAATGTCCACCAGCGACGTGGCGGCGCTGTCAGCGCGCTGGCGCACCGCGGTGGCCACCGCCGAGCGACGGCAATTACAGTCGGATTGTCCAGATTAAGGGCGCTCTATGCGAGTTCAAGTTTATTAGTCTTCTTAAAATCCATAATCATTCTGTGTGTGGTGCTGCTTTGCTCAGCATCGCCTAAGAATGATTATGGATTTTGAGAAGACCAATATTGTAAATCGGGCTCGTATAGAGCTCCCACAATTTATAATGAACTTTTTTTTAAATAAATTGGTAAGTACAGTGAGTTATATATATATGATTGATTCATATTCTGAAAAGGTTGGTCAGCTAATTGCTATAATGAGTTATAGCAACTGTACATAAAATGTATGATTGTTTTTTATTGACTATTAGCTTTTGCCTGCGACTTTGTCTATGTGGAAATCGGTTCTCCCACAGAAAGTCGCAGAAGATTTCCTTTAGGTCATCAGCACTGGCAGGCTCTAGGCCTTTCTCAAACATCATTACAATCTACTTATTGGTTTAGTCACATTTTGACGAACCGAATGGCGCAGCGCAGGCTGCCTTACGTTTTTAGGGTCCCGGGTGCGAATCCCGGTGGGAGCAAATGTGTTATGTAGTTGAGCATGGATGTTTTTAAGTAGGTATATTAGGTATGCATTTATAAACAAAAAGTATCTATGTAGTATACTAACTATCTGGTGTCCACGACAAGCCTCGTTGCTTAGTATGGCACTAGATGGCGCTGAGAGATTTGCCTGGCTCATGTAAAATTTCACGGAGTATTTTTTTTTAATCTATCTATAATATTTTTTTTAATATATGAAAAAATTAATTAGTCCGTCAGTTAGATTATCAAAAAATATTTGACACGTTTTTTTTATTTTGTTACGTAAACCAATATTGACGAAGATACGACGCTTTTAAAATACTCAATACATCACGCCGTGCTATAATTTTTAATATGCGTTGTGACGTCACGAGCCCCCACTCTTGAGTTTTGATGAGTTTTATTTTTGTCAATAATCATTGATTTACAAAAACAAAATACGTGTTAATTATTTTCCAATACTCTAGCCGAACGTCCACCGCCAGCTAAAATAAGTTAGTTTAGTTTAGCTCGCATAGTTGAGCCAGTTTTTCATACATGTGCGTCCACCGCAAACTATGCCAACTAAGCTAACTAAAATATCCCAAATAAGTCAAACTAACTTATTTGTGTAGGCCGATACGAAGCTACGCGAACTAAGCTAAGGGGCAACGCAAATAGAAGACGGCGAGACGAAGGTACGGTACAGACACGGCGCAGATACGGTGCAGGCGCGATATCTGCGCAAACAGACGCGGGGACGGTACGGCACAGAGTATTATTATACAAGGTGCTATTTAGTGGAAATAACATTTAATACACCTCCTTTCGGTTTTTTTTCGAATACTAATTCCCTCCTTTTGTATCATTATAATTCCTATGTACAGTCGAGAGCACATCAAGTGTAACATTGCGCTACGAAAGCCGCCACTATTACAAGTGCAATAAAGGCGTGCTCAAGGTCAAACTGTATAGCTTGATGTGCTGTCGACTGTACTTATGTTTGCAATATGTAACCGCTATGTTTGCTATTTAACTACTTTAAAATACGAATAACATCGAAATACATAAATCAAATCATAATAAGTTAAATTACATCGGATTTTCATTAAAATCAGCCTTTAAATATCCATATGGACGAAAATTTGAACAGTTTAAAATATATCGCTACGTATCTTTGTTCATACTGTATATAATGCGAGACGCCGCTTGCGCCTACATCTGCTGGCGACGTGGCGGGGGGCGAGGAGCGCCGTGCCTGCGCCGTCCGCTTGCCGCCTTCAGTCACGAACAAAAGATAACGCAAGACGCACGTCGCTTCGTATACAGGATGCGTGACGATATTGAGTTTAATATTGAGTTTTGCGAGTTAATTGAGCAATACCCGAATATCTATGACTACACTAAGACAGGGTACAGTAACAGAAATGTGCAAGACAAAATATGGCAAGAAATAGCAATAAAAGTCGGTGCAACAGGTATGTATTTTATTTAAATTTTAAACATTATGTCTAGTCTGAAACGGAATCGGAGATCGTTGTGTTAGATATGTTGTAAGATATTCCCTGATATGGTAGGGATTTTCTCCCATTAATCGCATGTTAATGTTTGCTCCTATCAAATTATTTCTAAACCGTGGATTTGATTTTTTACCATCACATGTGCGAATTACGTTATGCAACACACACATTGCTTTTATAATATTATCAACATATTCTGGTTTGCAGCAAATAGGCGTGTAAAGTCCACCAAACTTTGACGCTAACATACCATAGGCACATTCTACTGACTTACGTGCCCTTGACAACCTGTTATTATAAGCTCTTCTCTCATTAGTCAATTGATTTCGACCATATGGTCTCATAATATTTCTTTTTAGTGGAAAAGCTTCATCTGCCACAAAATAAAAGGGCACATTCTGTGTTTCTCCAGGCAAAGGTGTAGGGTTCGGTAAATCGAGATCGCCTAGATCCATAGCTTGTCCAAAAGAGCTAACTTGTAATACTCGCCCATCACTATTTCGGCCGTATTCACCAACATCTATAGTTAAAAAGAAACCATCTGCATCTACAACTGCTAACAATACAATAGAGAAATATCCCTTATAATTTATGAAAGTCGAACCCGAGTTGATGGGCGCTGTAATTCTAATATGCTTTCCATCTAAACTCCCAACACAATTCGGTAAATTCCAGAGAGTGTAAAACCGTTCAGCAACTTCTACCCATTTTTGTCGTGTAGGTACAGGCATATATTCCGGCTGTAGGCATTCCCACAAAACGCTAGAGGTTTCATGCACAATTTGCCGGACGGTACTGCCTCCTCTCAATACATATCCAGAAAGTGATGTAAACGAACAGCCATCTGAGTAGTATCTGTAACAAAAATAAAATAGCAATAAGTATGTAACATTTGTGTGTTTAGATTGAGGTGCCACTTTTCGCATCGTAAAGTGGCTAATGGAGTTATTTAGTAGTAGTTTAGAAAATTTTGTAGAACGGATATTGGATTTTGTATTAGAATACTTCAAAAGTTAAATGAATATAAAGGTGGCACCTCAATCTAACTGTTTGCATTGAGGTGCCACTCAGAACTGGGAAAATTATGGATGAAATTTTATTAAAATTTTGTATTATTTTGTAGTACTCCAGAATTCTGGAGTACTACGAAATTTTGATGAAAACTCATCCATCGAAAAGTGGCACCTCAATCTAAACACACATTGTAACTAATCTCCTTAAATATTTTTCAGCCCAAGAATGTAAAGAACGGTGGAAGAATATTCGATGTAGTTACAGCAAAAACAAGAAAAGGCTAGATTTGCCATCTGGATCAGGTGCAAAGACGATTAAAGAGTACTACCTTTCACCACATCTACATTTTTTAGACAATTACTTGAAGTCCCGACCAACCAAAAGCAATCTAAGCAAATATGATTGCACAGACGGTAATGATAGTGAAGAAGTCGATGAGACACTGTTTACTGGTCAACTAGCTTCTGAAAACACAAATTCGGATTCCATCTCCAATCAATCCACGCCAACACCGCCACTGCTACCACTATTAAATAAATCTAGGGCAATCTCTTTAAAAGATGTTAATAAATCAGCACATGAATATTTCAGTCAAAGAGCATTACAAATGAAGACCATACATAGAGCTGAGCCTGAAACAGACAGCGATCTAGCTTTTTTTTCAAAGCATGCTTCCAGATATGAAATCAATGACACCAGCCCAAAAACGAAGATTTAAAATGGGCGTTCTCAATTTATCAGAGCAAATTTTAAATGACCCAGTACCTAGTTATCCTAGGACACAGCCGTATTATCCACGAACACCTTCTCGAGAGACAGATTATGATCCTAATGAAGGTGCAACCCAGCAGACTCTTACATCCAGAGCTAATACAAGTCCAGCACCTTCGTTTACCTCGACTCAGCAGACAGCTAAACATACTGCAGCAGCTAACAAAAATCCGGAAACTCAGCTGACTTTGATATCCGGAGAGTATATAAATCCAGCACCACCGGCGGCAGTGGCTGTAATTGAACAAATAGCTGGGCCTTCAAGACACCGAACTTATGATGAGAAAGCTTATTATCAACTCAGCATTTCAGAATATCAGCAAACGCGGACACCGGGAGCTTATGAAAGAGCACAATCCTTAGCACCTCCGGCAACTCCAACTACATTATGTTTGCCAATATTTTCACCAATAACTCCAGCTACACCTCACCCGAATCCAGAGACATCTATCCAATCTCATGAAGACGAAATAAGTGATTTTAATGAGAACTATCCAATGCCTTGAACTTTATTTATAAATGGCTCTTAGTGCGACAGCTAGCTTGAGTAGTCATGTGCTGTCCCTGTCCGCATGCGCTGATTCTGTATTGTGAGATAAGGACAGCACATGATGACAGCTTGACAGATACTCAAATTAGCTGTAACACTGAGAGCAATTTATAAATACTAATTGTAGCAAAGATGCTAAACCAAAAACATTTTCAATGAATATTATCTTTTGATTTGTCAATAAAAGTTTGATCTGTAAAAAATAGTTTCACTTACCTTAAAGTTATCAGTAGTCTTTCTTCAGGGCTGATTGGTTTTCTCCAATTTGTAACTTGCTTCCGAAGTCCTTCTCTTACTTTTGACAATACGATATGGTAACATTCCAGTGACATTTTATAAACTGTGCGAAAACGATCAGGATATTCATATAATGTTTCCATTATTTTATAGTACCTGTGCTCTTCTGCATTTCTCCACACTGGATGTATCCAATACCTTCTTGGTCTTTGCTGTAAATTAATAATCTGTAGCAAAGCCAGTGCATCTTCATCTTCGTCTGAAGAGGAATACATGTCTTATCCCGTCAATATCACGCTCTATAATGACTTAACTTGCCGTATCGTCCCCGCGTCTGTTTGCGCAGATATCGCGCCTGCACCGTATCTGCGCCGTGTCTGTACCGTACCTTCGTCTCGCCGTCTTCTATTTGCGTTGCCCCTAAGCCTCTCTCACCCCCTTGCGTTACCCCTCTGGCGCCTTTCGCTAGTGTTGTTTTGTAGTGTGTGATCGTGCGCAGGCAGTGAAACAGCGTATTTGCAGCATGGAGGTGTTTATTGAATACGTCAAGCAATATCCTATATTGTATAACCCGGAGGCAAAAGATTACCGTGATGCAAATAAAAAAGATGGTATATGGAAAACTATAGTGGATGAAATGAAAAACCCGGAAATAAAAGATGGTAAGTTTAATTTATATTGTCATTGTTAAAATAATTACAGAATGATTCTCTGACACGGAATGCTTCCCTAGTTGCTCGTAAGTTATCGTATAAATGTCCCACCGATTGAAGTTGGTCATCTACAGCACTCGTGACATCAAAAGCTAAGATTTTTTGCTTGGTTATAAGATAATTGTGTAGCACACAAGTAGCTTTTGTAATCGTATCAACTGATTCTAATTTGCACTCCAAAGGCCGACGAAATACTCGAAATCGCATTGATAATATACCAAATGCATTTTCTACCACATTTCGTGCTCTGCTGAGACGGTAATTAAAGTGCCTTTTTTCTCTACTATCACGACATGCACTTTGTGGGTATGGTCTCATAAAATGTTTTTGTAAGGGAAATGCCTGGTCTCCTATAAATACGTAAGGTATTGGAGTACCACCTTCTAGTAAAGGCTGATCACTAGGCAAATTTAGTTGGTTATTTTTTAACTTTTGTCCAAATTCACTGTCAGCAAAAATACCACCATCGCTAAATCTGCCCATGGAGCCAACATCTATAATTATAAACTTCTTGTTCGCATCAACAACTGCGAGTAATACTATGGAATGAAAATGTTTGTAATTAAAAAATTGGGAACCTGCATTAGGTGGGCATTTTATTGAGATGTGTTTGCCGTCGACTGCGCCAAGGCAATGTGGGAATTGCCATTTATTCATAAAATTTTCGGCAATTTCTTTCCATTCTGTTTCTATTGGCACACTCATATACATTTGTTGCAAATTATTCCAAATTGCGTGGCAGACGTTTTCTACTATTCTAGAAACAGTTCTGTCGCCTACTCTATAATTATAACCAATTGTTTTGTAGGAGTCCCCTGTTGCCAAAAACCTGCAAAAGATGATATTTTTATTATTGTTCCAGTTAAAACGGCTAAAAATGAATGGAAAAAATTACGAGATGGGCATCGAGAATCATTAAAAAGAATGAAAAGCTTTACAAGTGGCCAATCTGCACCGTTAATAAACGTTTGGAAATATGCCAGTCTACTTGAATTTTTATTGCCTTATATGAAAAACCGCACAAGGAGTGGTAATATAAATGTAACCCAGAATAATACTACAAACACTTCAGTCGAAGCTGGTAACGCAAATGAAAGTCAGGATACGACTACTACGACAATGGGAGATCAAAATACCGCGACGCTGGAGGATTCTGAATATGTTTCTAACACTGAATCCATACCATCTACATCTCGCGACAGCTTACCCTCTGAACAAAGACAAAGAAAGAGAAAGACTAACGATGAATCTTTAACTGATTTACTGAAAGAAATTGATAATGATTATGAAAAGCGTCGTCGTGAGCAAAAGGAGAAAGAGAGAGTTGAAAAAGACACAAGAAAACATCCTATAAAACTTTTTTTTGAAAGTATGAGCGAAACAGCAGTCAAATTTCCTGATTGGTTGCAAAGAGACGTTAAAAAGAAAGTCTTTAATATAATAATGGAAGCGGAAGAGAAGTATGAGACTTACTTATATGAAAGTCAGTACAACTATGGGTACTCGACATCGTCTGCTCAATCTACTCCACATTCCCTTGACCCATTGTAGTCATTGTAGCCTTTAATTTAACATAATTAAAATATTTTTTGTGTACAACCTACGTTTCGATGAATATACCTCATTATGTTACTTAAACTGTTTTATTTTTAATGTTGATGCACTTACCTCAAACAAATAGCTAATCTTTCTTCTGGTGACACAGCTTTTCGATAATTAGTATCAATCTTAGTGATATCCTTGGCAATCATTGTTAATAACTCATTAAACTGTTCTCTGGATACACGATAGTACAACTTAAAATTTTCATCGTCTACTTCATTATAGAGAGTGTTAAATTCTCCGCTTGTTTTCCAATGTTGAATGTGCTTGCTTATCCAATATCTATGTTTGCGTTTTTTCTTTGTGTAATAAGCAATAATCAATCTTCTTTTCCTATGGCGAATGTAATCCTCCTCTGAACTCTCGTCATAACTCCTCTCTTGTTCATCCATCACGTCTGATTAACTCGACACTCCAGCACAAACTGATCATCACTAACGTAGTTATAGCTTATTTTTCGGTGGACGAACAATTATTTCCTAGTTTAGCTTAGCTTAGTTCAGTGAGCTTAGTTCCTTATTATTTTAGCTGGCGGTGGACGTTCGGCTTCTAACTGACGGACTAAGTAAATAGATTTGCAATTTATTGATGGTGGAAACTAGCCTGTTACTGAAGTATTAGTTTACAACTGTTACAATTACAAGTCGTAAAATCAAATAGCTAGTGTGCGGACACCTTTACCGACCCTTATTTTACGATGTTTTCGAAACAATAGAGATGCACAATGGACGCACAGGTGCGGCGTGCCGCACTCAAAGAAAGTTAAGTAAATTGAATGGACGCGCATACGCGTCGCGTCGCACCTGGTAAAAATCCGAAAAACGCGCAGGTGCGTTGGCCGCACTAGTTGCGCACAAAATTGAAACTGATAGTGGAATTTTTTAAGCGCAGCTCGCATGCCCAATTAAAATTACAAGAGATGCAAAAGCAAATGAACCTGCCAGTACTAAAACTAAAACAAGATGTGGTAACTAGATGGAATTCGACTAATGACATGCTAAATCGGGTAGTAGCCAGTAAAGATGCAGTTATTGCAACATTGGCGCTAGTCCGACACGAACTAGCTCTAAATACCGAAGAATGGCAAGTAGTAGAGGAAGTCATACCAATTTTAAAAACATTCTATGAAATTACGACCGAAATAAGCACAGAGAAACAAGTCAGTCTTTCAAAAGTCATAGTATATTGTCGGCTTCTGCATCAACATATTTCAAACTGTAATTTACAAGTATACTCGCCCGAAACACAAAAAATGATAACAAGTTTGAAAGCTCAAATCCACAGAAGATTTTATGATAAGAATGATGTGGAATCCAATGTATTATATGCCGAAGCCACAATATTGGATCCCCGATTCAAAAATAGAGGTTTCCGAGACGTGAATAAATACGAAAGGGCAGTATCAGGATTAAAGAAAAGGGTCGGCCTCGGTAGCTGGACTAACAGGACAGAGAATAACGAAAGTCGATCATAGTATTTTTTCAAATCTAGTTCAATCTCTATATTGTGTCTCTGTTTCGGTAAGTTTTACTATATTTATTATTTCAAGGTATTGGGGTATTAGCTATAACATAAAGCCATATTTTTCATGTTTGGGTTGACTGCTTGCAGAAAAATGAAATTTGTTTAGGTGGCAATATCATTGCCTCTGCCTTATGGTGTATGGTGCATGGCTTGGTGGTCAGGTTGTTGTTTTTTCTTTTGTAGGTAAAAATGCCACGATATCTGAAAGATGACGGTATCGAGGAAGAATTGCAACGTCTATTTGGTCTTCCTGACGATCCCGAGGTTTCCGAAGATGAATGTGAACCTGAGCCAGAGACTTTTACCGACTTAGATGTCAGTAATATACTGACTGCTTCTGACATAGATACTTTCTTTTCTTGTTCCGGAGTTGAGGAGGTGCCGCATCTTGTAGAGTCAGCTTCATCAAATAGTTTACTTACTGAAGAGCCATCAACAAGCTCTGCTGAAGTTCAACCATCAACATCTGATCTTCATTTGGATAGGAACCGCTGTCGTATCAGCGAATCTTCTTCTCCAGTTCCTCCCCTTTGTCGTCCCAGTGTCGTAGCTCCATCACCAATACTTTCAGTACCAAGTACAGCACTAATGTCTGACACAGATGAGTCAGATACTGAAGAAGACGCATGGAAAAAGGTTCTTTACCCACAGAATCCCGATATAGAATACTTTGATAGCATACACTTAGAAAGCAAACAATTTATGCCAAGTAGGACCAAACCTGCTGCTTATTTTGCGCATTTTTTTAACCACAACCTTATAGATCTCATTGTACAACAAACTAATATTTACGCTGAGCAAAAACGAAGCCGTGGCTGGACGCCTGTTGACACTGCTGAAATAAAGGCTTTTCTAGGCATTACTATTTTGATGGGACTCCACTCCCTGCCAACTATAGATTTATATTGGTCAAGTGATCCATTTTTTCGTGTTGCTGAGATAGCATCAGTTATGACATGTAAACGATTCAAGAAGGTATTAGAAAATATACATTTGAACGACAATTCGAAGACGCCGCCGAGAGGAGCACCTGATTATGATAAACTGTACAAAGTTCGCCCGCTTCTTGAGATGCTCAATAAAGCTTGTCAAAGTACTGCAAAAACCACAACTTCCCAATCTATAGATGAGTCAATGATACAATTCAAAGGCATCTCCTCATTGAAACAATACATGCCACTAAAACCTATAAAAACAGGATTTAAAGTGTGGACTAGAGCAGACAGCGAAACTGGCTATGTTTTTGAGTTTCAAGTTTACACAGGGAAACGTGATGACCATTCAACAGAATTCGGATTAGGAGCCAATGTTATCAAATCTCTTACACAGAAGCTAACTTTTTCGCATCCTATGAAATATTGCAATATTTATTCAATAATGGTATATACGCCACATCTACAGTCAACAGCAATAGATCAGACCTACCACTTATAATAAAAACGGCAAAAACCAAGAATTTACCAAGAAACAAAAAAATATCTTTGGCAAGAGGCGAATTTAGATGGCGCACTAAAAATAATGTAGCATTTCTAATGTGGCAAGACACAAAACTTGTAACACTTCTGACCACTGCCTTTCATCCAAAAATAAATAAAACATTCTGTGATCGAACTCAGAAAGATGGTTCTAAAAAGGCTATTCAATGTCCACTAACCATACTACAGTATACAGAGCGCATGGGTGGAGTAGACAGATTTGATCAGAAGCGGAGCACTTACGAAGTTGGCAGGAGGAGCAAGAGGTGGTGGCTCCGAATTTTCTATTTTTGTGTTGACTTGGCCATCACAAATTCATATTTGCTCTACTCTAGAAACAAGAGGGTACATAATCCACTTTCACAACTGCATTTTAGGTTGTGTCTGGCCCGTGGACTGATCAACAATTATTCGTCTAGGAAGAGAAGCCTGGAGAGCCAGCCCCAATACCTCGTGAAACGGCCAAAACTCTCCACCAATCGACAAAAAATGGTGGGCGTGGCGGATGAGATACGCTTGGCAAACGTGGGTAGTCATCGACATGAGCAATTGGGCTCATGGCGACGTTGTCGTTTGTGTAGCACAAAAACACGGAATAAGAGATCGAAAATACAATACTCTACATGTAAAGTGCCACTTTGTGTGATTCCTTGTTTTGATATATTTCATAGTCAGCAGAACTAAAAATATACCAAAACGGGGAACTACCAGATGTATCTGCATTTACTTTGCTATCTTTTTTTTTATTTGTAATAAAGAGTATAATTGAAAATTACGTTTTATTGACAGGCTGTGGCAACTTTGTTGCCACCACATTTTCCAAAAACTTCCCAAAGCTTTTCCAAAAAAATCAAAACATTATTTTCAACCTAAAAGTATTATTTTTCACTTTTTGTTTGTTATACATTGCTATCATCTCTAGTTTCCTCGGCATTATAAAGGGTTAAAGAAACAAAACCTGTGTTTTCTCCGGATGAGGCTTTAGGGTTATTTTTATCACTTAAGCTGACCAAGTGGCAATACAATACTTTAAGAAAAAGTGTTAACGAAAAAGACAGTAATATATTTCCATCTTATTATCAAGTGCAACATGCGAAACAGAAATGCTATCCACCAAAAGATGCAATTACAGTGACAGAAACCTCAGCTAAAATAAAGTTACAAGCTCTATTGGATATAACGACAACAAGAATAATGACGTCACTCGTCATAGATAGTGGTTGTAAAGAATTTACACTAATCAGTAAGTGGGGATTTGACGGTGCTTCTAATCAAGCCAATTACAAACAAAAATGCAAACAGACGATGAACAAGAAAGTCAACTTGACGATTCAAGCATATTTATGGGTAGTTTAGTGCCAATAAAATTAGTGTGCGGCGAACAAGTTATCTGGCAAAACGATTCACCAAATTCATCTTACTGGTGTAGTCCAATTTTTTTCGAATTTGTGAAAGAAAATAAAATAACGATATTGCGGGAAAAAAGTGCTATTGAGGAAGAGATTGTAAATTTAGTGAAAACAGAAGTTGGAGAAATGAAAATTTCACACTCTTTATTAATGACTATGATAGACGGAAAAGCAACATCAATTTTATGTGATACTTCATCTCAGAGATGCGACATTTGTAAAGCCACTCCAACAGAGATGAATAATTTGCCCTTAATTGCATCAAAACCGACTGATCCAGATCTCTGTAAATACGGATTGTCATCATTGCATATCTGGATACGAATGATGGAATGCATTCTGCATATAGCCTACAGATTAAGGATACAGACATGGACAGTAAAGGGAGACAACAAGTGCATCATGGAAAGAAGAAAGAAAGACATACAAGACGCTTTTAAAAATAGAATGGGACTTCTGATTGATGTTGTTAAACAAGGGCACGGCTCCACGAATGACGGAAATACTGCTAGAAGATTTTTTGCAAATCCAAACATGACTGCTGAGATAACTGGTGTTAGTGAAGAATTAATAAGGCGATTTGCAATCATTTTAGAGGCAATTTCATCAGGTTACCACATTGACACAGCGAAATTTCACGAATATGCTCAAGTGACCATGCAACTGTATTTGGAATTATATAGCTGGTATTATATGCCTTCAAGTGTGTAGGGGACGTGATTAGGTGGTACTTGTTGGGAATCGCTACGCTACTCAGTTAAACACTCAAATAACTTTAACGGGTTTATTGAGGTAACTAGGCTAAGTTATTGCTAAAATGATGGAAATGAATGCACCCGGTTGCTGTCCGTTATGCACTGAGCTCGCGGGGCACTTAGTGCGGCCGCATCGTGTCGCTAGGTCAGCAAAACGTGGTCGATTGCAATTATTGCATCGAACATGCTCCCGAGGGGAAGAGATGAGATAATGAGATAAGCTTATACAAAAATAAAGAGTTACGTGAGTGTGAGCTTAAAATGCTAAAGAATTAAAACAATATTACATGAGAAATGATTGACAAGGTGATGGAACAATCATATCATGATCTTATAGCTAGACATAGATGCTCAAACGGTTGAGTCATTTATCGAGAACACTGATTGCCTTTTAGATAAGGGAGACGTCAACATGTCTCGCCTCTTTGAACGCAAACTAGACCACCGTTTAGAAAAATTAGATACGCGCGCACTATCACTGACACTTGGCCCCTGTTCGGACAGGGGTTGATTTCGCGCACTTACACTAGAGCCTTGCTCTTTTTCAGATTGGTTTATGCACACACTCACACTCGCTGGTACGCTCTCGATTCGCCCTTGGGCGGGCGGACCACTGGCCCGCCGACACCTCCTCCTCAGGAACCACAGGACCGCTGCGATAGCTGCTGCTAATAGGCCATACAACAACGCATACTGATGTATGTCATGTGCCGTTAAAACTTCTGTCTGTTCGGCTGATTTTTTCATCGATTCAATTTGTTCACCGAGTTGCTTTAAAGAAACATGTATCGGTGTGGTATCTTCGTCGACCTTATCGTCTTGGAAATTTTGAGTAGGTAGCGTAAGATTACTGATGATACGATTTATGGGAGTTAATTTTATCTCGAGTATATTTGGCTTAAGATTAAGCGTATTCTCTAATTGCTGATGAGAATAAAGTGTTATGTCATGACCCTTAACAATGCATTGCTTAGATAGTTGAATAAGTCCAGCCTTGCTGACTTCGCTCGCTTGTAGGTCGTCGTCGCATATGACTCTCAAAGAGTATGAGTCACAACAGAAATACAAATAGGTAGAAAAGTCGTTTAATGGAACCCACTTGTTTTCACAGCTAGATTTGATGATCCTGCAGGTGGATAGCTTCTCTTTTTCACAGAATTGTTCATCGGGACCTAAACTCTGGATTGGCCCTCGAAGACGACAAAGATAATTTTCCGCTTGATGTTCACAACCTTGAAGATCGCTGACGCTGGCTGTTAAGTATGAATCTCTTCTTAAGTTAATCGCTACGTATTCTGACGCTGGCTTGATGCTGATCATACTTTTATTAATTTGAACCGGAACTGGTATCAAATTGTATAGCTGGAACGTATCTCTGCTAATTAACGGTAAGTTAATTTCAAATATGAAATATTTGTCCGTCATCCTTGCCTTAACTTGTAACAATTTGTTGATCTCATACAGGTTGAACTGAATGTCATCTATTGGCAATGCTAGCTCTTTTGATATTTGACTAGATACAATCTGTAACTTCGCACGGAGTTGTTGTGGAGTCAAGAGATGAAGATTGATCTGACCATGATAGATCTCAGTCATAGTATCAAGAAAAGTGTCCTGAATCCGCTTTAAATTCTGAATCATATTTATGGTCGCTAACGCAGCTAAAGAGAAATCTTGCTGAATAGACATTACGTCGATCTCCTGCTGCAATGTGTTGGTGACGCTGTCTAATTGATTCAAATGTTTATTAATTATCTTATGCTGCTTTTCAATAGTCTCTTCTGTTCGCTTTAAGATATTATACTCCGCTTCTATGACCGATGTCTGATTCCTGTACAACTGACTAAGGTGGTTTATATTCCCGTGTACAAGTTCAATGTCACACTTGTATTTTTCTGCGAATTCCTGATCCAGTACTCCGAACAATGAATTAGCTATGGAGCCGACAGCGTTGATAAGCCCGCGTCGAGTTCGCGAGTGCGCTCCAAAGTGCTGATTGAGCAACAGCTGATTATAGTATTGTAGTTCATCGTACTCGTGTTGTATTTGTAGGATGATAATTTTACAATGGCTCTGCTTTTGAATTTTCTCGCAAGTTTGCTCGAGATATTGAGAAAATTGTGTGACCGCTTTGTCTCCTTGCCAATAAGGAGACATATTATAATAAGTTACGATTTTCCACTGATCACGAATAAGATGCATTTGTCCTAAAGGGTCAAAATACAATGTTTGATTGCTATCGAATGCTGTTAATTTGTATGATGCTTGAGTGGTCATTATAAGGCTCATAAAAAATAGCAATGATAACGCTATCCTATAGATGTTAGGGCCATTACGTTTAACCACTTGCTGCGTATCGACAACTTGGCTGAGATACTCCGCTTTCCACCGCTTCCATATATCTTGGAACGTTTTATTCACTAAATACCATCTTGTCCTCGCATCTTGTGCCGTGTCTATCACAGTAAGACCGGCACGAGTAGTTAAGAAATGCGCTGGAGTGAGAAAATCGATGTCATCGATATCCTCGGATATTGGGCACAGTGGTCTTGAGTTTAGGCTCGCTTCAATTTGTGCCAAGATCGTGCTATATTCTTCGAATGTAAGAGCTTGTTCTCCTATTACTCTTTTCAGATGTTGTTTTAGACTCCGAATAGATCGCTCCCAGATCCCTCCAGCACTCGGCCAAGAAGGGCAGTTCCAATGCCATTCTATGCTCATCTCCACTATTTCTCTGTAAAATGTGTCGCTAAAAATTTTCTCAAATTGTTGCTGTTCCTCCTGAAGGATCTTGTTAGCACCTACGAAGTTTGTTCCATTGTCCGAATAGATGTGCTTTGGAGTCCCTCGTCGTGCCGCCATGCGACGTAACGCTGCTAAGAATGACGAACTGCTTAGGTCGGAGACCAGCTCTATATGGACCGCTTTTGTGACCATGCAAATAAACAAGGCGATATACCCCTTGGTTGTTTTAATGCCTTTCCCTTTATTTGCTTTTACTCGAATAAACCCCGTGTAATCTATTCCAGTATGATAAAATGGAGGCGCTGGATTAGATCGACATTCAGGCAGGTCTCCCATTATTTGATGTAGCTTTCTAGGTTCTTGTTTTTTACAGGTCACACATTTACGAAGCTGTTTTTTGGTAGCTCTATTTCCTTGCATTATCCAATATTGCTGTCTCAGTAAAGACAAGGTAAGTCGAGCTCCGCCATGGAATGTGTTTATGTGCTTGCTGGATAAGAAGTTCCGTTAATCTCCCGCTATATGGGATTATTATTGGATGTTTCATATGAGAGCTAATGTTGGCATTTTTAAGACGTCCCCCGACTCTTAATATGCCGCTTTCATCTAAAAATGGCTGTAGATTTAATAATTTGCTATCGGAATTAAGTTTACTGTTCATTAAACTCTCGATATCCGATATAAATGCACTGCGCTGTATGCATTTAATTATAATTAATTTTGCTTTCCTTAGCTCTTGTAATGTGAGATACGGCGGCTTTTGTTTACTTGTACGTGGAAGTGCACGTAATAACCATGCTACCATGCGATTTATTTTATCGAATGAGCTATGACGATTCAGTAAATCTTCAATTACGCTGTCTTCCGAATTGCTATTTTGGATGGTTATAACTTGCTTTCGGACCTCCTCTTCCGTTGAATACTCTGCTTGCTCTCGCCTTGGCTTAAAGTCGGGTGTCGATAGCCAAGCTGGGCCTCGCCACCACAA
The DNA here is from genome assembly GCA_941918905.2 of Xestia sexstrigata. Classification (NCBI taxonomy): domain Eukaryota; kingdom Metazoa; phylum Arthropoda; class Insecta; order Lepidoptera; family Noctuidae; genus Xestia; species Xestia sexstrigata. The sequence continues at coordinate 18,670,126 of OW799205.2, forward strand.
CGCATGCTCTATTAACTGTGTAACGGATTGTCCTCTGCTCGCTGAATCGGCTGGATTTTCTTTAGTTGATACGTAATGCCAAACGTCAGGTGATGCCACGCTAATAATTTTCTTCACTCTATTCGCTACGAACGGCTTCCAACGTTCCGGATAGCCTTGTATCCAGCTAAGGACGATCTTGGAGTCGCTCCAAGCATAGATTCCGTAATCCATGCTACTCATGCTAGTGACTACTTTTGTTAATAGTCTGGTTAATAGCTCCGCTGCACATAATTCCAATCTTGGAAGCGAAACGGTCTTGCTGTTTGGTACTAATCTTGTTTTAGCTGCAACTAGTACTACCGATACTCCATTTTTTGATACAATTCTGGCATATACGACACATGCGTACGCTTTAAGAGACGCATCACAAAATCCGTGCAACTGGATATGGTCGTCTCGATGCTTTGCAACCATCGTGGGATTTTGAATCTGTTAATACATCCCAGGTCTTTAGTTAATTTGACCCACTCATCGTTGATCTCGGCTGAAACTTCATCGCTCCATTGAATTTCGTCTAGCCATACCTTTTGAAACAATAATTTTAATTTTGTAGTTAGCGGCGCTAGCCAACCTAGAGGATCAAATAACCTAGATATTTCCGATAGAAGCAGTCTTTTTGTAAGTTTTGGAGTATCCGCTGAAGAAGTATATTGGAAAGTGAATTCATCTGTTTCTGGATCCCATCTCAAGCCTAGAGTTTTTGGTGTGTTTTCAGTTTTGAAAATAAATGATGGTGCTTGATTATTTTGCTGCGATGAATTTATATCTTCCAATAGCCTTTTCTCATTTGCTGACCACTTTCTCAGCAAAAATTTACCACTGCTTAGGCACGAATTAAGTTCTGCTATGCTGCTTTTCCCTTCATCGATAGTATGAGCCCCCGATACTAGATCATCCATGTAGAAATCTTCCAGAATAATTCTTGCTGCTGTAGGAAAGTTATGCTTCTCGTCCGCTGCTAATTTTCGAAGGGTCATCATCGCTAAAAAAGGAGCTGAATTCGTGCCATATGTAACCGTCGTTAACTGGTATGTCGTAATAGGTTGTCCAGTTTGAGCTCTCCAAAGGATTTTCTGGAGTTTTTGATCCGATTCGTTTACTAATATCTGTCGATACATTTTTTCGATATCGGCAGTAAATACGTATCGATATTGTCTCCACTTAAGTAACAGTGCCTGCAGACCTTGCTGCAAGTTAGGTCCTCGATGCATGACATCATTGAGACTTAGTCCCGAAGAAGTTTTTGCGGACGCGTTGAATACGACACGTAACTTTGTAGTGGAGGATTCCGCTCGGTGAACCCCATGATGAGGCAAAAAATACTCTTTTTCATCGCTGCTAAAGGTCGCTAATTTCATATGCCCCAACTCTTCATATTCGCTTAGAAATTGCTTATATTGCTGAGCTAAAGCTTCTTGCTTGTTAAGCTTTTTCTCTAGATTCTTTAATTGCGCTAGTGCTATTTCCTTTGACGATCCCAGCTTTTCGTTTGCTTGCTGCTTCATCGGCAACCTTACTTCGTAACGACCGCTCTCAAGACGTTTTGTCGTTGATAGATAATACTCGACACATTGCTGATCTTCCGCTGATATTTCATTTTGCTCGTGAATATCCTCAATTTGCCAAAATTTATGAATATCCGCTGTATTATTCGCGATGACGTTACAATGGAATTGTGGCTTTACAGTTCCGCATATTACCCATCCCAGTTGGGTTTGTTGAGCTAAGGGCGAAGACGAATCAGGACCTCTTATCAAACCGTCTAGCATGATAAGAGCATAGGCGTCTGCCCCGAGTAACAAGTCAACCGGACGACTTGTATTAAACTCTGGATCCGCTAAATTAATATGTTCCAAATGCGACCACGATGGCTTTTCGAACGATCGGTTTGGTAAGTTTTTGATAAGACTTTTCATAATCAAAACATCCGTGTGGAATTTAAAGCTGGTATACATAGACTGGCATGTAATGCTTAGCTTGCCCGTACAGTTAGATTCCTTTTCTCCTATTCCGCAAACTGCTCCATCAAATTGATGTCGTTTTAAACCCAACTGCTGAGCTGCCTTCTCCGTAATCAACGATACCTGTGAGCCCTGATCGATGAGAGTTCGCAGGACCAGCTGCGTGCTATCTACTGCTGTCACCCTTATCAACGCTGTAGCTAAAAGAATCTGAGTGTGGTTTTGCTGAGATGCGTGAACACCATTGCCGTTGCTTTGCTTTGAATTCTCTCCTTGCTTGAGATCTTCGTCATTGGTATTATTTGGTTTGCCCTCAGCAAAACAATCATGCAATAAAGTATGATGCCTGCCAGAACACGTGAGGCAGCGTTTCTTGGAATGGCATTTATTTCCATTATGATTAAAAACGCAATTAATACAACATTTCAGTTGTTTGACGGTTTTAAGTTTCATTTCCTTCGGCATTTGCAGAAACCTTTCGCAATTGTGTAATTTATGCTCAGCAAAACAATGAGGACATTTGATTTCCTGCACGTGCATTGCTTTTGAGTTCTTCGAATTATAATCGTTCGATTTATAATGATTGTTAAATTTGCGGCTGTTTGGTGATGATTTTGATGAACTCGCTTGCTGCTGAGATTGCGCCGACTTTTGCATGGTGTCTTGTCGTCGACGAGATGTTTCTAAGCTAGTGAATTTATTTTCTAAAAAATCTAAAAAGTCTTGTAGGATTGGTAATTCTCTAGGGTTCTTTAACGACTCTATGTACTCGGAATAAGATTCACTATCCAGCTTTTGCGATAAGATATGTACAATTAAAGGGTCCCACGTGCTAATATCTGCACCTAGGTTTTTGATGGCGTGAAGACTCTCTAACGTGACGTCATGCAATTTTTTAAAGGCTGAAAATGATTGCTGCTGTATGTTAGGAACATTAAGGAACACATTGGCGTGCGCTGTGAAAATGATCCTCTTGTTATCAAATCGATGATTTAGAATCTCCCAACAAACGTTATAGTTATCGGCACTGATTGGGAGGTGCTGAATCAAACGCTCTGCTTCACCCTTTAACTTGCCTTTCAGGTACTGCATTTTTTGGGCGTTTGACAATGCGTTGTTCTTGTGGATTGCTTCGCTAAATAGATCTTTAAAAGGCATCCACTGCTGGTAATGGCCTGTGAATACAGGAATATCCATTTGAGGAGTGGATTTCTCGCGATATGATGTTGACCACATCTTGGAGTTAATAGCTTTTTTCAAGCTATTGAAAGTACGCTCGTGTTTGCTAAAGTAAAACTCATAGTCTTCTGCTAGATCTTCCTCCGATTCACTAATAATCTCCCAATGAAGGTTATCAATAGTAGTCCACCGATTGTGCAGGGTTCGAAGGGCGTCTTCGAACTCCCACTTGTCAACGATAGTTTCTACATCAATATTGTTGACTGCTCTAAGAAACGCTTTAAAATTGACCGACTGCTTATGAAGCATGTCGTCAAGCTTGCTGTTGGACCCTCTTGACTCGAAGGTCGGAGTTGCTGTTGATGGCGGGTCCGGCTTACTGGAAGTTCCGGGCGCCTTTAGCTGTGCTGTTTGAGAAAGAGACGGTGCCTTCTGAGCTTGCTGCATCAACTGGTCTTTACATTGACTGATAAGCTCTTTTGCTGTAAAGTAAAGCTGATTCGTGCTCTCAAATTCAGACTTGATAAAATATTTATGATTTGTCTGCTCAAAAGGAAGGGTCTTTTCATGATTCACTTGGAAGTCCTCCCAGTACTTCTCAAGTAACTCGAGTTTACGTAATCTAAAGTTTTACGCTCTACGCTATCCTTTTTAAAATTGACGATGAGTTTTCTAATGCTCTCCGCAATCTCAGATTGAATAAAATAAAGGCTCTCCATCTCGCTGCTGGAGTAAGAAAAATTGAACGATCTTACTTGGAAAAATCCTTTGCCGCTGCTAACCTGATGGGGTTTGTCTCCCACACCAGTGATCCGCTGTTGCCGCTAATGTGAGCTATGAACTCACTGCTGCTAGAAGGGCACTCCACGAGTACCGCTTTTGCTGCTACCGCTGAGAGAATATATTGGGCACTCCAACTCAATATACTTCCACTAAAGTCTCGGTGCTAAGGTTACCACCACTGTCACTGCTAAACTTTAAATCGCTGCAATCCAAAGTGTCACTAGTTCTGTTTAAGTTCACTTCACGATAGCCTTCAGTCCCGAAAAACTAAAGTCCGACCGCGAAGCCGTTCAAAGGCTCGAAGGACCAAAATGTAGGGGACGTGATTAGGTGGTACTTGTTGGGAATCGCTACGCTACTCAGTTAAACACTCAAATAACTTTAACGGGTTTATTGAGGTAACTAGGCTAAGTTATTGCTAAAATGATGGAAATGAATGCACCCGGTTGCTGTCCGTTATGCACTGAGCTCGCGGGGCACTTAGTGCGGCCGCATCGTGTCGCTAGGTCAGCAAAACGTGGTCGATTGCAATTATTGCATCGAACAAAGTGTTCATAAAGTTCTTATGCATGGTGCAGCTATTATTGAAAGTTTTGGTCTAATACCAATTGGACAGCTATCTGAAGAAGCTGCAGAAGCTAGAAATAAAGACTTTCGTAGGTACCGCCAACACCATTCCAGGAAATGCAGTAGAAAAACTACAAATGAAGACATTTTAAATAATTTATTGACCAGCTCTGATCCACTCATCTCAGCGAAACGTCACAAACTTCGCAGAAAACATACAACTTTGTCAGTAGAAGCACAAAGTTTATTAGTAATTGAACAAGCGGAAACATTTGATGTTGACGAATACGAAAATTTTGCATTCGTTAATATGGATACCCTTGACAGTGATTAAATTAAAACAGTGCAGTGGCCAGTAGTGATTGTGATTTTTACTTATTTATTTATTTTATTAGTCCTTAGTGGATTAGGCCTAAAGGGGAGACCACTACATAAAAAAAACGCGCCTAGTTCTTAACCTCTATGGTGGTGTGGAATAGAGAACAAAATTTGAAATTGCGACCAAATCGCAGAAAATCGCAACCCGAGAATAGGCGCTAAAATAGGACAAATATACGTACTATGCATACGTAGAGTCAATTCTTTGAGAAAATTTGAGAATTTCGAGATTTTCACATTTTTTTCTTTTGCTTCATACAAAAATTACTTTGGATATTTATAACTCCGAAAATACTAAGTTATCTGAACGACCCTCATAGAAATAATTACTTATAATCGATAGATAAATCCAACACAATATTTAAAATTTCAGAAAAAGAAACTTTTTTTTTTTTAATGCTAAGTGCTTTACCGGCCCGTTTCAGCCCACTGTGCACGGTGGGCTGGAAATAGGCTTTCATAGACTTAAGCCCGGGTGACACGAGGCTAGTAAATCAAGCTAGTGAGCCAAGCTAGTGCTGCCAAGCTAGTAAGCTAGTGACACTAGCTTCGTGTAGACGGAACTAGCTTCGTTTACAAGCTAGTAAGCTAGTGTGGAAGCTAGCAAGCTAGTGCCTCAAGCCAGGATAGTTTTAATAGCTTGGGGTTCTATTTTTCAAGCTAGTAGGCGCCCCCCACCACCCGTTTTACTATCCTGGCTTCGTTACTAGCTTCGTGTCAACCGCGAAGCTAGCGAACCTAAGCTAGTGTGCAGTCGGAGAGCGTGGTGAGAGTGCGTGCAATTTGTTAAAATGCCGAAATTAGCGGACAAAATTAATTTAAAATTCGTTCAATTGTACAGAGAAGAGGAATGTTTGTGGAATGCAAGTATTCCATCTTACAAGGACAAGCAAATGCGAGACTCGTCACTAGAAAAAATACGCGACATACTAAATAAAGATGGAATAGAAATGTCGATAAAAGAGATTAAAAATAAAATTAAAAATCTAAGAGCTACATATTGTCAAGAATTAACAAAGATAGAAAACTCTGAGAGGTCTGGAGCAGGAACTGCAGAAGTCTATAAGCCAAAAATTATTTGGTTTGAGGAAATGCATAATTTCATAAAAAAGGTGCCAATGAAGAGAAAAACTTCGGTAAGTTATTTTAATATTATTTACTCTTTACAATTATTTACCTTAAAAGTACTTATTGAAATATTAATAATCGTCGGCATTTTTAATTTTTCTTGTAGTTTTGTCTGAATTAACGAATCATTCTTGCTTGCCATGGTACTGCTCCATCATTGTTGAAATATCTCTTAAATTTCTCCCTTTTTTCGATAGCTGACAGAGAAGAGTGGTTACTTCCCTGTCGACTGATACTGGGTAAACATAAATTTTCCATTCTCCATGAACCGGGAATAATGTTTCCCGCTTCAATGTCTTCTTGGTCGACATCACTACTAATGCAATAAGTGCTTTTTTGCTCTTTTCGTAACCAATTATGCAGAGCACATGATGCTAGTACAATTTTGTCTACTGTTTTTACGTCAACTGCGATTGGTCTTTGATAAACACGAAATCGGCTTGCCAATATGCCAAAGGCATTTTCTACAGTTCTTCTGGCTCTACTTAGCCGGTAGTTGTATACTTTTTCTTCATGTGTTAAATTGTCACCTGGGTACGGTTTCATAATATACGATTTTAATGGGAATGCAGCATCCGCCAAAATTACTCCGCCTTGTGGTATAAGGTTATTTTCTAGTTGATTATATATGGAGCAATTCCTAAAAACACTTCCATCAGATGCCATTCCACAGGCGCCGACGTCAATATAAATGAAATTATAATCGTAATCAACAATAGCCATAAGAACAATACTGAATGTTTTTTTGTAATTAAAAAACAAACTTCCACTGTTGCCAGGAGCTATGATTTGAACATGCTTCCCGTCGACGGCGCCATAACACGCTGGAAAGTTCCATTTCACTCTGAAACCATTTTCTATAGCTGCCCATTCTTCAGTTGTAGTTGGAATCTGTAACAATATTTTTAACAAATTTTTTATTTTCAGAACAATCAAGATTCTCCAAACAATAATAAAGATGACAACAGTGCAAGCAACAGTCAGTCATTAGAACCACCCGTAGCAGAAAATCTGTCAGAAAAGACAGTTGAAATGTACCTGCAAGCGAAATGTCGTCTATTCAAGATAAAACTTCTAAATTTATTTCCCCCGGAAGTAACATTCCGCAATTTAAGAAACGGAAGGTTTCGCAAGTGAGTTCATTGATAAATGAAATTAAGGTGATTAAGGAGGATTTAAACAGTTCACGAGAATTTCAGGAACCAGAGCTGGATGAACATGAGATATTTGCAAAATATGTAGCAAGTCAGTTGAAAAAGCTTTCACCCGGACAGGCCATTTTAGCTAGGGATCAGATCAACGCAACACTATCCCGCTGTCGGATGTATGATTTAAACTTCGGAAATACTACATTTTCGTACCAGTCACCTATCAATTCTTCAGACTCCAATATGTCAACCACATTTTCTTACAATAGTTCTGCAGCAAGTCCACTCTACACTAATCCACCATCACAACTACAACAGACTGAGCAACGTGATGAACCCATCATCCATCCGCCACCACAGCAAGAGTTGGAGCAAGATGAAGATCCCATCTATCAAGCATTTCAAAATGCTTGATACATTTCTCGCCATTTATGTAGCGTAAACGTACATTTTGTCGTCATTTATGATTTCTCATTTTGTAATTTAGAATTTAATCTCGCCATTTATGTAAGCGTAAAAGTACCTACTTTAATTTGAAATAAATAAAATTCTACATACCTGTATATCTTTCTTTAATGCCTTATAAATTTCACTGCAAACTTCTGGTATAAATCTAGATATAGTAGATCTTGAAACACGATACATGTGACTTAACTTCCTGTAATTGACACCAGATGATAGAAAATCTAGAGTTATTTCCAATTTTATTTTAGCCGGTATGGCTTCTCTCATATTAGTACACACATCAACACGGTCTAGGGATATTTCATACTCAATTAAATAACTCGAAAAGTACTGGCCGCATTGGAATCTTTTATACACCGATTTGTTTGTAATTTATCTTAGACTAATTCCAAATTCAAATTTTTGAAAATTCTTTTGTTTCGGTGGCATAAAAATGTCTTGATGTATAGGAGAGGGAATTTTCATTTGTGCGAAATTTAGAAAACAATACGAATTACGTTTAGTTACAGTTTTTTTTCATTTTTAAACGAAAGATAAAGTTAAAATTGAGGTATTGTAGCCATGCAACGCCGACATTTGACGAGGGCGGAGATGTTACGAGCTGTGGGAATGCTGGAAGCTGGATCTGTTCAGCGTAATGTTGCTGAGGCCATAGGGACCCATCAAAATGTAATTTCAAGATTGTGGACACGCTATCGTGCCACAGGTGAAGTAGCGGAGAGGCACCGGGGGCCAAGTCGCATCACTACCCCCAGACAAGACCGATTTTTGCAAATTACTGCGCGAGCACAACCAAATGCAACGGCGACTCAATTGGTCCAAAGGCTGCGAGTGGAACACCAAGTGCTTGTGAGTGACCAAACTGTAAGAAGGCGACTGCATGAAAGCAATCTACGCTCTCGTATACCACTCCGGGTCCCACCTTTACGGAGAGGCAATCGTGGACGACGATTAGAATGGGTTCGGAACCACGTGGACTGGGGCCGTGACCAATAGTACAATGTGCTGTTCACGGATGAATCCAGGTTCGGCTTCCATCCAGATTCACGAAGGACGCGTGTTTGGCGAGTTCCTGGACGATGGAGCCGTCTCCAGAACCCTCAGGAAGTTCACCCATACCAAGGAGGAACAATTATGGTTTGGGCAGGAATTCGTCTTGGAGGACGGACGGATCTCGTTTGGGTGCGGGGCAATATGACGGCAGAACGATACGTCCAACAGGTGCTGGGGCCCGTAATCTTGCCCCACAGAACACAAATGGGGCAAGATTTCCTGCTCATCGACGACAATGCCCGGGCACACACGGCGAGAACGGTAGCAGCTTGGTTACATACACATAATGTTAGGGCCTTAGACTGGCCTGCTCAATCGCCAGATCGAAATCCCATTGAGCATGCGTGGGATATGCTGCAAAGAAGAGCTCTGAAGGAAGTTCCTGAAAATCTGGCTACAGAAGATCAACTTTTTGCGCACCTCAGAAGGACATGGGACAATATTCCGCAGCAAGACATTGACAACCTTGTTCTGAGCATGCCGAATCGTTGCCGATGTGTTATGAACATCATGGGCGCTTTCTCAGACTACTAACTTCAAGTTTATAAACACAAATTAAATGATTTTTCTAATTTTTTTCAGTTTTTACTCACAAATTAAAAGTTCATTCATATACGGTTTCCGTCTATGCTTCATTTTTTTTCCATAAAATCCTGAAATTTTAATCTATACCTTAACAATTATTAAAAAATGGTAGAATATTAAATAACGTATCTTTTAAATATATACATGTCATATAAATAATTAACACATTGATAGTAATTCGCTTTTTTAAAAATATCCCTAGACCGTGTTGTGTGTATTTAATTTTTGTATTTGTGGTCCCACTAGATTCAGTAAATTGTCAAAAATATTAGGTGTCATTCGCAAAATACTCTTGAATTCGCCGGAATCCTCAGATCGCAGTTCTTTTAAAAGTAATGCAGATGCTCCATGACTATGTCTTCTTAAGATCCAGGGTCTTGTCCAAGTACGCTTTTCTTCTAGCAGAGCTAATATTTCATCTAGCGCATGTTGACACAACTTCCGAATTAACTTTCTTAGTAGAATTGCTTTTCTCTTACGCACACTGTTCATTTTTACGTATACGTGTTATCAGGTTAAGCACAACTCACTACTGACTTGACTAGCTTGAAATTTCCTAGCTTCGTGTAGACAGCACTAGCTTGGTTACAATCCAGGCTAGTAGGTAAGCTAGAAACCAAGCTAGTGACCCCTTACTAGCTTACTATCCTAGCTTCAAAATACTAGCCTCGTGTCACCCGGGCTTTAGGGATTTCAATTTGCAAGTGCTTGTTTTTATGCCGGATATCGCTTCTATTAGTCATTACTATGTACAAAAATGACACCCAAGTTAATTCTGCCCAAAAACGAAGGAAATATATTTTTTTTACGAAAAATTTGTATGAAGCTAGTATGAAAAATCGAATTATCTCCTAAACGGCATGTTTAACCGTAATATCCTTTGAGGTGGTCATAGTGCTAATTATTTATGATTTTTTGGTTGCCGATTTGACGAAAAATTTCATGCCGTTTTTTTTTTAAAATCGTCAAAATATTTTTATTTGTTTTTACATATGAAACGATTCCTTTTAGTGTTTATGTTGAAGAACACGGACTTTTAACTACACGTAACATAAAATAGCATCACTTCTATATTTCCGAAGGAGTTGGCAGAGGTTTATACAGGGTGGGCCAGAAAGGCGTACGATTTTAAAAACACTCTTGCGTTTGAAGCTTTAGAGAGGGGACTGCGCCGGTGGTGGGGTTAAGTAGCTCGGTTCTCGGAAATTTAGTCGCGATGGATCACTTCACCGGAGCGCAACGTGCATTCTGCGTTAAACATTATTACAAAAATCGCGATTCGTGCGCTATTGTTCGGCGTTTATTTCGGCGTGAATTTGGATTACATGACCTAAATCAGTGTCCGAAAGAAAGTGTGATTCGATCGTGGGTCGGAAAGTTCGAAGATACTGGTTCGACTCTCAAACAGAAGCCTGCGGGACGCCCAAGGTCAACAAGAACGGAAGACACAATTGAACAAGTTAGAGCTTCAGTTCAACGTAATCCTGCTCTATCGACTCGAAAGCGTTCAGCCGAACTTGTGGTATCCAGAACATCTTTGCGTCGCATTTTGTTGAAAGATCTGAAATTGCACCCGTATAAAATTCAACTTGTGCAGGAATTACAGCCAAATGATCCAATTTTACGACGAGCTTTTGTTCAAACAATGTTGGAACGCTTTCGGAGTTTCAACAATATTCTGTTCTCCGACGAAGCCCATTTTCACATAAATGGGCATGTGAATAAACAGAATTGCCGTTACTGGGCTGCAGAGAACCCACGTGCAAAACATCAAAAGCCTCTGCATTCGCCGAAAGTAACCGTTTGGGCGGCCATGTCAGCGCACGGAATTATCGGACCCTACTTCTTCGAAAATCGACAAGGCCAATCTGTCACTGTAAATTCTGACCGATACATAGCCATGTTAAGGGATTTTTTCTTTCCACAACTGCAACAATTTGAAGCCTATAATCGTGCGACATGGTTTCAACAAGATGGCGCGACATGCCATACAGCTAATGCCTCTTTGGCGGTCGTAAACGAGATGTTTGCTGGGAAACTGATATCGCGCCGAGGTGACATTGCATGGCCTCCTAGAAGTCTGGACCTAACGCCACCGGACTTTTTTTTGTGGGGATACCTAAAAAGTAGAGTCTACTCCAATAACCCAGCCACGATTAACCATTTGAAGACCAATATCCCGGAAGAAATGGCAGCTATTCCCCGTGCAATGTGCCAGCGAGTTTTTACCAATTTGAGGTTCAGATTTGAAGAATGTTTGCAGCGGGATGGTGCACACCTGGATGACGTTATTTTTAAGAAATGAATTTCCCAGATGTCAATTTTTATAGAAATAAAAATTTGTATGTGAATTGTACTAAGTTTTTTTTTAATGATTTTTTCAAATTCGCAATTCTTTCTGGCCCACCCTGTAGTACACCCACACGTAGACAACTATGTTTGAGCTAGATATTTATCAACACATCATGAGTTTTAAAACTTTGCATACAACCAAATTACCAATTGTTTACTCTTCTAATGAGTCCGAAAAGAAGTGATTAAGTAACTACACTGATTAGGTCTTCTAATGAGTCTTTATAGGTGATTTAATGATTTTCAGTATCTCACGACAATGCCAACTATTCATTCAACTTTTCCTGATAAGTAAGCTAATTTGTTAATTAGCAGTGCTATGAGTTCTAAGAATAGTTAGTGACAATTAATAATTTTCATTAGCTAATGAGGAGATAACTAATGAGGGTAGTTACCTAATTATTGGCGTTTTGCAATTAAAAGGGCTAAAGTTTTCTTTTATAATTTAGTTTGTTCACAACTGTGTAACTGCTAACACTAAATCTGCGACTATAAAATCTTAGAATGGAAAGTTTAATCACCAATTTAGACTTGTTTGTTCTTCTACGAAGTGAGAGTACTTCATTTGATCATGAAGTATTGTTCAGTGCAGTTGTATCCCGCATAGGCGCTTGCCTGTCTGACGAAGATCGTGTTGTTCTCAAAGAATTACTTTACAAAGGTGGCAGAAATCCAAACGATTCCTTGATAATTTCAGGAGAAAGTACGAGAATTGGTTGGGAGCAAATATTGATTGGCCGAGTTTTGTGCCAACTTTAGTTAATCAAGAACCAAGTGTTGATGAGATACCAAGAGCGCCCTCAGTCTCTCCAGAACCGTCGACATCAACGTCCATTGGAACAATGACGAAAAGATCCCGTAAACCATTCGAAGATCTGGGAAGTAAACAAAAAAAGAGAAGATCTGATGAACACACAGGCGAAGATTCCAGTGAATTGGCATATGCAGCTGCAGCACGTTTAAAAGAAGAAGGGCATGGAGATATCGCCTCTGTCATCGAATACATGATGAAAAATCCTGAAGCAGCCGCTAAATTAAATGAAACGCTTAAGAAACCAGCGAAAACAATCATATTTACGCCAGAAAAGGCGCTTGGATTGCTTCTTTCGCTAAAACTCTCAAAGTGGCAATATATTACGTTGCGAGAGGCTGCCATTCGGGAAGGTGCTAAGGATATTTATCCATCTTACTATAAAGTGCAACAAACTAAGCTTGATTGCTACCCTCCGAGGCAATCAGTGACAGTTACTGATTCATCGGCTAGGATTACATTTCAAGCTTTACTTGATATCACAGTTACAAGAATCCTTCAAAGCCTTTCTAACGAAGAGCATAACAAGCAGTTGAAGCTGATATCCAAGTGGGGATTTGATGGTGCTTCTAACCAAAGCCGATACAAGCAGAAAATGGAGGGTGAGGAAGATGACTCGAGCATTTTCATGACCTCCTTGGTGCCACTAAAACTGACAGATGGAGACAACATCTTATGGACGAACCCAAAACCATGCTCAGTTTTGTATTGTCGGCCAGTTCAGTTTACTTTTGTAAAGGAGAGTGAAGCAGTTGTCCTTGAGCTGAAAAAACAAATGGATGAAGAAATTGAGGCCCTTATCCCCACAGAGTGCAATAATAATAATAGGGTGACTCATGAACTAATGATGACGATGATCGACGTTAAAGTTTGCACTTACCTTTCTGAAGCTAGATCAAATGCATCGTGCTACCTGTGCTTAGCAAAGCCTACAGAAATGAACCGCTTAGATGCTGTAACATCAAAAATTGTGTGTTCTGACCTGTATGAATTTGGCTTGTCATCCCTACACGCCCGTATAAATTGTATGGAATGTCTGTTACACATTGCATACAGGCCCGACTTCAAACGGTGGGCAGCGAGAAGTGATGAGCACAAAGAAATGCTACAGACAAGGAAAAAAATAATTCAAAATAAATTCAAAGATGAGCTCAATCTGTTGATTGATATAGTAAAACAAGACTCGGGAACCACCAATGTCGGGAATACTGCAAGAAAATTCTTTGAGTTTCCTAATAAAACCGCAGCTATAACCGGTTTGGATGAAGACCTCATCAAAAGATTTGCTGTAATTTTACAAGCAATTACATCTGGAGAGCAGGTCGATATAATAAAATTTAGAGATTATGCCCGCAAAACAGCAGAAAAGTACGTATTATTATACGACTGGTACTACATGTCGTCACCGTTTATAAATTATTAATCCATGGGGCTGACATAATCGAGAAAAATAATATTGTGCCGATTGGGACTCTCTCGGAAGAAGCCTCAGAGTCTCGAAACAAAGATTTTAGGAGGTTTCGAAAACATCATTCGCGGAAAAGAAGTAGGCAGGATTCCAATCAAGACATTTTAAATATGCTTGTTGTTTCTTCGGATCCTTTGCTAAGTGCACAAAGGCCTAAGTTAGATGCCAAGAAAAAGCAAGCTTTTTTGCTGAAACTCTCGACTTAATTCAATTTCAGGAAACTGAGTTCGAGTTTTTGGATATATCCAATCTGGATGCTGACTCAGAATTGCAGTCTGACAACGAGAGTGATAAGGAAAATTTGTAAAAAAATTATATATGTACATATTTGTATTTGTATTTGAGTGTTTGGGTTTTTTTTTGTAATATTTTATGATATTTTGTCTTTTTTTTATTTATTTTACTTTATTTTACAAATGCTTAGTATTAATTCCTTAAATTAAATTATTTTGTATATAATATAACTTTATATGTTACTTAAATAAGAGTTTGATAATCTTTTTATATTTAAATTAATAAAAATGTGTCAAAAAACAGCAATTTTTTTATTTAATTTTTCTTGTTTTGTGTGTTCTTAATATTTGGGTTAATAAAATATCGAACTTTTTAACTTGGACACTAAAAGGGATCGTTTTACATGTAAAAATAAATAAAAATATTTTGACGATTTTTTTTAAAAAAACGGTATTAAATTTTTTGTCAAATCGGCAACCAAAAAATCATAAATAATTAGCACTATGACCACCTCCAAGGATATTACGGTTAAACATGCCGTTTAGGAGATAATTCGATTTTTCATACTAGCTTCATACAAATTTTTCGTAAAAAAAATATATTTCCTTCGTTTTTGGGCAGAATTAACTCGGGTATCATTTTTGTACATAGTAATGACTAATAGAAGCGATATCCGGCAAAAAATCAGGCACTTGCAAATTGAAATCCCTAAGTCTATGAAAGCCGATTTCCAGCCCACCGTGAGCCGGCGGCAGGCAAAGAAATGATTTCTGCCGAATGGCAACACAGGCCGCAGCTAGAAGCCGGTCGCGCCCCAAAGACAGGCGCTTTTAGTTCAATATTAAAAAGTATTTCTATTGATTGTAACAATCCGTACCAAAACATCAATTTAGAAATAATATGTAACACACCATTTTACCTCATAAACAATGAGCCAGGTAATTATTTTTATCAAAACTAGTAAATACCTAACAAACTTGAGTTTTAACCCTTTGTAGCCTCGTGTGACATTTCTGTAACAAACCTCAATAATCCCGCTAAAATAAATACTAAACATTTATGTTCATTCAAATCAGTGTTACAGTATTGTAACATACCACACCAAACATTGTAGTATCAAATACAAATCATAGATGGCGTAACTTGTTGATTATAGCGGGTTTGAATTACGTGCGTTGATGAAAGTGACAAGTTGAAACTCGTTGAAACTTTGAATTTTATAAAAATATACTAAAAGTGTATAAAATTGTATTGTTTTCGTCGAAACTTATAGGTAAGTGAATGATTTTGTTCATATATCGTTATCAAAGCATATTTTTGCTTTTTTATGTGAAAAACGTAACTGTATGTTGTAAAACGTTTGTAACATTTCTGTTACATTGAGTAACGATTGAAATATTAATTGTTACTAAAGTACACACATCAAAAATGTCTAGGGATCAAGCATTTTTATGCGGATTTCTTGAGATTGAGATGTGGCTTTGTAATAAATTTATGATTTTATAAATTTATATGGATCCTTTTTGGTGCATTTCATAATTTGAATCAGGAACTCTCAATCAAATTCGAGTAAAAGATGAAAATAAGCTGTCAATATTTTCCCTATAAAAACATACAACGCATTGAAGACATTATTAGTGCTACTGTTTCCCTACTACTGATTAAAACCAACGTTATTATGGAGCGGCGACGTCATTTAAGCAGGGAAGAAATGCTCAGAGCCGTGGGAATGATAGAAGCTGGTTCCCGGCAACGTACTGTAGCTTTAGCTCTGAATACAAGTCAGAGTGTTATCAGTCGACTTTGGACACGTTACCGAAGCACTGGTACCGTGGCTGAGCGCCATGGAGGACGGTATCGCTGCACCACACGGAGACAAGACCGATACATTCAAATCTTAACTCGAAGAGCTCCAACAATAACCGCCATGATGTTAGCCGTGAGGCTTCATCACTCTTCAGGGAACTTAATTAGTCAGAAACCGCTTGCATGAAGTGAACCTTCATTCCCGAAGACCGCTACGGGTACCACCTATAGCAATGCACAATCGTAGGATTCGATATCAATGGGCTCTTGAACACAGAAATTGGGCAGAAGAACAATGGCGTTTCGTGTGCTTTTCTGATGAGTCTCGTTTTGGTATGAGACCGGATACAAGACGTATACGACACTGGAGAACCCCTGGACGCCAACAGCGATTAAAATCCTGCCAGGAAGTCCATCCTTATAGTGGTGGAACCATCATGGTATGGGCGGGTATTTGGATCGGCGGAAGAACTGAGTTGATTTGGATCAGAGGCAACCTCAACGCTCAAATTTATGCTGAGACGATTGTATCAGACGTCATCGTTCCTCTACAAGTGCAAATCGGTCCCTTATTTCAGTTAATGCATGATAATGCACGACCGCACACCGCAAGAGTTGTAAGACAGACTCTCGCCGCAGCTAACATCAATGTCCTGCCCTGGCCTGCTCAGTCGCCAGACTTGAACCCGATTGAGCATGCATGGGATATGCTACAGAGAAGAGCTCTGCCGAATATGGAGGGTATCCAGTCGCAAGAAGACCTTTTTTTGTTGTTGCAACGAACATGGGCGGCCATTCCACAGCGTGATTTGGATGAACTCATTTTGAGTATGCCAAACCGATGTTCTTGTGTTGTTAGTGTTCGCGGTAGAAACACGGATTATTAATTGTTTAAGTTACCCAATAAAATTTTAAAGAAAACTGTTATTTCAGTCTTTTTTTCGAACTTTAATGTTAGTGGTTCAAATGTCAAAAATCCCTTTATTAGGAAAATGGCAAATTTCTTTATTAATGCAAAGGTGACTTGGTTTATCGTTACTGTGACAAACGAAAACACTTTATTTGATGAATCCTTAAAGAAAATTTTAATTAATATCAATCAGGAGAAAAGTTATTGCAAAAATATATGTTGATCCCTAGATACTTTTGATGTGTGTATTTGAATATTGATATAAAATTATGTCATTATTTTAGAATGGGGTCACACAAGCTGAGGGATCGTGAAATAGATGACCTATTGCACCAACATGATAGCGAAGACGGATTAGAGGACGATGATGACAGCGTCATTGATCCAGATTTTCAGCCGTTATTAGAAAGTTTAGAACTTTTTTCTGATTGTGAAGAAGATACTGCAGTTGATATAGATGAAATTATTGAAGAATCTGAACGCAGTGAGCCTGTTGCTGGCCCCTCGTCTTCAGATCCTGGACAGCAAGAGAGCCATTCAAATAAAGCTACCACAAATAAAAAAGGAAAAAAGCGGCAATTACAATGGAAAAAGAAAAACCTGATTCTAAACGACCAGCAGTTGCGATTTACAGGAAATACTACTTTACCGCCTAATTTACTTGAGCTTGATACACCAATTCAATTCTTTTTATATTTTTTTCCCAAAGAATTGATAACTTTTATTACAGCACAAACAAATCTCTACATAGTACAAAAAAAACCTAACACATCCTTTCAAATTACCGATACCGATATCCAGCAGTTTATTGGTGCAACTTATCTGATGTCATTGATACAATTGCCAAGGGTAACCAGTCATTGGAACACAACTATTGGTACACCCATGATTCAAGAAATAATGCCGAAGCAAAAATTTGAAAAAATTAGACAGTATATCCATTTCAATGACAATTCTAATTTACCCCCACGTAATTCAGCTAATGGGGACAGGCTTTTCAAAATTAGACCTATCATAGAAACTTTGAATAGGACTTTTAGTACAGTTCCATTGGAGACATACCTTTGTGTGGACGAACAAATTTGCTCCACTAAGGCAAGAAGTAATTTGAAAAGATACAATCCCAAAAAACCACACAAATGGGGTTATAAGATTTTTGTACTAAGTGGGGTCTCAGGTTTCGCCTATAAAATTGAACCTGAAACAGGAGCTGAAAATGTTGTGCTTCCTGATGAACCAGATTTAGGAGCATCTTCAAACGTAGTAGTCAGAATGGCGCGAGGCATACCAAGACATCAGAATTATCAACTTTATTTTGATAATTACTTTACTTCCTTGGCATTACTGGAGTAGGCTAAGCTTTCCATTGCCGGCCGTCGAGTTGGGGGTTGATATTTTTTTTACAGAAAGGTTAAATTATTATAAGAACACACGCAAAGTCTCAACATGCGGAGACGCGTACTTTTTGAGAAAAAAAAATGTTGAAAATAAATATTTTTGCAGTATTTTTATCAATTATATAGAATTCTCGCTATTGAACGTTTCGTTTCACCAACGGTTAAGTTGTCTTACGTTTGGTAACATTTTATTTTATATAAATTTACGTAAATAATAATATTTTGTACTAGTTTAAATAGTTTTCATGCACACATATATTTAACAGTTTATATATAAATTACAGCATTATTTTCAGTATGAAATAAAAAAAATTAAAATGTTAAGTGTTTACCGTTTTTTGTCGGCTTGTGGAACGAAACGTAAAACTGACGCTATTTTGTATTGTCTGTCACTGTCATCGTCAGTCATCGTTTGTGTCCCTAGCAGTTGAGAGCGTTTACGTACTCCTGTCGGTGAAAACAACGTTTGACTACCACCATGGCGTCCCCGAAGCCCCAGGTTTCGTGTTCTGCTGTGCCGTCTGTAGAATCGAGTGTAGTGCAAGTGTTGGACTCTAGTGAGCCACTTGTCGCGAGCTCTTCTGCAGACCCCCAGGTTTCGTGTTCTGCTGTGCCGTCTGTAGAATCGAGTGTAGTGCAAGTGTTGGACTCTAGTGAGCCACTTGTCGCGAGCTCTTCTGCAGACCCCCCGTGTGTGCAAGTGTTGGACTCTAGTGAGCCACTTGTGCCCATGACTGTGCCATCGGAACCAGTAGCTAGTAGTTCTCGCGCCACCATTCCCAGTACCGTGTCCGCACTGCCGCCTGCGTCTCCGACGTCGTCTGAGAGCAGCGTGGGTGATGCGGAACCTCGAGCTTCTGGGTCGTCTGGCCGAAGAGTCCATTACCATGCCGAGGAAATAAGGTGGGTTCACTGTGTTTTCTTATATAGCCACATATGTAAACTTCACAGAAAAAGCTGACTAGTAAAGCGGTAATTAGATTTCTAATAGGAACATTTTGCTTGTTTTAGGTGCCACTGGAACATGTATAAAATAGGTGTCCGTTTCGACTGCTCGGCCACTATGTCGTAGAAAAAAAAAACTTATGTCAGCATTTCGAAGGAATTTGTAAAAGATGAACAGTGAAAACCGCAAATTCGAAGAGTCAATAATCAGAAAGTTATGTGGGTTTAACCGTGGCCGCGCAGTCCGCATGAATTCAACTGCGCGGCCACCAGTTCTCTTAAACGGAGCGTTGTAAAAGTCTAATTCCTTTTGCTAATCACTGACAGGATTTCGAAGAAAATGTAGATCATAAAAATAATGCCCTACTGTCTGTAGTTCACGACCTACATCACTCCAAGTTTGGCCGCGCAGTCCGCACAAAGCGAACCGCGCGGCCACGAGTTTTTTTTAATAGACCTTACACGGAGCTTAGTAGAAGTCCCATTCTTTTTGCTAATTACTGACACCATTTCGAAGAATATGTAGACAGTATAAATAAATCCTATAATTAAGAACTACAAGACCTACAGAACTTAAAACCTATAATCGAAGGAAAAAATAGGGTGACCAAGATTTATAGTGTGTGAATCCAGGCTTTTTTCCATTTCAATATCATAGTATAAATATATCATCACTACACAATATACAAAGTCGCTTTTTCTGTCCCTCCCTATATCCCTATGTATAGATTTTAATGCGGTTTTTTTAATAGATAGTGATAGAAGAGGAAGGTTTATATGTATAATAATAAAATCCATTAAATAGGGGCTGTTATTTTTGATGTTTCTAACGTGATGTACAACGTTCGAAGTACTTCGCCCGCGCGTATTTAAACGTTTTTATAAACCTGTTCAGTAGTAGTTGCGCAAACACACACACACATTATTACAAACTTTCACGTTTATAATATTAGTAGGAAGTAGGATGCCTCAAAAAAAAGTATAGGGTAAAATAAAAGCTAGCTCGCAAAAGACAGATTTTTCATACTTTACATTTTAATTTTTTATTTATCGTGATATTTTGAAAAATGTACACTATATCTATATAAATTATAGCACATGTGTTATTCTGACATGTAAGCTATTTTACTGCAAAGTTTCAGAAAAATCCGTTCAGTAGTTGTTGCGTGAGAGCAACAAACACACACACACACACACACACATTATTACAACCTTTCACGTTTATAATATTAGTTAAATTATTAAATTATATGAAACATCTGTCCTGTCTGCGAATGAAAGGAATGCCAAAAATATAATATCTTCCTAAAGTGTTTATTTATAAAACTTAATTATTTTATAATGATGACGTTTACCTATTGCAGTAGTCCATGCGTTTCATATCCAAGATGTAAGCTGTTTTAAATAACTTCCTAAAAAAGTCACTGTGCGCTTGCGTTGGTATGTTTTCATTCGAGAGTATAGGTAAGCACCTACCCAGTTGCGTCTGTAGCGACTCCCAAAATGGCTACAATATCAGCGGGGAGGGGTCCCGCCCTGCCCCGCGGAGCTTGACTCTGTATAGTGTTTTTATTCAGTCTCGGTTGTTACAGAGTGCGCCCGTGTTTATCAGTGCAGTGTTAGATAGTTCATAGTTATTTCATAGGATTGTATTGTGACTATACTAATTGTCTTTAATACTGTTGCTTTTATCACACAAGGAAGTTTTATCAATCAAGCGGTAAGTACTTATTCAAAACATTAATAAAATGTAATGTATTGGAACATGCGTGTAATTCCCAATTCTTTATTGCATGCCTACAGTTTAAGGTGGGTATTGTTAAATTGAAAGTTGAATACAGTGGATAATATGTTAAATTTAATGCAACATTATAACCATTATCATAAAAAAATGTTTTACCTATTCGGTAGGTCAATTCTAAGCCCTCGAAATACATTGCCAAAAGGATTGAAACTCATATGAATTCGATATTATATTAAAGGAATAAACAAATAGATACCAAATATAAAACTTCCTAGGAAATGTTCGTCCGCGGCAGACTTCCACTAAAGCGGCAAACTCGCGTCAAAGCTCGCGTTGTTACCGTAGCTGGCCGGAGGACCACTTCTTACCACTAATACATCGCATTTTTTTTCAGAACGATGGGTAGAAAAGGACGTAAACTGAGAGTCAACGAAGACAAGCTAAAAAAAATATTTATAAAATATTCCACAGACTGCATAAACACAAAAATTAAATATAATGATCCTATATTTCATACTATCTCAGAAGAAATAAATCACGATATGTCACCGCTTGCGTTGTACTCGTGGCTAAAGAGAAATTACAATAAAGTTTTTGATATAAGTACGACGACAGAAAGTTCTTTATCTTCTCCATCGTGTCGGAGCACGACATCTTCAACGACAAAAAGTGAAATTAATGATAAGCATACAAATCAATTTTCTTTCTTACTAGATGAGCATGAGTGGAAAAAAGTAGAACCAATTTCTGTTCGTTATATAAGACGAGATCTAAAAACTACATCGACACACAAGAAATACAAAACATTGCCTAAGTTCAAGTGGAGCAATCTACTCAAAGAAAAAATATGGCAGTACTCGAGACGACCTTGCACGTGGACTTTCAAGAATAAATTAATTGACTCAGAAGATAATGTGAAAATAAAAGGGAAATGCACACAATGCAGCTGCACTGTAGAAATATGTAGCGAAAAGTTAACAGACAAAACAGCAACTATAAAATGTACAATTTTTAATACAGATAACTTAGTTCCGCATAATCCAAAACTGAAATCTAAGATGTCACCATACAAAAGAAATCAACTTGCAAAGAAATTACAGTACAAATCTGCCACAGTAATTCATAAAGAAATAGCTTCAAAAGTTATTAAGTATAAAGATAATGCAATCCCTCCCATACTTCCTACAATGAACGCTCTTCGGAAAATAAAGCACGAGAAGAGACAAAGTAATCGTTTGCATGCCAATCCCATTTTAAGCCTACTTATGATGTCAATGTTGCCAAGTTTTAAAAATTTGATTCGCGAAATAAAACTTGTCCCGAATTTTTACATGTATTATTGGTCTGAAGAACAAAATCAATTCTACAAAGATTTTTTAGAAAAAAATCCACAGGAAGTAACTATCACTATAGACGCCACGGGATCTTTCTTTCACCCAATAAAACTTCCTGATGGATCAACATTAACTAAGCGACTCTTTCTATACGTTTGTATGCTAACTTCAAAAACGATAAAATCTCAAGCGATATTTCAAATGATAGCGGACACTCATACTGCAGATTCCATATCATCCGGGTTAAAAAGATGGTATAAGGAAATACATACCGCTCCTAACGAAGTTGTAACTGACGACTCGTCTGCTTTGATTGCTGCAAATGTAGATGCTTTTACAACATCTATAACAGTGAAAAACTATCTGAGACAATCATTCTTAGTGTTGAGAAAACTTAGTGTAAACTTACCAGAAGTTTTTCTTAGGTTAGACACCAGCCATTTTATTAAAAATGTTTACAATTTACCTTGTTTTCAAAACGTGGATACTCCAATTAAAATGTTTTTTATTCGATGTATTTTATTGATAAAAAGATCTGAAAGTTTTGATGAAGTCAAAATGATAGTTTCAAATATGGTCAAAATATGCACTTACAAATACTATAACACTACTAATAAAGCTTGGGACTTAGCAATGCAAAATATGAAGGAGAGATTATTCGCTACGGAAGATCCGGTCCCCGAATATGGCGGTGAAAGAGAAACTTTCTATCACGATACCTTAATAATTGAGGAAGATAATATAATGTATTGGTTTGATGAGATCGTTGAGCAACAAAAAAGCTTATTTCAGACGCCGACTGAAACACGCAACAAATATTATCTGCCCCACCTAACATCAACTTTGAGAAGATTGCTAATCAAGCTTCCATTGTGGAGTAACGTAATGTGTCCTTTGTATGATACACAAAATAAGTCGCCTACATCCTCCTCAGTAGAGAGTTACTTCAAAACACTAAAGCATTTGTTATTTGAGACTCGTACTCACAAATATAATATTGATGAGTTTTTGAATATTCATTACAATTTTCTGCAAGGAGAAACCAAAGTTAGTTTGAAGAGTCTGAATGATATTCCACACAATATTAGTTCTAAATCCCGAAAACGAAAGTTAAAGCGAGTTAAAAGCATTAGCATAAAGAAAAGAATAAAAAATGCTGCCGTGACATTCACTTCCGACTCGATATTTGCTGAGGAGCCCTCGTATACCGAAAATTGGAAGGGTGAGGGATATGAAACTCATAAAATAACATCTACTTCAATCTTATTTTTAAAAAATGGAAATGTAATCGAATCTAAACAAAATGTTTTAAACACCTGCGCGTTTGATTCTGTGTTTTTTATGCTGGCACATGGATACCAAACAAACAATTATATTCGCGAAGTCTTCAACTCTTGTGAAAATAGTTTAATTCGTGATTTTATTAATATATTAGCCCAAAATCAAAATGAAAAGGAAGCATATAAGCTAAGAGAAAACATTGTTTCACTCTATTACCAAAAAAAAAACAATTATTACGAATGTAATTGTAATATGGCTTTTGTGTTTGAGCATATACTTTTTGATTTCTTGTTTAGTGCAGAAAGAAGTAAAAAATGTATTACGCCTTTTTGTAATGAGAAAAATGTAACAAGATTCATTGTGTTTCTTTCTCTCAATTTCGATATTATTAACATGTTTGGTATCAGAAGCTTAGAAGACGCCATCGTTATCGATAATTTAGAATTAAAACATTGTTTAGAATGCAATAACAAAAGCATTAAATACGAATACAAATTAAATAATATTATTTTATTTGATTTAAATGGTACTCAAAACATTATACTTAATGAAATACCACGTTATATAAAAATAACGGAACGTAAAACATTCAAGTTGATAGGTGCGTTAGAGTATGTTCTTCCATGTGTTGGCAATATCGGTCATTACAAGTGTCATTGCTTAATCGACGACCAATGGTTATGTTATGACGACAACCGAAACAAAACTCATGAAAGTTCAGTGCAGCCCATAACACTGCACAATTTAACTTATGGTCTTATTGGTAGTTAAGTTACATGATAATAGGTGAGAATTTTGCTCTAAAGTGGAGCTAAAATTAGACTTTTATTATATAGAGACTTGTTAAATGTTAGATAATAGTAGGCTTATATCGAAATTCACTGTGATTTACATGGTATAGGAATATTTTGTGATTTTATCGTAGTAAGTTTTGCTATAACGATTATAGTATGACTGATTTGTTTGTAATAAAAATATTATGATGTTAATCGACACAAAAACGTAGGTCGTTATTTCTTGATTAAATTGTAATTGTAAGTACAATAACAAATTAAACTGTGATTGGTAGGTAGGTGTAAGTTGTATAATTTTAAGTTTTAGAAATGTTGTTGTTATCGTAAGTCAGATTTTGTTTTTAAATTCTGATTGCAATATGAAAACGAACTGTGATTGTTGAATTAGGTGATTTAAAGTATACTTTAATAAAACTTTATCTACTTACAAACTTATAATTTTATGTTATATAGGTACATGATGTTGCTCTCGTATATCTAGTGTAGTTTTTAAATAAGCTACTTTTTTTAGCTTATATAGTTATGATCTTAATCGTTACAACAACGAAAATAAGCAATTATTTTTTAAATTGTAATTATAAATATGAAAACGAATTGTGATTTTTAAATTATGTGATTTATAGTTTATAGTAATATTATGTTTTATCTATTACTTAAGAAATAGAAATATAAATCAATCGATGACATTTTTTTCTTTATATCCTTTTAATTAGCTTCTCTACTCAATTTCAAACCAAAAGACTAAAACTATTTGCATGTTACGATAAAAAGTATAGAAATATACGTGACAATGAAAACGTCTTATATGGGAATATCTCGTCAGCGCATCGTAAATCATGGTCACCCTTCTTTTAACTCTAGTTACAGGGTATAAGTTCTGTAACTCGCGATTTTCAAACATTAGAACTTCATTCATGATGTTTACAAATTCTTCGAAATCGTATCAGTGATTAGCAAAAAGAAAGACACCTGTACCAAGCTCCGTTTAAGCTCCACTTTAAGAAACACGTGGCCGCGCGGTTCGCTATTACGTGAGTGTTGTGGAACGAGAAGTCCAAACTTTAGAGCTATATTTTTACAATGTATTTTTTCTTCGAAATCCTATCAGTGATTAGCAAAAAAACTTAGACTTTTACAACGCTCCGTTTAAGAGAACTGGTGGCCGCGCGGTTCGCTTTGTGCGGACTGCGCGGCCAAACTTTGGAGTGATGTAGGTCGTGAACTACAGACAGTAGGGCATTATTTTTATGATCTACATTTTCTTCGAAATCCTGTCAGTGATTAGCAAAAGGAATTAGACTTTTACAACGCTCCGTTTAAGAGAACTGGTGGCCGCGCAGTTGAATTCATGCGGACTGCGCGGCCACGGTTAAACCCACATAACTTTCTGATTATTGACTCTTCGAATTTGCGGTTTTCACTGTTCATCTTTTACAAATTCCTTCGAAATGCTGACATAAGTTTTTTTTTTCTACGACATAGTGGCCGAGCAGTCGAAACGGACACTAAAATAGTCACCCGGCTCAACACTCCAGCTCAATGTATTGCATTTGCTGAAGAGCATAGGCTCCTTCCTAGAGAAAAAATGTGCACATACCATAGAAGACCTATGTCATTAAGCTCCTGGAATAGGACAGGGCAGTTTGGCATCTTCCGATGCAGGAAGAGCAACTGTCGCTCTAGGACGGTGAGTCGTGCAGTGGGAACATGGTTCGAGAATGCGCGGCTGTCTATTGAACTACAATTTTTATTAATGTACACACATCAAAAATGTCTAGGGATCAAGCATTTTTATGCGGATTTCTTGAGATTGAGATGTGGCTTTGTAATAAATTTATGATTTTATAAATTTATATGGATCCTTTTTGGTGCATTTCATAATTTGAATCAGGAACTCTCAATCAAATTCGAGTAAAAGATGAAAATAAGCTGTCAATATTTTCCCTATAAAAACATACAACGCATTGAAGACATTATTAGTGCTACTGTTTCCCTACTACTGATTAAAACCAACGTTATTATGGAGCGGCGACGTCATTTAAGCAGGGAAGAAATGCTCAGAGCCGTGGGAATGATAGAAGCTGGTTCCCGGCAACGTACTGTAGCTTTAGCTCTGAATACAAGTCAGAGTGTTATCAGTCGACTTTGGACACGTTACCGAAGCACTGGTACCGTGGCTGAGCGCCATGGAGGACGGTATCGCTGCACCACACGGAGACAAGACCGATACATTCAAATCTTAACTCGAAGAGCTCCAACAATAACCGCCATGATGTTAGCCGTGAGGCTTCATCACTCTTCAGGGAACTTAATTAGCGACCAAACAGTCAGAAACCGCTTGCATGAAGTGAACCTTCATTCCCGAAGACCGCTACGGGTACCACCTATAGCAATGCACAATCGTAGGATTCGATATCAATGGGCTCTTGAACACAGAAATTGGGCAGAAGAACAATGGCGTTTCGTGTGCTTTTCTGATGAGTCTCGTTTTGGTATGAGACCGGATACAAGACGTATACGACACTGGAGAACCCCTGGACGCCAACAGCGATTAAAATCCTGCCAGGAAGTCCATCCTTATAGTGGTGGAACCATCATGGTATGGGCGGGTATTTGGATCGGCGGAAGAACTGAGTTGATTTGGATCAGAGGCAACCTCAACGCACAAATTTATGCTGAGACGATTGTATCAGACGTCATCGTTCCTCTACAAGTGCAAATCGGTCCCTTATTTCAGTTAATGCATGATAATGCACGACCGCACACCGCAAGAGTTGTAAGACAGACTCTCGCCGCAGCTAACATCAATGTCCTGCCCTGGCCTGCTCAGTCGCCAGACTTGAACCCGATTGAGCATGCATGGGATATGCTACAGAGAAGAGCTCTGCCGAATATGGAGGGTATCCAGTCGCAAGAAGACCTTTTTTTGTTGTTGCAACGAACATGGGCGGCCATTCCACAGCGTGATTTGGATGAACTCATTTTGAGTATGCCAAACCGATGTTCTTGTGTTGTTAGTGTTCGCGGTAGAAACACGGATTATTAATTGTTTAAGTTACCCAATAAAATTTTAAAGAAAACTGTTATTTCAGTCTTTTTTTCGAACTTTAATGTTAGTGGTTCAAATGTCAAAAATCCCTTTATTAGGAAAATGGCAAATTTCTTTATTAATGCAAAGGTGACTTGGTTTATCGTTACTGTGACAAACGAAAACACTTTATTTGATGAATCCTTAAAGAAAATTTTAATTAATATCAATCAGGAGAAAAGTTATTGCAAAAATATATGTTGATCCCTAGATACTTTTGATGTGTGTATATGTTCAGTCAAAAGTACAGCTACCATCAAGTACAATTAGAGACAGCCCGTGAAGATAGAGAAACAATTTTATCAACAAGGACAATAGCTGATTGGTTTTCTTACTGTCGGGAGACAGTAATTGTTTATGAGCTTGAGCACCAAGAAGTTAACAGCAAGATTGGTGGTCCAGGCAAAATTGTACAAATTGATGAATCAAAATTTGGAAAAAGAAAGTACAATAGAGGGAGACATATTGAAGGCCACTGGGTGCTGGGCATGATAGAAAATGGGAAAGATGATTTAAGATTAGAAGTGTGTCCCGATAGTGATAGATCTGCGGAAATGTTGGTGCCATTAATACAAAAGCATGTGGAGGTAGGCACTGAAATCCATACCGATTTTTGGAGAGCCTATGATTGCCTACCTCAATATGGATACATTCATAAGAAGGTAAATCACAGCGACCCTATAAATAAATTTGTGGCACCAGACGGGACACACACACAAAGAATAGAAAGCCACTGGCGAGATTTAAAAGTGATGTTTGGTAGGGATAGCTACAAAGGAAACTTTACGGACTGGCTTATCGAGTATTCTTGGCGAAGAAAAATAAAAATAGCACATAAAGATGTTTTCGAAGAATTAATTAAAGCAATACAATATGTGTATAAAATTGATTAATAAATTATTAATTATATGTAATTTGTTTTATTTTAACAGTACCTTTAGGGCAGATAACAAATAAAAAGGTTAGGTTCAATTTATGTCAAAGAGCCTAATTGATTGACAACGACTCCACCTGGTACGAGTCTGTCCTACCCCTAGAGTGTTTTTATAGAGCTGGAGGTGCATAGGGAGAGCAGTTTCCGCCTGCTGTAACAAATCGTAGGCATCGGACGAGCCGCAGCGGCTGAGGCTGGTCGCCCAAGGCGACCAACAAGCCGCAGCTGCGGCTTATTATTACTTTATAGGAGAAACTGATTGCAATCTGGACTTTAGGGCACCCCGACTCGGATAGGTTAGGTTAGAAGGGGATGGCGGGATCGTGTGAGCGAGCGAAGCGAGCGAATAGACCCCGCCATCCCCTTCGTGGTTATTTTATTATAAACCACCCAGAAGTAGGAGCCCCGCGAAGCGGGGCTCCGTCGACCAAGCCCACCCTCGACCATGCATAAAATATTTAAAGGGTTTGGCTGGTAGTTATGAAACGTGTCATTTATAATTTTTAACTTACTAAAACCGCTATTTACAACTGCCTCTTTAAATCAGTGCCATTTTTTTTTATGAAGGGGGATTCCCCCTTCCCCCCTAAGGGGTCCCCCATGGTTTTTTACACTTACTATTAAATTTAATTCATAAAATGGGAAAAATTTCCTCAGACTTAAAAATTAAAAAAACTCAAAAAGGGGGGGGTTCCGCAACTTTTCCCTTTAAGGGGGGGTAGTAAAAGATGGCAGGTTCGGATGTTCTATCACTTATTAGACCTGACTATGGCCAATTCTTGGCTGTTATATCGAAGAGTAAGGCAGGCAAAAAACTGCAGTGACAAACAAATGTCTTCAGCAGATTTTCGCCTTGAGATCGGTGAGACTTTATGCAAGATAGGTTTGAAACCTAATATCAAACACCGAAGGACAATTGAAAATGAAATTCAAGCCAAAAAACACAAGGGGCCAGCGCAACATGTCCCCCCAATGGCAGTAAGGCAGGATCAAATTGGCCACTGGCCGATTTGGGTAGAAAAAAGAGTTCGGTGCAAGTTTCCTAAATGTACTGGTGTATCACAAACGATTTGCGAAAAATGCGGAGTAGCGTTATGTTACAATAAACAAAATAATTGCTTCAGATCTTTTCATACCACCTAAGTACATTTTCTGTTAGATTAAGTCAATGTTACAGTAATGTTACATTCCCTAAAATGTCAAATAAATAAATAATAATAAATATTTTTTAATTTTTGAGAAATACGTGTTTTTTTATTTGTTTAAACCTGTCTTATCCCAAAATAATTTAAAATGGTATGATCTTGGGCTACAAAGGGTTAACTAATCATCAGTTTTTCTTATCAGGACTGATTAAGACAGCTTCTAGAAATGGACAGCGGCTTCAAATCGTCACACCACACCATCAACCAACCCTAACCCAACTGTTGCACATACAACAGCGACTCAATCACAAACTATATCATTTAAGTCACAACGACGGGGTAACAACGAGATATTAGCTAAAGGATTGACCTGAAAAAAACAATTTACAATTTATTTAGGTATGTCAACCCTAAATTCTAACAGACTTAAAACGTGACAACACTAACTTCGGCTAAAGTATGTTCTATTGTCAATTGTTTTTTTTTATGACGTCACTACCTGAAAAGCGACCGCTTGCGCCCATGTTGCCATATAAGTTTCTTCATTTCATTGTTTAATTTTCATCTGGGATTTTTGCTTTACTTGATCTACAAAAAAAATTACATAAATAATTCTTGATACCTAATTATACCTTCATGAATGGGACAGGGTTTTATTAACATATTAAGGTCCATCCCGGCTTTGCATGGGTGAATGTTACTCAGGAATGTAGCATTCCAATGGTGAAAGAATTTTTTAAATCGGTCCAGTAGTTTTTGAGTTTAATCGTTACAAAACTACAAATCATCCCTCTTATAATATTATTGTAGATATTGCATGGAGCGACTGCCTATCTGACCTCCATACACCAGTTCTTACAGGGTAATACCTAGTAGTAAGATGTACGTTGTATGTTGTCAGACTTTCGAGCCACCTGTAATGACTGTCAAAGATCTAAAAATGACAGCCAGGACCAACACATTCCAAGGCACGGAGGAAACTAAGTATAAAATAGTTGGTCATGTTGGATTGACCTGAATGGCAGATAATATTTAGTCAAAAGCAATTAATACAAGTCTGATCAAAGCAATTAAATCATTCAAGAATAACCAAACGTTTGACTGCTTTGCAAAAATGTGCATGTAGGGAACCAAATCAATGGGACAAGTGCCATTTGGATCTGTTTTAATTTCAATGTCTCAGACCACAAACAACCCAAAATCGATTAGATAGAATTGCCTTAAACCTGTCAAGCAATTTAAAGTCCTTCAATCTGCCTTTAAAGATTTTATTTTTTGTCTTTTGGAGTGCATTTTCCTAAGTACTATCGTCAACCAATAAAACACTTCAAATAAACCGCACTGGACCATTTTTGTACAAAATATGCAATATTTGAAGCCCAAGATGACCTTCTGACCAAGCAATGTAAACTACCGAACCAGTTGGTAACAGAGTTACAGGACATTTTGAATTAATGAAACCGAAGAGATTTTGAAACACTTCACATCCACGAATACAATTTTTCTTTTTCATTTGTAGACTTACAAACAAAATAAACTATTTCTTTTCTATATATTTTTGCACTCCTATCAAAGAACACAATTCCCGATCGCGTTTTGATTGAAACCATCATTTATATGGTTAACATCCCTATCCAGCAGAGGGATCGAATTTACAATGGTACAAGGAAATAACGAACAAGGAAAACTGATGTCGGACAAAACGACATGTTTGTAGGTATTCGTCACCATGGCTTACTTTACGAATTTTCATTTAATTACAAATTAAAATCAACGAAGACTCATTACAGTAAGGTTTTACAATAATTTAGACAATCGTTATAATTCGTTTTTAGGGACTCGATGCTTCTAGTCTAGGCACTGTTTTCACACCGAGACGTAAGCGGAAAATCAAGACATCCTAACGACAACACACTATCAACAATAATTAGAACGAATACCGATGAGCAATTATTTCGTTTCACATTCACTAGCAAAACTTAGAGCTTATCGAACAAACAACCATTTTAAATTAAATCCAACACAGACGCCATTCCACTACGTCTACAAGTACAACGAGTACAACGCAAGCAATGACGCGATAAGCTCTATGTGGTCTGTGGACGCAATTTTTATCTACATCGATTATTTTTTTCTTATAATCGATTTTTTTTTAACGATCTTAAATATAAATATTCATAGACATTTAATAAATCGATTATATAAATTACGCGATTAAATCGATTTTCACAAAAAGTGCCACAATGCGCCAAATAAAAAAAAAATGTTTAAACTTGAAGATTAACGAAAGATTTGTTTTATATTTTAGTTTTTGAGACCACACCGTAGTCGTTTAGTTTTTTAATTATCGTTTTATATATTTATTTTCAAACTTGTCAAATGTAAAATAGTACTGTAGGCCTATTACGTATCTTTCTGATATTCAGTGACTATCAAGCTTCGGTTGTACACCGAACTTTGATGACAACCGAGAATGTCATAATATTGGTATTACGTATCGCACTGAGTGGATATCACTTTACGGTGACACAGCCCGGGTACGATGTAACGCCTTTCGCGAAAGCCACTTCAAACTCAGTTGTCATCAATTTGTTGTCCACTATGCTTACAAAATTGAAATAATATAAGTATCGATACGAAAGCGTCTGTCAAAATGAGTTACAGTGACTATCAGCCACGATGACAACCAATAACGTCATACTTGATCGCGACTGGTCATACATAATACGAAACTAACCTTTTGACAGTTATTTGATGGACACTGAGCCCAGTTACTATCATTTCGAGCTGTCAACAGAGATACGTAATAGCCCTACAGGACATCTAAGGCAATTTTTATTTTATTTTATTTATTAAGTTGTCATTTTGTTGGGATGCTCATCATTTCATTTTTATTTTAATGAAACGTTTAATGGTACTGAAAATTTGTATCAATAATGATATTTGGTTTCCTTTTATTCTTAATAAGTTGAAGGTGTATGCTGCAGGGTACCCCGCGAAATTCAAATTTTCTTACGTATTTCGCAAGGTCAAAGTCATTCCTCGACCATAAACTTGGAGGGTTGTATTGATGATTTTGATGATTAGAATTCTGTCACTATATACGTCTTACAGTTGCGAACAATATTTTAATCAACATACAACCTAGCACTTGGCCTGCAAATTGCAAAAAAACGTGAGAAAATTTGAATTTCGCGGGCTACCCTGACGCTTTCACCAGGAACATTTGCTTTGATTTTTAGTTTTGTAGTTGGTTATTTTTTTATTCATATCATTTTATTTGATTTTATGTTTATTATTGGAATATGAAATGCATCTAGATTTTTAAATAATGGAAAAAAAAAATCGCAAACATCGATTATTTATTTTTATTAAAATCGATGTTTGACTAATCCATTAATATTGAACTAAGATAAATAGAACTCGGGGCCCAGCAGGGTGGTCCAGCGCTATTTGACTGACCTGAAGGAGGCCTGAGAAGGAGGACGGCACTTCATGGTTTGCCTACTCACTGCCGGCGGAGCGAAGCTGCAAGGTGGCCATCAGGGGGCTGCCTGTTGACACCACTCCACAGGAGATCGAGGAGGAGCTCCGCGCGATGGGGCACCAGCTGGTATACGTTCGCCATATTAAGGCGAGTCAGGGAAGTCCCGGTTGCGTGTTCCACGCCGTACTTAGTAAGACGCCTGAAGTACGCAGCATCTTCGGCACCTCCATGTTTTTAAACATGCGGGGTATCAAGATTGAAGCCTGGCTGGGCAAGCGTGGGCCCGCCCAATGCCACTGGTGCCAGAACGTACCATTGCCACCGGCCGCTCGCCTGTGTCCGCTGCGGAGAGGGGCACACAGTGCGGGACTGCCCCCGACCACGTGACGCACCATCTTCGTGCGTCAACTGCGGGGGAGAGCATCCCGCCAATAACATCAAGTGCCCTTCTTTCCAGGCAGAGATTAGGGCCAACAGGCGGGCGGGCACAGTCGCCGCCATTACCGCCTCACGTCGACCGGCAACGGTTGCCGAGGGGCCAACAGATGTGGCCGCCACTGAGGCCCAAGGTGATTCGCTGATGGTGGCGGCCAACGGGCCCACCAACAGGGGACAAGCTCCCCCCTCCTCGAAGCGGCGGAGGGGAAAGAAGAGAAAGCGAGAAGGCAAGGGTAAGGCACCCGCACCCCCCACCGCACCTGTGGGAGACCTACCGGACGAACTGCCTACGACCCTGCCGCAGGCTGTAACCCCGGCTGCAGCTCCAACGCAGCCCGATGTGAGGAAGACTGCAGGGCCGACAGCTGGCTCCGGCATAGCGCAGCTCTCGGCCCTTCCACAAGAAGAATTCCGTGCCAAGAGTGGCACCACAAGCGCCGGCCCAGCTGCCGACGCCGAAGCCGAAGCCGCGCCATCCAACTGCTGATGGACCTGATAAAGGCCATCAGGCAAGGTCAGGACGCGGAACCGGTCGTCCTTGATGGCCTAGCAGCTTACCTGCACAATATGACTCCACACACACTACATGCACCCAGCTGCGCGACTTGTCTCAGTTAATATAGGCAGGACGCGCAGCTATAACCACACATGCATTTCTCTACAAGCACGTAGACACACGCGTGGACGCGGCTCTCGGGCCCACGGAAAACGCATACATGGGCGGTGTTACACATACAATACCGCCCACACACACGTCGTTTCCTCAGCCAGTCGTTCCCTAGCTCTGGTTAGTAGGACGGGCGGGAATCACACATCCACTATAGGTGCGCTGTAAGTCGGTGCCTGTGTCGCTGGTTGTCTCCTGCTGGGTTTTCCTCGAATAACCGGGGGTCTCTCGGAGATGGACCGCCTCCGGGGCACTGTGAAGAGAACAGCGCTGTGGCGCGCCTACAGTCTACAACACAGCAACCACACACATGGGCGCTGTAATTTTATAAGGGAAAGATATTTACAGGTGAGACAAAAAATACAGCTAATTATAAAAGACCTACCTAGTACGCACTCTAGGATAGTTTGAAGAAGATAGTTTTATAGTTCACGCACTTAGTTGGCGACAAATCAGTTCAACACTGTAGGAGAGACAGGAACAGGCGTTAGGGTAGCACTGCAGGTCAGTTAGCAGGACAACTTCAAGGATCGAGTTAGAAACAAATAAAAAGGATGATAAATAGTATTATGAATGATGAATATAAAGTGTAAGTATAGCATAAATACTATATCGCATGTTGCTATCATGCGCCCACTAGACCATTGGACAGTGTCAAACCCAAGGACGGGTCCCGCATTGTCGGACCCAGGTATGGCTCCCGCGGTCGGAGGACATAGCCCTGATACCGCCTGCCGCGCCCCCTGGTGTGGGCGCAGCGATTTCCATCGTCGTAGTGGCAGTTTCTTTTGAGATGTTCGAAGAAGAGGACGTTCTTTTAGCTTCAGCAGGAATACTATTAAAGTACCGCTGCGCAAATAAGAAATATATTTAATATGAAATATCTTTCTATTATGTTTTTATCTGTAAAAAAACTACTCCGACAGCCCCATAACACCCGGCGCTCCTAGTACAATTCAATTAAAAAAGTGTTTTCTCGTCCGTCTTATTCATTTTGGAGCGAATAAAAACAAAATTTGTAGTAGGCGGTCACTAGCAGGAGTTATGTTCTGTCGCTGTGCTAGTGCACTTACAGACCGTGCGACCCGTCTCCTCTACCCAGAGCCGCTCGGCTTCCTTTGAAGTAGACCGACAACCGTCGGGTTGAGCGGTTCACTCTCGTCCACATTCACGAGGCTCGGCCTCACGGAACCGTGCGGCTCTAGTGGGGACGCTGCTTAATATTAAATGTCTATGACAAAAAGTAAACGATGAAGACTCCACAGACTAAATAGAATGCAAATTCCGTAAATAATTGCTGTTCGATGTTTAGCATGTGATGTTATATGCCTTTCCCATTTTTTTTCATACAGTCTGTGTAAGTTAGAGTAGGAAAGGTATACTCTAGACAGGCAATATTTGGCATTAAATCCGACCTGAACCAAGAAATCTCCAGGAGGTTCTATGGTTCTACCAGACACGCGTTTTTTGACATAAATTTCTTGGAGATTATTAACAGATTTATATAACGTAACATCACGCCTGTATGAGTTATAACTTATAGATAGTCGAGTAGATTAATTATTATAGTCTATGGTAGTGAGGACAACATCCCTAGAGATAGACAGGACGTCTTGGATAAGGATAGATCCTCATGATTCTTGTATTAATTAAATTAATTATCTATGCTGAATGCTCCATGATGACATGATGTACCTACTAGGCCATGACTAGGTCACCTTTTTTAATTTTATTTATTTTTTGATTTCAAAGAAACGAAAATAATGATAATACCTATGTAAGTCGTAAGTAGCCTGTGGCACTCGGGGTCAAGTCAAGTCAAGTGACCGCTTCTCGGAATCTAAGACAAACACTATCATTTTGGTTAGGTGAAACTTTAGATAATATGGTTAACGTCACGAATTCTGAAAATTAATGTTGAGATTGGTATTGCTAGTGTTATAAGTACTTGAAACTATCTTTTAGCCGCGGTTTCGCTTGTGTTATGGTGGGAAACTATCCCACAGGACCGCTTTATAGTCACTCGGGGATAATGTAGCTTCCCGTTGGCGACAGAATTTTCAGAATCGGATTAGTAGTTCCGAAGATTACCCCCTACATACAAACTTACAAACAAATAACCCTCTATATTTTAAGGTGGATGCTCCAGGGTAGCCCGCGAAATTCAAATTTTCTTACGTTTTTTGCAATTTGCAGGCCAGTACTAGGATTAATGTTAATAATATTTTAATCAATAAGCAACCTAGCACTGGCCTGAAAATTGCAAAAAACGTAAGAAATTTTGAATTTCGCGGGCTACCCTGGCCTGGAGCATCAGCCTTAATGAAGGTACATGCAATGGTATGAGTGCCACAGTGTACGCAATATCCATTCTACTCGTGGAAGCTACTTTAAGTATAGATCTTATTGTGAGATAGTAATAAACAGTGAAAACCCATTTACGGGGTTAACAGGAGAGGGCTAAACGCTATTGACATGTAATTAAATCCTCTAGGGGTGAACTAGGACGCCGCCACAACGCCGCCGCCGGGCGCCCGCTCTTTCGCCTTGGGCATCTTCTACTACGAGATTCACACAGTACTAAAGAGTAAACTACTAATCTACGTTGGCTAGGTAGGTATTTTTACTCAATATCTTGTGAACATTTCACAATGTTTCATTCCCAAGAAAAATTGAATTTCATCGACGTAATAAATCTACCTGCTTTACTTTTACCTTGAAGTTTATTTTTCTACAAAATTTTAACTTGAAGTTTTACGGGCAGATTGTTAATGTACCTAATTGTCCAATTTGTAAACTTGCCCGTTAAAAACTTCAAGTTAATTTTTTTGTCGCGATTCGTTTTTCCACTTGTCCGTTGAAGTTTCACTTTTACTATGTGTCCCAGCAAACATTTTTTTTTTTTTTCATGTACGTATGTACATACACTGATTACTCCGTGATTACTGGGCCGATTTACGTGCCGGGCAAAAGATAGTTGTAGGATTGTAGGAAATAGTTGTGTAACTTAGTTCACTAGACAATGACTTGTGCAAGATCGTCTGCCCTTAGCCTTAGATCCACGCCATTCTTAAGGTGGAAGGCTCACAAATAGGCATGATGCCAGTATCTAAAAATTGCAAAATCTATTTAGTCCGTCAGTTATAGTATTGGAAAATAATGGACACGTATTTTTTGTTTTTGTAAATCAATGAATATTGACAAAGATAGAACGCATCAAAACTCGGGAGTGGGGGCTCGTGACGTCAGAACTAGCTAAAAATTATACCAAGGCGTGACGTATTGAATATTAAAAGTGTCATATCTTCAAACAATTAAAACTAAGATTCCCTATAACCCCAGAAAAAAAAATAACTAGAAAAATTTCGAGGTTGTAAATAAGACCTTGATCTTTCATACACCTTTCATCAACCTACCCTACACACTTCCTCAATCATACATCACCAGCATACTTAGGGGATATGGTTCACATTCAATGACGCATACTCCACAAGGAATTATTTTTAAGGTTTACGAAGGCTTATTTATTTAATTTAGGTGTCGTAATCCGCACCTGTTCTAAAACCCGTTAAAATTAAAATAAATTATTTACAAAGTTTTTCTGCTTAAGAAAAGCAGCCAAGGTTTAAGAGCATAAAGTGCTTAAGAGAAGCCTTCAAGCTTTAAGTCAAGGGTCAAGGAGGGTCAAGGATAAAAAATATTATCTAAGTTAAAAAAGTACACTAAGGCTTATTTTACGAGTTAATGCGACCGCTCGACACAATGGCTTATTTAAAGAGTGGTGCACCGCTCTACGAAATTAAATAAAGGGATCTAACAAAGCCAAAAGTTTTAAGGGAAGGTAAACCTTGTGGAGTATTTACAGAACTTAAATCTAAATGGTTTTTACAAGGAATGAGTTGAGAGGCTAGGCTAAGTCATTGAAGATAAATATAATGAAAATAAAATAATCTGCGTATAATTTAACCGTAAATTACTCCAGAAAACATGAGGTGTATTATTAATATAAGACTTTATCAAAGTTAAAAGTAAAAGATAGCAAAAAAATACAATTTTATAAGAGTGATAAAAATGTAAAAAAAAAGTCTACTGAGGCCGAGAGTGTTTGAGTTAGAACTCAAGTCGAGAGAGGGTTTGAGTTAGGACTCAAGTCGAGAGAGAGCGTTTGAGAGGGAACTCAAGTCCAAGAGAGCGTTTGAGAGGGAACTCAAGTCCAAGAGAGCATTTGAGAGGGAACTCAAGTCCAAAAGAGCATTTGAGAGGGAACTCAAGTCCAAAAGAGCATTTGAGAGGGAACTCAAGTCCAAAAGAGCATTTGAGAGGGAACTCAAGTCCAAAAGAGTGTTTGAGAGGGAACTCAAGTCCAAAAGAGTGTTTGAGAGGGAACTCAAGTCCAAAAGAGTGTTTGAGAGGGAACTCAAGTCCAAGAGAGCATTTGAGAGGAGAAGGAGGGTAAGAGGGATCAGGTCAGGACCGTAACACTAAACGTCAGGACAGCTCCCGTAATACAGTAGTCGGGTAAGCTCCGAATAAAACATTAAGAGGGTCTGAGTACTTGAGAGGGCCCAAGAATGTTTAAAAATTTATAAGACACAGAGGGTCCAAAGAGGTTCGATTAAAAATAATATTAAGAGTACGACACAGAGGGTACAAAGAGGTTTGATTAAAAAATATCGTAAACCAATAAAAACTGTATTGTGGTAAAATTTGGAACTAATGCATAAAAAGTTTAATATTATTTTTAGTACCCATTTTGGCCACCGCAAAGTTTGATAAAAACTTTTTGCTACTGCAAAAGGATTAGTTCTCTATGGGCTTGTTACCTAGCAACGCGTGACAAATAACAAGTCAACCCAAAATAATTTTATGCAATTTTACCCGACTAGGGCGAAACTCAAAAAGGAGGTTATGTATATTATCTGTATGTATGTTAGTCAGTTTTTTATCAAAAAATGAAGGATTTTTTAACGAGTATGTTTATAAGATTTTGGTGTTATTGAATAAGTTTATCACCTGAAATTATCATAACTCAGTCTAGATTTAATTCGTTAGAATTTCTTAGAAATATCTAGATTTAGTTATTTTATTATAGCCTAAAGATTCAATTTTACGCCAGATTCGCGTATGACAAATTTATAGTCTAGGACCAAGTAATTTTTCAGTGTAAAAATATATAGATTGCACTAGCCGTGTTATCAGATCAAAACTAAATGAAGTAATAGTTCAGAATATATTAGTAAAGTATTTGTAGTGGGTGTAACGTAGATTTTTAGGGTTGTATAAACGTCCACAGGATTTTCTCCTGTTTCTGTCGTGAAGTGTCCCAACGACCCACTTGGGAGTGTCCACGAATGGATTAACACATCAAGCGACCATTGGGTACGAATACCAGAGGGTAAACGTAGTGGTGTGCAAGTCTGTGGGATGCAGTATAGCGATGTTTTGGTAGAGAGTAAGTATAATATGAGATGAACGATTACGAGATATTGTCCAATAACCGTCGTAGAGTAACCAATCTCCAACCTTGGCAATGCCCACAAGTGGGTTAACACAACCAAGAGGCCGAAAGGGTGCCAATTATCTTTCGATAATGGAATGTGTGTGAGATGAAGAATACCTAGATGATGTTTAGTTGTAAAAGAGTTGAGTAATAATTGAGATGGATGAAAAGATGAAAATAATAAAATGCTTACCAAATATACTCACTTGGGGAAGTGTTATTTTCGAATTTTGAGAAGTGCAGGATGCCTAGAAATAATTTAAGAGGGGTGGGTTAGTAAATATTTGGGCGCCAGTCTGTAACGTTACAATTTCCTGGGTAGGATCCACAAAACTGTAAAGTCACTCTGAGCACTCACCTACCTAACTTTCAGTCTGGAGGGGAGCACTATTAAAAGAAATTGACAAGGGGACGAGTTATAAGAATTTATTAACAAAGATCCTAACCTAAAACTGGAGCTACTCAAATCACTAATGCCAGTGAAGCTGGCGGAAAATACTGAAGATGAACGCAGAATGGAATAAATAACTGAAGAACGTCCGTCTTCAGACTGTGGAGGAGGACCGAGGAACCATCAACTCTCAGGCCGTAGAGAAGGGCCGAGGGCTTCCGTCTTCAGACGGTGGTGGACGGCCGAGGACCGTCAATCCTCAGGCCGTAGGAGGAGGGCCGAGGAGCGTCAAATCTTCATCAGGCTTGTGCAGCTCAAGCAGCAAGGTTTCCAGGTGTTCTAGGTGAGGATGCGGCGCGGAGAGAGACCGACTTAAAACTCAAGAATAAGGGGAACTGCCCTTTAAATAAACTTTTATGAAGCTTCCCAGAGATGTTTCTGCTCTCAGCTCTGAACGTAGACTTCCCATTGAACCACCAGGCTCCTGTCAACTCCAGATAATTTACATTTTAAAATTAGAAAATTATTAAAAAGAAAATCGAATGAGGTCGATGTGATTTACCTATACAACCTACAACTAGCTCCAGCAATAAATTAAAAATAAAACTAGGGTTGCCACTAACTGACATCACAAAAGTAAACAAAGATTTAATAAAGATAAAAAAACATAAAAGACATACACATTACAATCATCATCAGCCTATTAATGTTCGCACTGCTGGGACACGGCTTCCTCTCTATGAGAGGGAATGGGCTATAATCCACCACGCGGGCCCAGTGCGGATTGGTGGACGTCACATTTCTTCGAATTTCTTGGTTCAAGTAATGCGCCTGCCTGGGTTCGAACCCACGACTTACTGTTCGTAAGTCGGGGCCGCCAGCATTGGGCCACCGCTGCTCCTGCTTCTGTGACATCTTACTTTTTTTGTAAAGGAGTGGGTAAACATTTAAACAAACGATGGATGGTCTGTGTGAAGGATGATACGGCACGAAAAGTGTCTGATGAGATGACGAGTAATAGAGAAGTATGGAAGAAGAAGACATGCTGCGACGATCCCGAACGAATTGGGATAAGAGAAGAGAATGATTAGTCGATGTCATGTAAACATTTAAGAAGCAACGTTTTAAAATCTTCATAAAACTATCTTCACATGGCACATCTCACTATATGTATGCACTGTACAGTGTCTCAGTAGTAAGCCTGCTTGTGAAAATTAACAACATTTAGGTACTCATCATCATCTGAGTAGCCTTTTCCCAACTATGTTGGGGTCGGCTTCCATTCTAACCGGATGCAGCTGAATACCAGTATTTTACATAGAGCGACTGCCTATCTGACCTCCACAACCCAGTTACTACTGGGTAATACGATACCCCTTGGTAAAACTGGTTGTCAGACTTTTTGGGCCACAGACTACCTGTAAAGACTGTCGAAGATCCTCAAATGACAGCCGGCACCAACGGCTTAACGTGCTTTCCGAGGCACGGTGGAAACTGTATATTGTCACCCATCCACAGACCAACCTAGGCACCTAAAGATCGACCCGAGCGGCTGTTATTATTTAGTCACGAGCTCCTCCAATATAGATAACATTTACGTACTATGAAAGCCTTAATAGCATAAAAAATCAGCTACACCAGCGGTCAGCAACACGCGGCCCGTGAATGTTTTGTAAATAAGTTATAATTATCAAAATAAATGCATGAACGAAGACGAACCGCAATCGACCGATAGTGTGGATCCAGCCGTAAGGTGACACTATTCGAAATTTTTTCCATAGAAATTTCGGAAGGGTATTACTCCACTGTTTGACACTGTACATCCAAAGTTAAACATGATATCGTTATGTGTCATCATTAATTTTGTCTGTGCGGAAATAGAATAGTAAAAAGAAATGCCATTAAAAAGTTACGAGCTACCAAATATTGGTTTTTATTATTGCCAATTTTAACGCAACTTTGGGCGTAAATTAGTAATAAAAGAAGGGTCAAATTTGCAAAACAAAGTCGGTACCGACAAAGCTCAACCATCGAAGAATTTAATAAATTTTATTTGTAATTGATTTATGTAGTGTTTTTTTTCATAAAACTTGATTTTTTATTGGCCTTTTCGTATTTTACTATGAATTATCGTGCATCTCACTGAACTCACTCTGTCGGGCACGATGCCAGGTGAACAACCTTAAGAACGCGCTTTTCAGTTTTTCTATGGGATATGATATTATGACCAATTATACGTAGGTTATAGGGTTAATATCACAAGTGCGGCCCGCCTTTAATTTATTTTGCCAAATTGTGGCCCTTGCCTGCCAAAAGGTTGCCGACCGCTGAGCGACACTAATAAACAGGGTGGAAACGATACCGAGGGTAAAACGGTACCTACCATGTATTCAGTACATCATTCTGAACCCCCCAGATATTATGTCTATCTTTCGTCGGTTATTTTGAACTCTGCAAATTATATATAATTATATATTGTTTCAGAAAAACCGCTTCCGTTATAATAACAAATTATGATTGCGAAATGACTTGAAAAGTACTTCGTCTAGACTAGAACAATGCAGTCTTAGGTTCACGTTCACGTCTCGCCCAAGACCGCTAATATTCGACCCCTTCTATAACCCGACCATATCAAAAATGTCTGTCTAACTAGAAACTCTTTGGACCAGACACCCTGCCAGGTTTAACCGGCTTACAACTGTTTGTCGAGCCTCCACTGCCTCCAAAGTGAATGCAAAATAACGATCACCACCGAAATCACCCGAACCACTTCGGGCCACAGAGGTTATAAATAGAACCCGCTTGGAAAATGACTCTTCAGTATTATTGTGAGTGCGGTAAGGAGTACGCTTTCCGCGCGGTCGGTTCGCCCGCCAACAACAACATTGCACGTATTGCACATTGTTATGTGAACAACGTATTGTTATCAAAACAGTAAAATGCCTACGGACATTATGTCGAGCACATGTCGTAGTGAGAATTTCGGCAAAAGTTTCAGTAAGAAAAGTATTGAAAGTGAAGTAAAGTCTGGTTTCTTGGTGCTTTTGGGTCCTGGTGGGATGCGACAGGACGTGAGAGTCGTCGTGTACAGAACCTCTTTGGAGCATTTCGCGGTGATTTATCCCAGGAAGAGAGTTACGAAGCCCATTGGCGTAGTAAACTTGAGGAACACTGCTGTCGAACAAGCCGAACCGAACAGTGGCTTCATTGTGCGACAGAAAGGCTACGACAACACAATCTCCGCTAAGTTTGTGTGCTCCGAGCGCGAAGTTAAATCTTGGATGTCTGCGTTCATGTCGAGATCGTCGCCGCACTGCGTGCACACCAGTCTCCCGGTCCTGGAGGAAACTGAGGAGAGCTAAGCAAATAAAAGGTTATCTAGCCGCTCTGGTCTGGGTTATCTTCCTAATTTTGACGATTCACGTCAAAACGAGGTTGTTTGTTTTGCAATGGGATGCGAAAGTGAAAGTGAGGCGTTTTTTGCAAACGCTCGAAAGTGTCGGCTGAAGCTGTATAAAAACAAGTGCTACCTACAGTGTTCGTCGTGAATCATCTAGGTTACACCATGTTATTGTCCGGGTCTTGGTAGCCGCGGTATTTTGCTTTGCAAATGAGAAACGCTATTGTATTGAAACAGTTACGACGGAAGAATATTTTGCGAGAGGTTGTTAACCTTGCGCGTTTGTTTTAATTACGATACACGGTGCTTCTGATGAATCTAATCTGCTGTATAAAGACATTATTTTATATTCTTTCAGGGTTTTAGCAAACATTAAAGTTTTAATGTTTTTTAGCAAGCGTCTAGCCGTGATAGACTACAAAAATTGCGGATGTTTAACCAATATTATTAAATGTATATCAGATGAACATGGGCAAATATATGAACATAAGTTGGTCTTCATCTATCACCATTACATACCGAGTTTCCTCCGTGCCTCGGCAAGCACGTTAAGACTGATGCT
Source organism: Xestia sexstrigata (assembly GCA_941918905.2). Lineage (NCBI taxonomy): Eukaryota > Metazoa > Arthropoda > Insecta > Lepidoptera > Noctuidae > Xestia > Xestia sexstrigata. The sequence continues at coordinate 18,714,103 of OW799205.2, forward strand.
CCAACCAGCCCGCGAAATTCAAATTTTCTTACATTTTTTGCAATATAATAAGCAGGCCAGTGCTAGGTTGTAAATATTGTTCGCGATTGTAAGACGTATACAGGGCGTAAACCACCTCATCACGAAGCCGTCAACCAAGCGTTCTGTACATCAAACTAAGTAACTTTACGCAAAAATTATTGCTGGGAAACGACTTTTTTTTTGGGGTATAAAATCTTGTTTTGTTGTAGAACTCATTGTAACGCATTCAAAACATTGTGCTGATGAATGGATTGAATAGTACGGGGGTCGTGGAGGTATTTAAAGTAAAAATCTTAAATTAAAAACTTGTGTTTAAAAAAAAAGTTGTCAAAAAGTTGGAACTTTGACCCCCAATATCTCCGTAACTAGAAGGTTCCCAGGTATGGTGTAGAACAAAAAAATGATCGTAATGACGAGGACAACAAGTGCCTTTCGGCTTCGTTAAGAGGTGTTTTACACCCTTACTGAATTATAATAATCAAAATAATCAATACAACCCTCAAAGTTCATAAAGGTCGAGGAACGATTTTTTCAAGGTCGAAGTCATTCAAAAGTCGTCGAAGTAATGCAAAAAACGTAAGAAAATTTGAATTTCGCGGGCTGGTTGGAGCATTCACCTTAAGCCGTTTGGTCCTGGCTGTCATTTGTAGATCTTTGACAGTCGTTGCATGTAGTCCGTGGCCCGAAAATATTATGTACCTAATACTTACTGTTAAAGGTCCCAATAATATTTTTTCTCATATAACTTCCATGTACAGACAGCGATCCGTTACATTTTTATTAAATGTATAGATTTGATTTATTAACCGTGTATCGGAAGTATAGATAGATAGATAAACAACAAATAAGCATCTTGAAATGATATTAAATGAGCTTAAATGTAACCAATAATAAAATGTAGGCACCTATGTATAAAGCGTACTGATTTTGTCTATATTTGTAAATTATATACATAATTATGTAAGTACCTACAAATAAAATGTAGATAATTGTAGATTAAACCCGTTGTATACAGGTTGCTAAAATGTGTTCTAAAGCATCGACTAATTTTGTCAATTTTCAATAACCAAAAAAAAATTATACATACATATTACTGTACGGAACTATTTTTTGACGTGATAACGTCATAAAAATCGATTAACACCCACCGGCTGTTCGCACGAAAAAGTATCACACCGTTCCGCGCGCTATCACATTCCGCCTGACTCAACAACGCCCAGCCCAAACCCTTGGAACTAGAAAACTGAAATTTTGCACAGTGGTTCCCTTTATAATGTAGACAAAGAATAAGCAAGGATTTTTCGAAATTCAACCCCTAAGGGAGTTAAATAGGGGATGAAAGTTTGTATGAAAGTTCGTCAGTTTTAAAGTTAGGGTCTTAAAATTTTGTGTTTAGGCTGACGATTGAAAATTAATTTATACGTGTCTCAGCGTTTCTGATAATTCGACCCCCAAAAGGTTAAAAAAGGGAAGTTAAGTTGTGTATGGAAAGTCCTTAATTTTCAAAGTCCTTTTTTTTCCATAACACGTAAAATTATCGTCCGTAAACCGACTTTACAGACATCCATTTTTTTTTCTTCCTTATAGCCTTCCACTCTGTTTCATATTGCTGTCATTCAAAATTATAATAATTGTTATAAGCATACGCATAGGTTACCTTTATGTTGTTATCATAGATCCTAGTACCCAGGCAGGTCAGCAAATTTCGTACTCAAGACGACCAATTGAGCTTTAAAAAACGATATAAACGGATCTCACATTGTACGAGAAATCTTTACAAAGCGAGGCCATGGTACTGGATATTTGTATCAGTGTGTACGCGTTCAGGTGACATGCCGCCATGTTTTTGGCTTTGGTGTGTAGGCTCCATTACATAGTAACCGACACTAATATGACTCTACAGTTACAGAAATAATGTCACTGTTGGATAGAATACGGTACGGTCAACAAAATTCAGAATAAGTGACAATGGTCGTCAGATATAGTTGCAGTTTTTTTTAGAAACTATTTCACGCCTTCAGATGAAATTTAATAAATAATATTAACAAATTTGAATATTTCTATGAATTTAATTTAATTTAATTCGAAAACATCCATCGGATTGTAAAAGAACTTTAACTGGGTATAAAGGGTGTAAAACACCTCTTAACGAAGCCGAAAGAAAGACACTTGGCCCCCTCCTATCATTGCGATAATTTATTTGTTCTACACCATACCTGGGAACCTTCTAGTTACGGAGATATTGGGGGTCAAAGTTCCAACTTTTTGACCAGTTTTTTTTTTAAATACAAGTTTTTAACGTAAGATTTGTACCTAAAAACACCTCCACGACCCCCGTACTATTCAATCCATCCATCAGCATAATGTTTTGAATGCGTTACATTGAGTTCTACCACAAAACATGTTTTTTTACCGACAAATAAAAAGTCGTTTCCCAACAATATATTATATGTTGTTGTCTTATGGTGAATGCTGCGTATACCTATAATAGGCATACACACCAGCACTTTTATGTTATTTTCATTGTTTCACATTAATTCTTAGTATGTATTGCTGTTGGTGTACCAAATAAATAAATAAACAATAATTTTTGCGTAAAGTAACTTAGTTTAATGTACAGAATGCTTGGTTGATGGCTTCGTGATGAGGTCTTTTACACCCTGTATATTTCGACCTTGGTTACTTATTTGGTTTGTTGACTGTACACTCGGCGACACCAAGACATCAAGTTATGAATTTCCAACATAACATGAGCTCGCTTTATAAGGATTTACAATACAATTAGAGATCCCCATAAACTGGTTATTTATAGCTTGATTTGTCGTCGTGTGTACTACCTACTCGTCTATTCCTGACTTTACAAAACGTTTTAATATTTTTTCGATAATTGGAAACGGCCAAATTTTCAGTCAGTTTACGTTTGCAAACGTAAACGTATTAATTGTAGAGAAAGATCATTGTTATTTGACAGACTTGCCAATAGCAACAACCGAATTAGAATCTTATTGCAACGCCATAAAGATCACGGTCACTTGAACAGTGATGCCCGATCAGAAAACTTACTGTGAAAGAACTTTGTAACTAGTATTGTATTGCCAAATTGTGGATAATCCTTATAGAGGAGTATTTATGACTGATGAGAAATACCCTTGGTTGTTTAAGTACTACAATCTGTCAAATTCCTTTAATAGATTTTAAACTTTATCGCTGAAGTATTAGGTTCAAGGTTGATTGGGAAAATTTGACAGTTTCGGGCAGCTTGATGTGAAGGGCGTCTGTACCATATTTGTGAAAAAATAAAATAAAATGATAAATAAAATGTTCCATAAGACAAACAGTTGCAAGAATACCGGTATAGCTTTGGAATGGTAATCTTACTAAATAAAAATAATTAAGACGTCTCACGAAATTGTTCTTTTATTTTTTGTAAACCACCCATAGAGCTATAGGTAAACAACATACATTTCATAACATCACGCCTGCAATCCCCAAGGTTTAGGCAGAGGTGTACCTAATAGTACACCCACATTTCGCCAGTTATGTATAAGTCCCATGTAATAGGGCTGAGCCTATTGCCATCAACCGGGCGCTAATCTAGACTCCGTGGCTGCTACTGAGAAATTCTTGATGGAAAAACCCAATATCACTTTGCCCGACCCGGGAATCGAACCCAGTACCTCATGCTCAGTAGTCTCGTTTGCGACCACTCGTCCAGTGAGGCAGTCAAACAAAGGTAAACAACTTATCAGCAAAAGTACTTTGTCTGGGTGGGATTGGTGGGGATGACCAACAAAACGATGTATGAAGTGTATGAACTGGAAGATGATACTATAGCCATACAGGGGGTGACTCACGAGATAACAAATAATAGAGGATCAGTGTGGGAGAAGAAAACATGCTGCGCCGAAATTAATTAAAGGCATACAATTAAACAAACCACGGCAAAAAAAACACTTTTGATTGCTAAAATTTGTAAATAATTACCAAAATTAATCCCCATTTTATCGTGAAATTAGAAGCAAAAATTTTTTTTTTTGTTACTTTACTGACCACCAGAAATTGAACTGTTATGCTCTTGCATCCGAGTCGAGGGAGACCCGGTCGACGGAGCCCCGCTTTGCGGAGCTCCTACTTTTGAATGGTTTATAAAAAAAGTGTCGGGGTGCCCCAAGTCGGCCTAGCCAAAACTAGTTTGTCATTAACCACCTCATTAAAATTTGGTGCTCAATTTACTAAATTTGGTGATCAATTGATATTTTAGGTGATAGATGTTAGTGGTCACAAAGTTATTTCTGGTGGTCATTATATTTTCCCCCTTAATTAAATTGCAGTGATGAGAACTTCATTCAAAGTTGAGAGCTTTTTTAAGGTTCCATACCCGAAGTGTAACCAACGGGACCCTATTACTAAGCCTCCGATGTCCGTCAGTCCGTCTCTGTCAGTGATGGGCTAGGTGTCTCATGATCCGTAATAGGTAGACAGTTGAAATTTTCAGAGAATGTGTATTTCTGTTGCTGCTATAACAAAAAATAAACTAAAAAAGTTAAAGGTACAGTACAGTCGTGGTCTTTTCCGCCTGATCAGTTTAAATTATGCAGAGGCACTGAGCTACGCCCCGTTAAAGTTTAGGCCTATTAAGAAAGCGTCAACTTTGGCGCGCAAAATAACAATAACTCATTTGGCGTGCGTCGTCAGCCGACCGGCCGATCGGTATCTTTTCATTCATTATTGCTATACAAAGTCAACGGGGCGGGGCTAGAGAGCGTTTTTATGTTGTAGGTAAGTACAAGCAAAAATTAGCTTAGTGGTGATCAGGCGGGAGTGTCCTCGATAGTACAACGATGGTATGGAAGCCTTCATGCGTGAGTCCGACTCACACTTGGCCGGTTTTCTCTCTATTATCCTCATTTTAGCGAATTTGTACAGTGTGGAGCTGTGAAGTGACCAACTTAGGCCCGGTTTCCACAGGGCACGCCACGATAGTGGCGATAAGTCCCCTCTTTGAGGAGTGGCTGGAGAGACGCCACGGCGTCCTCACCTTCCGCCTGACGCAGGTCCTCACCGGACACGGTGTTTTCGGGAGGTTCCTGCACTGAATCGGGCGGGAGGAAACGCCCGGGTGTTTCCATTGCGAGGATCGACCGGAGGACACGGTGGAGGTGTGCCCCGCGTGGGCGGAGCACCGCCGTGTCCTCGAAGCGGCGATTGGCGGCGGCGACCTCTCGCGTCCGGCCCTGGTGCAAGCCATGGTCCGGAGCGAGACGGAATGGGACGCCGTCACCTCCTTCTGCGAAGCAGTAATGCTAGAGAAGGAGGTGGCGGAACGTGAGAGGGAGAGAACCTCACAGCGTCCCGGCCGCCGCGGGAGACGCCCCGGGCGTCGGCCCGCGCCTACGGTGGCCGGGGGCCACGTGGTGGCCCCCGGCCACCGTAGGCGCGGGCCTGTGGACGGTGGGCTATGGGCTAGCTCGCCGTCCATCCGTCTCATGACGACAGGCCGTGTCGACGGCGCGTTCGTGTTCCACGCGCGCCTCAAAGAGAGTCAGCAATAGGAAGGGGTCCGCAAGGACCGATGCCTGCCGGGGTTGCGGGACTGTTCGAAAGAGATACCGTGACCCCGGAACACAAAGGGCGATGAAGGAACATGGATGGGTTTTAGTCAGTAAAAGTCTGACACTCCCTACTGCTCCGCCCAGAGCGGGAGAAGTCATTTGATGATTACCCATCCGAAAAAAAAGGCGCGTTTGCCACCAAAGCGGAGACGAGCAGAGCGGAGAGATGTGCGGAAACCCACCAATCACATGTAGTTGTAGGTCTCCCGTCTATCCTGTGATTGGTTGAAGCTCGCACTTCTCCTCTCCGTTCCGCTCGTCTCCGCTTTGATGGAAACCGGGCCTAACCATGCAATTGTTGTTCCGCTTAGATAATTTTTAGTTAACGGCTTACTTACTCGAGTTCTTCGAACTTAAAGTAAACGTAGCCATGTTTAATTTATGTAGGTTCATTACTCTGTGGCAAGGACTTAAGCTAAACCAACACATTCATTTTTGCTATAAAATTTAAAAAAAACCATGACTGGCAATTTGAGGTACAAAAAACAACTTTTTTACGTTTTTCCGAGTTCGCTGTAACTCATAAAATTTGCGACAGCAAAAAAACTGAAGGCTGACAGTTTAATAATCCTTACTTGCTGTCGGTAAAAATAAAGTAAGTACCTAGGTATGTCGTAAGAATAGCTGTTCAAATAAATTGGGATAGTGGCAGGAGAATGATCTTGTCGTTATCAATTCATTTCACTAAACTATTACCTACCTATAGGTAATAGGGTGTAAACAAACTCTTAACGAAGCCGAAAAGCACATCTTCTCCCCGTCATTGCGATCATTTTTTTGTTCTACACCATACCTGGGAACCTTCTAGTTGCGGAGATATTGGGGGTCAAAGTTCCAACCGTTTTTTAATATTAGTTTATTTAACCTAATATTTTTACTTTAAACACCTCCACGACCCCCGTACTATTCAATCCATCCATCAGCACAATGTTTTGAGTGCGTTACATTGAGTTCTACCACAAAACATGATTTTACACCCCAAAAAAAAGTCGGTCTTGCTTGTGGCACCCGGACTCGGACACGTTAGGTTGGGTTGGCGAGGTCTAGAAAGCGAGCGAATTACCATTCCGACCAAATGGGTTAGGTTAGGTTAGAATGTCAACTGTGACGTCGAAATTGGTTGCAGTAATAAAACTAGAGAACTCCGGCAATTATGAACCGCAAAATAAACATAGTCCATACGTGCATTAGCACTTAGAATTGCAACAAACGCGCATTTTTCTGCATTCACAGCGTTTATTTATAAAACATTTATCGGTACTAAGGTTAAATTATTAATAACTAGCGGACGTCACGCGGTTTTACCCGCGTAGTTCCCGTTCCCGTGGGAGTACGGGGATAAAATATAGCCTATGTTACTCAGGGTGAATGTAGCTTTCTAATGGTGGAAGAATTTTTGGAATCGGCGCAGTAGTTTTTGAGTTTATTCATTACAAACATACATACACACACACAAAAATACAAATCTTTCTTCTTTATAATATTTATATAAGGTTTTATTTATAAGGAACTGGCCTCGAAGTCAGCGGCGCGGGGAGCGGGCGGCGAGCGGCGTACGAACGGCAAGCGGCGAACGAGCGGTGCCCGCGCGTCTACATTGACGTAGGAAGTTATATCCTCTTTTGCCCACAATAAATCGAACTTTAGGAAGGATGTAGTATCAAAAAGATGTTGTCGTCGACGTTTAGACAATTCGTTCGAGAACAAAGGTACTATAGTTTCTCGTTCGTAACACAACACTACGCCGCTCTTGCGCCGCGCCACGCCGCGGTCTGCCCGCTGACTTCGAGACCGGGTACAGCGTCGTCGCGCCACTGCCTGCGCCGCCGTTCCCGCTGACTCCGTGTCCGAGGCCTAACACCGACGCTAAAACGGTGACCACGTATTCAGTACAACATTATCCAATGGAACACCCGATGAAATTCAAACAGTGCAAATAAACTATATTTAGAAAAGGCAGCATTGTTGTTCAATAAATACAGCCTGTGTCAACGGCCCTACGAGTACTCGTATAAGTGCCTTCACAAATATTTGCACGCCAGATTTATTTTGGCATGGAGTCAAATTACTGAAAGCGAATAGAATGTACGAACCTATTCGATATTCTTTCATAAGATTTTGATACTTTCACCTGTCCTGGTAGGTACTTAAGTTACATTAGTGAGTATGATATCTGTAGAAAGTTTATTGCACTTCCTAAGGCACACTCGCCTTTTCGTGAGTCATGGAAAACTTATTTGAGTTACCTAGTGTAGGTATGTAGGAACTAGGAATGTTAACCTAAAATGGGTATAAATATAATGGTTGTATGGGGGTAAGCCCGGGGCTGGCCGTCTCTATGATGATATGTGTGAAACTAGACGCGCTTTTAAATCAAAATTAAAGTGGTGTCAGAATAATCAACAACAAATAAAAATGGATATTATTGCTGAACTTCACTCAAACAAGAAGTTCGGTCAGTTCTGGAAAAACACCAATAAAATGAATCATAAGCCGGGCCTCCCCGTCAGCGTGGCGGGAGTGCACGAGCCTAGTGAGATCGCCACTATGTTCTCCCACCATTTCAGGGTGGACTCGCCTGTGGGGCCAGCGCGGCAGGGGCCCGATGCTGAGGAAAGTAGTGAGCGTAGTGTTTATTTTACTACGAAGGAAGTGCGTGCGGTGATTAAGGGCATGGTGAGGGGTAAATCCCCGGGTCACGACAGCCTTAGCATCGAGCACCTGCAGCACGCTGGTGTACACCTACCCAGAGTGCTTGCTATGTTTTTTACGATGTGTTTAGGCCACTCCCATCTGCCCGATAATCTAATGCGTACTATAGTTGTACCAATCATCAAAAATAAAACTGGTGATACATCGGATGTAAACAACTATAGACCGATCTCACTAGCCACAGTGGTCGCCAAGGTGCTGGACAGTCTGCTGGGTCAGCACCTGGATAAACACGTCTCGCTAAACGACGCGCAGTTCGGTTTCAGGCCCGGGCTTTCCACCGAGAGTGCTATCCAGACTGTACTTACACGAGTAGAAAGACTCCAGTCTATGCATGCTACCTCGATTTATCGAAAGCGTTCGATCTTGTATCTTGGATGAAACTTGTCTACCTAGGGAAATTGTGCTATTATTTATGCATTGGTATAACAGTCAGAGGAATTTTGTAAGATGGGCAGGCTCTCTTTCGGGGGAGTATGGGCTGGAATGCGGGGTGAGGCAGGGGGGGCTGACCTCTCCCAAGCTTTTCAGCCTGTACGTCAATCGACTGATCGATGAGCTCAGCAGCACCGGCATAGGGTGTCATATAGATGGAGTGTGCGTGAATAACATCAGCTACGCAGATGATATGGTGCTGCTGAGCCCGTCGATTGGTGCCTTGCGAAAGCTCCTGAGAATTTGTGAGTCCCATGCGGTGGCCCATGGGCTCAAATACAACGCGAAAAAGAGTGAAATAATGATTTTTAGGCCGGACAACAAGCGATACACATTCGTTCCGAATTTCACTCTAAGTGGTACAGTTCTAAACAAAGTTCATCAATTTAAGTATTTGGGCCACTGGGTCACCGAGGACCTTAAGGACAGTGTGGATATCGAAAGGGAGCGCAGAGCGCTCTCTGTCCGATGCAACATGTTGGCTCGCAGTTTTTCACGGTGCACGGGGACTGTCAAATTTGCGCTTTTTAAAGCGTACTGTCAGTCCTTTTACACCTGCAGCCTGTGGGTTAACTATACACAGCGGACATACAGCGATCTGCGCGTTCAATACAATAACGCGTTCCGGGTGCTGATGGGGCTGCCGCGCCACTGCAGCGCCTCCGCGATGTTCGCGGCAGCTGACACGGACGGCTTTGCAGCCATCATGCGCAAACGGTGCGCATCTATCATGCGCCGCACGCGCGACAGTCCCAACACCATCCTGCGCGCGCTGGCGGACCGGTGGGACTCTCCGATACTGGCGCGCTGGATACGGCTGCACGCAGTCGTTTAGTGATTTGCCGCCATTATCGGGGAGTCCACCCGGACCTGCCACATTATTATTATTAAATTAATTATTTATTACTAACATTAGTTTTTTAAGCTCGATTTTACTAACAAATATGGATGCAATCTTAGGATGAATCTGAAATAAATGATTTATTATTATTATTTTTGTTTTGACATTTCTGTTCCTCCGGCTAGCCGGGAAGTTCTGATGGCACGGGCCTAAGCCAAGTGTTCATCAGTTGGGTTAATTTCGGGTATGGAGATATTAGTATCCACGCGGTTATGCGCAGACTGTGTAATATTTTCCGACTCACACTGCAGAAACTTTCTTACTAGTCTGCATGTGTTTAAAATCACTGCCTTCTGCAGTAAGTAGTAGGTGCTAGCTGGTAAGTTAAGAGAACTCAGGGACTGATGAAGCTGTTTAGGGATTACTCCTGTTGACGAAATAACTATAGGGACAATTATAACTTTTTGTAGGCGCCAAAGTCGGGTTATTTCGTCTTTTAACTCTATGTATTTCGATAGTTTTTCGGCTATTGTAGTCTGTAAGTTGTGAGTGTTTGGCACGGCTATGTCTATTAGGAATCCAGTGTTGTTTAATTTGTTTATCAATGTGATGTCTGGTCTGTTATAATGAATTGTGCGGTCAGTGAAGAGAGCTCGGTCAAAGTACAACTTTGTTGTGGTGTTTTCTAGTACTGTTTCAGGGCTGTATTTATAATATGGTACTACAGTGTCTACAAGTTTGTACTGATGTGCTAGTTTCTGGTGGATTATGTTGGCTACTTGGTCGTGTCTGTGTTTGTAGTCGGTTTGAGCTATAAATTTGCAGGCACCAGTTATGTGTTGAATTGTTTCCGAGGAACTATTGCATTTTCTACATGTGTCGTTTGGTAGATTTTTTATAATGTGCTTTCTATAGTTTTTAGTTTCTATTACCTGGTCCTGTATTGCTAGCATGAACCCTTCAGTCTCTGGGAAGAATTCGCCTCGATTAAGCCATGCGTTCGACGCTTCTTTATCGACATTTGGTTGGCATAAATCTTGGCGATGTCTTCCATGGAGAGACTTCTGGGTCCATTCTAGATATTTCGTTTTGTCATCAGTCACATTTTCGTTTTTCTGTTCCGTTGTGTCTTTAAGATTTAGAGGTGTTAAGATTATTATTATAAAGCCGAAAGGCACTTGTTGTCCCCGTATTTGCGATTACTTGTACGCAATGTGCACAATGTTTTGAGTGGGTTACATTGAGTCCCACCGTAAAACATTATTTTTCACTCAAAAAAAGCCGTTTCCCAGCAAAAAGTTTTTGTGTAAACTTAGTTTAATTTACCTACATAATGCTTGGTTGACGGCTTCGTCAAGGGTACGTTTACACGCATTATAAAGTACCTACTTCTAGTCATTTCGAAGTGCCTCTGATTTTCAGAATCAATGTGACCTTTATTGTCATAATTATAAGGTTGCTGATAGGTTGCTCTTGCTTCTGTCAGCAATAAAAAAGATAAACGGAAATGTAAACGGACTCCGAGGTTGTCTTACAATTACAATCCTTTCATTAAGTATAATTTTTCCTCAGATTTTACAGTACAGTGAGCTTTATTTTCTTTGCCATAAGGTTCAGTCCGCCATAAAATAACTACCTATGAAAGTCTGGAGGCAGCGGTAAAATACTACTCACGTCATGTCATGATGTAAGTTAGCAGTTTTTTTTATCCGACTTGGTGTCCTACTGTTGAACAAATGCCTTCCCTTTCTCCGTCCACACATCTCAATCTTGCACGATCTCTGGCCATGTTAGAGTCAAACCACACAAGCCATTTCGCCGCGCTGGCGACCACACGGGCAGAGCGGCGTCGCAACGTTCTACGGAGCCGCGGCGGCGCCGCAGCGGCGGCAAAATGAGGGGTTATCTGCGCAAACAAACAACTGCGAGCGGCGCCGCTCCGGGCTCCGGCTCCGCTCTGCTTACACCCCTCACCGCCTCGTCTCGATTCCGATGCGCGCGCGGCGCGGCGCCGGAGCACACCGCACGGCGCCATGTGGCTACAATGCATTTTTGTATGTAGAAAACCGCAGCGGCGCCGCCGTAGCCGCGCCGCCCGTGTGGTTAGACTCTTATCCCCGCAAACAGCACCACCGTCGGCGTCGCCGTCGCGTCGCCGCAGACATGTGAGCAGTTAGTTAGTAGGTAAGTACCTAATTTTCCATTTCAGGTTAGGATTTTAAATCAGACTTTATTGCCCAAACTGACAAGAGTTGGCCAATTATCCACTCGGTTTTTGCAACTTGACAGAACGACTACAAATCACTGATTTGTATGGAACTCATCAAAATGCTAATAGGATTGGCATCTGCTACAAATTCTCTAAACCTCTTGTGATCGGTCCCTAGAGATTTTTAATTCGGGTATTTTGCATTTTCCATACATTTCAAATGAAAGATATTCTCGTGAACGTGGGTGAGTAAATGACAAAAGGTAAACGTCTATTCCGAAGAAGTAAACATCTGTATTATAGGCACATATTGTGTTAGTGATGCGAGCTCAGTATCCCCGACTCGCATTTGGCCGGTTTTCTTCTATAGGTACATCTCGCCCACCCCAGGGCGGAAGGACATCCAATGAGGATTTCTACATTCAACAAAAAAAGGTTTTCAGTTACCTACACACTCGCTGCTCATAAGTACATAGGTAAGTACTTACAATTCGGGACTATAACTACGTACGGTATGCAAGTTTTGCCTTTTTCGCTAAAATGGACTGTAGTGCATTTATGTAGCCTATTGTTCCATAAAACATGCGATGGAGCTGGAAGCCAGACAAGCGTAAACAATACACCTGCTTTGATTACCAACCAAATCATGAATGAACAGACGCCAGCACATGCAGTTACCCGAAACTTTCAAATTTTCTTATTCAGCCTGTCAGCCATAAACCACTTAGGTACCTATCACTTGAGCGATAAAGTTGAAATCGATTTAGGTAAGAAATTTGACAGATTGTAGTAGCCTAATGTACTTGCGTCTGTACCTAATAACAACAACAAACAACAACCGCATAACGTCCACTGCTGGACATAAGTCTCTCCCATGATGGGAGGAATTTGCCGTAATCTCCACGCTTGGCAGGCGGATTGGAGATCGCAGTGATGAAAGACTAACAGAAAACGCTGCTGCCCATTCTCTGGTCTACGGAGGCGCAAGGTGTTCTGCCTCAGACATTAGGCGCCTTATACGACACCCGCGAGTTTAATGGGTTGATTCTATTCTACTCTGCCGGATACCACACGGCTTAAGTACCTAATAAGCAACCACTTATTAGGGACATTAAAGTGGCTTTCAAGGTGTAAGTTCGACTGAACTTATCGCAAAAATCTAGCTTTATTGGAGAAGTCTAAATGTGAAATTCATATATACCAATAACTACTACAGAAATCTTATACTGAAACAAGGGAAGTTAGTAGGTATTCGATGGCCAGTCTCACTCAGTCGGAAGGCGAGTCATGTATTTTATAACAGTGTAGGTACCTATTGTACTGAGACGTGATTGTAGGTACCTAACTAACAGTTAATTAAGAGTATCGACTCGTTCAAACATCGCTATTAACTAACTTTGAGTTATCGCGAATGCGATGAATTAGTTAGCCTCAATCCATATCAAGATAACTAACTGCCTACAAATTGTGTAACACAGCTTTGAACACGTCATTTATTTTGAAGCTAGTTTTTCCTGCCGGTTTTGCACTCTTCATGATAATATTTAGAAAACGAGGAAGTTAAGAGAGGCTAATAGAGTAGAAAACTGACGAATACCACCCTTGGAGTTAAGGAAAGCACGTCGCTCCTAGTGGTATAGCGAAAATTTGACGGTTTTCACTTGTCTAGTCTAACACAGCTAAACTCCTAGGTACTTATTGACTATATCAGGAAGGTGATTTCAAATGGTTTTTGAATATCAGATGGCAGTCGCTTTTATATTCAGCTGCAGCTCGACATACCTACAGGTTGAAAAAAAAGCTGAGAGAAGGGAAAAAAAGAAAGCCAGGATCTGGGACCTTACCCAGACTGCAAAGACAGCGTCTGTGTGACTTCTTATCAACAAACTGCGATCATAATTAAAAATATTGTGCACCTGAAGACGACCCTTATTGTATTCATCGTCATTGTTCAGTGACAAAAGAACATTCAACATACAATGTTCACTACATTAGGTTCCGTATAATACAATCACTAACGGGCAGCTAACGATCAATTAGCAAAACAGCCAGTTACTTTAAAATGAAGAATAAAATAAAACGCGCGCGAGAGCAGGCGCCTAACACGCCTGCAAAAATGCAAAATCTTTTTATAAAAGTCCTATTTGTACTATTCGCCTTCGCATTCTACTTAACCATCTCCTTTGAACCACTTTCAAAAGAAGAACAGATGGAGCGATATAATAAAATGGCTGAAGACGTGGAACCATTCCGGAAGAACTTGACAGAATGCGCTCGCCAAGTAAAAGCTTCACTAGAGGACGTCGAAAACTTTTTAAAACGAATACCGCAGAAGAAAATGGAAGGAAAATGTTTCGTCGCTTGTATACTAAAACGTAACTCAATCATAAAGGATAATAAGATCAGTAAGGATAATTTATTGGACGCGAACAGAGCTGTTTATGGTGAAGACAGTGAAGTGATGAATCGTTTAAAGATCGCTATAGGAGAGTGTACAAAGGCCGTCGAAGGCATCTTTGAAATTTGTGAGTACGCTTCAGTGTTCAACGACTGCATGCATATAAATATGGAGCATATCTTGGATCAGGTGATGATGGAACGGCGCATGGAGGCTATTGGGCAGATCACGACGAACCCTGAGCAGTGGGGCGACACTGAAGATGAGATCATGAAGCTGGTGAAAGATGAACTTTAGTTTCTATGATTTTTGAGATTGTTAACAAAATTATTATGTTAAAATAATCATGTGTTCGTCTTTATATTTTGTTCTTGGGTTTGACGCAGAATGTGCACAAAGCAAAATGTACACTTCGCAAAATGTGCATTTCGCAAAATAGCACTTCTCAAAATGAGCACTTCTCTAAAAACAGTTTGCCTATTTTTTATTTTATTTTTTTGACCGATTTTAAACATGATCATGGAAATTCTACAATCTACATCAGTTAAATGGGACCACGCTAAAATTCGTGCAAAATGATTAAAAAAAAAAAATAGAGGTAAACGGTTTTAATTTTTGTAGTGTCATTTTGAGAAGTGCACATTTTGTGAACTAAGTTTAATCTGACCTGTGGGCTATGATCTTATATAAGGTCTATCTATTCATACACGAAATCTCATAAGGGGTCATGGTACTCATCATTATGAACAACTTTTACTATGGGACCAAACCCTGAATCGCGAAAAAAAATCATTGTCCCCTACAATATGTTCGCATAACTCGTCAAAATGTATGGAACAGCTGATTTTTGTTCGCGATTCATTGTTTGGTCCACTAGTAAAAAAAAAAGATTAAAAAAAGTTGTTCTTATTAATAAGTACCTACAATGACCCCTTATGAGATTTCGAATATACAGGTGTAAACAACCTCATCACGAAGCCGTCAACGAAGCATTCTGTACATCAAACTAAGTAACTTTACGCAAAAAAAAATTGCTGTGAAACGACTTTTTTTTTGGGTGTAAAATCCATTCCTTGCCCGTGGTAGTTGGCTAGTCAGTTGACCGGACAGCGGGTAATTTTTTTTTTCAATCATGTTTTGTTGTAGAACTCAATGTAACGCACTCAAAACATTGTGCTGATGGATGGATTGAATAGTACGGGGGTCGTGGAGGTGTTTAAAGTAAAAAAAAACTTGTCAAAAATTGAACTTTAACCCCCTAACTTTAACCAAATATCACAAAACATAAAAAGTTAGTGTGTTATACAAGATGTTTTTTTTTTATATCCATAACTCGAGGGTATGAATGAGACCATAATATCAAACAATCAACTTGCAATTGCTTATTATTTTTCAATGATCTTTTTTGCTTGATTTCATTTATCATACAAAATAATTCAGTCACGATTAAAAAACCCTTACGAATGAATTAATGAATACGAATTACTCGTATTATCAATAAAACTTAGATTAATTTATTATGATTGATGATTTCTTTGAAACTATGCATTTTTGGACCAGATATTCTAGGATTTTTCTGTATTATTATATTTATTATTACATATCTATACTAATATTATAAAGCGGTAAAATTTGTTTGTAAGTTTGTATGTAGGGAGAAATCTCCGAAACTAATGATCCAATTTTAAAAATTGTTTCACGGGTAGTAAGTAAGCTACATTATTCGTGAGTGCTACTATAAATTATATCGATATCATGCATATTAGTAGATTATAACTCAAGAGATGGGATATCTCAAAAAAAAAACGTTTTAAAATTACCTACCTGTATTGTGGATGTTTATTGAGAATATTTTCCTGGTATAGGGCAAGTAAACAAATAAAACAAAAATATTGTTACGAAGAAATTTTAATTCTTTTCGAAATCACCTAATTATAACTTCGATATGATTCACTTAAAATTTACAATAGAAGCGCACATTAAAAACAAATTAGACACAAACTTGCTCCGCCTTCGTTTTATAGTTGGTGGGTACATTGCGTATTACTAGGAGCATGCCAGCCTAAACCTCTACAGTTATGTGAACATATTAAACTGTACTAGCAAATGATATTCTGAACTTCGGCACAAGGGCCCGTTAGCTCGCTATGAGATTGATATTACAGAAAAGTCGTCGGCATTTAAAAAAAACCAATAGGGATGGCAACTATGGAACTAATGGCGCTAGCATAGTTTGTTCCAAGCATCGTCATTGGTAGAAAATCTGGTAATGTCATTTTGTATTTCAAAATGGCTTGACCTCATTGGTCAGATTGGGTACAAACTATACTACCGCCATCTGCTTTCAGCTTTCACCGGCCAACCCCATTGCCACATTACAAAATTACAAAATCATCAATAGATTGAAAATTTAACGGACATTTTCTTAAAACATTTTCGAAAAGTTGTTTTATTTTTTGTCTAGAGAAACAACACTTGTGTCCCAGTTCCAGAGAAGAGCATTGAACAAACTTCGTTGTTACAAAGGTACTTAAAATCTAAAAGTATAGGTTTACAAATAAAATAAATACGTTAAAAAATCAGTTCACAACAAAAGTTTCGTAAACAATCAATGTTCATTAGTTTTATGAGCGTTTTATACAGAAAGTGAGCAACGTTGCAAATAGCTCGCTGTTTTGATTAATTTGGCAATGGTGTCGATTCTGTTGTGCACAAACTAAACTTAATTTAGGCTATTGCTATCTTTTACTAAAAGGCAGTGCGAGGATAGCCGTCCTCTATAGCTATGAACTAAACTAGAGATGTCAAACTAGTTTATGCCTTGCGCTTCACCGTGTTTTTAGTCGACATGTTTTTACGTGCACCCTTCATTAGCATGGAGATATAAGTTCCAATTAAATTTGACAGCTCTAAATTACGTCCGTCTCTTTCTCGTTTTATTAGAGAGAAAAAGATAGCAATAGCCTAAATTAAGTTTAGTTTGTGCACAACAGAATCGACATCAATATTACTGTATGGAAATAAGATATATGGCTAACTAGAGAACTAAAAAAAATATTAGGAAATGCAATAATTAATATTGTAACACTGATTAATCAGTTTTAGATGTAAAAAAGTATTTGGAAACTTTCCAAATGCCTTTTCTACACTTAAAACGGTTACAACGTCAAATTCAGTGTTTTAATTGCAATTCACTATTAATATTCTAGTTCACTAGTTAGCTATATTTCTTATTTCCATTCAGTAATATTGCCGAATTAATTAAAATAGGTTAATATTTGACAGCTATTTGTGACGTTGCCAACTTTTTGGATGCGCGCTCTTAAGATGAATGCTCCAACCAGACCGCGAAATACAAATTTTCTTACGTTTTTTTGCAATTTGCAGGCCAGTGCTAGGTTGTATGTTGATTAAAATATTATTCGCTGCTGTAAGACGCATGTAGTTACTGAATTATAATCATCAAACTCATCAATACAACCCTCCTAGTTCATGTAACTCGATTGAATGACTATTTCATGAAAAAGTCAGTCTTCATCATTTTAATCAACATACAACCTAGCACTGGCCTGCAAATTGTAAAAACCGTAAGAAAATTTGAATTTCGCGGGCTACCGTGGAGCATCAGCCTTAAGGAAGAGTGTATTTACACAGCCCCGCTAACGGATCTATATTTCAACACTAGATTATTGATGTCACTTAGTGTTCATGTGACCGGAAATCACGTAGTATCACATTTAAAATCATTAGAAATCTTTTATCACACAAATTAAATGAATCCATCACATTCTTTATTTAGGACTTATATTTCAATAATCAGTTATAGATTTTATCTGAATAAGAAATATGGCAATTTGCATAGTAAGCTAATTATCACTTTAATATAAGCTGTAATGTCGCCATTTATATTCCTCAGTTCTGTGATTATATGCTTGAAGTCAGTCAGTCTTAAGAATTTAAAAATTGTTAACCGTGATATCTACCTTTATTCCCATCTGCCCCTTCGAGCTTGCGACTGGGGTGGTGTCTGGCACTAACTAGTGGCGTTTACCACCCCGGTGGTAAATAGCACTTATGTAGTGAAATCTGCCCCTCTGCGTTAAAGGACACAAAAAACTAGTGTCATAATCTAAATCCTTCAAGAATATCGCTACCAAACAAAAAGTGCGATTTCCTTAAATTCGCATTTAAATATCAAACAAACTGGTTCGTCATATGCTGGCACTTCACTTGGCATAACTGTGAAAATTTTTGAGTTATTTTATCAATACAAAATGCTCTTTATGCCTATTACGATAAAATTCATTTTTCATCAATGATTCGGCCAATATTTGACAAATCTGCCAAGTGTTGCGACACCAAAAACACTAAAATAGAGGGCTTTAAATATCTGTTTTATGCACTTCTCTTTATACAAATACATAGAAGACATCGAATGTACAATTGTTCCTAATTAACTAGTACTAGAATTAGACCCAGTGGGCTCTTGAGCTGTTGTTTCGTAGATAAAAATAACACCATCATTTTTTTATACACCATTTCTGATGTGGACCGATGTTGCCTGTTACATTTTATTTTTTCGGTAATTAAAAAAACGATACAATTTGTATTTTTATTCAATTTGGAAATCTGTCACTAGGATTAATAATAAAAAAAAACCCTAGAAGAAATCTCTTTTTAAATTTTAGTTGCCGGCTCATAAATTTCTCTAGCTACAAGTACATTGCAGTAAAACTTGTAGTGAGGATAAATATATCGTTTATTTGATAACACCAAATATCGCAAAAATCTCGAACAAATATAAATTCAGTGAAAAATTCATATTATTAAGTTAACACACATCAGACCACAAAAATGGGTACAACAACGAACATTTCCAAATATTTATCTTATAACGTATTACGAAAAACAAGTAATCCATACGAAAATCGTTAAATACACTTACAATATTACCAGATGATACCTATTAACATTACGATCTAAAAACTAAGGTATCATACAGTCTTAATTTCATCAAAATTTTATTTAAAACCCAAATTTTATGTTAAAACTTTTTATATAAATTACTATTCACTATATAAATAGTTTAATCAACCATTTTTTCTTAGCTAAAATATCCCTACCCTATTCCTTGAAGTCATGTATAGTACTTATAATTAATATCATTGAAAGAAAATCAAAGGTATAGAAAACAATAATATGGCAGTGTCCTAAAACAAAAAATAATATAATGTTGTTAAAAAATAGTAAGCGTATATTGAATCCTAACATTTAATTGTAAAATAATATTTAAAATAACGTAAAATAAGTTCATTTTAGGGTAAGTTCGGTTAAGCATGTCTATTTGCAATTATACTGGTATCTAATATTTTAACATTTCGTTCAAAATTATTATGGCTAATTGAAATATTTTTGTAAAACTATTCGATGCAGTTTACATGCACACAAGTGTATTTAAAGCTAGCAGTGTTTTATAATTAGAGACATTACAAAACAAATATTAACGACAAAACTGAATGACAGTAGGATTGTAGAACTCCTACAGTCTAAAATTGCTGTGGACAGTTTTCAAGTATTATCAAAATAGTATACTGATTTAAAAACTGGGATGAAAATAATGACCTGGTTATTTTATCCAACACTGGTTTTTGTTCGCGGGTTTGCTCTCGTTATGTACAGAAATTGACCTCCGGAACGTTTTGATTGTACCTTCTCACACTTGGGGATAATGTAGCTTCCCGTTAGTAGAATTTTCGAAATCGGATCAGTAGTTCCGAAGATTCCCCCCTACATACATTAGCTTGGGTGCCAGAGGTTTAAACTAACTGTTGTGTCTGTTCTACATAGAGCTATTCTGCTAAATTGTAAACTTGGAAATAAAGCATTTACTTATTATTTGTACAAATTTACAAACTAATTTTAGCTCGTCTAAGGGTATTAGTATAAATAACATATCACCATGCCTCTATTTCGACATGGTTTAGGCAGAGGTGTACCTGTACACAGACTTTACCAGTAATGTTGTATATCATGTAATAGGAGGCGACTCTATTGCCATCAACCGGGCACAAATCAAAACTCCGCGCTGGTCCTGAGAAATTCATGAAAGAAAATCCCAATCACATTTTATTGACCTGGAAGTCGAAGCCAAGACCGAATGCTAACAAGTATCGCTTGCAACTACTAGACTGGCAGACTTAAGAGACAGCCTGCATTAGGCCGAAACTCACAATTTACTTTGTTAAATTTTCATTTCATGAAGTAAAATCACATGAAGATTATACACCACAAATTTTTAATTAGTACAAAAAAATGGAGCTCTTTACTGATCATATTTATGTAGTCAACGTCAAAAAAACGAAATCTTACTATTGTCTACGAAAATTTGTCATAATGGGGATGGCAAATGTGGAACTAATGGCGCTAGCATCGTTTGTTCCAAGCATCGTCATTAGTAGAAAATCTAAAAAATCTGGTAATGTAATTTTATATTTCAAAATGGCTTGACCTCATTGGTCAGATTGGGAACAAACTATGCTAGCGCCATCTGCTGTCAGCTTTCACCGGCCAACCGCATTGGTAAACTCATAACTGAATTACATTATAATGATCGGATAAGTGACTGAATGACGGAAGATGGTAGCGAAAATTATTAAATACTATTAAGAATTTAAGAATGGCTTGTACAATATTTCCATAAGTTGAGTGACATTTTGGGATATAAACAAACGCTAATAACTTTGCTGTTTATCAATATTATTTATTGAGACTTTACATTATAAAAGGGTGTTATAAACCTCTTAACGAAGCCGAAAGACACTTGTTCTCCCCGTTATTGCGATCATTTTTTTGTTATACACCATACCTGGGAATCTTCTAGTTACGGATATATTGGGGGTCAAAGTTCCAACTACTTAAAATGTTTTTTTTTTTAATACAAGTTTTTAATGTAATATTTTTACTTTAAACACTGCCACGACTCTCGTACTATTCAATCCATTCGTCAGCACATTTTTTTGAGTGCGTTACATTGAGGTCTACCTCAAAACATGATTTTTCACCCCAAAAAAAAGTCGTTTCCCAGCAATAATTTTTGCGTAAAGTTAGTTAGTTTGATGTACAGCATGCTTGGTTGACGGCTTCGTGATGAGGTTGTTGAACACGCTGTATAATATCAAGATCTTCTCTAACAAGCCCTTTAAGTATTTGTACTAATTAAAAAATATTTGTGTTACAAAAATATGTATTTGATTCAAAATGTCTCTAATTACCAAACACCAATTTACTAATACGGCTATATAACTTAATTAAGATCAAAATATACACGCCACACTGAGCGGCCTTTATCATCGATTTAATTTTAATACTACAAAAATACTTCTTTTTATCATGGACTCTTTAATTTGGCCCACATTGTTTGATTCAAAAATAACTTTTTTTCAAAAAGAAAATAATAAAGGAAGGATATTTACAGTAGTCGGCAGTAAGATTCAGTCACGATAAAAATTTAAGAAAACTAGAGATAGACTAAAAATATCGTAGAATTAAAAAGGAGTCCAAATATTGTAAAAACAGTTCATAACGCTATTAAGAGTATTGAAACGTTTACCGTTAATTTTTAGACAATAATAGATTATGTAATCTAGTAATAATAATTTAGAATTAAGGTTCGGTCTAGTCAGTACGGACAGTTTGCCACTTGTCACCCTTAGGCCCAGCGCACACCGCTGGAGGCGCAGCGCAGCGCATTTGAAGACAACAATTTAATATAAACCTTAAGCACTTTGATATACGGTCAATATAAGAATAAATTCGCACGCGGTGCTCGGAGCGCCCACAAGCTACTACAAGAGTATGCGCGCGACCGTATATCAAGGTAGTTAAGGTTTATATTAAATTGTTGTCTTCAAATGCGCTGCGCTGCGCCTCCAACGGTGTGTGCTGGGTCTTATGCTCTGAGTAAGGTTGAAAATTGGTCGACCCTCAGTGACCTCGGTAGGTACTATCGAGGACACTCCCGCCTGATCACCACTAAGCGAATTTTTGCTTGCACTTAGAACATAGAAACGTTCTCTGGTCCCACACCGTTGACTTTGTATAGAAATAATGAATGAATAGATACCGATCGTATCTATGAATCTAATTTGTCGTATATTGGATACTGACGACGCACGCCAAACGAGAGTTATTGTTATTTTACGCGCCAAAATTGACGCTTTCCTAATAGGCCTAAACTTTAAGGAGGCGTGGCTCGGCGCCTCCGCATGATTTAAGCGAAAACATTTTCAACTGATCAGGCGGAAAAGACCACGACGTACGTTCGCTGTCCGGAGCTGCGTCCGTAAGTCGTCACTGCTGACCGAACCTTTGGGGTCGTCCATCAATTACGTGAGGCTCGATAGGGGGGAGGGGGTTCGGAAAAATCACGAAATATCATTAGGGAGGAGAAGGTGGGGGGGGGGGGGTTGTAGTGATATCACGTCTATTTATTAATCTTTGAACGCACGATTTCTAAATTGTCTGTCTGGCTGGACATTTTTATCACGGTGCTTAATATTCCAGAATTAAATTAGATTATACCTGTTTACCTGTATTTAAACATAATATTCTGATTTTTTTTTAAAGATATTTTGTACTAAAAAAACACACGTGATTTTGGATAGGGGTAGTTACAACATCACCATGGGGGAGGGAGGTCAAAAAATTGCTAAAAAACATCACGTGATTAATGGACGACCCCTTTACAGTAAATACATAATTCAACCGTTTCCTATTGTTCCTAAAGATATCAAAAATTACAAATATTAAAATTTTAACTGCCGTCCTGTGAGCTGATAATATTTAAAAGTGTGAATACACTTTTAAATATTATATTGTGACATTCAAAAGCGTCAATCAGTTCTCTCCTACGTAACTGTGTGAGGCCTGAATTACATTTATCATAATCGATTCGCATTTGAGCGTATTTCTATCAAAATGACCAAAAAAATATATGGGAATCGCTTAAATCGGACCAGTAATCACGGAGAAATCGGTGTACATACATAACCGCTCTTTTAGAAGTCGATTAAAAATGAACTATCCCACAACTGAATTAATTAATATGTTGTTTATGTGGTATATTACTATCCAGTAAAATCAATCGCATATATAAAAGATTCAACAGTCAACTATCCAAAGTCACTGCAATTACTTCGGAAAGAGAATTTTCGATGTTAAATTGTAAAATTGACAAGGATTTGTCCCATTATGCATAAAAAATCGTAAACAAATAAATTGCGAATCGATTCTGACAAACGTGGTTCAATGCAACATCACAATATAATTATATATAATATTTTTACTACGGTTGATACCTGCTGATGAAATAAAGATATTCTAAAATAAGACTCACGTATCCTTTACTTGTGTTGTAACGAATAAATACTAAAACCAAAGCATTTATACTTATGCATTAGCAAATAACAACCTTAGATTTTACATTTTAAAGATTGAGAAAACCAGGCATAGAGGAAACGATTTACTTGAGCAGTTACTGGCTTGAAAGAAACCACAGAGAAAATACTTTCAACCATCTGTTGCCGCGAGACTAGTCGTAAAATTATGATTAAAATGTAACTTCCCTGTTTGAATCGAATTTTCTTAACAATTTCAAGGATTTTTGTTTTGCACGGTACCCTAATCCGAAAAGGATTAAAAAAATTAGCCTAAATGACTACTTATAACATCAGCTATCTGACAGTAAACCAAAAACCAGTCCCGTTTAAACCGGTCCAGCGGTTTTGGAGATTAAACGAAACATAGTCAGTCAGACAAAAAATATAAAAAAGTTTTTTTTTTTATATGTAGTACCGTATGTATTTTAACCATTATGTGGCTTTTTAATTGTGTCTGTAATTACCGCTCGGATATTTGTTAAAATTACAAACAAGACACTGTATTTTTTATTTATTTGTTTTAAACCCAAAAAGCACAGAGATGCCTCAGTGACTTCTAAAAGCGGCATTTATAACACTTTTTATACAATATAGTGTTTCACTGGTTACTCACATCACATTGATGCTACAGCGACTGCATTCGATCGCTTTCTAGAGTGGTTGTCGAGAGCTCTGGTGCTCTTTCATATGCTCTCAAGTGACTAGCAAATCCAACTTTGCCCGAAAAACTCCGAGCACAAAGCGAACATGTCAGAAGACTTTGTAAATTATAGGTTTAGGTTGTCTAGCTTTAAGTCATCGCGTTTTTTGTATGTAATTGTGACCTACTTCTCTCTTCAGAGGCGTTGATAATGCTATGAACTCTCACTTTGACATGAATGACGTAGAATACGGTTCCAAAGGCAGACCTTGACAGAAATTGCGAGCTTAACATATTTTTGGCGTCACAAATGTATGGTTTACGAACTTTATTGTTCCTCACTGACTGAGAAAAAATAACTAAATTTCAATAAAATGTTTGCGAGCGAACAAAAAACTACGTTCTTAGTGAAAAAATAACAACTATGAGGGTAAGCGATGACAATAACAAACTTTACAAGATTTGTCGTCTCTAGACATTGCCTGTGCGGCAATGTTGTGCTCTTTGAGTGAACTATTTTATTTCGTACCCCTTCAGTCAATTTTTTCTACTAGGTTTTACCATTTTCACCAGAATTCCTTTCAAGCCAGCTCAAGTCCATAAAAACAGCATATATATAAACTTGTAAATGGCCTTCAAATCCGTATAGTTCAAGAACATTGTTTATCATAGCTGTAAGTTTCCCGAACAGAATCAAATAAAACAAATATCAGTTACACAGTCGAAAGATACATACACAATTTTTTTTCAAAACTGCCGTTTTTTCTTCGGGATAAAATAAACAGCTATAAAATATTGGGCCATATATTATAACACCTGTTCCCATCACTATGTTTATGTACTAGAATAGAGTCCCAAACCTCGAGGGCGTAGGCCTAGGTCATTCTGGCGGGCAGCTCTGGACGAAGGAGGCGGGGAATAGGCCCGTGCGGCCTGTCCGCTGAAGGGTACCCTTGTACCAGCCGTCGCCTCTCTTTTTCGAAACTATCACTATGTCGTCCACTTTCAGTTCTAACTCGTATTCCGAGTTAGGCGGGTATGGGACTATGCAGCGGAATCTGGAAACAATTAAATCAGTATTTTAAAGGTAGCAAAACGGGAATCAAACGTTTTATGGATTAGGGAATATGCATGAAATACAAAACTCTTTTTATTTATTAAAAATGCCTTGTATTGGTCTACAAAAACATTGTGGTACTAACAATAATGTGGTGTTAGCAAATTCAACGAGTGTTTAAGTTGCTAAAAAATTACGTGCATATTGCCTATTCACTGTTTACGGTAGGACTCAATGTAACGCACTCAAAATATTGTGCTGATGGAGGTATTTAAAGTAAAGACTTAAACTTGTGAGATTGTAGGAACTTTGACCTCCAATATCTCCGTAACTAGAATGTTTCCAGGTATGTTCCAGACAGCAGTGTGTTGTATGTTAGCCGTGTGGTATCCGGCAGAGTAGAATAGAACCAACCCATTACACTCACGGGTGTCGTATAAGGCGCCTAATGTCTGAGGCAGAACACCTTGCGCCTCCGTAGACCAGAGAATGGGCAGCAGCGTTTTCTGTTAGTCTTTCATCACTGCGATCTCCAATCCGCCTGCCAAGCGTGGAGATTACGGCAAATTCCTCCCATCATGGGAGAGGCTTATGTCCAGCAGTGGACGTTTTGGGCTGTTGTAGTAGTAGTAGTTGTTGTATGTTCCAGTATGTTCCAGAACAAAAAAAATATATCGCATGACGGAGAACAAGTGCCTATCGGCTTCATTGAAGGATATTTTACTCTCATTATTATATTCGTCTGTCGTGATGGCCCAGAGGTGAAAGCCTCGCCTCTCATGAAAGAGGTTGTGGGTTCAAATCCGGGCAAGTACCAATGTGACTTTTCATATGTACTTTCCAAGTATATCTTGGACAAAGGAAAACATCGTGAGGAAACCTGGAACCTGGACCTGGACCTGGACCTGGACCCTTATCTATACTAATATTATAAAGAGGAAAGATTTGATTTTTTGTTTGTTTGTGTGTTTGTTACGATTTAAGGCCCGGTTTCTACCAAAGCGGAGACGAGCGGAGCGGAGAGAAGTGTGAAAACCGATAAATCACATTGGTTGAAATCTCCATCGCGTTTCTCGTCTCTCCTGTGATTGGTCGAATATTGCACATCTCCTCTCCGCTCCGCTCGTCACCGCTTTGGTGGAAACCGGGCCTTACTCTAAAACTACTGGACCGATTTAAAAAAAAAAATCAGCAATGGATAGCTACATTATCAGCGAGTAACATAGGCATATATTTTATCCCCGTACTCCCACGGGAACGGCAATTACGCGGGTGAAACCGCGTGACGTCCGCTAGTAGTTAATATAAGTCTGAAATTGCCAGCCCATCTTAAGCAAGCGTGGTGACCAAACTCTGAGAAGACACCTTTGCCCAGCAGTGGGACAGTAATTTTGTTGTTTTATTATTATATTTACCTTTCTTTATTTGGTTGCACGTGATGCCGATCTCGCCTCGACGCGGTCACGTCTAGCGACTGTGATTTTCTGTGTTGGGACTGCCACGGGTTCTCTGTGCCCGCTCTGTAAATTGAACAATACGTTATTCTAAATAGTTCCAATCGGTAAAGAGGTATTTATAAGTTCATTATATCTCATAAATAATGTTAGAGATAAAAGGTAAAAAGAGATTTTACCTTTAGAAAAATATTATAATAAAAACCAATAACTTAGTTTAGGACAATAGGCTTGTCAACTGAAAAAATCTAATTAGTCCGTCAGTTAGATTATCAAAAAACATTTGACCCGTATTTTTTATTTTGTTACGTAAACCAAAATTGACGATGATACGACGTTTTTAAAATTCTCAATACGTCACGCCGTGCTATAATTTTTAGTGCGTTGTGACGTCACGAACCCCCACTCCCGCTGTTTGATGCGTTTTATCTTTGTCAATATTCATTGATTTACAAAAACAAAAAATACGTGTCCATTATTTTCCAATACTATAACTGACGGAACCCAAGCCCCCCCCCCCCCCCCCCTCTCTAATCTATGGGTATTATTATGTTTCTTCGACGCGGAGTCGGGGAAAGATGCTAGTGTGAATAAAAGCACACGGCAAACGCAAAACACCATGCTCAAGGAATTATGAATGACATGAAATAATCAATACATTAAGCTACGTCATTTGTCACAGTTTACAGTGCTGGTGGCCTACCATGACGTCTTAAAGCAGGATCGTTTTAATCTTGTTTCAGTGTGGGAAAGAGATGGCGCTAGACGTCCTCTTTAGCTCCGTTTCTTACCCACACTGGAACAATATTAAAACGATACTGCTTTAAGACGTCATGGTAGGCCAGCTGTGTTGTATTGTTTAAAAGTGTGAGTGTGTATAATAGAGCGTGCATACAATGCGTTTCAAATAAGAATAGGACTGACCTGGCGCCATATTGTGACGTCATAGCTATCAAATCGAACAAGTTAGGTAGTCTTAGTAAAACAGATATTGGTGTCGATTCTGTTGTGCACAAACTAAACTTAAGTTAGGCTATTGCTATCTTTTACTAAAAGGCAGTGCGAAAAAAGGACGGCTATAGCTATGAATTAAACTAGAGATGTCAAACTAGTTTATGCCTTGCGCTTCACCTTGTTTTTAGTCGACATGTTTTTACGCGCACCCTTCATTTGTATGGAAATATTAGTTCCAATATAAATTAGACAACTCTAAATTACGTCTGTCTCTTTCTCGTTTTATTAGAGAGAAAAAGATAGCAATAGCCTAAATTAAGTTTAGTTTGTGCACAACAGAATCGACACCACTTTTTGCTAACCGTAGATCTCAAGTGACAGTTGACAGATAGAAGTCATTAACGTTCCTATTCTTATTTGAAACGCTTTGTACAACGTATGCGTGATCGTGCGGGTGTTTGAGTATGTTTGTTTGTGCAGATGAAGGTGTTCATACAACCAGTGCAGATAAGAACAGTAGTCTCTCTTTATGCGTGTTCGTATGGAGGTGTTTTTAATATCATTACGAGCCTGATGCGTCCCACTGCAGCTGGGAAAACGCATTTTAACATAATACGCGTTTTGACTGACAGCCAGTCAAAAGTGTTTTTGACCGATTAACAGTTTTAACTGTAACATACGCACCTTGTGTTTAATCGTTATTTTATTTTAATTGAAGTGTCATGGTGTTACTAAACATATTTCGTAAATATGTTTTCTTTTTGTATATTGGCACCTTATTTTTTTATCATGTACGGTCGAACAAGCTATTTGGTTTACATTTAACAATGTAATTTGTGGGTTAAACTGTAAACCAAATAGCTTGTTCGACCGTACATGTCGTAGTAATTATTATAAGGTTTCTCGTATTTCGGACTATTTGTATGTATCTTAATATATATTAGTCTATTTTAGAATACATATTATATATATTAGTGTGTAGGTACCTATTTATGTGTTTTTAATTGATGCTTACAAAATGGTATTTTTCTTATTTATTTTTATTGTAAGTACTCTATCACAACGCTATCCTATTTGACCCAAAGGTTGACTGGTGGAGAATGCTTTGTGGCATTAAGACCGCCTATGTACCACCCTCGTACATGAAGTTTATATTAATAAATAAATAAATTGTATCATTTAATCTTACTTCTGTGTGTCGTGCTATGTCTTCGTGTGCACTAAATAAATGGTTAATCTATCTATCTGTATCTCCCTGTAGGTGTGTGTGCATACAACCTGTGCAGAAGGTGTTCGTGCAGGGCGGGGCGCTCCTTGTGCGCGCGCGCGGCGGGCGGCAGGGCGCGCAGGAGCTGCGACGGACACGAGCCCGACCTGTGCCCCCACACGTTACTACGCCACGACCCAACATCGATACTACTTGCGAACAGATCATGAATCGACAACAGTTTTACTTTCATTTATATGACTGCGTTTTATTGTCATTTTTTTTTATTATGTAGTAAAATCAAGTGTTAAAATCTTCTTAACGAAGCCGAAGGGCACTTGTTCTCCCCGTCGTTGCGATCATTTTTTTGTTCTACACCATACCTGGAAACCTTCTAGTTACGGAGATATTGGGTCAGAGTTCCAACTTTTTCACAAGTTTTTTTTTTAAATACATGTTTTTAATGTTAGATTTTTACTTTAAACACCTTCCCGACCCCATCCATCAGCAAAATGGTTTTAAGGCCGTTACATTGAGTCCTACGATTTTTCACCCCAAAAAAAAGTCATTTCCCAGCATAAATGTTTGCGTAGAGTTACTTAGTTTGATGTAAAGAATGCTTGGTTGACGGCTTCGTGATGAGGCTGTTTACACCCTGTATAATTGCATTTAACTGACATTTATTTTGTACAATAAATTAATAATTAAATACAGGATGCAAACAAACTCTTCACGAAGCCGTCAGTCAACCAAGCATTCTGTACATCAAACTAAGTAACCCTACGCAAACACTTTTGCTGAGAAATGACTTTTTTTTGGGGTGAAAAATCACGTTTTTCGCTAGGATTCAATATAACGCACTTAAAACATTTTGCTAATGGATGGATTGAATAGTACGGGAGTTTAAAGTAAAAAATTTACATTAAAAACATGTATTACAAAAAAAAACTTGTCAAAAAGTAGGAACTTTGACCACCAATATCTCCGTAACTAGAAGGTTCCCAGGAATGGTGTAGAACAAAAAAATGATCGCAATGACGGGGAGCACAAGTGCCTTTGCCTTCGTTAAGTTTTTATGCACCCTTTAGGTATACTGTTACATCTTGTATTTTTTTTACAATACAATTTCCAAAGATATTTTAATAAAAAATTACAAACAGCGTCATCTACAATACTGAACTAACAAGATATTATTAGAAAATAAAACTCAATTAAATCCATAACCTCTTCAATTTAAGTCGGTTAAAGTAATAAAATGCTCGATATTGGCTCGCGGCTAAATACACACGTGAAACACAAAATGCAGGGACAATGAGTGCTGTTAGAACAAATTGAACATTCAAGCACACACAACATAAGTACTCACAAATAGTACCTGGAAGTTTATACAGCGTGTATCATACTTGAGTATAAGTAATTATTTAAGATACGATTTTTATTCTGTAGTTAGTTATTGGTTCAAAAGTTGGAATAGGGATGATTCCTGGCAAAAAAATCAAATTAATAAAAATTTACGAAGATAAAACGCGTCAAAGATCATGAGTTGCTTGTGACGTCACTTTCCGGTCAAAAATGTACTCAAATGTGACGTCACACGAGTTTTCGACACACTGTATCGTCTTCATTTTTTGTTTACGTGAAAAAATAAAAATTATTTATCCGATATTTTTTGGAAATCTATCTGACGGACTACTTCGTTTTTTTTTGTCATCTACCCTATTCTTAGCTTTGCTTTCTTTGACGGTTCTTACTTCATTCAAATTCTTGTCTATTGCACAAAAATGATTGTTTATGTAATTAACTAAGTAGTAAGGAAGGGTTCATGAAAAGGTTTAATGAACTTAGATAATATACCATCTCAACATGAATGATGTAACCAAGATTTTGTAACAATATTCTGATTTAAAAGAGTGTCCATGGCGTTTCTTGCCCGTTCTTCTCCATAGAGATCTACGCTAGGGAATGGGCAACTCAGTACTTTCACAGTTTTTATGTCTTGTGACTGGGACTGTAGCTACATTTAATTTTCATCTTTGTTTCGACAATTCAAAAGTGCCTGTAACTGGCTTACTTGAAATAAATGCTTTGATTTTGATTTTGATTTTAATGGCTATTGATGATTTGAATTATATAATTCTGTGTGAAATGCCATATCTACAACCAAGTACTGTTTGCTTGCAAACAAGGACATTTTAGAATCACACATATTGTGGCGCTGAACAGACCATGGACTATTATTGTCCAGTGGACAGAAATGACCGCTAAATGGTTTGGGTGCCACATTGTTCTTTTAAAAAACAATTGAACAACCACTCAATTTGTCATCTTTATTGGATATTAATCTTGAAATCAACTTATTTACACAACTAATGAGTTGATTTTTGCTCAAGTAGAATTGCACTTAAAAATAACATTTTTAAATACTGTGAATATCCAAATAACGAACAACTAAAATATAACTCGTTTTACAAAATCAAACTTTATCACGTTTTTTTTTATTTACTTATATAAGTTGACAAAAAAAAATATAATTAGTCCGTCAGATAGATTTGCAAAAAATATTGGACACATTTTTTTTTCTCGCGTAAACAAAAAATGAAGACGATACAGTGCGTCGAAAACTCGCACACAACAAGCCCGCACTCATGATGTTTGACACGTTTTATCTTCGTCAATTTTTATTAATTTAATAAAAACACGTCTCCAATGTTTTTCGATAATCTAACTGACGCGTGACGGACTAAACAGAATCATATTTTTTTTAGTCAGTCATCATCCCTATTGTATTCGATTTTGATTATAGAATAGTGCAATATTTAAATAGTGTGTAATTTCGAATTAAGATTTAAAAAAAATACTGTTGTCGAATTTGGAACTTCAATTTTAATTGTTGTATTTTTTTTTGTCGATTTTTTTAGTTAAATTTGCTTGTGTACTGAAAAAATCTAATTAGTCTGTCAGTTAGAAATTCAAAAAATATTTGACCCGTATTTTTTCTTTTGTTACGTAAACCAAAATTGACGAAGATACGAAGCTATTAAATTCTCAATACGTCACGCCGTGCTATAATTTTTAGTGCGTTGTGACGTCACGAGCCCCCACTCCCGAGTTTTGATGCGTTTTATCTTTGTGTTCATTATTTTCCAATGCTCTAACTGACGGACATTTACAATTTATTGATGGTGGAAACTAGACTATTCTTGTTAAGTTGTGCAACTGACCTGACATGCACCGGATGGTGCTGTTGCGTGTTGAAGGTGAGCATCAAGGAGGTGCCGGGTCCATCTTCGAACACCGGGTTGTCCATACTGTACCCGGTCGGCGGCGGAGACTTGCACTTCTTCATCGCCGCGAGCCGCTTCATCAAACTCACGCCGGTTGAAATCGAAGACTTTTCCGCTTTCGGTTTTTCTTTTGGCTGTTGAGTACGAATTATTTATGTATTTGTTCTGAAGTATACATAAATAAAATTTTAGGTAATGCACACATAAACTGATAGATTTTTTATCGTGCATCATTATCAGTTCAGAAAATAAAATAACAATGATAATTACAATTTAATACGTAAAATAACTAAATTGAGTGCTTACTTTTGATTTGAAATTTCAGGAAAAAAATAGAAAACTATTAACCATAATAATTTAGATTTTGGCTTGTATCGAAGCACTGTAACAATTTGTTTATAGGGATACGTTATGTTTATGTGGATTATAGCCGAGTGCAATAGGGTAGATGAAAAAAAAAATCTAATTAGTCCGTCAGATAGATTTCCAAAAATTATTGGACACATTTTTTTCACCTAAACAAACATGAAGACGATACAGCGCGTTGAAAACCCGTGTGACGTTACATTTGAGTACATTTTTTACTCAAATGTGACGTCACAAGCCCCCACTCATGATCTTTGACACGTTTTATCTTCGTCAATTTTTATTAATTTGATAAAACAAAAAACACGTATCCAATATTTTTCGAGAGCAGCGGTGGCCCAGTGGTGGCGGCCCCGACTTACGAACAGTAAGTCGTGGGCTCGAATCCAGACAGGCGCATTACTTTGTGTAATTTATTTCATCACCACTGCTCTCAAAACGGTGAAGGAAAACATCGTGAGGAAACCGGCATGTCGTAGAACCAAAAATTCGAAGACATGTGACATCTACCAATCCGCACTGGGCCCGCGTGGTGGATTATAGCCCATTCCCTCTCATAGAGAGGAGGCCTGTGTCCCAGCAGTGGGAACATTAATAGGCTGATGATAATGATAATAATGATATAATATTTTTCGATAATCTAACTGACGGACTAAACAGAATCAAATTTTTTTTAGTTAGTCATCATCCGTCATCAAAAAATACTTCAAATGTGGAACAAAAAACAAAAAAGACAATAGGCAAAAATGTATGGGAGTTGGTCCAAGCGTCGCCAAGAATAATTCTAAAAATATACCAAATGAAAGGGTACAAATGTACTGTTCAAACATGCAGAAAAGCATCAAAATTGCGAGGGATTTCGAGAAATCATAGCTTATTTTTGTCTTGAATGACTAAAATTAAAGGGTATAATCCTTTAATTTGGTAAATGATTCATCGTTGGCGACGCTTGGACCACATTTGCCCACTATCCTTTAAATTTCATCTCCAAACCTCTATGAACTCAACTCAATAGTCCGTCCACTATAAACTTCGTTCCAGCTTTTTATTTTTTACTTTATTTTCTACTTGCACTCGACTAATGTGTAATATCTTACCTTTTCAGATCTAGGCGTGTTTTGTTGAGATTGCGCTGGCGAACACCATGGATAAGTCAACGGTTGGGCTGGAAATATATTTACAAGAATAATGTTACAGAGATGTAGACATTACTTTATTATGGTTAAAGCTTTGAGATTTTACAAAACACATAAGGAAATAAATACGATTAACTTGTCTATGCAGTGCCAAGAACTTTTGAACACTGTTGAGTGGCAAATACACCAGCCGTATTTGGGGATCATAAGTTAGAAAGGTCTCTGTAGTGACGTTCAGGTTAATTCAGGCAGATAAATTATGCGTTTCGGTGAGATAGTTCGGTTCAAGCTTAATGGCGGCTCGGAAGCTAGCTGCGAGTGCGGTCTGCCCAGGAATAACGCTTTAAACTTTATGGCGATTCGGAACATCTAATGTAAAGGTGCGCAGACAACAGTTTTAGGTATCAACGGGGCGCAGATGACGCATCGTTTTGTCTGTATAATGCGCAGACCGTCACTTGTAGCTAACTTCCGAGTCGCCATTAAGTTTGAGCCGAACGACTCGTGTTTATTTAAACACGAATCAGGGACCCTAAACCCTAAAGCCTTATCCGTATATTCGGATCTATCAGTCTCTCTCGCGCACGTTTGCAGATAAGTGCGAGTGAGAGAGACGGATAGATCCGAATATACGGACGAAGCGTTTGGGAGTAGGGCCTCAGAAATGACACCGACCGATGCGGTCGGTCTAGTGGTCGTATGCGCGACTGCTGAGTATGAGGTCCTGGGTTCAATTTCCAGGTCGGGCAAAGTGCTATTGGGTTCTTCCTTCAGGAATTTCTCAGTAGTAGCCGCGGAGTCTGGATTTGCGCCCGGTTGATGACAATAGGCTCGCTCGCTTGCTCCCTATTACATGGGACATAAACATAACTGGTGAAATGTGAGTGTACCATTAGGTACACCTCAGCCTAACCCTTCGGGCATTACAGGCGTGATGTCTATTCAAGTCCGCCTCCTTTAGATATAGAAGTGTTAGAACCGTTACCGCAGATCTGTGCGGCGTCCCGTGCGCGTGGCGGCGCGTCGGGCGCGGCGCCGGCCGCGCTCACTGCGCTCACCGCGCTCACTGCGCTCACCGCGCTCGCCGCGCTCACCGCGCTCACAGTCAGCACACCCGATACCGCTACAGTGCTGGTCTGGAACATCACACCCATTGTTAATATACAACGTGTAAAACTGTACACGGACCTGTCAACTCAAGCATTCAGTACATTATAAACAAAAATGATTGCTGGGTAAGACCAATTTTTTTTTGGTGTAAAAAATCACGATTTATGTTAGCGCTTAGTGAGAACATAATGCTGCAGGATACTTTGCAACTATTCGAGGAACTATGCCAAGAAGTAGTGTCTTATAAAACTTGATACTGACTAGAAAACTGCATATTAGAATATTGCGGGCGCTTTCGCGTCGCGCACAATGCCTGTAATTCCCAATAATACGCAAAATACTTTACAGGCCTTCTGTTTGCGCTCAAACTCCGGGTATAAATAACTATCATCTTAAGAGGATGCATTCAAAAAGTTGGCAACGACCCAAATAACTCAAATATCACTGTTTTGATAAATTTCATAAAAAAGTGAGCGCAACTGTCCGTGTGTGTACCTTGTCATGCTTGGGCCGTATGTTTCCTGCGGGCGCGACGTAGTTCCCGGGGAACACGCCGCAGCGCTGCGAGCGCTCCGAGCAGCCCTTGTACCAGCCGTCGCGGCACCGCTCCGTCACTGTGTACATACCTGCCAATTGAACGACAACGTACAATAACATTATTATAATCACTTTATAGTCAGCGCTGTACGAGACGTACTGAAACAGCGGAGCTTATACTCAGATCGAAATTTAAAAAATGAGAGGTGATGCTGAGGCCCTGCTCTCTAACGCTTCTCACTCGCACCCATCTGCAGACGTGCGCGAGAGAGACGGATAAATCCGAATATATGGACAAAGCGTTAGAGAGTAGGGCCTCTGAGAGAAAGTCATGCTCACTCAAATGTCTCGCTGATGGTGGCGGGTGTGTCGGGTCATTTAGTTCCCTTCATTAGGATTGAGTTGAATGGCGCCGATACACGCGTCTTGTTCGTGATCGGGCGCTGTCAGTTGGGACTGGTCATCTCTTAGCTGCCACGGTTCATTTTAATTACTTTATTTTTAATTTGTTTATTTAATGTTTTACTCTGGACGCTCATAATGTGCACGTCTTTCTACATCGTTCTCACATATATCTACAATCTCCACATGAATGATGTAACCAAGAATTTGTAACAATATTTTGATTTAAAAGAGTGTCCATGGAGGAAACTCCATGGACACATGGAGCGAAATTGCCCGTTCTTCTCCATAGAGATCTACGCTAGGGAATGGGCAACTACAGTACTTTCTCAAGTTATTATGTCTTGTGTCTGGGACTGTAGCTTTGTTTTTTTTTTGTATTTTTGACATCCAAAAGTGCCGTAATGGTCTAATTGAAATAAATGGTTTGAGTTTGAGTTTGATCCGGTGCAATAGTTATAAGGTTACAGAGCGTGCAGCCGAACACATCGTTGATACTGCCGCGTGCGATAGCACTCTCGCTCTGTTTGTCGCTCGAGCAAATGACGCCACTGAGTGACGGAGGAGGTTACGAGCATGGAAACATGCGATTTAGGAACCGTACGAGTACGGGAAGCCACACCGTAAAGACTATTGTTTTAGCCTACAAAAATAGAAAATAATTTAAAATAATGACTGGATTTTTTTTGTCAGAAATAGAGTTTAACATTTTTGGCAAAAAGGTTGTACTACTTGTTATCACGACTATAGTTGGT
Organism: Xestia sexstrigata; assembly: GCA_941918905.2. Lineage (NCBI taxonomy): Eukaryota > Metazoa > Arthropoda > Insecta > Lepidoptera > Noctuidae > Xestia > Xestia sexstrigata. The sequence goes on from OW799205.2 coordinate 18,750,670, forward strand.
GCCAGTTAAAATGAAAATAGCGGTCATTGCCCTTCCTTAATATCTCTTCGTACGAACCAAAACAAATAAACCATGGATCGTTTTTCATTACAAAAAATGTTGAAGATCACAATAGATGACCATTCCAGACTTGAACAGGCTTATTTTTGGTTTTCAAAGTTAAGAAGTTTAATAAATGTAGGTGGGTCAATGACCGCTATTGCGACCTTAACTGGCAGCAACTATATTATTATGAACTGTTGCAGTTCCTATTGGTACGTTACCTCCTTTCTTAAGCTCTAGCTCGTCGGGTTTCTGCGGCTTGTAGGGATAGATGGCGACGTACGCGGCCGGCAGCGGCCGCTCGTTGCTGCGCGAGCGACGCCGGCGCCGCTCCGAGCGCTCCGTGCGCTCCGAGCGCTCCGAGCGCTCCGAGCGCTCCGAGCTCCGCTCTGTGCCCGCGTCCAGCAGGCTTGTCGCTAGAATTTCCGCAGAGTGTCTGAAGGGCAAGCGATTATTAAATAAAAAGAAATGAAAACAAAATATCGCTGTTGCAATGAGATTTGATGTAAGAAAACCCAGTTCTGGGTTTAGCTGGCCTTTGTACATTATGCTGTCATATTGCAACAATTTATAAGTTTCTTTTTTTTAGTGTACAATAAAGAATAAAAAAACCGGCCAAGAGCGAGTCGGACTCGCACACCGAGGGTTCTGTACAAACTTTATAAAGGACAAACTTAACTTTGCTGTTCGATCCAATGAAACTGCTATTGCACCAACCGCAAATAATAAGTTTGTAATAGTAAAAACGCTTTTTATTTGATTTAACTACATATTTACGGTTTTCAGATTTTTCCCTTTACATGTGCTGTAAGACATTGCTTCTCGCTAAATTTCATGATTCTAGGTCAACGGGAACTACCATAATAGGTTGTCGACCCAAAACCTATAGCGTATTTCCGGTTGACCTAGAATTGTCAATTTTAGTTAAAAGCAAGGTCTTACAAAAAACGTAAGCAAATTTGAATTTCGCGGGCTATCCTGAAGCATTCAGCTCAAAGTCATTCCTGCACCTGTATGAGCTTGGAGGGTTGTATTTATGATATTGATAATTATAATTCTGTAACTACATACGTCTTACAGCCGCGAATAATATTTTAATCGACATACAACCTAGCACTGACCTGCTAATTGCAAAACACCTAAGAAAATTTGAATTTCGCGGGCTACTTTGAAGCATTCACCATATGCTTACTGCTAAATATAAGCCTCGCCTAAAGTCACTAATATCAAGCAATTTTTTAAATTAAAACAAACTATTACCCGAACTGACCTGTTTTGCGTGTTATGGTTCCCTTGTAAATGCGACGAAGGAGTCAAGCTATGCCTCTTCTCCCTTTCTCTATGGTGATGGTCTCTATGCGCTCTGGTCACCATATAGTTCCCATCTTTCCCGTGCGAGGGCGACAGCGCCGCTTGAAGGCCCAACCCGAAGTTCAGCAAAGAATCCGGCCCACTCGAACGCACCACGTTTTTACTAGACGAAGGCGCGTCAAGTCGCGAAGACTCATTATTGGTTCCAGCTTCTGGATTTTCTTCTTGAGTTTGAGAGGCATTACTAGCGCCAGATGCATTCAATTTTGGACTCTCTGACGGCGGCAAACTGACGTTCAGAGACGTGTTCGTTGCCGTCGAACTTTCGTTCAAACTCAGCACTCCCATCGAAGTGTTGAGAGACTCGTCGTTGTTCGGTTCTTCCTCAGGCGGATTTTGATTTATCTGGTTTTGATTCTGATTTGGAGTTGTATTAGAAGCGATTACGGTCGCATTTCGTTCGGTGTTATTATCGGGTGAGCTTGGAAGGCTTGGTTCAGCGCTTTCGCAAGTGCTGGTGTTCGAACTTGTGTTTGGGGTTGTTGTGGAGCTAACACCGACAGATGGCGTATTCATACTCGAACTAGAATCGGAGCTGACATTACTAGTGTTAAAATTGGCAACAGACACGGGAAAATGTTCGTGCGTCCGTATATTTTGGTACGTATTATCGACTTTATGTACGGGCGTTGAATTGTAGCTGTCATATTTGACAGTTCGAAGTCTGTCGTAATTTTCTCCGATTCTAGATACGCTCTGTATGCCCATAGTGCCTTGGTGTGACTTGTTGTGCATGTTAGTGAATTGTATGAGGTCTAGAGAGTGTTTCGTCTGTGTTGACTCCATTATATTCCTGGGTACAGCGGTCGTGGTGACGAGGCCGCCGTGAGAGATCGCGGTCACGTGTTGGTTGATGGGCTGCGGGACCAATATTTGCGCCTGTTGGGCCAACATAGTTTGTGCGGCGTGGTAGTTGGGGTGGGATTGGCTCATGGTCGCCATGTTTTGGTAGTTACTCTGCACTGTGGAGGGCGTCGACATCGACATCTGTTGGTAACGGTGTGGGTGCTGCTGTAATCACAAACAATATGTTTTGGGTTGATTTGGTTCAAAAATGTATTAGCATGTTTGCTGGGAGATTTCGCGCGAGAGAACGCGATTTTGTCACTTGTCAAAGTCAAAATGAAAACTGACCAATCTGAGACAAAACACTCCGCGTCGTCTGCGCGGAACCATTTTGCCAGTTTTCATTCCCAATTTGCTCAGTAACATTTAGTGAAATGACAATTTTGTCAAAAAAACGTTGTCTTGCGCGCCTTACACTCTGCGTTATTGTCCAACTATTCGCGTTCGTTACACGTTATGATATATACCCTACTTTAAAAAAAAAACAATGTCAAGCCTGTAATCCCAAAAGGATTAGACAGAGGTATCCTAATAGATTTCCTTTAACATAATATCGTAGTACTGTTCCTCACGAGTACTTTGATATGTAATACTCATTTCAACATCTTGTCAAAGGAATAGGGCATAGATAATCGGTATAGAATTGAGAAATATTGTATTAAGGGGACATAACACGATCAAACCATATAGAAAGCACGTTTAGTCGATTTTTAAAGCATTTTTTAAAGGAGGTAGTTGTAAAATACGCTTGGGTATATATCATACCCAACCGCTGAGTACCCTTTTAGTTCCGGGGTATCTCACCCTTAGCGCCGCTGAGTGGTCAAGTCCTTTGTAATAGAGGGAAATTTGTTTAATAAATGATAAAATATTGTGTTACCTGTGCATGGTGTCTGTGTTCAGAATGGGAGGGTCTCGAGTGCTCCGGTATGGGCGGCACGGGCCGATTCAGCGGTACACTGTAAACACAAAACAATCTATCAGTAACGTTATAAAGCATAGATACTCGTAGTAGCATTTTATTATAGGAGACGTTAACATCACACATTGCCGCAGGGTTAGCAGATATGAGACGTTAACATCACGCATTGCCGCAGGGTTGGCAGATGTGAGACGTTAACATCACGCATTGCCGCAGGGTTAGCAGATGTGAGACGTTAACATCACGCATTGCCACAGGGTTAGCAGATGTGAGACATTAACATCACGCATTGCCGCAGGGTTAGCAGATGTGAGACGTTAACATCACGCATTGCCGCAGGGTTAGCAGATGTGAGACGTTAACATCACGCATTGCCACAGGGTTAGCAGATGTAAGACATTAACATCACGCATTTCCACAGGGTTAGCAGATGTGAGACATTAACATCACGCATTGCCGCAGGGTTAGCAGATGTAAGACGTTAACATCACGCATTGCTGCAGGGTTAGCAGATGTGAGACGTCAACATCACGCATTGCCACAGGGTTAGCAGATGTAAGACATTAACATCACGCATTTCCACAGGGTTAGCAGATGTGAGACATTAACATCACGCATTTCCGCAGGTTTAGCAGATGTGAGACATTAACATCACGCATTGCCGCAGGGTTAGCAGATGTGAGACGTTAACATCACGCATTGCCGCAGGGTTAGCAGATGTGAGACATTAACATCACGCATTGCCGCAGGGTTAGCAGATGTGAGACGTTAGCATCACGCATTGCCGCAGGGTTAGCAGATGTGAGACGTTAACATCACGCATAATCGCAAGGTTAGCCGATGTGAGACGTTAACATCACGCATTGCCGCAGGGTTAGCAGATGTGAGACGTTAACATCACGCATAGCCGCAGGGTTAGCAGATGTGAGACGTTAACATCACGCATTTCCGCAGGGTTAGCAGATGTGAGACGTTAACATCACGCATTGCCGCAGGGTTAGCAGATGTGAGACCAGAGACGTTAACATCACGCATTGCCACAGGGTTAGCAGATGTAAGACATTAACATCACGCATTTCCACAGGGTTAGCAGATGTGAGACATTAACATCACGCATTGCCGCAGGGTTAGCAGATGTGAGACGTTAACATCACGCATTGCCGCAGGGTTAGCAGATGTGAGACGTTAACATCACGCATTGCCGCAGGGTTAGCAGATGTGAGACGTTAACATCACGCATTTCCGCAGGGTTAGCAGATGTGAGACATTAACATCACGCATTGCCGCAGGGTTAGCAGATGTGAGACGTTAACATCACGCATTGCCGCAGGGTTAGCAGATGTGAGACGTTAACATCACGCATAATCGCAAGGTTAGCCGATGTGAGACGTTAACATCACGCATTGCCGCAGCGTTAGCAGATGTGAGACGTTAACATCACGCATAGCCGCAGGGTTAGCAGATGTGAGACGTTAACACCACGCATAGCCGCAGGGTTAGCAGATGTGAGACATTAACATCACGCATTGCCGCAGGATAAGCAGATGTGAGACGTTAACATCACCCTATTATTATAGATCGATACTTTGTCAGTGATGTTTGGATGTGAGTCCGAGTAGGTATCCGAGTCCACTCGGTCCAAGTATACTTTGATCGCGCCAACGCGGCCTAATCAAGGGCGAAGGTATTGTTATCAAATTCTGATGGAAGAACACAATTACACTTGGCCCGACGTTGGAATCGAACCAAAGACGAATAGCGCTTTGACCAATAGACCAACAAAGCAGCCGATTACTATTCCATTACCTAATACATATTATTTGCGGTCGCGAATAATATTCCATACAATTTTAAACTGCTTCTTAATACGAAAAACCGGCCATAAGCGAGTCGGACTCGCGCACCGAGGGTCCCTTACAAACTTTTTAAAGGACAAACTTAACTTTGCTTTTCGATAATAAGAAAGATAATAAGTTTGTAATAGTAAAATTACTTTTTTGTTATTAAACTACATATTTACGGTTTTCAGATTTTTCCCTTTACATGTGCTGTAAGACATTGCTTCTCGTCAAATTTCGTAAGTCTAGGTCAACGGGATCTACCATATAGGTTTTCGACCCAAAACCTATAGGGTACTTCCGGTTGACCTGGAACTGTCAATTTTGGTTAAAAGCAAGGTCTTACAGCACAAGTTAAGGGAAAATTCCAAAAAATAAAAAAGTTGAAAATAAAGGTAAATTTTGGTAGGTACTTACAAGTTCGCGAAAATCTAAATTTGTCCATATCTTATCGTGTTGAGTCAGGACCTTGATTTTTATACACCTAATAGAGACAGTAGACCTCAGTATCTGGTATAAATTTCACCCATTCCTGAGAAAATCGGTGGTGACAGACGGACGGACGGACGGACAGACGGACAAGAGAGTGATTTTATAAGAATTCCTTTTTTTACCTTTTGAGGTACGGAACCCTAAAAACGCAAGAAAACATGTTTTTTGCAGGCTAGCTTAGCATACTTCCTTAAAATAAATGTTACCTGTTCATAAGTTGTCTGGCGGCCTGGTTCAGTTCCACGAAGGCGATGGGGAAGATGCCCACGCGCTGGTCCAACCGACCCTCCGCCCAATTGTCGTCCACGCGACGGTGCACTGTTATAATAGCTCCTGGAACCACAGATAGAACATCACAGCCGTTAGGGTCGGCTTCCAGTCTAAATTACAGTATTTTACATGGAGTAACGGCCTATCTGACCTCCACAAACCATTTAGTACTGGGTAATACGATACCCCTTGGTAAGACGGGCTGTCTGATTTCCGGGCCACTGACTATCTGAATGAATGGCTGAATCGAGTTGTGAGTTATAGTGGTAGTCGTACGCCAAAAAACGAACAAGAAAGAGGGTAGACCGTTTTGTTTGCCAATAAACTTACACCCAAAAATAACTTCATTTTATCCGTGATGTGGTGCTTGTAATAGCGCTGAATTATAGAGAACTCGAAACAAATAGTAAACATGGTCAATACAGGGTGTAAATAACCTCATCACGAAGCCGTCAACCAAGCATTCTGTACATCAAACTATGTAACTTTACGCAAAAATTATTGCTGGGAAACAACTTTTTTTTGGGGTGAAAAATCATGTTTTGTGGTAGAACTCAATGTAACGCACTCAAAACATTGTGCTGATGGATGGATTGAATAGTACGGAGGTCGTGGAGGTGTTTAAAGTAAAAAACTTGTTAAAAAGTAGGAACTTTGACCCCCAATATCTCCGTAACTAGAAGGTTCCCAGGTATCCTGTGGGTAGGCTGGAGTCAAGTTGGTTAGAACATTATCTAATAAGTTTACCTTTGTCGAACGCCAGACAGCCTTCTTCGTCAGGTGCGGACATCCGGAAGTCGTACAACGCTTTGCACAGCGCAGTGGCTACCGGAAGTGGTATCACCACCTGAAAATGACAAAAAAACCGAATAATTTTATGAAAGGTGACAATCCAAGAGACGAACTTTTTGTAACTACATCTTGTATTTATATCCTGAATATTTTTACCACAAGGAATACGTTTTTTTATGACCAGTGTGTGTTGCCAGTGACTACATACGGGACCGAAACGTGCTCGCTCACAATCGGCCTCATCAGAAGGCTTAAAGTCACCCAAAGGGCAATGGAGAGGGCTATGCTCGGAGTTTCCTTGCGCGATCGAACCAGAAATGAAGACATCCGCAAGACAACCAAGGTTACCGACGTAGCCCGAAAAATTGCCAAACTGAAGTGGCAGTGGGCAGGGCACATTGCTCGCAGAACGGATGGCCGATGGGGCCGAAAAGTTGTGGAGCCGGTTCCAGACCGCGAACCGGAAGACGTTGCGTTGGAAGGCTTCCCACTAGGTGGACCGATGACCTGGTGAAGGTTGCGGGAATCCGCTGCATGCGATTCGCACGGGACCGGGCAATGTGGCGAGACTTGGTGGAGGCCTATGTCTAGCAGTGGACGTCTTTCGGCTGAAATGTTGAATACTTTTTTTTAACATTGTTTCACACTAGTTATTTCGTTTCGGTGAGTTTACAAACATTTAAACTCACATACACAAACAGACAGACCCGGAACAACTACCAACGGCTACAAATAATTGTACCGAGGCGTGCGCAATCGAACCTGCGACACGCAGCGCAGCAGGCAATCGCTCAACCACTGCGCCAACCATGACGTCAAAAGGTGACAATTCGGGCGTCCAACATTTTTGTAAACAGTCAAATGGCTTCCTGAATATTTTTACGATTAGAAATTTATTTCGCTCAAAAAGAATACAATTATTCACTTCTATGAGGAAACACATTATAATTAAGATACAATAAGCGACGGTTTCGCTTGGTAATAAACTAAAATTAAGTTATAATAATACTTTTAATTAACCACCAAGCTGGTTTGTCAAAAGTAAGCAAATATTTTATTTATTATTCTCATTTAGATAATAGAGGTCAATTCATCTTAACAATTTAATTTTATTAAGCTCACTAAGAACTTAATTAATAAGAAAAAATAAACAATTGCGTTGGCCAATGTAGAGCTACAAACAACATGAACAAAGACTTCATATTATAAAACAAAACCCTCCGCCGCGTCTGTCTGTCTGTTCGCGATAAACTCAAAAACTACTGCACCGATTTTCATGCTGTTTTCACCAATGGATAGAGTGGTTCTCGAAGAAAGTTTAAGTATATAATTAGTCAAGCGGGCGGGCGAAGCCGCGGGCATCAGCTAGTAACAAATAAAAGTACGAATCAAACGACAAAATAAAAAATGATGAAAGAACAACATGTGACGAATACTTTTAACTTTTTCTTATATTTCAAACATGTGGTCTGCACTTTCATAAAAACTGACAAAGATGAGAAATTCATATGGAGGCTAATAATATGAGGTTTATTGTAATTCTGACCATAATAAATTCACTGTGCTTCAAGAATACAGTATTATGGGGTAAAAATAGGTTGCAAATAACTGATTGGGGAACTTTTGTCATTGCTATAGTCAAACAAAACTGGAAAAAAACCCTTATTTGACAAAGACAACACATTTATTTCAATAGAACTAATTATGTATTTAAAAGTACTTTTAAATTGTCTGAGAGTCAGTCGGACGATTTTTTATTTTGTAAATTCAGATTCCGCGTAGGACTCAATGCATTGAATAGTACAGGGAAGGGACGAATTTAAAGTAAAGTTAAAAGTAACATTAAAAACTTCTATTTAAATAAAACCTTGTGAAATTGTTGGAACATTGGCTTTCAATATCTCTGTAACTAAAAGGTTCTCAGGTATGGTTTAGAAGAAACAAATGATCGCAATGACGGGGAGAGCAAATTCTTTTCGGCATCGTGAAGGGTCTTTTTACACCCATTATGTTCGGTAAAAAAGCCGCTCGAATAGGGAATATGCACGTAATTTTTTCTTCAATTAAATTAATAAAATACAGTACTATCAACCCAAGAAAAGTATTAAAAGTTAAGTTCAACTACTGCTTGTCGCTTAAAATAATATTATACTCCTGCAATTTTCTATGACAGTTGAAACGTCCGTAGCTGTCGCGGCCATGACGTGACGTCATTTACCACAATCTGCCTTGTTTACATCAATTTTTTTGCCCATAATAGAATAATTTTACGTATTTTATGTGCTCTAGTCAAGTAAAAATTGCAATAACAATATTATAATAAAATCTTAGTGAAACTTTAGGCTCTTTTCAAATAAAAGGTTTTTTGACATAGACTTTGACGTCACTACTGGCGTTATCGAGGACGACGCGTTTTGCGAGTGCGTTCCGTTTCACCAAAAACATGCTACATAAAACAGTAAATTGTAAAATAAGTGATGTATTAGCAACTTAAACAAGTGTACCACAATGTTTTTACGGGCCAATACAAGGCATTTTTAATCAATAAAAAGAGTTTTGTATTTCATGCATATTCCCTATTGTGCCGAACCGACCATCGAGTGCCGGACGGAGTTACCAAGATAATTTCTTTCGGCTCAACTAGTTGTTAAATAATGATAAACAAACCTGAACATAGGTGATAGGGAACATGCCAGTTCTTCCAGAACATTCTCCTTGGTACCAAAACGGGTCCAATTTCTTCTGGATTAGTATCGTTTCACCTTTCTTGAACGACAGATCCCTGTAAACAATTGAAATAAACTATAAGTTACAGTAGGTACACTGTAGTAAGGTTCAGGCAACAGAACACTGACATTTATTACATTTCATCATCTGCCTAGCCTTTTCCAAAGTTTTTTATTGGGGTCGGCTTCCAGTCTGACCGGATGCAGCTGAATACCAGTATTTTACATAGAGCGACTGCCTATCTGACCCCCACAACCCAGTTAGTACTGGGTAATACGATACCCCTTGGTAAGACTGGTTGTCAGACTTTTTGGGCCACTGACTACCTGTAACGACTGTCAAAGATCACAAATGACAGCCGGGACCAACTGCGTAACGTGCTTTCCGAGGCACGTAGGAAACTCGGTATGTAATGGGTGGTCACCCATCCAAAGACCAACCTAGGCAAGCACGGCTTAACCTAAAGATCGACCCGAGCGGCTGTTATTATTTAGCCACGAGCTCCTCAGCTCCTCTATTACATTTACACTATACAAATAAATAAAATTGAAATGTCTGTTTGTAAATTCAAAACAACAGTTACCTACGCATATGAAATATATATATATAGTTTATTTCCCAAAAACACAGATAATTGTACTTCAATTTACAATTTTGAATTAGTGGTAGAGAACACTTACATTAAACATATGGATGCTTCAAAAATCTGTACACAATAGATTAAACTCTGTCTCTTATACTAATCTTAAGAGACAGTGTTTCACAATGAGGTTCCAATTGATTGATGCATGCGTGGACTGTGTCGATTTACCATCAGAAGGGTGAGAAGTTATTAGTTACTTTATTTTTTTTTTTGAAAGTGTATACAGTAAGTACTTAAACTTATATTGTCACTTACGGGATATCTTAAACAAATAATAATCACGGAAGATATCCCGTAAGTGTGTTTTAAACAGTACTTATAACAAAAAAAAACATTTTTTATTATTTTTGCCTGTCTGTCGATTTCTCTAATCTCCGAAACAGCTGGACCAATTTTGATGGGACTATTAACTGATGTTATAAGGAGTAACTTTTTTTTTTATTAAACTGTACTGTCCTAATGCTGGGCAAAGGCCTCCCCAATTCCTTAGGAGTAACTTTAGGTACTTTTAATTCAGAAAAATGCAAAAATAATAAAACCCATGACATGATTAACAAAATCCGAATATAGGGAAGCAATATTTTTATACCAATTTCACGTGTCCGAAAGTGGCGGGCAAATTGTAATTAATTGTATTTTTGACAGATAGACACAGATTAGAATGCAATAGTACATTGTTACACTAGGGGTGAAAGTAACTTATTTAGTCCCGAGACGGGGTTTGGTGCCCGAGCGCAGCGAGGGCGCTAATAGTTCGAGGGACTAAATAAGTCTTTAACCCGAGGTAAACACTGTGCTTTTCATTACGAATACAAGGAAAATAAAAATAAAAACAATCAATCAACAAATGAAGATCGGACCACGGAAGACCGCTTTCCCGCCTATTTTGCTTTTTTTTCTGTGACCGGCCAGCTATTCAGCCATTACCTATTTTTCATTTTCATCATCGAATTTTAAAGAAATAGTTGAAACTTAATTATAATAAAGTTATTTTTTTTTTTAATTAATTTGACAGCTGTCAGTTAAAAACGATTCTCCCTAGGGCTGAAAAGTATTACTTTCAACCCGCTCCTCAGGCAACTTTAGACCTACTTTCCGAGTATGAGTAATGAAAACGTTATTTAAAATACGAGAATCGCCCCTCTGGTTTACCCTCGTGTTTTCAGAAACCAATAGTTTATAGGTACTTATTTAAAACTGTATGATATTTACAACGCCGTAGTACATCAACTTATCCAGCTGTAACAGTAATTAATAAATACGCATTTAACTCGTACGAGCTAAGTACGTCAATATAAACGTCCGTTCTTAAGTCTCATCAATTCTGTTTAATCTTCGCGACAACAACCATATTAATATGTATGTATAAGCAATAAAATACCTACTCCATAACACAATGCACATGTTAGCACGCCGCTTAGCACATTACTAAGCGCATACTGAACGGATAGCCCATGCATGACTCACTCCAACAATAATGCATCAAGTTAAATTATTACAAATTGAGAATAAGTGGTTCACAGCACGCCGATCACACCAACTTTAATGTTTATATTATTATCAGTAAGTTTGCCCATTGACTCATACAATTCGGGTAAGCAAGTAGGTATTTAGTATTCTAGTAGTCTACTTGACGGCTGACAGTTATTTACTCGTTTATCTTCTTGAAAGTCGTTCAGTAGTCCACTGATGTCACTCAAGAAGTTAAATTAGATTGGTACTTATACTTTCGTCTTTTATATCCATTTAAATAAGTAATATCTTGAATTGTCTGCCTCGCCTTTTCCGTAACCGTAACTGCTCTTCTCAATTCCCTCTCGTAGACAGGAGGAGGCCTGTGTCCCAGCAGTGGGAACATTTAAAAAGGCTTTGATGATGATGATGACTGCTCATCATCTGACCTCCACAACCCAATTAGTACTGGGTCAAAATCAAAATCAAAGCATTTATTTCAAGTAGGCCAGTTGCAGGCATTTTTGAATTGTCGAAACAAAGATGAAAATTAAATGTAGCTACAGTCCCAGTCACAAGACATAATAACTGTGAAAGTACTGTAGTTGCCCATTCACTAACGTAAATCTCTATGGAGAAGAACGGGCAAGAAACTCCATGGACACTCTTTTAAATCGAAAAAATTGTTACAAAATCTTGGTTACATCATTCATGTTGAGATGGTATATTATGTAAGAACAATGTAGCTAGTGATGTGAAGTGATGTGCACGTTAAAAGTGTCCACAGTAAAATCAAAAAATACAATTTAAAAATAAACATTAAAATAAGCCACGGCAACTAAGAGATGACCAGTCACAACTAACAGTGCCCGTTCACGAACATGACGCATTGTAATATTAGACCCCTTGGTAAGACTGGTTGTGAGACTTCGTGCCACTGGGGACTATCTGTCACAACAGGTCAAAAATTTTCAAACGATAGTCGGGACCAACGGCGTAACGTGTTTTCCGAGACACGGAGGAAACTCGGTATGTAATAGGCGGTCACCCATTCACGGAACAACCTAGGCAAGCGCGGCTTATCCTGAAGATCGACTAGAGCTTCATGTCACACTAAGCGATATTTTCATTTTTTAAATGTCAACTCAGGGCTCTCAGGCGAACGTTGAAAATTGGGCAATACCATGCAATAAGCTTTTATTTTGGCATTCACTGATCACAGTGAAAACGATCATACAAATTATGTCGGTTGATGCTATAAGAAACGCGCAATGTGTCCTACTTTTCGTTTCGACGTTACATCCAAAATATTATAATTATCTATACATATAAAATAATCGCGTAGGTACCCAAGAAAAGTGTAGCGAGATTGTCACAGACTGATATCCTGTAAATGGTAAAGGGAAAAGAGAAAGGCCTATTCTAGGAAGCACACTGAACTAAGCGACATTCTTCGAGTACCACCATAATGTAAACAACATACTGAATGGTTCAGGATTAAAGGCATATTGATTGATACATATATAATTACTTGTTATATACATATCATATTTGGGGCCAGCAAGTGGCCACATTTATTGCGCCGTCAGAGCTGCTGTTTAGATCGTTAACGGTGCAGGAGTACACACTCCAGCAAGTGGGACAAAGTCTGATCAGGGGCGCCACTCTCGTCTAATTGTCTTAGGTAACGGAGGATGAAAAGTGACCGATAAAAGGCGATGCCTGTTATCACACAGCGCGCCTTATTTACGCCTATGAACCTATGTACTTAAGTACTTAAAAACAAACAAATATGTCTTGAACTCGACATTATCTGAACAAATATATCAATAATTATTTACTGCTATACCTAATAAACAAAATGACTCATTGATGCTAATGAATAAATTAACTAGCGTACTTGTTTACGAGAACCTATGTACGCACGACGACCACTCGCCACTCACCAAAAAATTGGCATATTAGGAGAACGGAGTAGAAGCTTATGGCTACCTAGTTTTTTTCTCTTTTTTCCACAGCTTAGAAAAAAAATTGATCCATCATCAAAAAACGCTACAAATTTCAAGTAAAGTTTATATATTAGAACAAAGGGGAAGTTTTGAAAAAAATATGAAAAATATCGAATTTCAAATCATGATATTAGAATTATATTATTATTATTGTTACGTCGTACCCGTACTTACCTACAGTTACGGTAGTAGGTACCTAATAGTAGGTAGGTAGGTAATAGTAGGTAGGCGTAGGTAAAACGAGTCCCGAATGATGTAGGTACAAATTCGCAAACTACCTACAAAAGAACATCATTGTAATTTCGACCGTACGCCGAGGGCATAAAGTACCTACTTCTTTCCTCTGTACAAGTTGTGGAATAGTCTAGAAGATTCTAGGAAGTCGTGGATATTTCTCGAACGTTCGATCGCCATATAAATAGTCGACGTGTTTGCGGGAGCAGTCAGTCTGATTTTGGCTACACAACGAAGCGAATCGAAGTGAACTAGAAGTGCGATATCTAAGCGAATAGTGATCAGTAGTGTATTTGTGATTAAGTTTTAAGTGTTTTGTGATTATTAAAGTTGTTTGTTGTTTCTTCGGTAGTAATTAATTTATCCCATACCCAACTCGTAACATTATTATAGATTTTTTATTATTATTTTTTTCTTTTTCTTTTTAAAACTATGCCATTCACCTACTATACCCATTTTTTTTGGAAAGTGATAAAAAAGTCACCTATATACATACCTTCATGACTCGTTCACTAGCTAGTCAATGCATCCATCGGCACAATGTTTTGAGTGCGTTACATCGAGTTTTACCGTAAAAGGTGATTTCCAGACCTAAAAAAAAAATCGTTTCCCAGATTTTTGCGTAGGTTTACTTGGTTTGATGTACAGAATGCTTAGTTGACGGCTTCGTGAAGAATCCGTTTACACCTTGTATTTAAATTCACTGCTTCACCACGAGGGCCCATTGTGACTTGATGGGATGTTACATATCTTCGAATTTTGGTTCTAGAACATGTCAAAATCGTCACTATGTTTTCCTGACTATGTTATGGGCGGTTCTATTACCATCAACCGGCAAGAATCCAGACATCGGGCTGCTATTGAGAAATTCCTGATGGAAAAACCCAATAACCCTTTGCCCGACCCAGCACCACACGCTGAACAGTAGCAGTTTCTGCTAAATGAAATGGATCCAATCCTTAGAAGCAGTATAACTAAATCCAATATAAAATCAAAATTAAAATCTTACTGTACAACGAAGTTAAAGGACGACAACGCCAAAATGTGCCGTACCCAGTTAAGCATGTATGTATCTATCTATCTATTACTGTTTGTGGTAGTAGTACTAGTGCGACCAACCTATCTGACTGCAGGCAGATAAATTCGAAACCAACTATAATGAACATTATGCTTACCGACAGACGACAGAGCCGCGCCGATATAACTGCATAGATAGGTTGGTCAAACACGATGTGCATACCGATTAATCACTAATATTGTGTTCTATTTTTATGACCTATGATGAGCTGAATCAACGTTCCTAACAAACCTCTGTGGTTTTCTGGAACGCATATTTTGTCAATCGTAATGTTAGTGTCTTGATAATATAAATATAAAAAAAAGCAACGCGACTACTATAAACACACCAAAGTTACGCTAACGTTATCACATTATTCATTATTTTCCCACTGTTCTATGTAATAGGAGTTATCGACATCAAATAACGACTATGGGAAATTCTTCCAAATGGTGCGGTGCAGTGTGTACAGAAATATGACCTCATATTTCAGTGTTAGGGAGAATAGGCATGACGACAGTATCAAAAAATTGCAAATCTATTTAGTCCGTCAGTTAGAGTATAGCAAATTAATGGACACGTATTTTTTGTTTTTGTAAATCAATGAATATTGACAAAAATAAAACGCATCAAAACTCGTGACGTCTGAACTAGCTAAAATTTATACCAAGGCGTGACGTATTGAGAATTTAAAAAGCGTCATATCTTTGTCAAATTTGGTTTACGTAACAAAAGAAAAAACACGGGTTAAATATTTTTTGATAATCTAACAGACGGACTGATTAGATTTTTTAGTCGTCTCGCCTATTCACACCACATTGTACCGACAAAAAGCGGGTAAGCAGTTGTGCAGCTTCTTGTAGTGACGAACGAAACGATGTGGTTGCGTCCACTTAGATCCAGCCTGGCTCGTACCCCGCAGGTTGTGCCCTTAGCGTGTAGCCGCTTGGTTTCTAAATTTTGCCCTGGCTGGACCCTTACTCAAGGCACCCACAGGATAGTCCGGTTAAGGTGAATGCTCCAACCAGCCCGCGAAATTCAAATTTTCTTACGTTTTTTGCAATTTACAGGCCAGTGCTATGTTGTATGTTGATTAAAATATTATTCGTGGCGACGAAGACGTATGTAGTTACAGAATAATAATCATCAAATCATAAATACTCCAAGTTCATAAAGGTGTAGGAACTCATTTCTACACCGTTATGAACTTGGAGGGTTCACCGTTCACATAGAGCAGACGATAACCTCTCTAGGTTCTCTCTCTAGGTTGAACTGCGAAATGCCACTCAGAAAAAAAAACGTCATCGCAAGTAGTTTCGATGTGGGTGCGTTGTGGCCAGTAGGAGGAGCAGGCGTGCGTGCGCGCGTCTTTCCGTCATCGTCGCAACGTTGTTTGCTATGCGGCCGGCCACAAGTTCGCGGTGTCGCTGCAGCACACGTAGCATGACGTAAGAATCGACAAAATGACAGATCAACAAAATAAATGTCATTTTGTCGATTTTCCGTCGACAAAACCCGTTTCTACGGTGGTCATGCTACGCGTGGTCTTTGTGTTGTGGTCGATATCGCTCACATGGTTGAATTTGGCGGCAAAATGTGGTCCGTGTGAAATAAACTATTCATATTTTTTTTATTTATTAAGACTCTATGCGCATATTATGTACAAAGGCGGACTTAATGCCATTTTCTACCAGTCTACCTTAGGGTGATGCAGAGATAAAACAGTAGGTGCAATAGTACAGACAATTTCCAAAATAAAATAATTAAAAGATAAAGAGGCCAACTTGTAATGGTTTTTTACTATACGTTTGATGAGAGCGGCCTACCGTATTAGAACTCATTCATTTTCTACAGTAGCAATAAATTAATGCAAGCTAAACGAAATGGAAAACGGTTGTTTTTAGCATAATTGTTCAATTTCACACGCATATTGTCACGCCTAATAAGATGCACGTGATTCGTTCTGATATTTTGTAAAAGTAAAGAATTTATTACAAATATTCGGTATATGAGTGTATCTTCTGTTTTCTGTGTACTAGCAACACTATTTCAAATGATTTTCTCCATCTGTTTTAATTCTTATTTCATGTTTTACGCTTTCCCTTACTATTGTTCCATGGAGGTATTCCTCAGAGCGCACCTATTTTTAAACGCAGCCATCTGAGCGCAACTAATATTTTTTACTATTGAAAAAAGATCAAATGGTTTTTGAATGGAACTATACTCAATTCATTTTTGGTAAAATATTTTACGTCTCACAAAAAAAAAATATATTAAAAATACCCTTTTTTTTTTACCTCCCCTGCTTATTTTCGAACCACACGTAACTAAAGGACAACCCCGTACCACTTCCGTTCTGTTGCATAAGGTAGTTACGATTACGTGAACTATTTGAAAAAGGTACAATAATCATATTGAGGTCAACTCACCCCGGCTCCTTCGATATGAAGTCGTGTAGGGCCCTCGCGTGCGGAGGTAACTGCTTACCGCCTGCCTGAACACCTTGTAACGCCTGAAAAACATTATTATTTTAATAATTATGATTTACTTAACATGTATTTTCTTTTTTTAACGCACGTTTTTGTTGGGGCTTACAAATTTGTTTGATTATGATAATGGAACTAGTCTGTATTACAGGATAAAAGAAAATTGATATAAGCAAGTACAAGTACATTCGTTATTCTAACTTGACAGACTTATATAGGCAGACGACAGTATCAAAAAATTGCAAATCTATTTAGTCCGTCAGTTAGAGTATTGGAAATTAATGGACACGTATTTTTTGTTTTTGTAAATCAATGAATATTGACAAAGATAAAACGCATCAAAACTCGGGAGTGGGGGCTCGTGACGTCAGAACTAGGTAAAAATTATACCTAGGCGTGACGTATTGAGAATTTTAAAAGCGTCATATCTTCGTCAATTTTGGTTTACGTAACAAAAGAAAAAGCACGGGTCAAATATTTTTTGATAATCTAACTGACGGACTAATTAGGTTTTTTTTGTCGTCTCGCATGTCTCTCTCTATCAGCATGTCTGAGAGATATTTCTTGACAGCACGTGAAGCCAAGTCAGAGGCTCATGGCACAAAAACTGTGACTCCAGGTTAGGCGTTTCGTTTAACCAGACTCGGGCATTACATTAATATTAATCTATGCCATAAATGCTCGTGGCTAAAAAATAACAGCCGCTCGGGTCGATCTTTAGGTTAAGCCGTGCTTGCCTAGGTTGGTCTGTGGATGGGTGACCACCCTTACATACCGAGTTTCCTCCGTGCCTCGGAAAGCATGTTAAGCTGTTGGTCCCGGCTGACATTGGTAGATCCTTGACAGTCGTTACAGGTAGTCAGTGGCCCAAAAAGTCTGACAACCAGTCTTACCAAGGGGTATCGTATTACCCAGTACTAACTGGGTTGTGGAGGTCAGATAGGCAGTCACTCCATGTAAAACACTGGTGTTCAGCTGCACCCGGTTAGACTGGAAGCCGACCCCAACATAGTTGGGAAAAGGCTAGGCAGATGATATGCCTTAAGGGGCTCCCCCATGGCACACTAGCGCCACTTTAGTAAAAAAATCAGAACTCGTTAAATACACAATTAATATAAAATCTGATTGAAAAAATCAATGCTTTAGAGTTCTAGATTATTGACGTCTATTTAATTCATTAAACTATACTTCACTGTAGTTACAGTTAGAAAAATTGCTAAAAACGGCCGTTTTTTTCCATTTTGTATCTGTAACGACAGCGAGCTATGTTTCAATGAGTTAAGCAGACGTAAATAATTTAGAAGACCAAATGATTGATTTTGTCAATCAGATTTTATATTAATTGTGTATTTAACGAGTTCTGATTTTTTTACTAAAGTGGCGCTAGTGTGCATGGGGGAGCCCCTTAAAAAGATTTTCTAATTCTTAATTGTTTTTTTCAGTTAAGTATTGTGAAATCCTTATGGAAATTTCGTCTGCGGTTAAAGATTGTTAATTTTTTTTTTTGGGACAAGCCCGCCACTCTGTTCCCAAACCACTGTAACTCCTGAAAGCCAGAATCAACAGTGGCGACCACCAGAAAAGCGCCGAGACAATGAAGCTCGACGAAGTCCCAGAGAATGAATTTAACTGTCTTGGATCCCGCAACGAAATTAATCAGAAAAGTATAGTGGAGGAGTAGGAAAAAACCGTAATAACGATTGTTCATGTTGGACTCTAACAAACTAAAACCCTATGTTCCTACTTGTACCATGATTCGGGGCCCGTACATACAAGTACATTCCCGCGAACGTCCGACCTGGGGCCCTACTCTCTAACGTTTCGTCCGTATATTCGGATCTATCTGTCTCTCTCGCGCACGTCTGCAGATGAGTGCGAGTGAGAGAAACGGATAGATCCGAATATACGGACGAAACGTTAGAGAGTAGGGTCTCTGTCTCAGCCCGCCAAGCCCAGCGCGCCCCCATCCACGACTGTACGTTCTCCCATGATAGCGCGCAGAAAACTGCGCACCACCTCTTTGAGAATGGCTGGTCGAGCGACAACTCAGCCACAAGTTCTTCTTACCTGGGAATGCCCGCTCCTTGAAGTCCGCTGTCCAGTGACCAGCTTTCTTGGAGCAGAGTTCTTCATGCCTTCGAGGATCCTCATGAGGAGAACATTCGGAGGCAACTCCTCCACCTTCACTTCTACTAGGACCCTGCATTCTGGACATCGTAACTCCTTGTGGGATTCGATTATCACCTGCAATGAAAAAAAAAAAGGTTTTATTTTAAATCATTTCTGCTTATTGTTAGCCTGAGCCGTCCCTATACTCTTAATGAAAATAAAAAAAAAGAATAATGTCCCCACAGCTGGAACTTAGGCATTTTCTCTGAGGATGGGATACGTCATAATCCACCACCCAGGCCTAATGTGGCATGGTGGACGTCGCAAGTCTTTGACTGCTTTTACAATGTTTACATCTTATTTTGTACCCACATTCATGGCAAATAAATGATTTCTGATTCTGATTGATTTTAGGATGCTGGTTTTCCTTCATTGGTTTTGAGATCGCAAAAAACTACATTTAAAAGCTCCGAAAGCATAAAGTTTGTAAAAACTACTGAAACAGCACAATGATTTTATATCTGCATTGCATCCTAAGCGACACCTTGTATGATACGAGTACTATCGGAGTACAGGCAACCTCGTGAACTCTTGATAAGAACAAATAAATCATTAACCAGACCTCCGAAGACGCAGAAGGCCAAATGGGGACCAGACTTAGTCAAAACAATCTGCCTACAGAGACATTTTCAGCTAGAAACCAAAAACCATTCCTCAAGATTAATAAGACATTTAAAAGGATTCGTAAGATTGAATTAGGTTCATTCATTGCTTGGAAACGAAATAAAACAAGCAGTAGCGACCGGATTTTGAGTCACCCGAAACGAAGGGCGTTTATCATCCCACGCTAGTTGGGAGTAATAAATTGAGGGAAACGAATTGTCCTAATGCTCGTAGGCGATGGGCTGACTCTAGTTTACTAGTATAACCTTTGAGCCAGTCCAAACAATGTCACAATTTGAATAGTTTTTTCTCTTCTAAGAGGCATGACGACAGTATCAAAAAATTGCAAATCTATTTAGTCCGTCAGTTAGAGTATTGGAAATTAATGGACACGTATTTTTTTTTTGTAAATCTGTGAATATTGACAAAGATAAAACGCATCAAAACTCGGGAGTGGGGGCTCGTGACGTCAGAACTAGCTAAACATTATACCTAGGCGTGACGTATTGAGAATTTTAAAAGCGTCATATCTTCGTCAATTTTGATATACGTAACAAAAGAAAAAACACGGGTCAAATATTTTCTGATAATCTAACTCACGGACTAATTAGATTTTTTCAGGACACAAGCCTATTTTACAACGTTATCAAAAGAGAGCTGAAAATGTAAATTAAAATGAAACTCGTTTTGCGAAAAATATTTTTTTATAGGACTCTCGACAATACGATATCTTGAATAAAAAACGGGAATGAGCAGAGGCACAGAAGGACCGACGAAGACTTGAAGCAGAAAACCAAAAGCTGACTCAATTTGGGACTGGCCTGTATACACACCACATTTCGGACGAAGGACTAATCGGTATCCCTGCCAAATTACTTAAGGCCTATACTACCTCAAATGGCTTAGCATGATCCTCCGTTACGCCTAAAATACTGCAGCGTTAATTTTGAAATAAATATATGGTAAAGTTGAGGATTAATGTTAAGTCATATATTTGGCGAAAACACGATTCCATACAATTTTCTCGATAGAAAAACATCCCAAAGTTACCTCTAAACTGAACAATAAACCGCTGGCAATCATCGAATACTTCGAATTAGATCATGAAACTTTTTATACTAACTGAACTAACTATAAAGCAGGTATTATATTATTTATTTTTTTAGTCCAATCAATAGATTTTTTGTAAATCGCAAAAAACCACTAATTTCGCACTATTCTGCCCGCAGTGACTGACGTAACAACCACTTTGTAGTGCAAGCTGATTAGAACTTTATTCTAACAGTTTTTCAAACGAAGTTTGAACTACCAAATATATAGTTGCTAATTTGAGGTAGTATAGGCTATTCCTACTAATATTATAAATGCGAAAGTCTGTGAGGATGGATGGATGTTTATTTCTCTTTCACGCAAAAACTACTCGATGGATTTGGATGAAATTTAGCATAGCTAATAACCTGGATAACATCCCGTGGGACAATTATCGTGCATATACTAGTATAAACTAAGTCGCTTCTCGTGACTGTCTGCAACTACACAATGTATTTCTCAATGTTTTGATATTTCAATACATCAAATTTTAATAGCACACGCGCAAAGCAGGGGGGGATTCGCTAGGAAATTATAAACAGGTACCGCCCCCATATTTTATACTTTTATAGTGAAGATAACCCACTCCCCTAAAAACACATTTAAGTCATAAAACTCTTCGCAGAAGCCAGTGAGTCACCAAAACAATTAGCTAATGTGTCCGTGTTTGCGACCGAAACGCTTGTCCATCAATTAACGTAGGTGTTGCTGCCAAAACGGTCAAGATCAATGTAGCTTTAATAGGAACGCAGCAATGTAATTGTACAAATCGTTTCAACAGGGAGACAAAGCGACACTTATAATCCTACGCAATATACCTGAAATTAGTCCTTGCATAGTTTATTCGAAGTATTGTATTATCTGTGGTATAGTGCATACAACTTTATTGTCATGTCTATTTTTGAAAAGTCTGTTTTTATCATCCTAGTTTCGCATCTAAGCTTTTTCGTTTCATCCGTCTACGGCCGACAGGAGTTATTTTTGTAACAGTTTCAGAGCTAATAAGGAGAGGCCTGTCCTGCTGTGGACTGCAATAGGCTGGGTAGATTGGTTGTTGAATGCTGTGCGTTGATGTTGGTGTACTATTCGGTAGATCTCTGGTCTAGACCTTCGGGATTGTAATCCCATGGTAATCCCCGAAGTGCGTGGTAGCGTGACGTCATGTTGTACCTAGTCGAAAGCTGTTTATCTCTGGATAATCATCTCATCTTCCTAGGCTTTTTTCCAACTATGTTGGGGTCGGCTTCCAGTTTTACCGGATGCTGCTGAATAACAGTATTTTACATGGAGCGACTGCCTATCTGACCAGTTACTACTCGGTAGGGTAGATGGTACGCCTTTAGACTAGCTGTCCAACTTTCAGGCCCACAGGCCACTGACTACCTCTCTCCCTATCTTTGGATAAGTACCAGGATGTATAAACCACCCTCTCTATCTTTGGATAAGTACCAGGATGTATAAACCACCGTTTGAAAGGATCAAATCTTATCACAATCGACACAATTCTCTCACAATAAACCATTTTTATTTAGATTAGCATTTAAATAAAAACAAAAGGCAAATTTTATAACAACACGAAGGCTATCTAATCTATCAATTATCAGCTAGTTTAGTAAGTCAAGGTGGAAAATTTGACGAATTCGTGTTTTTGTGTATAATCGGCAGGAATTGATAAGTTGAAGATAACTTCGTTTACTTCCGCTTCGATCCTGCCCTAAATGTACATAACTTCGCAATTTCGCCTCTAACTAATACTGCAAACGCGAAATTCTATAAAAGAATAAACCAAGTTACAATATAGGTACTCTTTATCCCGCCGCTAGGAGCTACAGCTAGTTATCTTTCTTTGGTATTGTTCGTCATTTCGTTGAGCTCCTTGAGTTATAAGTCGAGCTACACGATAACTGACAAATGCTTGCACTGACTGGACAGGTCCACTCAAATCAGTGTGGTTCTTTCTTCAAAAGACCATCTCAGACACTAATCTGCATAGTTCTCATCTGAATTGAACAAGATTGTGTCTGGACTTCAAAAGAGACTATGACCTCTGGGTTTGTTTCGGCTGTTTCTTCTCAGAGTAGTCAGGTACGAAACACCGGCCCCGTCTAGTTTTAAAAAAATGACGTGTAAAAGTGTTTGTAAGAACCTACTTGCAAAAACAAACATCATTTCATTTCATATCGTCCTATAATATTTTTTTCCTATCTTTACAGTTCAGCGATTTTCTCAGCAATGTATTGAGGTTAACTTGCTAATCCATGGTGCTTTATCTATCAAAGCATTATATCCCTACGATTCAAACTAAATGCCTCTAGCCTGTCCGTAATTAAACTGCTCCCTGCTTGAAGATTTTAGAACCTAACAATTACAGTGTGCCGCCGTGTGGTATCCGGCAGAGTAGAATAGAACCAACCCATTACACTCACGGGTGTCGCATAAGGCGACTAATGTCTGAGGCAGAACACTTTGCGCCTCCGTAGACCAGAGAATGGGCAGCAGCGTTTTCTGTTAGTCTTTCATCATTGCGATCTCCAATCCGCCTGCCAAGCGTGGAGATTACGGCAAATTCCTCCCATCATGGGAGAGGCTTATGTCCAGCAGTGCACGTTATGGGCT
The DNA here is from genome assembly GCA_941918905.2 of Xestia sexstrigata. Taxonomy (NCBI): domain Eukaryota; kingdom Metazoa; phylum Arthropoda; class Insecta; order Lepidoptera; family Noctuidae; genus Xestia; species Xestia sexstrigata. The sequence goes on from OW799205.2 coordinate 18,774,328, forward strand.
GTTGTAGTAGTGTAGTAGTAGTAATTACAGTGTAATACATTCCCTAACGGCAGTAGCGAGTCCCATTGTGCCAGAGAATATGACCTCTTTGGCACAGTGCACATGTTGTAATAATATTCTTAATTGCGAAAAAAAGTTAAGATGGCTAAATCTTTGCGCTTTTCGGCCAGTCTTCGTCTAGCAAGACAAATGGGTTTGATACACCATACAGTTCATTAAAGATTATATTTTCCGGTTTTTGATTAAAAAAAAAAACACCGGTTAGTTACAAATAATAGTTTTATGGTCAAATTAAACCTTTTTATATAAGCGGCTGGCAAGGTTATGCAAGCAATGGGTAAATGGATTTCCAAACATCAGTCAAAGATTTAAAACATTGTCCTGGTCTAGAATTTAACCTAAATAAAACTTCGAAAACTTCTATGACAAGTTTTAGAGGTGGAGGTTTTGGTAACAAGAAGATAAGTGTTTCGTTTTTAGGGTTCCGTACCCAAAGGGTAAAAATGGGACCCTATTACTAAGACTTCACTGTCCGTCGGTCCGTCTGTCTGTCACCAGGCTGTATCTCATGAACCGTGACAGCTAGTCAGTTGAAATTTTCACAGATTCTTGTTAAGGGGGCCTACAACAAACGTGATTTTTTTGCAGCTCGATATTAATAACGGCAACAGGTAGACGCTTGAAATATTCACAGAATATTTAGTTGTATATTCACTTAAAAAAAAAAAAAATTAAATAAAATAAATATTTAAGAGGGGCTCCCATACAACAAACATGATTTTTTTGCCGTTTTGTCTAATGTTGTATATAGATAATGGAACGGAACCCTTCGTGCGCGAGTCCGACTCGCACTTTTCTTTAATTATTTACCACCGTTTACAAACAAAATCCTTCAAATTAAACACCTTTTACGAAAAGAATCTTCAAACATTCAATGAAGACATTGCTTCCTCTACTGACAGTACGGTCGAACAAGCTATTTGGTTTACAATGTAATTTGTTGGTTAAACTGTAAACCAAATAGCTTGTTAGACCGTACATCTCATCGCCTCTCCACAACCCTCAAACTTAAGGATCCACAAATAAATACAGACTCTTTTGGTTTCACAGTAAATATTTATAAATAAACAATTACGGCCCTAGATGTTATTACTTGCCAGAAACATGGCCGCCAAATTATTTATAGGACGGCCCCATCCGAAATGTACAATCGGTAAAATTAGTAGTTGATCACTTTTAGCCCGCGAAATTCATTTTTTCTTACGTTTTAATTTAATTAAATTAAATAATTTAAACTTAAATTTAATTTTCAATACAATGTTGTATTGAAAATTAAATTTAAGTTTAAATTATTTTATTTAATTAAATTCAATTTCATATAGGTGAAAAAAATTCTTTTTCAAGGTCAAAGTCATTCCTGCACGTTTATGAACTTGAAGGGTTGTATTGATTATTTTGATGATTATAATTCTGTAACTACATACGTCTTACAGCCGTGAATAATATTCTAATCAACATACAACCTAGCGCTGGCCTGCCAATTGCAAAGAACGTAAGAAAAATTGAATTTCGCGGTCTGGTTGGAGCATTCACCCTAATGGGGAGACACAGGCAAAGATAATCTAAGATGGCGCCACCATAGCTGGTATCAATCTGACCAATGAGGTTAAGCTATTTCTATTTTGAAATATAAAATGACATTACCACATTTTCAAACAATGACGATGTGGGGAACCAGCTATGCTAGCGCCTTTAGTTCCACAGTTTCCTTCCCCATTATTAGGGTCCAAAGTGGTTAACCGCTAAGTTTGTCAAATGTTCGTGAATGGATAACCCGCTACCCAGTGGCGTACATCCGTAAGTAGGACATTTAGTGATCAATACCGTTTCTAGACTAGAGGCCGACGAACCTATTTTAACAATTTATGGTTTGTTTTTATTTTTTTTTGAATAGTGGTGGCCCAGTGGTGGCGGCCCCGACTTACGAACAGTAAGTCGTGGGTTCGAACCAAGACAGGCGCATTACTTTGTGTAATTTATTTCATCACCACTGCTCTCAAAACGGTGAAGGAAAAAATCGAGAGGAAACCGGCATGTCATAGAACCAAAAATTCGAAGACATGTAACATCTACCAATCCGCACGGGGCCGCGTGGTGGATTATAGCCCATTCCCTCTCATTGAGAGGAGGCCTGTGTCCCAGCAGTGGGAACATTATAGGCTGATGATGATGGTTTGTTTTTATTTTTAGACTTGTTTGTTTGCGGATTTGTAAATGAAATCTGTTTGGTTAGTTAGTTGTTGCTTTTAAAATGTTTGTGTTTTGTAAACCATTAATCACTCAAAATCGGAGTGTCATCCTGAACTTCGACAGTTAATTATTTCGAGACGGTCTCAATTTCGAAAAACAATCGACTATAGTTCTAGTAATTTATTTTATCTTTGATGCGACTTCAGAATATTTCTATGTAGATAGATACACATTCAATAACAATTTTCATCGAAGTTAATGAAAGGGGGATATTACGTCAAAGGGAGACAGGAGCTCGTGGCTAAATAATAACAACCTAGGTTGGTCTGTGGATGGCTGACCACCCAAACATACTGAGTTTCCTCCCTGCCTCTGAAAGCACTTTATGCTGTTGGTCCCGGCTGTCATTTGTAGATCTTTGACAGTCGTTAGAAGTAGTCAGAGGCCCAAAAAGTCTGACAACCAGTCTTACCAAGGGGTTTCGTATTACCCAGTACTAACTGGGTTGTGGAGGTCAGGTAGGCAGTCAACAACAACAACAACAACAACATCAGCCCATAACGTCCACTGCTGGACATAAGCCTCTCCCATGATGGGAGGAATTTGCCGTAATCTCCACGCTTGGCAGGCGGATTGGAGATCGCAGTGATGAAAGACTAACAGAAAACGCTGCTGCCCATTCTCTGGTCTACGGAGGCGCAAGGTGTTCTGCCTCAGACATTAGTCGCCTTATACGACACCCGTGAGTGTAATGGGTTGGATCTATTCTACTCTGCCGGATACCACACGGCTTAGGCCAGTATTTTACATGAAGCGACTGCTTCATGTAAAATACTGGTGTTCAGCTGCACCCGGTTAGACTGGAAGCCGACCCCAACATAGTTGGGGAAAAGCTAGGCAGATGATGAATGAAAGGGGGACATTCTTGGACAGCTGCAAGTTTGAGTGGGAATTGGTGGAAGACTGCACCAGGTCATGTTCTGACTACAGAAGACACCATTTTTAGGTGTGCAGTTTGTTTGAGAAGATGCGTTTGCCCAGCAATGGGCAGCATTAGGCTGTTTAGATTATTATAAATGACTTGATTATTGTAAACAACCTCGTCAAGAAGCCGTCAACCAAGCATTCTATACATCAAACCTAGTAAGTAACTTTACGTAAAAATTATTGCTGGGAAACGACTTTTTTTTTGGGTGAAAAATCATGTTATGAGGTAGAACTCAATGTAACGCACTCAAAACATTGTGCTGATGGATGGATTCAATAGTACGGGGGTCGTGAAGGAGTTTAGAGTAAAAAATTAACACTAAACTTGACTTAAAAAAAAAAACTTGTCAATAAATTGGAACATCAGGTTTACACCATTCAATCTGATATGAAAAAATCTCATTGTACCGGCTAGACGAGATAATACCGGATACGCACAACACAGACATAGAGGACGATTGAAAAAAATAGGCCAAAAGATAACATTCAATATTGCACTTACATGATTTAACGTTTATCGTGCACTCAGCCGCAATGACATCACAAGCGTTGGGATTACAGAATCAGCCGGTGAAAGTGAACTACAGACACGCACATTTATAAAAGCGACCAAGGCGCCTACCTCTTCTAACTGGCTTATGCCCGCGGCTTCGCCCGCGTGGAGTTTGATAATTGTCCCACGGGATCATACTACCGGGATAAAAAGTATACTATGTGTTAATCTAGGTTATAAACTATCTGTGTACTAAATTTCATCCAAATCCATTCAATAGTTATTGCGTGAAAGAGTACCTAACAAACATACAAACATACACACAAAGGTACTCACATACACACATACAAACTTTAGCCTTTATAATATTAGTGTGATTATCTTCTCTCTTTCTTCTTCTTCTTCTTCTTCTTCTGGTTCATTGGAAGACCAGCGTCAGACAGCATCACCTGTCTGGCATGAATGCTGAAATGGACCTTTTTGGCGCAGCCCGCGCAGCCGTGAGGCACACAGCTCATATTCTGTTTTCCTCCTTATTTTGTATCTTTTTAGTATATTATTGTGTGTGTGCTTTATTAACTGACGTCAAATAAACATTTTTTCTTTCTTTCTTTTCTTTTTCTTTCTTCGTTATCGTGTGGTTAGTGGCTAACCTGGTGTCAGTTTTTATGCCATGGGCCATGAGTCCATGACTTGTCTTTACACGCTGTCAAGGAATATCTCTCAGTCATGCTGATTTCCTCAAGATGTTTTCACTAAAGCGACATATAAGCAGACCATTCACGCTAGGGTGTACCTGACAGTTTTCCTGTACATTTTAACTTTACAGGCAAACCAGAGCGTGTTTGTCACACAACTGTGCAAGTTTCCACGCCTGTACAGGCAAGTAACAAAATATGAATTTTGATATTTTTTGCCTGTTTAAGTTTAACTCTCGTAAGCGGAACTCGGTCATGCAGGAGCACAATATAAAAATGGACAGTAGGGAAACTACCTACATACGCTCGATACTGCACACTCACACTAAGGGCACACTGCACTCTTTCTGTCTCAAGTGTGCGGTAGCCCATAGCCCAAAACTGTCTTGAGACACACAACCACAACTGCAAGCGTCGACGGCAGCCGTCGACAGGTGGCGACGGCTGCAGTTTATCTGCCGTTTGCAACGTGCCGCTCGTCTATAAGTACCCTTACATGCCCATCGATTGCGCGCGGTATAAGGCTTTTTGAATTTTTTACACAATTAAATTCAATAATAAAGAATTTCGAACGTGTCGTAGCAGAAGAAAGTATTTTTCTGTTTGTAATAACGAAGATATTTTTTAAGTAATACAGGTATTTTTTATGTAATGGTTTTTTAATTCCTAGGTATCACACGCATTTTCGGGTTGAAACGCGGTACGGTTCGCAGCCGCTCATGAGCCCTACCCGCGCGCCACCTACGCTGCGGCTGCGGCTAGCGCGCGCCCGCTCCGACGAGCGCACGAAACGTCATCGTCCAACCGCGGCTCGCTCCCGCCAAAACTTGTAAAAGGTTTCGCCGCCGCGCGCCGTAATGACAAAGTTAAAGATCTTTAGTTCTACTAGTTGTTGTGTGTTAATATTAAACTGTTTTCCGTGTCTAACAAACTATCGTCATTTGTTGAGATTAACCGATGTTTTAATAAAAACGCATTTACCGTCTCCGTTCCGTCGCCGCGTCGTGGGTAAAAAAAAACAATATCAACAACATTAAAAGGGACAACCCTATGGCTTCAATGGAGCGTAGGTAATTATTGCATCATAGTTTCGGTACTGTCCATATTTATACTGTGCCGCTGGCGGGGCCATGGTTTCAACTGAGTTTTTGTACAGGTTTACCGCTACGTGTATGGTCTCTACCCAGCCGTGCAAGTACGTAGGATTCGATTCGATAAATCTGACAGTCATTCTCGACAAAATGAGTTTATAACAAAGATAAAAACTCATTTTGTCGAGAATAACTGTCAGATTTATCGAATCGATTCCTACGTACTTGCACTGCTGCTTCGGTTTGCCTGTAAAGTTAAAATGTACAGGCAAACCTGTCAGATACACCCTAGCGTGTATGGCCTGTTTAAGAGGTGGTACAGGCACCAGCACATCAACCTACCCTAAACTGTAAATATTTCCCAATCAACCTTGAACCAGCCAGCTTTGCTTAAGTTTAGCGATAAAGTTGAAAATCTTTTAAAGAAATTTGACAGATTGTAGTAGGTACCTACCTTGATCGCGACTTGGTCACAAGTCGCGAGCGTTAAATATGCAGACGATTTCTCTAAATAGGTTTTTACGCAGGTCAGACACGGAATTTGAAGAATGGCTTTGAATAAATAGAGCGATATTTGTAACCGTCAATTTTAGTCGTTTGATAAATTAGTGGTTGGACATCTAACTATTTTAGATAAGAGAACAATGCGAGTATGAGAACGAAAGAAAGAGGTATGAGGTGAATTAGGTCGCTTTGGATAGCAACATTTTATACAGGGTTACATAAAACCCTGTTTTGGAACTATATCTGGTTAAATCCAAACTTCACTGCAAGTACGTAACAATTGATAACGATCGAATCGATACGATTCGATAAATCCGACTTTTCGATTGGTTAAAAACTCATTTTATCGAGAATAACTGTCAGATTTATCGAATCGTATCGAATCGAGTGCTACGTACTTGTACTGCTTATACAAAAACTGCGGAAAGTAAAACTCTAGCTTGATAATTGATTTCGAATTCTATATATCAACACGGGCTCTTCCCGACGGTACTTTCCCGTGGGTATTACCGACCACTACGCGGGCGAAGCCGTGAAAATATTATCCGGGGTAACACAAGGATTCTAACGATACCACGTACATCGAGATCGGTTTAGGCGTTTAGAAGTTATGGTGGAATAAAGAAACTCACAAACATTCATAGTACATACATGAACCCTGAAAACATAACACTCCTTTTTTGGGCAGTCATGTAATAAACCAACCCTGGAAATACAGTAGTACAAGGGATCTTTACTTCTGAAGATTAGCCTTCCTTGGTCGCTTGCTAAGTTGCTATGACACACATTCCTGGGAGACTTGCCATTGCCGTCACAATTGGCAAGTTTAGCGAGCGCACCGTTGGGTTTAATACTACATCACCTTGATATCATTTTAACTATTATATAACGAATCTTACATTTTAATATTATATTACAATCACAGGTTTATGGGAGTAAAAACCGGCCAAGTGCGAGACGGAATCGCGCATTAAGGGTTCCGAACTATTGTAGTAGGGGCCCTTTAATTTTTATTTTATTTTTTGTTGCGGCAATATACAACAAATTTTCAAGATGAAAATTTCAACTGTCTACCTATTACGGATCATAAGATATAGCCCGCTGACAGACTTACGAACGGACGGATGGCGCGCGGCGGAGGCGTAAGGACTACTCACACTTATTCAGCTTTATTCAACTTATGCCCATAGAAAACAACGATTTTGTATGAGAAGCGTACGCGTCGCGCGCGCTGCACGGATGCGTACGCGTCTCATACAAAATCGTTGTTTTAAAATAAAGCTGAATAAGTATGAGTAGTCCTTTAGTAAAAAGGTCCCGTTGGTTACCCTTCGGGTACGGAACCCTAAGAATCAGCCCGTAATAAACCGTATGCAGACACATGTTACCTAGAGGGGGTGGGCTATAATCCACAACATGGGCCCGGTCGGTGCCCCACTCTTCAAATTTTTGGTTCTCGAAAATACCAGTTTCCCCACAATGTTTTCTTTCGCCGTTTTTAGAGCAGAGTGGTAATTTGTTTAATCTCTTTGACAACTGTCAACACAATAAAGATAGCTGATTAGTGATTGGATTATCTGAATAAGTTTAGAAACATTTCAGTATTCCACATGGAGAGATTTCATCAGTAGAAATTATGTATGCCTTGACAGTAAACGCATACAGAAGTTAGGACCTAACTAGTAATACAAGAATTTCACCATATATTTTTTTTTCGGATGGTAAATCATCAAATGACTCCTCTCGCTCTGGGCGGAGCAGAAGGGAGTGTCAGACTTTTACTGACTAAAACCCATCCATGTTCCTTCATCGCCCTTTGTGTTCCGGAGCCACGGTATCTCTTTCGAACAGTCCCGTAGCCCCGGCAAAGAATTTCACCCTGAATCAGGCTTTAGACTACAGACAGACAGATGGCATGACATCATCAATCAAGTCTACATCTCTATAACCACGTAAATACAATAACATCATGTAGTAGACATACAAAATCCACTCCCTGAGAGCAGCGGTGGCCCAGTGGTGGCGGCCCCGACTTACGAACAGTAAGTCGTGGGTTCGAACTAGGGTTGCCACCTTTATTTTGAACAAATATAGTATTTTTCCCAAAAAAGATGCAAAAATATAGTACTTTTGGGAAATTGGGGTTAAAAAAAAGTACACATTTATTTTTAAACATTATCTGCCTAGCCTTTTCCCAACTGTGTTGGGGTCGGCTTCCAGTCTAACCGGATGCAGTATTATTAAATTATCTACCTGTATTTTACATAGAGCCTGCCTATCTGACCTCCACAACCCAGTTAGTACCCCAGTACTAACTATTTAGTACTACTATTTTAAACGATAATTATTCATTTTTACATATATTATATTTGTTATTGCTCTTCGCTTTGGCCATCAATGTTCTATTGTTAAATAATTATAGGAATATGAATAATTTTAGATTCATATTAAAATATTTTAACAATATTTTTTTAATTAAATTAATAGATGCTCTATTTCTTTCTTCTTTCCATTTTACATATTTGTTATTAACATCTTATTTGCACCATTCGCTCTTATATTTTTGAAGCCTTTTTTTGCTTTAACTTCGGTGACGTGCAAAAACCATCATCACTTTCCATGGTTTTTTTTATTTTATTTTAACAGCAAAATAAACACTTATATAAATGACTGTTTTACAGTTGACGTTTTGTTGCCGAGTCCAGACTTCAAGTCACAGTAAAAAAATAAAAAGAAAAAAGCGCGACAGTTGAATTAGGGATAAAAATATAGTATTTTTCGTACTATATTGTTTTTCTATATTATAAAGTACAATTGACTGAAATATAGTACGATACTATATATTATAGTACGGGTGGCAACCCTAGTTCGAACCCTCACAGGCGCATTACTTTGTGTAATTTATTTTATCACCACTGCTCTCAAAACGGTGAAGGAAAACATCGTGAGGAAACCGGCATGTCCTAGAACCAAAAATTCGAAGACATGTGACATCTACCAATCCGCACTGGGCCTGCGTGGTGGATTATAGCCCTTACGCAAAATACGCGCTTTGACGTGGAGTTGCGGACACCAGCCCGTTATACAATATATGGGGCTCCAGGAACTGATGATGATCCACTCCCTGGCGCCACACTCAATTACACAGCATGATCGTTTTATTTAATCTTGTGAAACAGATACTCTTTTAATAAGAACAAACTGTTATTGGAAGGTTTTTTTTATTAAATTATTCATTCTTAAACAGATTTCCTTGAATTTTGTGACTAATATGTGATGAGGTGAGGTTTCTATGAAGTAACGGGACTTTAACGTCGTCTGGCTGAATGACTGGTAATGAGGACGAGATTTATCGACGTCATGATTGTGTTGTTTGTCATTTCATGATGAAATTATAAAACATCGTGATGAAGCCGAAATGTCCTGGAAGTGAAAATTCGAATACATGTGAACCTGGTTGTCAGTTATTATGCCGCCCATGGGCCTCGATTTAGCTTTACATGCCATCGAGAAATATCTCTCAGACATGCTGGTTTCCTCACGATGTTTTTCTTTCACCGAAGCAAGTGATAATTTTACAATCGAGACGACAAAAAAAAAACTAATTAGTCCGTCAGTTAGATTATCAAAAAATAATTGACCCGTTTTTTCTTTTGTTACGTAAACCAAAATTGACGAAGATATGACGCTTTTAAAATTCTCAATACGTCACGCCTAGGTATAATTTTTCCCTAGTTCTGACGTCACGAGCCCCCACTCCCGAGTTTTGATGCGTTTTATCTTTGTCAATATTCATTGATTTACAAAAACAAAAAATACGTGTCCATTCATTTCCAATACTCTAACTGACGGACTAAATAGATATGCAATTTTTTTATACTGTCGTCATGCCTATTATTTAGCAATTGCTTAAGGGGTTGGTATCTGCTAACGAGAAGTTTTCTCCATGTAACTTCTCCTTGATGAGTGAATATAAATGTGCAAAAAAATATATGATGCTTATTAGACTCTAAACTTTAATTGTTACAATTGAAATAATTCTATCTTTATTATTACTATATGAAAAAAATATTCAAAGTGAAGCATTTTTTCTTTGAAATTTAGTAACTACTCCTAAACGGCATTATGTTTTAGTACTTATATTTTTTTCACACAAATATTTGTCACATTTTTCTTCACAAAGTGTACAATTGGCATTTTGATCTGATGATTTATTAGGCAACAGTTAAGGTGAATGCTCCGACCAGCCCGCGAAATTCAAATTTTCTTACGTTTTTTGCAATTTGCAGGCCAGTGCTAGGTTGTATGTTGATTAAAATATTGGTCGCGATTGTAAGACGTATGTAGTTACAGAATTATAATCATCAATACAACCCTCCAAGTTCATAAAGGTTTAGCAATGACTTTGACCTTGAAAAAATCGTTCCTCGACCTATATGAACTTGGGAGGGTTGTACTGCACTGGCCTGCAAATTGCAAAAAACGTAAGAAAATTTTGAATTTCGTAGGCTACCCTGAAGCATCAGCCTTAAATAAAAACCTCTCATTTCAGACTATTCGGCCCGCAGTAACCGACGTAACAACCACTTTGTAGCTGCAAGCTGATTAGAACTTTATTCTAACAGTATTTCAAACGAAGTTTGAACCACCACAAATAGAGTTGCTAATTTAGCAGATACCACAGCATTAAGGCGTTGGTCGGAGAACGGCGATGGAAAGGTCATGAATTGAACCCGTCCTTATGTACTTGCTGATCGTGGTAAAGACAAGCATGCTGCACTTTTTGGCTGGAGGGGGTTAAAAAGTGTATTATTTCTAATACATAGTTTATTTTGTGTTTTGTAGAAATAACACCGTCAGTTCTTTGTCAATTTGATCAGATACTTCGGTCAGATGTGTTCGTCAATCGGTTATACTTGTCAAAAAGTTGGAACTTTGACTCCCGATATCTCCGTAACTAGAAGGTTCTCTAGAAGGGTATGGTGTAGAACAAAAAAAATATCGCAATGACGGGGAGAACAAGTGCCTTTCGGCTTCGTTAAGAGGTGTTTTACACCCTTTATGATAGCACAAAAATAGAACTCATCAGAATTAGCAGTAGTAATTAGTATCTGTAACTAAAGCTATTTATTTGTTTATCACTGATCACCTTCTGATCACGAATGATTTAAAATTGGAATGCTGCGTGTGTGATACCAAAAACGGGTACTTATCAACTTTCTAGTCAGCCAGTATTACTGCAAACGTATGTTTCACTATGTAGGTATTATACAACGAAGGTTTACTAACATAACGGGCTGGCTGCATTAAATGTCAGGGGAAAACGATAAGCATTATAAATAGGATAATGTCCCTCCTTGACCATTGTGTAACGAAGTATTTTATACACCTACCATCTACCTGCTTGTTTTTATATAGGTCCCTACACTCCCTATACTTACATATAATAGGCCTGTGTCCTGAAAAAATCGAATTAGTCCGTCAGTTAGTTATATTTTCAAAAAATATTTGACTCGTATTTTTTCTTTCAAAATTGACGAAGATACGACGCTTTTAAAATTCTCAATACGTCACGCTCGCGCCGAGCTATACGTTTTAGTGCGTTATGACGTCACAAGCCTTCACTCTCGAGTTTTGATGCGTTTTATCTTTGTCAATATTCATGGATTTACAAAAACAAAAAATACGTGTCCATTATTTTCCAATACTCTAACTGACGGACTAAATAGATTTGCAATTTATTGATTGTGGAAACTAGCATAGCGTATGATCTCGTGGCTAAATATTAACGGCCGCACGGGTCGATCTTCAAGGTTAAGTAGTGCTTGCCAAGGTCGGTCCGTGGATGGATGACCATCAGTAACCAGAGTTAACTCCGTGCCTCGGAAAGCAAGTTAATCCGTTTAGGTCCCGCCTGTAATTAACAGATCTTTGACAGTCGCTACAGGTAGTCTGTGGACCGAAAGTTTGACAAGCACTTTTATAATATGTATGTATGTAGGCTGATGCTCCAGGGTAGCCCGCGAAATTCAAATTTTCTTACGTTTTTTGCAATTTTCAGGCCAGTGCTAGGTTGTATGTTGATTAAAATATTATTCGCGGCTGTAATACGTATGTAGTTATAGAATTATTATCATCAAAATCACCAATACAACCCTCCAAGTTCATAAAGGTGTAGGAAAGCAGAAAAAGTAATTTCTACACCTTTAAGAACTTGGAGGGTGATTTTGATGATTATAATTCTGTAACTACATACGTCTTGCAGCCGCAAATAATATTGTAATCAACATTAACCCTAGTACTGGCCTGCAAATTGCAAAAAACGTAAGAAAATTTGAATTTCGCGGGCTAGGGAGTCACTCCGTGTAAAATAGTAATATTCAGCTGCATCCGGTTAGACTGGAAGGCGACCCTTCCACTGCGAGGATCGACCGGAGGACACGGTGGAGGTGTGCCCCGCGTGGGCGGAGCACCGCCGTGTCCTCGAAGCGGCAATTGGCGGCGGCGACCTCTCGCGTCCGGCCCTGGTGCAAGCCATGGTCCGGAGCGAGACGGAATGGGACGCCGTCACCTCCTTCTGCGAAGCAGTAATGCTAGAGAAGGAGGTGGCGGAACGTGAGAGGGAGAGAACCTCACAGCGTCCGCCGCCACGGGAGACGCCCCGGGCGTCGGGGGCCACCACGTGGCCCCCGGCCATCGTAGGCGCGGGCCTGTGGACGGTGGGCTATGGGCTAGCTCGCCGTCCGTCCGTCTCATGACGACAGGCCGTGTCGACGGCGCGTTCGTGTTCCACGCGCGCCTCAAAGAGAGTCAGTAAAAAGGAAGGGGTCCGAAAGGACCGATGCTTGCCGGGGTTGCGGGACTATTCGAAAGAGATACCGTGGCCCCGGAACACAAAGGGCGATGAAGGAACATGGATGGGTTTTAGTCAGTAAAAGTCTGACACTCCCTCCTGCTCCGCCCAGAGCGAGAGAAGTCATTTGATGATTTCCCATACGAAAAAAAAAAAAGAACAAAAAGGCGACCCTAACATAAATGGGAAAGGCTAGGCAGATGTAGATGATTTTTTAGGGTTCCGTATTACTAAGACCCCACTGTCCGTCTGTCTGTCACCACCACCAGGCTGTATCTCATGAACCGTGATAGCTAGACAGTTAAAATTTTCACACTTGATGTATTTCTGTTGCCGCTATAACACCAAATACTAAAAACATAATAAAATAAATAATGAACGGGGGCTCCCATACAACAAACGTGATTTTTTGCCGTTTATTGCTCGATATTAACAACGGCAACACTAGACCCTTAAAATATTTACAGAATATTTAGTTGCATTTTCAATTTAAAAATAAGTAAAATAAAATAAAATAAATATATTTAAGGGGGGCTCCTATACAACAAACGTGATTTCCTTGCTGTTTTTTTTATTATGATCCGTTTGGTCCTGTGTTATACATATTTAAGTATGTAGACGTAGTCGAATTAGTCATCTATAGAATATTTTTTGCGAAAACAAGATTCTAAAAAAAAACTAAATCATTTAACGGGGTAGCCGTTCAATGATTTAGTTTTTTTCATCATATTAATCAGATTAATATTATCTTATAAAATGACAATCTATTAAGTACCAAATATGAAGATAAAGTTTCAGATATAGCTAATGTCCGTAAGCATTTTTAGCAAGGATCCTCAACTCGTTATGAGCAATATTAGGGAAACAATATCTCTCGTATTCGAATCCATTTTTGACTATACACTGGCAACACGGTCTACGGTATGGTATTGAGACCAATTCATAAGGGGTGGAAACGACACCAAATGTTTAGATTTGGGTCATTCGTTCCACAGATTACCCCAACATTATAAACTTACAAACAATATCTCTTTACAATATTAGTAAGTATAGATGTTTGTTTGTTCGTGTGTGTTTCGGAACTACTGATCGGATTCCAAACATTCTTTCACCAACGAGAAGCTACAATATCCCACAGAGTATCATAGGCTACATTTAAATCGTTCCCATATGGGTTATTTCCGTACATAACCGGAGCAACGCCGCGAGCAAAAGCTAGTTACCTATAAATATTTCGAGTAAATTAATGAAAATGGCATTGTCCTGAAAGATTGTAAAAATTGTATTTTTACATTACTTTATGATTAAGAAAGTGTTTTTATATGTTTTTTCTTTTTTCTGATTGGCACAACGTCGAACATAAATTAATTATGTAAGTTTTTTTATATTTTTGTATGTCAGATTTAGGTTACAATTGGCTGTATTTTTATACCAATAATTGGTGTATAAATGCAGTTAATAAATACAGAAACAGGCAGATAAGGCAGCGCAAAGCGGATTTTACTTATTTAGATAAATTTGAATGGTTAAGATCTGTTTTGTAACTGAATTTTCTTCTCCAATGTTTAATGCATGCCGTGGCAGCCTTTAATTAAGGCTACACTATAAAATGTTAAATTCAACATGAGTTCTTAAACATGTATTTTTGGTGTATGCTTTGTTGGTTGTCCTTAAATAAATAAATAAATTAATACAAAACGAAGTAAAACCCAACTGACGAAATACACCACATATTTCAGAACTAAAACGACCGCACAAGTCAACAAACATAAGTGCATCAAAAATATTATGACATACAACTGCCAATTAACTAGAGACAGGGACGTCATACAAAATGAATGGCTGCATGATTCAGGCGTGAGTCAAAGCGAAGTGTTTAGATAGGGCGATATAACTCCAGTATCTATTGCTTATTTACGATGGCCGTGCAAGCCAGGATGTGGTGAGGGGGGCATGTGTGATATTTGACTGACGGCAAGGTTGGCAGTGGCTGAGCGATTAGCTGCTGCGTTGCGACTTGCGTGTCGCTGGTAAGAATCCCGCACGGAACCAATATTTGTATGGGCTACAACACGCGTAGCATGACCACCGTAGAAACGGGTTTTGTCAACGGAAGAATCGATAAATGACAAATTTAAAGAAATCCGCCATTTAGTCTAGTAGTTCTGGGTCTGGCTGGTTGGCCAAAGATACAGAAGAAATTCCCAGAGTAGCGTTTAAAAAAAAAGTAAATGAACGATTATAAATGACTATTTCACAAATGGCGAACAAACCGGTAGGTATGTCAAAGAACCAAAAATTCAAAGACATGAAGCGACATCCACCAACCCGTACTAGGCCCGCGTGTTTGCCCACACTCTCTCAGGAGAGGGCTTGTGTCCTACCTGTGGGAACATAATAGGCTGTAGTGATTAAGATGGGTATCGAAGAGTTGTGTCCCAGGAAACGAAAGGGAAATACAGTACTAAAAGCTCATTCAGCGCTCCCTGGGAAATCGCCTACGCTACCAGCAATCAACCGGCTGCGGCGGCTGGTAATCTTTTTTCTACGGATGAGGATTTATTGTCATAAAATAGCTCTCGGCCAAATACTTTTAGAAAAAAAACAGCGTGTACTGGTCTCATCCGCCTGCTCACCGGTAGCGCTTGTTTACATTACGTTGCCCCAATTCGAGAGCCCGAACATATGACTTTGTTACAAAAACGTTACTAGTTACTACATTGACTATGTTTTAATGGCGCAATGTTTATTGGAGAACAGCTATTGGTATGTTTGGCAATGAGAAGTGTGGATGGACAAACCACCGCGTTTCATCCCGAGGGTGTAGTAAAATGTGACAGGTTCTTATCGGTAACATTTTGTGCCGATACTATGGCACGTCTCCGGGGAAGCGTCAATTATCACAATGTAAATAATACGTGACCACTAAATGAAACCGACCTCTTCAGGGTAGCTTTCAGCGTATGCTCCCACAGCGACTGAAGTTTCTCTATGTATGCTAACGTTGCTGATAAAGATGAGAAGATATGACAGTGTCTTTCTCGAAGAGGTTTCATCGAAGCGGTTGCCTCCCCGATGTCTGTCTCTATCCATGATCAGCCTTTCTCGATCCAGTTCTGTAGCCTCGTTCTGGGTAGATGAGAGTAGGATTGTTTGCTACGTTCTCTCATGTCATCACTTGTGGTGAATTTTGTATTTCGGTTCACATGGTCTTCTTCATTATCGTGTGGTTAGTGCCTAACTTAATGGCAGAGTGGTGTCAGAGTTTTTATGGCAACTATGGGCTTCTGACTTGGCTTAACATGCCGTCGAGAAATATCTCTCAGACATGCTGGTTTCTTCACGATGTTTTCCTTCACCGAAGCAAGTGATACTTATATGTATAATACACACATGAACCCGACATATAAGAGATGGGTTCCCATGGTTATTATTTCTGTGATTAAAATAAAAATGAAATCTAAAAAAGCAATCAATGTAAAAAATGAGACTTATTTTTAGCGGTGTGCGAATAAAATAACCTATTTTGTATTTTATAATACATTTTAAGTTTACTCGTTACACTAACCACAGAGTGTAAAAGATATGCATATTTGCATAACTACGCAACTATCCAGAATTCGAAGCACAAACACCTGTTTACGTGCAACAGTTAACGTCTAACATTTTGCAGACTACCTACGAAATAATTCCTGAAGTATGTAAGTAAGTTATTTCATACTTTTTTCCTTACAGGATAAAACTGGGAGTCATCGATGTGCAATTATTATAATTATTTATAAAGGTTTAATTTCCCCGTTCTATATCAATCTGATGAGTGATTTATTGCGATTGTGGTCGGTTGACCACAATCGCAATAAATCACTCATCAGATCACCGAGCCAAGCTTCGTTGTTATGGTAAATGTTTGATTAACCAATCAAACATTTACCATAACCACGAAGCTTGGCTCGGTGATTACTTAATTGTGTGAAACTGGACAGCAGATGATGTCCATCCGATGACACTTTAAAGATCTTTACTACTACTTTAGTTAAAAATGGCAATCGCTTTCAAACCTTTTCGTATTTGTACAGCGGCTTTTATGTCATCGGTATCACTACAATCGGATTCGGAGCCTCACCGCAGCCGATTACCCACCTCCTGTCCCGAGGCCCTACTCCCTAACGCTTCGTCCGTATATTCGGATCTAACCGTCTCTCTCACTCGCACTCATCTGAAGACATGCGCGAGAGGGACGTATAGATCCGAATATACGGACGAAGCGTTAGAGAGTAGGGCCCCTGCTTCTTGTGCAACTCCACCTGCACCTTGAGGGACCTGTCCGAGATCACTAATAACGGTATTGAGGTGTTCAAGTTCTAGTCGAAGGTTTTTGCTACTTTCAACTAATCCTACTAATGTTATAAATGCGAATGTTTGTTACTCTTTCACGCAAAAACTACTGAACGGATTTGGATGAAATTTAGCACACAGATAGTTTATAACCTGGATTAAAACAAAGGATACTTTTTATCCCGGTAGTACGATCCTGTGGGACAATTATTGAACTACACGCGGGCGAAGCCGCGGGCATGAGCTAGTTCAACACTAAAGTAATCATCGGTACGCCGGAGAAGAACTCATCATCATCATCATCATCAGCCTATAATGTTCCCACTGCTGGGACACGGCCTCCTCCCAATGAGAGGGAATGGGCTATAATCCACCACGCGGGCCCAGTGCGGATTGGTAGATGTCACATGTCTTCGAAATGTTTGGTTCTAGGACATGTCGGTTTCCTCACGATGTTTTTCTTCACCGTTTTGAGAGCAGTGGTGATGAAATAAATTACACGAAGTAATGGCCTGTCTAGGTTCGAACCCACGACTTCTGACTTCTGTTCGTAAGTCAGGGCCGCCACCACTGTGCCACCGCTGCTCTCGTACGATGATGTACGCTCTTATTTCTGTTTGGTTTTTGTCTTCTACTCTGTTCTACTCAATGAGCGTTAGTCTTCGGATATAATACTGGATGGATCAACCAATCGTAGGTACCTACTAAGAAATTGGAAAGTCAGAAATGTAGACGAAGCGTAAGGGTCTTGTACTCTTGTCACAGGACGGTGTCAAAGGGTTATCAATGATGAACAACAATGGATTCTAAGTATTCCTAGGACGGATGTTGGAGACCCGAGACGAGCAAAATTTATGAGACTATTGTTTTGATTCTAGAGATGTTTTGGATTCCTCATTGTTTTTATTGCTTGCGGTTTGCATGAGCTAGTGTTATACGTAAGGCAAAACCAGACGAACAAGATAACGCCATTTCAAAAAAATCGCCATATTTAATTTTAATCGTTTTGTCCTGTGTGAGACAAATAAATACTTTTTCTTTCTTTCGAATTGAGTTTTCTGTCATTTAAAACGAGACATCTTTAAAGTCTTTAAAAACGGGTTCAAACTAGACATCTTTTAGGAAATTCAGGACTCCAAGCAATTAATTAAAATGGCCTTAAAATTGTTTCAAATAGATGGTAGAAACATCATTGGACGATTACTTTTAAACTCCGTCAAATCATGTCTGATGAAGATTCCAGAAATAAACGATGCTATTGAAAAAACACATACGAGTAACGTATCATCACGCCTGTAGCCTCCGAAGGGTATGACCCGCATTTCGCCAGTTATGTTTAAGTCCTATGTAATAGGGGGCGAGCTTATTGCCATCAACCGGGCACAAATCCAGAAACCCAGCTGCTACTGAGAAATTCCTGATGCAAAAACTCAATAGCACTTTATTTGACTCGGGATTCGAACCCAGGATCCCTTGTATGGTTAACAGCACTGATGACCCAGTGGTAACTGGCCAGTTTTAGATCGCGGGTTGTAACCAAAGAAGGCAAGCACTCTATGTAATGTAATTCATCAACACTGCTCTAAATGCGGGGAAGGATAACTTCGTGAGGAAACCGGCAGTTCCTAGAATCAAATCAAAGCCATGTCCAGTGTCCTGGGACCGAATTACGTACTAGTAGAAAAAGGAATGGCCTAAAACGTCACGTATAGATTACCTCTTTTTCGCACTGGCGACTTTTATACTTCCCTAAACTATACAACATCCGAAAGATACTGCATGAGCAGCATAGGTGACAATAGCTGGGTCCCATAACCTTCAGTCTTTTCTTTTAGCATCTGACATCCAGTCCGATGCAGTTAAATATTATTTTCCATGGAGCGACTGCCTATCTGACCTCTAGAACACTGTACAGTTACTGGGTAACGCGATACCCTTCAAACCTTGCGTTATCTCCCTTAATTCTACAACTCACCTTCAAGCATTTGAGACAGAAGGTATGCTGGCATGGTAGGACTCGCGACGAGGTGTCGAGTCGCTCCAGACAGACGGAGCACTCGAGGAGGTCGTTGAGTAAACCCTCATCCATGCCGGTCGGGGCACTGGAAACAAAACACGACATTGTCAATCATACAATGATAAACTCAAACTCAAACTCAATGCATTTATTTCAATTAGACCATTACGGCACTTTTGAATGTCAAAAATACAAAAAAAAAAACAAAGCTACAGTCCCAGACACAAGACATAATAACTTGAGAAAGTACTGTAGTTGATATATAATAGTACTCCAGGTCGAATTCCAGCGGTATCTTAGCGGAAACCAGCCATCCACGCGGAAGATCTTACTATAATAGTAAATGCGAAACTTTGTGAGGATGGATGGATGGATGTTTGTTACTCTTACACGTAAAAACTATTGATAAGATTTGGACATGGTTGACTGTGCACTAAATGCTAGAACAACACGAGTTCGAACACGACAACAGAACGGCAAAAACCGCATCATTATCTATAGCCTTTTTCGTTCAATCTCAAAAGATCCATTGGCCAGATCCATGATGGATCTAGTGACGATTGTTTTTCTCAATGTCTATTTATATAAAAAATAGTAAAATGTAATGACTGGATCTGGCCAATGGATCTTCTAAGATTGAATAACCTTTTTCAGGTAAATGAAGAGCAGAAAACCCCGAACGCTATTCTTATCGGTTTCTCGGCAATTTACTTCAGATCTTAGAGCCAGGGCCCAGGGAGCAGCAGCGGTGGCCCAGTGGTGGCGGCCCCGACTTACGAACAGAAGTCAGAAGTCGTGGGTTCGAACCTAGACAGGCGCATTACTTCGTGTAATTTATTTCATCACCACTGCTCTCAAAACGGTGAAGGAAAACATCGTGAGGAAACCGGCATGTCCTAAAAATTTCTCCAATCCGCACTGGGCCCGCGTGGTCGATTATAGCCCATTCCCTCTCATTGACAGGAGGCCGTGTCCCAGCAGTGGTAACATTATAGGCTGATGATGATGATGAGTTCTTCTCCGGCGTACCGATGATTACTTTAGTGTTGAACTAGCTCATGCCCGCGGCTTCGCCCGCGTGTAGTTTAATAATTGTCCCACGGGATCGTACTACCGGGATAAAAAGTATCCTTTGTGTTAATCCAGGTTATAAACTATCTGTGTGCTAAATTTGATCCAAATCCGTTCACTAGTTTTTGCGTGAAAGGGTAACAAACATTCGCATTTATAACATTAGTAGGATTAGTTGAAAGTGTCATAATAATAATAAGTATACAAGTGGCAACACTGTATAAGCTGGCCACACTATACAATATAGATCATCTAACATCTTGGTCTGTACAATAATGTCGACACACCACACATTGTATTTAAGAAGCCTATTAAAGTCTTTTCAATCATAATACTATTTTAATATGACTCTGCCACACACCCTATCATATAACAGAAAGTAGCAAAAACCTTCGACTAGAACTTGAACACCTCAATACCGTTATTAGTGATCTCGGACAGGTCCCTCAAGGTGCAGGTGGAGTTGCACAAGAAGCAGGGGCCCTACTCTCTAACGCTTCGTCCGTATATTCGGATCTATCCGTCCCTCTCGCGCACGTCTTCAGATGAGTGCGAGTGAGAGAGACGGTTACGACGGCCCCGACTTACGAGCAGTAAGTCGTGTGTTTGAACCCAGGCAGGCGCATTACTTTGTGTAATTTATTTCTCTCCACTGCTCTCAAAAACGGTGAAGGATAACATCGCGAGTTTGAACCCGGATGTTTGTATGCTGATGTTGATATTTTCAGCACTGAACAGTGAATACTCAGTTCATTATAAATTATATCAAGGGAGGACCTCATTTCTTTTAAGAGAGGCCTCCTTTTAGCTGCAAAAAGTATAATTTACTCATTGATAGACACCCAAATACTAGAGAACAATGTAACAATGAACAACACTGAACCAACAATATTTACCATGTGCAACTATTTGTTTTGAGTTTTCAAAATAAATAGTAAACATGGTAAGTATCCCGTTTTAAGTGTCAATGAAATGATGTTTATTTTTGCAAGTAAGTAGGTTTTTTACAAACATTTTTACATGTAATTTTTTTTTTAATTAGATGGGTCTGATGTTTCGTACCTGACTACTCTGAGAAGAAACAGCCGAAACAAGCTCAAAGGTCATGGTCTCTTTTGAAGTCCAGACATAATCTTGCTCAATTTACATGAGGACCATGCAGATTAGTGTCTGAGATGGTCTTTTGAAGAAAAAACCACACAGATTTGAGTGGACCTTCCAGTCAGTGCAAGCATTTGTCAGTTATTATGTAGCTCGACTTATAACTCAAGGAGCTCATGAAACAACGAACAATACCAAAGAAAGGACATTTGGGTAGGTTGGTTATAGTACTCAAATGATAATGTGAGTCCTCATGTCAGTTTAAAAAAAGTAATGTAATAATGAAACTGATGCAATGTCAGCAAATTGATGAAAAAACACCCACAGGTTACAGATTTCCCTGTTTACTAAGAACATATAGTACTGTTTTATTAAAATAGGCTGTATCCTGTTATCAACAGCATTCATACATAATCAAACAAACTTAGCTTATCTTCAAATACATAATGTACCTACAGTGTATTCTTTATTACTCTAAGCAAACCTTTTATGTCAGAAAGAAAAGTCCAAAAACCATAGACAGATAATACTTATTTTTAGCCAAACGCAATTCTAAATACATAAGCAAACATTGAGAGAGGCAGACAGTAAATTGCACATAAGAATTTTGACAAGTACATACTAAGTAGTCTCTGGACAAGAGCTAATTAGGTACGCAATCATTTTCATTAGCTTATTAAGACATCTTTAATTAAGACCATAGTGAATGCAGAGCGCAGATTGATTACCTCTTTTGTAATTTTCATAACAATGGTGTGTTTCCTTGGAAATCTACACCTGTTGATTTTATTTACGACATCAAATGGATTTGAGAGAAGATACTTGGTTTGCTACTGTTGTCGGTTTGCTCTTTAAATAAACTGTCCTTTTTCATTCATGTCTGATAAAACCAATATTTTGTGCTTAGATAAAAATCTTATGGAAATATATTTGCAGCATTAATGGCATTAATACTTTGTATGATATGTAGCTAATAACATTATTCAAACAATAATCTGATTTTGTACTTTAAAAGAATTACTTCAATGAATAGTACCTACACAAATGATTAATTTATTTGACTTCTAAAATTAATAACTTAGTAAAGAAAGATGGAGAAATATTTCATTCACAGCCATAAAATAGTCAAACAAGTAATCCAGTAGACATTCAATGTTCAGGAGTTATGGTCCAGTAAAAGTAATATTGCTTTGTCTAGAAAATGGCTACTATGCGCAATAGTGCAGCCCTTGATAAAGTACATTTTTTGTTTCTAGCCTACATTGTGTCTCACTGCTGGGCCAAAGCCTCCCATATACCCTTCCATACCTGTATCCTGTGCAATCTCTATCTATGTGTAGTCAGCCGAGTCTGCCCCAAAAAGATGTAAACACAGACAAGAAACCAATTTTTTTGTCTACAACCATTATTCCAAAATTGTGTCTACATACTACACAAATTAATACACAATGTAAAGCTACAAAACATAGTAAACAATTTGTGTCACCAAAACCCCCTATGGCCAAAAGCTTACCTTATTAGAGGTAAGGTAACCTAATTAGGGAAAGGTCAGGCAAAAGTGTACCATTTCCATAATACACCAGTTATGTTTGAATCCCATTAAACAGGGTGAATGGGTCTGGACCCGCCATAGCTTTCGCATATAGAGGAGGCCCCTTATTCTCAATGCTTTAATTCAATTTTCGATTCGGAAAGTCGTATTTCTATCTTTTTTTTACATTACGAAATCGAGCGAGATAGACATACGACTTTCCGAATCGAAAATCGAATCGAAGCATTGTGAATTGCTATGGAGGTCATTTGCTAATTAAATTATTGGACCCTACCACAGACTATTTTTTTTTTTTAATTAATTCCTGATGGAACAGGCTAAGGTCTGAGACCATGCTGCCTAGTCATCAGTTAGCCCTACTACAGACTTTTTAGTTAAGTTTTTTTTTTTATGCCCCAATTTGAGGGAAGTTCTGAGGTATTTTAATCACCAATGTTTGTGATTACCAACAAATAATAAAGTTATTTTTTAACCCTAGTTTGAGGGAAGTTCCGAGGTATTTTAATCACCAATGTTTAGGACCATCAACAAATAATAAAAGAAACTACTAAAATTATGCAAAAAAAAAAGTTTGGAAATTTTTCAAGTAAATGGCCTCCTCTATATGCGAATTTGCTATGGCAGGTCCAGACCCATTCACCCTGTATAATTCCAGGTGAGCCTACTTTGAACCATGTGGTGAAATAATACAAATGACATATTCTTCATCAAATAATACAATTTCTAAGCAGTTTAGTAGAACAAACATGCTTTGTTATTTACACAGGAAGTGATATTTAATCTTAGTGTCAACATGGGGATTGACAACAGGTTACAAAAGAATAATAAAATGACTAAATACAATAAACAAATGTAAGAATGTATAGCAAGCATGATTGTTCACATTTAATTTGTACAAATGAGATTTTACTGTTTTTTTTAAGGGATTAGGCTGATTCAGTGCCTTAGCCACTGTATTTACAAAATGAAAACTTTACTATGTAACAGTGAATCAAATGAAAGCTTTTTTTGTACTTGTTTTTGATATGCTCAAGTATAAAAACATTTTTCCAAAAACTACTGAGTGCTGAGTAATAAAATAAATTACTTACTCAGCTGATAGACGTAAACATATAGTAAGTAAACCCATTATAATATAACATTTACTTTATTTATTTCTCAGCTGTTATCAAACTTTTTAGTCATCAATTTCCTTAGACATGACATTGACAAGGCATTATTTTGTGAATGCTGTTGCCAAAAATGTATGATGAAATTAAAAATAATTGCAAATATAAGGTAAGCATTGAAATATTATCTTGAGTGTTTAGTGATAAAATGATAAGAGTGTGATAAGAGCTTTGAATACTTCAAAAGATTGAATATTTTTGTTTATAAAAACATGGGTCAAGTTGTTTGCCTGATATAGCTTCATGTTTTGCCTGTGGCCTTTAAGTTTTTACAGGTATTAAATTTGTCAAGCTATCTAGCTTAGATAGGCTGCAAGTGCTAACAACGTTTTATTTATGTCCATATTGCAGGCCTTTCAAATGGTTAGGAATTTTAAAAGTCATATTAAAGCCCTTTCGTGAGTTGAAATTCTCGTCGAAAGCATGTTGCTAGGTGGCAAGATTTTTATAAATAGAGAAGTTAAAATTTCAAATACATGTTTGCATTCCTCAGAATACACGGAAGTGTCAGGAAAACCAATTTATTTGATTATAAATAGCCCGACTAGCACGATACCGAATAGAACATCGCTACAATGCAACTTTTCTTGGTATTTTTAGATCGACTTGCATGTTCTTCGAGATTTACAAATGATTACATCTTACGTTAAAACTCAAAATGTTGATGACTCACCGAATGTTTTAAATTCCAACGATGTTAGCGGGAACTCTGACCATTATTGTTAGAAGCACAATGAAACAAAATCCACGGGATACCACCCCGAACCAGTCACACAAAAATTCTTGGACACTAAACTATCTAAAACAGCACATAGTCTATCACTATGAAGGGTTAATTACACCAGGGGACTAAAGGTCGGAGGGTGAAGTTTCTGCTGTGAGAAATATGCAGTTGTTCACATAAAAACTGATACAATTTCACGCACAAATACCATTCTCGCCGTTTCTTCGTTCGACCGGACGGTGAAGCGGGGGCGGGAGCAACCGAGCAAGCGACTATCACCTCTAGGGTGTACATACTAATCTTATGAATTCTACCAATCGTAGAATCAAAAATAGGTTATATTTTACCGTATTGGAGAATTCATCAAAATTAATATTTTTGATGATGAAATTAGTATTAGTGTGAGTATTTGAACTTAATATGGACCTGGAAAATCAATGAACACAAAACAGTAGAAATATTAAGGTTTTAGTTGGCAACTATCATAAAAAAGAGGACGAAGTTATTCCTGTTTCATAATAATTTCGTAATAAAATGAAAGTTTTTCGGTCTTATTTTCCTAATGATTCAATTGGTAAGGTAACTGTGATTTTATTTAACGCATTAAAACTATTGATATCTCATTCATTGGTCTTTTAATAAGTTAATACGCCCTAACTCATTTTATCTAGACTAGTGTAAATACCTATAGGTAGTCATTAACAGTCATTGACAAGAATCGGCAAGGCCATAACAAATTTATTTCAAAATGTGTAAACTAAACTAGTGTAATAATTATTGTACTCTGTAGCTAAACGACTAAAACACAACTCATTTAAAGACTAAGATGGGCCCTTGAACTATGACCAAGATGGGAAGTTTTTCAAAAAATCTAGTTTCCTGAATGTTTGATGGGATTTGTACACAAAACATAATGTTCTAAATTCTACCTAAATTCTGGCAAAGGTGAGGTCATCCTGAAGGTTGATATTAAGAATGCCTTCAATTCAGTTAATAGGGACACCTTGTTAACAGAAATTAAAAAAGAATTACCTCAAATTTATAGTTTTCTTTGGCAGTGCTACAGACACCCGTCTAAATTACTGTATCGTGACAAACTTTTGGAATCTGCTGTTGGCTGTCAACAAGGTGACCCCCTCGGGCCTGTGATATTTAGTTTAGCGATTCACCCAATTGTTAGACAGCTAAATTCAAAATTTAACGTTTGGTATCTTGACGATGGAACCTTGGGCGGCGATGTAGAAACAGTTTTAGATGATTTAATTTTCTTAAAAAATAATCTTCACTCCATTGGCCTTGACCTAAACCTTGCAAAATGTGAACTATATTTAGCAGACTGTACCGACAGACAACTGACAATTCCTAAATTTAACGCAATAGCCCCTAACATCAAAATTATTGAAAAATGTTCTCTTCGTCTCCTTGGGTCTCCAATCTTCGAAAATTCCTTTCCCGATTTCATCGAGGAAAAAATTCAAAATTTCAATGATATTTCGGAAAGGTTACTCCAAATTAACATGCATTCGGCCATCACCATTATCCGTTACTGCTGTTTCGGCCCTAAATTAACATATTTCCTACGTGCTTCTCCTTTATGGAAGCACACTCATCTTTTAGACAAAATGGATCAAATTATCAGAAATACTTTATCATCCATTTTAAATGTGGCCTTGGACGACCGAGCCTGGACCCAAGCTACTCTTCCCATTCGTATGGGAGGGCTCGGCGTCCGCAAAATTTCTAGTATTAGTTTACCGGCTTACATATCCTCGGTCCACGGCACTGAGAAATTAATCAGGAAAATCCTGGCTTCCACACTGATTGATTTTGATGTGCCATGTTTCTCCGAGGCTATCAACGCCTGGAAACTCGCTTGCCCGAATTCTGAAGAACCCGACTACCCATTTTCCCAGAGACGGTGGGACGAGCCGCTCTGCAGAGTAGTTCAGATCAATCTACTAAACACGTCTGTTACTACTGCTGAGCGAGCACGCCTGCTGGCTGTGGGTGAGTGGGAGTCGGGTCTTTGGCTTCACGCACTACCGTCGTCGAGCACAGGTACGTTGCTCGACGACACCACTTTCCGCCTCGCTGTTGCTCTACGCCTAGGCGCCCCATGTTGCTCTCCTCATCACTGTCACTGTGGTGAAGTTGTCAACAGCCTTGGACACCACGGCCTGTCATGCAGCCGAAGTGCGGGCCGTTTTGCACGGCACGCGAATTTAAATGACATCATCCGTCGGTCTCTTGTCACCGTCGGCGTTCCAGCTTTATTAGAACCCAGTGGCTTGGCACGCGACGATGGCAAGAGACCGGACGGCATGTCTTTGTTTCCATGGAGGATGGGTAGGCCTTTAGTGTGGGATGCTACATGTGTCGATACTCTTGCGCCTTCTCATCTTCCTAATTCGTCGTGCTGTGCAGGGGCTGCTGCTTTGGCAGCGGAGAACCTCAAGCGGCGAAAATATAGTAACCTTATTGGTAACTATATTTTCGAGCCGTTTGGGGTTGAAACTCTAGGACCGTGGGGTCCGAGCGCTCACAGCCTTTTCAAGGATATTTCAAAACGTTTAGTTGACACTTCCCGTGACCCTAGGGCTGGCTTTTACCTTGGCCAAAGGCTTAGCATTGCCATACAGCGTGGTAACGCCGCCAGTCTCTTGGGGACATTACCAGTTGACAGTGTTGAGGAGGAGTTTTTTGACGCCATTTTTTAAGTTTTTTAGTTAAGTTAGTTAGTTTAGTTTATTTTAATAAATTTGTAAATTGTTACTTTATTAAATAAAATTTTCACATGTTCTAAACCATTAAATAAGCCAATGTGGAAAAGGTGTAGATGGTATAACTTTTTGTTCTGCTAGAGTTTTCTCTGAATACAAGAAACAGAAAACTTGCATGAAATAGTCTTAGCACAACTTCAGTTTCTGATTTTTGTCAAATTTCTAAACGGACATTTAGACGTCAGTTAACTGTCAGAGATGCTCATGCTGGGGCCTGGGCTGTCAAAATATGTCAGACTTTTTCGCGTAGACTTTTATTTTCTTGAATTTCTCTAAAATGTCACGCGATAAAAGCGTGTGGTTTGCAGAAGAGATATTGCTGGATGCCAAATTAATTAATTTTCAACTGGAAACGGGAGAATGGGATGCTGTGGAGGAAATGTTACGAGCCGAGGCTCAACTTTCAAGAGATGCCGAGACCGGACGATTGCGCCCGTAAGATAAAAAAACGTGGAATTTAGAATGTTTATTCGTTTCTTTGTTTAAGCATGCATATAATTTTAGTCATTCATCTCCATTTTACGGATAAACTGTGTTTCCTATAGAACCGTGATTGTTACATCTTAATGGGTCCCAAAAATGGACTCGTTTCTCGCTCAACCCTGGTCCATTTTGGTTATTTAGTTTGAATATATTTGATATAATTTGTAGATCTTACAACTGTTGAGTATCATAGTATTACAATTGTCAATATCCTTTTTGCATAAAATATATCACTAAATTATTTATCTAAGTAGTTTCTAATGTATTAGCATAATCAACAGTTGTTGTAGATATTTTTAAAGAATTTTTCTATCATCATATTCTTTTTCCACAACCATTGGACATTGCCCTGGCCCATAAACAATGAAACTAATAAAAATACTTTTTATTACAGAAAAAAGGCATCAGAATATACATTGCGACTTATAGCAGAAGTTCTTCACATAATGCGTCTTGATGTTGAACAAGCCTCATACAATAGAAGCACTTTAGCAGTTGCAGAACAATGTCTCCGATTGGTCCGTTCTTGTGCAGCAGCTGGCACTAAAATGCAAACTTACATCTCTAAAGAACTCTCCATACTAGATTCCATGCTCATCTTAGCAACAGAATACCAACATCCAAGCGTAGACTTTATAAATGAAGAGCTGCAGAAAAAGTTTGAGTCATGCATGACCGTGCTCATGCAAACCCTAGGAAACTTAGTTGTGAACAATCCCTTCAACCAAATAATGATTTGGAACAAATTCGATGCCAATATCCTCAACAGCTTTGTCGGATCAAATGATAAGATCGCTACTGCAGCTGCCATGATTGTTTACAACATCTTGTTGGGCCAGCCAAATGTCTTGCCCGATGATGTCATGCTATTAAACTCATTAGCATACATGTACAGTAACGGCAACACTGAATACCCACATTTAATAATAGAATATTTAATCGGTGTTGAAAACACTTACATAGAGAAGTTATATTCAAAGTTGGAACCTGAATGTCGAATGCTTGTGTTGAACTTAGCGTACAATATTTTGATGTCAACGGAATCTCAAGATATTAATGTGTCTGTGAACTTTGTCAAGTTTATGGCTCATGAGTTTAAGAGTAAATCTGATTGTATATTGAAGACGGTTGATAAGTACGTAAACTCTATTGAACCGCAGGAGGTAGTATTTCTATTGGAGATCATAGCAACTGCGTCTAGTATGGATGCGTATATGGATTGTTTACAGACGGATAGCTCATTATTTATTAACTGTGCATGTAAGTAACATATTTATTTGTTCATATTATTCTGTAAATGATACTGGTATTGAACTGTATCCCGTTTGGCAGAAGCCAAAAAGCAGACCCCAACATTGTTGTCTAGTTAGGTTAAGCAATAGGCTAAAGGGAATTAATTGTCTGTCTCGCTCTCACTAGTAGGCAAATAGTCTGTCTTAAGACAGTCATGACTATAGTGTGCGAATGCCCTTAGTTGATGGTGATCCTGCGAAATTAAAAGGTATATTCCACTTTGTCTCCTGGTCATCCCACTCTACCAGGCCTAGTATAATTTTTCCAAGTAAGTTGGAAACATTACTAGAGCGTGGACCTTGGTACAAAGAGCGGCCTATACCCAGAAGTGGGTGAAGTGGGCCTGTGGATGATGTTGATGAAAACGGAGAAAGAGAACATTTTTTTAATTTCAATTTTTTTCACACTGGAATTACCAATAAAAAGTCCGCTATCCTTTTAATACTTATTTTTGTCCTACAAAATAACATTTATTTATTGTTTGTTTTCATTTCAGTTCTCCTCCAAGCAATTCACAAGCTAGGCAGAGAGAGCAGTAACTTCTTTTCTTCTCTAAACAAGCTGTATGAGGCTACAGGCAGGACGTTCATAGATGATGAGAATGAGAATATATCTGAAATGCCAGTCCACAGTCCGTCTGAGAGTAAGTTTTTATTTCATACTATTACGTGTACTTTGTAACGGCCTGCCTTGATTTCGTGTTCTTTCTTTCTTGATTTAAACACGCGTGATTTGACGAACAACTATCACATTGCTTGCGTACAGCATTATACTACAAAATCTTGTGAGTTGTTACTCTTTACCAAGCCTTTCTTTTACTGAAACTAGATGTGGCATATTTCCAGCTTACTTTACCGCTATGAGAACTAAAGAAATAAAGACATTTTCAAAAATTTTATATCTTATTATCACTGAAATGTGTGAAGTAAGCATTTTAATCGTATTACTTCACGGTGTTAATGATAAAACGGATAACCGACCTACCGTGTAATCGAAAATCATGGTTCTACAAACACCGCCTTTAATAAACTACCTATTGAAACAAATTGATAAGCGTTACAAAGATTTAGTATTTAGTGAATGGAATGCTCATGTATACATATTTTTGTAGAACCAAGGTGTAAACTTCCTCTTAGAAAAGAGAGGCTCCTCCTAACAGACGGGTGTTGTGTCTGGTGGGTTACTGCATAACGTTTGATGTCAACTTCCTGTATATGCTAATCGCACGGATAACTGCTTACGCAATGAAGGATTCCGTGTGACACTATGATATTAGCTACCCTGCGTAGTCGTATGTGGCGTTGTAGATGCCGCCACATATAAAATCTCACTCATCAATTTAAAAACTGAGGCCAAACTCAAAAGTAAAGGTTTCATTGATTGCTTATTGTATCATGTTTATTTGCGACTTTCCTGTTACTCTTCGGAGTAAGTATGGTATGCATAGCGAACCCCTTAAGATCGCCTTATATTGCCACTGTCTGGGCATCAAGCGTAGTAATGCATTAATACTATTGACCAGCGAGTTCAAAAGACAATACCTAAACACTCCATGTATTAACAAATCTGTTACCAATTACAGATCCACTAACTAAAAACGATTCAGCCGACAACATGCTATCGTGCAACGAAACCACATCGGAATGTACGGAATCCGAAAGCAGCGAACAATACTTCGAGTGCAACGAGAATCCCACTTACTTGGACAAATTCGACTCCGCAGAAAACATGCAACCGCTCAAATTCACCGAGAATTATCCAGAAGGAAAAAATGGTAGAAGTAACTCGAACTCCAACGTTAAAATAGACGCAGATTTGTCGAAAGTTGCGTATAAAAGAAGTAGTTCGGTCCCAAAGAATGATGATCGCGTGCCTTTGCCAACAAGACGGATAAGTTTAGAACATAAAATCGATATAGGAGATGACAATGAACCCCCTTTGATCATTGATGCCGCATCGCCAAACGGCAGTATGAACACAATTGCTGAAATGATTCCTGTAGCGTTACAGCCAAGGTTGGATCTTCAGCCGCACAGCACAACGGAGTCGCAAGACAGTTCGCCAAACGATCCGCCGACAGAAATACATATTTCGAAAGAGGAGTTAAAGAGCGAGGTGAAGGCTTCCCCAAGCGAAATATCTCCTCCCTTAGCCGAGCTTGTACCAGAAAGTGAGTCACAAAAACAGTCTCCAGACACTCCTAAGGAAGTTAAGAAAAGTCAGAACTTGTCGACGGATTTCGATCTTAGTGAGCAGTTGCAGAAAATTCTTGGGATCTCCTCGGAGAAAACTCGCGGCGATACGGCTACTGCCGAGAAGAAAAGTGAGCCTGCTAAAGAAGTGAAGATTTCTGATGATGTCACTAATAAGGTGCCCTCCGTGAAGATTGACTCGCCTGAAGGGGCGAAGACCAGGTAAAATCCATTCATTTTTAGGGTTCCGTACCTCAAAAGGTAAAACGGAACCCTTATAAGATCACTTTCTTGTCCGTCTGTCTGTCACCTCCGATTTTTTCGGGAACGGAGGGACCTAGCGAGTTGAATTTATACCAGATACTGAGGTCTATAGTCCCTATTAGGTGTATAAAAATCAAGGTGTTGAGTCAACACGATAAAAAGATAAGGGCAAATTTCGATTTTCGCGAAAACTTGTAAGTACCAAAATTTACCTTAATTTTCAAATTTTTTAATTTTTTGGAATTTTCCCTTTACACACATGTAAAAGGAAAAGTCTGAAAACCGTAAAAAAACGATTTACTATTACATACTTATTATTTGCGGTTGGTGCAATAGCCGTTTCATGGAATCGAACAGCAAATTTAAGTTTGTACGGAACCCTCGGTGCGCGAGTCCGACTCGCTCTTGGCCGGTTTTTTTTCCTTAACATAGGTAGTTTGTTGGTTTCTATTAAATTGACTACGGATCTAGTCACAAGCGCGACTGCTGACTGTGTAGTACTGTATTCGATTCCCAGGACGGGTAATTGGGTTAACCTAAGTCGATTTATGGCAATAGGCTGGCCCCTTGACACATTGGAGTCAAAACAGGCTAATAATGTGGGTATCAGAAGGGATGAAACTCACGTGACGTATGTGCGTGTCTAATAAATACTTTTTCTTTTCTGACTCGAAGTGTGATGAGTAAATGTTGATGGATGGAGTGGAAAACCATAGAAAAGATGGATTGTTTGAGGAATGACATATGAAAGAAATCGGAATTAAAATTATAATGTGACAGTTGACAGTTGAAGAATGGAAGATCATTGTCATCTTCCTTCCCATGTTACTTGGTGTCGGCGCAACACGTTTTTTTTCTTCTATTCTCCTCTATCAACCGTCACACTATCATTTGCTCCTTTCTTTCATATACAGCCATCGTTTCCTTGTTCTTCCCCCCCCCCTCTGTCCATCAATATTTGTTTCCAAGCCATGAATGTTTAAATGGATATTAAGTATGTATTTACAAATAAAAAGTATCTATGTAGTATATCAACTATCTGGTGTCCACGACACATGGCAAGCGTCGTGGCTTGGTGTGGCAATGGCAAATGGCGCTGTGTGTAATGTCCAGCGATATTTATTTATTTGTCGCATCCAGGTACATAGAACCTTGGTCAAGACGTACTAAGTGACATACATAGTGTCAAACTGTTATGAGAGTAGAATGGGATACGGGTAAACTAGTGAAATAGCTTCCTTAACTTGTACACAGTTTATTGTTACAAAGTCAATTACCAACACTACTGTACTAACTAAATACTCTGAATTTAAAAGGAAACACAGATCAGTTCCTAGACCAGTATGTGTCGCGACCACGCCCGAACGATCACTGTCGATTCCTTGGGACTGAGGTTCTTATCGGACACCATACCTGTAGACTCCGCACAACGCCAAACAAAGGCGCTTGTGTTGAATTTTAAGTGCACACTCATCAGGATCCGACATACTATCTATATTTATACATCACTCTTTTAGTCACATGCGATTCGTCCCTCCTCATCACATGCCCATACCATGACAGAAAATCCCATTTCAACAGGGGAGAATGGAAAATAACTATACGTTTTATGGGTCAAGGGCAGTTCGTTAGTCATCTTCATCTTGAAGATGACGAACGAAACACCTCTGCTTATATCCTTCGGCGAATACAAGCGTTATGGTTATGTCATTGCAGATTAGGTGCGATCGACATGACGACTCCAAAGAAAGCCATCACGAGTGTGGAGACAGTGGAGCGGCACGTCGCGTTCGGGTTCAAAGCGGCGCTTGTGAGGACGTTGGCCAACCTCTGCTGGAAGAACCAGGAGAATAAGAAGATGGTGAGGTTCCTTAACAGTACCTAGCCTAAGATTACCCACAGTTGCTGAGGTTGCTCGGTAGACCAGGCTCAGTAGGCTTTGACAGTTGTAGCGGGTGCTCAGAAGCCCGAAAAACTGTATTATCCAGGAATTGTATTACTCAATCTCTGGGTTGTTGAGGTGAAATAGGCTGTCGCTCCAGGTAAAGTACTAGTATGTATTTAGCTGAATCCGGTAAGACTGGAAGCCGACCTCAAAATAGTTAGGAAAAATCTAGGTAGATTGATGTCTTTTATCTTACTAAGGGCTCATTTACGGAGACGCTGCATCGCGGCGCGTTAAATTCAAACATGTCGATGTATGACAGCGTTTACGGAGTAGCTATTTTACGCGCGTTTGCTTGAAATGCAGCGCTACTTGCAGCGGAGCCCACACATGACATCGCCGCAACGCTCGCGGCGTTTATCGTGGTGGCTCACGCAGCTTTGTGGCCAGCTGATTACCTGCAATACTCTGTTCACTGCGGTACCCGACGCGTCACGCCCTGCATCTCCGTAAACAGCACCGTATATTGCCATATGTTTGTTTGCGTGTTTGATAACGCGGGGAGCTGCCTCTCTGCACGTGTCGCCTCTCCGAAACGGAAAAGAACATGCAACGCGCCGCGAGACGTCACGCTGCACTCGACGCCCAACGCACCGCGTCTCCGTATTATGAGCCCTTAGGCATTCCGCGCTACTACTTGAACCATTTGGACTTAGTTCTATTATGTTGAACTAATCCAATATTCGAAATTTTGTCTATTCTATCCAGCAAAATCAGTGCAAACAATTTATGTTAGAAAAGTAGCATTATCTTAACAATTTTGAACTGATAAACAACAAAACTATTTCCCATTTTTCAGATACGTGAACTAGAAGTGATCCCAGTCCTTCTAGATTGCTGCAACATCGACGCTCGCAATCCTTGTATCCTTTTACAAATACATAATATCTTATAGCTCAGTAAAACTTAAGCTTATTCAATGAAGAAGGTTCAATGTAATGTAATGTAAAGGGAAGCTCAATGTAGATTGCGTGTGAATAGCTGAGTACCAACCTGACAAATGTCAAGTTATTTTGAAAAATAAAATGACATTAACAGATTTTCTACCAATGTCGATGCTTGGAACTTGGTGAAGAGCTCGTGGCTAATATTAACAGCCGCAGGGGTCGATCTTCCCGGGGCTGCGGGACTGTTCGAAAGAGATACCGTGGCCCCGGAACACAAAGGGCGATGAAGGAACATGGATGGGTTTTAATCAGTAAAAGTCTGACACTCCCTCCTGCTCCGCCCGGAGCGGGAGCAGTCATTTGACGATTTCCCATTCGAAAAAAAAAGCGGTCGATCTTCAAGTTTAAGCTGAGGTTGCCAAGGTCGGTCTGTGGATGGGTGACCATCCATGGCATATATATATAGTATCCTCAGTGTACTTCAAACCAGTGTGCGAATATTACCAGTTGGGATCGTAACAGGTGGCAATCTGTAGTATCTGCCTACCGCCATGAGAAAGAGGTGTGATGTTATGTATGTATGTATTTACCACTATAATATTCCTTATGTAGTAAACAGTAATAATGCAGTGGGTTATCTTCGCCGTTCGCAACTTGTGCGAGAACTGCCCGGAGAATCAGGTATGAATTGATTTACTATCTTGGAGTAAACGTATAAATTCGGCGGTTTTCTAATTTCTACATTCGCAAGAGAGCGTAAAAATGCTATCTTTATGGAAATGTAACACATCAAGCTACTACAATCTGTCAAATTTCTTTAATAGATTTTAAACTTTATCACTAATTCATTTCATTTTCTTTATCAGCATTCGGTTCAAGGTTGATTGGGAAAATTTGACAGTTTCGGCTTGCTTGATGTGCTGAAGACAGTGCTGAGAACACAAAAACCGTCAAGTCAAAGACATAATTTTTATGACGATTAAAATTGGGTTTCCGTTATTAGACGGCACCGCTTTCTGACAAAATAAATAAATAAATTTAATATCGCTGGACATTACACACAGCGCCATCAAGTGCCACACTAATTAACGAGGCTTGTGACGTGGACACCAGATAGTTGATATACTACATAGATGCTTTTTGTTTGTAAATGCGTACTGATCATACATATAAACATCCATGACTTGGAAACAAATGTCCATGATCATCACACAAACATTTGCTCCTACCTGGATTCGAACCCGAGACCCTAAGAACGTAAGGCAGCCTCACTACCGCTGCGCCATCAAAATCCAAGCATAACAGAATAAATTTCTAAATAAAACAATCATTTCCAAATAAAAAAAAAATCAAATAAAACAATCATTTCAATTTTTAACTTCTCCAGGAGGTAATATCAAAGATGTCGCTCCAAGCCCCAGTGGACAACGAGCTTCTTCAAGAGATGGGGCTGACCCTACACACAGACAACCAAGGCAACGGCATCAAAATCGTACCCATGTCCCGAGGGGCGAGGATAGACTGAATAGAGCCATTCCATCAAATATACTTTACTGTACCCAAACCGAAGGATAGTACGGAACTTCGAGTTCTAGAACAAGATCGGCTTTATATAGCGTTGACTCTGTCACTCATACTGTGACTATCTCTTTCTAAGACTCGATGTGCCAACATTGGTAATAGTGCGTTTGTTGGAAGCAAAGATATGTGAAAATGCATTTGGTGGTTGGATCAAATGTTTGGTTTGGCTCCTATCGAGAGTAAACCGTGATCCAGTTTCTTGGAGTGTAAAATAATATAATAGATTTTGTATAGAATGATTGAGGGTGGATCAGCTAATCTTATAGCTTGGCACGTAAATCTATTCTATTCGTGCTGAATTACGCAAATATAGTGAACTATGATAGTTTCCTTGGCTTGTTGCAAGTTCTACAAAATCAGTGTAGTAATATTCAAGATTTTATTCTAACGTGATAAATAAATTATTATGAATACATTCAGCTTGTTTTTCTTTTAAACCGTTGCTAAAATAAGGTTCCCAAGCAGCGCTTCGCAGAAGCAAAAGGATTGGAATCACGGTCTTGAGACCAGAATATAAATAGTTTGGTAAAAAAAAAAGTGCTAAAAGACTCGTATGTACATTTCAGATTCCTACATGGGATGAATGACATTTTGACAAGTTGACATTGACGTTTGAAGTTGAACTGTTGTAGCCATCGCTACAACAGTTCCGAGATGTTTTAACAATCGAAAGAATCGCGAGTCGTTAAAGTAAACCATCGAGTCAACTATCGACTCGCCGTTCTACAAAACAATCGAGATGTTTTTCGATTGTTCCGAGTCAACGGAATTGACCGCTAGTTTTCGAATCAGTCACTCTTCGATCACCGGGGTCAGTCAATTGCAAGCATCGAGCCGAGGTGCATGTTAGTTACAGGCGAGAGCGTGCCAGACTCGAGCTATCTAAAGTATTCGTAATTAAGTTAACCTACTACATTTTATTCCCGTCGCGGTACTGATAATTTTCGATTGCTATTGTTGAAAGAATTAGGTAGTATGATTCGCAATCACAACGCAAGTCAAGAAGAACTCGCGAAACTCTAAACCATCGAGGAACAACTCGAATGAACGCGCCATGCGCCAGTCGCAGACCGAGTCGGACTCGAGCCCAAGTCGAAACAATCGAAAACCATCGAGATGTTCGAACAATCGAAATAATCGAATAAAACCTCTCGCCATCGCGCATCGCTAAACTGTTGACAGTTGAAGTATCATCGGCGCTCCCTTGTTGTTGTTCCTTGTTCCTCATTTTCTTCTCAAAAGTACAAATAATAACATTGCAGGATGGTTAAAGTCGCTCTCCAAATCAAGGCAACTTTAGAATGCATCGAAAAGTTATACACAAACCATCCATACTATCAATGGTTCTTGAAACTAAAGTGTGGAAGTTGCGGCGAAGTGACTGAAAAGTTCCACGATCTTACCGAGGCTGAGAAAATACCGCAAAAGCACAATAGATCAGAAACTAACTTACTGATAAAATGTAAACTGTGTTCCAGAGAAAACAGCATGGATGTCATTGAAGGCAGCAATGGTAGGTTCAAGTAATTTAAAATTTATTTAAACATTCAAAATAAAAACATTAAAATAACCTAAATTAGCAACAACTAAAACATAGCAATATAGCAAATAAAATCTTCTCCACGCTGTCAATGTGTGCCAAGAAACAGGCAGCAATGCCAAATTAAATGGCAATGTTTAGCCTCTTTTCATTTTGTATAACCTTATTCAAGTAGCCAGTTTTAACTCTTGCCTCTTAGTCGTATTACAAACCTCAGTCAGTAGGTCTTCATTTCCCTATCAGCTGATCTGAAAATTTGTAGTCCAATTTTAATATTTACAATTTCAGTTCAAACAAAATAAAATTATATTAATTCCTTTTTATTATATGTTCCAGGTCAGTTTACCAGCAGTGATGAGGGCAAATTTAAAACATTAGTGATATTTGACTGTCGAGGTGTGGAGCCTGTTGATTTTGAGCCTAAATCAGGATGGGTAGCTGTTGCTGAAGATGGTGGTAAGCTGTCAATATCATATCCACTCTTATTTCAAACCAGCTGATGCCCGCAGTTTCGCCCGCTTGATAAATTATATACTTAAACCTTCCTCATGAATTACTCTAACTATTAAAAAACCCTCATCAAAATCCGTTGCTTAGTTTTAAAGATCTAAGCATACAATTTTTATTTTTGTGTGCATTAAAGAATAAGAATACATTGGGACAGACAGACACGATTTTTTTTACATCCTTCCGACACAAAAAGTCCCAACAAATGACAAGGCTTGACCAAGTTTGGATGGGGTCCCAAAAAACCTGACATGTCTGGATAAATCTGATTTATCCAGACATGTCAGTGAGATTGTACCCTACCTGAGGAAGAATTATTATTAATAATTTATCTGGCAGATAATTTCATAAATAATGAATGTTGTGCCAGCGATAAGAAGAGGAATTGATCTGTTTGACTAAATATCTTGATGCTGCTAATGCTAAATTATTCTGTTTTAAAAAGAAACAATAGAGAATAAATAATTTAAAATATCTTTTATGTTTCAGGAAAAACCTTTGAAGATGTTGACTTAAGTGAAAAAGAATGGGTGGAATATGATGAGAAAAACCAAACTTCGGTTGGAGTCTATGAATTGGAATGGCAATTTGTAAAAGTCAAGTAATTTGGTAATACTCTTTCAATAAGTACAAGATAAGAAAATTGACTACTTTACATACAAGCGTTTATACAGAAAGTGGGCAACGTCATAAATAGATGTCAAATATTTCCCTGTTTTGATTAATTTAATAAATTTTTATGGATGTTTATCTGAAAATAAATGAATAATAATAATTAATTTGGCAATATTACTAGAAATAAGAAATATGGCTAACTAGAGAACTAAAATATTAATTATGAAATGCAATAATTAATATTTTAGATGTAAAAAAAGCATTTGGAAACTTTCCAAATGCCTTTTCTACACCTAAAACGGTTACAACATCAAATTCAGTGTTTTAATAGCAATTCACTATTAATATTCTAGTTCACTAGTTAGTTATATTTCTTATTTCCATACAGTAATATTGCCAAATTAATTAAAATAGGTAAATATTTGACAGCCATTCGTGATATTGCCAACTTTTTGGATGTGCGCTTTTAAATATAAAATGCATTTTTTGTTGTTCAGTGGTATGTTTACTTACAATGCAATATAATGCTAGTGTTGGAAGTTATTATTTAAATGACAATATACATAATATGTATACACAATAAGGATTATTGTATTTTACTAAGTGTTTTTTATTAAAAAAAAATGTTAATAGTGAAAATGGTGGTTTTAGTTCATAGAGGTAGGCGGTAGTTTAAACTGTATTATTTTAAAGTGATACCCAACTTTATGCTTTGCAATTAAAGGTTAACTGTTGGCCACACAATGATCCACCATCATATTATAGTCCCACAAGATTATCCTCAAGAATTGAGAAAGTGAGATTGACAAAATTCTCTATTATAATATGCTATATTTATAGGTACTTCTAAGTTGCACTCCAGACTAGGGGGTAATATAAATGGATCTGGTCACACCTCACAGGCAATAGAGAGACTAGTCGACAGACTGGCAGTAACAGAGAATTCTTTTTTCGAAATAAGAGAGATTAAAATTATTTTTAATACACTTCCTCGAAAACGGTTCTTTTCGCACTACGATTAGGTTCAACATGCAATGTATTTCACACGGGTGCGATTTTTTTCATTTTCCAACACGTGTGCGGGAATGAAAATTGCCACAGATTATAGATTACAGATTGGGTCAATGCCTATAGTCGGAGGTGAATGTTTTTTTTTAATTTCGGCAAAGTAATAATGCGTCTTTACGGCATAAATATTTTTTGAATATTCAAATTGTGTTTATAAATAGAATATCATAGATAAACATGATTATTTAAAACTAATATTTACTTTTATAAACAAATTAACATTTATTTGTGATCTAAATTCAAAAATATTAAAAAAAAAAAACATTTTTTTATGTTAGGCTGTTTAGCGGCTTCGTACCTTTGCTTCTCCTTAAACCTGGCGAAAAAAGGCAAATTAAAATCATAGTTTCTTATTAATTCATGACAAAAATATTTTTCGTTCTTTTATTTTATTTTATTTCTTCAAGTGTATTGAAAAAAGTCGTTTGATACACGTAGACATTTGTTATTGCAGTTCTCGGCTCAAAAACACCCTCGCCTACGGCTCGGGAGTTATTCCGCCTCGGATGCAATAACAAACTTTCTCCACTTGTATCAAAATGTACGCTCGCTTTGTGAATGTATGTTTTTCGTACGTTAAAAAACACAAAAAAGTGAAAGTAACTTTGGCTTCAGAAGCCGGTGACTAAAACACCAAATCAATCAAACAATGCTTCACTTTTTTGTGTTTTTTTTAGTCGGTTTTTTTTTTTGCAAAAAAGTTTTTTTATTTTTCCATTTTTAGTTGTAATATCCTATACTTACAAATATTTGATATGCATTTATTTTACATAGTTAACAATACATGTCATGGTAATAGGCTTATCCTCAATAAATGGAACTTAACATACCTAAACTGTCAAAATCTTTCAAATATAAAAAGAATTTAGAGAATCGCTCCACAAATGGGGAGAAATCGGTGAACACACATAAAATTAGACCACACGACTGAAGTAATAAAATGACAAAAAATTATACCGCGTTGATGTCTTTTTGAAGTCCCTATTTTGGTTATTAAATTTTAAACTATGTTTAGACTACACTACTGAAGTAAAAAAATGTTAATAAAATGAAAACTACTGTGCCGAACTATGTTAAATTTTTATGGACCAAATGGCAACTATTCCGCATCAGACTAAAGAAGAATCACGTAAATCGATCATAAATCTCAGGGTAACCGGTGTACATACATAAAAAAATATATACCAATCGAATTGAGAACCTCCTCCTTTTTGAAGTCGGTTAAATAGGGTAGTGTGCATCATGGTAACCAGTCCTCGAGTCCCGGAACCTATATCATTTGAGTATTTAAGCCACGCAGTTTTGTTCCATGCGGGAATCAACGCGCTCCAGCCAAACACGAACCATAGGTAAACACGCTATTTCATTTGCATGTTCTAACTTAAAATGATTAATTCTAAATGTAATTGCTAGTTCTGTTGCTCCATTTTACTTAGTTATTACTTCCGAATAACATTCACCTACACGCGATTTGTGCCGTGGCATACATTACAGATACAATAGGTATCAGGAAGCGACAAATGCACGGCATTTCCATTGAGTACACTTTGTAATTGATGTGGAGTTATTTAGTTTACACTTGGTACATGAAATGGTTGGACTTGGCTCGCGGTAGCAGGCATTACCTACTACATAGGTTGATAGGCTTATAATAATTATAGTCAGATATTTTTTCCTAGTTGGAGCTAAAATTGGTGCTAGCTAGCCACTTGAATAATCTAGGTATTTCCAAAAGAGGGTAGTTTGTAAAGCGTTTTTCCAAAAGAAATGTAGTACTTACTTAGTCCATATTATATCGGTATAATCTGATCCTCGTCTAAGAAAGAATGATGTGTCGAATAGTGACTCGACGGCATTGCATCCCGAGTTTGCTCGGATACGGACGCGTTTAATAAGGAAATCGTTTTAAGATAAGATCGCCTTTATAATCGGCCCACCATGAGCTTCCCGTTACCATTAATCTTTGATAGCTGCCTAATTTTCACTGTGGTTGCATGGCCATAGCATAATCTCGTATAGGTACCCCACAACAGTTAATATAATAGACGCACGTTCTTAGACAATGCAGTCTCATAACTGCATTAGATCACAAAGGAAAATGGATAGCAGCTAGAATATCACAATTATGCAATAAACCCCAGGCTAGTCCTAGCGGATTCCTCGTAAGCTGTCCATGTAACGATGATTGACGCATATTTTTTTGCTTCGAAAAACGTAATGCGTCGGATTGAATGAACCATGTGAGTGTGACGTTTGTTTTCGCGCGCCCGCTCAACTGTGACTTCACTTTCGATCGGCACTTCCTATTCCGCACGTAATCTTCGTCTATTAGCGGTTTAATTGTTTGTATGTCGTTGCTAATGAACTTGCAAACTGTTTTAGTATCGTCGGGAGTCAATATTTTGGGTGGAAGACAGCCGTGGACCCGTGTTATATGCCTCAAATTCAAAGCATTGATTACCGGCAACTTTTTGAATTGTTAAAAAAAAAGATGAAGCTACAATTTAGCCACAGGGCCTAATAGCTGTGAGAGTACTGTAGTTTCACATTCCAAAGCGTAGATCCCTATGGAGAAGAACGGGCAAGAAACGCCATGGTCAGGTCAATTCGCCTGTCTAGGACTTTGCTATACATCTACGCTAAATGATTTGAGGGGCTTTCATATCGCGACTGATCTTTCATCTTTGATCAGCTCTAATTTGAAATTCCGAGTTCGTTACAGTGCGGAGTGATATACCACTACCTCTGGTTGTAACTAGGGTGTCCAAAACAGACCGTTCGCTTAAAAGCCAGCGTTTAAAAATATTGTGCTAATTTAGACAGACAGCTCATTGGCTTTTCACACAACATTCTCAAGCAAAACAGTAAATTCGATGATTTTCTACGAAATTCTTGTGCATTTTTCGATCTGTCGTGAAATCGCTATCACATTCACGTGCGTGTATCAATGAAGTCATAAACGGTTCGTTGCGAAGGTGACTGACATACG
Organism: Xestia sexstrigata; assembly: GCA_941918905.2. Lineage (NCBI taxonomy): Eukaryota > Metazoa > Arthropoda > Insecta > Lepidoptera > Noctuidae > Xestia > Xestia sexstrigata. The sequence continues at coordinate 18,817,317 of OW799205.2, forward strand.
GCGGCATGTAATTTTGCGCTAGCTCTGCACCACCCAGCGGGCTTGCCACTGAACTTGAGCGAGTTACTGTGGATAAACTAAGTTTTTACCGGGGCTTTATGTTTAACTACTCAAATACTAATGTTGTTTGTTTAGTGGAATCAACTGAAAACATATTGCTAAATAATTTATATTTTACTATACACAGGTCCTGCTGTCTGACTTTAGATTCCCAGCCCCAGAAGCCATTTTTTCCGCCCCTAAGACGACCCACTGACCGCTATGTTGCCAAAGTAAGTTGTCTTGGTCTATCGCGATCTTAGTACCCATTTCCTAAGCACATTTTAAATGACTTGCCTGAAATCCCGAAATCAACGCTGTCCTTTAAAATGACAACACTATTTATCACAGCACCATTCATTTACTCATATCCATTTTATATGTATTATCATTCCACACACACCACAATAACTTATCAATAACAAGGTACAGTATTCTAGTGGGTCGAGTACTTTCCACTGTGCTTTAACAACTTAACTTTGAATATTCTACAAAAGTTCGTTATCTAACTAGCTGGTGTGGTCGATGTCGTTGTTTCCTCTTTGTCAGAACGAGACTGGAAACCATTGAAGCCCGTGTTCCCGTGCACTGTCACCGTGTGATGCGGTGTACTTGAGACTATAGGTGACGGACTGACCGCGCTCCCGTACTGAGAGCTGTACTGATCATCAGTATACACTTGGAACGGGTGATGAAGGTACACCGGCACTTCTACAGGAACTTTGACCGGCACTTTCACAGGGACCCTCACTTTAACAGGGTACGGAACCCTGACCGGGTATGGAACCTTCTTTTCTACCGGGTACGGTTTCGGCACGTAAACGGGCACTCGTTTTTCCACTTCTACTCTCTGTGGAACAAGCACTTCGACGGGCACCGGCACTTTCTTCTCCACTTCGACTGGATAAGGCACTCTTTTCTCGTAGGGCACCGGAACCGGATGCGGCACTTTTACGGCATACGGCTGGGGGTACGGCACCCTTATCGGAACGTGTTTTATTACTTCGACTGGCTCTCTCACTTTCACTTGGACTGGATAAGGCACTTTCGTTTCGACCGGATACGGCTGTGGGACGAGAACTTTGACGGGGACCGGGTAGGGTACCCTTTTCTCCACATGGACGGGCACTGGGACGGGCCTGTCCACTGGTACCGGTACTTTAACTTCCACGGGGTACGGCACCTTCTTCTCCACTGGATACGGCACTTTCACTTGCACGTGTTTCACTACTGGCACCTGGTGAATGACTGGGTACGGTTTTGGTACGTACTCTTTTTCGACCACTTTCACAGGCACAGGGTGTGGTATTTTGATCCCTATTGGATAAGGAACCTTTTTCTCAACAGTTACCGGGTACGGAACAGGTTTCTCCACAACTTTGATCTTCTCCACTGCTACTGGAACTTTCTTCTCCACTTGGACCGGGTATGGCTTGGGAACCTCGACTTTGTATGGTATCTTGACAGGTTTTTCAACAGTTTTAATGTATCTGTGGTGGTGGTGGTGATGGTGGTGTTTGATTTTGGTGACGACTCGTGGGTGACTGTGGTGACTGCTGCCATCGCTCTCTAGGTCCCCGTACATGTAGTGCATCGGCGAGCGTCCCCGCTTCCCACTGTAACCAGAATAATACGGGTTCAATTGACGTTTTCGTTTAAAGAAAACCATTTTTTTTCTGCCCATTATTTGTAATGGATTTTGAGAACTCGGCACTGGGACTAGCCCAAAAGATTGTAAGTACATCATTTGCTTACTTTGAGGCGCGGCGGGATGGGCAGTGAATAAGTCCGATCGCTTAGTGATTGGTGTCGTCGGGGGCTTCTTGAATTTAGGATAATGTGAGGGCAGTATCGGCACCCAGTCGTTGGGTTCGATTTGAGTGAATTTAATCGGTGGCAGATGCGTAGTGGTTTTGACTTTAAGCTTTCTGGTGACTGGGCGGTAGACGCGCGGCGTTGAGGGCGTGATTGGCGTCGTTGTCGTCACAGTCGTTGTGTTTCTGTACGCGAATCTAGTTCGGCGGGTGATGCTCTCTGAGATGTCACGATCAGGTTCGACAGTGGTGTTAGTTTTTGTTAGAGTCGTGTTGTCTTTAGTCAATGTCGTGTTGCCTTTTGTCAATGTCGTGTTGTGTATAAATAAAGTCGGGTTATCTCTGTCTAGTTCACGTTTGGGCCATATTCTTTTCGTCCGCAGGACTTTTTGGGTGGTTGTGGTGGTAGCTTCGGTTGTAGTACTGGACGTGGTCGTTGTTGTCGTCGCATTAATTTTCGGCGGCCTGACAAAATCGGATCGGATGCCATTGATCACTTGGGCGGGCAAGCTGAACTTAGGGCTCTTTGCAACTATGGGTCTGCCAGTTGACGCGGCATACACTAACGGTCGGCTAGTCTTGAAGTAATATGTCCTATGGTGCGGTGGTAGCGGAATCACTCTAGGAAACTTGTAAATAGAGTTTGGTGAATGATACAGCTTCACAGGTTGCTTAGGATAGAGTCGTGGCGGCGGTAGTTTTTGTATCTGCCCGTGGTGAGGTCGAGGAACATCGACTTTGTGGTTTTGTTTCACTAGTTTATCAGGAATGTTGGGCGGTTTACTTGGAGGTCTTTTTTCAGGTTTGTGAGTAGGCAAGTCAGGTCTCGTCAGTGATTGGTTGTTAGGTTGTGGTTGCGCTACGTACTTTGGGTTATGTATTATAGTAACAGCTCTGTGCTTCGACTCTATAGCAAGCGGCTCGTCTACGTTGTCATCTTGTGCCGTCACGCCACTCCCTTGATTGACGACGATCACTAACGAAATGATCAGGAATGCCGTCTGAAAAGAAAATATGACTGTTTAGTCAATATTGCAGTAGTAAAGTAGGCACCCAAAATTTTATTGTAACTTCAGTAAAAAATTAGGGTTCTTGTAGCATAGGCCCTCTCTCCCCTTAGGGATTTTGAATTATGGCATGGTCGAAAAATGGTATTCCATCCGTATGTATATGGTATATCTACTTATTTACACCTTGGATTTATCTGTGCGCCTATTATTCCTTGCATGTTTACAGTTCAAGAATATTATGGCTGATGCTCCAGGGTAGCCCGCGAAATTTATTACTTTTTCTTACGTTTTTTTGCAATTTGCAGGCCAGTGCGAGGTTGTATGTCGATTAAAAATACAACTTTTTCAACGTCAAAGTCATTCCTAGACCTTTATGAACTTGGAGGGTTGTGTTGATGATTTTGATGTTTATAATTCTGTAACTACATACGTCTTACAGTCGCGAACAATCAACATACAACCTAGCACTGGCTTGCAAATTGCAAAAAACGTAAGAAAATTTGAATTTCGCGGGCTACCCTGACGCTTTCACCTTAGGAGTCAACTAAACCATATAAGTAATCCATCAACGTCTTTCAAATTCTGCTCATGTCAATGATAAGAAATGGATAAGTGCAAAAAGACAATTAAATAAGGCACGTTTACTGCAAATATCGCGTCGCTTTATATATTTTTCAATCAGTTTTTACTATATCGACGTCGTCGGTGCGTGCGTTTAGTCGTCACGCGATCCGTCTTTCCGTATTCTTCCATTTTAGGTGACAAACCACGTTCGTTATGAAGATACATACAGTCAAGATTTTTTTTTTACTGCACCTTAACTAAAACAATTAGGTACACCGGTACACTTATAAAACAATAGCCGTAGGACTTTAGGACGCGACTGTATAACGTTCCTGACACTTCCCTACCACTCCGCTCAGCTATAATTTTACGTGACAGACACTGTGAAATTCTTCATAATATGTAAGATTATGTAGGTAAGTACCACCATTGCACAAAAAAAAAGAATAATACACCTTCATTAATCATTAAGTGTATTCTTACTTTGTTCTATTGAACGCGGTTGTAGGTTAATAATTAATGGCTTAGCTAGATCCTCTTCCGATGGGTTACAGAACTCTTTTTTTAGAAGTTATTGGAATGTGCGAAGATGCATGAAATTACATAAACGTAGAAATCCTATACAATTCTTGGAAGAAATCGATGGTTACAAACTAAACCTATGCAAGCAATCTATGGCTTCTACATTTTTCGGTTAGAAATGTTAAATAAAACCCAAGTCAGATTCATATACTGCTAAATCTATACCTATCAGGTGTTACCTGAAACAATAATCAAAAACTGTTGTTCTTTTAAAATAACATTTATTTTCCTCCAGTCCTGCAACTTTTGCAACTTTACACAGTTCAAGATTTCATCAAGATAAATGATTTTTCTACAAAATCCGACGTCCTCGTTGATTACCACCAACCAGTAGATACCTATTCAAGAAAAACTTTTAAAACTGATTAGAACAATCTTTACGAGAGAGCCAGTTAAACAAATAAATAATAAGGGTGAGGCAGATTGATATTTCTTTTACGTGTTGTCCATGTACACACTGGTAGACTATTATTTAAGTACTTTACCACACTCCAAGAACTTCGATCACAAAAACACAATTCACACTGCAACACTTTAATTGCACTTTTGTAAAACGGAACTTTTCTTCACATTTTCACAAGACACATCACTATTTTCCCGCTAAAATTCATCGCGCCATATTTGAAACGTTTTGTTATTCAGAGTAAAAACCCCGCGTTTTATTTTTGTATTACAAAAAAAGTTTGTATTTTTTTAGAAAAGGTATTGCGTTATTATATAGAATGTTTTTTTTTCTTCAAATTATTGATTTACCCACCGATAAGTGTTGCATATTGCGGTGCCTGCGGCCGATGCAGACATGAACGTAATGATAGGTCTGAGGAAGCACCACTCACTTATATAGCATTCGCGTAATGGGTGGCTGAGCCCCAGGACGAATACTTTCTCTGCCAATGCCAATATCATTGGTGGCCCTTCGTGCTATTGTCCAGAACCATAGGAAAAACAAAACATTTAGAATGTTCCAGTGTGTACTGATGTGGTAGCATGAGTGCTTATTCAATCAACTATTGTACCGAAGTATTATGATGATCTCGGACAGTGGCCAACCTTTTTGCCATCGACATGATTTTATTCTAAATTTATAATCTATGGTCGAAAAGGTCATTTACCTATCATAGGTATTGTACGGGTAGCTGCTCGTTTGATGTTCAAGGGCCAGAGGGCATTTGACTGTTACTTGTTTATGATTTGAACTTATCTTTGATCTTAAGTTTATGTTTGCCATTTACATAACAAGACCCTTGTGTCCCATGTTAAATACTGGTATAATACCAGATGCATCCGGTTAGACTGAAAGCCGACCCCAAAATAGCTGGGATAAGGTTAGGCAGATGATGGTGATGACAAAGGAGGTGGAATAGGAATTTGACTAAATTATTTTCGCGTTGTTTAACTATCTAGAGGGGAGGAAATTTCCTAGCTTGCAGGACTTTGAATGTCCAATCTTTAATACATTTCTACTGAGTTTTATTTAATATAATTAACGATACCTGTTGTCAATTTATCCATAAGAAAATCACATTTTCGTACGTAATACAATAAATCTTGCCTGAATTCTGATCTAAACGCTGAAAAATTTCTCAGTAGGTAATTATCTTAATTGCTGTCATAATATTTTCATGTTTGTGTTTTATTAATTACACATGCGTCTGAGTTCCTACACCTTTAGCTGTGATCTAAGTTTAGCGTGTGTAAGATTTAACATTTACAATGTTTTCCCGCCAAATCTGTTATCCAACAGTGAATAGTTTCGCGCTGAAATATCTGTTAGGTATATGCACTTTCCTGCTTCCGTTCTTCCTCACGCACCCAAAGTAAAATTGTGTTAAGACTTTATGCAACCATGTAAATAAAACACGCAATTATTGGTTCAGGTGGTGTTTCTACTGTTTCTCGTATTTTCCACGTACCTAGGTTATTAATTTATTTGTTACACGCGTTTCGTACATGCTTACCCCATCTTTGAATAAGCTATTATATCCCTTCCGTTCCGTTGCACGTAGGACCATTCTTCTTCTTCGTCTCCAACCCTTGGCCACCCAATGCTGAGTGTAGGTCTCTTCCAAATCTCTCAATTTTTGGCGGTTTTGTGTCACGGCTATTCAGTTTCTTCCGGCCACTTTAATGAGATCGTCTGTCCACCTAGTCGGTTGACGGTTGTCTTCCCACATTCCTCAGTCATTTGACATTAGACAACGGTCTCTTATTTGTTTTGATTTAATTACTTATAGCTGGGCTTCCTTTTCGTTCGTTACGGACACCTGGAACCTACCTAAACACATACTCACCACCTAAAAATCACGTCGGTATTCTTCGAAAGGGTGGGTGGAGTCAGGCACCAGAAGGTAACGATGTTCATCTTTAGGGTCAAAATTTAAGAGGTAAGTATGAGAAGGTAGAAAGTGACTGAGGTGAGTTACTTATTGAAAACGGATCAGATCCTGCGCTTAGACGGGTGTTGACTTTTGTGCGGTTTCTGTTTTAATGTTAATCTCGAGTGCATAAAACTCTGAAATCGCCATAAACGATACGGCAGCGTAGGTAGTTCGTATGTGTCGACACAGGATCAATCAGTCATCATCAGCCTTGGAGTTGGAATTACTGATAAGTTCTTAATTGGAAAACCCAAAACACTACGCGACCTAAGGATAGCACGTTCTTCCTGTTCCTTCATCCTGCGATCACTACTCCGTCTGTCAAGCGTATAGTGGTTAATAGGGACCGGTAGCGGCCATTTGTCTTAAAGCTCAACGCACACTAGGAACACTGCACGGGACTTATAGTACCTAAGCATATAACTGTATTATTAACACTGGAAACGGGATAATTACCATGTTTACTGTTGCTGTGTTTAAATAGTTATATCGTATTATCTGTGCCGTATAGGCTCGGCACCAGCTGCCGAGTAGACGCTACGCTTGCGTTTAGGCGCTACCCTGCTAACGACAGAGCGGTCGTGGTGACACCGACAACCCTACGTGAGGCGAAGGCTTATTTTGGGACCAGGCCTCCACACTGTTCCCAACCACTACACCCTGAAAGCCAGAATCAACATTGGTTACCTCTAGAGGATGAAGCTCGACGACTCCCGGAGGAACAATTAAACTGTCCTGGATCCCACAACGAAATTCATTAGAAAAGAACAGCGGAAGAGGAAGAACAAACGGTGATTACTGCGGGTCGCAGACTCAGTTAATATTCTCGCCATTTTATTCAAATTTCGGGTTTTTTCGTCCGGGTCATTGCCCGTGAAGGCCGCTGCCGTGTCATCTGGTGACAACGCACGCTGCAGGCATCCGACACCGCTACTGGCATCTGGCATCCGACACCACTACCATCTACCATGCGGGTCCTGCACATAGCTCCTTGGGTCTACTCCTCGACTCCAGCGTCCCTACAACTACGCGTACAGCCAGGATAGTACTTGACGCGCCTACCTCCATAGACGGGAAAATTAATGACGGGATTTTTGTTAACCTATGACCTGTAAATAAATTTGTATTGAAGGTGTTAGTGAGTTTTTGTTCAACTTAGTGTTTTTCCATAAATTCCTACGCTTCATTGGCATTGAAACGTGATTCATATTCCTTAAAATCCTATTATGATTTTGCTAAAGCGGCTTTACTAAGCGCCCTGATACCAAATTGAGGCGATGCCTTTATGGCGTTTATAATCGTGATTTACAATATGAGATGCATAGAAAGGATCCGGTTTTTTTTGTTTTGTTTTTTTTTAAAAACGTTGCCCACACTAGAAATTTCTCCTGTATCGTGGGTGCGTTTACAAACATTTAAACTCACATACACAAACAGCCAGACCCGGAACAACTATCTGTAGGCCATACAAATATTTGTACCGTGCGGGGATCGAACCCGCGACACGCAGCGCAGCAGCCAATCGCTCAACCACTGCGCCAACCGTGTCATCAATTATGTTGGGGACGGCTTCCACTGTAACTAGATGCAGATAAGATCAGTATTGTACGGTCGAACAAGCTATTTGGTTTACAGTTTAACCCACAAATTACATTGAAAAATGTAAACCAAATAGCTTGATCGACCGTACTATCGAGGACACTCCCGCCTGAATCCTGATCACTACTAAGCCAATTTTTGCTTGCTCTTACAACATAGAAACGCTCTCTAGCCCCGCCCCGTTGACTTTGTATAGAAATAATGAATCGGCCGAGCGCACTGACGACGCACGCCAAACGAGAGTTATTGTTATTTTGCAAGCCAAAGTTGACGCTTTCCTAATAGGCCTAAACTTTAAGGGGGCGTGTCTCGGCGCCTCCGCATGATTTAAGCTGATCAGGCGGAAAAGACCACGACTGTACATGGAGCGACTGCTTAACTGACTTCCACAACTGTTCACAACCCAGTTATTGGTTAAAAGACACTCCTTGGTAGGGGACTAGGTCTTGGTATTACTGTGCGTTGAACATAATATTCAGTATTGGTTTACGAGCAGAATTAATGACGCATTTCATAAAGTCTCGTTAATCACTAGAACATAAGCGGTATTAATCACGATGTATGCATGATCTACGTTCACACTTCGTTTCATATATTGTTAACACAATTCCTACTTCTTTATTTATTTACAATATTAGTGTTATGGGAGAACAATGTTGTACTTTTTATTTCTCTATACATATTATTATTAAAAAAAGTCGTTTCAGTCAGATTTGTTACGTACACATAAACGAACAAACGGACCTTTCACGAAGTCGTCAACCAAGCATGCTTGAATGCTTGGTTGACGACTTCGTGAAAGGTCCGTTTACACCTTGTATGAGTACTTACTTAATTTTCTGTAAAATTGGGTTGTGTTTAATTATAACTCCGTAAAGCCATATTGTTACGGCCGCGAATCATATTTTGTTCAACATACAGCCTGACACTGACCTGGAAATTGCAAAAAACGTAAGAAAATTTGAATTTCGAGGTCACCCTATATCTATTTCCTAAAGTGACGCCCAAGAAAGCGTTAGATATCTGCGAACACTTTTTTACTTTATGTCATCATAGACTTAAGTGTTTAATTCAATGTCATTTACATCGCATTTTAATGTCGTCAAGTTCTGGTATGGAAACCAGGTTAATAGTATCAGATGGGCAGGGGTCAGATCTGACGTATATATGGGTTGGAGTGCGGGGTGAGACAAGGGGGGTTGACATCGCCCACGCTCTTCAACCTGTATGTGAAGGATCTGATTGAGGAGCTCAGCAGCACCAGGGTAGGTTGCTATATAGATGGAGTGTGCTTAAATATTATAAGCTATGCGGACGACATGGTGCTGCTGAGTGCGTCACCCTGTGGCCTGAGCAAGCTGTTGGGGATTTGCGAAAGGTATGCATTAGAACATATTATGCTTGTGTATAGAAAAAGAGCGAAGTTATAGTCTTTGAGGCCGGTAGCAGTAGTGTTCCTATTGAGATGCCTACCCTACTATTAAACTGAACGATGTTCCTCTACAGAGAGTAAATCAATTTAAATATTTAGGGCACAATCTGACTGGCGACCTCAAGGATGATATTGACATCGAACGGGAGCGAAGGGCGCTGTCTGTACGTGCTAACATGATAGCTCGCATCGTTAACCGGTGCTGCAAAAATTCAGCTGGACCTGCAGTAACGATGTGCCCCTTTTTTAGGTTAATTTCATGATTTTTGTGTATAATTTAGTTTCCTAACATAAGCTATAAGTGAAATTGTTACTAACACTATGAGTTATGTTAGGTACTCGAATAAATAATTGAATTATTATTATTAAAAAAATTGTGGAGCTTTACAAATATAAAAAAAAAACTCATTTCAATTATGTATATATAAATCACTGTATTTCCTTCAATATCTTAAGCCTATATTTATCATCAGGGAACCTCATCTTCACAATCTGCCTGACTTCTTCGCAGCTGTAGCTCTTGAACTGATCCCTGCCCTTGTTCCATAGGTCGGATACTTCCAACAATTGCGCTTTTAGTAACTGCGGCAGTTTCGTGAACTTCGACCAAATGTTGATCTTTGTTTCGAATTGTATGGGCTCCTGAAAATAATGACATATAATTATTTAGGAGTAAGTAACGTATTGTAAAGTAAAGCTCGTTGGGTCGACGATATCGTCAAAGTCAGGAAATATCTGGATAAGGGACGCACAGAACCGGGAAGCGTGGCAGAAAAAAGGGGAGGCCTATACCCAGCAGAGGGTGATCCCGGGCTGATTTGATGATGGTGGTGCAAATACATATTGTACCTGGTAAAAGTCGGATTGAATTACGTAGTGAATAACAATAATAATCATTTTATTTCAGATAAATTATTTTACATCCATATAAATTGACAGTAAACATGACCTTTAAAACTATGTTAGTAGAACATGTAGGTTTGACATGAAATGCATAAACAAATAAATGCAGCAGCATCCTGAATGCATTGTTATACTGAACTCGAAGAGCATTGATGGCTCTCTGCGTACAGCTTGTCCAGAGGCTACACGTGTACAGTGTCTGACAATATGCTTTAAAAAGCGTCACTTTCATTTCTCACGTACAGCGATCAAAGCTACGGAAACCCAAAAAACAAACCCATCCTATCCTCATTCCTATTAAACTCGTCGATCAATAACACAACATCATCAATATCAATAATTATGTAATTTGTTTGTTAAAGTGTGCAATAATAGACAGTTCGGATACCAGAAAGGAATTAGCCCTTTATAAACTTGATGATGAGACTAGCAAAACAAATCATAAATTAAAGGTAGCTGGTATTTTTCTGGATTTATCTTCCGCATTTGCGATAGATCACAATCTACTTATTGCCAAACTAAATTATTATGGTGTCAGAGGCTATTTTTTGATACCTTCAATTATTTACATCGTATTTAAGAAACAGGAAAATGTATGTAGAAACCAGCACTATAGAACAAAATGGACAACGGAAAACATACCAATCATCCATGATAATATTACCACGGGCGTACCGCAGGGTTCCATATTGGGTCCAATTCTGTTTATTATTTTCACTAACGATTTGATAAATTATATTAAAATAAAAATTCCAGCCATTAATCTCGTAGTCTTTGCAGATGACACTAACGCCGTAGCAGGGGCGAAAAGTATTGGTGAACTGACAGAAAAGGTCAATACTACTTTGGCAGCATTTCAGTTTTGGTTAAATACAAATAGATTAACAATAAATATAAAAAAACGAACATCATGTTGTTTCGGACCACTGTAGGCAATAAGGATAATATGGATATAACCCTCAACAATGAAAAGATTGAATTAGTGACAGACGTCAAATTTCTGGGTATCCATTTAGATGATTTGCTGAACTGGAAAAAGGACCTAGCACACATAGACTCCACTATATCATCTGCGTGTTATGCGTTGAGGAAATTGAGGGACGAAATAAATACTGAACAGTTAAAGATGGTATATTATGCTCTTGTCGAATCCAGACTTCGATACAGTATACAGTTCTGGGGCAAAAGCTACGGTTATAATCCTCAACGAGCCTTCATTCCCCAAAAAAGAGCAATACATACAATTGTCAGAATTTCACAAATAGAAAGCTGTCGATCTCATTTTAAGCGTTTAAATATTCTAACATTGCCCAGCTTATACATACTTGTTTTGTTATTTTTTTAAAATATGTCCATGGATTCGAGCCTGAGGAAGGAAGAACAGCCAGGGAAAACACTCGTAGGAAGGATTTTAAAAATAAAGTAGTACCTAATTTCAACATTGTCAAGCATACCCCTCATTACCAAGTTGTACAATGTACAAATATTTAATAGACTGCCAGAGGACTTAAAAATCTTGTTTTACACTAGCTCTTTTAAGGCTAAGGTAAAAGCATTTCTGTTGGATAGAAATTTGTACTCAGTAGACGAACTGTAATTTATTAACCGACTTCAAAAAAAGGAGGAGGTTATCAAGTCGTCTGATTTATTTAATTTTTATTTATTTTTTTGAACCGATTTCGATTACTCTTTTTTTGTTTGGAAGAAAATTACTTCGCGGTGGTCCCGTTTAAATGTGGTGAAGATCTGATGGTGATCTTCGGAGATATGCAATGGAACTCTTCAATTATAGACAGCAAATCGGTTGTGATTGCTGCAATCGCTTGGATGTTTGTTGTTTTCACAAAATCATAACATAACATCACGCCTGTATGCTCTTAGGGGGTATGCAGATGTGTACAGTACACCCACATTTCGACAGTTTTGTCTGTTAGGTTCCATTTTATTGGGGATAAGCCTATTACCATGACATGTATTGTTAACAATATGAAATAAATGACTGCCTCGTTGGTCTAGTGGTGGCGACTACTCAGCATGAGGTCCTGGGTTCGATTCCCAGGCCGGTTATTGGGTTTTTCCATCAGGAATTTCTCAGTAGCAGCCACGGAGTCCGGATTTGCGCCAGCGCTCGCCCCCTATTACATGGGACTTAAACATAACTGGTGAAATGTGGGTGTAGGTCCTACTGGGTACACCTCAGCCCAACTCTTCGGAATTACAGGCGTGAGGTTATATTTTGTTAAAATAAATGTATAGCTAATATTTATATAAGATATTACACCTAAAAATGGTAAAATAAAAAACTTTTTTGCAAAAAATAAAACCGACTTCAAAAACACAACAAAGTGAAAAATAACTTTAGCTTCAGAAGTCGGTGGCAAAGAAACTGAATCAAACACTGAAGTCACCGACTTCTGAAGCTAAAGTTATTTTTCACTTTGTTGTGTTTTTGAAGTCGGTTTTATTTTTTGCAAAAAAGTTTTTTATAATTACAATTTTCTATTTAAATGAAAATGTATTTTATTGTTAATTGTTTTTGGTAATCATGTATTTTTTTATCTTGTATGTTTTGTTTTTAATTATTGCATGTCACTTTAGAATTTATATTATTATTATTATGATATAAGTATGTAATGTATCGAACACAATTTAAATTGTTCCTGATAAATAAATAAATATAATATAGCATAATACATGTCGATTTTAAATTGATTTTTATTTTATTACCAATATTAATTATAGATATTTAGTTTACCAACGCATGTCTATCAGAGAAAACTCACCTCAAAAAGAGTAATTACATCAGATACAGTTGTCTCCACCCTCATCGCCAACATATACACCAGTTCTTCACTGACCGGCTTACTGTCGGCTAGTACTCGCTCGAGCACTGACTGGCACAGCGTCTGTGCTAGCGTACAAACAGACATTTCATACATGCGTGAAGGCAGCACGTTCAGCCAGCAGGATTTGAGGTCCTTCATTAGGGTGATAGCGTTATTGATTGCGCAGTCGAATTGCTCGTAGGATCCGTGGGTCCATGCGGTTCCTGTAATTTTGAAATGTTTGTGTTGTTAATCTTGTTGTTTTTTTTATCGATAGGTTACAGTGTTACTCACAATGTTTTCCTTCACCATTTCGAGAGCAGTGGTGATGAAATAAATAACACAAAGTAATGCGCCTGCCTGGGTTCGAACCCACGACTTACTGCTCGTAAGTCGGGGCCTCCATCGCTGCGCGCTGATAACAAAAAAGGCGAGCAATCAGAGCTATTAGTAATTTATTTTAAAACCAAGCGCTCATATTATGACAAGACTTTTATCGATTGTTCTGTGACTGTGAGCAGCTTGGAAGCATCAAAGATTAACTTATAAGTAAGGGTAGGTACCTTAACCGTTGCAGCTAGAGGAAAACGTTTCGAGATTCATTGTTTTATTATATAAGTAATGTAATAGGAAATATGCATGAAACACAAAACTCTTTTTATTTATGAAAAATGCCTTGTATTGGCGCATAAAAACATTGTGGTACACTTGTTTAAGTTTCTAATACATCAATTATTTCACAATTAGCCGTTTTATGTAGCATGTTTTGGTGAAACGGAACGCACTCTCAAAACGCATCGTCCTCGATAACGCCGGTACTGACGTCAAAGTACTTTTTATTTTATTTGAAAAGTGCTTAAAGTTTTACTAAAATTTTATTATAATTTTTTGCAATTTTTACTTATTGTGGATAATGACGTCACATCATAGCCGCGACAGCAACGAACGTTTGAACTGTCGTAGAAATTGCAGGAGTTTAATATTATTTCTGTGCTACAAGCAGTAGTTGAACCTAACTTTTAATACTTTTCTTGGGTTGCTAATACTGTATTTTATTGATTTAAATGAAGAAAAAATTACGTGCATATTCTATAATGCATTTATAATCAGATAGTATTATTTTATTCTCGTTCTATTTTATGATGTCAAGATACTTGAAAAGTCACAAATCTCAAAGACCTAGCAATAAAACTCCACAAAATGGAAACTCCAATGAGGAATTATCTATACCTAGTTTTACATTAGTAGGTACACAAAATTATCAAATTTAATAAAAACTACAGATACAGATTAAAAAAAACACAACATAATATTTACCATTTGCCTCAATACTCTGCACAATGCTACTCTTCTGGTTCTGTAGGTACAGGGATATCTTCTCCAGGCCCAAAACCCTGAGGTCTTGGATGCACTCCAGCAGCACCACAGTGAGCTGGTCAGCCAGGGTCCTGGGTAAACTGTTGCACCACGGAGGTCCGAGGAGACAGTGCGCTAAATAGAAGCAGTTGTTGAAGAATAGAGCTGAAAAAGATAAATAAGTAAAGGGCTAATCATATAGCAATACAAAAACGATTGTTATAGCAAATTACTATTAACACATGCTTGCAGTTCGGCCACCATGGCTCACGCACAATGGTCCACTTCAAGGACTAAGTGCGGAAACCTATACCCCATGATAGATAGATGATAGACTGCTTGCAGTTTAGTTTTATTACCACAGAAAAGGATGATCCCTTTATAAAAACTAAGGTTGCATTTTCTGTTTAACAGACAAAATATATTTCATCTCGTAGAAGATGGGGGGAAGTGATGGACAAGACCAAACAATCAGTGGTCCTTATTAACCCTGGATCGAAACAACTGGAAGTCATGAGGAGAGGCTTTTGTCCAGCAGTGGGATGATGCAGGTTAACAGTATTCGTTTTTTTACTAATATTATAAAGAGGTAAAGTTTGATCTAAAAACTCTTTTACAAATAGGAAGCTACATTATGTCATAGGCTATATTTAAAACACTCCCATTCAATAATTTCCGACCATTATGTGAGTGTCACAAGCAAAAACTAGTTAGAAATAGAAAGTGATCTTACCAATTTCAGCAGGGCAGCACTCCAAATTAACCTTGAACTTCTTGGGGACCAAACTCTGATACATAACAGCTATATCTTTAATGTAACCAACTAGCTGTCTACTGTATTTCTCCGGTAACTTTGCACTCTCTTCCAAATGTTCCACAATCAATGACATGATACCTTTTACATTCTGGGATATAACACATTTTGGAAGGAATAAAGGCTTAGTTATGTCCCATACCACATTGTTGTCCGTAACATCAAGTATAGAATCATTCTCGTTGTTCAGTTCAGAGCCAACGGTAAT
Organism: Xestia sexstrigata; assembly: GCA_941918905.2. NCBI lineage: Eukaryota > Metazoa > Arthropoda > Insecta > Lepidoptera > Noctuidae > Xestia > Xestia sexstrigata. Next base: position 18,832,841 of record OW799205.2, read on the forward strand.
GATACCATGAGACAAGCTCTGTTTAAGTAGAATTCGGACATCGGAAAGTAATTTATCACATTTCTTGTTATACAAGACACATTCAGTGTCATCTATGTATTTGTTCAAAGGTGATTCATCAGCATTTACGAATTTTAAATCAATTAGAAACTTGTTGAATGAATCTAACTCAACTACAATATTTTTGTAATTTTGATAGCTGCTATCACAAGATGGTAAGTTCATCCTGATGCAGTCTTCGATTATTTTGTTGAAGAACTTCTGACGTATTGTTTCAGCAAAGATTTCTATAAATGTGTTTTCACTATCAAATTGTGAGCCCAGCGTTGAGTGGAGAAATTCAAAGATGGCGGTTAAATTATTAAAAATTGTTTGGTAATTCGGTTTTTTGGGGTCATTCAGATTAATTTTAATGTTGAAAACAATGGCTCCAGTGTGATCTTCTGTGAATATGTCACAGTTATATCTTATAACATTGTGCAGTAGGTTATTTATAAAGAAATGTGAGAACAGACCAAGTTCGGCATACATTCTCTCGGTTGCATATAAAGTTTTCAATATTTTCTGAAGCAGGAATGGGTCACTTTGTTGAACAGACAGAGAGTAGGTCAAAAACTTAAGACCTTTTTTTTCTGACCATGTGAAGATGTCCTCCCATTCAACACTCAGTTGGGCCGTGTATAAAGCCAGTTGGTTCTCAGCCTGTGCATTGATGGTCGTTAAAGCCTTCGCCAGATTACTTTCGAATTTCAGATTCTTCAGTTCCATCTTCAATTTTTTTACTGCTAACATTGCATCACTGTAGTTATATCTACCGAATTCATGATTCGCCTTCTCTAAAATACGTTTTCCATCAACAACAATGCACAAGTCTTTGAGAATTTCAAACGACTTGTATAATTTTTCACAGTGACTTCGAAATTCTTCATCATTCACTTCGAACCTTTCTTGTAAAGATTTTATGTCTTCAACACATTTTGAATGATCAGAGATTATATTAGCCTTTCGGTTGTTATAGTTTAATTGTTCTAAACTCTTTGTAATGGTGAAATTAACGTAAGTATCGATAACATTTTGTTGTAAAGCCCAAGACAGCAATTGCACACGCTCAGTTAGGTCTTTTAAAATGGGTAATACTTGATCACGACTTTTCTTCAAGTCTTGGGTACTAACTTTGTCAGCTTCTTGCAGGACAGCACTTAATAAACTCATTATTATTAGAGTAATTACAACTTTGATCAAAAATTACTTTTGTTTCGGTTAATTTCACAAGATTCAAATTCGAAAATTTAATTTGTTTTGACATTAGTGACATTAGACGCCAGACATTTGTCACTTGCGTTTCGTTATGACTTCGTAGTTGCATTAATACTCATAATCCTGATTTTGTCTTAATAATGGTCAACGGAGAATACTGCTTATTAGAAGCTTTCATTATAAATTAATGAATGGTGGTGGTATATTCATATGATTCAATACATGTATTTTATTTTCTAATAAATAAATGAGTTCAATCGGAACTTATTTTGTTTGGAAAAAAAAAATAAGCACTCCTGTAATTAATAGCTCGACTTTTTGCAGTTGCTGTTATTATTTTATGGAAACTATATACAACTAAATTAACTGTTGCACCAGTTTATCTTAGATACTGGTTGGTTGCCATCGTTTGTTTAATCAATCGAAGGCTCAAGGGCATCACTGTGTTCACTACAGCTCAGCAGTCCACGATAACTGCTAGAAAAAATAGCCAAAATAATTGCCACAATGAACGAATGTGAAATTGAATGTTTGAAAAGTGAATTGGAACATGAGAAAACTTGTAGGTCAGTAAATTGTACTACATAAAGGCGAGGCACTAGTAGTAGTTCTATCAGTATCTCTTTTAATTAAATAATTGCTTGCACGATCTTGGCTCATAACTATTTTGGACTAATTGGTGTAGGTAATTCCCTTGAAATGCTATGATAATATGTATTTATCTCGAGTAGTTTCCTTTTGTAATAAGTACTGCAGCATATGAAAGAGGTATATCTACAGCTATCTACCTCTTACATGCTCTTAACTACTTGATTATGCGACCCATACCAACCTACTTAATTCTAATAGGTCAAGGCTATGCACACCCAATTTACTTGCTTCCTTGCTGCATGTAGGTACATGTAGCTCAAAAATGATGAATATGTACTAGGTCAGCGTCGGGCAACTGGCTCCTAAGCTAAAAAATTGGGCTTTAAAATGAAATAATAGATTGACAAGGTTTATTTTTGTTTGTGAATTATTACAAATTAACAAGGCACTTTGTAAAAAACATCACGCCACGCCTTATGTTCAACTATGTTTTCTTCACGCTTTTGCTCTATCATATCGCTTACATGGCGCTCTTGGTCCCAATAAGTATAGCCTCGGATCCGAGTCTGGCAACTTGTACTTTAGCCCTAGCCTGGAGGAACAGTAATGTGCTGAGGCGGGGTCTAGTTATAGCAGTCGTAGCCATATTACTCGTAAGTACATAATATAGCCCTATTGTGCAACACCTCGGCCGTTAAAATAGGTATTGCGCCATTATTGAATAGTAGCAGTAGGACTGTAGGAATAGAGCTACAAGGCCCTTTTTGCGCTAGAATGGCATTGATGGCGACCTATACATGGTGAAATTGATTTTGGGAAACTTTACATGACAAAAAAAACAAGATGTCGGCATTAGTTGCAATTTGGGTCACGCGCCAAAACATCCTTGCACAACTAGGCCAGTTTACACCAGTGGTAACAATAAACAAACCAGTATAATCTGGCCTCTTATTCTGTGGAAACTTCGTACTACAGCTAGATCAGCTCAAAATCAAAGAGTTGCCATTGACGTGTGGTAAACTGTTTCATACCTACCTACTTACATCAACAATCTTGAAACCTTTTTCCAAACAGAGAAACAGCAGCCTGGCAGAATGGGGAACTGGAGAAGCAGATAGTACTCGTTCAGGACGAACTCCGCAAAACTGAGTACACTTGGGACCATGATGACGAGCTGATGAAAGAAAGCGCGAGACACAAGGTTTACCAGGACACCATAGAAACGTTGAGGGAACAACTGCCAGCATTAAAAGATAGAATTAAAAACGCTAAGATTTGCGGGTTGGGTAAGTCAGATGGCACGATTAAGATCTTTCGGCTTTTTGTCCAAGTTTAGGGTTCGACTAGTAAGCAGTGAGCAGGCAATGATTCCGATTGAGTTCGAAACGAGCAAGACAAATCTAAAATAAGTAAGCAGCCGACATCGTCGTGAGTTTAAATCGTTTGATTACAAGATTGTTTTTAAAATTTCAGATTGCAAATTGAAACACGATGACCTTAACATAAATTTGGATATTCTTACACCGGTAAGTCGCCTTAATTGAGTTTTACCTCCGTATATAAATTATGATTTAGGTATCCCATCAACATTTTAAGCTTCTTTATGCGTTTGTGTCTTGCGATCTTGTGAATCATTTCAGTTAAGTAGATTCTTCAAACAAAAGGACCTTTTTATACTTTTATCCATTTACAGGCAGAACTAATGCGGACAGTGAAAAGATTTGAGCGTCTCAAAACAGACCTGATAAGCACTCTGCGAAGCAAGGAGTGGCGTTTGGACTCGGAATCTAAGGTAATATAAACTATCTGCTTGAGGTGCCTTCTTAAACTGCGTCTGCAATTCTGATTACGAGAGAAAAGCACCGGCGCTGCGCAGGTTTTTAACAGATTGATTGAAGTTGAGCTTATCGGGGCGAGCTTTGAAACTAATAAGTTCTAAGTGGTAAGTGCGTTCTAAGGGCGGATTTAAGCGGTCAATCTGAAAGCGATCAGCTCATCTTGACGGAGTTCAAGAGCTGTCAGTGTCATAATTGCTCTGGAATATTGACACCATAGCTCTTGAACGCCATGAGCCTTCCGTCCCGACCTCGTCCTTGGGTTATGAGTCGAGCTACACGATAACTGACAAATGCTTGCACTGACTGGAAGGTCCACTCAAATCTGTGTGGTTATTTCTTCAAAAGACCATCTCAGACATTAATCTGCATGGCCCTCATATGACTTGACTAATGTCTATACTTTAAAAGAGACAGCGACCTCTGAGTTTATTTCGGCTGTCTCGTTTCAGAGTAGTCAGGTACGAAACACCGGCCCCATCTAGTTTTATTTTAAAACAAAACATGACGTGATGTGTAAAAGTAGAAATAAATAAGATTTATGAAATCCGCCTGCCCTAAGTTCGATTAAAAAGCGTAGGTACGGCTCATCTTGTATTTTTACACGACTGCCCAAAAAAGGAGTGTTATGTTTTCAGGGTTCATGTATCTATGTATGTTTATAAGTTTCTTTATTCCACCATAACTTCTAAACGCCTAAACCGATTTCGATGTACGTGGTATCGTTAGAATCTTTGTGGTACACTGGGTAACATAGGCTAGTACAATATTTTTTTGGATACTTCATTATAGGTATCAAATTAAAGGGCTCATCATGTGGATTTTAAAATGGAATATTTATTTACCTAACTAAAAAGTGTAAAAAAAACCTAACTGTGTAAAAAATAACTAATAACTTTAAATAAAAACTGAAAAGAAAAAACCAAGTTCAGGACGTAATGACTGCAACAGTCGGGACCCATATTGGATGTAATGATTTTGTCCTGTCTCCTGAACTTGTTTTTTTCTTTTCAGTTTTTTTTTTAATTTTAAGTTATTATTTTTTTACGCAGTTGTGTTTTATTTTTTTGGTAATTATACTTACTTTCGTCAAAAGTCTTGTGGTATATAAAAAATGTAGTTGTCGTATTCCAGTTGTTCGTTAGAGTGAACGACCAAAGAACCTACTTGCAAAACGAGCTGATGATTTGCCAGAACAACATCATGAGACTACAGAAGAATAGTACCTACTGGCAGTAAGTATTAAAGCATTTAATAACCAAACCAAAGTTAGGATTTTAGAGAAAGACTTCGTCTGGTGAAGTGTTGACGCCCTTATGTATTAATAAGGAACATGCATTCCTTCTATTTTTACCGCCAAAGCATTTTGATTTGCGGGAGAATGCAGATCCAACCGCAACAATATAAGTAGACCTATAATTGCCAAACATAAAATATGTTACCATTTTCTTACAGGCACTCCACAGATTATTACTAGCCGAGTGTATCTTAGCAACATTTTCGAAATGAAAATAAAAAATGATTGATGTTTTCCTTAGCGTTTTACGAAATGTTAGAATAGGCGAGACGACAAAAAAAAAACAAAATGAGTCCGTCAGTTAGATTATCAAAATATATTTGACCCGTGTTTTTTCTTTTGTTACGTAAACCAAAATTGACGAAGATATGACGCTTTTAAAATTCTCAATACGTCACGCCTAGTTATAATTTTTACCTAGTTCTGACGTCACGAGCCCCCACTCCCGAGTTTTGATGCGTTTTATCGTTGTCAATATTCATTGATTTACAAAAACAAAAAATACGTGTCCATTAATTTCCAATACTCTAACTGACGGACTAAATAGATTTGCAATTATTTGATACTGTCATGCCTATTTGTTGCAATTTTTAAGTTTGGTGAAACATACGGTCTGCTCGTGGCCATACGCGTAACGTGTTTGTTGTCCTGGTTTGGCATAGGCACGGTAATATTATAATTATTACCGTGGCATAGGCCAGGCGTCAGAATCGAACGCAAATATTAGCCACCTGCCTGTGCCGATTTAGGCCGACCTAAACATGTATTTGTCTAATTAGGTCATGTACAAGACAACTTCACCTTCTCCTTAATTTATCTCTTTTTACTAACTATATATTGTTTTGATAAAGTGAGGCTGCAGTTCAGGTTTGATTCGTTCTTATTCCTACTGGTATTACGTTCCAGGAATGTTGCCAGAAAGCAGGACGAGCGAGTGCTGGACCCAAAGCGAGGACATATAAAGAAGCTTGTAGGCAACGAGCGGCTCGCACCTATTGCTACCTAAAGCAAACATTACTTCATTCACCTGTAGAGTTTATTTTCTTACACAGACGGAAATTAGAAAAGTATGATAGGTAGGTACATAGAGTAGTAAACTGTAAACATTCGAATAGGTATCGACGGATACATGCTTTCTACATGCCTGCCTGTTCTAAGTTTTTTCAACGGTCAACAGACAAATTACTAGAAAAAAAAGTCAATCATAGAGTTATTTTGTAGGATTTTGCCAATTTACGTAGCGCTCTAAAAATCGCAGCCAGCTGTTCAAACGCGCCAGGATTTTTAAAATAATACGTACATCATTGAATAGCCTCTCTATTCAACGATCTACGAGGTGGTTTACACGATTCCTCCTTGGGTCCTCGTCCTTTGCCCCTTCTGATTGTTGTTGTTGGGTGTTTCTATACGTTCTTATCTTGCGGAAAACTTTAATAGCGCGATGTAGGAATTCAATTTTAGTTCTTAATTTGCGTCATAGATGGCGCTATAGTACTTTTTGTCGCTTGATGATATCAGTTACACAGTAAATTGGGATAAGGGCAGCTTTCGGGCATTAATATGATACATCATGAGAATGACACTCGGATAATAAAAAATATAAGGATTCGATTGACATATTTATGGCCCGAAACTCAATCATTTAGTATATTAGCATTCCATTAAGTCACTACTCAGCGGCTTTGGCGTGAATATACCTAATTGTAGATACTAATAATAGGGATTCAAAATAACGCCTAGACCTAGTTTAAAGTACGTAGAAAAATGTAAACTAATGACTGCAAATCAACGAATTGTAACTATTCGTACTTATTTTACAAAACGTCTATTAAATTACAAAGAGAAGGAATAATCACATATTTATTGTAATTTACACGTAGAATAAAATAAATAGTACAAAATAATATTTTATTCTTTTATTTCCATTCGATGATTTTTACAAAATAATTTAATGCGTTAGAAACTAAATTCTACATAATATTTGGAACGCAATTGCACTTTGAACACATTTTGCTGAGGTAAGAATGAATAAAGGTATCTGTAAGAAGCGAAACGTTATCCCTTGCGCAATAGCTTAGGAAGCAGTTGCTTAAAATAAATTTAAATTTTGATTTTCCATTTATGTTATTTCAACTAAAGCAAAAAGGGTAAATTAGGTTGATTACAGAATGACTAGAACTATTGAAGAAAACATTGGAATAGTTGCGCTTTATAATTAAATGTATATGGGTATAAGGGTCAATTCACACCGAAAGAGCGGCGAAGGGCAGCGCAGTTTCAGTTTCATATGAATTTTAACTTTATTATCATTACCATAATACTTATTATCGCATGATCGCATGAGAAACTCGAACGAGTCGCGCGGATGCCCGCGGCGCCGCTCCGCCGCACCGATAAACGAGTTTCTCATGCGATAATAAGTATTATGGTAATGATGATAAAGTTAAAATTCATATGAAACTGAAACTGCGCTGCCCTTCGCCGCTCTTTCGGTGTGAATTGACCCTAAAAGTTTACTTTTTCAAAAACACTCCTTGTGTTACATGTTTAGAAACTAAACTACGAACTCAGGACATGTGCTTCTATCTCAGGGTTGTAAGAGCCTTATCACACTAGCGGATTGCGAGCGGATTTAAAGCGGAGCGGACGCGCAGCGAATTTGCCGCGGATGCGCAGCGAATTCGTTGCAGACGCTTTGAATCTTGACGAATTAGTCTAAGGTCCCGCCTAACGCAGACCTTCACTCATCTGGTTATCGAATACATTTTTTTTTATTACTTATAGGTTGGCTGATGAAGTTGAGTCTCTCAAAAGCATTTTTCATTAGGCGGGATCTCAGCGTTTCTTACATCTAAAGAGATATATGTTACTATATGGACGCTATCAGAAGAAATATCAAAGATAAAATGTGTTCCCATATCTCAGTTACGTCATAAAGCTAGATGTCATATTTGTTAAGTTAGATGCGTTGTGCTGGAACCTATAGGTATGGCTACAAAGTCCTTAGTAAATTATGATTTTGTTCGCGCTGTCCCGTCTATTGTATGTGTATTTTGTAACGTCCAGTGAGAAACTGCAGAAGTTTCGCTTCTATACATACTTAATCTACGTTCATGGCATTTCTATGAAAACATGAAATCTACAAGGATGGAATAACTAGGAAGTATTTCTGATGGGTTTCTTGTACCTCGTCGGGAAGTCTATGGTGGTACTCAAGTACTCAGCTTCTAACTCTCCGAGTGGTCTCCGGTACAGCGCCGCTGAAATAAGTAAAGTAAATGAATAGGCCTGTCAACTAAAAAAATCGAATTAGTCCGTCAAAATTGACGAAGATACGACGCTTTTAAAATTCTCAATACGTCACGCCGTGGTATAATTTTTAATGTGTTGTGACGTCACGAGCCCCCACTCCCGTGTTTGCGTTTTATCTTTGTCAATATTCATTGACATACAAAAATAAAAAATACGTGTCCATTATTTTCCAATACTCTAATTGAGGGACTAAATAGATTTGCAATTTATTGATGGAGGAAACTAGCCTAATAAACAGGGAGAATTTTTGCGATCAGCAGCAACTTTTGCAGTAGCCGTTTCAGCTGCAGAAAAAGTTCTAAGGAGACTTATCTTTAACTTATTGACTTTTGAGTTTTTGCGACTTTTGGGTTTCTTTTCTGCTTCTTTCCTATTTATTATCTGATGCAAATTCTCGAAATAACGAGGTTTTTTTTTTAAAATGAATAAGCGACGCGACGGTAAAACCGTATGTATGACTGTACATGTTTGGGATAAAGATATTTGGCTTAATTCAAATTGTGCCAAGCCAATCGGAACATGAATTAGCTATGGTGGATGCCGTACGGAGTTTGCCGACCGGTTCGAGCGGCCGTGTTGACACACGACTGGGATACTCATCCGTCTGTATTTAGATATATACATTTATCATCCCATACGCAAAATACGCGCTTTGACGTGGAGTTGCGGACACCAGCCCGTTATACAATACAATACATTTATCATCTGCCTAGCCTTTTCCCAACTATGTTGGGGTCGGCTTCCAGTCTAACCAGATGCAGCTTAAATACCAGTATTTTACATGGAGCGACTGCCTATCTGACCTCCACAACCCAGTTAGTACCGGGTAATACAATACACCTTGGTAAGACTGGTTGTCAGACATTTTGGGCCACTGACTACTTAACGACTGTCAAAAATCTACAAAATGACAGCCGGGACCAACTGTTTAACGTGCTTTCCGAGGCACGGAGGAAACTCGGTATGTATTGGGTGGTCACCCATCCACAGATCAACCTAGGCAAGCACGGTTTAACCTAAAGATCGACCCGAGCAGCAGTTATTCTTTAGCCACGAGCTCCTCCGCGTAATATCTGTGTTTATATTATTTTCAATACACTTCCTCGAAAACTGGTTCTTTTCGCACTACGATTAGGTTCAACATGCAATGAATTTCACACGCGTACGTTTTTTCTCATTTTCCAACACGTGTGTGGGAATGAAAATTGCCACAGATAATTAAACCTATACTTAGTCCAAATGCACAAAGTCGGCGGTGATTGTTTTTTTTTTTTAATTTCGGCAAAGAGTTATGCGTCTTTACGGCGGCGTTAATACACACATCAAAAATGTCTAGGGATCAAGCATTTTTATGCGGATTTTTTGAGATTGAGATGTGGCTTTGTAATAAATTTATGATTTTATAAATTTATATGGATCCTTTTTGGTGCATTTCATAATTTGAATCAGGAACTCTCAATCAAATTCGAGTAAAAGATGAAAATAAGCTGTCAATATTTTCCCTATAAAAACATACAACGCATTGAAGACATTATTAGTGCTACTGTTTCCCTACTACTGATTAAAACCAACGTTATTATGGAGCGGCGACGTCATTTAAGCAGGGAAGAAATGCTCAGAGCCGTGGGAATGATAGAAGCTGGTTCCCGGCAACGTACTGTAGCTTTAGCTCTGAATACAAGTCAGAGTGTTATCAGTCGACTTTGGACACGTTACCGAAGCACTGGTACCGTGGCTGAGCGCCATGGAGGACGGTATCGCTGCACCACACGGAGACAAGACCGATACATTCAAATCTTAACTCGAAGAGCTCCAACAATAACCGCCATGATGTTAGCCGTGAGGCTTCATCACTCTTCAGGGAACTTAATTAGCGACCAAACAGTCAGAAACCGCTTGCATGAAGTGAACCTTCATTCCCGAAGACCGCTACGGGTACCACCTATAGCAATGCACAATCGTAGGATTCGATATCAATGGGCTCTTGAACACAGAAATTGGGCAGAAGAACAATGGCGTTTCGTGTGCTTTTCTGATGAGTCTCGTTTTGGTATGAGACCGGATACAAGACGTATACGACACTGGAGAACCCCTGGACGCCAACAGCGATTAAAATCCTGCCAGGAAGTCCATCCTTATAGTGGTGGAACCATCATGGTATGGGCGGGTATTTGGATCGGCGGAAGAACTGAGTTGATTTGGATCAGAGGCAACCTCAACGCTCAAATTTATGCTGAGACGATTGTATCAGACGTCATCGTTCCTCTACAAGTGCAAATCGGTCCCTTATTTCAGTTAATGCATGATAATGCACGACCGCACACCGCAAGAGTTGTAAGACAGACTCTCGCCGCAGCTAACATCAATGTCCTGCCCTGGCCTGCTCAGTCGCCAGACTTGAACCCGATTGAGCATGCATGGGATATGCTACAGAGAAGAGCTCTGCCGAATATGGAGGGTATCCAGTCGCAAGAAGACCTTTTTTTGTTGTTGCAACGAACATGGGCGGCCATTCCACAGCGTGATTTGGATGAACTCATTTTGAGTATGCCAAACCGATGTTCTTGTGTTGTTAGTGTTCGCGGTAGAAACACGGATTATTAATTGTTTAAGTTACCCAATAAAATTTTAAAGAAAACTGTTATTTCAGTCTTTTTTTCGAACTTTAATGTTAGTGGTTCAAATGTCAAAAATCCCTTTATTAGGAAAATGGCAAATTTCTTTATTAATGCAAAGGTGACTTGGTTTATCGTTACTGTGACAAACGAAAACACTTTATTTGATGAATCCTTAAAGAAAATTTTAATTAATATCAATCAGGAGAAAAGTTATTGCAAAAATATATGTTGATCCCTAGATACTTTTGATGTGTGTATTTTTTGAATATTTAAATAAAAATGCGAGCAGTGGTGGCCCAGTGGTACTCGTAGCGGCCCCGACTTACGAACAGTAAGTCGTGGGTTCGAACCCAGACAGGCTCATTACTTTGTGTAATTTATTTCATAACCACTGCTCTCAAACCGGTGAAGGAAAACATCGTGAGGAAACCGGCATGTCCTAGAACCAAAAAATTCGAAGACATGTAACATCTACCAACTTGCACTGGGCCCGCGTGGTGGATTATAGCCCATTCCCTCTCATAGAGAGGAGGCCGTGTGTCCCAGCAGTGGGAATATTAATAGGCTGATGATAATGATGATGATGATTTAAGTAATGATTATAAATAGAATATCATCAAAAACCATGATTATTAAAATAAAATAAACGTTTATGAACAAATTAACATTAATTTGTGTTCTAAACTCAAAAATATTAGAATTTTCAGTTTTTTATATTAGGCTGTGTAGCGGCTTTATACCTTTGCTTCTCCTTCAACCTGGCGAAAGCAAAGCGCGGTAAAAAAAGAAAATTTAAATCATAGTTTCATACTTAATTCATGACAAAAATATATATCGTTTTTTTTTATTTTATTTCTTCAAAAGTGTATTGAAAAACGTCGTTTGATATACGTGGACATTCAGTTCTCGGCTCAATAACAACCCTCGCCTGCGGCTCGAGTGTTAATTCCGCCTCGAATACAATAACAAATTTTCCCCACTTGCATCAAAATGTACTAAACTTACGTGTAACGCAGTGGTGCTTGTCGACGTGTAGCCTCAGCTGTCGCGGACACGCGCACACGTACCCGCCCGCCGTGTTGACGCACGAGTGCGAACACCCGTCTGTCTCCAACTCGCACTCGTTTATATCTGTGAAAATAACAATATTATGCTGTTATTTAATAATTAAAAAAAAAATGATAAACAAACAAATAATTAAATAAAAACAAAACAAAATATGACGAAAGATTTTTTTTTTGTTTTTTTTTTTTCATATCGTAACCTAGGCCCAGCTTAGTCTAAGTTGAACTTAACCGTTCTTTCGTTTAACTGTTAAGGTTTGATAGGTATTATTATTTACTAGCTTATACTCGCGGCTTCACCCGCGTGGAGTTCGATAATTGTCCCACAAGATGATATTACCGGGATAAAAAGTATCCTGTGTGTTAATCCAGTCATAAACTATCTGTGTGCAAAATTTCATCCGAATCCGTTCAGTAGTTTTTACGTGAAAGAGTAACAAACATACTCACATATAAACTTTCGCCTTTGTGATATTAGTGTGATTGAATGTGTTTCTGCCGGATTAGTTAACCGGTTGTTACGACATACCTTTTCCACGGTACTGATGCGTCTCTACTACTCACCCAGACACCTCTGTCCGGCCGCCAGCGACAGGTACCCGGGTGAACACTGACAGCGGTACGCGCCCTCCGTGTTCACGCACAGCTGCGTCGAGTGACACTGATGCGTCTCTACTACTCACCCAGACACCTCTGTCCGGCCGCCAGCGACAGGTACCCGGGTGAACACTGACAGCGGTACGCGCCCTCCGTGTTCACGCACAGCTGCGTCGAGTGACACTGATTCGTCTCTACTAAGCACTCGTCCACATCTGCAAAGAAGAAAAAAAAAACTAAATTAAAATAGGTCCATCCGTTTGGGAGCGCCTTCCACAACCTGATGGGGTAAATTCAGTACCTACAATATCACACTAAGATGACCGGTACAAGAAATTATTTCAGGAAAGTTATGGGAGTCCAATAAATTTGATTTGTTTTATTCCCCATAGGCAATGTATCTTTACCGTGGCAAAACTCACGTAGCGAACGGCAAGCGCGACGACGAGTTCGATGAACTCTGTAGGTAAGCAGGAAGTGAACAGCTGATTTCACGCGTCGTTCGTTAGAGTTTTTCAACATCCCTTGTTGGTTTTATTTTTATTTTAGCCGTATTATTAACATAAACGTGAGCTGCGCGCAGAGAATGTAGTTTTACATTGAAAAAAAAAAGGAATAGAAACTGAAGGTTGACTGGACCACCCTTGTTCATGAAGTTTAATTAAATAAAAAACGATATAATTTTTCCGGAGAATAATTATGTGTGGTGGGATATGATTCCCTCTTTGTGCGTCATAGACAATTAATTAATAACAATAAAACATGCACAATATTTTCTTTTATAGCTATTTAATTTGTTCGCACCGTCGCAGCTCTTAGTAGTCTTGTTGTGCCTGTAGCCGGGGTCACACGGGCCCCTGTCACTGTGGTCCAAGTTTTCAGTCACGCTCACGTCAAAAAATACGGTTGTAGATTGTGAACCTGAAAATTACATGATGACGTTAGTGGTAAATGTAATTAATGTTGATGGTGAGGGAGGAAAGATTACCGAGGAAAAGATGGATGGATTGTGTGAGGAATGAAATGAAAGAGAAGAAGTAAATGATGCCGTGACGTCTCACAGGGGAGAATGGGAGAAGAAAACATGTTGCGCCGACTCCAAGTAGAATGGGACAAGGGAATTTCGAAGTTTAAGAAGTGCTGATTCTTGGCCCTATTTGAATAAATAATTTGTAATTTTGATTAGAATAATTGTAAGGTGTCACTGTGTTTGAAATTGTTGCAAAAAATTTGAAGAAATATCTGAATCTGAACTTGAAAACATAGTTACAATAAACTCGAACTCGAATGACAGAATAGTTTTGTGTATTGTGTTTTATTTTGGTGGCGGTTTATATGTGGTACAGTGCAGGTGTGTTACGGTTGAGTCTATAAACGTATTTACCTGATGAATCATAAAACTCTTCAATGTCTGGCGAGAAATGTGAGCTTATCACCTCAGGCTGCAACTCGAATGTTGCGTCTGGTAGATAAGAGTCCTGAAAAGTAATTAAATAAATTAAATTACGGTGAAAAATAACCAAATTGGGTGAGCTTTACAAAAAATAGTAGATTATACAACAAGTGAAAAAAAAAGGAATTTAATTAGAGGGACTAAGTTGTATCCCGAGAGCGGCGAAGGATTCTAGAGTAGAGTAGTAGAGTAGAATCCTGAGCAGAGCGAGTGATACAAGAACCGAGATGATTTTTTTTTCACGAGTTGTGTACTCAAAAAATACAGCTGTTCCATACAATATGTTCGCATAATTCGTCAAAATGTATGGAACAGCTGATTTTTTTCGCGATTCAGAGTTAGGTCCCATAGTAAAAGTTGTTCATAATGATACATCTTATATGTATGAATAGAAGCCAGCACATCAAACAACCCAAAACTGTCTAATTTTCCCAATCAAGCTTGAACCTAATGCTTTAGCGATAATGTTTAAAATCTACTAAAGAAGACAGATTGTAAAAGATTGATGTGCACGTGTCTCTGTTCAGTCGTGGTATTTTCCGCCTGATCAGTTAAGTTTTTTTCGCTTAAATCATGCGGAGGCGCTGAGCTACGCCCCCTTAAAGTTTAGGCCTGTTAGGAAAGCGTCAACTTTGGCGCGCAAAAAAACAATAACTCTCATTTGGCGTGCGTCGTCAGCCGACTGGCCGATTGGTATCTTTTCATTCATTATTTCTATACAAAGTCAACGGGGCGGGGCTAGAGAGCGTTTCTATGTTGTAAGTGCAAGCAAAAATTAGCTTAGTAGTGATCAGGCGGGAGTGTCCTCGATGGTACATACACAGCGTGGCCCCTTACCTATTTGCAAGAGAGATGGAAATCACGTTGAAAGTGTTTAAATTTCCTATAGCGACATTATTGAATTTTGGGTTCTCTCAAACGTCATCGTTGATGACAGGTCGGCTTTAAAGAGCGTCGTCTCTGTCACTCACGCGTATAGGTTATCTGTATCTCTTTCTGTAGGTCGAAGTGACAGCAAATAAGTGACATAAAAAATACTTACATCATCGCCGTTCCCTACTTTGGTGTCAGAAACATCATTGCCAGGTGGAGTCGAGGTAGGGTTGCACAGAGGAAGATCAGCACATTTCTTTATCTATAAGGGAAACACTATGTTAAAGTTTTACTTGACATCTTTTATATTGCACTGTTTTAGACTTTCACGGTTTTTCACTACAATTAAAGTACTTACGGGATAATATCCGTGATTTCGATTTTTATTATTTTCGTGTCGCCCCACCCCGCATACATCTTCAGTATTCCCGGGATCATGATGCTTGGAACAGCGTCAAAATATCGGGAGCTCATAAATAAAGAAAATCACGGATATTATCCCGTAAGTACTTTAAGTATCTTTTATATTCTAGAAACTGTTAGGTAAAAACACATGAAGTCAATAACGTTTTTGTATTCTTATACCTAACCCTACTATTTTGTGAACAAGAATTTGTGTGGTGTATACTACAACTAAAAAACCCGACAATTGGAAAATCACGCTCTAATTAAATTCGGGGTTTACAAGGTAAAACCGACTCCTCCTATTGTTGAAGAACGTTAAAATGCAAATGGTACCCGGGCCATGATAACGAATCAATTGATACATTGATACCTTATTTATCAAAATCGGATGAATGGTTTAGGAGCTACGGAGGAACATACGTAAATACAAACAAACACACATAGACTGCTAAAACCATAACTCTTTTGGTTTCGCCTTAGTAGGGTAAAGAAAGAACTTATTATATATCTGGTTCCAAAGGTTTAATTCATCATTTCGAGTGGAGAAGAACCGGAACTGAGTAAAGTTACCTTTTCTTGATTGAAGTTGAATGTTACGTTTTTTTGTACTATTCTTCGCGTCAAAAATGTTTTCGCTTAATTCATGCGGAGGCGCCGAGCCACGCCCCCTTAAAGTTTAGCCCTATTAGGAAAGCGTCAACTTTGGCGCGCTAAATAACAATAACTCTCGTTTGGCATGCGTCGTCAGTGCGCTCGGCTGATCGGTATCTTTTCATTCATTATTTCTATACAAAGTCAACGGGGCGGGGCTAGAGAGCGTTTCCATGTTGCGAGTGCAAGCAAAAATTAGCTTAGTGGTGATCAGGCGGGAGTGTCCTCGATATTACCTTCCGTATTTGTAATCCAGCCTGTACATCATCTGGAGGAGATCTTGGAAAAACAAAACAGCCGAAAAGTTAGATTTTTTAGGTTCTAGGGTCAAGCTCTATCCGTGGATGCATAATCATCCATAACATTACATAGCAAGAGCTTTCTCGGAAGCACGGTATCAGTTGGTCCCGATTATGTCAGTTGTAGTTCTTTGACAGTTGTTAAGTGTAGCCAAAACACGGAAAGTTGTCCGACCAGTCTTACCGAAGGGTTTTGTGTTACCTAGTAACTGTGTCAGATAGGCAGTAGCTCCGTATTAAATACTGCTAATCAGCTGCATCCGGTTAGAATGGGGTAGATCACACCAATCAATTGAGACACTTTTGAAGAGCTGTCAAAAGCGGTTCTCTCATAGATTTTGTATGGCAATAGCAAACTGTGACGTCACTGTTTAATCAACTCAATGACTCAACTATTTATTGATTTCAAAGCAACTAAAAATCGAATTTGGCAATTAATTGAAAATAAATCGGGTTTTCAGGCCGAAAATATAGTTATTTTTAATTTAGAGATTAGTTGGTGTCTTGAAATTATTGTTTTATTGTGTCATCTACCCTATTGAAAACGATTCCAAAAAACCTAGTTGTGAAAAGGCTTAGCAGATGATGATACCTGTACGTTATCCCCTTCGCACTTGGTGTTGGTCTTGCAGCGTCTCGTCCGCGCTTGTGTGCCGACGCCGCACGTCGCCGAGCACTCCGACCAGCGCGACCAGATCGACCAGCGCGGCTTGGACTCGTCCACCTAAAACGTAAGTATAGATACACTAAAGAATACCTGCAGAATTGTCTCTGTTTCTCCCTTTTACTCCGCCGAGGGTTCTCTCTAAAATATCGCTTTAATTAGCGACAAGCTCGCACATTTTGTGACCCTAATGCCCTATGCAACTTTTCTATATTAGCTGTAAATGCTAAAAGTAAAGAGTATTCTATCACATTTTATTGTGATGTACAAAAACCAACCACTAACCACTGTGACTTTAAAATTTAACTTAAGGTTAAGAAATGATTAAAATCTGGTTAACCATACCAGGCACGTATACAGGGGGGGATAGTTGGGATTTATCCCCCCGAAATCTGACTGAAAATAAACGGAATGATAACCACTGCAAAGTACGTAAATTATAGTACAGTTATTACAGTGATTTTTGGTTGTTTCAATGTTTCCCCCCCCCCTCGAACCAACCAAAAGTTTGGATATGTGCTTGTACTTGCATACACCATCTGACTTTTAACATCTCTTAACTAAAGCAACCTAAATAAATAAACGGATTAAATACCAACAAAATTTTAAATGTTTTTAATAAAATCATGTAAGTGTAAAATCATGCTTTTGCATACTTACATTACAGGGAGGCATATGACATTTCCTTCTATCGACTGTAGGGCCCTTACACGCAGACTCGTCTAGAATTATCTTCTCTGACTTTGACGAACTGTCTGAAATAGTGTTTTTGACATAATATGAAGGCGTAAATTATTGTAGAATTGGGTGCAATAACTTTTTTTTTAATTAACATAAGACCCATAATCGCCCCTTGTGGTACACAAACAAATAAAAAGTGGTTGATAGGAAAAAATCTGACTTTTAAGACTTTCAAACAAAACGAAAAAGCAGTAATTACTACATTGATGTTGTAAGACAGATTTTAGGCGTATTCTTACAACCTTTTCATACGTCTTTTAGATGATTCACTTTATCAAAGGGCTTTTGTAAAACGCACTGTCAAACATAGATAATATCTAGTTTTATAACTAACAAGTGATTCTTCTCCGAAATATATAGCAAGTTGTTGGTGAAACCAATAAAAGTTAATAAATATATCATAATCACACTAAACTTTAAATGATTAAGTAGAGATTTATTGAATTTTGCTTACCAATAGTGTTGTTTTTATCGTCGATATAATAGCAGGACCTAGATCTCTGCTGGTACCCCAATCCGCATGTAACGTTACATAACGACCATTGGGTGAATGGACTCCATTTAGCAGGTACTAAAAACATATAGAAAGAAAATATTTGCATGAAATTAACATAGATATAGAGGCATATGTCCAGCAGTGGACGCAAATGTACTGCGAAGTAGAAGCACATAAATATGTTTGAAAATGATTATAAGAGTCGTTATAGGAGTCAGTAATCCAAAGTCCAATAACCGGTGGGTATCGCTTTACCCAGTGAAGGTAGTAGCTCCCCGTAAAATATCAATATTCAGCTGCATCATGGTTGGACTGAAAGCCGAGTTAACAGAGTTTGGAAAAGGCTAGGCAGATGAAGTATCAGAAGCAGATCATAATGTTATTTCTTTTAAAACATCTACACGCCAATATTTTGAAATGGTCTTTTGAGGAAAGAACCGTACAGATTTGAGTAGATCTGTCCTACTAGTAATATTATTTCCATAATATATGCATGATTTTTTTTATCACTCTAAACAAAGCGTATTAACATCAGAAATAGCAAAGTGAAATTATTTTTTAATATCTATAAAAAATACTAAGTTGCATTTGAAACTGCTGATTAGACAGAGATCCGATACAGCGAATGACGTCATTCGCTGCATCGACGTACAAAATCCATACTAAATTCCATTCATCTAGAAAGAGATAGAAACCAAAGTTTAAACGGTTATTACTTTTGTGTCGTTTGGCCGATTTATGTCTTATTTTTATAGTACTTTAACATTCCGTATCGAAAAAAACAAAATTTATGCATATTCCCTATTTTCGCCAACTTCGTTCGCTACGACACAGGTGAACTGTGACGTCATCAGTAACAAGTCGTTGCCTAGCAACAGATGCCTCACCTTGTATGGCGACGTTGTACCTCCGATGCGCAGTGCCAGCTTCGTTCTCTACGACACAGATGTATTGTCCCGCATCTTTAACGTCAGCGCTCCATATTGCGAGTAAGCTGTTGCCCAGAACTCTCTGTATGTTCGATAGACTTTCGCTGAGTGCTTGTGTGTCCTGAAACGTTGAAGGTAGTTTTTTTTCTGTCACATCAAAATTATTCAATATAATCACTTTCGTATCCTAAGAGTATAAAACTATTTATTTAGTTAAAACGAAAAATCAAGACGGTATAAATACCCCGAAAGGTTCGTCAGATGCGTAAAACATACCTATTTATACAGGGTCAGTTTTCAATGACCGACCTAATTTTCAGATCTTGGTTTAGAATCAAATATTTTAATATTTTTGATATTATGAAAAAAAAAACACCATCTTTTTAAACCAAATTTTATTCCTATCCACCACTAAAAAGCGAACGTGTGGATATTGCAACAGCACAATTCAGTTCAACAACCCAGATAGGTAGCAGTTAGCACACGCATAAATTTGGCGGTGCATGCACGCACACAAGTGCATTGATTCCCACTATGTTTATGATTTGGGAAAATTATTATTATTTTTTTTTAGGACATTTTCAAATGAATGCTATTATTTTATTTATATTTTTCGACAATAATATTTAAAATTGTATGTGTAAATGTTTGGTTTGATATTTAGATCTTAATTTTAAATTTTGGTTGGTCATTGAAAACTAACCCTGTATACATACATACCATACTCTTATCGAGGTGAGCCCTTTGCAATTAACCGGGCACAAATCCAGACTTCGGGCTGTCACAAAAAATACCTGATGAAGAATACTTTGTCCGGCCTGAGAATCGAACCCATGACGTGAAGTGCTGAAAAGCGGCTGATTTGGAGGACTGTCTTATGTAATTTTATTCCACTCTACTTACTAAAAAAGGACTAGATTATAATTTTGTTCTAAAAAAATATAATTAAAAGAAGTACCTTCAACCAAGAAATCTGCGGCATCGGATGTCCATCAGCCTCACATTTCAATACAATGCTCCTTTTCAACGCGACAACATGTCCCTCCACGATGTTAGTGCCAACATTAGCGGCGATGGACGGCGGTTTTTGAATAAAGACGTCGAATATAACTTCTGTGGTACCTACTTTGTTCGTCATAACGCAGGAGTATTTGCCCCCGTCGGTTACTTCAGTCTTGTTGATGATCTGAGAGATAGCATATTTAACATAAAATTTAGCAAAGGCGGGACCTGCATACAAGCCTTAAAGCTTGGCTTGCTCTATGACCTTCTACTCTTTATAATGTATTTTTGAATATTCTGCTTGGACTATCTTGCCGTAATGTTGACCTCTAGGCATTTCACTGAACATCAGCCGTCTAATACTATATTTATACTGCCTATAGTAGGTACTCCCACATTTCGCCAGTAGGGTAGATGACTAAAAAAAATAATTAGTCCGTCAGATAGATTTCCAAAAAATATTGCACACATATTTTTTCTTTTTTTACGTAAACAAAAAATGAAGACGATACAGTGCGTCAAAAACTCGTGTAACGTCACATTTGAGTACATTTTTTACTCAAATGTGACGTCACAAGCCCGCACTCATGATCTTCGACACGTTATAACTTCGTCAATCTTGTTAACTTGATAAAACAAAAAACACGTGTCCAATATTTTTCGATAATCTAACTGACGGACTAAACAGAATCATATTTTTTTAGTCAGTCATCATCCCTGTTATCTTTTAGTCCTATGTAATAGGAGCGAGCCTAGAGATGGCTATTTAATAGGTACACCCTGCTGAAGTTTCACTATCTCAGTGAAGTTTTACACAACACAGAATGATCAATCAGGGTTGAGCAACGATTGCCGAGGTCGGTCCATGAATGGGTAACCACTGCTTTCATACTGAGACTGACTTAGAAATACTGATACTAAGCTGCTTTCAGCAAGCAGGTATAGTAATTTAAACTTTATGACAATATAAATAAAAGTCACATCACGCGCTCTTGTGATTTCAAATGAGCTCAAGGATCTCACCAAAGTAAAATTATCATCAGACAGGAGCACTCTGTTATCCCCACTCATTTCAGTATAGGGGTGCTTGATCCACATGACACTGGGTAAGGGACTGCCCACCGCTGGGCAAGCCAACACCAATGGCTTTCCAAAACCTGTTGTCACCTTTTTAGAAGATTCTTTCGGTGTCGGCGGAGGTACTGAAAAAAATAACATGTCATGAACGAAAACAGTGACTAAACTTTGGAATGGGCTCGTGAAAGATATAAGGTAACTTCCACAAATACTATATTTACTTCATTAAAAAAAAATCTAATATCAATTTATGTAATTTTCAATGAAACAAGCGATATGCATCTTATTTTTGTTAGCAAGGTAAGAAGCTGACAGATCATATTGATCGTTTAAACATAGTATATCAGCAAAAATAACGAACGTCAAAATATTAGCAATTCTATAGGCACCTACTGCCTTCCTGGTTCAAGGATTGGTATTTACAGGGACTTGAGGTATTTTAGCTTTCTCTGGGATGACTAAACTCCGATAGGTGGCGCTTACCAGTTACCAACAGTTGGCCCTTATCCCAATTAATTTGTGGTCGGCGCAGCATGTCTTCTTCTTCCATACTTCTCTATTACTCGTCACCTCATCAGATACCTCCTTTCCTGCCATATCATTCTTTATACAGTCCATCCATCATTTTTTTCGATTTTAGCTATATATTCATGAAATACACATTTTCCAAAACTTACCTAGTACATCAACCAAATAAACAACGCTAGTATTGCCAACTTTATTCCTGGCAACACACGTATAATTCCCCGTCTGTTCTTCCAGGGCCTTCTTCACCACTATGACTTCTCCAAAGTTCGTGGAGACCATAGATTCATCAAAGAGTTTTAACGGCAGGTCGTCTTTGAACCAGTAGACGGAAGGAAGCGGGTTCCCGTATGGATGGCAGTGCAGGTAGAACGCTTGGCCCGATACCACCTCTATGTGTACCTCGTTTGTGCTTGTGTTAGCATTTTGGAATAGAGTTTGGAAGATTTTTGGTGGTTCTGTAGAGAAGAAAATTGATCTAGATGAGTTGCGAGGGATGCTAAAGATTTTGGTTGGATTGGATTGATCCTGGTTTCTGGTTGTTAAAACTTAAAATTTCACTTACTTACGGGATATTTTAAATTGATAATAATCACGGAAGATATCCCGGTTTTTACATTTTAAGTTTAGTTATAAACCGTGAAAGCTTAAAACAGTGTTTGAGTTTAGTTTAACTTCATTTTTCGGGCTAGCTAGTTTATTTTATAAACAAAAACGGAGAATTTTTGAATAAGAAAATGGAATGAATTACCCAGTTTGGTCAAAACTGGGCATTCCATTCACAGACTTATGCCCGATTCACTATCAACAGATCCGAGTCCTTGAAATATGTGCGTATAACAGCGTAGACAAAATCTTTCTTGTTTTAGTCTCAGCTGGAAAAAGGTCTCCTCACCTAAACCTCTATAACTTATGCGCTATCTGCCCTGGCTCTTCGATGTCCTTATACAACCAAAAAGTTTATAATCAACTACAAACTCACCGAGTACTTCAATCTTCAGTTTCCTCTCACTCGCCCCCCCTTCATTGGCCGCCACACAAGCATACACCCCCCCTTGTCCTACCTGAACGTTGTTCAGAACAAGATCGGCGTAGTCAATATCGTAGGAGTTCTCACTGACAACTTTCCCTTGCTTTATCCATTGTATGTCTGGGATTGGGTTCCCGGTTGCTTTGCAAGCTATGCGAGTACGGGATCCTTGCTAGAAGATACAATAATATGAACAACCATCACGCCTGTTATCCCCGAAGGGTTGGACATAGGTGTATTTATTTTTTTATTCTTATTCTTTATTGCACATAAAATTAAAAAATATGCACACAAAATTAAAAAATATACACACTAAAATATATAGCTTACTAGCTGATGCCTGCGGCTTCGCCCGCTTGACAAATTGTATACAAAAACCTTCCTCTTGAATCACTCTATCTAATAAATAAACCCGCATCAAAATCCGTTGCGTAGTTTTGAAGATCTAAGCATACATAGGGACAGACAGACGCCGCGGGGGACTTTGTTTTATAATATGTAGTGATGTACATGATGGTAGAGCAGCGGTGGGCTGAAGAGCAGCGGTGGCCCAGTGGTGGCGGCCCCGACTTACGAACAGTATCCCAGTATCCCATTACTTTGTGTAATTTATTTCATCACCACTGCTCTCAAAACGGTGAAGGAAAACATCGTGAGGAAACTGGCATGTCCTAGAACCAAAAATTCGAAGACATGTGACATCTAACAATCCGCACTGGGCCCGGATGGTGGATTATAGCCCATTCCCTCTCATTGAGAGGAGGCCTTGTCCCAGCTGTGGGAACATTATAGGCTGATGAAGATGTACAACGGCGAGCTTAACCCAGAATTGGGTTTTCTTACAGGAAACCTTTCTTTGCGTCTTATAGGACACATTTTAGAAGTTAAGTTGGAGTCTGTAATAGCGAGCCTATTTCCATAACCGGGCACCAATCTTGCTATGTGAAAATTGCTAGTTGAAAAACCCAATAACAATTTGTCCGACTAGTAGGGCTATTACGTATCTCTGTTGACAGCTCAAAACGATAGTAACTGGGCTCAGTGTCCATCAATTAACTGTCAAAAGGTCAAAAGGTCAAAAGGTTAGTTTCGAATTATGTATGACCAGTCGCGATCAAATATGACGTCATTGGCTGTCATCGTGGCTGATAGTCACCGTAACTCATTTTGACAGACGCTTTCGTATCGATACTTATATTATTTCGATTATGTAAGCAAAAGTGGACAACTAATTGATGACAACTGAGTTTGAAGTGACTTTCGTGAAAGACGTTACACCGTACCCGGGCTGTTAGTCACCGTAAGGTGATATCTACTCGGTGCGATACGTAATACCAATATTATGACATTCTCGGTTGTCATCAAAGTTCGGTGTACAACCGAAGCTTGATAGTCACTGGATACCAGAAAGATAGTAATAGGCCTACAGGGCATCGAACCCAGAGCCTCATGCTGTGCAGTAACGCCTGAGACCACTAGATCAACAAGGCAGATAGTAAAAAAACAATAAAATTCTACCAATAGGTATGGACCTTTCATGTCACTAGTTAAGTAAAAAGTTGACCTTGACCTTCGGACTAATATTGCTACAATACGATGTTTGCTTACTGCACAATTTCCACGATCTTTGTTAGTTCCTTGTTAAAGTTCAAAATGTCCTTGACCTTGGAATCCACCCGGTACATATACACATATTTTATTGCAGTATGAAGCCTTTTAAAAACTCACTCACCACAATTTCCACACTCCCATCAACAGTGACGCCCTCTCCATTGCTAAATGCCACAATATCCTTGACCTTGGGGCCCGCGACTATGTTCACTCTATACACTATGTGCGTCGCCCCCGCTTTGTTGACGGCGTCGCAGCGGTACAAGCCTTCTGATTGGCTCGTTATGTTGCTACTTGATAAACTGGAGTTGTGTTCATGCCACTTTGTGTTACTGTGGATGTAAACGTTGGGTTTTGAGATGTTAAATTACCGGTTATTAGGTGATTGGACTCTTGGGAATGGAACCCAGACCCTAATATATAACAGACGCCCAAAGATATCGTGTGCCCAATGCTCTATTGAGGGCGAAACACCGGGTATCCCGCAAAAATTTTCTTACGTTTTTTACAATTTGATTCATGATAACTTAACTTAGAGTGTTGTATTGATGATTTTAATGATTATAACTCTGTTAAGCCATATTGTTACGGTCGCAAATCATATTATATTTAACATACACACATACATACATATACGTACCTAGACAACCGGACACTGACCTGCAAATTGCAAAAAACGTAAGAAAATTTGAATTTAGCGGGCTACACAGGCGCTTCTCCCTTATGAGGGTGAATTTTGATTAATATACCTTCTTAGTGCTAATAGATCAGTGCAAATAATTTTTGAAAACAAAAACATTCATAGTTAGATAAAACCCATTGGAAAAGAAAGAGAATATAACAAAAATCAAAGGAAAAAATATTTACGGGCGATCTGAGGTCGGGAAGTGGGAGGGGGGGTTAAGAGTAAAAAATGGTTTATCTCGATTTCCGGCAAAACTACAAGTCATTGTACAGAAGAAAACCGGTCAAGTACGATTTGAACTCCCGTGGAGAGGTCCACGAGTTCAAATCGCACTTGACCGGTTTTTTTTTACACCATCAGAAAGTTTAATAAAAAAGCAGATATTTTGACATAAGAATTTTTGATTGAAACTTAGGGTGCTTTTTCGATATTAAGTCAAAATAAGGTGAAAAAAAATATTTAAATAAAAAAAAATACAGTATCTTTAGGACATAAAAAGGCAAGTTTCCACTAAATTTCGTGAAAAAAAAAATTGTTTGGTAAAAGATAAAAAAAAAAATTCAAAAACTTGGTTATTTGAATTTTTCACATACATTTTGAGGTTATGTAAAAAAAGAGTAAGTTCAAAAGTTGTAGATCTGTTTATTACCTACAACTTTGCCATTTAACTTTTTTCCATAGGACTTGTAGTTTTTCCGGAAATCGAGACAAACAGTTTTTTTACCCTTAACCCCCCCACTTCCCGACCACAGATCGCCCGTCAATTTCTTTTTTCTTTCATATTTGTTATGTTCTCTGATGTTCTCTTTCTTTTCCAAAAGGTTTCTCCTACTATGATTTTTTTCGTTTTTTGACCATTTTCAGAGGTATCTACACTGGTCTATAACTGTTGCTACTCAAGAATCTTTTCTGCAAAATTGAATGCCCTTAGACCACTGGGTGGGTGGTTTAGACTGACCGTTGTATATCAGTGAATTTAAGATTTTTATTTATTAGAAGAAGATAGGTAAGTATTAAGGAGGAGCTCGTGGCTACATAATAACAGCCGTTCGGGTCGATATTTAGGTTAAGCCGTGCTAGCCTAGATTGGTCTGTGGATGGGTGACCACCCAATACATACCGAGTTTCCTCCATGCCTCGGAAAGCACGTTAAACAGTTGTTCCCGGCTGTCAATTGTAGATCTTTGACAGTCTTTACAGGTAGTCAGTGGCCCAAAAAGTCTGAAAACCAGTCTTTCCAAGGGGTATCGTATTACCTATATACTAACTGGGTTGTGGAAGTCAGATAGACAGTCGCTCCATGTAAATTACTGGTATTCAGCTGCATCCGGTTAGACTGGAAGCCGACCCCAACATAGTTGGGAAAAGGCTAGGCAGATGATGAGAAGTAGGTATGTAAGTAAAGAATTGCTTACTTGTAAGTCCATGTTAGATTCGGTGCGGGTGTTCCTTTTGCGTTGCATTCCAATGTTGCGTTGATCCCTTCCTTTAGTTGAACGTCTAGCATGTCGAACTCGGAAATGAAAGGCGGCTCTGGAAATACAATAGGGATGATGACTGACTAAAAAACATATGATTCTGTTTAGTCCGTCAGTTAGATTATCGAAAAATATTCGATACGTGTTTTTTGTTTTATCAAATTAATAATTATTGACGAAGATAAAACGTGTCAAAGATCATAAGTGGGGGCTTGTGACGTCACATTTGAGTAAAAATTGTACGTGACTGTGACGTCACACGATTTTTCGAAGCACTGTATCGTGCTCACTTTTTGTTTACGTGAAAAAAGAAAAAATATGTGTACAATATTTTTTGGAAATCTATCTGACGGAATAATTAGTTCTTTTTTGTCATCTACCCTATTTCAGGACATTATGATGTGCCCACTGCCCAGTTCTACTTCTAAACAGAATAATCAAAGACCCAAAGGTTGACTGGTAGAGAATGCCAAGTTCGCCTATGTAGCACTCTTGTGCATGAAGTATAAATAAATAAACTAATTGTTAATTTTTCTACACGCTTACCTAAGACGTTTAAAGAGAACTGTTTGACGACTGTGCCGTGTATGTTGCTGACGATACATTTGTATGAGCCCACGTTGTGTGGCTGAATGTTGATGAGCTTCAAACGGTCTTCATCTTCGAATACTAAGCGCTTGGAGTTGAACACCCATTTCGTCTGAAAACCATATTATAGAATAGAGAATAACTTGAAATGTAATGAATTTAATAAGGCACCGTTCGATTACGGGTCGAAATAAATTAACTACCGAAACTCTGTTTAGGGCGTAATTAGGGCAGCGTTTTCTGTCCTATATTAAAACCCGGAAAAAACGGGTTTTACTAATGATATTCTAATAAACAGCTAAGTTATGTTATACACCTACAAATCAACCGAGAAAAGTATTCCGCGCGGCAGCGGCAGCTCACATACACGCAGTGACGCAGAATAAAGGCAATACGACCCAATTGGGCCGTTTTCAAGTCTTTACGATTGCACGCTCACAACATATCTGTTTATTAGAATATCATTGGGTTTTACTATCGGCCCGAAACTGGGTTCCGCATGCCCTAGACGTGATGGTTATCGATATTTAAACATGTTAAAAACAAAAACAGAATCAGAATGAATGGGTGAATGTTGTTCTTGGGGTCAACGACTGCATACGTATGATACAATCAAAATCCATCACGTCTGAGGAGTTTTACTACTTATTTAACCTTGATTTATAATATTTTATTTGATAATTTATAAATAATAATATACATGACATACATAAACTAAAAATATATTTTTAAATCCATAAAAGAATATTTTAAATGTCAATTAAAAATATTTTTATTTAGTTTTTTTTTTTTTCTTTTATAATTCTATGCTCCAACTACCGTGAAACTCTAGCTTGATTATAGTTCCTAACCTTCCCTCTAGGTTTCGCGTCCACGGCACAGTCGAAGTACAAATCATCTCCCTTCACGACTTCAACCGTTGTAGACTCATTGACCACAAAAGATGGCGGCCATTCCACTACGATTTGTACTTTAGAGTACGCGGAACCAACGGCGTTAGTCACTACACAAGCATATGTTGATGCATTGGTTCGGGAGACATTTGTTAAGTGAAGAGGTCCTGTTGAAATCAGTTTCGCGTTCTGAAAAGCAAATAAGACTTTATGTTAAGATTCAGAAGGAGTATTTTTGTGTGACTTATAGTGATCTTCTTTTGTGGGTATACAGGGTGTAAACAGATTCTTCACGAAGCCGTCAACTAAGCATTCTGTACATCAAACTAAGTAACTCTACGCAAAAATTTTTGCTGGCCATCCATTCCATCCATTTACAGGTTGTGGGTCGTGGGTTCGAAGCCAGGCAGGTGCGTTACTTTGTGTTACATATCATCACCACTGGTCTCAAAACGCTGCCTCGTTGTTCGAGTGGTTGCAAGCACGATTGCTGCGTATGAGGTTCAATACCCGGCTTGGGCAAAGTGATATGAAGTTTTTATGAATTTCTCAGTAGCAGCCACGGAGTCTAGATTTGTGCCCGGTAGATGGCAATAGGCTCGCCCCCAAATGAATGGAACTAAAACATAACTGACGAAATGTGGGTATATTATTAGGTACTGCCCCTGGCTTATCTTTCGGGGATTACAGGCGTGATGTTGTTAGTTTACTTTTAGTATACTTAATGCGTAACTTTTAGTATAAATAATATTTACGTAGAAAATGTAAACGTAAATGCACCAAGGTGAACTAAGTGAACTGTGGAAATAAGTAAGTTTTTTTTGTTATAAATTGTTTTTGTAATTTCATACTGTAACATCGAACCTTATACCATTTGAGTGTTTCCGCAGCTCGTAAGGGACACTCCACGGTCGCGTCCTTTCCTTCTATTAGACTCACTGAGGGCAAAGTCTCTTCGGATTGTATCTGAGTTGGGATGGCTGGGAAATTAAGCAAAAAAATATAAGCAAACACTTGGAATATAACCTGACCATAAAACATACGATTCTGTTTAGTCCGTCAGTTAGATTATCTAAAAATTTTTGGATACGTGTTTTTTGTTTTATCAAATTAATAGAAATTGACGAAAATAAAACGCGTCAAAGATCATGAGTGGGGGGGCTTGTGACGTCACTTTCCGGTAAAAAATGTACTCAAATGTGACGTCACACGAGTTTTCGACGCACTGTATCGCCTTCATTTTTTGTTTATGTGAAAAAAGAAAAAATATGTGTCCAATATTTTGACGGACTTATATATATTTTTTTTAGTTTTTTGTCTATTCTTCTTTGAACCCAAGTCGGCCGAACTAAGGCAACCTCTACAGGGGGTTCATGGACCATGGTATTCACAGACAGTAGCCCATCTTCCATCTTACGCTACATGCCCTGACCTGCGCACTTGACGTTCTTATGACTGCATCAGAAAGCGGAGTTCGCATACTTAGATAAATTTTGACCCAAATATATTTAATGAAAATTTGCCATCAACAAGCTGACAAGAAGACCTTGAATTGATAAAGCCAGCTCGCCCCCTTTTACATGTGACGTAAAAAACATATCTGGCAAAATGTGGGTGTATTATTGGGTACAACTCTGCCTAGCCCTTTGGGGATTACAGGCGTGATGTT
Organism: Xestia sexstrigata; assembly: GCA_941918905.2. Lineage (NCBI taxonomy): Eukaryota > Metazoa > Arthropoda > Insecta > Lepidoptera > Noctuidae > Xestia > Xestia sexstrigata. The sequence continues at coordinate 18,862,481 of OW799205.2, forward strand.
ATGTTATCTACACTGATATTATAAAGACGACTATGTAACGAATAAACTTAAAAACTAATGGACTGATTTGAAAAATTGTTTCAGCAATGGATAGCTACATTATCAGCGAGTAACATAGGCTATATTTTATCCCCGTACGGGACACGGGAACGGGAACTACGTGGGTGAAACCGCGTGACGTCCGCTAGTACTTATTACAGTAAATACTCACAGTATATTTCAATGGGCACCGTCCTATTGACCGCTCCCACCGAGTTTGTTGCGGTACAAGTATAGTTGCCGCTCAAGTCTTCAGAAGGAGACTTTATACTCAAAGTACCATCCACGTCGATGGCGTAGCGAGGATCTGAAATGTTACATGTATTTTTTATATGTATAATAAGTATGTATTTACAAACAAAAAGTATCTATGTAGTATATCAACTATCTGGTGTCCACGACACAAGCCTCGTTGCTTAGTGTGGCACTAGATGGCGCTGTGTGTTAATGTCCAGCGATATTTATTTATATTTATTATTTTATTTCAAATAAATCTTTGAACCGAAATATTAGTAAATAAAAAGAAAGACACGGAATGTTATCTCACCAGATTTCAATTTTCTTAGTTATTCTGATAATTTTAAACATTCGGCCTGCGCATACGAGGAACTTTTGTCTGCGGAGGACGAAAAACCCATAAGCGTGAAAAATGGAGTCGGAGGTTCTCGGCGGAAATCGTCGAGAACTAGCCACGGACTCCACGCGTCGTGTCTGAGCATATCCGTCATGTCATTGTGCATGGATACGTCACACTCGAGCAGTGCCGTAAATAGCCATTTCATTTCATTTTCAGCCATGACGTCTTAAAGCAGGACTGTTTTAATCTAATTTCAGAATGAGAAAGAGATTGCGCTAGACGTCTTCTATAGCTCCGTCACTTTCCCACACTGGAGTGACTTTAAAACAATCCTGCTTTAAGACGTCATGGTAACCCCCCTGTGCGAGCTTCTGTAACTGCGTCCTTGTTTTTTTAGATATTATATGTACCCTAGCTAGAGCAATGCTATGTAAGTATACTTAGGCCTACTTTATTATATCAGGGTGAACAAATAAAGCACAAGGACCTTGGTGTTGGTGGACCAATTATCTAATATTTTAGAGGAAAAATCTATTTTTTTAAAGAACTAGAACAAGCAGACGAGCTATTTAAGTGGACCCTTCGCCTATTATACCTACCACCCACTGTGTCTCACTAACTAAAACTCAAACGCAAGTTCACTAGTGCAAATGCGTTGCCCACCCTGAAATTTTTGGGCCACTAAACACAAATACGCTCGTGCGCTGCCAAAAAATGAGCGCGATGTTTCGTCTAATTTAACAGACGTTTTTGATGATACTGGCATGTTACGTATGTGTTAGAATCGAGCACTAGAGGCACAGCGGGAACTTATAAGGAGCAAACCGAAAAAAGAATAGTCCTGCCTGGTTTGGCCAATCTTGCGCCCCCCAGAGTCTACGCCCTGTGCCTGGGCACCGGTGGCACCGCCCTGTTTACGGCACTGCTCTCGAGTACTCAACGCGGGCTAAAATCCGCTATGTGCGCCTGATAATGCGCCTTGCTCTGACACGTATATATTTTTTTCGATGACTTCGTCCTAGTTCAGTGCGATGTCCTTGGTTATTCGGGGGAATCTTGTACGAGGTACTTACACTCCTCGTGTGCCATATTCGATGCAGTCGTCAAACATCTATTTTGTCGGATAAAAAAGGACTCTGACATTAGTCCCTCGTCTGCGCAGGTCTTTAAAGTCCTGAAATATATCAGTAGCAGTATGTACATACCGTTATGCAAATAAAACTCGTCCTTAGACCATACGACATACGGTTTAGGTTTGCCTGTAGCTTGACAGGTGACAGTGAGCACCGTGTCCATATCAGTGGCTAAATATGGCCCAGTGTAGTTGTCTTCTAAGATTTTTGGAGGCTCTGAAAACATGAAAAAAAAACTGTGGAAAAAATTCTGGTCCAAATGCGTCTAATGTTTGGGGAGTATCAATATTTTTGACGAAGAAGGATTTTTTTTTTTCTCATCATCAATATGAAAAGACTTCTTCTCTCTTCTATGTTAGAGTCGGCTTCCAGGTTAACCGGATGCAGCTGAATACAAGTATTTTACATGGAACGACTGCTTATCTGACCTCCACAACTCGGTTATTGGGAATATGCAAGAAATACAAAACTCTTTTTGTTTATTAAAAATGGCGCATAAAAACATTGTGGTACCTACACTTGTTTAAGTTTCTAAAACATCACTTATTTTACAATTTATTGTTTCATGTAGCATGTTTTTAGTGAAACGGAACGCACTCTCAAAACACGTCGTCCTCGATAACGGCGGTAGTGACGTCAAAGTCTGTGTCAAAAAACACTTTTATTTGGAAAGTAGGTAAAATTTCACCAAGATTTTATTATAATATTGTTATCGCAAGTTTTGCTTGAATAAAGCACATATAATTAGTAAAATTACTTTATTAAGGCCAAAAAGTTAGATTTAAACAAGGTAGATTGAGGTAAATGACGTCACATCATGGCCGCGACAGTCACGGAACTGTCATTGAAAATTGCAGGAGTTTAATATTATTTTTGAGCGACAAGCATTAGTTGAACTTAACTTTTAATACTTTTGTTGGATTGATAATACTGTATGTTATTGATTTTAATGAAGAAAAAATTACATGCATGGTCCTTATTGGGAAGCACGATAGGGCGGGCCCTTTGATAAGAGTGACTTTCGTCCTTCTGACTACCTGTAACGACTGTCAAAGTTCTACAAAATGACAGCCGGGACCTTAACGTGGTTTCCAAGGCACGGACGGAATTCGATATACCAAGGTGTAAACGGAACCTTCAAGAAGCTGTCAACTAAGCATTCTATACATCAAACTAAGTTACTCTACGCAAAAATTATTACTGAGAAACGACTTATTGTTTGTGGTGAAAAATCATGTTTTACGATAGGACTCAATTTTACGCACTAAAACATTGTGCTGATGGATGCAATGAGTTACAGGGGTCACGGAGGTATTTTTAAATAACATTAAAAACTTGTATCACTATCACTACATATTATAAAACAAAGTCGCCCGCCGCGTCTGTCCCTATATAGCATAGACTTAGTAAATATAGACCAACAAAGCGTGCGAGGGAGAAGAAAATCCCTTATGGAAATATAGCAAGATGAAAAAGGATCGCGAATCTAATATCACTGTGACCGGTTTTGAATGACAGGTCTGCACAAGTCGGCAAGCGGGGAATCAACTCCTCAGTATTTTGGATTTTTAGCGTACCTACATCGTGGTTTATTTTCAGTGAATACAGTAGTATTAAACAATGGTTACTTGTTCTGTGCGTGAATGTGGTGTTAATCATAGAAATAAACCTGAAAATTGCACATTTCCTAAGTAAATATACAGGACCACTCACTGATAAGACGCGTTTATTTTTGGTTAAAATTTGTCTTTTTACCTGTTTAAAATATAAAATAATACCAATGTTTTTGTTTACTTTCATATTTTGTATAGCTAAAAGTCCATTTGTTGATAATTTACATGATTTTGGTGAATAGATTGTTCATCAATCTATTTTTACATGTACGCTAGGGATTGACTTAAATTTTTCGATACTATCGATATTTTATCTTGAATGTTAACTATGAAAATAAATGCTACCTTACGTTTACCGTCTGTTAACTGAACCATTTAATCAGGAAAAAGTTAATTACCTTTTAACAAATACGTAAACTAATTGTTTTGTATAATTTGTACAACAGATTCCCTTTACGTATATATACTATACGTATAATTCGAGGAAAATGGTTGAGATTCATTGGGTGCGTTGGTTGGAATCCAAAGACGTGATACAACTTTGTTTACAGATTGAAAATTTTATTCGTGAAAATAATAAAATCAGTCAAGGTCAAAATCCACAAAACAAATCAACAAAAAAAAAACAAACCACAAAATCGAAACGTTTCGTTGTTGAAATCTACAATTTGCCAAGCTGTACTTCTTATAATATATTAGAAGATAATTTCGGCTTATTTTTGAGTTTGGAGAGCCAAAATTTGGACCAAGATATTTTAAGTGGTCGTAGATATTTAATAATGGAACACATTATAGAAATTTACTTTGACATTCGACTTAAACATGAAGGTAAACTTAATAATTTAGGAAAGAAAACTGTAAGGAACCAGTTAAATAAGATTTTTCTGTTGGCTGTTTTATTTTTTTAATGTATTTACACTTTTTTAACATAATGTAAAAATTATAATCTAGACAAAGGCAGCCTATGGAACATCTTCCTCCAAGGGTCGAACTTCAACCACTTATCGATAGTCCTCCAAAGTAAAAGGTACATCGCTAACTAACGCACACACTGACAAATCAAAATTGGTCACGCTTTATCGAGCTGTCAGTTCGTCTATAAGGCAGTATATACTAAGTCTATGGTCCCTATGTATGCTTAGATATTTAAAATTACGCAACGGATTTTGATGCGGGTTTTTATTAGATAGAGTGATTCAAGAGAAAGGTTTTAGTATATAATTTGTCAAGCGGGCGAAGTCGCGGGCATCAGCTAGTTTTAAATAAAACTTGAGAAAAAGTTGAAATTTTGAAGGTTCTCAGGTATGGGCCAGAACAAAAAAATGATCACAATGACGCGACGGGGAGAATAGGTACCTTTCGGCTTCGTTAAGTGTACTTTTACACCCATTACGTAACTTTGAATACATTGTTTATTTTTCCATGTCAGCTAGACAATATTAGGCATAAAGGCACAACTTCGCTGCTGGCTGGAATATGGTGACGTCATGAGAAATCCGATGTATTTTTTTTTTGTAATATTTTCATGAGGGTCGTTTCAATATTTTTATTTTGGATATATTTAACTATTTTTAGGAGTTTTTGGTAATAAAAAGCTAAAAAAAAACCCAAAAAATTTGCGGACCTGGTTCCTGGATTGAAATTTTCAACCCCAGTGCCGTTCCGCAGTGCCAAGTCCGCAATTTTGCGGAGTAGTTGTTTAATGTATTATTTTTTATTTGAAAGTGTCTATGATATTTGAACACAAGATAATTGTAGTTTGCTTAATTTTAATACCTTTGGTAACATTTAGTAAAGTTTTTCACAGGATAATCGTATATAAAATTGTCACCCATATTTGAACCTTATGTGTTTGAAAATAAAAGTCAATTTTTAAAAACCGCAAGTTGTAAGGGTGTTTTATATTATTCAAGCGCAGGGCCAGCCTCTCAACGTGTCGCCAAGCGCAGTCACGCAGTGCCGGGCGCCTAATAATTCAAAGAAACCATACGGCGCTACTCCGCATATATGCGGGGCCGGCACCCCGGGCTCACCCCGCACCACGCAGATTTGCAAAGCCGGCAGCGAAGTTGATAAAAGAAAATAAATACGGTACCATAAACTTTAATGTAAGTCTCTTGTTCGGCGACTCCCCCATTGTTCTCGGCGATACAGACATACAGGCCTTCGTGCTTAGAACTCGCGTTCGATATGTAGATGTTGCCAATATCGTTAAAACTAGAAAAATAAATCGAGTTTTTTATATGAGTCTCTAAAGGGAAAACATTTAGGATCTGACGACCCGAATGGCGCAGCGGTACTGAGGCTGCCTTACGTTTTTAGGGTCTCGGGTTCGAATCCCGGTAGAAGCAAATGTTTGTGTGATGAGACATTTGTACATTGGACATTTGTTTCAGAGTCATGGATATGTATAATAAGTATATATTTACAAACAAAAAGTATCTATGTAGTATATCAACTATCTGGTGTCCACGACACAAGCCTCGTTGCTTAGTGTGGCACCAGATGGCGCTGTGTGTAATGTCCAGCGATATTTATTTATTTATTATTTATCTATGTGAACATAGATTGTTGTTTTTGTCAGTCAATAATCGCATTTAATTGTGTAGCTCAAAAAATAACCACCTAGAAAAGAAGAATAACTACGTAGTAAAGTTCGTGGCTAAATACTAACAGCCGTACCTGTACCGGCCGCGCTTTAAAGCCCGTTTCTATAACTAACTTACGTATAACTGTCAGTTAATATATCTACTCTAGTAGCTATCGGTGTTTCTATAAACAAAGTTAGTCCTATCCGTGTCACATACCACTGTCACTTTGTTCATAGAAAAATCAAAGAAAGCTTTTCTGTGACGTTTTGTTTCTATCGGTCGGTAAACAAAATGTCAAACAGACAGAGATAGCAACGTACCGATACCTGTTGGTAGGTTATTGAAAATGGCCGTAAGTCACAAATCCAATGCATCAGAGAATTGATGCTACACAAAATGTGATTCAAGACTAAAACACACGGCGAGATCTTCCTCATGTAGAGCGTAGGCAAATTACTTATACATCTTTAGTCTTAGGTCATGTATGACGTAGCTCGTAAGTTAACTCTAAGCCCTCAACCACTGTACTGTATATTGTAATCTTTGTGTTAGTCGTTCAGTAAACCTTCAACTGAGAACACGTTTTTTACTTTGCCAAACCTTCTGACCGCACACCCACATAAAATCACCTTATCGGCAAACTCACCTTATTTCCGTAGTATTTCCTGTGAGTGTTTCGCCTTGGAACTGCCAAAAAATGCTCGGTATCGGGAACCCTATGACGTCACATTGTAACGAGACGTCAGAACCGAGTACAACCTCCTTTAAGTTCTGCAACGGAGGTGCTATGTATGGAGGTACTGAAAATATAAAATAATATTTCAAAAACTTTTATTGGTCACTTGTGACAAAATTTTCAAACATTCATATGAATTACAACATTACTCATAATTAAATAAGGTTCGTTTTAGAACGCATTCGCCTTAACTAACAAATAAACAGAGTTATTGTTGCATTTATGATATTAAGTACTAGCGGACGTCACGCGGGTTCACCCGCGTAGATCCCGTTCCCGTGGGAGTACGGAGATTAATATAGCCTACGTTACTCGCTGATAATGTAACTATCTATTGGTGAAAGAATTTTTTAAATCGGTCCAGTAGTTTTTAAGTTTATTCGTTACATACAAAAATACAAATCTTTCCTCTATATAAAGGGTGTAAAACACCTCTTAACGAAGCCGAAAGGCACTTGTTCTCCTCGTCATTGTGATCATTTTTTTGTTCTACACCATACCTGGGAACCTTCTAGTTACGGAGATATAGGGGGTAAAAGTTCCAACTTTTTGACAAGTTTTTTTTAAAATACAAGTTTTTAATGTAAGATTTTTACTTTAAACACCTCCACGACCCCCGTACTATTCAATCCATCCATCAACACAATGTTTTGAGTGCGTTACATTGAGTTCTACATCAAAACATGATTTTTCACCCCAAAAAAAAAAAAGTTGTTTCCCAGCAAACATTTTTACGTAAAGTTACTTAGTTTGATGTACAGAATGCTTGGTTGACGGCTTCGTGATGAGGCCTTTTACACCCTGTATTATTATACTATAGATGAATTATTTACCCCAAACATGTAGCGTGTAAGTGACTGATGTGTTTCCGTATACATTTTTGGCTGTGCACACGTATTCCCCAAAATCAGTCAAGTTTGCTATAAAACTGAAAAAAAATGTGATAGGTAAATTAAGTAATAAGTTTTTCTCCTTTCTTCTAATAAACTGGGTTATGGGGTACAAAGACGGAGAATTAATCTTGGTATTGCTATAATCAAAAATAGGTTGGTAATAATAGGGTAGTTGACACCATAAAACAATAATTCCAGGACAACAATTTCAAAAAAGAAACTTTATTTTGTGCTTGAACACCCGATTTATTCGTTTTTTAGTTGCTTTGAAATCAATAAATAGTTGAGTCATTGAGTTGACCAAACAGTGACGTCACAGCGTGTTATTACCATACAAAATATATGAGAGAACCGCGTTTTGACAGCTCTTAAAAAGTATGCCTATTGATTGGTGTGTCAACTACCCAATTGATTCGTGTGGGCGTCATAGCCAAACGTAATTGCATTAACTTGCGAAATAAATTGATTATGCAACGCATTCAGGTTTAAAACTAGTCGGACCAAACTTTTTTCTAGGACATGCCGGTTTCCTCACGATGTTTTCCTTCACCGTTTTGAGAGCAGTGGTGATGCAATAAATTACACAAAGTAATGCGCCTATCTGGCCACCGATGCTCTAGCTCTGAAACTCAGAAGCTGAATCTTTGATGATGCTTACCGCAACCCATCCTCGTCAACATATTGCCTGTGCCCAGCAATCGGTCCGCCATTTTGAGTCCACTCCAGGATAGGCACGGGCACTCCTTTAGCAGAACACGGCAGTTCTACTCGCTGCCCTTCTAGTACTTCTATGAGCTCAGAGGAGATTGGCGCTATTGTGGGCGGGTCTGAATGATGAAAAAGATTTCGCATGTTACCAGTTACCACCTTATTAGAGTAGATGACAAAAAAAAAAATAATAAGTCCGTCAGATAGATTTCAAAACAATATTGTATTTTTTCTTTTATCACGTAAACAAAAAATCACGCACGTATCCAATATTTTTCGATAATCTAACTGACGGACCAAAGAGAATCATATTTTTTTTAGTCAGTCATCATCCCTAGATTACTATTAGTAAACAAAGTATACTGAAGTGGAAGGGCCACTTGCCTGCTATATTCAGTATGTAGCGGCACTACAAAAAGTACTACAGCGCCATCTATGACAAAGATGATGAACTAAATAGCGAAATACGTCAGAATCCCACTGTAAATTTTCTGTGGGAGGGCTCAGAATGAGTACTGAATAAGTGGTGAGGCTCATGCCTCTGACTTGGCTTCACATGCCATCGAGAAATACCTCTTTTGCATGTTGGTTTCCTCACGATGTTTTCCTTCACCGAAGCAAGTGATAACAACTTTACAATACACACTTGAATCCGAAAAATCAGAGACCGTGCGTGCTTTGGGTTCGAACTCGAATCCCATATTTGGTAGTCCGACGGTCACACCACTGAGCTATCACTGCTATATATATAATGATAGAAATAAAGATGATATTTACCGTATACGATGACTGTGAAGTTTTTATGCGTGGAACCGACGGCGCTTGTTACATTGCACGTGTAAGTTCCGGAGTCATAAGCCGTTGTCTTCTTTATTACTAACACGCTGCTATTGGTCACTAATCTGTACAAAACAAATTAATAATGTGTGTAAAAAGACCCTAAGAGGGCCATCACAATTTTTCTTGTTTTTGAGTGTTTAAAATCGTAATAGCTCTCTTGACGGAGCCGAAAGGCACTTGTGCTCCCCGTCATTGCATTTTTTTTTGTTCTATATCATACCTGGGAACCTTTTAGTAACGGATCTATTCTAGTTTTAGTTCAGTATCTAGTTTTTCTAATACGAGTTTTTAATGAAAAGTCTTTATTTTAAAATACAGTAGTCAAAATCAAAATTAAAATAATAAGTCATGAATTTATTCAAATCACACTGATTATCAGCACTGTTTGAACGTTAAAGTTTACAAGAGACAGTCTCCCAAAACGCGGACCCTTCGCCAGTTCCTAGTGTTTTACCTGGGAAGAAGAAATGACGGAACAAACTCATCATCTGCCTAGTAAAATGACGGAACAAACTCATCATCTGCCTAGCCAAATGACGGAACAAACTCATCATCTGCCTAGCCAAATGACGGAACAAACTCATCATCTGCCATGCCAACTGACGGAACAAACTCATCATCTGCCTAGAAAAAGACGGAACAAACTCATCATCTGCCTAGCCAAATGACGGAACAAATTCATCATCTGCCTAGCCAAATGACGGAACAAACTCATCATCTGCCTAGCCAACTGACGGAAGAAACTCATCATCTGCCTAGCCAACTGACGGAAGAAACTCATCATCTGCCTAGCCAACTGACGGAAGAAACTCATCATCTGCCTAGCCAACTGACGGAAGAAACTCATCATCTGCCTAGCCAAATGACGGAACAAACTCATCATCTGCCTAGCCAAATGACGGAACAAACTCATCATCTGCCTAGAAAAAGACGGAACAAACTCATCATCTGCCTAGCCAAATGACGGAACAAATTCATCATCTGCCTAGCCAAATGACGGAACAAACTCATCATCTGCCTAGCCAACTGACGGAAGAAACTCATCATCTGCCTAGCCAAATGACGGAACATACTCATCATCTGCCTAGAAAAAGACGGAACAAACTCATCATCTGCCTAGCCAAATGACGGAACAAACTCGTCATCTGCCTAGCCAACTGACGGAACAAACTCATCATCTGCCTAGAAAAAGACGGAACAAACTCATCATCTGCCTAGCCAAATGACGGAACAAATTCATCATCTGCCTAGCCAAATGACGGAACAAACTCATCATCTGCCTAGCCAACTGACGGAACAAACTCATCATCTGCCTAGAAAAAGACGGAACAAACTCATCATCTGCCTAGCCAAATGACGGAACAAACTCATCATCTGCCTAGCCAACTGACGGAACAAACTCATAATCTGCCTAGAAAAAGACGGAACAAACTCATCATCTGCCTAGCCAAATGACGGAACAAATTCATCATCTGCCTAGCCAAATGACGGAACAAACTCATCATCTGCCTAGAAAAAGACGGAACAAACTCATCATCTGCCTAGCCAAATGACGGAACAAATTCATCATCTGCCTAGCCAAATGACGGAACAAACTCATCATCTGCCTAGCCAACTGACGGAAGAAACTCATCATCTGCCTAGCCAAATGACGGAACATACTCATCATCTGCCTAGAAAAAGACGGAACAAACTCATCATCTGCCTAGCCAAATGACGGAACAAACTCATCATCTGCCTAGCCAACTGACGGAACAAACTCATCATCTGCCTAGCCAAATGACGGAACAAACTCCCCAGCAACAAAGTCCAGTCACGTCTCAAAGAACACGAGTAAACTTACAAGTTGTCAGTAAACACGATCGGGCGCGCATCTTTAGTCCAAACTGTTATAGGAGGCGGCAAGCCATGCGCCTCGCAGGAGAGCTTCACTGTCTCTGCTAGCTTTATTTGATGCGGTTCCTTATCCCCTTCTTCGGATTTGTCGAAGCGTGGTGGATCTGAAAGGACATTTAACATTTGAGTATGAAGGATTCAATTAAAAGCTAGGAGATATGAGCAGACGTGAGGGGATTCGATAAATTAATGAAGTAATGACGATATAAATAATTAGGCTCGTCCCCTATTACATCATGCAAGGTAAAACTTCAAATCGTAATAAAACATTAAATAAATCACCATGAAAAATTTATTTTCTATTGATTGAAATAAGAATCCAAATAATAAAAATAATGTTTGAAAAGATTTTTTTTTATTAAACAAACGAACGGACGGAATATTTAAACTGCGTTAAGTATCATTATAGTAAAAGTTGTCTATACAATGCTTCAGTGGCGTGCAGTAGTATTCCACGAAGGGTAGGCCACGAAATAATGACAGCAAAAAAAAATTTTCATCGGCGCCATCTTGGATTTTCATTTTGACCTCATTTTCATTATCACCAACCCCAATAACCTCGAAAACGACACCCATGAAGAAAAAACCGAAAATTTTCATCGGCGCCATCTTGGATTTTCATTTTGACCTCATTTTCATTATCACCAACCCCAATAACCTCGAAAACGACACCCATGAAGAAAAAACTGAAAATTTTCATCGGCGCCATCTTGGATTTTCATTTTGACCTCATTTTCATTATCACCAACCCCAATAACCTCGAAAACGACACCCATGAAGAAAAAACTGAAAATTTTCATCGGCGCCATCTTGGATTTTCATTTTGACCTCATTTTCATTATCACCAACCCCAATAACCTCGAAAACGACACCCATGAAGAAAAAACCGAAAACTTTCATCGGCGCCATCTTGGATTTTCATTTTGACCTCATTTTCATTATCACCAACCCCAATAACCTCGAAAACGACACCCATAAGGAAAAAACTGAAAATTTTCATCGGCGCCATCTTGGATTTTCATTTTGATCTCATTTTCATTATCACCAACCCCAATAACCTCGAAAACGACACCCATGAAGAAAAAACTAAAAATTTTCATCGGCGCCATCTTGGATTTTCATTTTGACCTCATTTTCATTATCACCAACCCCAATAACCTCGAAAACGACACCCATGAAGAAAAAACCGAAAACTTTCATCGGCGCCATCTTGGATTTTCATTTTGACCTCATTTTCATTATCACCAACCCCAATAACCTCGAAAACGACACCCGTGAAGAAAAAACTGAAAATTTTCATCGGCGCCATCTTGGATTTTCATTTTGACCTCATTTTCATTATCACCAACCCCAATAACCTCGAAAACGACACCCATGAAGAAAAAACTGAAAATTTTTATCGGCGCCATCTTGGATTTTCATTTTGACCTCATTTTCATTATCACCAACCCCAATAACCTCGAAAACGACACCCATGAAGAAAAAACCGAAAATTTTCATCGGCGCCATCTTGGATTTTCATTTTGACCTCATTTTCATTATCACCAACCCCAATAACCTCGAAAACGACACCCATGAAGAAAAAACTGTAAATTTTCATCGGCGCCATCTTGGATTTTCATTTTGACCTCATTTTCATTATCACCAACCCCAAAAACCACAAAAACGACACCCATGAAGTAAAATATAATAACAATAATATTATTGATTATTATAATAATAATACGCGCCAATAACCCCCAGGAATCATTATTTTAATCAACATTGAACATACACCCTAGCACTGGCCTGCAAATTGCAAAAAACGTAAGGAAATTTGAATTTCGCGGGCTAAAGAACAGCCACCTTGAATCCTGGCCTTGTGTTGTAGCAGCCAATCACAGCCCAGCAGCCCAGCTACACTCGCAGGAGTTACCGCCCTAAAATTACTGCAATCTATACATGTGTGCAGTTTATACACACGAAAATATGCACCAATGTGCCAATGTGTGCGTAAAATTATCAATGGGTTTAAGGCAAGTCCAGTGCTTGCCTGTCCGGCGGAGCTCCAACCTTTGTAGTAACTTCCAGTAAAGTGTTAGTTGCGTGACGCGGGAGCGACTTGCTATAAGTATTCTAACAGGAGTTTGAACTTTTTTTTTTTATATTTTGTACATAGTGTGATATTTTATTACATAGTTAGTTCGTTATAATGAATGCCCAGTTGGTAGGGTAGGCTTTGCCTAATTGCCTCTTAGGGGCGCACGCCCATGATGCTTTCCCTTCCACTGTATTAAAAACCTAAAAATAGTAGATTACACAATAAGTGAAAAGAGCGAATTTAATTAAAGGGACTAAGTTAGATTCCGAGAGCAGCGAAGGATTTTAGATTAGAATCCTGAGCGGAACGAGGGATACAAGGAACGAGATGATTTGTTTTTACGAGTTTCGTACTATATTTTTCCCATTGACTGCGATAAAATTATCTATCTTAATATCAAAATTATCTATATTAATAAAGTATCTATATTAATCCCATTCTATTACGTATTCTGTAGTAAAAGAATAAAGGATCTTAAAAAAATAAAAAATATATAATGAAATTTTCGAAACTGTTATCGATGAATCAAATGCCCTTTTTCGAGTGGCAATGGTAAAAAATAACTTACACTGAACCACCAAACTGACATCATACTGATCCTTCCCGATCACATTGAGAGCCACACAACGATACACCCCTACATGGTCTTCTGTCGTATTAGATATAGTCAACTCCTTGTCATTAGTGATCACGTCTTCAGGAAGAGCAGTGAAGTCTTCAGCCGAGTCGTGTTTGTATTGCCAGGATATGGAGGGCTCTGGGTTGCCTTTGAGAATACTAGAATGTAGTGAGAAAGGAATTATAGAGCTTTATTGTGTGGTTAGTAAAAGTCACGAGGATTTTAATTAAAATAATGATGATGAACTAAATTACGTGTATAATGCGTGTTACGTGTGTGTGTTATGTGTGTGTGTGTGTTTTTTTTTATAACTGAAATAGAGTTGAAAATCGATAAATTTAGAAATACATAGTGCAATTTTCAAATGTTTTTTAGATGACAATATTTTGCTGTGTTTCATTTTGTTTTATCGTTACCAAAGTAAATAAATAAATATATATCGCTGGACATTGCACACAGCGCCATCTAGTGCCACACTAAGCAACGAGGCTTATGTCGTGGACACCAGATAATTGATATACTACATAAATACTTTTTTGTTTGTAAATACATACTTATTATACATATAAACATCCATGACTCGAAAACAAATGTCCATGCTCATCACAAAAATATTTGCTTCTACCGGGATTCGAACCCAGGACCCTAAGAACGTAAGGCAGCCTTACTACCGCTGCGCTATTCGGGTCGTAAAAAGTAAGGACCGATGTGTTTTCTAATTTTCGGTAGAGATATGTGATGCGGAGGAATGAGAAAATGTCATGGGGAAAGTTTTGAGTACGACTTTGGATGGGTACAAGAGTAGAGGAAGACCAAAGAAACGATGGGTGTGTTTGCTGATATGACGAGTAATAGAGAAGTATGGAAGAATAAGACAAGCTGCGCTGACCCCAAATAAATTGGGATAAGGGAATGGGAATAATTTATGGATATAAGTTACAACGATACATAATCTCACCTACATGTGATTAAAGTTTGGCGTCCTGTGCGCGCAGTTATCGTAGCTGGTTCTTTGGACAACACGGGTGACGCTGGAAAAAGTAGGGAAGTAATAAATAATAACCAAAATATATTTTTAATTTCATTGGCTGGTATAGGTACAATATTGGTTCCTACTACAAATTGGTTCCAACTAATCGTAGCAACTCTGGCGACTTTTACTTCACCAAAAAAGCTTAATCAAAATCAGTTCACCCGTTCAGGAGCTATGATGGCACAGACACACTGATTAACACTTCAAACTTATAACACCCCTCTTTTTTGGTCGGGGGTTAAAAAAAGTTCCATTCAAACAAATTTTGGTGTTAGAAAAAACTAAACTTAAGCTGTCACTTACAGGATATCTTCCGTAATTATTCATTATTCAGTTGCTCTCTGATATCCCGTAAGTGACAGTATGAGTTTAGATATAGAGCGTGAAAGTTTAAAACAGTGTTTGAGAAAAATAATAATCTATTATATTACCAATTTGGCAAATGCCGCTCGGGATCTTCAGGTTAAGCCGTGCATAAAGGTAGGTCTGTGGATGGTTGACCACCCAGTATATATACCAAGTTTCCTCCGTGCCTCGGAAAGCACGTTAAGTTGTAGATCTTTGACAGTGGCGCAAAAAGTCTGACAACCAGTCTTACCAAGGGGTATCGTATTACCCAGTACTAACTGGGTTGTGGAGGTCAGATAGGCAGTCGCTCCATGTAAAATACTTGTATTCAGCTGTATCCGGTTAGACTGGAAGCCGACCCCAAGATGGGAAAAGGCTAAGCAGATGGTACCAATTTGTCAATTTTGCAATATAATGAACAAGGTACAATAAAATTATTAACGCAAGATCTCACCCAATCCAGTGACACTAACAATGCCTTCCACAGTCATCTTCTCGTATCCATTATCAGCTTCACAAGCATACGGTCCTAAGTCACTGAAGTCGATTCTCTTCAAATACACCGTCGAGTTGTCTTCAGATATATGCACGTTGGTACCAGTGGCCAGTTCGGTACCGTTGTGGTACCAGATAGTGCGGGGAGGGGGGTAGGCGTCGATGACACAGTGCAGTTCAACTTGGTAGTACAGTTGGACGGATTGGTCTGGAAAATTAAACCGGTAAAGTTAGGGGGCATCCAGTAATTACGTGAGGTGTTTAGGGGGGGAGAGCGTCAAGCAAAACCTCACAAAATCTCATGTGGGGGAGAGGGGGGTCTCGGCAAATATCACGTAATTTTTTTTCCGCAAGAAACAGTGTCAAATTGCGAGAAAATTGGGTTATTTTAAGTATTTACTTGCGAGCAAATAAAGTTGATTTTCTGGTGAGAGCATCGTGAGAGTGGTTAAATAAGAAAGGTATATAAATGAGTCTCCGTGGATTCAATTGGAATAATTATATTAATAGTTCCTTTTTAAGTGTATTGTTATTTAATTTTCTCATCGTGTTTGTATGCTACGTCATTAAAAATCTTAAATACTAGTTTTAAATAAATTAAATTCTGAGAAAATTGTTTTTTTTTTTTAATAAATCTTGAAATTTAAGCATAGATTAACTCATTTACATTGTAAATACGCATAAAATCTCACAAAAAATCTCACGTGAGATGGGGCGGAGGGGGTCAAACATAATCTCACAAATTCTCACAAAGGAGGGATAAAATTTGGAACAAAACAGATCTTCGCTAGGTGCTAATGTTTTTGAGATATAAATGTGGCCAAGCTGGGGAGACTCTCCAGATCGGTCACCTATAAACCCTTATATCTTTTTAACCAGTGACCGACAAATTCTGATATTTGGCGACAAATGTCGACTAATTTTTTGTGCTAACAAAATTAAAATCCTTGACGGTGGCCAAGCCAGTGTCAATGACACGTATGGTGATCGTTACCTGCAAACCCTTGCAGCAGCGTCATCTTTCTCCTGACGTTCACAACGAGGCTGTCCTGATGTATTCCTTCCGAGTTTTCCCCGAAGCAGAAGTAGGTAGCGTTAACGGCCTCTGCGCTCGAGTTCAGTCTTAAAACACTTCGGTATACGTTCGGTTTTACTTGAGTTATCTGAAAGTGGATAGTGAAAGATATACTGGTTAATTAATTTTGAAATGATTTCTGTCTAATTGTCTTTCACTTTGGGGATTACAAGCATGAGATTATGGCATATCTGTCCTTGGACCATGTTACTTGCTGCTCGTAGGAGCTCGTGGCTAAATAATAACAGCCGCTCGGGTCAATCTTTAGGTTAAGCTGTGCATGCCTAGGTTGGTCTGAGGATGGGTGACCACCCTTACATACTGAGTTTCCTCCGTGCCTCGGAAAGCACGTTTAAGCCGTTGGTCCCGGCTCTCATTTGAAGATCTTTGACAGTCGTTAGGTAGTCAGAGGCCCAAAAAGTCTGTCAACCAGTCTCATCAAAGGGTAACGTATTACCCAGTACTAACTAGGTTGTGGAGGTCAGATAGGCAGTCGCTCCATGTAAAATACTGGTATTCAGCTGCATCCAGCAAAACTGGAAGCCGACCCCAACATAGTTGGGAAAAGGCTAGGCAGCTGATGATGGTTTTGATTTGGAAGGATGGGTAACTGATGGGTAGGTCATACTGTACTGATTTTTATTCTGGTATACTCACGGTATTATTCAGGAAGGCATCAGTCTCCCGATGCCACAGGACCCTGGGCTGGGGCCTGGCTCGCACCTCGCACGTCACCTCGATCACAGCGCCCTGCACTATGCTGATGTTCTTCGACCCCACTATACTAACCACCGGCTTTATTAGCACCGACACTTGAACTGTGTCTGAACCTAGAATACATTGATTAACTTGTAGTTTTTTTTTGTACTGGAACATACATTGAGAACCGTCTAGTTACGGAAATATTGAAGGTCAAAGCTAAATTTTTCATCGGTTAAAAAAAATACTGTAGCTTTACTAAAAACTATACCACCATGACAGTATACAGACCCTGTACCTGTGAGACAAAAGCCTTGTCATATTTTAATTTGTTTTTATGTTTATTTTGTATAGCGTGCAGTCTTTGTCAAAGCATTTTTTTTTTTTTTTTTTGTAATGTTTCTTATGCTGTGTTTTGTTATAATCTAAGTAAGTACTGGCTGTTTTATAAGCGCATCTAGTTACCTAGTCAAATTTTCTCATTCGATTATGAACTTAACCATCAACATTTTATGGTTTAAAATCATTTGGAGAAATGAAATGAGAAGGGTCCGTTTACACGCTGTATGCTGTATACAAGGTGTAAACAACCTCATCAAGAAGCCGTCAACTTAGCATTCTGCACATCAAACTGAGTAACTTTACGAAAAAATTATTGCTGAAAAACGACTTTTTTTTTGGGGTGAAAAATCATGTTTTGTGGTAGAACTCAATGTAACGCACTCAAAACATTGTGCTGGTGGATGGATTGATTAGTACGGGGTCGTGGAGGTGTTTAAAGTAAAAAACTTACATTAAAAACTTGTATTAAAAAAAAAACTTGTCAAAAAGTTGGAACTTTGACCCCCAATATCTCCGTAACCAGAAGGTTCCCAGGTGTAGAACAAAAAAATGACCGCAATGACGGAGAGAACACGTGCCTTTCGGCTTCGTTAAGAGGTTTTTTACACCCTTTATACCTTTACGAGATCCCCGAATCGCCGAACACGTCCACTCCCCATCTTCAGTAACGTTCTTCACATCCAGCACATGGTTCGGGGTCCCGCTAACATCTCGTGACGTCACCACGGTCCCGTCAGGCACTCTCCACACGACTACCGCCGCGTTCTCCACGGTACACACGAGTTGGAAGTCCGAGTTAATCTGCTTCGATAGTGTGTGGGGTCCTAATATTTGGGCTGTAGGGTTTGGTGCTATTTGTATGTGTGTTGATTGGTTGGCTTTTCCTCCTAGAAATGAAATGGGTAAATGTTTTTGGTGTGGGTATGAATGGCGTATGGTTGATTGATAAAATTAACGAAATAGAGACACTTTGTAGGCTCGTTTTAAAATGGAAGCGTGAAGTCATCTATTGGTCAAAGGGCATTTCTATCAGAAAATAAAAGAGATTCTGGACAAAAGATTTAAAAGCAAAATATCCGGACTGTTTTGCGTAAGACTGGTTTTTAACAGGACTTTTAAAATTTTAAAATGGCGTTACCATTTTACTCTAGTAACATACCTCTATTAGCCGCGACACAGGAATAAACTCCACCATCTTTTTCACCGATTTGTATAGTTTTATTGTACGTATACACTCCTTCTAGGTTTGGTTCCTTGCTTATATCAATAGCTGTAAACGAAGGCAGTCATTAAGAATTTAGTATTAGTCCAGAAAAAAAAAACAAAATGGCGGCTACTTTTTAAACAGATTTCGCGCGGGTATTCACATTTCTACTAAAGTTTGGCCGCTGAGAGAATGCGTTTCTGACAAGTCGTGAGCGAAAGGACGATGTGACTTTGAAGTGGCAAAGAATTTACGATAAACATATAACTATCGTGTTTTGCCCTATTAACAAATAATATTATTAAAAACGAAATCAAGTAACAATAAATGTTATAATTTCGCGCTAAACTTGTGTACCAACTGACAGACGTCAGAAACGCATTCTCTCAGCGGCCAAACTGTACGTGTATGATAATTTCGGGTGAAACAGCTCATCATAAAGCGTTCGTATATCCGAAGAAAACCGATGATTTCTGAAGCGCATTCTTTATCTAGGAGCTGGAGATCTGTACTATCGACGACACTCCCGTCTGATCACCACTAAGCAAATTTTTGCTTGCACTTACAACATAGAAACGCTCTCTAGCCCCGCCCCGTTGACTTTGTATAGAAATAATGAATGAAAAGATACCGATCGGCCGAGCGCACTGACGACGCACACCAAACGAGAGATATTGTTATTCTGCGCGCCAAATTGACGCTTTCCTAATAGGCCTAAACTTTAAGGGGGCGTGGCTCGGCGCCTCTGCATGATTTAAGCGAACATTTTTAAACCTGATCAGCCGGAAAAGACCACGACTGTACCTACCGTAGTGTGTCTGTGTACTGTTGTAGAGCAATCTGTTCACTAACAACAGTGCTTCACTATACACAGTGCAGGATATGGTAACATTGTCGCCTGGCTCTACCGTAATGTTGCCAGGCTCTATTGCGACCTGCGGAGGTTCCACTGAAACATAACAAATTCATAATTTAAAAAATGCCGGAGGATTGCTTCTTCAAATGCTCGTAAAACTTCCTTCCTGTTAAGAAAAAGCCAAAAAAAAATAGCCCTGTTTATACATTGAAATTAAGCTTTTTGTTTATCTTGTTGTACATTTAGGAGCCTTGGACACGATAGTGTCGTCGCGCAAATGTAGTACGACACTGAACAGATTCACAGATTCCTATCTGCGAATCTGGTCAGTGTCAAGCCAATCGGCCGATTGCACAGATTGCTATGTAGTGGCATTGTGGAATGTCGGCACAAGACGGAGCGACTCGAGGAATATTCGAAGCTTCTTGCAGCTGGTGTTACAAGACGCATGTAGCTCACGGCTAGGCGGTTCCACTTATTTTTGACGTTGGTCTAGTGGTGCAAACGCGATGACTAAGCATGAGGAACTGGGTGCGGTTCCCAAGTCCGGACAAAGTGTGAATTTTTCAAATGCAGCCAGATTAGATTTGCTCCGGCTATATAAGCGGCGGATAGATAAGCTCGCCCATTATCACATCGGACTTAAACATGACTGGCGAAGTTTGGGTCTACTATTAGAGGCCTCGCACACTATAGACAAGACTGTTGCTAAAGGGAGTTAATAGTCTGTCTCGCTCGCACTAGTAGGGCAATTGTCTGTCTTAAGGCAGACTATTGCAAAAGGAAGTTAATAGTCTGTCTCGCCCGCACTAGTAGGGCAATTGTCTGTCTTAAGGCAGACTATTGCTAAAGGGAATTAACTGTCTATCTCGCTCGCACTAGTAGGGCAATTGTCTGTCTATGTCTTGTCTTGTGTGTTTAGACAGACTATTAATTCCCTTTAGCAATTGTTTGTCTTAAGGCGAGCTGAACCCTGGCGCGGTAGGCATTCAAAGCGTACCCCAGCCCCTGCTCATGTAGCTTTGCGTAAAAAGATACGATGCGCGCGCGAGCGTCGCGCGCGCGGCAATCGCAAAGTTCATTCGAGTTCACGAATACGCGTAGGTACTGCGTCGCGTAATCGCGTCACAGAATAGTGCAATGCAGTAGATCAGCTCGAATTGAAAAAATAAGTTTATTTTGTTTAATTTTCTAATAAGTATTTTTAAGATTACAAATTAGAGGTAGTGTAAGTATATAGATGAGGTATATCGTATAAAATGTAACTTATTTACTTAAAGTACTAATAATAAAAATACGTAGGTGTATTTATGATTGCGAATAAATCACCATAAAACAAGTAAACCGATTGCAATGTTAATAGGGAAATGTCAATTAAAAATCTGTCTGACACGAAGGTCATCGGGTACAATGCAAGAGAAGGTAACACATTTCCTAGACCTTAAGGGTGTAACCTGTTACCCATGAAGTCTAAAAAATATGTTACTATAATGGTTATTTTGAGTGAAATATAAGGGGAAGCGTAGGTTATTAATTAAATAACTATTTCTTTTTGTTTAATTTATTCATCAACAATCAAACAGATATGTGCGTATGTGTGTGTATATGTGGGACGAGCTGTTATATGATGTTATAAGATTTTGTTTATTAAAATTGGGAGAAAACCACAGCAGAAAGTATGGACAATGCTTAATCTTAAAACTATACAGTTGAGAAAATTGAATGCAGAAATCATATTCTACGAAACTTTCGCAACAAACTACGTGCTTGCAAACGTGCCGGAAATTCGAAAGTCATTGCTATAAATTTACTACATAAAGACATCACCAAATCATTGCAGCAACATTTATATTAACATTTTCTACACTGTCACTTTTCTCTGATTCGATTACAATCACTTTTCGACATACATTACATTCAAATTTAAATTTTGATATCAATCCTATTCGTTTTTCTCCTATCAACTTGAAATATCCGAGTCTGCAATCAAACAAATCGATATGATTTGTTTTTTCTTGAAGCTGTGACATAAGATAATTTATGTCAACAATTCGGCGTCCACTGATGGGTCGATAGTCATTATCTGTTTCATTTTCCATGGTTAGAGTCAAGTTTTCAATTTCCTTTGTTGATCTAAAAAAAGATAAAGTTTTTTTATGTAACTTATTGAATAACTCATACATAATTATGTCAAACAAAAAGTAGCTACTTACTCATTAATATCATTATTATATGATTCATGAATAGGTTCAGTAAGTTGGGCATTTTCAGCATTCATAGCAGTTCTGTAACAATAAAATAATGTTAGGTATTCATATTCACAAGTAACTGCGACAGTCATTGGATATAGAGGCTTTAATTTAACCTATCGATCTATCGTGCCGATGGTATGCCGCAGGAAGCTTTCGTCTGATTATTATTGAATCGGTTACTACTGTTTAATTGTTTATTAATAAGTACAGTGTAGGTACTCACTCGTTGACCCTAGGGTTATTAAAATTAGCAGGCTCTACAGTCATTAAAGGAGACACGTTATGCCCACCCGTTTGCTCGATTGACCTGTAATATGGAAGTTGATTTATGTAGATTTGTTGTAATAATAATGCATAAAAATGCAATAACAGCATTCTCGAGAGAATAATTCGATTTATTTCGAAGTCAGATAGACTTCGAATCGATGTTATTTATTTTAAATCAGTTTTTATCCGATAACGATAACTGACATTTGGATTTATACTATCATAATTTTCATTTTTTAAACACTTTTCTTGTTGCCAATAAACACGAAATAAAAGTTATGCCATGCCAGTTATTGTTTCTTTGTTGTTGTGCATAGAAGATTGACTCTCTCGTAAACAGTATTATTTGAAAAATACTAACTCCTTCACTAGATTATATTGCAGACACCATTAATATTTAAAAATACAAATAAAAGAAAATAGCTAATCCATATCTACGTTTTGTCGAGTTATGCGAACAGAAATGTATGGATCAGCTGATTTCTTTTTGTTGAATTTTCAAAAGTCGCAGAACTAAATTTGTTGTTGTGTTTATTGATTTTTGTAATATAGTCCTGCAAGGGTGTTAGTGTTTTTCAAAAACCCTGTATAATCGTTACCGAAAATAATATTTGTAGGGAAATAGTCATACTGAAACATTTTTGCACTATGGCATGTCTTTCGACATCATAAATATTACGATTTGTTGTGTTCTGGCAAAGAAAACTAGTTCTGGTGGCTGTAAATTGGTACCTAATGCTAATGAAATTGATGATCATACTCATATTGTCACATAATAAATTCCTCATATCAAACTATTGCCGTCCACTGCTGTACGTCAGGCCTCCTACAAAGAGCTAATAAATTACATACCCATACCTACCTATATCTTACCTACTTGTAGTTACTTTCTACTAAGTATATTTTTTGTGGTGAAGATTGCGATTATCAAAAAAGAATGAAAATACTTACTGTTCTTCACTGTTGTTTTTTCCAATAAATAAGCCATTTTTATTTCGAATCATTTTTGAACTGAAACAATAAAATAAGTTATAGTATTACAAAAGATTAGAGATTAATGTACCTAAGTGTAAGTACACGGGCGGCACAAAGGAGACAGAAGAAGAAAGCTAATATGACTTTGTGACCATGTAATGTTTTTACAATTTTATTTTAGGTACTTAGGTATCGCCGCGCCCGGGCGCGCTCGGACTGAGCAGCGTCGCTGTCGACCCAAGCGCGGCCGAGCGTAGACGTAGGTATGAAAAGTGAAGCACATAGGTACCTACATGAGATTGACTTCTGTACCGATCTATTGTATGCGGGCGGTGTTACCCGACATCAAAGGCATTTCACTAACCTACTGTAGGGAAATAATAAATTTCGTAAAACTGTAACTGGGGTCAATAGGAATAAATTAATAAAAATCATAACTTACCATATTTCTTTTGCGATTTTTTTTTTGCCTTCAACCGTGATTTAGTCCTAATTTTATTTCTTTTATTTGCCATTTTCACAAACTCACAAATATAAATTGTCGTAATAGCTGTATAAAAATTATTTACACAATGAGAAATAAACACGTAAACAAAATCTTAACAATGGTATTTTTAAGTACAATATTATTTATAATTTATTTTATTTCGAATTAATATTATTTACGAAGCAGAAGTGAAGCGCGCGCGCAAAAATTTGGCACAGGTCTCTCCTCGGTAACGTCCTGCAGGACACTGGCAATCGGGTAAGCGACGACGCGCGGGCCGAAAATCACTTTAAAAAATCGATAAAAAATATATAAATGTAATAAAAAAAAACGATCGGGTAGAATCGATTCCAAAATTAATTACCTATAAATTAATATTAATTATAGAAATAGAGTATTATAGTAAGTACTTGTTTAAAATGAAATTTTGCTTGTAAAAAAACTGCAAATCGAAGTAACTTCAGTATTTTTTTCTATCGAGAAAACTATATTGCATCGTGTATTGAACGGGTACATGGTATAGAGAAGGAATGTATCCTAAAATATAAATTTATTTTGGGTTCTAAATGTTTTAATTTGCCTATCAAAAATGAGTTCTAAAACAAGCAAAACCTACCGCGCCAGGGTTCAGCTCGCCTTAAGAGAGTCTTGCCTATAGTGTGCGAAAGCCCTCAGGTAAACCTCTGCTTAACCCTTCGGGGATTAAGGGAGTGTTATTATTTTGTGTTACAATATAGCTTAAATGTATATAGCAAAATAGGTTTAAAATAAAAATACCTATTAGTGTTAGTTCTGTGGCAGCCGTGCTAACTCCGGCGACGTTGTGTGCGACGCATCTGTACGTACCGACGTGCTCCTCATTCATATTCTCAATCACATAATCTATGGATGTGGTTTGTCTGAAAATAAAGTCAGGAAATATATATTTATACCAGCCTTTTACTGTCGCACTGTACGTCAAACGCATCTTCCGAAAGAAGAAATAACAGAAGATGCAACTTACGGTCATTATGCATTGACCGTAAGCATCTTCTGTTATACGAGTACACTGTTTTAAGCTTTCACAGTTTAAAACTAAACTTAAATAAATAAATAAATATCGCTGGACATTACACACAGCGCCATCTAGTGCCACACTAAGCAACGAGGCTTGTGTCGTGGACACCAGATAGTTGATATACTACGTAGATACTTTTTGTTTGTAAATACATACTTATTATAGATATAAACATCCATGACTCGGAAACAAATGTCCAAGCTCATCACACAAACATTTGCTTCTACCGGGATTCGAACCCGGGACCCTAAGAACGTAAAGCAGCCTCACTACCGCTGCGCCATTCGGGTCGTCAAAACTTATATTGTCACTTACGGGATTTATCTTCCGTGATCATTATTGGTTTCGAGCTCCCGATATTTCGACGCTGTTGCAAGCGCCATGATCGCGGGTTGACAAAGAAGAAGACAAAGAAAGAGGGTAGACAGATTTGTCTGGTCCTAACCATTTATTTTCCATCCACCCGCTTTCTCCAGTCAAGCCGCGATCATGACGCTTGCAACAGCGTTGCGTTGGTGGTTGGTATAGATGCGAAGTCTGTGTGCTATGAGCATCGTAGGGCCGTCAACGAAACCCTACTTTTAGCGTCGGCAATCGACAACTTTGCACTTGTAGCAACGATACGTCGTGGTTTAGTGACTCCATGTATTTGAGAACGTTATTAAAAGTTGCGTGTTTTCTATCAGTCATATTATCAAGTTCCGAGAAACTACTAAAACTCTCATCAGCGATGCTAAAAGTAGCATGTCTGCGAAAGCCCTTTATCATCATCAACCACAGGTCGACATCACCCTCTACTGGGTATAGGCCTCTCTTTGTTTGTGCCAAGCACCATGTTTTAATACCAGCCTCATCCAGCCACTCTAACTAAGTATAATTTATGAATCAAAAGATGGAATCGGTAGTTAAACTTACAAGCTAGATATCTGTTGCTGTATCGTCGACGCGTCTTTAGTCCACATGGCGGTGACCGGCACCAAGGTCTCCACGTTACACGACAATACTACGCGCGAATGTGAATGAGCTTCTACCTGAAAATATACCCAATTATACAGGGTTTTAGGGACAGCCCTCCGCAGACTGATGGTGTGAATTCAGTAGGTATATCATACTAAGATGACCGGTACAAGAAATTATTTCAGAAACGTTATGGGAATCCAATAAGTTGATTTGTCTTATTTCCTTATACGCAATGTATCGTTACTATGGCAAAACGCACGTAGCGAACGGCAAGCGCGACGACGAGTTCGATGAACTCTGTTGCTAGGCAGGAAGTGAACAGCTGATTTAACGCGTTGTTCGTTAGAGTATTTCAACATCCATTGTTGTTTTGTTTTTATTTTAGCCGTATTTTTTACATAAATAGAGTGCTGCGTACAGAGAAAGTAATTTTACATTGAAATAAAGAGATAGTAACTGAAGAAACGATGGACGGTGAAATATGATTCAAAATTAGGAGCTGAATACACCCTGTCAGTTTGCACCCAAACATACAACTCACTCCCACAATCTTCAAAAGGAAGAGGTGTCAGTTATCATCATTTCAGTCGAATGACGTCCACTGCTGGACATGGGCCTCCCACATTGCCCGGTCCCGTGCGACTCGCATCCAGCGAATCCCTGAAACGTTCACCAGGTCATCGGTGCACCTAGTGGAAGGCCTTCCAAAGCAACGTCTTCCGGTTCGCGGTCGCCATCCCAAAACTTTTCGGCCGGAGATATTTAATTACTTAAATAAATAAACGTTAGTGAGCAAGAAGCATAATCCCAATGAGCTGCGATAATTAAAGAATCGAAGTATGAAATACAACATCCGTATATTTATACTATAAAGAGGTAAAGTTTGTATGTAGGTATAATAGGCTTGTGTCCTGAAAAAATCTAATTAGTCCGTCAGTTAGATTATCAAAAAATATTTGATACGTATTTTTTCTTTTGTTACGTAAACCAAAATTGACGAAGATACAACGCTTTTAAAATTCTCAAAACGTCACGCTGTGCTATAATTTTTAGTGAGTTGTGACGTCACGAGCCCCCACTCCCGAGTTTTGATGCGTTTTATCTTGGTCAATATTCATTGTTTTACAAAACCAAAAATTACATGTCCATTATTACGAGTATCCAATCCTCTAACTGACGGACTAAATAGATTTGCAATTTATTGATGGTGGAAACTAGCCTATTTTCGGAATCGGATCAGTAGTTCCAATGATTACCCCGAATCTTCGGAACTTCGATCCGATTCCGAAGAGTCTTTCACTAATGAGAAGCTACATATCCACAATCATCCCAAATTTCCGATAAGGCAAGCGCAGCCGCCGCAAAAGATAGTGAGTCATAAAAACGTTTACATACCTTCCGAGGTGCACTTAGATATGGAACATCTGCAATAAAAGTTTATTGATTACATTCATACCTTACACATCATACCAGTTATTAAACAGAAAAGGCCCAACAGAAATGCAATTTTTATTTTTTTAATAAAAATTCTTCTCTATACCTGGTAACTGTGCCTGAATAGCAGTTGACCCCATCCTTCTTAAGTCTTGTTTATGCTCATCCTGACCATTTATCTGAAAATAGACGAGATTTTTTTAAATGTAGAATTAGTATCGACTCGAATAACCGGTTTTGGTTATAGTGACTGAATCTCAGTGACTAAAGGTACTGGCAAGCGCGACCGCTAAACATGACGGCCTGGGTTGGTTTTTCCATCAGAAAATTATCAGTAGCGGTCACGGAGTCTAGATTTGTGCCCGGCTGATTGCAATAGGCTCGTCTCATATGACATGCCATGGGACTTGACTTAAGCTTAACTGGTGAAATATGGGTGCACTAACGAACTATATATGCTGCACCTCTGCCTAATGGCCCAGCACAATCCAATGTAAACTTCCGGATTAAGTACGATTTATCAATCTACCGCCACTGGTCGCCACTGTTGATTCTGGCTCTCAGGAGGTACAGTGGTTTGGGAATAGTGTGGCGGGCTTGTCCCAAAAAAAAAACAAATATTACCAGCTACAATATGTTTTCAAGCAGTCAAATCGCCTGAAGTCTATTTCCAAAAAAAAGTGGTTTCTGAATTCGGTCTAATAATAACAGATGTTAAGATCAATAATGAACTCACTGCGATATAAAAGAACTCGTCGGGCGGTATGAACGGATCAGCGATATACACGTTGGTATCTATCTGCTTAAGGGGAAGCTCAAACAGTGTGTGTCCCGTCAGAGTGAGCACCTCTGCGTACTGAATGTTCGCGGTCACGTTCGCCGGGGTTAGAGATATCATCATGTGGTTGTATGTGCCTATAAAACAAAATAATAACGGTTATTCTTTATTTAAGGTGAAACCGCCAGGGTAGCTCGCGAAATTCAAATTTTCTTATGTTTTTTGCATTAAATGATTTGTTCATGAAATAGTTATTGAATGGGGTTAAATGAACTTAGGGGGTTTTTTTGATGATTTTAACTCTGTAACTACATTCGCGTTACGGACGCGAATCATATTTTCATCAATAAAACTTGTCGGTTGTCCCTAAATGAATAAATAAAACGTGATATTGGTGTCGATTCTGTTGTGCACAAACTAAACTTAATTTAGGCTATTGCTATCTTTTACTAAAAGGCAGTGCGAGAAGAGGACGGCTATAGCTATGAACTAAGTTAGAGATGTCAAACGAGTTTATGCCTTGCGCTTCACCGTGATTTTAGTCGGCATGTTTTTACGTGCACCCTTCATTTGTATGGAAATTTTAGTTTTAACTAAATTTGACAGCTCTAAATTACGTCCGTCTCTTTCTCGTTTTATTGGAGAGAAAAAGATAGCAATAGCCTAAATTAAGTTTAGTTTGTGCACAATAGAATCGACACCACTGTCCTGCAAATTGCAAGTCAAAATCGTGGTAAAAACTACTTTTGACTAGTCAAAACTATTGACCGGTCCGGTTGTTTAAACCGGTCAAAAATAGTTTTTACTGAGTAACAGTTTTGACTGTGACATATACACTTACCCCTAAGAGGCCTATAGCTGGTCTCCTTCATGGTGAGCGGCTTTTCCACTGAGAAGCCGTGGTTGAACGTCACATTAGAAAGACCAACGACCTTCACTGAATGTTCCTCTTCGCTACCCACCGTGATTGTCCAGTTGCCTGGCTCCGGCTGCATTACCTTCACTATCTGGATGTAGACAAGATCGTTTTACGTTAAGAGTCCTATTACATTTATTTCGCAAATTTTTGATTTTACTTTCTGAATCAAATTATTTCGATCGGCGTAAGCGAGTCGATAATAATTCTGATCTCCGGACGATTGTCGATTGTTATTGACGAAAATTAGAAACGATACCTACTGACATAAGACTGAGGAGTGAGCTGAATTGACGCAGAATTATAGTACTTAAATTTTATTTATTGTAATTTTGTCTTGAGAGCAGCGGTGGCCCAGTGGTGGCGGCCCCGACTTACGAACAGTAAGTCGTGGGTTCGAACCCAGCCAGGCGCATTACTTTGTGTAATTTATTACATCACCACTGCTCTCAAAACGGTGAAGGAAAACATCGTGAGGAAACCGGCATGTTCTAGAACCAAAAATTCGAAGACATGTGACATCTACCAATCTGCACTGGGCCCGCGTGGTAGATTATAGCCCATTCCCTCTCATTGAGAGGAGGCCGTGTCCCAGCAGTGGGGACATTATAGGCTGATGATGATGATGATGAATTTTGTCTTATTATATTGACAAACGAAAACTAATGAAACGTAGTAGTACATTGTAGATCGAAGTTTTATAACAGAATTATTAATTTGATAAAATTGAGTTTATTTAGAATATAATGGACGCTGAATTTATGGCTTAAATTACGCTTTCTTTACGATTTTTTCCGTGAACTCAAGGAATTTAAAGAAATTCTAGAACTTCAATAAACAAGAAAAACATTCATTTTATCTTTCAGTAATTTTAGCTTTTTTAGGAATTGAATCTAACAATGTGAATTTGAGCGTCAAAATTCCATCGCCGACGGTTTTTCTGGCAAACTGGGTTCGTAAAATATTTATAGTAAATTACACGAAAACAAAAATGAATATGTGTAACCCCAACTTACAAGAAAGAAGAGAATGACACTATTGTTATTCATAAGCAAATAATTAAAATATCTTACTGCTGCTGAAAATTACTGCGTCAAAAATCATAAATTTGCGTAAAAAATGTAATAGGACTCTTAATTATTATTAGGGTATTTATGACATTAATTAATTATATTATTTTATTAATTATATTATTTTATTATCAGGAGTTTTTCAATAGCAGCCAAGGTGGCTTGATTTGTGCCCGGTTGATGACAATAGGCTCGCCCCTATTACATGGGACTTGAAAATAGCTGAAGAAGTGTGGGTACTATTAGGTACACCTCAGCCTAAATCTTCGGTGATAGAGGCAGAGCTTAATTTATACCAATGATTGGCATTGTATGTAAGACCGCTTTCTCACAAAATGCCGGCCGTCGCGCGTCGCATTCATTATTTTCGGCAAATCTGAACGTGTGGTTTCGCCGACAGAGGGCGCCTTTCGGTTTTCCAAACAAATATGTGACAAAAAAGTAAGAACGCGACGATCGTGTATTCGCGCGGCCGATTACTTTAGTATGAACGCGGGATTTGTCTCGTAATAACTGTTTTATTTAGCTTTATTCAAGGTTCTGATTTCAATATTTGACTTAATTCCTTTTCTTATTCGTTCCGTGGTTGACTCACCATAATCTCGGAGAGGTCGAGCGTGGTGATCAACTTGGGGGGTCCAGTGAGCTGCTCGCCCTTGGGGTCTACCACTGTGATCTTCGGCTTGGCCCCCGACACGGATACCGTCACCTCCCCTAGACTACTGTCCACTGGAATCTGGGGAATAAAGGTCATTTTGCAATAACCAGACGTTAGGTACAGACGCCAGCATATCGAACGACTACAAGCTGTCAAATTTCTTTAATAGATTTTCAACTTTATCGCTAAAGCATTAGGTTCAAGCTGATTGGGATTGGGAATATTTGACAGTTTCGGGAGGCTTGATGTGCTGGCGTCTGATATATAACTTGGGATCCCCAAGTTCGATTTGCAAGTCGGGACAAAGTGTTATTGGAGTTTTTCATGACGTATTTATCAGTAGAAGCTTGAAGTTTGGACGAATTTATAAATAAAATAAATACATCGCTGGAAATTAAAACACAGCGCCATCTAGTGCCACACTAAGCAACGAGGCTTGTGTCGTGGACACCAGATAGTTGATATACTACATAGATACTTTTTGTTTGTAAGTAAATACTTATTATACCTACATATCAACATGCATGACTCGGAAACAAATATCTATGCTCATCACACTAATATTCGCTCCAACCGGGATTCAAACCCGGGACCCTAAGAACGTAAGGCAGCCTCACTACCGCTGGCCATTCGGGTCGTCAATTGTAACTTCCTACCTCTGTGCGCACTTGTCGCCGTTGATCCTGCGCCGGATCTCGATCTAGTGGTGTCAGATTGCCGTCCCGTCCCATCATACTATGAGACTAGGGAAGAGAAAGTCTACCTGTTTGGTTTGCGTACACACTTGTGCACTAGTATGTCACGCATACACTACGTATACGTATGGCTATACTACGTTGAGATTGGTCGCCGTGACCGAAAACATAGCGGCGGAGAGGTGGTTCACGTGGTTCTACAAACCCGAACTAATACCATAGAAATGAAAGCATTCTGCTGTGATTTAAATAACATATTATGTTATTATGCATTTTATTTTTGAATGCACTACCTACCTCTTCCTTCCTCCCATCATGGGAGAGGCTTATGTCCAGCAGTGGACGTTATGGGCTGTTGTAGTGTAGTTGTGTAGTACCTACCTCTTGAGTATAGTTGTATCCTGCTGGGTTTGAAACAGAAACGAGGTTCACCATTCGACCTTTTATGGAACTCTTCACAAAATCCAGCATCTGAAATATAAGTAGACTATTTAGGTACTGGTGGATGTAGATAAGGGATAAAACATATTCCACGTTCAGTGGCACCTACTCATTGGTTTTACACCATTAAAAAGTTTACCTTTAAAGGGTGTAAAACACCTCTTAGCAAGGCCGAAAGGCATTGTTCTCCCCGTCATTGTGATCATTTTTTTGTTCTACCCCAGACCTGGGAACCTTCTAGTTACGGAGATATTAGGGGTCAAAGTTCCAAATTTTTGACAAGTTTTTTTTTTTAAATACAATTTGTTAATGTAAGATTTTTACCCCCACAAAACATGATTACCACAAAACATGATTTTTCGCCCCAAAAAAAAAGTCGTTTCCCAGCAATAATTTTTGCGTAAAGTTACTTAGTTTGATGTACAGAATGCTTGGTTGACGGCTTTGTGATGAGGCCTTTTAGACCCTGTATATAGAGTCGCTACGCTACGGGCAACTTCGTTGCAGGAGTAGCTAAATGTTGCCCTTGGTTAGCATCAACAACTCTGTTTACCTCATCGGGGTACAGTGATGCGATATCATCATACATAACGTGTTACTTACCATATGCACATTCGTTTTGTTCAAGTTGAATATTTGTCCGGAACTGGCGGCTGCGATTTCCTGGTACACTTTGTACGAAGGTCGTTTCAAATCGTTGCAGTGACCCGTCAGTATGAAAACTACCTGCAGAACATTTTAATGATATATGTACGATCGACCAAGCTATTTGGTTTACATTCTACAATGTAATCTGCACGTTAAAATGTAAACCGAAAAGCTTGGTCGACCGTACTTGTTCACGAGTATGTACGAAATAAGAATATATATTTAAATTTTAGTTTTATAGCCACGAGCTCCTCATTTATTTAAATAAATGAGGAGCCCGTGGCGTTTTACTGGGTAATACGATATATTACCCAGTACTCACTGGGTTGTGGAGGTCAGATAGGCAGTCGGTCCATGTAAAATATCTACTGGTATTCAGCTGCAGCCGGTTAGACTGGAAGCCGACCCCAACATAGTTGGAAAAAGGCTAGGCAGATGATGAATTTATTTAAATTAAAAGACACAACATATTCTGCAAAAAAATACATAGGAAGATGGGATGTGAAGCTCCGAAGTTAAACAAAAGTATCAGACAATTAGTGCATGACGCAAGATTTTACTTCAGCTTTGGTGGAGCCACCTAAGCTCCTAAGTAGGTATCTCCTCTCCGCTTCGCTTCGCACGTCTCCGCTATGGTAGAGTCCGGGCCATAATGTGGCTGCAAGTGCGAATGCTGATCATAGGGTCCTCTCCTGGGTCCAAAAGTATCAATTACCCGCTCAGTTAATAATAGCTTAAAAAGTCTTTTAATATTTGCACAAGTTCTTTCTGTCCGAACTTTTTTTTTTCGGATGGGAAATCATCAAATGACTCCTCGCGCTCTGGGCGGAGCAGGAGGGGGAGTGTCAGACTTTTACTGACTAAAACCCATCCATGTTCCTTCGGCCACGGTATCTCTTTCGAACAGTCCCGCAGCCCCGGCAGGCATCGGCCCTTGCGGACCCCTTCCTTTTTGCTGACTCTCTTTGAGGCGCACGTGGAACACTCCTGCGCCGTCGACACGGCCTGTCGTCATGAGACGGACGGACGGCGAGCTAGCCCATAGCTCTCCCTCCACAGGCCCGCGCCTACGGTGGCCGCGCCCCGGGCGTCTCCCGCGGCGGCCGGGACGTGAGGTTCTCTCCCTCTCTGTCCGACCCTTGGCCAAATGCCTCCCTTCTACATATTCTTTCATAATATTTCACGAGCTCGCGCTTCCTTATAGTTTGAGCGGAATCTGTCCAGTTCATCCCACTGTTTCCTATCCGCAAAGCCGTCTTACGGCACCAGCTTTGCCCAAACTATTATATTAGCCGGCAAAAAGTAATAATCTCCTTTCCAGGAGAATACGAGGCCTGCAGTGGAAATAGGCTGAAAAAAAAACTTCCATCTGACCTGGCTCTGTTTCCTCTGTATCGCGTCGAGAACTTTCCCAACGATGCGATGGTCGGCGGCCGTGGCATCAGTGAACACGTACAGAAATGACCGCGGTCTGCTGACGTTCAACGCGAGATGTATGCCAGTTAGAGACTTCTCAGGACAGTCACCTCCGCCCTGAACGTGGACCCTGTTCAGCGCTCTGTTGAATATTTCCTTTCTTCGAGTAACTGTTACTGGGCCCACGGCTGTGAATTTAAGATTTCTGGTTTTAATTCGTGGGTTTTGGCATTTTTAGAGCTTCGTTCTGAGGAGCTATATTTAAATGTTAGATAACGGCAGCGTTGTAATTTTGACCAGGCTAGCAGATGGCCAGGCCACACAAAAAACTACTTGAGGTAACAGTGTTTAAGGTAGATTTTCAAGTGCACATGAAATAAACAGCAGTCTTAAGTTAAAAAATTAAATAAAACACTGATAAAAAACTTCATCTTGTCAAAGCTGTTTATTTACTTTTAATCAACTTCGAACTAAAATTTTCTTTCGAGCCATTTGTAGAATTAGCAAATAAGTAGGTACTTACAGGGATCATGGAACGGTACGAACACAAAATCAGCTATCACATCACTTTCCTTTAAAGCAGTATTGAGGATCATTTCAGCCCCTTCTCGTAACTGCCTCAAGTCATTGTACATAGACCCAGTAGTATCAAAAACAAATGCCAAACTACTCTTCCCATCATCGTTTTCTTGCGTCGATCTCCTATTAAACGTCTTACACTCAATCCCAAATAAAAGTGCACAAGTAAATAACACAAAACACTTCATCCCGAACATGTTTAAAACTAACACATGGTGCAATTTTAGTGAACGTTTTTTTATTTGAATGTAGTGACTGGTCTGTTTTATTCAACTTATCTGTAACCTCTGACCGAGTAATCAATGTGGGTTGGGGTAAGGAAATAATGTACTCGGAGTGTATTTATGTTAAGAACGGTTGCACATGAATTTTGGGATGTCACGGTTTTAATAATCGAGTATTTGTTCTTGTTTCTTCTTAGCAAATCGATGGCAAAAAAAAAAAACATGTTTGGCCCAAAATTCAGTAACACGGACCCTGCTCGCTTCTTTTTCGTGTCGCTGCTGGCTGGAACGACAATTTTTATAGTTTCTTTGCCCAGAACTTCGCCACTTCCACCGCATCGTCGATGGCAGCGCAGATGTCACTTCAGGCGGCAGGTAGGAGTTGGAGCATAGTTTGTGACACAGCTCCGATGCAGTTAAAAAGTCGTAAAAAATCAGCTGATCCGTACATTTTTTATAAAATAACTAGCTGACTCGACAGACGTAGTCCTGTCTTAACTTTTCATATGTATTACCTACCCTACACCTACCCAGATTCAGAAATAAACCTGGCGGGAATAATTAAAGTACCTAATATCGCTATTAAAAAATAGGGGTTGGTGGTAGAATGGTGAAAATTTAGTGTTGTATGTATTTTTAATGCCGAAACGAAAAAATATATTAAAAAAATTGTCAAAAAAAACATTGGTGTAGACCACCCTTATCACTTAGACCCATAAATGATAAGGGTGGTCCACACCAATATTTACGTCCATTTAAAATAGTTTACGTCCTATTCTCAGACCTACTGAATATACACTCATAACTTTATAACAATCGGTCAAACCGTTTCGGAGTTTTGTTACAAACACTGTGACACGAGAATTTTATATCATCATCATCATCAGCCTATAATGTTCCCACTGCTGGGACACGGCCTCCTCTCAATGAGAGGGAATGGGGGGAGGGGGGGGGGGAATTTTATATATTAGATACTAAATGCACTTTTTCTGACTTCCCGGTTCGCAAGTGTGTACTAACTCTAAACAGGGAAATAACTCAATCGTATAATCTTGAGTCTGAAGCTCTTATCAGTAAGGCATATCATATCTAATGTGGAAATTACGAATTAATTACACTTATAATACTAGGTCACAGTTTTTATTTATATCTAACTGTTGGTCCTACCTAGGTCATATTTGAAGTCAAAATGGAACCGGATATGATATCAGCCCACGAAGCCGACTGTCCGCAACAGCAACCGAGGCGAATATCTTCTACTAGATTTTGTCTGCGGCTTCGCTCGCGTTAATTCAGAATTAGACAATCAATTAGGGTTGTATTGTTTGTAATAATATAATTCAATCATGATTCGAAAGACACGTGGCGCCATCTATTATAATAAGAACGTTATTAATTTTATTTATTGTAATAATTTTTGTCTTGAGAGCAGCGGTGGCCCGGTGGTGGCGGCCCCGACTTACGAACAGTAAGTCATGGGTTCGAACCCAGACAGGCGCATTACTTTGTGTAATTTATTTCATCACCACTGCTCTCAAAACGGTGAAGGAATACATCGTAAAGAAACCGGCATGTCCTAGAACCAAAAATTCGAAGACATGTCACATCTACCAATCCGCACTGGGCCTTGGATTATAGCACATACGCAAAGTACGCGCTTTGACGTGGAGTTGCGGACACCAGCCCGTTATACAATACAATACAAGAACGTTATTGTTGTTTTCCTCGGAACCAGTACTTTTTTTCGGGATGAAAGGTACCCGTCCGTTTCTGTACACGTAACGTATTATGCAAAATTTCAAGATAATAGGTTTAGAGGTTTAGGCGTGAAAAGGTAACAAACAAACTTACTTTCGCATTTGTAATATTAGATAAGATTATGTCTATAAATAAAATATTGTTCGACATTTTAAAAAACTTTGAGGTATCTCCGTGCACTGTCCTATCAAATCTGTTTTGTACCTACGATAGACCGTAAAGACAAAAGTTTACGTGTACTTGTATTTTCTGCGTTTTATCACAATAAAAAAAAAAACATAATTAAAAATAAAATCTTTATTTAAAATTCACACTCGACATCTGTATAGAAGACATTCTGGTCGACTTAAATACGAAAAACAACCTATTCAGCTACAGCTCAAAATCTGTTTCTTACACATACGTACATAAAGTGCTTTGTGTGGAAGCATAATAATATTATTTAAATAGATTTTCGAATAGTTGAAGTCAGTTTTGGCACCATAATTTTAGCTGTGCTATTTAATGTTCCTTTACATTAGTATACACAGCGTAATCGACATCGTAACAAAGACATTTACCAAGGACGAACATGATTCTAGACCACAAAGCATAAAACAAAGCTGTACAATAAAAAACGTCCAGTACCTAAATGGTTAAAATGTATAGAACAGCTGTTTTTTTTTCATTGTTACTATTTACTAACGAAAAATCATCAATGATAGAACAGCTGCTTTATTTTCTTTGTTACTATTTACTAACGAAAAATAGTCAATGCTGGTTTGGTCTAGAATCATAGTATCTGAATCCAGGGTAAAAGATTGTATCGCGATGATTATACTGTGTACCTACCTCCCGTCCGTTATGAAATCTCCACGATATTTATGTCAATTGTTTAACGCAGGGCTTCGCAAACTGTGCGTCGCGACGCCCTGGGGCGCCGCGGTATTATACTAGGGGCGTCGTAAGGCGATCTAAATAGGTTGGCTGTCTGTGTACAACCATCGACTTATCGGGAAATCTCCGTTGGGCCGGGTTCAGGAATTACACAAAGCGATCGCTCGAACGTACGAGTCACTGCTCTAAGCTAATCGACCACCGTAAGAATTGTTCCTGCTTGTAGTGCCGGGCCGCTGTAAACGGGCGTCGCAAAAATATGGCAACTTCCTAAGGGCGTCACATTTAAAATAAGTTTGGGAAACTCTGGTTTAACGATTGTGTCTACTTCGCAAGCAGTTATAAGTCTTTGGGATTGGCACTAAACGTTCATCAGCAAAATATCAGCCAATTTCTGAATGGCTAATTAATATTATGTTACTTGACACAAGGTTTGACAACAGATTGTATTTAGCAAGCTTTTAGAGACCAAAGGTGACTGTACCATATTTCTTTTTACCCAACTACGGCGAAGCCAAGGAAAGCAGTCTATTATGTTTGTATTTACGTATGTTCCTCCGTAGCGCCTAAACTTCATCCGATTTTGATGAATAAGGTGTCAATCGATTCGTTATTATGGCCCGGGTAACATAGGCTACATTTTAACCGACTTCAACAATAGTAGGAGTCAATTTTACCATGTAAACCCCGAAATTAATTAGAGCGTAATTTTTAAGTAGTCGGGGTTTTTTAGTTGTAATATACCACACAAATTCTTGTTACTTTTGTAGTCTAGCGTACTTCCACACAAGGCAGTTTGACATGATCAGTTTTACGGCAGACGTCTTGACAAGACGATATCGAATTCAATAAGACTATAGCACTTTATACTAAAGATTGTTTAAAGATAATATTTGAATTGCAAGTTCTCGTACTTGTGGCATTGTTTTGTGACTAGCAACTTCGCGAAACAGTATTCACAATACTTCGTTATTTAGTTGATGGTAAGTTTGCTAAACATCAATTTGTAGCGGTGGTACTTGCATATGATGTTTGTTCTCTTTTTAGTCTAGCAAAACGTTTTGCGACAGAATTATTTCACTTTATCGCCAACGTTGCTTCTTCTTTCGTGTCGATCGTAGGACTTGATTATATTTCTTGGGGTCCGCCCAGTATGTGGCCACGTTAAACGTTGTTTTAGCCGTATTTAAGTTTTCTTTCTTCTAGTAAAAAGATCACTCATTTATTCGTGAAAATCATGAAGTTGCTAATCAATAAGTAAAACAACACTTAAAGTAACGACAACAATTACAGTGTTACATTAACAAGAGATCTTAGAATACTTGCCTGTCTTTACATTTTGAGCGTCCCTAAAATACATATAAATCTAATTCTATAATTACGTTAAAAAAAAATCTTAATAATGTATTGCAATGAAAATCCATAGACATTAAATAATAATTTAAAAAAGGTCCAATTAATAAAATAAAATAGTTTTTTATTTAGGCACCTTCAAGCAAAGGTTAAAACATATTGTTATAGCTAGTTCATATTTATTTTAATGATATTGTAATGGTATATTTCAGAAAATAAAACTTTATTTAAGACAGTGTTGTGGAATATTTCAAAAGTTTTCGAACTTTTATCAGTATACATTTGCAGTATAACATGGCCTCGCTTTGTATAGATTTTCCGTACAATAAGAGATCCGCATAAACTAGTTTTGTATAGCTTGATTAGTCGTCATGGGTACAGGCCTGGCGGCAAAATCGATTGCATATTTTACCGCCCAACCCGAACAGATGAGAAAAAAACCACGAATGTCACACACACAATTATTTCAAAACTGACCTTTACTTGAAGACAACACAGAACTCTTAAAACTAGTATGATGTTATCTCGGTGGATGCGGTGAATTCCTCAAAGATGCCAGATGAAAAAAATAAAACTGTAACAAAATAAATATGGGCCCGACTAAAACTATAAAATGACTGATTAATTGGCGAGGACAAAATACAATGGAAGATACGACGTGAAATAATATTAACAATATTCGTCTTAAATTAATGAGGTAAATGAAATAGGCAGTTATCGGCGATGCACGGACGAGAATAATATTCATTAATTCAGGAATATTATTAGGATAATATTCAACTTAGTTTCACGCACAGAAAGGGACACACAAATTACCATAATAATATGACCATTAAAGATTTACTTAAAAACACATTTTATGAAAGATTAATTGAAATGATGAGTTTAGACAATCATTTACCATGAAGTTTATCCAACTATTTCAATTTGACCTTACGTAACGGATATTTAAAACAATATAATAAAATCCTGTTATATTTCTAGCCGGGCATAGCACAAAATATGTTAATATCATAACACTTTATGAATAACTTTGGCAAGCATATAAACTACATATCATATGTTTACTATTTGTACTTGCGTCCTGCAAATGTCAGTCATGGATGTATTGAATAGGGGTTGATTATGTTTACACGTCACATTAAATATATATTAATATTAGTCAAGATTCTGATATGACCACAAAATATTTGTTTAATGAAATGTTGTAAATGTCAACATACCTAATAAAATTACCTTCTTTTTGGGCTTCGCCGCAGTAGGGTACAAAGCACATATGTGTGTATTGCCCTTGGTTGAAACACTTTTTGCATAAATCATCGATCCACTCTGGGGATTTTGGGCGAAAGAAAACATCGCGAGGAAACCGGCATGTCCTAGAACCAAAAATTGGAAGACATGTGATATCTACGAATCCGCACTGGGCCCGCGTGGTGGATTATGGCCCATTCCCTCTCATTGACAGGAGGCCGTGTCCCAGCAGTGGGAACATTATAGACTGATGGATGATGATGAATCACAACATAGAATGAAATCGTCATACACATGATCACATTTTCCCAACTTGAAAGAATCAAATAAAACCAAATTTTATTCGTAAATGTAGGTTTCATTACACTAGGATGTTTTAATAAGATGGTTTGGTTTATGGTCAGTCCTCTATGGTTACCTTTAGTCTAAATATTATGTAGTCATATCATATCTCAAATTGGTCACAGTATTTTAAACTTTTCTCATATAATTCTTATGTATTTCACTAGAAAATGCTTTTCATTCATCTTAGAATAAGAGGATTTGCATAGTTATTGCAGAATTTAATTGTAGAAGGTAATTATTAATAGTATAAACCACATATAATATAAATTATATAAGTATACAATTACGTATAAAATACATAATAAAGTGTAAATTTCCTATTCCGAACACATTTTTATGGGGCAACATTCCCATAGTCGATAAAATTATTTTATTAATAATTAAAATTTAATTTATTACCAAAAGCCAATTAAATTTAGCCGAATACTAATTCGAGTCATTATAATAAAAAACGAAAATCGAGAATGTCGTTAAAGGGTCGAATTGTATGTATTGCGATAGCATCGTTAAAAATTGTTCTACATAGCTACTAAAAATTTATACACATAGACGTGTTCATAAAAAGCTGGAAGAATCTTATTACACTGTACCCGGATTGTTGTTTAGTTTAAATCTCAAGGGGATGAAACACAATTCGAGAACACAAACGTAAAAATTAATTACGTTTGTATTACCACCCTAGAAGCTAAACAATGGGCACAATCTCCAAGTCATCAAAAAACTGATACACGAGGATTTTGGCACAATAATCTTTTTTTAAATTTATTTTCATACATCAAGAACAGTCTATGCATATATCAGGACTCAGACTATTGTGGTTCTTATTGTTTTAATGATAAGATTCACAATTGCGTGAGGTCGTTGTGTAACTACGTCGCTATAGAATTGGGTTCACAAACATGAACACGAGCTGGTGACTCTCGAGGGAGCTTACACGACGTCGTCAGTCACAGGCTTGGGTTGGCTCTGCCCTTTTTGATATACCAACACTTTTTCGCTCACCTCGCCTTCTGGGAACTAGGAAGTAAAGACAAAATATTATTATATAATATATTTATAGGTTCGATGAACTTAAGGAAAACGTTGGGACATTAAACTCTTTCATTTGTCAATTAATGGAATACGTCACTATGGGTATGGCAACTGAACTGAACTAATGGCGCTAGCATCGCTTGAACCAAACATCGTCATTGGTTGAAAATTTGTTAATGTAATTTTATATCTCAAAATAGTTTGACCTCATTGGTCAGATTGGGTCTAAGCTATGGACGCGCCATCTGCAATCAGCTTTGACCAGCCTTCCCCATTGGCACCAGTAACAACTGACAAGACTCTAGTAGTACTGGCAGAAAATACAGAAACTTCATCCTCAAACTCCTATTTTTTGGTCACGTTTATACATCTAGTAATTCATGCGCGCCTGTAGCAAATATTTCCAGACTGTATAGCTTACTTTGCGAAGATCGTCGCTCCACATGCTCACGACAATACGAACTTAACAAAAAACAAAGTGAATATCCTGGATATCAGAGAGTGAGAGTGGTGCAGTGATAGCCTAGTGGTGTGACCGTCGGACTTTCAAGTCATAGGTCTCGAGTTCGAACCCAAGACACGCACCTCTGATTTTTCGGATTCATGTGCGTGTTTTATAATTATCACTTGCTTCGGTGAAGAAAACATCGTGAGAGAAATTTCTCGACGGCATGTAAAGCCAAGTCAGAGGCCCATGGGCGGCATAAAAACTCTGATACCAGGTTAGGCACTAACCACATGATAAGGAGATCAGAGAGTTTTTTCCAGCCTTACCAAGAGGGATGAGGTCAGAAAAGCAGTCGCTTCATACTTGGGATAAGGCTAGGCAGACGATAATTGAGTGACGTGTTTACCTGTGTGTGTGGTATCTCATGGATGAGCTTGTACCCTGTGAGCAGAGTGTCCACTCTTCCCTTAAGCCTGTCGAACAGCACCACGAGGTCGGGTGTCTGCCTGTTGGCGTGTTCCGTGCGCCACCAGCGCTGAGGGTTGTTGAAGAAGGCTTCTGCTTCCGTGGTGCCGCCCGTCGAGTTCATGGGAGGGTCGCAGCGCAGGTAGCGGGTCGTTATGTTCAGGTGGAGGTGACTGCGGGTACAAATGCAATGTGTGAGGTTAAGGAGAGTAAAACCTAGGTAGTAAAAAACTGAAAAGAATAAAACAAGTTCAGGAGACAGGACGTATTGACTGCAACAGTCGGGATCCATATTGGATATAATGATTTTAGTCTAGATTATTTAATGGGTTGTTGACTATTGCAGCCAATACATCCTGTCTCCTGAACTTGTTTAAAGTTATTAAGTAGTTATTTTTTACGAATTCGGGTTTTTTAATTTTACTCTTTTTAGTTACTTAGATATAACATTTTAAAATCCTCATAATGAGCCCTATAGCGAGCCGTTCAGGCTGCATAATATGTAACCACATCATCATCATATCAGCCCGGGATCACCCACTGCTGGGTATAGGTGTCCCCTTTTTTCGCCACACTTCCCGGTTCTGTGCGTCTTTTATCCAGGTGTTTCCCACGACTTTGACGATGTCGTCGGCCTAACGAGCTTTAG
The DNA here is from genome assembly GCA_941918905.2 of Xestia sexstrigata. Lineage (NCBI taxonomy): Eukaryota > Metazoa > Arthropoda > Insecta > Lepidoptera > Noctuidae > Xestia > Xestia sexstrigata. The sequence goes on from OW799205.2 coordinate 18,905,292, forward strand.
GACGGCCCTGGTTTCTATGGCCTAACCTTGGCCACCACTCGGTCAAAACCTTGCTCCATCGGCCATCCGAATATGTAGCAGAAAGAAAACGTTGCGCTCTTAAACTAACATACTGTAAGCATGGGATAGATTTTTTATAAAATAAATAAATAAATCGTTTATTTATAAAAAGGGGCACATATACAATTAAGTATCTTAACAAATAAAATAGAGCACTGTTGCTTATTGCCTGAACTAGGTGGAACCTGTGTTTCAGGCTAGGAGGTGCATAAATACCTACTTAAAATAAATAAATCAATCCTGTCATTCCCAAACGATTGTGTAGAGGTGTACCTTTAGTACTCATACATTTCGCTACTTATGGTAAAGTTCCATGTAATAAGGGGCGAGCCGTTTACCAACAACCGGGCACAAATCCAGACTCCACGTTGCCACTGAGAAATTCGATGAGGAAAAACTCAAAACCACTTACCACTTTGCCGGAATTGGACTTACACAAGGCAAAAGTTTAACGACTAAGCAAAATTTTTGAGAATCTAACAAAAAAAATCTTTTCACTTCAAGTTCGTCTATATGTAGTGCGTAGGCGACATAAAGTCGCTTATTATGCTCTAGAGTCTAAAGCATAAAGTAAAATCTTCGTCGAAGACCAAGGCAATCGGTCCAACAGCCACACGAACAACTTTAACTTCATAGAATAATCTCTTTTTTTTAATTCGTTTCCTTAGTATTCTAAGAACGACAAAAAACGTCTCGCGTAAAATGGTGCGTTTTATGCACTTGATGTACAATCTACTATTCCAGTACTAACTCAATGATATTTATCAACAAACCCATGTCCTAATCTTTAGGAAAAAGAAGAACAGAGTGTAGAGTTCTTCGCCCCCATAGAAAAGGGTCTTTCGACCAGACGGGTATTATATTATCTGGTAAAAGATGTTGTTTTGTTTTTCTATATGGTCTTAAGTCGCGGATAAGTTTGATAGCACGATTTAGAATTTTGATCTTAGTCCTTCATTTGTGAGCCGGCCTGGTGCACCACGCCGAAGTACGGCACCAAGTTGTTACCTGTAGAGGGGCGTGGAGTGGCACGGCATGAGGAAGGTGACGGCACTCCTGTTGGTGGCCGCGTCGCGCAGCAGGGGCATGACCTGCAGCGAGCCGGCCTGGTGCACCACGCCGAAGTACGGCACCAAGTTGTTACCTGTAGAGGGGCGTGGAGTGGCACGGCATGAGGAAGGTGACGGCACTCCTGTTGGTGGCCGCGTCGCGCAGCAGGGGCATGACCTGCAGCGAGCCGGCCTGGTGCACCACGCCGAAGTACGGCACCAAGTTGTTACCTGTAGAGGGGCGTGGAGTGGCACGGCATGAGGAAGGTGACGGCACTCCTGTTGGTGGCCGCGTCGCGCAGCAGGGGCATGACCTGCAGCGAGCCGGCCTGGTGCACCACGCCGAAGTACGGCACCAAGTTGTTACCTGTAGAGGGGCGTGGAGTGGCACGGCATGAGGAAGGTGACGGCACTCCTGTTGGTGGCCGCGTCGCGCAGCAGGGGCATGACCTGCAGCGAGCCGGCCTGGTGCACCACGCCGAAGTACGGCACCAAGTTGTTACCTGTAGAGGGGCGTGGAGTGGCACGGCATGAGGAAGGTGACGGCACTCCTGTTGGTGGCCGCGTCGCGCAGCAGGGGCATGACCTGCAGCGAGCCGGCCTGGTGCACCACGCCGAAGTACGGCACCAAGTTGTTACCTGTAGAGGGGCGTGGAGTGGCACGGCATGAGGAAGGTGACGGCACTCCTGTTGGTGGCCGCGTCGCGCAGCAGGGGCATGACCTGCAGCGAGCCGGCCTGGTGCACCACGCCGAAGTACGGCACCAAGTTGTTACCTGTAGAGGGGCGTGGAGTGGCACGGCATGAGGAAGGTGACGGCACTCCTGTTGGTGGCCGCGTCGCGCAGCAGGGGCATGACCTGCAGCGAGCCGGCCTGGTGCACCACGCCGAAGTACGCCGCCGGCACCAAGTTACCCACGAGGATCGAGCCGGCCACAAGGTACAGATGTATTCTGGTGGAAGATACAACAGTTATTAGTGTGATTTTAACCACGCACAACGGTCCGAATATAGTAAACCCAGTGTAGTGCAGGCAATGGAGTCCACACACATACATACAAAATGTGGTTTCGTTTCGACCATAATTTCTCAGAGATGGTGTATTTTTAGCCTAGCCTATAACCCTTCATCTGTTAGCGAAGTAGATACAATAGTCAATAGTTAAACAATGGCGTCCCGACCGAATCGGTCCGGTCCACAGACGAAGGTCTATGCAAAAAATGCTCACTTTGATTGCTCTTGGTTCTTAAACTTTTCTGCATAAGTTGACAAAGTTATAAAATTAGCATCTCAATAGCAGTATCTCATGGCACTAAAAGGTGGTTCAAAAGAATAACTTACTTGGTAGCTTTCCTGCTCCACGGCACAATGACGTCTTGTACCAAATACATGAACATCGGCAGCAGTGGCAACACGAAACGGAACTCCTTGTGAGGAATGAAGCTGAAACAAACAATGATCTCATATTGTAAAGCGGTAAAGGACTTGGAAGATTTTTGTATGAAGCATTGCCAGATTTTTTTCTGTCATTTTGTTTTTTTTTTCAAAGTAGCGGTCACTCATAAGACCTATATTAATCGATAGCTGGTAACAATACAAACAAGTTTTGTGTGAGGGAATTTTTTTTTAAGTGTCATGTGTCCGAGATATGAGTTATCAAAGTTCAAGTCCATTCACTGATGGCATCTTCAGCACAACTTTTTGTCTCAGACAAGACTTGTTTTTATTGATGCCAGCTATCGATTGATACACGTTTTATGCGAGTCTGATCAGGCCCCTTATTCACAACGCTTCGATTCGATTTTCGATTCGGAAAGTCGTGTCTATCTTTTTTTGACATGACGAAATCGAGCGAGATAGACATACGACTTTCCGAATCGAAGCGTTGTGAATAGCTATGATGATCGTTGTGCTGAAGATGACATCAGTGAAATGTGAATGGACTTAAACTTTGATAGCTCATATCTCGGACACGTGAACGTGTTTTTCTTTTTGTATATTGGCCCTTATTTTTGTATCATGTAAATTGTCTCATTTAATCGTACTTCTGTGTGTTGTGCTATGTCTTTTGTGTGCACTAAAATAAATGGTTTATCTGTCTATCTACTTTAGAACATTTTGCCTTATGCAAAATTTGTTTCTATTGTTACCAGCTATAGATTAATATAGGTCTTATGAGTGGCCATTATCAAAATGGCGGAAAAAAATCCGGCCAAAAAATTCAAACTCTTTTGTAAGTAGGGAGCAATCTTCAGAACTACTTATCCGATTTCAAAAATTCTTTCACTAACGGGCAGCTACATTATCCCCATTATAGGCTACATTTAAAACGTTCCCGTGGGTTAATTACCGTACATCACAAGAGTGAAGCTGCAAGCAAAAGCTAGTTTCTTATGTTAATTTTGTTTTTTGCTTACGGTCTAGTTCACCTCAAGGTTGGAAATGTCCCCGTAGGAATTTTAAGGGTGTAAATAGACCCTTTACAAAGCCGAAAGGCACTCTCCCCGTTATTGCGATCATTTTTTGTACTAGAACATACCTGGGAACCTTCTAGTTACGGAGATATTGGGGGTCAAAGTCAAAACGTTTTCACAAGTTTTTTTTTCAAATACTAGTTTTTAGGGTCTTCACTTTAAATACCTCCATATCCTGTTTACTATTAAATGCGTCCCATCAGCACAAAGTTTGAGTGAGTTACATTGAGTTTTACCATTACATATTTCACCCAAAAAAAAAGTCGTTTCCCAGCATTAATTTTTGCGTCGAGTTACTTAGATTGATGTACTTTGTGAAGAATCCGTTTACACCCTGTAGAAGTATGGATTTAATTTTAATGTTGTAGCCAGCCGTGTTGGCTTTGAACTCTATTTCCATATAGCTAAGTCACATACCTGTACAACACCACATGTAAAGCAATGGCAGTCAGAAGCAAGACTCCTATCTTGTTTTCCTTCGGTCGTCGCACAATGTTGGTGATTGCCCATAGTGCGGGCAGCAGGTTGATGCCCAATACCGCTGGAATGCCTTGTGTCAGATACCAGTGCCTGCGAAAAATAACGTAGTACTTTAGTTTTGCTTTGTTATACCAAACATAATAAGGCACTTAATATTGTGTCCTGTTGTTTGATCATTACAAGAATTAATGAAGCTACTGAAATCGCGATAGTTATGAGGAAACAAAAAGGGCGAGAGAATTGAAAAATAGGTATTTGTAAAATGTATTGCTGTCGCGCAGTGCCCAAACGACCGCGCGCAGAGCGCGAAAGAGACAACAGCAGAAAATACCAATTAAAAGTACACAAAAAGAATGTTTAGTAGTCCCCTGATTACTTCTCCAAAACTTGACCGATTTAACTACTTTTTTTTATGAAAAAATAAAGAAAGGTTTTGGCCGTGTACCTATGTTGTCCCTTTTTTTTATAATCTAGTCAAATTTGTTTTGTGGATGTTTGAACACAGCGGAAAATCTGGTATTTTTTTGGTTTTTGAAGGTTTATATCTTTTTAAATACATAATTTATAAAAAAAAAGAAAACATAGGGACATGCCAATAGTGGTCATAGATTTTTTGGAAAAGAAAATATTGCTGTACTGGCATTATCCAGGGAGGAAACAAGGGACTACGTTTATATGGAAAAACGGCCGTTTTGTGTCCTCTTAAGGTGGAAGCGCCAGGGTAGCCCCCAAAATTCAAATTTTGTTATGTTTTGTTCAATTGTCAGGCTTTATGTAGAACAAAATATGATTTGCCACCGTAACACTTATGTATTTACAGTACAATAATCAGTAAAATCGTCAATTGTTAAGTGTCAAATATTGTTAAGTGTCAAATTGTTAAAATCATCATTTAATTCAATTGAATAACTATTTCATGAAAAAGTTATTTAATGGAATTAAATTAACTCAGATGGTTGTTTTGACAATTTTAATGAAAGTAAAGCCATAAATATAATAAAAGAGGCGCATCTAAAAAGTAGAGAACATATTTCCACTTTTTAACCGACTTCCAAAAAGATCAGGTTATCATTTCGTTTTGTGTATGTTGTCTTTTTTTCGCCAAATGTGAACCGATTTCGATGATTCTTTTTTTGTTTGGAAGAAAATTACTTCGCGGTGGTCCCGTTTAAATTTGGTGAAGATCTGATGGTGATCTTCGGAGATATACAATGGAACTCTTCAATTATAGACAGCAAATCGGTCGTGATTGCTGCAATCGCTTGGATGTTTGTTGTTTTCACAACATCATAACATAACATTACGCTTGTGTGCTCTGAGGGGGTATTCACATGTGTACAGTACACCCACATTTCACAGACAGTTAGGTATGTTAGGTTCCATTTTATTGGGAATAAGCCTATTACCATGACATGTTTTGTTAAAAAATAAATGACTGAAGAAATGAATGACAATGGTGTCGATTCTGTTGTGCACAAACTAAACTTAATTTAGGCTATTGCTATCTTTTTCTCTCTAATAAAACGATAAAGAGACGGACGTAATTTAGAGCTGTCAAATTTAATCGGAACTAATATTTCCATACAAATGAAGGGTGCACGTAAAAACATGTCGACTAAAAACACGGTGAAGCACAAGGCATAAACTAGTTTGACGAAAGAGACGGACGTAATTTAGAGCTGTCAAATTTTAATCGGAACTAATATTTCCATACAAATGAAGGGTGCACGTAAAAACATGTCGACTAAAAACACGGTGAAGCGCAAGGTATAAACTAGTTTGACATCTCTAACTTAGTTCATAGCTATAGCCGTCCTTTTCTCGCACTGACTTTTAGTAAAAGATAGCAATAGCATAAATTTAGTTTAGTTTGTGCACAACAGAATCGACACCAATATGAAATAAATGACTGCCTCGTTGGTCTAGTGGTGGCGACTATTCAGCATGAGGTCCTGGGTTCGATTCCGGGGTCGGGCAAAGTGTTATTGGGATTTTCCATTTTTCCATCAGGAATTTCTCAGTAGCAGCCACGGAGTCTGTATTTGCGCCAGCACTCGCCCCCTATTACATGGGACTTAAACATAACTGGCGAAATGTGGGTGTAGGTACTATTGGGTTAGATCACCTCAGCCTAACCCTTCGGGAATTACAGGCGTGATGTTATGTTATGTTAACATAAAGGTATAGCTAATATTTGTGTAGGATATTACAACTAAAAATGGAAAAATAAAAAAAGCGTTTTCTTTAAAAGAAAAAACTTTGTTTGGAAAACCCCTCCGTGAATAAAAATAGCAATCAAATCACTTGACAAGAGATTTAACAACCAATGAAATGGGAAGAGCGTTAATCAATTAAGTGACAAAGGAGTAGTATCAAGGCAATACTTACCATGGGTGTTGTCCATAGAAAGAGGCAATATCATGTAGGACATTGAACCTGAAGAATTCCCAGGGCGTGACGATGAGACGGCCGTAGAAGTACGAGTCTAACGCCACGAGGGCGCCACCGGCGATCAGGCTGAAAGAATACACGTTTGTTTATAATTATCGTATAGTCGCATGTTGCGTTGTTGGGAGGCTAATAATGAGGTTGGTAGTCAGCTTTCATATAACATTTTGCAGCGGTGCTGCGGGACAGACTATAAAATATTCAATAAGTGATAGCCACTTGACTATCACTTGTTGAATATTTTATAGTCTGTCTTCCTACATTCCATGCCATCCCAGAGTAAAAATCAAACCTCTCTGGAGCCTGTAATTACAATATTATTAGTCATCTGTGTTCCACTCCAGAAAAAAGGTCTCTCTTCTCTCGTTCCCCGTTATCCCAATCCTGTATTGTTTAAAGGTCAATAAGGTGTCGAGTTCGTATCACCATCTATCTCCTCCTAGGCCTATCGCGTGTTCGTTTGGAACCCACTGTTACTTTAGTCAGTCCTTCAACGTGCGACAGATAGGGAATTTGAGTTTTGGATCGTAACATCGAGTTCCTTACGCGATCAATGAGTTTTGCCCCTGGAAGACTGTAATTAAATTGGTACAGAAACAAAGTACTTACGCAATAGGCACGTAAGTCCGCACGAAAAGCTTCAACCGGCCCTGGTTGGTTGTGAGCAAGTTGTAAGCCCCGAGCACGGCCCACAGCGGCGCCGACGTGGGACGCACGAACACAGACACCACCGCCAGCCACAGCCACTGGGGACTTTCTGTGAAAAGTAGAAAGCAAGCATTACATCAACCCAAGTTACAGAATAGTTCGGTGGAGTTGTATTTACAGTGAGTATTTGTTTTGCTTCCCTGGAAAGCACGTTAAGCCGTCTGCTCCCGGCTGTCATTTGTAGAACTTTGACATTCGTTCCTGGTAGTCAGTACCCCGAAAGCCCGACAACCTGTCGCTCCATGTAAAATACTGGAATTCAGCTGCATCCAGTTAGACTGGAACTTGGGAGAAAGCAGGCAGGTGATTTTCTTTCAGCAGAATATTTATTTATTGCGGTCGTCGTATTCGCGAAAAACAATACATGTATGTATTAATTTTCAAAAGAATTTGAGGTGTGACTTTGGTGACAATTGATGTTATTTATTAATATTGCTTTTGTTTTTACAGCAACAGGATAACTACAGACAAATCTAAGGATAATTATTATTAATATTTAAAGCTGTGTTCCAAGATTTTTTTCCTGTCATAACAGGAAAAGAATCTTGAATAAATACTCAATGAATACGTGCTTGTTTTTTGTTTATTTATATGTTTTATTGTTTAACTGACGTGGTCACTAACACTAAAAACGGGATAACTACCATGATTACTATTTCCAGATCCCGATATTTCCGCACTGTTGCAATAAATCGCGAACTCAAATAAATAAGTAGGTAGTTAACATTGTAAATATCTGGTTTTCCGCCTCGCGAATTTTATCCACATGAAAATATTATACTTCCTTGGGGACTACAGGAGCTAAACGCGAGTTTTATAATGCAATGCAAACCAGAAAAATATATGATAGTTCAGGATATATGCTGGTACGATAGTGTTTTGAAAACATAATACAACTAATTTTACTTGATATAAAATCACGAACTTATCTCAAAAAATTTTTTTTAACAAGTAAAAACCATATTAAAATACATGCGATGATTCTGATTTTTTGGCGAATAATTCTACAAGCAACATATTAGCAACATAGTGTTTTATTTTTTAGTCCAATCAATAGATTTTTCGCTCGCAAAAAAACACTCATTTCGCACTATTCGGCAGTGACTGACGTAACAACCACTTTATAGTGCAAGCTGATTAGAACTTTATTCTAACAGGATTTCAAACGAAGTTTGAACCACCACAAATAGAGTTGCTAATTTATCTCCTGTAGTCGCCTTAATTGAATCACATTTAGTTAACAATTTCAAAAGTTTTATTTTTTTGCACAGAACCGTTATTCCTTTTCTATACTAATATTATAAAGAGGAAAGTGTTGATTTTTTGTTTGTGTGTTTGTTACGATTTAACTCAAGAACTACTCAACCGATTATAAAAATTCTTTCACAATTAGAAAGCTACATCTTTACTGAGTAACATGGGCTATAAATTATATTGATATCATGCAAATTACCCGAGCTATCACAATTTTCGCGGACGAAGTCGCGGGCGAAGTGCTAGTCTTAAATAAAAGTTGTTAAGGTTACTCCTTTTATCATCAGCTATCTACCAGTAAAAGTCCCGTCAAAATCGGTAAAGCCGTTTCGGAGATTAGTTGGAACAACCAGACAAACAAACGAAAAACAAAGCTTTATTGTTGTAAAGTACAGCATACAGTATAAAACGGTTATTTTGAAATTTTCACTTAATTTTTTTAATTTGTATAGACATGATTTTTTTCTTTTCTAAGCAGGACAATATTACCTTGTTCGTAGTATCCCAGCTTCCCATCCTTGAACGGGAACACAGACAGGGCAATTGCAACCAGGGCAGTCTCTAACGTCTGCAGTAAGGTTCTACCGGACGTATAAAACCAAAACCATGATGTCAGCACCAGGAATAATGCCCATTTGCGGTTTCCGGTCCACTTGTAGAAACTGTAATCAGCGGCAGTGCTGATGACAGCCTGCAGGATGCGAGGCAGGAGAATCTGCAAACAAATAATATTTTATAACTATTTATTTATTTAATCTTCATGTACAATAGTGGTACATAGGCGGACTTAATGCCACAAGGCATTCTCTACCAGTCAACCTTTGGGTTAAATAGGAAAACATAGTAATAGGGTAACTATATTATTGGGTTGTCAAGATTTACACAATAAATAAAATCCTACCTGCAAAAACAAACTTTTTTGCAAAAAACTAAAACGGGTCGGTTGAAAAAGGTTGATTTTAATTAGGGTAAATACGCTCAACGTCGGCCCCTGTTACGGAATTTCTAACTGCACCGCTCTGGCTCCATCAGTTTGCAAAAAAAGGATAGCTTGTGATGCGGTTTTAGACAGGTTAATAAATCAATTTTATGTTTATAGGCAAAACATTGACTTCTCTGCTAAAAGAAAAAAGTATTAAGGTTTAAATGCGTCGAGATCGAAAAAAAACCCTAAAGTCGGTCGTTCACGGCCCATGGTCGGTCGCATTTTTCCCAAATGTCGGCCGCGTATTAGGTGTTTTAAATAAAGACATTTAAAAATATTATTATTTTAGCAGGAGTTTATCACACTTAAACTATTAACTTAAAACTATTTGTTTAATTGTAATTTAAATTTTTGATTTCAATGTTACTATAATTATAACAAAGTTAAACATCACAATAAAAAACAACAAAAATTTGTAACTATGTGATAAAAATTTGAATTTGAAACAGAATAGATTTTAAATAAGTTAGTGGGATTAAAATAATACTTACATTGTTTATTAAACTTTTAACGTCTTTGTAACAATAAAAAGGTAAAAGGTTATGAGTTTAATAAATAAATAAATAAAAAATTAGTACCACACATCAATGAAAAAATACAAAAGTAATCAGCCTGTATAGTAGTGCTCGAATTTGAGACTGGCCGACATTACGACCTTTAATATTTCTAAAGTCGGCCCCTGTTTCGTGTACCTTATTTCTCAAGATTTAACAAATATCACCCCGGCCGGTATTTGGCGATTAAACGTAAAATAGATTTATTTACCTATAAACTTTGCAAATTCTCTTAATAAACCAACAGAATGGGTAGAATTGGAATTTTATAACAGACTGCATTTACTACAAAGTCGGCCCCGGCCGCTACTAAGCTACTTTAACCACGAAATAGACGCTTCAACGGCGCCATCGCTGCTAATGCTCAAAGTTTCAATCCGAGTGGCAAAATTGCCACTTAATTAACTTTTGAATGAACGCAAGCTGAAAATGTGCAGACTGCAGAAGATTGGGGGCCGATGTATGGCGTATTTACCCTACTACTTTTTTTTTGTTTATAACTATAACTTATTCTGATCAAAATTAGTAGTAATAAAAACCAACCTTTTAGTGGTAGGATTTAATTGATTAAATCATATGACCGGTCAGAGGGTGAGTACTGAATTAAAAAGACACTGCACCAACCCCAAATAAATTGAGATTGGGAGACTGATGATGGAGATTGTTTTTGTTTCTTGGTCAACTATTTGACGTCTATTGCTTCTTTTTAGATTTACAGTAGAGTTGTTTTTAAATCCATACAGATAATTGAAGATAGCAATAAATTGTTTCAAGAGCCATATTTAAATTCTGGCATACAATCAAGTTTATTCTAGTTAACTCCATGGCATTCGGCAATTTTGTTCCTTATTTTTATAAATAAGTCAAGCATGCATTACATAGAACATGTATGTGATACAAAGAAACTACTTCATTACATATATTAAATAACAGCGACTCATGTTACAAACTAGTATTGTAACACTATACAATTAGAATGGTCTGTAATAGCGACTGCTTATTTATCAATAAGTCAGTACTATGCTTTCAGATAAAAACCTACAACTTTTTATAACTTTGAATATATTTATTGTAATTTTATGGAACATTTCAATCATTGTATTTCCTACAGTACTAAAAAAGATAATGAGTTTTTTTTTCAGATTTTTTGTAGTACTTAATCACTACTCCACAGCTTTTGATAAATGATTAATTTAGCAACAAGATATCAACGAACCTATATCTTATGTTTGGTCATGGTGAGCGAGTATTATCAGTCTTTTGGGAGCTTCATAAAGTTATTTAGAACTATAATTGCTTACCAGAGCTTCAGGGTAGTCCAGTCCAGTGTATTTAAGCAGAGTGTAAAGTGCAGCGACCACACTTGGGTACAAATAGCTTCTAATGCCTTGCTGCCATTCCCAAGTCAGGGCTCCATACCCAAACGCTTGCTTGTGAGCTACTTCCAAGGTCTGCCAGTACTCGTCAGGCACATACCACGTCTGCACCAGGAATACAGATAGAATCCTCACGAACAATATCACGGAAGCCACCTGAAGGGGCCTCAGGCCCTTTGCCAACACCATTCTCCCGCCTAAATCGAAAGAGGTTACATGTGAATTGTCTATAAATAGAAACCTTTAATGTGCTCAATATACATAGAAATCTTATAAAGCTTGACAAAGATTAAAACTTCATACAATCAACAATACAAAAACTTAGTTCTAATTAGAAATCTTGGTGTTGTTAACTAACAAACGAAACAAACTTTTCTCACTGAAGTGTCAACTAACGCGTCCTGTTATTTAACGCTAGAATTGAATGAACAATAAGCTTTTAACACAATGTAATTAAGTAACACTATTTCATGATTATATTCAATGCATTTTAATCCATTGAATTTTATAAAATTAAACACAAAAACACTTTTTTTCGTAAATAATTCACTAACCTCAACAAAACCCGCCGCCACCGCGAAGTAGTGCTGCGCTAAGTGCTAATCGACTAATTTTATTTTTTTAGTTAAATCGCCAGTACAATGTTACGGCATTTTAATTGATATTTTAATCCATTGTAGAAACAAATGACACCAACATATTATATGAACACTCAGTTTATTTTTATAACAAAAATAATAAATAGGAAGAGAACTTTTTCTGCAGGTGTTGATAGATGTATTGACTCGTAAAAATGAACCATCACATCTAAAACTGGTTGAAAATTAATTATTTCTGTAACAGGATTATTTAAACTTACTATGGGCAGGGACGGACCGTGAGTTTGTTGGGCTCTGGGCTAATACTACTTGGGGGCCTGCCCAAGGGCGTCGCCAGCTTTTGGGCCAGGGTGGAGGGGCAGAAGGGTACGAGTAAAAACCGATTTGTACATACATATTTACGGATGCAGCTGAAGTGTTTCTAAGAATTTAAAATGCAATAGCCACTTCAAAAATGTTAGCATCTCGGTAACCTCGGAATGGTTAGGTTTGGTTTCGAAGAGTTATTTGAAAAGTCTAGGAACTAAACGAAAATGTAAGCTCTCCACTCCAGACAATTTAGCTTTTCTTTAGTCCTTTTATTCATAAATAGATGCTACTTCTTACGTTCTTACAGACGAGCGGCACGTTGCCAACTGCAGATAAACTGCAGCCGTCGCCACCTGTCGATCGAACAAAAAAAGTAAAAAATATAAAATACTGAACTAAGTCAAATTAGTTGTTAAGGTGTGTTCCTTATTTATAGGGTTTTGCAAATCAGGTATGATGACCAAAGTGACTGGTTTATTCTTCTAGTGAAAGGAATTTATTGATTTACAAATAAGCACACATGATAGACTTCAGTTCGTGTTTTGTGGTCGCGGCAGCGTGAAGAGTCGGAAAGAGGGCCGCATGGAGGTCGTCGTCAGCCTTTTATATCCACGGTTCAGTGCCATCTCGTCGTTGTTGGATGAGCTACGTAGTTTGCTGCTTGGCTAGTGTCGCGTGCGCAGTGTGTTCAAAATGTTGAATGTTTCGACGCGAGGCCCTCGTAGTTCTTCCCGATGTGCACAGATGGCGCTGTCCTCAACATCCTCCGGGGCTTTGAGAGTCTTTGGATTGCTCTCAATGATTGCCTTGATGCGGTGGTGTGACCGTCGCTGGTATGTCTGAAGCCTCGAAGTTGACCCTGGGCGATGGAAGAGGGCAGATCTTGGAGAAGGCCCTCTCAATGAAGCCTGTAGCAGTGCGGATGGAGGCCACTCGGGAAACGCCGTCTTTGCCTGGGAACACAGTCATTATTCGACCCAGTCGCCACTTGAGGGGCGACAAATTGTCCTCCTTCACCAGGACTAGTGTGTTCGGTGTAAGTGCCTCCTTGGTGGTCTTCCACTTGGAACGTTTCTGTAGCTCAGAAACATATTCGCTCGACCATCGAGCCCAGAAGTGTTGTCTCAGCTGCTCGATGCGGCGGTAGCGTGACAGTGAGTGTGTGGCCACCGTCATGACGTCTTTCTCTGCAGGCGCCGTCAGTGGTCGACCGATCAGGAAGTGCCCAGGCGTGAGGGGAGTGAAGTCATCGGGATCTGAAGACATAGGATATAAGGGACGGGAGTTCAGGACAGCTTCTATTTGTGCTAAAACCGTGCTGAACTCCTCGTAATTAAGATGTGCATTGCCTATTACGCGGGCAATGTGGAGCTTGCAGGATTTTACCCCCGCTTCCCACAAGCCGCCAAAATGAGGTGAGTATGGAGGAATAAATTTAAATTCAATGTGATTTTCTGAACTAAAATTTTGTAGATCATCAGAACATTTATTCAAGGAATGTGTGAATTCCCTAGCTGCACCCACGAAATTCCTACCATTATCCGAAAAGATTTGTAAAGGTTTACCTCTTCGTGAGATAAATCTTTTTAGTGCCAGAATAAAACCTTCGGATGATAATGTAGTAACAAGTTCTAAGTGCAAAGCCTTAGTTGAGAAACAGATAAACAGACATAGATAGCATTTTTCCAATTTCGCGCCCCTACCTTTACGGTTCAGTATGTACATGGGACCGGCGTAGTCTACTCCACACCTCAGAAAAGGAAAACCTGGCTGCAGTCGCTCGTTAGGTAAATTACCCATAATTGGTTGTGGTGTGATAGCTTTCAGGCGATAACACTTAGTGCATCGATTAACAACTTGTTTGGCTAAATTCCTGCCACCTAGCGGCCACCAAGCCTCCCTAATCTGTGAGAGGAGCATCTGTGGTCCGACGTGTAATAGCTGTTTATGTTGAAAGTTAAATAGTAATAAAGTAAAGTGATGTTTACTACACAATAATATTGGGTGCTTTTTATCATACATAAAGTCTGAATTTACTAACCTACCACCCACACGTATTAGTTTATTTTTATCTAAAAATATGTTTAAACTTGACAAATTACGTGATGGTTTACAAGGTAAGTTATTTGTTAACGCCTTTAGTTCATTAGGGAACGATTCTCTTTGTACTAGCTTTACGAGTAAGATTGTTGAATTTTCTAGCTCGTCAATTGTTAGTGAACCGGTAGAACGTTTGGTGTGATCCTTTGTCCTTGTGTTGTTTATGAATCGACACACGAATGCACAAGCGCGTTTGAGTCGATTGTATGAAGAGAATCTTTCAAATTTAATTACTCTGTCCGAATTTTTGACACAGGTCGGTACACTGACAATGTTCGATTTTAGTTCGGGTAATATTTCGGTCTGAATATGATCTAGGTTATGTTGTTTGCTTGACCAATCATTTACCTTTTCGTGCAAGAATAAGGGCCCGTTCCACCACAGGGGCAGAGCACTCAATTCATCTAATTCCTTGCCACGTGATAACAGGTCTGCCGGGTTATTTATTCCACTCACATGAAACCAACACACATTGTTTGTCAACTCGTTTATCTCCACAACGCGGTTTTGTACAAAAGTTTTGAGTTGGTTGGGAGACATTCTAAGCCAGCCTAAAACGATTGTGGAGTCCGTCCACAGCACAATAGTATTGAATGTAACGCGAAGTGATTTTTTGATTTTATCTAATAATTTTGCTCCTACAAGCGCGCCACACAACTCGAGTCGCGGAATGCTAACTGGTTTGACAGGAGTGACGCGGCTTTTGGCACATAACAACTTCACTGTGACGTCGCCATTTGCGTTCCAGGTTCGAACGTATGCGCAAGCACCGTAAGCAATTTGACTCGCATCAGTAAATATGTGTAACTCAATTATATTAGGTGAATCACACATAACAAATCTAGGAATTCGCAATTTATATAAATTCGATATTGACTCAACGAATTTTTTCCAATACAATACTATGTCTTGAGGCAGAGCATCGTCCCAACCTACTTTGGTGAGCCATAGTTTTTGAAGAAGAGCTTTGACCACTATAACCACCGGACTTAATAACCCCAATGGATCGTAAATTTGAGAAATAGCGGATAAAATCGAACGTTTAGTCACGTTTGAGAAATCGTTATTTATTTTGGATGTGAAATGAAACTCATCCTTGCTGTTATACCAGCCAAGGCCTAATGTTTTGCTAGATACATTTTCACCTAATGACAAATACTTCGAACTACTTGCAGTTTGTGCTGTGTGTAAGACAATGTTCGACGAATTCGTTATCCATTTTCGCAAAGGAAAACAACCTGACTGACATACTTCTGTGACCTTTTTACATAAATATGATAACTGTGTTTCTGAATCAGCCCCAGTAATTAAATCGTCGACATAGAAATCTTCCAGTATGGTCTGAGAAACTAATTCGTCTGTACACTCTAATCCTAATTGTCTAACACAGCGAATACACAGGTACGGTGCCGATGCCGTACCGTACGTCACCGTATTAAGACGGTACACACTAAGAGGGTCTGACGGTTTTTCTCGCCACAGTATTAATTGCAAATTTCTTTGTTCGTCGTGAACTAAGATTTGTCTAAACATTTTCTCAATATCTGCACACGCAACGTACTTATACTGACGAAAACGTAAGAGGATGGAAAATAAATCGTTTTGCAATGCTGGTCCGATAAACTGTATGTCATTAAGCGATTTTTGTGTGGATGTTTTTTGACTAGCGTCAAACACTACGCGTAATTTAGTTGTTACGCTATCTTCACGGAGGACGCCGTGATGTGGTAAAAAATAAAATGGCATCTTGTAATCGTGATCGATGCGGGTCATGTGTCCTAAGCTCAAGTACTCCTGCATGAAATCGCTATACATGTGTTTGTATTGTGGATTACGAACAAGTTTACGTTCTAATGATAAAAATCTGGTTTTTGCAACTTCATAGCTATCACCTAGTGACTCCGCTGATTCCTTTAGTGGAATCTGAACCGAAAAACGACCATTGTCTGCCCTCCTTGTAGTTTGTGTGAATAGGTCTTCGCACGAACTTTCTTCTTTAGAAAGCTGCTGACCTGAACAAGAAATTTCTTCAATTTCCCAGAACTTTCTTAATTGCTCATTTAATTGTGTGGATTGAGCAACGTGACACTGAATTTTATTTGTGTGTGAGTTTTCAGTGTATAACGGACCCGTAATTATCCATCCTAATTTGGTATTTAC
Source organism: Xestia sexstrigata (assembly GCA_941918905.2). Taxonomy (NCBI): domain Eukaryota; kingdom Metazoa; phylum Arthropoda; class Insecta; order Lepidoptera; family Noctuidae; genus Xestia; species Xestia sexstrigata. Next base: position 18,921,847 of record OW799205.2, read on the forward strand.
TAAATAAGGACCGGAGGGTAAACGGATTTTACCACTAACAACTAAGTCCCAGAAACAATCTGCACCGATTAATAAATCAATGTTTGAGGGTATGCAGAAAGTTGGATCTGCTAACTTTATGTCTTTGGGTATTGAAATATTGTGAATGTCTATACTTGTGGCCGGTATAGTCGACGTAATGCTAGGTAGAACCAAACATTTAATGTGAAAATCATGATCGCTGTGTATCGATCTAAGATTAATTTCGCAGGAATGGATTGCCTGTGTGACTGAATGTCCTATTCCGCTAATTTGACAAGTGGACTGTAGACGTTGTGTGTTTAATTTCTTACATAAAGAATCTGTGATAAAACAGTGTTGACTGCCGTTATCTAACAATGCACGAGCTTTATAATATTTATTATCTTTGCCAGCGACTTCAACTGTAGCTGTCGACAGTAAAACGGATTGTAAATCGTGTTTACTTAGTAAACTTTTACAATTATTATTGTGTGAATTTACGACTGTATGAAGAGTCTGAACTACTGACGACGACCTATGCTGCGAATCTGAAGGCCTATCCTGGTGTGTTTGAGCTGCAGAGGGCACAGTGCCATCCTTGTTGAGCTCATTGTGTAAAAGAGAATTATGTTTGCCGTAGCATTGTTTGCAAGGCCCGGCCTGACAATCATTGACCGCATGCCCTGTCCATAAACAATTAATACAGAGATTCTTATCTCTTACGAACTGAAGTCTATCATGTGAGCCTAAATCCAAAAATTGTTGACACCCATACAACGGATGTTTTCCGTTACATTTAACACATGTGCGGGTGGATTTATAAAACTTTTTCTTGTTTTGAGTAGCAACAAAACTGTGAGACTGTTTTTTAATATGATCTTGACCTGCATGAGATGACTGAGAAGTGTGAACCTTAACCATTTCCAACGTGTCAGCCTTATATTTTAAAAACTGTATGAGTGAATCTAAATTGAACTTCTTATCTGAATTGCTAGCACTGGTATTTTTAAACTGTTCCCATTCTTTCTCAATGGATACGTCTAATTTTGCGGTTATGATGTGAATCAGCAAGGTGTCCCACGATTCTGTAGGTTCACCAAGTGTTTTCAAAGCACGTAAATTCTTGAGTACCGTATCTATTAGTTTCCTAATTTGTGCAGGCGATTCTTTATACACAGCTGACATTGAGAATAACGCTTTGACATGATTACGTATCAACAATTTGTTATTATTAAATCTATTCTCGATCAATTCCCATGCAATACTGTAGTTATCTGAAGAGAATTTCAGAGACTTAATAACTTGCAACGCGTTTCCAGAGAGAGATGATCTTAAGTAATGATATTTCTGGATATCGTCGAGTTGCTTTGAATTGTGGATCATTGATAAAAAAATATCTCGAAATTCCAACCAACTATCGTAGCTACCGTCGAAGTTGGGAAGCGAAATAGTTGGCAATTTTACTAAAGTGTTGGAATTACACTCGTGTTCAGAACTATTGGACTTGCACTCATGTTTGTGACTACTACTGTTATTCATTAAACAATTGGCTTCAGCGACAGAACTATAGTAAGAATTATCAAAAGACTCTCTATACTCTAATTGTTCCGACATGTCTTTTTCTAACACTAATTCCTCGATTAGCGATTGAACTCTACTGAATTCCTGATGCAATCCTTGAGCAGATTTTATTCGTAATTCTAATTCTGCTCTTTGCTTAGGATTAATTTCACTGCCTACTAACAAATTCACACATTTCTCGAATTGGGTGAGCATACCTTTGATGGTACCTCGTTTCTTTTTTAAATCTGCTAGTTTTTTGATATCCTCAGGCAAACTCATTGTGGCACTTTATGGAAAGAGTGGGTACTCACGATTTCCTGCAGCACGGGTGCGGTGAACAATGCGCACGAAGCTGGTCTTCGCGTTCCTGTATAGAAAAGCACGATTTTAGCACACACAGAATGAAATAGGTGAGGATAGGATTGCCTGGGACACCTGAAGTCTTTCACTGGTAGCGCTGTGATCTTGATAGATTATTCGGCTTAGAAGGACCAATGTTAAGGTGTGTTCCTTATTTATAGGGTTTTGCAAATCAGGTATGATGACCAAAGTGACTGGTTTATTCTTCTAGTGAAAGGAATTTATTGATTTACAAATAAGCACACATGATAGACTTCAGTTCGTGTTTTGTGGTCGCGGCAGCGTGAAGAGTCGGAAAGAGGGCCGCATGGAGGTCGTCGTCAGCCTTTTATATCCACGGTTCAGTGCCATCTCGTCGTTGTTGGATGAGCTACGTAGTTTGCTGCTTGGCTAGTGTCGCGTGCGCAGTGTGTTCAAGATGTTGAATGTTTCGACGCGAGGCCCTCGTAGTTCTTCCCGATGTGCACAGATGGCGCTGTCCTCAACATTAGTCAATGTCAGAGTGTATAAATTAGAGGAATTAATAATAAACAAGCAAAGTCTAAAATTTCGACATTCACAGAGCAAATTTCATTGGAGCAGCTTAATCCCAAGCCTTTTTATCTTTGAGATAGTGATTAACATGATAGTAGGCTTTCAGACATAGCTTCCGTTTTTTAAACGATTTGAATTTATATAAGCTTAGTGCTTGAATATGGCTCGGAAGTTTATTGTAAAAACGTATACATTGGCATATAAACGCCCTATTTTTGTATATCTATCACATGCCCTTGTTGCGCAAGTAAATCAAAGTAACCTTGGGGTGTGAAAATTTACACTCCTTACTCCTTCTAATATATTAATACAGCAAGTATTCGCACACAGTGCAAACGAAACACATGTCTGTAACACAACATACTAATTATAGAAGTTTTAATTGATAATCACGACCAAAAGACGAATATAAGTTGTACCGAGAAGCGCTCGTTAGAGTATATATGTTCTGTGGAGAGGCCCACAGTGCCCACACTGTGAAGTCCACACAGTTTGGCTAAGCGTCTTATGGGATCTCAATCTTCAGCATTGAGATAGTGATGATTGCCAGGCTTGATAATCGACTAAATAAATCCTGCAAATCAACCATAAAACACATTTCACTATGTCAGTCCCAACACTATCACGTCAAGTCCGCCATGTTTGGTTTGTCTCTATTGCGCTCGTGTTCGAAAACTGTTATTTTCATTTAAAAAAATACAAGTAGGCTTCAGTAATTTTGTGGTTTATAATAATGATTATTATAGTTTTCAATGAACGACGCTATTTTTAAAACAATATGCAAGTTTGAAAGATTTATCAGGAGCCAAAAGAAAAACTACCAATTTGGCGTCACAGAATGTTCGATTTATAGGTTTCGAACGTCAATTTACGACGAATGTTGATTTTATGGAAAAATTAATTGTATCCAATTCTTTTGATAAATAATTATGTTGTGGTGTTAGCTCAAAAATGGGTAAGTTTGGTATTTCCAAATGAAATAACCTCGTGGTAGTACAAGATTATTATAACGAAATGTTTGCTTTTAGATGAGGCGAAGAAAGAAACTGTGGATCTTTCGAGGCGTGGGTTGAAGAAAATAGAGAAAGCGCCCGCGGAGGAATCCAAGACGATTATTAATTTAATCCTAGACCAAAATGAGTTGCAACGGCTGGACAACATCGACACATACAACCGCGTCGAAAATGTAAGAAACCTTTCTTAGAATTTAATCAACCCAATTTGTTATTTTTTTTAAATCATCCTTTATACCCGGTGTTCACATTAGATTAGCCTCAAATAAATGATTGTAGGCTCTCATGATAGAAGTATTGATCCTTCCTATGCTACGTACAGGAAAACATCTCATGATGTTAGATCACTACAAATTAGCTAAGTGCATGACTAAGTATTTATTCATAATAAAGTGAGAACATAGATAACCATTTAAATTCTGTTTGTGTATAGTTATCAATATGCAACAACTTTCTGCTACGCATGCACGGTGTGTCCAGATTGACGAACATCCGAATATTGGCTCTGAGCAACAATGGCATACTACAAATAGAAGGGCTAAAAGACCTGATCTATCTTAAAGTTTTAAAACTAGCGGGTAAGTTAGTATACTATTAGTTATGGTAGTAGTGTAGATATCTGTGAAAATGCTTGGTGGGTTTTTTAAAGTATCTTTTTAGGCCTCTGTGTTAGTGTATTATAATTTTGATCGCCAGAGCATAAATGCATGCGTGTGCCTTCCACGCCAAGCCACTATTTCACATACCATTATGTCACATATTTGTGACGTTTGGCGTACTGGATACGCAATTGCTTGTCAAGTATATGTGACTGTGGCGGTCAAAAGGTTAAAAAGGAATCATCGACACAAGGAAGAAGTAGATTTGTATTAATTAAGTTATCTTTGGCTTGACTGTTGTTTGTTGTTCTTAACATTAACAGATTTTTTTATTGTTTGTGGGCATAATTTGTAACTCTCTATAATCAACAAGGATACATTTTTCTAATATCTAGTAGGTACTTTGATAGACCATGAAATACAAGAGAAGGTTTAGTAAATGTATCTTTGTTTTTGGACTTGGCTGGAGTTTTAGCTGTTGTTGAATATTCAGCCAGCTTCATGGTTATTATTATTATTATAGCTAACCTGGATTGTCCCACTGCTGGGCAAAGGCCTCCCTCCATGCCTTCCAACGGTCACGATTCTGTGATATTTCTTTCCCAATAATAATTCTCAAGGAAGACATGCAGCTTTTTTGTAGTTAGACATTATTACTGACAGAAGAAAGAAAAGAACAGTGTTTATTGAGTACATAAAATGTCATTATAACTTGCAGTAGCCATCCATCAAATTAATGGCATAGTCTAGCTCATTACTGACATGCCTAATGTAGTAGAGTCGTAATGAAACATAGCATCATTAAGTATGACTGACTGGTTTCACTAACATGGCAAGTGAATATAGAATGCTCTTTATTTAAAGCTATTGCTTTTAGAGATTGCTTTTTGTAATTGTAATGCATTGATAACAACAGGAAAATACTATTAATACAAAAACAAACTATAATTTTATTATTATTGTGTGTTGGTTCAAGAAATTGTTGAATTTACATAATATAGCAGCGGTGGCCCAGTGGTGGCGGCCCCGACTTACGAACAGTAAGTCTTGGGTTCGAACCCAGACAGGCGCATTACTTTGTATAATTTATTTCATCACCACTGCTCTCAAAACGTGAAGGAAAACATCGTGAATAAACCGGCATGTCCTAGAACAAATTCGAAGACATGTGACGTCTACCAATCCGCACTGGGCCCGTGTGGTAGATTATAGCCCATTCCCTCACATTGGGAGGAGGCCGCTGTCCCAGCAGTGGGAATATTATAGGCTGATGATGATGACATAACAACAATAACGCCGCAATTACGCCTGTAATCCACAAAGGGTTAGGCAGAGGTGTACCTAATAGTACACCCACATTTCACCAGTTATGTTCAAGTCCCATGTAATAGGGGGCGAGCCTATTGCCATCAACCATGGACGAATCCAGACTCTGTAGCTGCTACTGAGACATTCCTGATGGAAAAACCGGCCAGGCTGTACAAGACCTAATGAAGAGAATCTAACTCGGGACTTGTCAATGAACAATCAAGGACAGATCAATGAGGCAGTCCACAACGTGTGAGTTGTTCTAGAACATACCTTAAGCTTGTAATATTTTTGCAGGTAACAACATAAAATCAATAGAACATCTGAATCACAACATACACTTGGAACATCTAGATTTGTCCAACAACCAGATATCTTTTATAGCTGATATATCTTATTTGAAGAATTTGAAGGTTAGTACTAAGCTTATTTATGTGAATATGTTTTTTTTCTTGTGCTAAATATGATGCGAAGTAAAATTAATTTTAAAATTCAAGTCTGCATTAAAATGCATACCTAATTCTATATCTGTGGCATAAGAGAAAATGAGAAATCATAAAAAGAAAGGTGGTTTATTTGTATAATAATTCATATAACTATTGTCTTAGTAAGAGGTGGTTGTTGTATAATGTATCTCTATTCAATAGTCTTAGGACAATAACTAAAACTCGATATTCAGAACGTAAGGAAGACTTTTTCTATTATCCTACGATTTTTTTTTTGTTAGGCTAAGGCCCCCCCCTTTCTCCTTTCAAATCTCTTTATCCTGAGCAATATCTGGCCATGTTCGGGTCATCGCCCCGCAAACGAGATTAGATCGTCACCACCTTCGACTCGTCCAGTAAGTGACGATCATTGCCGATTTCTCCAGGCGCATTCACGATGTATTTCACTTAAAATTACATCATTGATCCATATCATATCTTCCTTTTGCAGCATCTAAATTTGGAAAGGAACAAGATATCAGATCTGAGGCAGTGTGACCGCTACCTTCCAACACATCTGGAACACCTGGGGCTAGCACATAACAGTATCCAGGATCTCAATGAGATCTGTCACTTGGTGCATCTGAATAAACTGGACAGTTTCTCTATACAGGGTAACCCGTGCGTCGCTATGGCTGGGAAGGACAAATTGTATCCTTTTTAAAGCAGGAGGTTCTCAAGTTGACACATGTTGTTTTCTTATAAGTAGTCTCTTAACTAGAGAAAAAACAAAAAAAAATACTAGTCCTGTATGAGTCCAATATCACAGCATGCTGCTGCAACGTTTAAAAATGGTCAACCACATTATTTCACATCACAATGCAGACATACACACACACATTCACATTATTATGAACCAACAGCAGCTAGGGGGAACCAACTGACCACAATGTAATTTTCCTCATTCAATATGTGGTACACCATTGCAATATCAAAAAAAGTAAAATTGAATTGTGTTACAAATGTAACTTAATCAAATTGTTCCTTGACTCTCAAAACAGAGGTTTTGATTACCGTCCCTTTGTACTCAACTGGATTATGAGCGTCAAGACAATTGATGGCTTTGTCGTCAGTGCTATAGAAAGGTAAGATGAAAAATGTTATGAGGTAAAATACGAGTTCCTGCTACGGCTTTCTGACCTGGAAGTCTTTAAATAGATTCCAGACACTGGCCTAGGCAATGAGAACTTGTTCAGGTGGATATTCATAAATGGTTTAACTATGAACGTGATGTTAGCAAACGATAGGACACTTGATAACGTGTCTTGCCTGTGCTGTTTGTGAGTGCCAAACTCAAAAACTCGTTTCTGTTTAATATTTTTGCGTAGATTTATTTAGTTTGATGTACAGAATGCTTGGTTCATTTACATCTTGTATAACTAGGTTACATTTAGATTAGATAGATTAGATTAGATTCTTATGTTTCATTCTTACAAATAATAATTTTTTGTCACATTACAAAACGGAAGTATCATTTGGCGTCTGTGGCTCATTTAGGCCAAAACACTGGTGAAAAATAAAGAATACTCATATCAAACTCAAAGCATTTATTTCAATTAGACCATTATGGCACTTTTGAATGTCAAAAATACAAAAAAATAACAAAGCTACAGTCCCAGTCACAAGGGATAATTACTTGAGAAAGTACTGTAGTTGCCCATTCCCTAGCGTAGAACTCTATGGAGAACAACGGGCAAGAAACTCCAAGGACAGTCTTTTAAATCAAAATATTGTTACAAAATCTTGGTTACATCATTCGTGTTGAGATTATACATATATGTGAGAACGATGTAGAAAGACGTGCACATTAAGAGCGTCCAGAGTAAAAGATTAAATATCAATAAGATAAAGATATCAATGAGATTATGTATCTTTGACAAGCCTCTATTAAAGAATCCTTCTCTTTAAGCTTGAAAGCAGAGTGGCTGTACAGTCAAGGCAAAGGGCGGCATTACCACGCAGGTCAGCACCAAGAGTTGTGCGAATACTTGGCGTCCACCTGCCCCCTCACAGCCGATGCGTTGGAGACCGAGGATCAGAGGAAACTGCGTCTTATACTTAGTAAGGTAAGGTCGAGAGTTATCGTGGTATCATCGTCAACAAGTTTTAACATTTAGTTGGTGACAATAAGTATAAGAAAAGTTAATGATTTGTTTTCCGTTGATACAAACATATTCAAGAGTTTTTTTTTTAATTAAATAGATCTTACCCGTACGTAATTACCTTACCCGCGTCCTAAATACAGCGATCGGTTCGCGCAAATACGTAGTCGTCGCGTCTGTGTATGACACTTATGTGTTCGGATAAACGGACGTGCTTTGTGTAGTCGCGATGCTTGACGATAGCTTTGGTTAGGACGCGCTCATAATAAACGATCTATCAAAATAATTTTACTGAGCGCAGCAAGATATTAACTATATTAAATACATCACGTTTAGTGAGAGGATTATCATTAATAGCTAATAAAAGCACTTAATGAACATGTTACTTAGGAAAGTCTCTCACACTAAACACTTGTAATGCAGGCTCAACATCATCAGCAGCAACTGAAGGACCAAAACCACAGTCCTTTGAAGCCAAAGTTACAATCACCAAGGATGCAATGTAAGTATTGCATTAAGCAAAATCAGCCCATATGGTTCCCACTGCTGTGACATAGGCCTCCTCTCCGTGAGAGTTGTATTAAGAATTGAGGCTTACACACCAGATTCGCCAGATTTAGTTTACGACTTGTTTCCGGACGATATCGATAAACTTCGACCGGTTATTGTACTCATCATTATTAACAACTTTTACTACGGGACCAAGCCCTGAATCGCGAAAAAAAAACATGACGAGTTATGCGAACATAATTGTAGGGTACAGTGTTTTTTTTTTTTCGCGATTTAGTGTTTGTGCCATAGTAAAAGTTGTTCATAATGATGAGTACAATAACCGGTCGAAGTTTATCGATATCGTCCGGAAACACGGTGTTCAAGTCACAGTCAAAACTGTTAATCAGTCAAAACTAGTTTTAACCGGTCAAAATTACTTTTGACTAGTCAAAAGTATTTTAACAATAACTAACATTTACTTGAAACTTATTAGGTTTTTTATTTGTGACCTTTTGAAAAACATCATGTAATTCTAGGTTTAGGTAATTACAAATAAGGCGTTCTAAAATAACATATTTTTAATGCAGAAAACGCATTATAACGTCGTAAGGGTTTTGACTGACACCAGTGAAAAGTGGTTTTGACTGATTTAAGAGTTTTGATTGTAACATAATTAAACAACGTCTTCGTCAGATTTGACTGTGTAATTCGTTTTGGTTCAGGCCCCGTTCGACATGGAGGGAAAATTAATGTTACTGAAAGTTCCGTTATAACATTTTTTGAGTTAAGTACGGCTGATATTTTGAGAATTTAAAAATATAGTTTTGGTGTTCATCACGGCATACGCACCCAGATAGGTTAATACCTATCTGGGTGCGTATGCCTATGCGTGAAAACTATTAAATAGTTTTCACGCTTAACATGCTTGGTGAGAAACCCCTGGGCTCACCTTCCGTGTTGAGAACACATATTTAATGTCCTACTTCGAAACTCGTACTTTGTAGAAAATGTTAGTTATGCAGAGTTGCAGACGTAATGTTTGACCTATTAATTAACATGCTTCATTAATTGAGTTATTTTCGGAATTTGTGAAATTACGCTAATGAGGATTGATTTACAATATTGCTCCTATATGAAGAATGCAGTACAATACAGCAGCCGATTTGTATGAAATAAAATTAATATTCTCGATTCACCCCATAAAATATGGCCTTAGCAGAATGTCAGATGGCATCTTTAGATACTGCCTGTGATCCGAGTCTGGATTTGTGACCGCTTGGTGGCAATAGGCTCGCACTGCCTATATCCTATTACATGGAACCTAAACATAACTGGAGAAATGTGGGTGTCCTATTAGGTACACCTCTGCTTAATCCTTCTGTCATAACTGGCGTAATGTTATACCTAGGGGGCTCACCCATGCACGCTAGCGCCACTTTAGTAAAAACATCAGAACTCGTTAAATACACAATTAAAAAATCTGATTGACAAAATCAATCTTTTGGTCTTCTAAATTATTTACGTCTGCTTAACTCATTGAAACATAGCTCGCTGTCGTTACAGATACAAAATGGAAAAAAACGGCCGTGTTTAGCAATTTTTCTAACAGCAACTACAGTGAAGTATATTTTAATGAATTAAATAGACGTCAATAATCTAGAACTCTAAAGCATTGATTTTGTCAATCAGATTTTATATTAATTGTGTATTTAACGTGTTCTGATTTTTTTACTAAAGTGGCGCTAGTGTGCATGGGGGAGCCCCTTAAGAGCGCGCATCCAAAAAGTTGGCAACGTCGCAAATGGCTGTCAAATATTTACCTATTTTAATTAATTTGGCAATATTACTGTTTGGAAATAAGAAATATTATGGCTAACTAACTATAACTTTTAGTAATAGTGAATTGCAATTAAAACACTGAATTTGATGTTGTAACCGTTTTAGGTGTAGAAAAGAAATTTGAAAAGTTTCCAAATAGTTTTTTCTCATCTAAAACTGATTATATGGTGTTACGATATTAATTATTGCAATTCACTATTAATAATAGTTATAGTTAGTTAGCCATTTCTTATTTCCGTACAGTAATATTGCGAAAATAATTAAAACAGGTAAATATTTTACAGATATTTGCAAGGTTGCCAACTTTTTGGATGCGCCCTCTTATTTACCCAATAAACTTGCAGCTCGTATATCAACGCCCCGACACATGGGCCGCTCGCCCGACCGGCTGACGTCCAGCTACCACGCAGCGCTCACCAAGTCCTCGTCACCCTCCCACCAGATGACGTCATCACTGTGTGGGGACCTGCCCGGCATACCCACGGCCATGAGCCAGAGCTTCGACTCGCCCGGACTCATGTACGCTACGGAGAAACGAGACAGCGCTAGGGAGAAAGAGAGGGAAAAAGTACAAGGTATGTGAAGGTTTAGATAGTTAGCATTCGTCCTGTAAACGGTCGTTAAATATAAAAATAAAATACAAAAACTCTGTTGCTTACACCTGTTTGATAATTGCTCTTGATGGTGAATGCTCCAACCAGCCTGCGAAATTCAAATTTTCTTACGTTTTTTGCAATTTGCAGGCCAGTGCTAGGTTGTATGTTGAAACAGAATTAAAACCATCAAAATCATCAATACAACCCTCCAAGTTCATAAAGGTGTAGGAACCAAAAAAAAAACATAAAAAGTCATTCATCAGATTTTGATGGTTATAATTCTGTATCAACATACAACCTAGCATTGGCCTGCAAATTGCAAGAAACGTAAGAAAATTTGAATTTCGCGGGCTGGTTAGAGCATTCACCTTAAGGCCCGATTGAATTTGAGTCATTTAACACAATTTGAGTTCATTCGCACCTAAAGAAGAAGAAGTGCTGATTTACATTGGGCAAGTGTTTGCCGTAGTTGATAAGTACAGTTAGTAAGGATAGTGGTGTAAACCGATTGGACAGTCACTGTCTAGGTTTTTGCCACCTGCCACTGTATTTATAGTCGCTACTCGCCTTCCTTGACCCATTTGGCCTAAAAGTTGATGTCTTATATTAACGCGCACAGCAAAGCGATAAGAGATGAAGTACCTAGGACTCTAATAGGGTATATGCATGATTTTTTTTTATCACTCTAAACAAAGCGTAATAACATCAGAAATAGCTAAGTGAAATTATTGTTTTAATATCTATAATAAATACTAAGTTATAAGCATTTTAAACTGCTGATTAAACAGAGATCCGATGCAGCGAACGACGACGAAACAAAAGTTTAAATGGTTATAACTTTGGTGTTGTTTGGCCGATTTATGTCTTGTTTTCGCTTTTTGTCATTATTTTTATAGTACTTTAACATTCCGTATCGAAATAAAAAAAAGAAAATTTATGCATATTCCCCATTCTTACATGACCTCGTTTTGCGCGAAGTTACTTGTTTAAATGGGCTTGAATTCAGCTATTGCTTGTTTTATTATTTTAAGAGCGGCCAACCTGCCATACTTTTCGCGAGAATTAAGACAAACGCTCGTGCGTGATTATGAAGTTGTCACACATATATCTTTAATTTTTTTGAACTGATAGGTATCTTGTGCACTATATCTAGGCTTCTATCAGCAAAACATAAAAATTTGCAGGAACAAATTCAGTATAAGCCTCCAAAAATTGCTGTTTTTTCAAATTTTACCTCAACTTTGGCCGTTCATAAAGTACTCATAAATTGTAAAACTAATGAAAATAGCCTGATAGAAGCCTTGCAAATATATAGTGGAGATTTTAAATAACAAATATTTATTTCTACAACTATCTAAATTGAATATTCTAAAACTATCTAACTTTTGAACTTTCACAGAAATACCGCAACCAAAGCCAGTAAACCATTCACTAGAAGCCGCATCGAAAATGGTTCCCGTACCCGAATCGTTAATGAGTCCCGACTACCAAGACCCGATATACGACATCCAAAGATCGATACCAAAGCCGACCAGTAACTCGATAAACAGCATTTCAAACACATCTTCACAATCCAGCAACAGTAGTATTCACGAAGATAAACCAAGACACGCTAAAAACATTAAAGGTTCCCCAAAATTGCCGAAGAGCGCTACGTCGTCACCTAAACTGAAAACAAGAATGGAACAGCGGAAAGGTAGCTTATCAAAAATAGAAGTGAAAAATGATGAGAAGAAACTAAACGGCATCTCGAGTGATTCGGAGAATCACAGTGCCGATATCATGAAATTACCGTCGAATCAGAGACGGCAGAAGAAATTGACCGCGGAGTCCATGGCGGCTGTGACAATACAGAAGATGTGGAGGGGCTACAGGAGTAGGAACCTCAACAAGGATACGTTACGGATACTGCATGCTATACAAGCGGCGAGGGCTAGACAACATATACAGTGAGTTTTAGCGCTTAATTATTAGTGACATCGACGACAAACGGTTACCACGTGGTCAGTACATCATTCCGAGTACATAGATATATTCCGCATAGAAATTGTACTCTACATGGAAACTACAAATCGGAAATTAAAAAAAAGGTTGTACTGAACACGTGGAAACCTATGTCATCCTGTATATCATAGTTTTTCATGCTGACGCAGATTTGGCCGCACCGGTCGCGTTACAAATATCCTCCTGCATATAATATCATCCTCCTGAGAGCAACGGTGGCCCAGTGGTGGCGGCCCCGACTTACGAACAGTGAGTCGTGGGTTCGAACCCTCACAGGCGCATTACTTTGTGTAATTCATTTCATCACCACTGCTCTCAAAACGGTGAAGGAAAACATCGTGAGGTAACCGGCATGTCCTAAAACCAAAAATTCGAAGACATGTGACATCTACCAATCCGCACTGGGCCCGCGTGTTGGATTATAGCCCTTACGCAAAATACGCGCTTTGACGTGGAGTTACGGACACCAGCCCGTTATACAATACAATCCTCCTGCATATTTTTTTTACAACCATCTCTCTTGTATGAGCCTTCGAACACTACAGGCGGGCCGCACCGCTGTGCTGCGGCTGTAACGTGCGCTTAGATTTATAACAAACTGAAGATAATAAATTTACCTCTAGTAAGTAAATTAGCATTTACCTTTTTTTAAATGGTTCGGATACTCAACTATTTCAGTACTGACCGTCATGTTTACATATTAAGTTGATTTTTTTATTCGTAGGAGGTTGACGTGCGATATGGAGGCGACTAAGGCAGCTTTGGAGTCTGAACGAAAGATACAGCAACTGCAGATGCAAGCGATCAACGCTTTATGGAAGAAAGTGTCCACTTTACAAGCTGCTGGTGAGTTTACTTTGTTTTACCGTTCTGACCGCCAGAGCATAAACGCACACACGTGCCATCCACACCAAGCCACAATTTCACCTACCATTTTGTCACATATTCGTGTCGTTTAGCGTACAGGGCACGCGCTTGCTTGTCACGTATATATGACAATGGCGTTCAAAAGGTTAACGTTGTCCTACATCACGCAAACATGGTTTATCGGGAAATTTTTCGCTCAGAACTGAGCTACTAGTTTGGCGCTTTCGGTAGCATCCATCAGTAAATCATGTACCGGGAAATTAGGTCTACAGCAACCTTCGTGCATTACCTCACTAGAATCAATGCCTGGTTGGTCGTAGGATCTTCCCTGTTCAATGGTGGATGAGGAGCTATACTCCTTGTCCCTCAACGATATACATGACGTTATGACGTCGTGTGCGATAACACTCCCGCCGTTTCTCGCTCTAGCAAATGACGGTTCTGAGTGTCTGAAAAGGATAGGAGCATTGAAACATTCAGTGCTGATAGATAAGCCGCAACTTCGGCGTATCTTCTATATGAATATTATAAAGAGGTAAAGTTTGTGAGGTTGTAGGGGGTAATCTCTGGATCTACTGAACCGATTTTGAACATTCTTTTACCAATAAAAAGCCACGTTATTTGCGATTGTCATAGGCTATACAGGGTCTAAACAGCCTCATCACGAAGTCGTCAACCAAGCATTCTGTACATCGAACTAAGTAACTTTACGCAAAAAATATTGCTGGGAAACGACTTTTTTTTGGGGTGAAAAATCAAGTTTTGTAGTAGAACTCAATGTAACGCACTCAAAACATTGTGCTGATGAATTGATTGAATAGTACGGGGGTCGTGGAGGTGTTTAAAGTAAAAATCTTAGAATAAAAACTTGTATTTAAAAACAAAAAGTTGGAACTTGACCCCCAATATCTCCGTAACTAGAAGGTTTCCAGGTATGGCATAGAACAAAAAATATATCATAATCAGCCTATAATGTTCCCACTGCCTGGGACAAAGGCCTCCTCTCTATGAGAGGGAATTAATAGGCTATAATCCACCACGCTGGCCCAGTGCGGGTTGGTCAAAAAATGATCGCAATGACGGAAAGAACAAGTGCTTTTCGGTTTCGTTAAGGCTGATGCTCCAGGGTAGCCCGGGAAATTCAAATTTTCTTGCGTTTTTTTTTGCAATATGCAGGCCAGTGCTAGGTTGTATGTTGAAATATTGTTCGCGACTGTAAGACGTATGTAGTTACAGAATTATAATCATCAAAATCATCAATACAACCCTCAAAGTTCATAAAAGTCAAGGAACGATTTTTTAAGGTCAAAGTCATTGCTAGACCTTTATGAACTTGGAGGATTGTATTGATGATTTTGATGATTATAATTCTGTAACTACATACGTCTTACAATCGCGAACAATGTTTTAATCAACATACAACCTAGCACTGGCCTGCAAATTGCAAGAAACGTAAGAAAATTTGAATTTCGCGGGCTACCCTGACACTTTCACCTTAAGAGGATTTTACACCCTTTATTTATTACTAGAAAAAATAAGGGGGTGGGGGGAAATAAACGTCCACCCGGGCGAAGCCGGGACGAGCCGCTAGTTAACTATAAACCTTATCTAATCTGTTGCAAACCAACTACCTCGGTGGTTGAGTCTTCACATGCGATACGCTGAGTCTTTAGGTTCGATTTCCTGGATGGGGTTAGGAAAATTCTCAGTAGAACCCGAAGTCTAGTTTAATGCCTATGATAACGATGGCATTATCATAATGATGTGGGACTTAAACATATCTGGTGGCATCGGCCTGGTTCTTACGCAAGTAATTATTTTTTTGTCTTTTATTTTAGATAATCAGAAACAAAGGCTGTCGGAGTCAGATGACAGCACAGACGCGTTGCGACAACTGTCGGAGACATGTTTCAGTTTACAAGCACAGGTGCGTACCATCATGCGAACTTGAATTCTTTCATCTTACATCATAATATTAATACGTGAAGAGAAAACTTTGTACCCCTTTTTACGAAACATCATAATATTAATACGTGAAGAGAAAACTTTGTACCCCTTTTTACGAAACATCATAATATTAATACGTGAAGAGAAAACTTTGTACCCCTTTTTACGAAACATCATAATTTTAATACGTGAAGAGAAAACTTTGTACCCCTTTTTACGAAACATCATAATATTAATACGTGAAGAGAAAACTTTGTACCCCTTTTTACGAAACATCATAATATTAATACGTGAAGAGAAAACTTTGTACCCCTTTTTACGAAACATCATAATATTAATACGTGAAGAGAAAACTTTGTACCCCTTTTTACGAAACATCATAATATTAATACGTGAAGAGAAAACTTTGTACCCCTTTTTACGAAAATTGCGCGGAGGAGTATGATATTTCTTATGTAGAGGAGAAGTGCAGATTGTAATTTTTTTTTTTAAATTATGCATAAAAAATACATTAAATCAATAAATAAAACATATTATAACACACACTACCATGTATTTGACACACACGCATACGTGCGGACGTTTCGTATATTAAAAGACTTGGTCGTCATGACAACGACTTTGTTGACGTTTGACAATTTAATAATACGTTAAGCAAAAAATTTGTATCTTTGATTTTAAATTAACTAAGGTCGAATTTCGACCACTGGCGACTACTAGTAATAATTAAGTTTTGAAATACAAACTCAATGTCATATGTGACTTAGTTGAAATTCCATTGAAAACCTTTTTATTGCAAGTGGTTATAGAAAATCAATTAGAATTAAAAAACTTGACGACATTATTCATTCATTTATTTATTTTACTATTTATGCACTTACAATACAAGAAAGTAACGTTTGAGAACATAGGTACTGCTTATTTCTTAAGCAATTTCCGCCAGCAAACCTGCGAAAGGAGAAATGAAAAAATCGTCATCACTACCTGCCTTTGGCCCATGTTACTTGGCGTCTCCACAGCACTTTTTTTCTATTGTACCCTGCGAGCTATCACACTATCATTTTACATTTTGCCGCTAGTTTCTGAACAGATGTTTGTTTTGTTGCTAGGTAGCGGAGCTTCAGGGCTGTATGCAAGAAGTACTGAAGGCAGTGTCGACTAAAAGCCACGCGGAGCCAGTCGCGACACAGACGGATATTACAGCTATTATCACACCTCAGGTAAGAGGCTCTATATAAAAAAAAAAAAACAAAATATTTATTTCAAGTCAAACATAAGTTGTGTCATGCATAAATTGGGAATATGCATGTATTTTTTTCTTCACTTAAATCAATAAAGTACAGTACTATCTACCTAATAAAATGATTAAAAGTTAACTACAACGACTGCTTGTCGCTCAAAAAAATCTTAAAATTCTACAATTTTCTACGACATCAACAGTTCAAACGTTCGTGACTGTCGCGGGCATTGATGTTGTAGCGTTTGTCGTCATTTCCGTCTATCTAACTTGTTTACATCTAAGTTTCTACTCTTAATATAATCATTTTACTAAATGTATGTGCTGTATTCAAGCAAACATTCCAATAACAATATTTTAATAACATCTTAGTGACACTTTAAGTAGTATCCAAATATAAGTTTTTTTTGACACATAACGTTTGACGTCACCATCGGGGACGATGCGATTTGAATTTGCATTCCGATTATAAAAATATTAAATTGTAAAATAAGTGTTATACTCTTATTAGAAAGATAAACAAGTTAGTGTACCACAATGATTATATGGGCCAGTTCAATTTAATTTATTTTCATTTGCATTTTAATATTAAAATATAAAAGTTTATAATTCTTGAATAATATTGGGGCAGCCGCAGCCCCAGTAAGTTACAATAGTACTTGTATCCAAGCTATCTCATTCTTCCCTTAAGAGGAACACACAGTTTTTACAGTCATAAATCAATCAATCATCTCTAAAACAACCCGCAAATTGCGAGCGTACGAAAATATGAATTTTACGGGCTACCCTGACGTTAAGTAAAAGTAAGGCAATGTAATGGGGTGTCGCTATGTTCGGTGCAGGAGGAGCGCTGCACGTGGCTGCGCCGGCCGCAGTCCCTCCCGCTGGCCGCGCCGCCCGCGCCGCCACCCGCTCCCCGCACGTGTCGGGAACTCGCGTGAGTAACAGAACATCACTCCCTTCAGCTCTTATAGCACCAATCTTATTATTACGCAGATAAAGATCTTAGTCCAGTAATCGCCAGTGCACAGCTCACAACTTAAGGACCCATTAATGTTAATATTTATCCGTGGTGCTAGGCAACTGGGTCTATTGGGATAGGCCCAGATGCCTAGTACAACTGGTATTGTATACGTCCCTTTGTGCCTGTTGGCCTTGTTTCGTTCTGTCTCCTGCTGATATGGAAACTGGAAATTACGGAATTTTCCTACTCCTCCACTACACTTTTCTGATTATTTTCGTTGCGGGATCCAAGACAGTTAAATTCATTCTCTGGGACTTCATCGAGCTTCATTGTCTCGGCGCTTTTCTGGTGGTCGCCACTGTTGACTTTGGCTTTCAGCAGTTACAGTGGTTTGGGAATAGTGTGGCGGGCTTGTGCAAAAAAAAAAACAAAATCGCAACTGCAGCTGCTGACCATGAGGTTCTTGGTTCGATTCCCAGACCGGGCAAAGGCGTTTTTCCGAATCTCAGTTACAGCCATAGAGTCGTTATTTGTGCCTAATGTGTGCGAATTGTGTGGTTAATGGTATTACCATTAACCACACAATTCGCACACATTTTATATGGAACTTTTTATATGGAACTTAAACATAGTAATTATGCAGTAGTATATAGTAAGTAGCGGTGTGAATGTCCGCAGAATTTACTTTTTTTCTCTGTATTTTATAAGTGGAGACCTGTAATTGGCTTTCAGACTATTGTACTGTCCTTGATCTGTTTGTTTTAGCTGGAAGTCTCCCATGTTATTTAAATAAATAAGTTACTGATAAAATGTGGGTGCATTATTAGGTACAACTCTGCCTTTCCCTTCGGGAATTACAGGCGTGATGTTATGTGACTATGACGGTGATACTCCACACTCAGTAAGAACACTACGTTTGTTCCTATACGCACTATGAACATTAATAATATTGCAGTGAACATTCGAACGAAACGGCCGCTCTGGGTATAGAGCGGACCGAGTCCGTTATACACGAGCGATTGGCGGAAACGACCGAAGTGGATACCGACTCAAGGGCATGCGAAGTCACCGCCGACTGATGACACGAGCAAGTACGTATTGAGCGGGAACTTCTTGGGTTGTTGTCGACACCCAATACTGTTGTTGTTTGGTTAAAGAGATAGTATACTCTTTAAGGACAATATTTTCACACTTTGCCAGAGGAAAATCAACCTTTTCAAGCCTCTTCTCTATGACAGAAAGTGAGCCATAGATTATAACTTACTCTCTCTTCACAAAATCCAGCATGCGGGTCCAATGCAGGTTGGTAGATGTCACATTTCCCGCCACATAGAGCGGAGGCTTGTGTCCTAGATGTTTGGGAACAGTAAATGCAAAAACCTGATTATATTATTATTTTAATGTATAAAATATGACGTAGGTAGCTAACAAAATATGGTGTGCAGCTAAATTACCAAAGATATAAATGTTCTAAGTCTGAGCAGCTACTGATTTAAAAAAAAACCTGAACAATAGTTCGGTTTTTGAAATTATTGTTGAAAATCTTTCAGTATTTTAAATGTTATTGAAAACATTCCAAACAGTATACTATCTCTTTACTACAAATTATTTTGTGACATTGGTTTTCTTTACATAGTTAACCTCTAAGAGTTCGTAGGTCTCGGGATAAGGCAAATTGAAACTATGCATAATAGTCGTAAGGTTCATATTCGTGGTACGCTAAAGCAAAGCTTGGTCTGTAATGTGGGCTTGTTAAATAAGGTATGACATGATATTTGTATAGATTTAAATCATGGTTAAGTTATATAAATGGCGAAAGCATCTCAAATGACTTTAAATGTCTCTTTCTTATTTATATTTGAACTTTATTTCTTACTGCAGCTGCCTGTATACAATGTTGCCACTAAAAATAATAATTAATTGTTAGTCCAATCCGCAACTTTCCAAATATCTTTAAAATAAAACGTTTTTCATTTAAACCAATGGATTTGCTAAATCGTGCTGCTGTTTTGATTATCTGTAACATACCAAAGAATGTGATAGCATTATAAAAGACAAAAAAAAAACACCAAATTACATTAACAATAGAGGTTGTTTTACGACACAAACCTTATTACTTATTTTTAGACTATACAATACTCATAACTACAAAAAAAAACAATCAAGTCAGTGGGTCGTCTTAGGGGCACTATGAAAAAAAGACTTAGAGAAATTTCGCGACCATTTTCGATGTAGAGCTCGCCGGCCGCTGCCGCGGCACCACTCTGCTCGCACGGCTCGCGCGTAGTTGGTTCTAACCTGACCTAACCTATGGATCCCTTCGACATCGTTTTTACGACATAGTCGGAGATAAAAAACACCTAAACACTTTTAGCCTTTTAGGTGTTTTATACGATGGAATCGAGAAAATAAACGATTTCGTACGTTTTTATTGACGAAATTTTGGCAAAATTTTTCTAAGTCCTCGCACTGTAGCCTCCAAGGCTTACACTCCAACCATCAATCAGCATATTATAGTTATACTATTCTTACCAACTTATTATAGTTAGTGACACTTCTAGTAGAGTTTTGGATCTGTATGTGTAAGTAATTTGCTTATACTACACCTCTGCAAACTCCGCCGTTTTTTTTCATGAGGTTTTCTTTACAGAATTTAAATATAATAATTATATATTCGTTCGTTCGTTTTTTATTTTTTTATAATATCCTATAAAAGCTATTTCCAAAATACTAGACTGATCTAAATAAAGACAACGTTTAACTTTAAACGTAAGATATGAATCCATCACATTCTGGATTAGCTGAATGCCGAAACAAGGCGAATTGCAGAACGATAACTTAGTTTTGCAGTTCTACAAGTTTTGTCGCTTGCTTAATTGTTTGTATCGCCGAAACTAGGTCGTTATTCTTGCTTAATACAAGACCAATTTGAAACAAGACTGGACAATATGAATGATTTGTTGTTAGCTGATATCCTTGCCAATTTGAAAATTTCTACTTAAACATGCAGACTTTGAATTAGTCACCTGATTTCGTTGAAGGTGGTTCTAAATTCTACTTTGATCGTCACACAAACATAGTTTTCACCAAACTGTCTACATGATGTGACGAAAAGTACTGGTGACTAAGCCAATAGCCTGTATTTGTTAATTAAATTCAAATTGTCGCTTTAAATAATATAAATTTTTACTTGCCTAGAGTAACAGTATCTACATTATGTTAAATTCTATTCTGTTGGTTAATGGGTGGCGATCTGTAAATTACGCATAATATTATTATAGTTTTAATTAATAATCACTGGTAAATATTAGGTTTAAACGTTCACAATGACGTGGTTGTTGATTTTCAAACGAAAAAATTACGCTATACTTATCAAAATTGCACGAACAGTTTGATACCTTGATACTGTGAACTAATGTAGACGAATGACTAGCGCATTTTTCCGCCGGATCGGGCTGCGTCGCGTGCGCGTTGTAAATGTGCATTATTATATTAAAAAAAAAAACCTGGTGCGGACAGCCTGTACTGTCCTATGGTTCCTACAGAGTGTAATGTAAACTGACCATCTCGTATAGACGGATATTTTTCCCGACCAGTAGGCCTATTACGTATCTTTCTGATATCCAGTGACTATCAAGCTTCGGTTGTACAGCGAACTTTGATGACAACCGAGAATGTCATAATATTGGTATAGGTATCGCACTGAGTGGATATCACTTTACGGTGACTAACAGCCCGGGTACGGTGTAACGTCTTTCACGAAAGCCACTTCAAACTCAGTTGTCATCAATTTGTTGTCCACTATGCTTACATAATCGAAACAATAAAAATATCGATATGAAAGCGTCTGTCAAAATGAGTTACGGTGACTATCAGCTACGATGACAACCAATGACGTCATATTTGATCGCGACTAGTCATACATAATACGAAACTAACCTTTTGACAGTTAATTGATGGACACTGAGCCCAGTTACTATAATTTCGAGCTGTCAACAGAGATACATAATAGCCCTACAGTACGTTTTAAACTGAACTTTATGGAAGTACGTTGCGGCACGGCCTGCGCAAATGCGTTGGCCTATACAAAACAATTGCGACAGATATTTCTATGTCAACAATAGACTTAATGATATGTCAAAACTTGTGCAACAACTAAATGTCTTAAATGATACATTGTATGGGTCACTTAGTTATTAACGCATTGACTTCACTGCCATTTTGCATACATACCATTGAATTTATACATTTTTACGACATACTTGTTGCATATTCACAATAATTGTTCACAAATCGGCTGATAGGGCAGTATTATTGTTAAATAAAATATTTATTTCTAGTTGTGTGGTACATAAATGTTAATATTTATTTAGATTAAAATTATACAAAGATTAGATGTGACGTTCTTGAGGAGTCTAGAACATTTCTAGAGCTTTAAAACGATCTGTCAAAAAATTTCACTTAGAAAATAAGGTATGTCACAAATTTTTGACTCGTGCTATAGTGCAGCTATTTAAACATGGACTATAGAAACAGTTGTACTATTATGGTAATTAAAATAGACCGACGTAAAGTAGGATAGTAAGAATGAAGAATACTGTGCCAAAATAAGTTCTCTATTTAGTGCGGGGACATGCATAGCATAGGGAAGCGAAAGAATTGGTGATTTCATGATTTTCGACGGACACCTTGCTCGAACTGGACAAGTACCTATTGGGAATAGGAACTGATATCTCTGTTACATAGATCACTTATTTTGGTACTTACAAATATTAATTCGGGAAGTACATGTATACTCTTCATGGTCTTTGACTTGAGAGGCACCAATATTTTTCTCTCATAACACTTATTTTATAAATAAAACGTCACAACCAAAACAGCAATTAAAAAACACCATTGTAATTAAGAAGTTATAATTAGTTTTATTGGTAATTATTATAAAAAGGTGAAAAACGAGATGCCTTGTGTATTGAGCTTTATTTTTTTTTAGCGATATATTTTTTTTTTAATTTTCTATTTTTATCGGGTGTGTCTACTAGTTAATGAATCTCTACGCTTGAATATTTTTTGGATGTTTTTTTTTTCTATAAATAATTGTGACTATTTGAATTTTGAGGAAAATGAATAGTGAAAGCCAGACAATAGGTTGAAAACTTACAAGAAGAATGTTTACCTTCTGCAAATCTTATAAGAGATTATCCGAAATGGATTTCAGCATTGTAATATCTCAAAAGGGTTCTTGGCCATTTAAATAAACAATAAATAAATATCGCTGGACATTACACACACCGCCATCTAGTGCCACACTAAGCAACGAGGCTTGTGTCGTACACACCAGATAGAAAAAAAAATGTCGGAAACATTAAACAATAAATTCTTAGCAATTATAGTCTCTTGATTACTTTTCTTCAAAGTAACGTTCCTAGCAGATTGCTATTCCAAACGGCATCTTTCAGAAACTCAGATTCAAATAGCCCCAAATTATATAAGAGTTCTAATATGCTAAGTACCTACTAGTCATTTTTAACAACGCATTGTCATTTTTTACTTTGTGGTCAGTGCAATTAATTTTAGCTTTGCCTTACATGACATTAATGTGTTCATACAACATTGTTTTCTTATAATATATAGTTCGTTATGTGTGAGTAGATTGAGTAAATGTGCTTTGCTGTACTTTGGTCAGTCTGTTACATAAAAAAATTAAGCAGAAATCTCATCATTGACAACTGGTTAATACACTGTAATTCCAGTTTATTAATTTATTAAACACTTCAAGTACAAAGTGCAGAGGCGGACTTAACGTCATAAGCTAGCTTCTTGTCTAGTTTTTTTTACTGGATACCTATTTGCGTTCATTGATTTTTTATCAATATGAGATACCTATACATTCATTGATTCATTCATTTCATTTTTTTCTTTAATTTATTTATCATACATATCTAAGTCTGCTCCTAGTTTCAAAGTAAAGTAAAGCGCGTTTTTTTTACGAGAAAATGTGACCGAAGTTGTATTAAGTCTAACAGAAATGTTAACCGTATATAAACATAAGATAACTCGATGTAAGATCTTTTGGTGTCTTCACAACTATACAAAATTGACGTCTGGATGTAATTTATTATACTGTGGAGTGTTGTATTAAACTAAGCCTTGGTATGAAAAGACTTCCTTGCCCAGAAAATAAGAGGCGAGAAACTGACTCAATTTAAATGTGAGTTGAGTGTGATAATCGCCTAAAAGCAAAGGTTATGTACATTCTCGACACAAAACAGGCGAGAAGATCTTGTCGTGTAAATGGGCCTGTATTTTTAGTATGTTTATTTTTAAATGGTTGTGAAGTCACCATAAGGTTCCAAAGACACTTGCCGTCCTGTAATTTCAATTTCATCGCGTGCCCACCTTATCTGTTGTCCATTACGTTATAGCCTGTATTTATTATGTTTTATAAAACAATTTTAAAACATTTACCGGATTTTATTTATTGAACCTGTTTACATTCACTCTTACTTTTCAGAGTGTTAACGGCATCGCATTTTATTAGCTGATACCGATCCCACGAGGCTTATAAGAGGGCGTCGCTCCATCCACACACACACACACACACACACCACACACACACACACAACACACACACACACATGTGATTAAACTCACGCGATGAATGTGCGGCGCGGGCTTGCAATTCTATCGCCATTATGAGCGGTGTTACAGAAATACATTGCCGCTCATACACACACTACAGCCCCTTAGTCCGGAGCGCATCGGCTCGCTTCGATAACGTCTGCGGACAGGGGTCATCCTACTCGGTAGGGAGCGCCTGAGTCACCTCTGTCGCTGGTCGTCACCCGCTGGGCCTCCTCCGGGTGACCGGAGGTCTCACCTGGCGGTGACAGACCGCCGAGGTGGCGTGAAGCAAGCGGCGCTATAACATAGCGCCGTGGCGCTCCTACCGAACATCGTTGCATTCACACATACGAGTTTCATAGAAAGCATCTCGAAAGGGTCGGTGTTGCGACCTTTTTATATTTATCTATGGTTTTTTACTCGTTTAACATTTGTTGTCAAATTAAATTAGTTGTGTCAGTGACTACTAATTTTATTGCAACTATAAAGTACAGTCCACAATATGCCTACAGTCGGATTGAGGCAGTGCTGACAGCAGCACTGCCTCAATCCGACTGTAAAACGAAACCAAGAACAGTCTTGGTTTCGTTTTTAGTGTTTATAAAATGATTTTGAGTGGTTCTGCTCCCGCAATGTGTTTTATATTTCTTGTATAAAACGTTTGGAGTCGTCGAAGTGAATTTTCGTGGTCTCTGATTTAAATGGCAAAAGTAAAATGTTTGCAAGTGTCTCAAAATGGCCACTTAAGTATAGATACATAGATACATGTTTTTAAATGGTTTCTTGATTATCTGCAAACACCAGTTTGAAATTAGCTGTTGTCTATGTTTGTCTGTCCCAGAAAGTTCTTGGAGAATTAGTTATTTACGATAGATTTACAAATTAGATTGTTGGTGTTTTGGGTCTAATTTAGTTACAGGTAGTCAGTAAGCCTGAAAATATGACAACCAGTGTTACCAAGGGGTATCGTATTACCCAGTACTAACTGGGTTGTGGAGGTCAGATAGGCAGTCGCTCCATGTAAAATACTGGTATTCAGCTGCATCCGGTTAGACTAGAAGTCGACCCCAACATAGTTGGGATAAGGCTAGACAGATAATGATGTCTTGGGTAGAATTTGTTGTTATGACTTTTACTTCAGTAAAAAAAAATCGTGTGGTCTTTTAAAAAGTGAATTTTTGTGGTCTAAATGGCAAAAGTAAAATGTTTGAAAGTGTCTCAAAATGGTATCTTTTAAGTTATTGTAGATACTTAGAAACAAGATTTTGAGTGGTTCCTTGATGTCACAATATAAAATTCTGCAAACACCAGTTTGAAATTAGCTGTTGTGTATGTTTGGCTGTCTCGGAAACTTCTTGGAGAATTATTTATTTAGGTATATTTTATTCCTGTGCATACTGGAAAAAAAGTATTGTGTTCTGAGCTTCACAAATTATGCTTTTGGTGTCAATTGGGTCTAATTTGTCTTGAGTATTTTTAGGAAACAAAATTCGTGAGGTCTTTTAAAAAAGTGATTTTTTGTGGTCTCTGATTTAAATGGCAACAGTAAAATGTTTGAAAGTGTCTCAAAATGGTCTCTTTTATATTATTGTAGATACATGTTTTTGAGTGAAATTTTGAAATCACAATTTCAATATCTGAAAAACTCCAGTTAGGTATTAGTTGTTGTGTATTTTTGGCAGTCTCACAAAGTTATTAAATAATTATTTATTTATGATATATTTTACTACTGAAAAAAAAAAGTATTTTGTTTTGAGCTTCATAAATTAAGTTGTAGGTGTCTTGGGCCTAAATTGTCGCTATGAGTTCTCTTTGAGCAAGGTATTTAGAAAAAAAAACTCGTGGCTGATGAGTTCATATTCTAGCCAAGGTTGGTTGCCAAACTTGGTTATTGTGTGAAAAAATACGTTTCGATCGCTTTGTCACAAATGTATTGGGTTACACCATTGATGAAGGAAAAACTTTTTACGAGCCATGATTGCTCTTTTAAATTTTATCAAAAACCTAATTTAATGATTGAACTAAAATTGTATTAATCGCGGGTCTTTTTCGAATGAATATAAAAATATATGTGATAGCAATATCTATCTTCTGCAGTTGGTTGGTATGTTGTGTTATCAAAAAGTCTTGATCATCGTCAGTAAGCACCCCAGCAAGCTGCAGGACATAGGCCTCTCTTATTGCACGCCATTCAGCTGTTTCCAAATCTTTTTGATTGTCATATTGCTTTAGAGGAGCTCGTAGCTAAATAAAAACAGTCGGAAGAGCCGATCTTCAAGGTTAAGCTGCCGTGGACAATGTTGACCACCATTGTACCACCATGGTACTGACCACCATCACATGCCGAGTTTCCTCCGGGCCACGGAAATCACGTTATGCAGTTAGTCCCGGCTGTCATTTGTAGACCTGTCATTGACAGTCGCTACAGGCAGTCAGTAGCCCGAAAGTCAGACAACCAACGTTACCAAGGGATATCGTATTACCCAGTACTAACTGGCTTGTGGCGGTCAGATAGGCAATCGCTCCAACTAAAATACTGATATTCTGCTGCATCCTGTTAGTTGGGTAAAAGGTTAGGTCAGGGGTCGGCAGCCACACGGTGGAGCACACGGTGGAGGTGTGCCCCGCGTGGGCGGAGCACCGCCGTGTCCTCGAAGCGGCGATTGGCGGCGGCGACCTGTCGCGTCCGGCCCTGGTGCAAGCCATGGTCCGGAGCGAGACGGAATGGGACGCCGTCACCTCCTTCTGCGAAGCAGTAATGCTAGAGAAGGAGGTGGCGGAACGTGAGAGGGAGAGAACCTCACAGCGTCCCGGCCGCCGCGGGAGACGCCCCGGGCGTCGGGGGCCACCACGTGGCCCCCGGCCACCGTAGGCGCGGGCCTGTAGACGGTGGGCTATGGGCTAGCTCGCCGTCCGTCCGTCTCATGACGACAGGCCGTGTCGACGGCGCGTTCGTGTTCCACGCGCGCCTCAAAGAGAGTCAGCAAAAAGGAAGGGGTCCGAAAGGACCGATGCCTGCCGGGGTTGCGGGACTATTCGAAAGAGATACCGTGGCCCCGGAACACAAAGGGCGATGAAGGAACATGGATGGGTTTTAGTCAGTAAAAGTCTGACACTCCCTCCTGCTCCGCCCAGAGCGGGAGAAGTCATTTGATGATTTCCCATCCGAAAAAAAAAAAAAAAAAAAAAAAAAGGGGTCGGCAGCCCCTGCTTGGGTTGCGGGACTGTTCGAAAGAGATACCGTGGCTCCGGAACATAAAGGGCGATGAAGGAACATGGATGGGTTTTAGTCAGTAAAAGTCTGACACTCCCTCCTGCTCCGCCCAGAGCGGGAGGAGTAATTTGATAATTTCCCATCCGAAAAATTAAATGAAAGAGCCAAAAGTAACAATTTTCAACAAAAAAACTAGTTTCAGCCAAAAGCCACTAAAAATGTCGGTTTTATACCTTTATCTAGCTATCTTTATAGGCTTTAGGTTTTACCATTGATGAAGGAAAAACTTTGTATTAACCCTGCTTGATCTTTTAAATTTGACTAACTATAAATGCTCGTCTCTTTCGAATGAATATAAAAGTATATATAACTACAACTACAACAGCCCATAACGTCCACTGCTGGACATTAGCCTCTCCCATGAGGGGAGGAATTTGCCGTAATCTCCACGCTTGGCAGGCGGATTGGAGATCGCAGTGATGAAAGATTAACAGAAATCGCTGCTGCCCATTCTCAAAAGTATATATAGAAAGAAAGAAAGAAAAAGCATTTATTAGCCCGCTCGGGACAAAACACACAAATAAAAATGGTTAAACTAACACTACAACTAATAAAAATTAGACAAAGAGAAAAAAAAATGAAATTAAATTTGTCCTGTACTAGGCCAAAAGGCCTATCTCAGCATGGTGCTGTAACATTAAAAAAAACGTCGCAGCGCTGGTATTCTGATAGGGCCCAGAGTGATGCCACGGTCTGATACGGATAAAATAATAAATACATAAAGTGTAAACGAGAAAATACTACAAATAAGTGAAGAATAAATGAAGAAAATAATAATTACATCTACACCCCACGTAACCAACCAAATTATATGTATGTGGTATCTGTAGCAATATCTGTCTTCTGCAGTAGGTTGGTATGTTGTTTTATCAAAATT
Source organism: Xestia sexstrigata (assembly GCA_941918905.2). Lineage (NCBI taxonomy): Eukaryota > Metazoa > Arthropoda > Insecta > Lepidoptera > Noctuidae > Xestia > Xestia sexstrigata. The sequence continues at coordinate 18,950,529 of OW799205.2, forward strand.
CTTAATCATCATATCAACAAGCAGCAAGCACCACAGCCAGCAGCAGTGGACTGCTGTATAGCAGTCTACTGACGTGTGCTGTTGCGTTCCATTTGCGTTACCAGCCTGCTGCATTAATATGTGAGTCCTAAGTTCTCCCATATTTCGCGCAAAATTACCATTGTCAGGTGTCCCCTGGCAACTTCGAAGACTTTTAAACTTATCTTGCACCAACAATAATTGAATATAACTCCTCAAAAAAATTATTCGCTAGGTTGTTTCTCTAATTTAATCTGCTTGAGAAGACGCTACTTTTAACAGCGGGAACTCATCCTAGTTATTGTGTTACTAATGCTAGATATGTAGTCTGCGACAGACTTCGGTATGCACTGGTCTGAAAGAGCTTCTCGCAGGTCGGTGCGCATGTTTGCGTGCACTAACAATAATTGAATATACTAGATCAAACTCCTTGCCAGGTTGTTTCTCGATATCATTTGCTTTAGAGGTCGCTAGTTTTAACAGCGGGAACTCTATCCCAGTGTTAGTTATTGTGTAACTAATGTGAGATATGTAGTCTGCGACAGACTTAGGTATGCACTGGTCTGGAAGAGCTTCTCGCAGGTCGGTGCGCATGTTTGCGTGCACTAACAATAATTGAATATACTAGATCAAACTCCTTGCCAGGTTGTTTCTCGATATCATTTGCTTTAGAGGTCGCTAGTTTTAACAGCGGGAACTCTATCCCAGTGTTAGTTATTGTGTAACTAATGTGAGATATGTAGTCTGCGACAGACTTAGGTATGCACTGGTCTGGAAGAGCTTCTCGCAGGTCGGTGCGCATGTTTGCGTGCACCAACAATAATTGAATATACTAGATCAAACTCCTTGCCAGGTTGTTTCTCGATATTATCTGCTTTAGAGGACGCTAGTTTTAACAGCGGGAACTCTATCCCAGTGATAGTTATTGTGTTACTAATGTGAGATATGTAGTCTAGATTAAACTCTTCCAAAAAATTTAACTCATCAAAAATATTTCTTTCTTCCAAAAATTAAACTCATCATGGATTTTAGCATTGTTCCGTAACGATAAATACTCAGGTATAACATTGTCTGGATCGGTTATTTTACGTTTGGCACCCTTCAAGACATAGGTGAATTTTAACACATCTCATCATTAAGGAAACAGTTTTAGAAAATCATCAGGATCACTGTAGCTATTAAAGAAATAGTTGATTAAATAGGACAACTCTATAGAGTTATCGAACATCGTCTCTTAATGCTGTTACTATCGCATCTTTTCGATCACTGAGCGGGCACACCAATCGAGGTGAGCCCCTTTACACAGTAAACTGAGACCTGATCATCGGTAAGACCGGTCTTTTTAAAGGAACGCGTCCATAGGCCCGCGCCGCGGCCTGATACACCGCACGCACGGCCCGCAACGGATTGAATGGATTTGCCGATGGCATGCGTCCACTGTATCCGGATTTTTTGTTTAGTTTCGAGTGTGTTGTTTAGTAGTTTTTTTTAGTTTCGACGTATTCGGTCATGGAGATTGACGAAGATTTTATTATTATTAGTTGCTTGTTGGAAGATGAAGAAAAACAACACGTGCGGCAGTGGGCGATGACAGCGGCGAACTGATTTGTGTGAAGTCACCGGCACGCAACGCAGTTTTTGTTCATAAATCGGCTTTCGATGCGGGCAGCGCGGATAGTGGACGCAGCGCTATGTAAAATCATACAAAGCAAATTAAAATTCTGCGGTGCGTGCGGTGCGCCCGGCGCGGGTCAATGGACGCGTACCTTTATACGTCGTTTTATATTGAGGCACTTGGCACTAGAAGATCGCTTATGATCACTACGAGGGCGGCACTGAAAATTTCGGGAATCAAGAAAGTGACACAACATTACTATTTAAAAATGTATTTATTGCTTTTCGAAGTATTCTCCGCGAAATTTAACACATTTTTCCATACGATGGAACCAATCATTGAAGCAACCATTCCATTCGGAAGTTGGGGTCTCCAAAATGGCCGTTTTGTAGGCGTCCACAGCTTCTTCAGGTGATAAAAATCTCTGTCCACGCAATTTATTCTTTATTTTAGGGAAAGTATAGAAATCATTAGGGCTTCGGTCGGGGCTGTACGGCGAATGGTCTAATAATTCTATGTTTGCTTGCTCTAAAAACTCTTTTGTTTTGTGCGCGGTGTGAGAACTCGCATTGTCGTGATGGAGGATGATGCGGCGGTTGCAGTTCTCTTTAAGGAGTTCAGAAACGACCTGTGGCAAACAAATGCTAGCATACTATTCTGCATTAACAGTTCTTTGTCCCTCAAGAGGAATAGTCGTAACATGGCCGGTTTTGGAGACAAACGTGGCCACCATTTTTTTTGCAACACTCCGTGAACGAACAATTTTTGTTGGCTGTAACTCATTTTCGAACACACAAACTCATGACTGGTTTTTTGTTTCGGGTTCGTACGCGTATATCCAGGATTCGTCACCTAATACGATGTTGTATACAGCATTTGAGGATCCTGCGTGGAATCTTTCGAGAGTTCTGACGCACCAAGTAACGCGAGCCGCTTTTTGCTCTTCACAGAGCGAATGCGGTATCCATCGGGAAAACAACTTTTTTACACCTAATTGTTCATGCAAGATTATTTGTATTTGACTCATGCCAATGTCTAAAGTTGCCTGAATCTCGCGGTATGTCACCTGTCGATCTTCCTCAATCAGCTTACGCACACCATCAACGTTTTCTTGGGTGACTGCTGTTTTTGGACGACCTTGACGGGGATCATCACTGAGCTTGACACGTCCACGTTGAAATTCAGCAAACCAGCGATAAATTGTGATTTTGGATGGGGCTTCATCACCAAATGCAGAAATTATCCGGTCAACACACTGTTTTTGTGTTAAACCACTTCGAAAGTCATAATAAATCATCGCTCTTGAATTTTCTCGAGTCAATTCCATTTTCTCAACGACTAAACAAGTTTGACAAAACCTTGTGACAAGACCGAGAATCCTTTTTAAAATAAATAAATGGGTATTCGATTTTTAAAACCAAGGAGTTTTCAATTAAAAAGATTTTTATATGACAGGAACCGTGGAAATATTCCATTCCCGATACTTTCAGTGCAGCCCTCGTATTGCCACAAGAATGGCAAGGCATATTAAACTTCTTTTCTTGACTTCCCTCTCATTGAGAGGAGGCCGTCTCCCAGCAGTGGGAACATTATAGGCTGATGATGATGATGATGATGATTTAAAGTGTATAGGGTGTAAAAGGTTTATGCAAAAAAAAACAACAAGGTTCTAATTTGTTTAAAAGTATATGTGGATATACAATGCCAAGTTAAGGGTTAACAGTTAAAAAGCCTTTTAAGTGTGATGTATGTCACTGTAGTTTTCGTGAAAAGGGTTCTTTAACAGATGATATTCGAATACACACCGGTAAAAAGCCTTTTAAGTGTGATGATGTCATTGTAGTTTTCGTGAAAAGGGTTCTTTAACAGATCATATTCGAATACACACCGGTGAAAAACCTTTTGAGTGTGATGTATGTCACCGTAGTTTTCGTGAAAAGGGTTCTTTAACAGATCATATTCGAATGCACACCGGTAAAAAGCCCTTTTAAGTGTGATGTATGTCACTGTAGTTTTCGTGGAAAGGGTTCTTTAACAGATCATATTCGAATAGACTCCGGTGAAAAGCCCTTTTAAGTGTGATGTATGTCACCGTAGTTTTTGTGAAAAGGGTTCTTTAACAGATCATATTCGAATGCACACCGGTAAAAAGCCTTTTAAGTGTGATGAATGTCATTGTAGTTTTCGTGAAAAGGGTTCTTTAACAGATCATGTTCGAATGCACACCGGTAAAAAGCCTTTTAAGTGTGATGAATGTCACTGTAGTTTTCGTGAAAAGGGTTCTTTAACGGATGATATTCGAATACACACCGGTGAAAAGCCCTTTTAAGTGTGATGTATGTCACCGTAGTTTTCGTGAAAAGGGTTCTTTAACAGATCATATTTGAATACACACCGGTGAAAAGCCCTTTTAAGTGTGATGTATGTCACTAGTTTTTGTGAAAAGGGTACTTTAACATATCATATTCGAATACACTCCGGTGAAAAGCCCTTTTAAGTGTGATGTATGTCACCGTAGTTTTTGTGAAAAGGGTTCTTTAACATATCATATTCGAATACACACCGGTGAAAAGCCCTTTTAAGTGTGATGTATGTCACCGTAGTTTTCGTGAAAAGGGTTCTTTAACAGATTATATTCGAATACACACTGATGAAAAGCCTTTTAGGTGTGATGTATGTCACCGTAATTTTCGTGAAAAGGGTTCTTTAACAGATCATATTCGAATGCACCGGTGAAAAGTTGGTAGTTGAGATCACACACGACACGACTCAAACTACAAATGATTATTTCCAATAAACTATTTACAGGCACTTACTCCTATAAACTTTCTAGTACCCGTTCGTAAACATGGATGGTTATAAGTAAGGAGAAGAACGTGCTAAGAAATACTTTACACACTCTTTTAAATAGTGTTACAGTTCTTATTCGCAGTTATTAATCGCGAGGTAACCAGACTTCTCGTTGCTCTCACGCCTGTTCGGAGTGCCGCCGAAGTACCACACATTCAGTACAGTAATTTATTATATAGTAAGTTATTTTAACAATTAAACAATACCAACATTCACAAATGCAAAGGCGTTATTAAGTTAAAGCTAATTAGTCGCTTCATTACTTTTTGAAACAATGTTGACTTGCTTCAAACCCTTTCCGGGCCGGCAGATCAAAGGATTTAATACAGAGAACAGGTCTTGCACTAATAAGCTGCTCTGTAAAATAAGTTTCAAATGAGCAATTGTTAAAATCCCAATTGTCATAATATATTTGCTATCTTAATTTTAACTTTAGTTCTAGACTTTTGTTTAATAAATTACTCAGAGAGACTTCAGAAGATTTAATCACGAACTATCATGATACTTAGATGGCACTAGGAGGCGTATAGAATCTAAGGCTATATCCACCTAGGTATTTTTTTCGTAAAACAGAAAAACATTTTATTTTTACAGTGACAACACGATGAAAAAAAAACGAAAATAAGTATTTGGAATAGTGGTGAACACACGCACAGTCAATCCAATGATTAAATTACTTTTTTTTGCGGTAATTTTAAAACCACTTAGCTGCATTTGATACCAACCAAAGGATTTAGCTGTTTTTGATTCTGATTGTATTGGATATAGCTGTTTTTGTTTGCATTTGTTTGGTGATGACGTCACAAGACTAGTGATGCATATTTTAACTTTATCTAAAGATTTTGTCATAATATCATAGCTACAGTCAACGTTAAAAAGATACGAGTATGTGTATAAAGTATATTCAAATGTATAACATAACCAAAATACGTGCATTTTGAAGTGTTTTGAAGACCCACATGTAATTAAATAATATTTATGAAAAAGTATTATTTTTAATTAAATCTTAATTATTTAAATTGTTATACTCTCAAATTATCTTCTTCTGGAACCTCACAAAAATCTCGTACGAGTACAGTATCGTTTTCTTCTTCAACTCCTCTTTCTTCTAATAGCCGAAGCTCATCTTCGTCTAGAGTATTCAACACGGCGTGGAAATATCTTAAATGTGCAAGATCTTTCCAAGAGTCACCATAGTGTTTTTGAAGAAGGTTTCTGACATCTCGCAACTTTAGTGGATTCACTTCTATGCCAGAAGGAATTATTGTTGGCCGTATAGCAACAGCTTTTTTGCCTGCTTTACACAAACTTTTGGGGTGTCCCGTGTCAGAATTGTAATACAATCACCACGTACCAACACACTTCCTTGAGTTTTGGATCTTCGAAGAATAAATCTTTTACACTGAGAAATTTTGAAGTGGATTTGAGCCGGTGATTTAACGATACTATGTATAGAAGTTTTCCAGTCAAGCACGGGTATATCTCGTAGTTTCGTAACTGTAGAGTGTTGACTGATTAATTCTCAATTCTCAATTCTCAATTCTTTATTGCGTACCATAATGTATACAGTTGGTGGGAAAACAGTTACATCAGTCTCAATTATGGACCCTGTCGGGCACAGCATAGATAAAAGTAGGAGAGAGGAGGAAGAACGCTTGGCGTTTAATAAGTCAAACTATGAGTTTACATGTATTTATTAAAAATATGAGTAATGTTGAAAAATATTAATTATTGTTTTAAATACTAGTTTATTATTAATTTTATTTATTATGTCAGTAATTTATTAATTATTAGTTTTATCAATTATTTAAGGTATTTAGTTATTATTATTTTTATTTACTACGTAAATAATTCATTATACTATTTTATTATATTTAAAGTAACTTTAATTATTATTATCCTACAGGGGTAAGTCATTTATTTCATATTTCATATTTATAATTTATCATCTAAGTATTCGCTTAGACTATAGTAGCATTTACTTTCAAGGAAGATTTTTAATTTATTAATAAATATATTATAATTATCTAAATTCTTAATTATTGCGGGTAACTTATTATAAATTTTTATGGACATGACAAACGTACTATCGGAGTGCATTTTTAATCGCGATAGTGGTAAGTTTAGTCTGTTTTTGTGCCTTAGAGCAATTTTCTTTTGAATGTCCTCTCTTTTTGTAAAGAAATCTGGGTATTTACGTACGAACTTACAAACTTCAAATATATACAAGCATGGTAGGGACAAGATCTTTAGCTCCCGAAAGTGGGGTTTACAGCTATCAGTGACTTCAATATTTACTAAGATCCTAATTAGTTTTTTTTGTAATGTAAGTAACGTGGGCGCGTCAGTACTGTTGCCCCATAAGATGATACCATATTTGAGCCATGCGTGGGCATACGCGTAGTACGTTACTAATGCTGTTTTTAGGTCTGTGGTTTTTTTGATCTCGCGGAGGGCGTATGAAAATCTTGATATTTTTGATCTTACTTTCTGGATATGAGACTTCCAATTTATGTGTGTGTCAATATCTAAGCCTAGTAGGGTGAATTTATCAACTACGTCTAATTTATTATTATTGAAGCTAAAGTTAATATATAATGGGGTTTTTTGACGTGGGTGAAATGTAATTATTTTAGTTTTATTGAAATTTATTTCTAGATTGTGTTCAGTCATCCAATTTATTGTAGAATCTAATATGGAGTTTAATTTATCATTTAAATTGGTGTTATTTTCGCATGAGGTAAGTATAGATATGTCATCCGCAAACAGGACACATTGCTCATTTATATTTTTTGGAAGGTCATTTACATACACCAGAAATAAGAAACACCCCATTACGCTTCCTTGCGGTATTGAGGCGGTGATTTGTTTGCTGTGAGATCTGATTAATTGTATTTCATTTGTACTATTGTTGTAATGTTCGATTTCAACTACTTGTTCCCTATTTTTCAAATAAGATACAAACCAGTCGTAACATTTGCCGCGGAGTCCTATACTATATATTTTATTTAATAATATTTCGAATTGTACTTTGTCATATGCCTTCGTCATATCAAGCAAAAGTCCTATCGCGTACTTTTTATCATTGATGATATCAAGGGCTTTTTGAATGTATTTGTAAACGGCCAAGGTAGTGGAGCGGTTTTTTCGGAAACCGTTTTGGCAGTCATTAAATATATGATATTTTTCACAAAAAGCATATACACGATTGCACATGGCTTTTTCGAATATTTTGGAAGCTGTCGGTAAGAGGGCAATGGGGCGATAATTATTAGGGTCGGTTTTATTATTCTTTTTATGGATTGGTTTTATGAGGGCTTTCTTTAAAAGATTGGGAAAAGATCCTTCTTCAAATGATTGATTTAATAGTTTAAAGAATGGCAATGTTAATTCATCTGCACATTGCCTTAATAAGGTAGGTGGTAGTTCGTCAATGCCATGACTTTTTTTATTTTTTAAGTTTTTTATTAATGAATTAACCTCGTAGGGATCAATTGGACTGAGGAAGATTGAGTTTTCTGTAGGGCATTCGACTGGAGAGAATCTTTTCGGTTTTCCGGTCGAGTTGTTCGTGGCCTCTCCGATAGAAGCGAAAAAAGTGTTAAATATGTTAGCTACCTCTTTGGGTTCAGAAGTCACACTATTTTTTGTTTGAAGGGTTATGTTAGATTTCTCACTTGTTATTTTTTTATTTGTACGTTCATTTACTATGCTCCACATTGTCTTAACTTTATTATTAGATTTGGTCATTTTATTTTTGTAGTGTAGTTTTTTTGCTGTCGTTACTGTCTTCTTTAGAATTTTTTCATAGTTTTTGTAATGTCGAGTTAGTATAGGATTGTCTGTTTTAGTTTTTAGTATTTTTAATAATCTTTTATTTTTGCAAGATTTTTTTATGCCAACGGTAAGCCAGTATTTTTTATATTTTGGTTTTAACTTTAGTTTTTTTAATGGCATACATTGATTTAGAATGTCAATGAGGGTGCCACTAAAAGCCTCATAATTACCGTTCATGTCTTTTCCAGTAGTAATGATATTATTCCAATTTAGTTCTTGTAATTTTGACTTAAATTTTAAAATATTTGTGTGATTGAAAAATCTTTTCTTGACATACCAGGTGATTCTTTTTGTTTGGTTGGGCAGGTGTAAATGTAAAATGGCACTATTATGGTCTGAAAATCCTAGTTCTTCTACAGTTGTGTACATATTTCTGAAATTAAAATTTGTAAATATTAAATCCAAGCATGTAGTTGTATTTGGCGTTACGCGTGTTGGGCTTTTTATGAATTGGGTAAATTTATATTCCTGCATTAAATTTATGAATTGATTTGATTTAACGTTATCTATTAGTATGTTAATGTTATGTTAATGTTATGTTAATGTTTATGTTATTACATCGACGTACTCTTCTGGAGAAGTGATGACCTCCATTTTTCGGATACTTTTTTCAATATTGCCGAAAACTCGATCAGGCGGCATGAAAGAATGGCCTGTCACGGGAAACACTAGACCCATTTGCTTTATTTGTCGATTTTCCAAAATTCAACGCATGCACATGGAAAACATAATTAAATTTTTGTTTTGGCCTGCACATCCATCTGCCACTAAACGGACGTGGGTTACATGAGTCAGGTCAGTTTTGTTGAGCCTATCGTATACAGCGGAAGCTATTTGGTTTGAACCTTTAGCGTATTCATTTTCTGTCCAGATGTATGCAAATGTGGTGTTTTCATTCAAGGGATCTTTCGATGAACCCTGGACTACTGTAAAATTATACAGATACAGCTGTATCTGTATAATTTTCTCTGTCTGCTGTAGTAACAACTCTGGTCGGGTACTTTTGAAAGAATCAAATTCTTTTGGCAATCGAATGAGAACGTAATCATTTGCTCTTATTTATCATTGAGTAATTTAAAAAATGCTTGTGCTCTTAGTTTGTGTATCCTTTTCTCTATCATCAGTTGGCTTTTCTTCGATGGATCATTTTCGTTTTTCAGTTTTTCTTGAAGTTCAATGCATTTCGAGCATACATCCGTCCTTGGACTCCCAAAACCGCTTTTGATTCTAATTCATTTTATAAGATGTATTTGTTCCTGACAATTCATCACCTAGCTGTTTTTGATACCAACCGACAATGACATTGACATTTGCTGCGAACCTTAGTGATGTGCTAAAGTTAAATCTTCGTCGATATAGCTCTTTGAATTTTATTATTTTCGACGTTTTAGGGACTTGGACGTTATAAGAAGTTTACACTGTATTTATACGATCGATGATTTTTGTCTGTTTGATCATAACATGGATAAATATGATTAAAACACATGTGTATTTTATCAGTTTTTTATTTTTACAGTAGTAGTAAGTATGCGATAATAATAAGACCAAGGACCTGTTTAATAATTAGACTTATTTGTGAAAATCAGACAAACAGGTCAGAATTTTTTAAACCACTAATAAAGGCGGTTCTTCGTGAGGTTCACAGGAGAGTTCATCTTCACGATCTTCTTCATTTTCATCTAAAGACTCAGTGGTAAGAATATTCGTATAATATTCAAGGCAAAGCAATGTCTTCCAGTCGTTTCCAAAGTGCTTTTGCAAGAGTTGGTTGACGTCTTCCAGTTTTGCTGATTTCACATTAATGAGACCAGGGTTGATTATTGTAGGATTTATGTCTGAGATGTTATTATTCTTTTTGCATACATTTTGGAACGTGCTTAGATCTGCTTTATAATAAAGTTCTCCTCTAATCAAGGCATTACCAAGTCGCTTTGATCGTTTGATTATGAATCTTTTAGAAAGAGTTACTTTGAATGGAAGACTGCCGGTTGCTTTCATTGCCGACTGAACAGCTTTTCGCCAATCGAAAACTTCAATAGTATTTAAATTTTTGACAGTTGCTTGGTTTTTCATTACTTCAGAATACTCTTCAGGGTCTATAACAACTTCCATTTTTCTCAACTCTTTTTCTATGTTGCCAAAAACCCGATCAGGTGGCATAAAAGAATGCACTGTTACGGGAAAAATAAGTTCTATGATTTTGATATGTGGTTTCGACAACAACCACTTAGATAACATCCCAAGCATTGTCGTATTTTTATTTTGACCCAGGCAACCGTCGGCTATTAAGCAGATACGCGTGATATTGGTCAAGTCCGTTTTATTTAAGGGATGAAATACCACCGACCCTATTTAATTTATCCTTTACAGTGAACGTCTTCTGTCCAAATATAGCAAAACACGTTGTTTTTATTCAAAGGATCCTTTGAGCTACCTTCAACCACAGTTGCATTGTATAAATACAAGCCTGCTGTAATCACAAATTGATCTGGAACCTTAGGGAGTGGAAGGTTTTTTTGACAATCAAATGCTTCAAATCAAATGTTTTCATGCCTTCCGGTTTTTCCTTGAGAAAAGTATAAAATGCGTTAGCTCGGAGGCGATGGACTCTTTGTTGTATCCTCAGATCGTTTCGCTTTGATTCGTCCTTTTCAATTTTAAATCGCTCAGCAAAATTCAAACAGGTGAAACACACATCGGTACGTGGATTGCCGAAGCCGAGGTTATAATTCTCGTTAAATATTTGACGAAAGTATGACCTTTTTATAGCCGTGTGTGCAGTTTCCGCAATGAACATTTTATACAGCTTATTTATATTTAGCGTACTTGGCAAATATCGTCTGGCGGAGCTGCTACCACGGCAATTGTGGCTGTCTGAACATTTTAAAGAATTGATGTATGCTTGAATTACATCTTTCTTCCATTCGTATAAGTGAGTTTTATGGTTCCCTCCTCGTCTCTCAACAGGCCCAGTTCCATCACAAAAAAAGTTTGCTATGACATACTGTACTCGGTATTTTGTTATGTTCAAACACCGCAAAAACGTATTTTGACAGACAGGAATAAGTTTTTTGTTGGCATATAAATATGATATTTTATAGTGAACTCACGTCCCTTTCTTGATGTGTTTACTTTGCGTCGTTTTACAGATAGACCATTGCAACATTTTAAGATAATAGCGTCTTGCGGCAATTTGTCAGTGTTTTTATAAAATAATTTATGAAAATGCAATAAAGGCCTATTCAGACCTAAGCGGTATTCGCTACCGTCTGCGGCAGAGAAAACCCAGTGGGTATGCGGTAATATTACTGTTCACACCAAAACGGATTTCGCTATCCTTGTGGGTAGAAAAACGCGCGGTAGTCGAGTTTCGCTCAGGAAGGTAAGAAATTTTCGCCAGTTAGTAATTTCTGAGTCGCCGGAGGGGGTACCCCCTGTACCACCACCACCCCGCGGAGCCCCATGGTTATGGAGATATCCATGGTTAAAATTTTGAGGTTAGAATAGCGCTATTTAGTTATTTCTAATAAAAATTTTGTGTCGTTTGGCAGGAGGAGGGTCAGGGGAGGTGCCCCCTGTGCCCTGGCACCACTCCCGTGTAAGGCGACGCACCGATCTTATTATTATATATATTCATACTAAATATGTTTTTAATGTATTTGAGTCGAGGGAAACCCAGTCGACGGAGACCCGCTGCGCGGGGCTCCTACTTCTGAATGGTTTATAAAAAAATAACCACGAAGGGTATGGCGGGGTCTATTCGCTCGCTTCGCTCGCTCATTTGACCCCGCCATACCCTTCTAACCTAATCTATCCGTGTCGGGGTGCCCCAAGTCGGATGACAGATGACAGATGGCTTGGCGCACTTTTTGACGGAAATAATCGATTAAAAATAAATGTTTCAAAATATAAATCGATTTTACTAAGCGATTAAATTATTACAAAAAATCGATTAACCATTGATTATAGTATTTTTGGCGTATATTTTGGATTATATTTGACAAATTAGGAAAAAATCTATTATTATAAAATAATTGATTATTTTTTAAAGAAAACACGTTTATTTATAATCGATTTTTTTGCTAAGAAAAAATAATCGATTATTTAACCATCGATTTAATAATCGATTGTAATTATAAATCTGACTAGTATTACATTATCTGTGGTAAAAATGTGAAAATGGTGTGTTATTTTCCTATTTGTATAGAAACTTTAGAGAATTAAATCTCGTAAACCGTGGGCGGCCGCGTATTGAAATTTTGTGAAAAGCTTTATAACTAAGTGTACTATCTACAAAAAAAATATGAACTTCGAAACTCATGTCCAGTAATGGATAGTTTATCCGATTTCTGAGTGTTTCTGTTGGTCGTAATATATTTCGTGTTCGTAATCGAGACCTTCTCCAGTCAGTGAAGGTGCTAGAGGTGATAGAGCATTATCTTGAATACAACGCAGAGCAGACTGCAGTTCAGAATCATTAGTAGACTGGGCACTACGAGAATAACTTGATTGTTGAGACATACAACGATCATTTTGGCTTGTGTTAGGCTCAGTGGTGTAGTAAGAGCGCAGTGTTGTTTCTCGTTGTAGACTACGTTCTTGCTCTTCTTCCAATTCCGCTTCCATCATAACTTGAGCTTTTTCATTTTTGTTATAATTTTACGTCGCTCCAAACACTGTCAATTGTTTTTGCATATCCAAGCATAACATGTTCAATCGACGATAATTTATCTGCTTTTGTATTCAAGTACGTAATCACTTTATCGACAGGATGTTCGTTAACAGAAGTCCTTTTTCTGGAACTCGAACGTGAAGTATAACGTTCGGATGATGCTATTGAACTTGACCGTTGTGTTGAATTTTCATTATTAGATTCGGGTTCAGTAATATTTTGGGTATCAGATACGCTTTCTTCTTCTCTTGCCACTTATTTAAAACGCTAAACATTTACACGGCGGACTTCTGCACATTTATTTCAGGATGTAAAGGATAATTTTCATTTTCTCATGTGTTTCAAGTGGCTGAACTTTCTACAAGGAGAAGTATATGCCGCCGCACCGCAAGAGTGTCTATCTGCTAAGATAATTAGTTTATCTAATTAATAAAAATCTTATAATTCTCATCCATCATAATATTGATGTAAACCTGCCATCTGTGTGATGGCAGTACATTATTATTACAAAGATCGGTATCCATTCGAGACGTATAGAATCAAAGGCAGCTATATCCAGAAAAGTCGTTTTTAAACTGTGAATGCCATCTTAATCTTCATACTATTTTGAATAAATGAGGGGTATAGAATCAAAAGCAGCTCGTTGCATCTTTTTTGAAATCTGAACTATGAATGCAAAAATAAACGTCTGTCAATTCGATGGCCCCACCGAATAAACGTGTAAGAGAAAAATTACAACTTTTCAGCAAAAAAATAAAAACGTTTAATCTTCAATAACGCTCATTTCATTGTAAATAGGTTTATATAATGTATTATAGAATTATAGTTAAAAAAATAAACTATAGACTTGTATTTTTACTTTTTTTTATACATCAACGAGTTTCAGGAAATTCATGAAAAACTATTTAATTTTTTTACTCTTGTGAAATTTGCATGACTAGGCCACAGTAATACATCATTACACGTTTATTCGTGTAATAATACACAACGAATAAAACGTACTGTTATGTTACACTATTATTCTCCGTAAATCAAGTTCATTTTGGAACCCAGCTAAAACTATTTACACGCTTGTTTACAGTACATTGTTCTGCTATTATGTGATTGGAAAGATCGTATGCATTAATATTTGTGTTATTAGGATCAGTTTTCATTTATGTAATACATCTTTGTTAGTGCATGGTATAATAATATAAATAATTTTGTAAAAGGATGAAATAAAATACAGATGTATATAGAATTTAAAAATATAATTATGTATTAATCCACGTGAACATAAAGTACTCGTCAAGTCTTCTTGATAAAAAAAAAAAAATAACGAATTGCAATATTAGAAACACTAATCCTCCTCCTCACTGTTATTGGACACCGAAATAGAGTTTTCCAATGGCAGTAGATTTTTATAAAAACTTTGATAATGGTTTGGTATTGCTCCTGAATTACATAGACTTATCAAGTCCTTAAATAATGGAAGTGGTATAGGCAGCATTCCAGTGTACGCTAGTTTCAAGCTTTCAGCATCTTCTGTAGGTTCTCCACGCCGCCTTTTTGAGTTAGTCCTTATCATGGTTTGCAACTCTCGTAATTCGTCTTCCAAACTATACCTGAAGTAAATTGTATGAGGATGATCATGAGAGAAGTTTACTTCTTTTATTTTGCTCCAGTAAATTTTATCGCCGTTTGTGTCCTTTAACCAATTCTTCCCCTTTATTAACTCTTTAAAGTCTACAAAATCATTTTGTGTCATTTGTTTTACTTGGTATTTGTGCCCAGTAACTTTAGCATTCTCTATCAAAGAATGCATTTGATCGGGAGTGTATATAGTATGCTTTTTCTTTGAACGCTCGATAGCAGCGTGCATAGAGTCACCCTCCGATTGGCTATGACCTTTCTCTAAAAATCGATGAGTTATTTTGATCTTAAATTTCTTCGACGCTAAAGAGAACATGACAAACACAAATCGGTTACGATTTTGCCCAGTGCATGAATCCGAGTAAAAAGATATATTTTTAATTCCTAACTCAACGTGAGCTTGGATAAATAACCACAGACAACTCGCTATTTCTATGGCTCCCCTCTTCGCAATCTGACAATGCCAAACGTAACAGTATCCTTTTTTCTCTAAAATATTATAAACTGTAAAATTATATACAGGATACTTACGTTTATAATGAAATATTCCTACTTCACTTTGGGGGATACTTAACACTTTTTCGAGATCAAAACACGCTACAACACTGTCCTTTCTATCAAAATTTTCTTTTTCTTGTTCCTTTAACTGCCTTACCAATTCCTTTTCTCTTAAATGCTTTTCATAATCAGCTTTTAACTGTTTTTTTCTTGTACTATCAGACGTTTTGCAAATCGAACATACTTCACATAAATCTTTTTTAGGTTTATGAAAGGAAATATTAAATTTGGAGTTAAATATGATTTCTTACTGGCGTTTAGTTGCTTTGCATGTTATATTATATTGCGTGTTTGTGTCCATCCATTCTAAGTACAGTCGATGCAACATTGATATATTAAACGTTTCACAAAGGTATTCTTTCTGGCTATCTTTCCGAACGTAGTGAGCTTCAACTCTTTCGAAGAGGTTTATATGGTCGGTTATGCTTTTCTGTCTCCTCTGACATCTTCCTTGGTCTATTTTTATGATTTCCTCTATTATCTTTCATATTATTATCACCCCCTAATTTCTCAATAGCTGTATAAACTACTTGCTGCGTAATAGACAAAGTATTTAAAAACATCGTTTTGCAAATTTAAAATTCAAATTAGTATCATCAGGAAGGGTATATTAATGTTTGCGTACGATTATTTTTACGTTCTACTGTAATTTTTTTAACGTGTTCCTTCTTTACGTAACAATTAATTAAATCCCATTGTCTTTCATGGTCGCCGATATCCCAAAATTTCTTAAAAATGTTCTTCCTCATATCTTCATGTATCTTTTCATAACATTTCAATTTGCAGTTACAAGGTGGTCCAATCGATTTTTCTGGATTTTTTTTGGTAGTTCTGATACTTTCATAGCTTTGACCAGAATTTTTTAGTGCTTTGTTTTTGCGATCTTTCCATAAATCACGATTTATTTTTCTTTTTCTTGTAAGTATTTCGGTAGGCGTCATGACTCTTTTCTCCAGCTCTGTGGGTACAATACCTGGTGAACTGTTCTGGGTTTCAATGTTATTTAAAATACCCTCTAAATCGGAAATACTTCTCAAATCATAATCCTCATTTACATATAAAACACTTGGCGAAGCTATAAAATTATTTTTTTGCTGATTTGACGGCGTCATTAACATTGGATTATCATTAGTCTGTACATCATTATGATTCAAAGATTGCGATGTAGGACATTCTATCGCCGGTATGAATGGTTCAATAACATGATTATGAGAAATATCTAAAAGTTAAATTGCTGGAACATTTGGTGGTGACATATTATTAATTTCTTTAAGCGATACACTAGTTACCAGTTAGGTCTCAGAAATAAAATCATCAGAGTTGCCATTGAACTCTATTATACCATCAATAGGGAAAGAACTTCGTGATAGACATGTGAAACTTCCTGAAACAAATTAAAGAGAAAACTATTTACTTACTGCACTAATACATTCCAACACTCGAATCCCTATAATGTATAAACAAGGTGTAGCAAACTGATCTTCTCGTTACCGTACCTACTAATCGCAGAGTGGGATATATTCCGCCGAGTGAGACAAACCGCGGGGCGAGACATACAAGTGCATGAAACTACAAATGCCCTGGAGAGGTCCACGGAATTTGTAGTCGTAAGTAGTTTTGGATTATACATATTTTTCCTGAATATCCCTACTATTTTAGTAGGTACGGAACTCTAAAAAGAAATTAGGCCTCGACGAGACGTCAATGATTGATAAAAATTATGAAGCTTAATTTTTACCTGATGGTGAAGAAGTAATCTGTTCTCCGAATGTATTTTCTTTTTGTTCTTCAAATACAATACTATTATCACCCTCATTCTTATTATCTGAAAATAATATTTGAAAACTCTGTAAACAAGCGACGATCTTGTTACCTACTCATTGAAACCCAATTAAATACCTAATATATATATACATGTGTAGAACATATAAGGTTGACTTTTGTTTGCCGGGATTTTTTGAAGAAAACAACGTGTATTTAGTATGCAGGTTTATTCGCAACTGAGACAAAACATAGTGGACTGTAAAATATACATGTATAGATAGCTATATTAGCTACTACGTAAACATATCTATAGGCTCAGTATACAAAACGCTAATCTATTTGGACATTCCGCCCGCCAAAGAACATAGTTCTTTAACTACACTTAAACTCGAAAATTTTTAAAAAAACTTAACACAAATAACAAGAGTAAATACAATCTTAAAACAAAAACAATCCTCTCAAAATCTTAATAATAACAGAAACAATTTAATGATTAACAGAACAACCTGTACCTACCGTTCTTATTAATAGTTTAACAAATATTCAAGTGACACAGAACACGTGCGTCTCAAGCCAGGCGTATTCAATTAGGTACATTGATAACAAACAGGTTTTATAAGTAGGTGATTAGTAAATAGCTCAACTGAACATAATGATGCAGGTAAAGAGTAGGTTCGGGAGAACTCATCATAGTACAATAATAACAGATATACATTGGCTTTTTAAACTTCATTTCAATAGGTAGGTAAAATAAACTCTGAATTTGAAAACAATTTAAATCGATTTTAACGAAATTTTTAAACAAAAAGAAACATGAAAATTTAAACAGATTTCATTTAGTTAAAATACAAATTTTGCTCATTGGACGCTTATATTCACCGGTTTTACACCTTACAGAAACAACTCGGGTTACATTATCAGGTCCAGGATATTTTTTCATAATTTTACCAAGTAACCATTTAGCTGGCGGTATATTATCTTCCTTTAAAACAACAATATCGCCTATTTCTGGTTCATCTCGTTTAGTGTTCCATTTATACCTTTGATTTAAATTAACTAGGTATTCCTTATACCACCTATTCCAAAAATCTGTTACAATTTTTTGCGTCAATCGCCATCTATCCAAACCAACAACGTTACAATTAGTGTAATCCTCATCTGCAATATTCAACAATGGTTCGCCTACCAAGAAGTGACCTGGTGTCAAGGGCAGAGGGTCATTTGGGTCATCGCTCAACAAGGAAATTGGTCTCGAGTTTAAACACGCCTCCACTTGCGCCAGGACAGTCGACATTTCTTCGTACGTGAGTGTACTATTTCCTACTACCTTTTTCAAATGGGTTTTAGTACCGCGCACTGAGGATTCCCACAGCCCGCCAAAGTTAGGCGAGTGGGGAGGAATATAATGCCAAGTGGTTCTTTCTAAAGAAAGAAGCTCGGATAATTCTCCAGGAAGAGACGATTGGGCACTATTAAACATTTCTCGCATTTGCTTATCGGCACCAACAAAATTAGTACCATTGTCACTGTATAAGTCTTGACAATGGCCTCTACGAGCAGTAAACCGTCTAAACGCAGCAATAAAACCTTTGGCAGTCATGTCGGTTACTGCTTCTAAATGGACTGCTCGTGTAACCATACACACGAATATGCAAATATAACCTTTATAAGACTTGGCTCCTCGGCCTGGCGAAAATCTGATAAAAACAGGACCACAGTAATCCACACCAGTGGATTTGAATGGTTTACTGGGTTTCAACCTTGCCTCTGGAAGCAGGCCCATTAGAGGAGTAGTCTTCCTTGTGGAGTATCTCAAACAAATAGTGCACTCTCTAAAATATTTTTTAACGCGTTCCTTACCACTTAAGATCCAGTACTTGGTTCTCAGATAATTTAACATAGCCTGTGGACCACTGTGCAATGTTTTTGCATGAGCATCTGCAATTAAAACCTTGGTAAAATGATGGTTACCAGGCATAATTATCGGGTGTTTCGTGTCATAACATGCGTCCGATTGTGCTATGCGTCCACTTACTCTTAGTATCCCCTTTTGGTCCAAAAAGGGACAAAGAGCTCTTAACTTACTCTTTTTAGGCACACATCCTCTAGTCTTTAACCGTTTCATTTCAAACAAAAACTTGTACTTGTTTAATGCATGCTAATAAATTCTCGTTCATTTCACTTGGTGTGACATATTTGGGTAATATACATCTGTTTTCTTTATTTAATTTGTAATTCAAAACTCGTCTACAATAGGATACAATTTTTAATAGTTTATTTAAAGATGAATATTTTAACCAAACAAATTCTTCGTCAACGTCAGATAAAACGGATAAAGATTGGATTCGTTCCTCTTCGTGTGTGTCTTCAATAAATTTACTCTCTGTGTGTACTGTGGTTTCTGACAACCAGTGCGGTCCTCTCCACCACAATGTATGCTCACTCAACTCATTGGGCTGCAGACCACGCGAAGCACAGTCCGCAGGGTTTGTCTCTGATGAGACATGACTCCACTGGTCGTAATCCATAATATTTAATATAGTGGACACTCTGTTGCTAACAAATGTTGCCCAGCGACTTGAGCCTCCTTTGAGCCATGCTAACACTATGGTGGAGTCAGTCCACCCATAGATATGTTCCTTTGGTATCTCTAAAACTTGTGATACTTCACATATAAGCTTGGCTGCTAAGGTGGCACCACACAATTCAAGTCGAGGAATAGAAATCTCCTTTACTATTGGGGCAACTCGAGTCTTTGCGGACAGCAAATGTACACGCACTCTATTTGAACTATCAATCACTCGTATGTAAACTGCTGCCGCAAAAGCTGATTTTGAAGAATCTGAAAATACGTGTAACTCTCTCTTGCATTCTTGTGTAAAATTCACCCACCTTAAATCTGTTAGCGCTTCTCTGTATTTTAGCCACTCACCATGTAATTCATCCGTCAAACTCTCATCCCACCCCAGACCAGATTTCCACAGTTTCTGAATTAAAATCTTAGCATTAACTATCACTGGGGCAATCCAGCCTAAAGGGTCATACAATCTCGCTACTTCAGATAAGACTTGTCTTTTAGTGACTAAATCTTTAGGTTCAGGTAAGTTTACTACGTATTCAAAATTATCATTCTTCCTATTCCAACTCAAACCTAACACTTTTATTATATCATTTAATTTAATAGCTTGCTTTTCACTCAACTCAGTTTTTCCAATCTGCTCTAAAAACTTGTCACTATTGCTATTCCATTTCTGTAACTCAAAACCACCACTCCTCATTAACTCATTCATCTCCTCATAAATTTGAATTGCCTCATTAACCGTGTCACACCCGGTCATTAAGTCATCCATATAATAGCATTGTTTTGTTATTCTCGCAGCCAATGGATACTTATTTTGTTCTAACTCAGCAAGTCTGTGCAACACCTTGACAGCAAGATATGGCGCGCATGCTGTACCGAACGTTAAACGTAACAATTTGTAACGTTGCATAGGCTCTGACGGATCAAATCTCCAGAGTATTCTCTGGAAATCTGTGTCCTTGTCCGCCACTCTCACCATCCGATACATTTTCACTATATCGGGTACGATACAGATTTTATGATGACGCCATCTCATCAAGATATGCCGTAAATCTTGTTGTAATCTTGGTCCAACAAGAAGCTCCTCATTTAGTGATATATTGTTGTCACCTTTGCTAGAAGCGTCAAAGACAACTCTCACTTTAGTAGTGTCTTTGTCTTCTCTCACCACCGCATGGTGAGGAAGATACACAGCTTTAGACTTCTCTAACTCACTCTCAGAAACCAGTCTCATGTGGTTCATACTCAAGTACTCACTCATAACTTTATTATATTCTTCTCTCAACTTTGAATCTTTCGATATCTTTCTCTCTAAATACTCTAACCTCTTCACTGCTCTCTCTTCTGTATTACCATATTGACACTGAGGATCGTCCGTTGCAAAAGGTAATCTCACTATAAATCTCCCTTCATTATCTCTCACTGTAGTTAAGTCGAACAAATCCTCACATACTTTCTCGCTATTAGTCATCTCTTTCTTTATTAAATTAGGCTCATCTTCCATCTCCCAAAACCTTTTAAGTAAGTCATCCTCCTTTACCTGTACATGCATGCTAATGAGATTATCCTTTGCTAACGTTCGAGACCCTTTTGACATTCTTCCTGACAAAATCCATCCAAACACCGTATTTTGTGCTATTAAATTACAATCAGGATGCTTCATAACACCATATTTTTTTTTTTTTTTTTTTTTTTTTTTTTTTTTTTCGGATGGGAAATCATCAAATGACTTCTCCCGCTCTGGGCGGAGCAGGAGGAAGTGTCAGACTTTTACTGACTAAAACCCATCCATGTTCCTTCATCGCCCTTTGTGTTCCGGGGCCACGGTATCTCTTTCGAATAGTCCCGCAACCCCGGCAGGCATCGGTCCTTTCGGACCCCTTCCTTTTTGCTGACTCTCTTTGAGGCGCGCGTGGAACACGAACGCGCCGTCGACACGGCCTGTCGTCATGAGACGGACGGACGGCGAGCTAGCCCATAGCCCACCGTCCACAGGCCCGCGCCTACGGTGGCCGGGGGCCACGTGGTGGCACCCGACGCCCGGGGCGTCTCCCGCGGCGGCCGGGACGCTGTGAGGTTCTCTCCCTCTCACGTTCCGCCACCTCCTTCTCTAGCATTACTGCTTCGCAGAAGGAGGTGACGGCGTCCCATTCCGTCTCGCTCCGGACCATGGCTTGCACCAGGGCCGGACGCGAGAGGTCGCCGCCGCCAATCGCCGCTTCGAGGACACGGCGGTGCTCCGCCCACGCGGGGCACACCTCCACCGTGTGCTCCACCGTGTCCTCCGGTCGATCCTCGCAATGGAAACACCCGGGCGTTTCCTCCCGCCCGATTCGGTGCAGGAACCTCCCGAAAACACCGTGTCCGGTGAGGACCTGCGTCAGGCGGAAGGTGAGGACGCCGTGGCGTCTCTCTAGCCACTCCTCAAAGAGGGGACTTATCGCCACTATCGTGGCGTGCCCTGCACGGGGTTGCGACAGTCGCTCTCTCCATGTCGCCATGAGATCCCGCCGGAAGTCTGTCCGCTGAGCGACAATTTGTCGCGGCAGCGGAGTTTCCCCCCGGCGAAGCGCCTCCGCGTTCATAACACCATCAAGTAATATTTCGCTATAAACCTACCCACCTAGCAAAATGTCGATCTTACCTGGCGTCGCGTATGTAGGATCAGCTAAAGGAAGATTGTCAATCTCTACCCATTTGGTGGTGCTCACGTTGGTTGAATGAAGTAGTGACGTTAAGGAATGCAAAACGTAAGCGTTAACTAGGATGTAACTAGCTGGATTATGACGCGATTCCAGGCGAAGAAAAACCGTGTTTTTTATCCTCATGCGACCATCTCCCAGCCCTGACACCCAGCCACTTACTGGTTTGCGTACAAGACCTAATAATTGCACAGTTGACTCAGATACAAAAGATGCCTGTGACCCTTGGTCAAGTAAAGCACGAATTATTTGTTTAAAACCGTTAGAACGGATTACCTTAACCTTAGCCGTCGCAAGTAGCACGCTGTTGGGTTGTAGCTCTCCTCTAGAAAATTTAGCAGTTATGGTTGTGTCACCTCGTGATGTACTCGCTCTCTCCTGTTGTGGTTCACTCGGTGGCACGGAGGCTGCCTGCTCCACGCTACTGGCTAGCTCCTGGTTCTCTCTCTCAAAATGTAACAACGTGTGATGTCTTCTCCCACATTTCTTAGAGCTGAATGACTGACGACACTTAATTGCTGCATGAGTCGGTGCCAGACAATTAAAACATAATTTACTTGTTTGAACAAAGATCTGCCTTTCCTTAGGTGTCATAAGGCTGAAACGCTTGCACTGATTAAGATAATGAATTTCATGACACATCGGACACTCTTGTTTAGGCTTAGACTTGTTCTCTTTCTCCTTCTCTACCGATGCGTGAAAAGATTTTGACTTGGCAGCAGGCTTAGCTTGTTGCGCGGCGCGGTTTCCATTCGAATCTATCATTTCTAACGTCCTGAATCGGAACTCCAAATAATCTCTCAATTGTGTCCAAGTGGGCAAGTCATCACTCATATTTATCTGCTGTTCCCACTGTTTGACAGATTCAGTGTCCAATTTCGAAACGACTAAGTTAACGACAGACGCGTCAGCGTAACTAGATTCAGTACCAATGCCTAAGTTTTCCAAAGATTTAAGACAGGTAGATGTCGTATCCAACAAACTCCTAATTGCGTTGGCTGACTCGGTTTGAATTTTCTTTGTACCAAATAAAGTCCTCATAATAGCGTTGCAGTTATAACGCTTATTATTGTATCGCCGAACTAACTGATTCCACGCTTCTTCATAATTTGCATCAGTCTTCGAAAAATTACTTAATAAATTTAATGCTTCTCCACTCAAATTGGACTTGAGGTAATGTAATTTCTGAACCGATGAAATATGCTTTTTATTATGTATTAATGAGGAAAACATGTCGTAAAAGGTTGGTTGGTAAAGGTTGGCCCGGTTGGTTCCTCGGAACGAAATGAATTTTAAGCCAATCTAAAAATATTGCTGAAGTAATATAAGCAGATTTTTCGGACATAAACACATGAGAGCCAGGTGGCATTCCATCTTCAAATTCTTTCTTTTTGTTCTTACCCTTCATTATACACCCAGGCGGCAAAAATGTTCCTTCTGCATTGCAACATGCTATGATAGTGATGGTCTCACCCTTTTCGGTGGATGTTGCTGTAGATACGGCTTTGGCACCTTTTTCGGCGAGAACATATCCAGGGCGATTATTAAGCTGTAGGCCTGACTCGTCCATATTAAATACGCAATTGGGTTTCGACATTAAATCATTATCAAAGTTCTTTCTAACAAAATGAAGTAAGTATTCACTTCAACTCTATTCATAGCAAGACACCGGGCCATGGAAACTCCTTCCGACTTCCTCAATACAATATCCGGGTTTCTACGTAAGAACATTTGGAGCCAGTCATAGCCAGCCTTTTCCTTACTTTTATTAAATTTGTGTTTTACCTTTAACTGCTCAGCAAACTGGAAAGCAATCATTCTTACGTCCTTAATTGTTAGTGGAAAACCTTTTTCTTGCATCGTTTTAATGTGACGGGAAAGTTTCTTTTCATTCTCTTCCCCAAGCATGCATGTTGGTCCCATAGGTCCCTTTATGTCATTGTTGTTTTTGTATCGTCTCAAGGGTTTTTCGAGGTATGTTATAGACAATAGACGCTTTATAAACAGACATTTCTCCATTTTTTAAACAATTTATAGCGGCTTTCAATGAATGTTCACTCCAGTTCCCTCTAGTAGCTACAGCTTGTCTTTGGTATCGGTTTGGCATCTATAAAAAAAAAACAAACGTCAAAATAGTGTAACAAAGCATTAAATAATATGGCCATCTTTACCTGACTTTGGCCATCTCTCCTTTTTTTTCGGGTGAGATGGCCACTACAAATTTTAAATTAAAGAATAACAAGTACTTTACCATTTTGAGGTTAGAATGAAGAAAAATATACACGAAACACAATCCACTCACAAAAACACAAAGAAGTAATAACATTATTAGTATTTCCGGTTGGTATACGAACCTACTATAAAATTTCACCACTACTTAATGAAATGAAGGCCAATTTACTTACTTTTTTTATTTATTTTTGCGCAAGGTTTTGTTCTAATGTTGTTCCGTGGCGGCGCACGAAGCGTACTGAGCTAAATACAGCGCCATCTTGTGATAAATGAGCAAATTATATTGATTGGCCAACTCTCCCGTACGGCCATCTCTAACGAATTTACTACATAAGTACCTAATATTAAACTTGGTTCTTACCTTTATTTCGTTGACAATTCGCTAATTCTAATATTCTTTTGCAGCGACTAGAAGCATCCCGATACCTTCTCATTGTTGTACTTAATTAGAAAACAATAATTCCACTATAATAACAATTATAATCAAATGTAATTGCCCGAAACAAAATTACGTAATAGCGCGCATAGAATCACAACAAGACTGACCTTCTGAGCTAGTCACCTAATTTCACTCGCATCTTAACCCCCGCACCCCTTTCTAACGTTACGTACGATTGCAATAGAATTTATCGCGTAAACCTTTGTGTATTTACCGTTACTAGCTATAATCCTTTAACTAAAATGCAAAGAATATTAATGTTTGAATCTTTAACACAATTGTTATAAAAAAATAATTATAGTAAGAGACAATGCAATACTTTAATTTTAATAACCTATCTAAATTCAAACTTCCAATTTGTGGAATAAAACATTAGTAATAAAGGAGACCGATACGCTTTCATACAACTTTGGGCCTAGTATGTAAAAAGATGAAATTGGTGTCAATTGATAGCTACTATATTAACAAACAATCACTGAAAATTTTGCAGATTTTAGCAATCTGGGAGCCGAGATAAAAGAGATTTAAGAAAAGTGAGGTTACGTTACAATCTATACATAATAGCCAATTTTCGAAGTGCGATTGTCATTTTTTACCCGATTGCCGAAGGAGGGTAATGGTTTTATCAGTACACGTGTGTATATTTGTATGTATTTATGTTTGTTCCTCTATACCTATCGTTCTAGAGAACAAACTCGTGAGATTTTGATGATTCTTACGTCAATCGATTTGTCTTAATCTTGCGAGTGTCACTGGCCACATTAGAATGGAAAAAGTGGCGGCTTTTCGACACCATAGGATTTTGAGGGTCCATATTTACTTTCTTTCTAACTGATCGTGTGGGTTATCAAAAAAAAGGGTTTTAAGAGGTGATTTCAAAAATTATAAAAACAAATATAAACCAGATGTATCCTTCGACTGCACAGCATAATTTACTTCTTGTTTACCTACGTCTTTTTAGTTCGCTTAGCAGTCAAGGTTTATTTGTGATTATTTTAATTACTTTTTCTCATAATTTAGACAGGATGTTAAATATATTTTGTAGAGTGGGATGGAGATGATGTTTAAAAATAAAACTCATTTTTTATTATTTTTTTTATTCTTCTTCAATTATTACAAGAACGTCATCTAGAAATTGTGCAGGTGGTACAATATTTTCTTGGTACCTAGCCCAACTAAGGTACCATATTATTGACATAACATGGGCGCAGCAGCCTACAGTCCGTTTGCCTACGATGCAGTTACAATAATATTTTAATATTGCTTCCCTACCTCTACGAGAGCTGTCAACTAAAATGTAAACAAAATACGTTTTACGACTTAGATGTCTTGATTGAATGCGGCCCCTTAATAGCCATGAGGAATTTGAAGCCGACAGCTCTCGAAGTAGGCTGCTGTTGACCTCCCTGCACACTTCTATTACATACCCATCATTGCCCCTTACATGTTCACCGAAATAGGAGCGTGCCTGCTTTATTTGATACGTGCCTAGTGATATTAGTATGAGCTCATTATCAGTAAGCTGGGGAAAATCATTAAGGTTATCGTTTTGTACAGTTATTGTATGAAAATTAGCCCTACGCCTATTATAATTGTTTCTTACAATAAATTCTGCTAATTCATTTTCTTCATTCATATGAATATTTATTTGATCTAATATTTTCCACGTATCTTCACGATCAACAATAGGAGGGTGAAAACTGTTTAAAAGAGCAGCAGCCACTTCAAAATCTTTTACAAAACTTTTACTAGCTACGTTAAAATAATTTTGCCGTAATAATTTAAAATCTCTTTTAAATCTGCCATTTACTACCTCCACAACCCAGCGACATATGGTGACTGCTCTCGATTTATTTGCTTCACTAGTGGTAAGCTGTGTCTCACCCTCCTCTAATGAAGCAGGCACATAAGTCCTATATCCACATTGATGCAATAAGGGCAATGAATCACGAAAGCCCCTATCCAGTATAAAAGCATAACCTTGACGGAAGTATTCCCGTAATGGTTTTCCGTTTGAAAATTCGTTTTTCATTATATCAGCGTCTGAAGTGGTGGCTGGATAGGGGCCCAGCACATCAATTATATGGCCATCTGTACATACCATTAAAAATGGTTTCATTAGATTACGATATTTGTGCAAGCTATATGTCATTTTTTGGTATGAATAATTCGAACTCTTTTCAATGTAACAATATGTTCCATCAAATATTACAATGGGCCTATCAACTCCCTCAAAGCTACCAAACAATGTTTTAGGTATAGAAAGATTTCTTTGCACAATTTGCTGCCTATTAATGTGATGTAAACCTAGGTGTCTAGGTACAAAATACTCATAAAGCAGATCTCTCACTTGGTGCAACCACTTTTCTAGAGTTCGCCTAGAGACTGTTAATAAAGTTGACAACCTCTCATTAGAATCCCCAGTTCTAAGCTTAATTAAATATGCTGCTAAAGCTAGGGACGCCCTAGGTATTTCTAATAACTGAGGTACCTCATTAAACATTTGATGGAACTGTGCTTTGTTTAACCCTATCCATGTGTGAACGACATGGTCTTCCATATCATCTATACTCTCAAAATGAAGTAATCCTGAATTTCGAACTTCTTTTAAGGACATCATGTCCTGGATATGTTTTGCTGTAAAAGTATTTACATAATTATTTCTCAAACTGGTAAGAAAATCCCATGCTTCTATAACTAGATGGCGATCACAAAGACGATTATTCTCAGGGACATAATATTTATACCGACTGAGCAACATTTTTCTGGTAGAAAGTGGAACCCTGTACCTCTCTGTTCTCTGGCACCCTTCAATAAAGCACCTCCTTTCTGTTTCAATAGCTCTCATGTAGTCTGGTAATACAATAGTAGGTTCCGGTTGATTTCTTCTAACTTCTTCAACTGGAGGGTCAGCAGCAATAACTTGTGCCGGTGGCTGTATTACTTCAACTGGAAGATCAACAGCACCAACTTGTACTGGTGGCTGTATTTCTTCAACGGAAGAGTCAGCAGCAAGAACTTGTGCCGGTGGCTGTGTTTCTTCAACTGGAAGGTCAACAGCAAGAACTTGTACTGGTGGCTGTATTTCTTATTGCTGTATTTCTTATGCATACATTTCTACAAGAATAAACGTGTAAGAAGACATTACCCAAATTCAAAAATAATCACAAATCTTCTCAAACGTCTGTAGGTTTTAACATGTTTATTCTTGTGTACTTGGCGACTCGAAAAGCATGTAACAAAAGCATACACTATTATTACTGTAGGTATTTTTTAAATTATTCCGTAGAATAAAAAAATTCACTACTATAAAAGGCGTGTTTTGAGTCTAAAATTCATAAAAAAAATTAAGTAGGTGCGGGATAGGCAAAAGAAACGAAAAATGAAAAAAAAAAAAAAAAATGTAAGAACTCTTGCACGTTTATTCGGTGGGGCCATCGAATTGTCTATGAACTCAACTTATAATTTTGAATCAAACCTAGCTTAAAATAAAACCGAAAACTGCGCGAAAAAAAGGAAGAAACCCAGAGACTTGGAAGCGAAATCTAAAGAAAAAGGAGCGGTTAGTTGAGCGGTAGTTTTCGATGTCACAGGAGTAACGTTTACTTCCATTATAATTATGGAACACAAATTTATCTTACTAACTTCAGAAAAACACTCAAATCTTATTTAAAATCAAGTAAATCTGCAGCACTTCTAGTACGACGAACACCATAGACGCCATATTAGTTTCGATGCCATCGCCTCGCTGTGATTGGTCGATTCCGATTTGAGCTGTCTTTGATGTTTACATGCCGTATTTTAGCTGGCTTTGATCCCAATGGAGAATTATAAACTGGTTTTTGTATTATTTTAAGCTAGGTTTGATTCAAAATTATAAGTTGAGTTCATAGACAATTGACAGACGTTTATTTTTGCATTCATAATTCAGATTTCAAAAAAGATGCAACGAGCTGCTTTTGATTCTATACCCCTCATTTAAACAAAATAGTATGAAGATTAAGATGGCATTCACAGTTTAAAAACGACTTGTTCTGGATATAGCTGCCTTTGATTCTATACGTCTCGAATGGATACCGATCTTTGTAATAATAATGTACTGCCATCACACAGATGGCAGGTTTACATCAATATTATGATGGATGAGAATTATAAGATTTTTATTAATTAGATAAACTAATTATCTTAGCAGATAGACACTCTTGCGGTGCGGCGGCATATACTTCTCCTTGTAGAAAGTTCAGCCACTTGAAACACATGAGAAAATGAAAATTATCCTTTACATCCTGAAATAAATGTGCAGAAGTGGATTTCTCGAGGTCAGACTCAAAACTTTGTATTAAAACGCTAAACATTTACACGGCGAAATCAAATTCCGAGTGATAACCAAACTTCCAAGGGAACTGAGAGCATCTGATTTGACATCTGATGATCTAAATTCTGTCAGTACTCTAGATGGTTGATGTACACAATATTTGGATCTAAACAAGTTTAGCTTGATTTGTATTGGCTACAAAAGATTTGAAAAATCGAGTGTCATATCATTCTCCACTTACTCTCCTACCAGAAGCTTTTGCATACTTCTCCTCGTCGAAATTTCAGTCACTTGAAACATATGAGGAAAGGAAAATTACCCTTTACATCCTGAAATAAATGTGCAGAAGAGGATTTTTCGAGGTCAGACTCAAAACTTTGTATTAAAACGCTAAACATTTACACGTCTGAATCAAATACCGAGTGATAACTAAACTTCCAAGGGAACTGAGATACTGCATCTGATTTGACGTTCCGATAATCTAAAATCTATCAGTACTCTATGTAGTTGATGTACACAATATATTGGATCTAAACAAGTTTAGCTTGATTTTTATTGGTTACAATGGACTTTTAAAATCCAGTGATAATCGTATTTTCTACTTTTTACTCGAAGCTATTATATACTTGAAGGAACTTGGCCCTCATCAGCGATATTAATTGGTTCCATGATGTTAAGTTGCACTTTGTAGGTAGGCGTGGATTGTCGGGCGAAGAAAATAGAAACCTCACGTTATAGCACAATCACTTTAATTCCAAACTTAATTTTCTTTTAAAATAATCACCACTTAATTACCGATAAAATAAAGTAACAAAATAGGTAGCACAAGTAAGACACTCCACCGAACGCGTAGCACGCCTGTGCGATCCCGACCGAGTCTCAAATTATACTGACTGTAAATCGTCGCTTCACTGCGCGCTAGCTCTCGGTGTTGTGTCAGAGTGTCATGTGATCGGATGTGACGTAGTAGACAAAGATAATTCATGTTCACGACACTTTTAAACTAATAGCGACATCTATGAAATCTAACTAACACTAATTTAAATGTTGAAGCGCCGTCATACTTTTACTTGTCGAAAGTTCCGCCACCTGAAACAATATAAAATCAAAAATACACATATCATTTTCTGAAAAAACGTGCGTCAGCTTTGCTACTCGAATGGTTTCGTCTTGGAATTGTAGATCCAATTTGCTTGAAATTGAACTGAACATGCGCGCGTTAATGTTCTCTGGGCAGAATAGAAAGTGGCCCTTTCTTCCTTCTATGAATGCTTCTATGGACTATTCTTCCTTCGTTTACTCCTTTACGTATGTGGCATTTCACACTATTGCACAGTGGTTCCGCGCCTTAAGAGAGGCGGTCATAGAGTTTCGCGAAGGTAATGACTGTCGTTATCAATACTAATTATTATTATTATGCTTTTTTGTAATACTTTACGTTATAATAAAATGAAAATAAGCGAATTAATGTTAAAAAACTTTTTTATTCGAATAAATAATGCATATTAAAATACAAGAAAAAAATTGCAACTTAATAACTAATAAACTTAAATATTTACATATTTATACTAAAAATAAAGTAAATACCTAATTATTACCCAACTACAAACACAGAAATGACAAAAATATATTATTTACATGTTAATAGTTACATAATAGGAGCTGTATCTAAAATAATATAAATCTCGTGTTTATTATATAACTATATACATTTTATTCTAAACCGACAACAAATTCAACACCTCTTTAGATAGAATAGACTCCTTCTTCCGTGGTAACCTTCTTAAACCAGAAATATACGGGTCCGAATTAAGAAGAAGTGTATGTATCAAGTCGGTGTTTGGGACAACCCGGGACATTTTCCTCGTGTTGTCACGCCTCAACTGTTTAACTAACTTATTGCAAGATTCGACGGCCTCTTCCGAAAACTCACCTATTGACAATAATGCATGGTCAATTACTTCCGAACCATGAATAAGTATCTTATGTACAGACGACGGCAGGTTGTACCATGGGTAGGTAGCAACAATCTTACGTGCTGCGTCTAGAGCATACTCTTTAAAAGCCGCGTTATTAATTTTGTATCCCGACGAAAGACACTGCAGCAGATTATGACATCTGTCAATAAGGTCTTTGTCTAATCCAGTAATTTCCGCTAAAATAGCTGAATTAGAAAAAAAACCTTCTGGTAGTGTTTCCATCGTTGGATGTGCCACTTCCTCCACTTCGCGGTTTGTCGACTATTAGACCAAGTTCGCTGCCTGAACTGTTGCTGGACATTGTTTTTTCTGGGCAAGAAGAGCTTTATCGTCTGATGAACGCGCCTGCCATTTATTGAAATCTAATCTAAAGGAAACGTGAATAAAATATTCAAAGAATCGGATATGCGAGTGAAGAGGAGATAGTCCAAATTGATATGTACTACTGTCCACAGTTTTGGTACGTGACTTATTTATATCATTCATGTGATACAAGATGTATCAGAGCTCTGCATAAGTAAAATAAGCACTCTTCTTGCACAGAAAGGTCTTTCGATTTTTTGGCAAATCGGAATCGAATAGGCCTACAATACCTCATTACCTGGTGAGTTATATGCGAAATAATTGCAGGTGCTTAGTAAATAGCTCACTAACCAGGTGCGGCAAACGCTCTCGCGCGTTCGATAAATATTTTGTGTGGTGCTATGAACGCGTATGTGCGGTTAAAGAAAGTCTACCAAGTGCGGCTGGACGCATTAGTGCGGCGTTCAATACTTTGCCCAAGTGCGGGACGGCGCTTATGTGCGTTTGAAAATTTTCGAGTGTTTCGTCATAAAACAATTTAGTCTTTATTACGTTAGATGTAAAGGTTGTTTCACACGAGTGGTTTTTGTAGCAATATTTTGTCAAGTTACTAGGTTGTAATGTAACCCTGGATCAAGCGTTACCTGTTACTTTTTTCTCTTTTGAATTTACTTTTCGATAGAGTGAATGAATGAATGCAATTGAACTCTTAGTGTTGCCATTTATTGGGTCAGGTGGGCAACAGTGAACCACAAAAAATTCAAAGTTGTGTCATGTACTCAAATTAAAAGTTTTCGTTTTCTTTTTTCATACATACCATTTAGTGTCTAATAGACTTAAGGTTTCTTTACAAAATTAAGCTCAAAAACTGATAGGTTAGACATTACCAAGTGTTTTAAAAAAATGGGAATTGGTTCATTGTGTACACTCTTTGGTACACACTGATCCATGATGAAGTTCACAGTGAACCACCGTTGGACACAGTGAACCATATCAGAATAAAACGAAGATAAGTTATATTTTAACTGGACTAATTCGGGTAAATCGGTTATCAATCAAAAATGCGTCATTAAAACAAAGTTTTTTCATTCATTCAAGAAGGTTTATTGCTTAGAATGTCAAGAAAAAACAAAAAATAGAATTATAACTTAATCAGGATAACATACACAGCACATGTATTTAGAAATAATTGTTAAGTTGGTATACAAAACCTTTAAATTTCTGTAGAACAGTCACATAAAATATAATATTCTA
Source organism: Xestia sexstrigata (assembly GCA_941918905.2). NCBI lineage: Eukaryota > Metazoa > Arthropoda > Insecta > Lepidoptera > Noctuidae > Xestia > Xestia sexstrigata. Next base: position 18,983,280 of record OW799205.2, read on the forward strand.
AAAAAATACAATCAATGCGGTTTTTATTAATTGAGATCTATGTTATCAACTTGTTATCTATCCTATAAAATCAGTCTCAAAGTTGCGTTTACAGCCACAATAAAAAAAAAATCCTAATAATTATTTAAAAAAAAGCCTAATTGTGAACTTCAGAAGTGAAATATTGACGGGGAATTTAAACTGACTGACTAGACTAGACTACTAGACTGCTTCCATGCACTTTTGGTTTAGGCAAAATATATTTGATATCAGTTTTCCGGACTCCTGCACAATCTGGTTCAAGAGGCTCGGAAAACTTATGATACACTTTACTTTTTAATTTTAAAAACGACACATAATAATCATAGTAATTTTCATCAGGTTCTTCTATAACCCTAGCAATATAAAATAATTTATTTTTCTTCTCTGTTTCAAGTAAAATTATTACATAATCTCCTACTTTTGGCTCCCGAGGTAAAGGCAAGAAATTTTCAGTTAAAATTATTTCTCTTTCTTCTTCATCACTAATAAAATCTTCTCCTCCCGAAGAGGAACCACTAGCTACGAAAATCTCTTCATCGGTCGTACTAGTACTATCGCAATCGATTTTCGACATTCTTTTCAGGAGTATCAGTAGCGATCATGCTTTTTCCTAGCTTTCTGCGCTTCCTGATTTTACGTGGTCCAGCTTTGATTGGTGGCCTAAACATACTTGGCGATATGAAAGTTCTATGTCCTCTTGAAGTCGACGGTATATCCAGTTGATTATCATATTTTTGTGGTTGAGCAGCGTTGTCACTTGTAGCAATCGATGGGACATATAAAGGTTTCTGTGGAGCAGTGTCTATGACTGAGCAATTAACATCGTGGTTTGGTTTTTTTCCTGAGCATCAAAAAGGGATGATATAATTTCTGAATTATCCTGAGTCATTTCTAAGAGTGATGGTGAGGCACAGGCACGAGAAACTTGTGCTTCAGTTGGTTCAGAAATCGTTAATTCTGGATCAGGTCTATCTGTGACAGAACTTGGCAAAAAAACTACATCTGTGAAGATCGAGTCATCGAATGGATGAATCCCACATTTTCTAAAAGCATTTGTGATATTTATAGGCGTCATTGCTTTTAAATAAGCTTGTCCAACACATTCAGCTACGTGATATATTGTCAGCATTTGGCCTGGGTTACGAAGCAGCCACGAATCAACAGCTGCGTTGTAGAAAGATTTAAATGGTGCATTTAATCCAACATCTAATGGCTGGAGTTTTGCAGTTGTGTGTGGAGGTAAAGTAAGCACGGTAACACCTGAGTTTTTAGCCAGATCCAGAGCTTGTATTGATAAATGGCTTTCGTGGTTATCTAATATTAGAAGTGATGGGTTGTCTTTTGAGGATGAAGTGTGCTTCACAAAATGTTTCATCACATCAACGAAGAGGTCTGCATTCATCCATCCCGAAGGTGCGGCTAAGCCCAGAGTACCCGGCGGAGCACCATGCAGCATATGGGTTTTGAAATTTTTACGAGGAAACACCATTGCAGGAGGCAAAGCTTGTCCAGATGCGAATATAATGGCACAAGTCGTAATCAAAACGCCTCGTTCACCACTGGTAATTTTACACACGTTAAACCCTTTTGGTACTAGCACTTTTTGTGGCTTCTGAACAGTGGTTGTCGATGTCTCATCCAAGTTATATACTCGCATGCCATCACCGAAGCTATGATGTCGCTGCATAACTTCTTTTAAATTTGAAAAGAATTTTTCAACATTGTCCCTATTAAAGGCTGTGGCTCGAGCTAAGCTACATGGCTCAGGTTTTTTAAGGCTAAGATCTTGATGGCGTGTTCTAAACGATCGCAACCAGTCTTTTCCAGCTATTCCATTTGCTTCCCAAGATATTGGTGTTTTAATTTTGTTGGTTTTTGCCATTTGGTATGCCACTTGACGAACTTCTTTTGCCCCGAGCCCATAAAACATTAAGGCGCATTGTTTAATGTAATCTTTTAACACTAGTTCCTGGTTCTGGGAAAATATTGCATTGACTTCGTAATTAGGAACTAAGTTAGTGTTTTCATCCGACTGGATTTTTTTAGCGTACCTCCGTAGCGTAGGATATGCCAAGTGACACTCTTTAGCGGCCCTGCGTATGCTTGCACCATCTTTTATAAGCTGAAGTGCTTGCACCATATCATCCTTGCTATGCCCCCCAATCTTTATTTTCACTGCCTTAGTTCGACCCATCCTGAAGCCAAAAATGTTGTATCTGTTTAACTAATTTGATGTTGAACTTTGGTACACAATGAACCATCAAGCGGTACACACTGAACCACGGTTCACTGTGTACCCTGCAATACTGAGTCACTGTGTACCACCTACGTTATTTGACATTTGATGTTGAAAAAAGGCAATTGATCAAGGAATATGTTTAAAACATAATAACCATATTATTGCTAGATAGTGACTTTACATGTATATAAAATTCGATACGAAAAGCTCAGAAAACACGACTTTGAAGAAGAAAAGCAAAACTTACCTATTTTTTACTTTTCGCGCGGGAAAACACAAATCGTCGCACCACACGACCGCTTACAACGAGCGCTCGCCCTCAACTGGGGAGTGAGGGAGACGTAACCAGTGTTGTTATCTTAAAAATCTGGGTTGCCGTATGTCACATTCTGATTTGCCGTATTTTAGGGGAAAAAATACTAAAATGCCGTATATATTATTTATTTATTCCTCATTTATTTCTACTTCGCCGTATAAGTTTCTTATGGTATCTATTACATCAGTTTCATGTTTGTCCAGTGTGTACTTGTCTTTGCTACGCATTTTTTCACACATGTCGCGCGACACCTTAAACTTAGTACAGTTCCCTTGGTTTTGAATGAGTTGTCTTGCTAATAGAGTTTTATTTACAGTCGATGTTATTAGCTTATTTCGCATCTTGGTCTTCATATTGTTGACTTGACTAAATATTCTTTCACAATCTGCGTTACTGTGAGGAAGGCATAGAACATCTAAAGCAAACTTCGCTAGAGTTTTGCAGTCGGTTGTGCTATGGATCTTTTCCCAAAACTCGTGTGCTTTCCAGGTGCCGATGTCCAAGGTCGAAAATTTGTTGACATCAGGTAAAAGTCTCCACTCGTCATCGATTTTTTGTAGGTCATTTTCATTTTTGAATATACGTGGTAGTTTCTGGGTTAGTGGCAACATTGACGGAAAACTCTCTCTATTACTGTGGCGCACAGCCCTTTCAGGTGACAGATGTTTGAGGAGTGGAAGTATTTCATTGGAAAAATCATAACGCTTCCGAATTTCCTTGCAGCCTGTTACTAGGAAGTCGCGGCAACGAGAATAAAATTCAGCCAGGAGCACTTTTTGCTGCACGATATTGGTTTTTTGAACTTCTTGCATGATTTTAACACCTAAATACATTTGAGGTAGTAAAAATCGTGTATTTTCTGGGTCAATCAAGCATATTTCAGTTTGATTAACGTGGTCTCTAGTCATGTAACACTGCAATAGATCTTTGTAAAGCAGTTTCATACTATCGTCCAGTTCTATTAATCTAGAATCTGTTCCTTGGAAATACTCGTTCATCTTCACAAATTTGGGTAATATCCATTGTAGAAATAGGATGTAGAGTTTTACAAAGTCGTCGTTTAACTCACGATGGATCAGCTCAGCAGCGACGGTGCGTTCTTCTAGCCACTGGTAGCTAAAAAATAATTTCAGGCTCTCCCATTGCTCTAGCAGCCTATTTATTACTGATAACAGTGATAGCCATCTGGTTTGCGACGGGTGTAGTAATTTATGGATTTTTGTATTCATAAATTCTTGAAATTCAATGTATTCCGATTGTCTTTTGGCACTATGTTTGAAAAATGCGTACACATTTCTTGCTAAATCCTCACAACGTCTTGGAAGTTTTTTGCAAGCTTCATTGGCGCATAAATGCATAGAGTGACATATGCACTTAAATATTTGTATTCCTGGCAATTCGGCACGTAAACGACTGGCAACTGAGTTGTGAGGACCCATCATGACATTGCAGCCATCCGATGCAAAGCCGATTATATTATCTAATGGCACACCACGTTGAGTAAACGTTTCTATGATTGTTGTATATAGCGCTTCAGCTGTACATCCTCGTAAAGATGACGCCCCATCAGTTGTTTTTTTGTCATGCAAAGGCTCCAATTGCCATAAGCAAGCAATAACTTTTTTGCAATCTTTGTCGTTGTAGCATTTGCACCACGCCGAAATACCGTGATGGCTTTCAGCTACACAGGGAAGACCTGGATGAGAGGTCTGACGAGTTACACGATAAAAATAAGATGTTCACTTTGATCTAGGCAGCCAACAGTAAGGATATGTGCAAAGTACGTACCTCAGACTGCAAACTGACACTCGTTGAACTTCCACCTTTCAAACGTTCATGAGCTGGCGATGGCGTCAGGGTTCAGAAGTATAGATGTGATGAGAAGATGATCACACGCGGATTCGGTTAGATTTTCGAACGCTATAGAACCGGTAGCGAAGTTGCGTGTGCGTTCCGATCGGCGTCCGTTAAGAAGTGTCCTTTTTTGCTCTGAGCTTTGACGTTTGCGTACAATGCATGACAACCGAAAATTTGGCGTCTCGTTACTGCTGCTAAGCCCAGAGACAAAATGTGAACGTTGTATGGGTTTGGAAAAGTTTTGATGGAAACGAAACATCCCGCCCACCAAAATACCTATGGTATTTTCTGGTTAAAACATAGAAGATCTAATTGGAAACGATAATGAGAAAAAAGATACGAATTAGATTGCTAAACGCCACTATTAGATTGAGATTATCATAAACTACGATTTGCTTAATTAAGATTTAATAAACTATAATTTGGTGCGATTGAAACTAGTCTTCTGTTGGCAAAGGACATAGTTTCACTAGAGGTCGATTGATGATTTGATTGTTTGCATTTTTTACTAATGCACTCCGAGCTACTCCATCAACTCCGACCTGGAGTTCTATGACTCTCGCGAGATTCCAGTGCAATGGGCTACGATTGTCGTCCTTGACTAACACCATCGAACCGATCGACAACGGTTTTGAATGTTTAGTCCATTTCGCGCGTTGCATTAGCGAGTTTAAGTATTCAGTTTTCCAACGAGACCAGAAGTTCTGTTGAAACGCTTGTATCATCTGCCACCGATGAAGCCGATTTGGATTAAGATGCGATAGATCCTCATCAGGGACAGCTGTTAGAGGCTCTAAGGTTAGAAAATGACCAGGTGTCAAACATGAAAGGTCGTTGGGGTCAGAGCTGATCGGGTAAAGGGGTCTCGAGTTTAAGATGGATTCAATTTGAACGAACAGAGTCGTCAACTCCTCGAACGTTAGGACTTGATCACCCACAACTCGATATAGATGTGATTTTGCTGCTTTGATTTGTATTTCCCAGACACCACCGAAATGTGGAGCGCCGGGTGGATTGAATTTAAATTCGATTTTCTGCTCGTTAGAAGCCTGTTGCATTAAAGACGAAAGTTGATTTTTAGCGCCTACAAAGTTGGTACCACAGTCCGCATGAATAGTGTTACACCGACCGCGACGACCTACAAAGCGCCGTAGCGCAGCTATAAACCCATCGGTTGAAAGCGTCGACACAACCTCCAAGTGAACTGCTTTGGTTGCGAGGCAGATAAATAAGCATAGATATGCCTTGTCCATCTTAGCGCCACGATGGGAACCAAGTTTGATGCGAAATGGTCCACCTAGATCGACACCTACCACCGAGAACGGTTTGACTTGATTGACTCGGTAAGATGGAAGATCGCTCATGAAGGGTTGAAGCGGCTGTGGTTTTGTTCGAAAACACTGAACGCATTTGGAAAGGCAACGGCGGATGGTACGCTTTGCAGCGATGATCCAAAATTGTTGAAGCAGCAAAAAGTGTGTGGTGTTTATTCCTGGATGCAAGTGGGTACGATGAGTGAAGTTGATGATTGAAAGCGTTAAAGGGTGATCAGATGGTAAGAAGGCAGGATGCCTGTGTTCGTACTCTAATCCAGATCGAGAAATCCTGCCGCCCACTCTGAGCACTCCCTGATCGTCTAGAAACGGGTTCAGTTTTCGAAAAGGTTTCGATAACACCCTTTTTGATTTTAAGTTGGAAATTTCCTCCGAGAAAGATCGACCCTGTACGTGTTTGACGATTTGCATGAGAGCGTGATGACGTTCCACATTGTTTAAGAACTCCTTACGATTTGATTGATTTGAGATACGTGAATTGTTAATAAAGCGATATATGTAAGCGAGAACATTAACAAGTTTCGATAACGAGGAAAAACGATTTAGTAAGGTTTCGATAATTGGAGGGTCATTCGTCGCGGTTTCATCGGTCACTAAGATAACCACTTTACGTTCTTCAGCCTCTATAGTAACGTCGTCCTCGTGAAGTATGCTGCCTGAACTCGAAGGCCATGACTCATGATTTTGTGAAAGCCAACATGGCCCCGCCCACCATAGCGAATTGTGAAGAAGTTCACTAGGAAATTGTCCACGTGAACAGACATCAGCAGGATTGTCGCCCGAGGAGACGTGATGCCAACATTCAGTAGGTGTGAGGTCTTGGATTTGACTCACCCGGTTGGCAACGAATGTGGTCCAACGAGATGAGTGTGAGCGTAACCAGGAGAGGACAACGGTTGAGTCTGACCATAAGTAGACAGCATCGAGTTAGATACGAGCTAGATAAGTGTCGCGAACGAGTGTGTATAGATTGGAGAGGAGAACTGCCGCGCAGAGTTCCAATCTAGGCAACGATGTGCGTTTCAGCGGTGCTACACGAGCTTTTGAACAGACCAAGAAGACATGGGCTGCACCGTCCTTATCAGTGACGCGTAAATAAATAACAGCACCATACGCTATCTCGGAGCTGTCACAAAAGCCGTGAAGCTCGCACGATTTTGCTTCAGGGCATGTTATTTTACGAGGGATTCGAAGTTGGGACAACTGTGGTAATTGATCCACGTATGCAGTCCATGTATGAATGATCTCATTAGGCGGCGTTTGGTCCCATCCAATACCGAGAATCCAAAGCTTTTGGATATATGATTTGATTTGAATTGTGATGGGGGATAAGAAGCCTAATGGGTCGAAGACTCTAGCCAGTTCGCTGAGAATGGAACGTTTGGTACATGGACGCTCGGATGGTTTAATTTCGAAAAGGAATGCATCCAGTGACGGATTCCATTTCAGACCTAGAACCTTTAAAGTTGAGGATTCGGAATTATCGAGAGATACGGAGCCAGTTAGACAATCCTGACTTGGAAGATCCAACAAAAGCTGCGCCTTGTTACTAACCCATTTTCTAAGATGAAAACCACCGAGTTTGAATAGAGCGATGAGTTGGTTTTTTGCCAGTTCAGCGGTTTCCAGCGAGTCACATCCGGTTGCTACGTCATCTATATAAACATCCGACAGGATGATCCGCTTTGCAACGGGATACGAATCTCCTTCGTCTTCAGCAAGCTGTTTCAAGGTACGGCATGCAAGAAAAGGGGATGAAGAAACACCATACGTAACGGTATTCAGACGGTACTCTTGGAGATTATCGTGAGCAGAGGCTCTCCAAAAGATACGCTGATAGTCACGATGGTCCTGCCAGATCAAAATTTGACGATACATCTGTCGGGCGTCAGCCATGAAGACAACGTTATGTTCCCTAAACCGCAAAAGAATGTCTATAATATCTGGTTGTAACTTAGGGCCGGTAAGTTGAGAGTCGTTTAAGGAACGTGAGATAGCGTCTTTGGCAGAGGCGTCAAACACAACACGGAGACGGGTAGTGGTGGAATCGGGACGAAGAACACAGTGATGTGGTATATAGTATTTTCCCATGCTGATTTCCTCTACTGGTACCAATGTCATGTGTCCGGTTTCTATGTAGTCTGACATGAAGTCTACGTATTGGCCCTTTAAATCGGGGTCACGAGACAACCGGCGTTCGATAGCGTGGAATCGTCGCAATGCAACCTCACGAGAGCCTGCGAATATGGGTTCCGAATCATCTTTAAAGGGCAAATGTACAACGTATCGTCCAGAGGAATCACGAGAATGACTGGATACAAATTTCTGTTCACAGAGCGTTTCATCCGGAGTCAAAAGTGACGCTTTCGGTATGGAATCCAGCTCCCAAAAATGTTGTACCAGAGAATTCAACTCGTTATCTATGTTTAACGATGTCTGTACCAGGGTGCTAGAAGCTAAACGAGTCTTGCCTAACAGGAGCCACCCAAAGACGGAGTTGAAAGCGGTGGGTTGGTTAACTTTTCCTTTGATTTGTTGGTTAAGAAGTGAATCGGTGAAGACGTCGGCGGCGAGCAATAGATCGATAGATCCCGGAATATCGAATCCGGAGTCTGCGAGTGGCAAGGATTGAATATGTGACCATCCAGAAGTGTTTAATTTTGCGATAGGTTGATCGCCACATATTTTCGAAATGACGTGCAGGTCCAAATCAAAGAATATTGTATCTTTAGTACCTACTGCACACCTCACGTCACCGAGAATAGACGCTGGTGCTTCGCCGAGTCCACATACGGTTGTGTTAATTGGGGTCAGATGTAAGTTTAAACGTGAGAGGGCCGATTGAGTAATGAAGTTACTTTGACTTCCGGTATCAAATAAGGCACGGAACGATTGCATTGTACCGAGAGCATCTTTGACTTGCACTATTGCAGTCGCCAGCAAAACAGTTGTATGCATAGGTGACCTTGACACCAACGACGATGCGGTTGGATGAGATTCGATAGGAGTATCGCGATGGAGTAAGGTATGATGTTTCCGTTTGCATGTGCGACATGAAAATATCGATCTACAATCCTTCAACTGATGGGATGACTTCAAGCAGTTGAAGCACCAGTTCTTCTCAGTAGCAATCTGCATTCGTTCATCGTATGATTTTTTGATAAATTCTGAACATGCCGCAATGGAATGAACATCACTACAGAAAGAACATTTACTGGTATACGGAACGGAAAGACTTTCGGTTTGCTTTTGACCGGTAGCAGCTACCAGTGTGTGTGCCGGGGTGGACCGTTTTGGTTGCGAATGTGAAGTCGAACTTCTCTGCGTAAGTTCGTTTGACTTGTTTGTCTTAATGAAGTGTGTATCGCGTAATGACGCCTCGCACTTAGAATGTAGGAAGGCTTTTAATTGTACGTAGGTAGGCAGTTCGACATTCGAATGATTCTCTTCAAAGTCACGTCTTAATTTCGAGTCAAGTTTTGATAAAATATGATATACTAGAATAAAATCCCATTGACCAACCGGCAGATTAACTGTTTTTAAAATACTTAAATTCTCCTCAAACAAATCAAGAGATTTTCTGAACTCGTGGGCGTCGTTAAATTTAAAATCGACATTTAAAATATCTCGCCAACACGTAAAGGCTAGGTTGCGTTTATTAGTGAAGCGCGTGGTGAGTGCTTGGTACGCGTCGTGATAGTGTTCGTGAGTCATCGGGAACGATTTGATTACCGTTAACGCATCGCTGCTAAGAGATGATAACAGATAGTGAAACTTCTCCGTGTCAGATAAAGAAGTTGATTTGTGTATTAAAGCGTTGAAAGTATCGAAATATTCCGGCCATTTCTTGACGTCACCGCTAAAAGTCGGAAGTGTTATTTTGGGTAACCGAATGTTTGAGGAAGCATTGCCAATACCGTGAGAATTATTTGAATCACCTTTAGAAATGGTGCGATTTATTGACAACACTTTGTAATACATTTCGTCGAAACGCTCCTGAATTTCGTTATCTTCATTTTCAGGATCATCAAGAATCTCCTGAATTGTAAAATGAGCATCCTCAAAATTAGCCGCAATATTCTTTACTTCCTGATGGTATGATAAAAACAAGTCTCGCTGAGAATGGTCACTAACTGCTAACATTCCAACCTCTAAAGCCTTAGTCAAACGCTTATATGCGATGGTTCGTTTTCTACGCAAGGATGGTAAATCCTCAGTAGTATAATGGATGTCGATTGATTTTGACTTAGACTTCTTCAGAGTACCTGATCTACTTTTCTTTAGAAGTGACATTGTAGGCATTTACTATCGATATCGGCAAAATAAAGTTTCGATTACGCGTTGAGTTACTTAAGTACCTGGATAGTAGCAGCTAGATGACTATTGTCGACCTTTAAAGACTAACAAAAACAATTTTGTGCAACGTGAACAAGTAGGTTACGTATAGTTCCGGCACAATCTAAATGCACTGCAAAATATATTTTGCTCCGATGTGTTAATGACACTACTCCGTAAGTGAATACAATAAAAGATAGATAACGATTACCAGATATAACTGCCTACCGAGTAGGTAAGTTGAAGTAAACAAGTTTGTATGATACGTAAAATTTTTCTTTTTTCGATACTGTGCGGTACTCGTACCACCAGCTAATCTGTTCATTCACTTGGTTACGGAAATATTCACAGTGCCTACGTTGAGCCGTTCGACCGTTGAGCGAGATTTCGACCTACCCTCACGATTTGAGAAAGTGAAAAGAAATGATTCAATGGAAGATTTTACGATTTGCGTATTGTAAAACACGATTTATAAAACAAGATTAAGTTGTGATTGCGATGTATGATGGGTGCAAATAACAAAATATCGAGTTACGAATTGATTAGTTGTGATTGTGAGCGAAATAAATTATGCACCGATTAAAATGTGATTGCACTATAATAACTCGATCTCACAATTATTTACGATGAATGTGGATACTCGACATTTAATCATTTTACACTACGATTTTATAAAACCCTAGTTCGATGGTGATAGCTCATGAACGTTTTAATGTTAATTGATAGATTCGATAGTAGGTAATTCTATGGAAATTGTGGAATAGCTTAGACTGCGATGTGTACCTGTAGTTTTTAGTTAAAACGATAGATGGGTTGAGATATTCTAAGCTACGGTTTTAACCAGAAATACCACAAATAAAGATGGCGCACAATGGAAGTTCCCTGGTTTCGGCACCAAATCGATGTAGCATTTGCACCACGCCGAAATACCGTGATGGCTTTCAGCTACACAGGGAAGACCTGGATGAGAGGTCTGACGAGTTACACGATAAAAATAAGATGTTCACTTTGATCTAGGCAGCCAACAGTAAGGATATGTGCAAAGTACGTACCTCAGACTGCAAACTGACACTCGTTGAACTTCCACCTTTCAAACGTTCATGAGCTGGCGATGGCGTCAGGGTTCAGAAGTATAGATGTGATGAGAAGATGATCACACGCGGATTCGGTTAGATTTTCGAACGCTATAGAACCGGTAGCGAAGTTGCGTGTGCGTTCCGATCGGCGTCCGTTAAGAAGTGTCCTTTTTTGCTCTGAGCTTTGACGTTTGCGTACAATGCATGACAACCGAAAATTTGGCGTCTCGTTACTGCTGCTAAGCCCAGAGACAAAATGTGAACGTTGTATGGGTTTGGAAAAGTTTTGATGGAAACGAAACAGTCGTAATATCTGACAAGGATGCATATTGTCTTAGTAGTGGAAATGTCTGTGGATTCATCGGCAAGTACGCTGAATTTTTGCTGTTTTAAAATATTTTCTAGGATTTCTTTCTGGCTTTCTCCTATGACATTTTTTACAGTTGCTGTACATTTGCCTCTTTTTATCGCCAAATCAGCTGCTATTTTAGAGTCTGGGAAACAAGATTTTAGTACCTCTGTTAAATGATCTATTGCCAGGAAAGAAATGTTGTGCTCGGCCACAAATGCAACGAGTTTTATTTCGGCTTCCACAACAAGGGTGTTGGTGTCCTTTTCACGCGGTTTAAAATAAGCACTTACAGATTTTGTAGACGACGAAGCGAGTGTCTTTTTTTTATGTTGATTATTTGCCACATGTCGTCGCAAAGTTGAAAGTTCACACGATAATTTAACGTCACATACGGTGCACTTTGCTCTATATAGATCACCATCAACAGGAGCAATCCAGTCTTTGAAAAAATCTTCACTCCCATTGTTGTCGATATTTTTGTTTTATGTGTTTACCTTTTTTAGTCTTTTTTGGCGTAGATGGTCCTTCAGAATCACTCATTTTGCCAACTCAAACACAAATAAACACTAGTTAGAATTTATTTCTTAACGAAACCGTAACCAACGAACGAATGCGTTCGAGTATTGTGTACCTTGCGAATGTGAATGAGCTATTCGATAATTCGACTCTAGATAGACAAACCCAATTTACTTTAGTTCAGTACTTTGTCTCAGTCATTTTAACCTAAGACGAAAGAGATGGCACGATGTGGCGATATGGACTCTGTTTTTAGTCGTTGGTCGGGATCTCCCCGGCTGTGAGTGGTACGTTTCGTTCGCTGCGCTATCGCTAATTAAAATACGTTTCGTTTCACTTACAGCCAGTTGCCGTATTTTTTGATACGGCATTGAAAGGCCTGCCGTATACCGTATTTTCTGAAAAAAATACGTGGATTACCGTATGTTACGGCAATTGCCGTATCAATAACAACACTGGACGTAACGAAACACGTTGCTACGTGTCGGTTCCATGATCCGGTAACTACTAGTTTTGAATATAATAATACCGATTCTCTGTGTACCACTGGCTCACTGTAGCCCACCTGACCTATAAGATTTTACGAATTATCTAGTAGAGCAATACCTAATATCAGACCCATACTTACTTTATGATAGTTTTTTTTGGTAGTAGAATAAAACGAATACATATTTACAGTTAAAAACATTTATTAAATAAATAGAAAATTCAGAAATACACAATGAATACAGACATAATTAGACACATAACATTTAATAGATAGAGGTAGTAATTATATTTAATAAATAAATAAATATCGGTGGACATTGCACACAGCGCCATCTAGTGCCACACTAAGCAACGAGGCTTGTATCGTGGACACCAGATAGTTGATATACTACATAGATACTTTTTTGTTTGTAAATACATACTTATTATACATGTCGGGTTTGTCAGGATATATTTCGCTAGGGTCGAGCATTTTGTGGGCAGAAGACGGGTTTCGTGCTATGAAAACACACTGGATGCGATACACTATTTTATTTCGCATTGCACGGTTCGGGTTGGTTGTTTCCATGGAGAAGAACCGGCAAGAAACTCCATAGTTACTCTTTTCAAACAGAAACACTGAGTAAACTAACAAATTACTTGACATTACACTTTAACAGAATAACACTAGATTAGGCACAATTAATCGGGTACAGTTTCAAGACGTCTTAACTCCGCTGCGATTAGACACAGAATGTCCTCCTCGCCACGAGCTGTTAACATCAGGACTCTGTAAAAGCCGCCATGGTGGGGTAAACTGGTAAGTAGGTCGCGTGATGTCACCAATGGCGCGCTTTCGATCCATTCGCCCGTCCGTACTCATGACCGGATCCGACATACATATAAACATCCATGACTCGGAACCAAATGTCCATGCTCAACACACAAACATTTGCTTCTACCGGGATTCGAACCTGGGGCCCTAAGAACGTAAGGCAGCATCACTGCCACTGCCCCATTCAGGTCGTCATATTTACAGCGTTATCAATTATATCGATATTTATTTTTTATAAAATCACATGACGTTACATTAAAAACAAAAGGCTATAATAAAAAAAAAAAACTAAAAAAAATGATTTGAGAATGGGCCGATTAGTACGCCTCTCCAATAGCAATGACATTACGTCGTTGGATAGGTCTTTTTAACTGAAACGACATTAATTAGAGCAGCTTTGATGAAATGTTTGTCCATTGAGTTATAGGTTAAAAACAAAGGTGAAAATTAATAACTATGTATTAATATTGTTTGTGATATCTTGTGTCTTAGAAAAATAACACCAATGACGTTGTTTCAGCAAATCATTATCATCATCAGCCTATAATGTTCCCACTGCTGGGACACGGCCTCCTCTCAATGAGGGGGAATGGGCTATAATCCACCACGCGGGCCCAGTGCGGATTGGTAGATGTCACATGTCTTCGAATTTTTTGTTCTAGGACATGTCGGTTTGCTCACGATGTTTTCCTTCACCGTTTTGAGAGCAGTGGTGATGAAATAAATTACGCAAAGTAATGCGCCTGTCTGGGTTCGAACCCACGACTTACTGTTCGTAAGTCGGGGCCGCCACCACTGCAAATGTTGTCAGAAATATTACTGTCCAGGCATTTCGTCGTGGTGTGGACCGTAAAAAGAAAGACAAAGTCCGACATAACAATCCGTGCAAATGATTTTCGTGTCAGACACCCATTGCTATTTCTCTCCAGTTCTTTGGGCATGTGTCTTGCCTTTCGAGGCGCATGCCATTTTTTTTATACCAACGCATGGATTTGTGCTCACTGGGGTAATAGGCTAACATTTGGTCGTGTCGATCAACACCTTTCATGTATTTGTTATACTGGACAACCATATTTGGTTTGTTGACCACACGACCACGCCTATTTTCCACTGGCACCAATTGGGATAAGTGCTCAGTGGAAATGGTGAGCATATCTCTCTTGTCTTTCCATTTACCGACACTAACACCTTTTCCGTTATATCTATAAATATTCCCACCTTTCAATAGTTTTGTAATAACTACAGCTTTTGGGTTATTTTATCTTTTCGGAAGCAAAGTTCCTGTACAGTATGTATGTTTTTGGATAGTAATATTTCTGTTAACTGGACACTATTGTAAAAATTGTCCATGTAAACGGAATGGCCGCTATTCAAATAATCTTTTAAAAGTGTCCAAACAACTTTGTCCACGTGACCTACACCACCAACTTCAACATCTGCGGATCCTCTATACATATGAATTTTATGAACTAGTCCCTTAGGATCCGCCAAAACATATAATTTAATACCATATTTGTGCCTTTTATTTTTAATATATTGTCGCATAATACAACGCCGTCTAAAACCAACCATCGACTCATCTATGCTTAATTCCCTATCGGGATAAATTAAAATTTGTATGGTTTCATTAAAATAATTTAATAAATAATCAATTTTTGAGCACCTTAAAATTAACAAAACTCGGTCCCTGGACATGTATCTATTAATGTTAAATTTAACATAAACGCTTTTCTTCCAATAATCGGAAATTTTACTCAGCCTAGCGGTGCCAAAAAAAAAAAAACCTAATAAAGTCCACAGTTCAGCCACATTTGTGTTTTTCCACTTAGTTATTCGGCTGTTGGGCTTTAGTGGCTTCGAAAGTAGAATTTGGACATGCATGTTTGTCATATCCGCTAGGCTGGTAATAAAATTTTGCTGAAAAATAGCTTTAAAATAATCCACAGGACCTTTGTTTTCCGCTTCTGCGATCCTAATTTGGGGGATCCCAGTAAATGGAAAGTTATTTTCCACTGCTGTCTCCTCTGTCCACTCTCCATCCGGAGACAGGTCAGTGGAGGCAACTGAAGAGCTATAAAGGAGAAAAAACATCTACTTAGAAAACCGTTCAAGGCTTGAAACAAACACTACAATAACAATGGGGTTATAAAATTAAACATTTAATTCTTGGGGTCCATACCTGTCTGACGCGTTGGAGGTGACGCTTTCGCTGTCAGAATCGTTGGACTCCATCTCACCGGGAACCTCTCCGAAGATAGACATCAGGTCACGTTCCACTTTTTCAGGTGTACGTGCCATTTAAAAGCAATGTTTCATCGTACATTTTGTGCCGCATAATCCACACGATAAGTAGCCAAATAAAATAACAGCGGGAGAGTTGGCTTAGCCATAGAACATAAATTAAGGGCTGATCAAGAAAAAGAAATAGATATATATTATATTATCGGAGATAAATTAGTGGTGTGACCGTCAGACTGCCAAGACATGGGTCTCGGGTTCGAACCCAAAACTCGCACCACTGATTTTTCGGATATTTGTGCGTATTGTTTAATTATCACCTGTTTCGGTGACGGAAAACATTGTTACATTTGAGATTTTGTCCCTCTAGTGGTAGTGGAACAAAGGCCCAGATGCAAGTTGGGTTGGTAATAAAAGACAAAGAATTAACTAACTATGTCAAACAATGTACGTTTATTTAATTAAATCTATAAAAACAAAAACATAAGAAACTGAATTGATTTAAACTTATATAAACCTAAAGGTAATAGGAGCAATAGCGCACTAGCGGCTTGGACGCAGCGGCCAGGTCGCGCGGCCAGGCCGCAGGGATCGATTTGCAACGCGGCCAAAACCACGGCTACGATCGTCAGTTGCACGTACAGCGCGCTTCAAAATGGACGTTGAGGAAATAGCAGTGCTTTTGTATCTTATAAGTAAGAAGCGGGAAAAGAAAAGGAAAAAATATTGGGTTCATCCCTTGCTGCGTGAAAGGCGAACAAAAGGATTATTTTATACTTATTTCACGGACCTTCAGCAATATGATGACAAGTTCTTTAATTATTTACGGATGAGCAAGTCTACGTTTGAAGAACTGTTAAGAATATTAAGACCATCTATCACCGGCACCGTCACTAAATTTCGTCCCTGCATTTCTGCTGAGGAAAAACTTGTTGTAACTTTAAGGTAAGCCTATGCCTATCTACTTTTATTTAAATCATTTCTTTGCGGTCCCTGTGTCTATTTTATGAAAAAGAATGCAGGTAGATAAGTAAAACTAGTAGGTACATAAAAGTATTTAAGTACTGTAATTATCATAATCAAAAGTGCAGTTGTTCAATAATTATCAAAAAAAGTTTCAATTATTTCTGAATCTTGCGAGGCCTGCGAGTAGTTTGATTCGGGTGATTGGATAGAGTTTTCTGCTCTTTGTGAATCCAAAGGCGGCGCCGGTTCACTGGGACGTAACAGAGAAGGGCGGCAGCTCATTGTGGCAAGCGGTTCATTATCCAAATTCTTAGTAAAATATCCCTGTTGAAATTCTTGATGGCTGGTATAACTGCTTCGAGGGTAAGTAGGTTGGTTGTGCCTTGTCATAGTGGTCATAGGTTCATAGTGGCTTGGATCATATCTTGTATTTTGTGCTCGGTGGATTAGATTAATTATTTCCATCTTAGTTGTCAGCTTCGCGGATTCGGGTATTTTTTTGAAATCCTTTACTAAGGAAAGCTTAAATAATCTGTCTTCGTCTTCGATAAATGATTCACGTTGAGTTCTTGAATTAATGCTTTCTTTTAAAACCGAAACAAGGTCTTCTTTTTCCAAATTATTGTCTTCCTTTTTCTTCTTCGATCTTGGTTGTCCTTGAGATACTGATTCGGGGGTGGGAAGGACTATATTTTCCGTATCATTTAAGTTTGATTCTGTTGTATTCGGTTCTACCGTATCTTTAAGGAACATCAGGTTTTGAAAGTATACATAGGGAGATTTACGTTTCGCTGCAGCACCACTTTTTGCGCCTCTGACACGTCGTAGCTCCCTGAGGAATGAGTCCCTTATATTTTTCCATTTTTTTTGGAGTGACTTACCTGGAAATAAAAAAAAAAATAATCATAACGTGTTTGTTTGTTCCAGATACCTAGCATCTGGATGCTCCTTCAGAGAACTAAATCATTCATTTCGCATTGGACACACAACTATTCGAGAAATTGTACTTGAGGTCTGCGTCGCCATATGGCAAAATATAAAAGACATTGCCTTTCCACAGCTCAATAGAGACAAATGGCTAGAAATAAGCGAAGGATTCAGGAAGAGTTCGCAGTTTCCTAACTGTATTGGAGCTGTGGACGGAAAGCACATAAGAGTCATTCAGCCGACCCATACAGGGTCACTATATTATAACTACAAAAACTATTTCTCTATTGTGCTGATGGCTATATGCGATGCCAACTACAAATTTATATGCATAGACGTCGGCGCATATGGAAAATGCAGCGATTCATCGGTATTCAAGAACTCCCATTTTTATGTAAAACTTACAAATAATAATTTAGACATACCAGACAAAAGACCGATAACTGAAACAGGTGTGCCTCTGCCTTTTGTCATAGTTGGCGATGAAGCATTCTCTTTGTCAGAAAATATAATGAGACCATATGCCGGAAGAAATTTGACAGACAAGAAAAGAATTTTTAACTACCGCCTTTCCCGTGCACGCCGGTACATAGAATGTACTTTCGGGATACTAGCCAACAAGTGGCGAATTTTTCATCGTCCTCTTGATGTACACAGAGAATTTGCTGTTGCAATCATAAAAGCATGTTGCGTCCTTCACAACTACGTACGGGAGCGAGATGGGTTCAAATTCGAAGACACCTTGTATATTCCTCCGACTATTGAAGAAATACCTCCCTGCCAGCCGTCAAGAGGAAATAGAACATCTACTCAAAACAGAGATCTATTTGCTGACTACTTCGTGGGTGAAGGACAACTCCCGTGGCAAAATCGAGTAGCTTTGAGAACACAATAAAATAAACATTACTTACCGAGTTCGTTTTTTTCAGTTGTCCTTAAGTTTTCATTTCCAAATATTTCAATTATTTCTTCCCACATTATCCTTTTTATATCTCGGTTGGCATAGTCTTCACAGGACATGTCCCACAACGCCCTCCTCGTCTCGATTTCTGTTATAAATCTTTCCGTGTCGAAAGACATCGCGATAATTACAAATCACGCTGTAGCTCTACAACACGTGCGACCGCCACGGCTAGTGCGCGCACACTGGTGATTTTACTACAATACTATAGATCTCAGTGGCCGCAGCGACCAGCGACTGAACACTGGCCGCAAACGCGCCGCTCCGATCTCGCTGGCCGCTGCGGCTGAGTGTGGCCGCTGGTCGCGTGCGACCAGGTGCGCGCGCTCTGTGGCGATTTCATACTAAGGTATCTATCTCGATGGCCGCCGCGACCTGGCCGCTGCGGCCAAGCCGCTAGTGCGCTATTGCTCTAAGGGTGATGCCAGCCAGCGTTAAATTCAGTTGGTATTTGAACTATGGTTGTGGGGGGTTGGAGATAAACCCAGTACTGTTCCTTTTCTTAAAAGTTTAAATTAAATTAGTTCTTACTAAAATATCGAGGTACAACCTTCCAGTTTGGTTAATGTTAATTAATACTAAATGGGCGCCAGGGACTTGAAGAGTCCCGGATCCCGGAGTCGACGAAGATGTCCAATATACTTCCAGTTAAACGTAGGTGTCGAACTCGGGGTCCTTAATTTAATTAAGTTGAAGACCGGCTTCTAATTTTGAAAACCGGGATGATAATACACGGGTTCGTATATGAACCGGTAGAAAAATAGGTTTAAATGTGTACGTTTAAATTAAAAAAAAAAACCGTCCCGCCTGCGTTAAATCGCTAGGCGGACTCTGCCAACGCACGGTCGTCTCCACAGGAGGCTTTGAGTGGACTCGAGGAACGGGTCTCGCGTCCAGGTCCCAGAGGCTCGTCTAGATCCTGGCGGCGAGACGAATCGCTCGAGTTGCCTGTCACCTGGAATTGACAATACGGGGACCCTATTATATAAGGGGAAACTATGGTACATTCCTTGAGAATGAATAGAGGTGAGGAGCTAGGAAATCTAAAGGCTAAAACATTAGCCGGTCAACGTGGTCTTTGGCAAGCAATTGAATGAGCTACGACCTCTGTTTGCCTAACCCTGCGTGGTGGGACAACAATGGTAATACTCACGGTTGGTGTAACGATGAAAACACTTTACTGCAAGATTCGAGCGGCTTGTGAACGAGTCCGCCTATTTCATTTGCGAATCCTTTCAGCACATGGAGTCCTGTAATAAATATCCAGGGATTACGACAATATCCTCGCAACGACCGGGGAGGGCCTCAGAGATCACTTCCAAACACTAATTCACCAAAATCCTTACCTTTCAAAACATGGGATAAAGTTTGCAGCTCACATCGGCAGCGGGTTCAATGGCAAATTGACGCCCGTGACCTTCCATTGTCCTGTCATGCCTCCAAACCGGAATTAGGCGGAGCACCTAGAAAATCTCCCCTGTTGCAGGCAAAACTTATAAGAGCACGGATGCCAGAATCACCACACTAAGATATTTCATAACAACGGTCCAACATGGCGTTTATACTCTGAAACAATAACAATATTCAGGATCCAAGCTGACAAACTAATTATTTCTTATTTCAAACACTAAAGTTTGTGTTGAGTGGGGTAACTTTTCCCTTGATTCCATCGGCGAATTAAGAATGTATAACCTGGTCACACTAAGTCATGGAAAAACCACAGATTAAATATGGATTGTGCGATTCAGGATGTTTCTAGAATAAAGTCTATAATAAAAAAATAATTTCACTTCCGTTTACGATTAAAAGAACAATTCAATATTTTAACCAAAAGCCGAAAATGATTAAGGATTGGCCTATAAGATATAGTTCGATGGTTTCCAATGAAAATGTTAAAATTTATCGATTAAAACTACAACTGCATATCGCTGCCGCTAGATGTCGCCTCTAACTGTCAAAACTGACGTTCAACTGAATAGCATTTGGAATATAAACAATCGCAGCTTATTTACGATATGATGAATCTAATTTATTGTGAAAACCTATTTATTATGGTTTTGAAAAGTGAATTATCGTCAGGAAGCGTTACTAAAGAGTCCAGTGACGAATTAAAGGTGA
Organism: Xestia sexstrigata; assembly: GCA_941918905.2. Taxonomy (NCBI): domain Eukaryota; kingdom Metazoa; phylum Arthropoda; class Insecta; order Lepidoptera; family Noctuidae; genus Xestia; species Xestia sexstrigata. Next base: position 19,003,839 of record OW799205.2, read on the forward strand.
AGGGATGACTCCTTCTTCAAATCGCAAGCCAAAGTTATTTGTACAAACTACAATGAAAATTTCACTTGGAAATCATCGAGATCAATATTGGAAACCTCACTATTTACAACGTATGCTCACAGGTAAATGTTAGGTACAAAAAAACAACGTAACAACATCGTGAGAAAACCAGCATGCCTAAGAGGTATTTCTTGACGGCATATAAAGCCAAGTCAGAGGCCCCATGGGCAGCATAAAAACTTAACACCAGGTTAGGCACTAGATTATATGTTGGTCCCTCCAAACTTCATTTTTTTTTAATTCAAGTTAAATGGGTGGTTTATTTTCAATCTTCGAAGGATAATATTTAATACATAATTACTACCTTCAAATCATGCAAAATTTCTTACGTTAATGTTTATTTGTACGAGCCAAAAACAATTAAAGAAATAAGTAGGTACAACGTACAAAATTTTAAGCGTAGCAAAGGTGGTTTTTTAAACAAAAATAGCACGAAAATGTCTAGATAATATAAAATGTACTACTCTGTCAAGAAAGTACCGGGAAAAGATCAATAATACACAAAATGTCTGTTATTCATCCAAATTTATTTTATCACCTTCAAAGTATGCTCCTTTAGAAACGATACACTTGCGCCAACGAATAATCCATTCATCAAAACATTTTTTAAACGCTGCTTCCGGAATTGAGTTCCGTTCTCGCCGCGAATTCTCCTTTATGTCTTCTATCGATTGAAAACGGGTGCCACGAAGTGGTAATTTAAGTTTAGGAAAAAGAAAAAAGTCAGCAGGAGCCATATCTGGTGAATATGGTGGTTGCTGGATGGTATTTGTTGAGTGTTTGGTCAAAAATTCGTTCACAATGATAGCCCTGTGCGAAGGCGCATTGTCGTGGTGCAAAATCCAAGAATTTTCTTTCCACAAATCTGGCCTTTTTCGTCGAATTTGCTTTCTTAAACGCCGCATAACGCTCAAATAATATTCTTTATTTACCGTTAGACCTTCCGGTAAGAATTCAGAGTGCACAACACCGCGATAGTCAAAGAAAACAGTCAACATGACTTTGACTTTTGATCGACTTTGGCGTGGTTTTTTCGGTTTCGGTTCAGTTGGAAGGCGCCACTCCGAAGCTTGTTGACTAGTTTCATGAATGTTGGGTCCGAACTGACTCGTTCTAGCATGTCCTCAGCGACTTTCATGCGATTGAGTTTTTGGAGAAAATTCAGATCTTTTGGGACTAGCCGAGCAGCAACATGTTTCATACCCAAATGATTAGTTAAAATGGCTCGTGAAATCGACTCGTGAGATACAGAAAGTTCGGCGGCTATCTCTCTCAGAGTTGAATGGGGATTTTCAGTCACTATTTTCTTCACTTTTGCGATGTTAACTTCAGTTGCAGACGTTGACGGCCTACCAGAGCGAGGCAAATCTTCCATCACACCTCGACCGCTTTTGAACGCTTTGAACCACTCATAAGCACGAGTTTTTGATAAAGTCGATCCACCGTAAGCCTTCTGTAACATTTTCAGTGACTCCGAACACGAAATTCCATTGGCGATGCAAAATTTAAGACAAACTCTTTGTTCGATATTTTTGTCCATTATGAAATTCGCAATTCACACTATATATGATATTACTAAAACCAGCACTGTATTTAATATAAATAACAGATGCAACTCAAACTCCGCGCCAAAATGGAAAACAGTTGTGCCAATCTAACAACTACAAAAAAACAAAAATTTGAATTTGGAACCATAAACAAATCATCCATAACCGATACTTTTTTGACTGAATGTATATACCCATAGCTAGTTTTTAAATATTACTATTTATTGGTTTATTTTATTCTCGTAAGTATAGATTCGTAATTAAATTCGTAAGTTAAAATATTATGCATGTGATTAGGTTGCTAAAATTATTGCAAAGGTAGGAAATAGTAGATTAATGGTATTATTTTTTATATGTGTATGATAGATATTGGAGACTTGGTTCCTTGATTTTGACGGTCACATTGATGTCATATTCAAAAATATTGGATATGGCTACCATATTTTTGAACGACAGATCAAACGATATACGATTATACGATTTTACGAATTATCAAGTAAAACAATAATATCAGACCCTTAGTTACTTTATGATAGTTTATTTTGGTAGTAGGTTTGTAGTAGAATAAAACGAATACATATTTACAGTTAAAAACATTTATTACATAAATAGAAAATTCAGAAATTACACTACACAATGCATACAGACATAATTAGACACATAACATTTAATAGATAGAGGTAGTAGTTATATTTACAGCGTTATCAATTATATCGATATTTATTTTTTATAAAATCACATAACGTTACATTAAAAATAAAAGGCTATAATAAAGAAAACTAAAAAAAATGATTTGAGAATGGGCCGATTAGTACGCCTCTCCAATAGCAATGACATTACGTCGTTGGATAGGTCTTTTTAACTGATACGACATTAATTAGAGCAGCTTTGATGAAATGTTTGTCCATTGAGTTATAGGTTAAAAACAAAGGTGAAAATTAATAACTATGTATTAATATTGTTTGTGATATCTTGTGTCTTAGAAAAATAACACCAATGACGTTGTTTCAGCAAATCATTATCATCATCAGCCTATAATGTTCCTACTGCTGGGACACGGCCTCCTCTCAATGAGGGGGAATGGGCTATAATCCACCACGCGGGCCCAGTGCGGATTGGTAGATGTCACATGTCTTCGAATTTTTTGTTCTAGGACATGTCGGTTTTCTCACGATGTTTTTCTTCACCGTTTTGAGAGCAGTGGTGATGAAATAAATTACACAAAGTAATGCGCCTGTCTGGGTTCGAACCCACGACTTACTGTTCGTAAGTCGGGGCCGCCACCACTGCAAATGTTGTCAGAAATATTACTGTCCAGGCATTTCGTCGTGGTGTGGACCGTAAAAAGAAAGACAAAGTCCGACATCACAATCCGTGCAAATGATTTTCGTGTCTTTCCTTTTTTTGTCTTTTACCCAGCACCTGACATATTTGCGCCTTTTAAGACACCCATTGCTATTTCTCTCCAGTTCTTTGGGCATGTGTCTTGCCTTTCGAGACGCATGCCAATTTTTTATACCAACGCATGTATTTGTGCTCACTGGGGTAATAGGCTAACATTTGGTCGTGTCGATCAACACCTTTCACGTATTTGTTATACTGGACAACCATATTTGGTTTGTTGACCACACGACCACGCCTATTTTCCACTGGCACCAATTGGGATGAGTGCTCAGTGGAAATGGTGAGCATATCTCTCTTGTCTTTCCATTTACCGACACTAACACCTTTTCCGTTATATCTATAAATATTCCCACCTTTCAATAGTTTTGTAATAACTACAGCTTTTGGGTTATTTTATCTTTTCGCAAGAAAAGTTCCTGTACTGTATGTTTTTTTGGATAATAATATTTCTGATAACTGGACACTATTGTAAAAATTGTCCATGTAAACGGAATGGCCGCTATTCAAATAATCTTTTAAAAGTGTCCAAACAACTTTGTCCACGTGACCTACACCACCAACTTCAACATCTGCGGATCCTCTATACATATGAATTTTATGAACTAGTCCCTTAGGATCCGCCAAAACATATAATTTAATACCATATTTGTGCCTTTTATTTTTAATATATTGTCGCATAATACAACGCCGTCTAAAACCAACCATCGACTCATCTATGCTTAATTCCCTATCGGGATAAATTAAAATTTGTATGGTTTCATTAAAATAATTTAATAAATAATCAAGTTTTGAGCACCTTAAAATTAACAAAACTCGGTCCCTGGACATGTATCTATTAATGTTAAATTTAACATAGACGCTTTTCTTCCAAAAATCGGAAATTTTACTCAGCCTAGCGGTGCCAAAAAAAATAAAAAACCTAATAAAGTCCACAGTTCAGCCACATTTGTGTTTTTCCACTTAGTTATTCGGCTGTTGGGCTTTAGTGGCTTCGAAAGTAGAATTTGGACATGCATGTTTGTCATATCCGCTAGGCTGGTAATAAAATTTTGCTGAAAAATAGCTTTAAAATAATCCACAGGACCTTTGTTTTTCGCTTCTGCGATCCTAATTTGGGGGGTCCCAGTAAATGGAAAGTTATTTTCCACTGCTGTCTCCTCTGTTCACTCTCCATCCGGAGACAGGTCAGTGGAGGCAACTGAAGAGCTATAAAGGAGAAAAAACATCTACTTAGAAAACCGTTCAAGGCTTGAAACAAACACTACAATAACAATGGGGTTATAAAATTAAATATTTAATTCTTGGGGTCCATACCTGTCTGACGCGTTGGAGGTGACGCTTTCGCTGTCAGAATCGTTGGACTCCATCTCACCGGGAACCTCTCCGAAGATAGACATCAGGTCACGTTCTTTTTTTTCAGGTGTACGTGCCATTTAAAAGCAATGTTTCATCTTACATTTTGTGCCGCATAATCCACACGATAAGTAGCCAAATAAAATAACAGCGGGAGAGTTGGCTTAGCCATAGAACATAAATTAAGGGCTGATCAAGAAAAAGAAATAGATAGATATTATATTATCGGAGATAAATTAGTGGTGTGACCGTCAGACTGCCAAGACATGGGTCTCGGGTTCGAATCGCAACTCGCACCTCTGATTTTTCGGAATTTTGTGCGTATTGTTTAATTATCACCTGTTTCGGTGAAGCAAAACATCGTGAGGAAAACCAGCATGCCTAAGAGGTATTTCTTGACGGCATATAAAGCCAAGTCAGAGGCCCCATGGGCACCATAAAAACTTAACACCAGGTTAGGCACTAGATTATATGTTGGTCCCTCCAAACTTCATTTTTTTTAATTCAAGGTAAATGGGTGGTTTATTTTCAATCTTCGAAGGTTAAATATTTAATACATAATTACTACCTTCAAATCATGCAAAATTTCTTACGTTAATGTTTATTTATACGAGCCAAGAACAATTAAAGAAATAAGTAGGTACAACGTACAAAATTTTAAGCGTAGCAAAGGTGGTTTTTAAACAAAAATAGCACGAAAATGTCTAGCTAATATAAAATGTATGTACCTATAGCTAGTTTTAAATATTACTTGGTTTATTTTATTCTCGTAAGTATAGATTCGTAATTAAATTCGTAAGTTAAAATATTATGCATGTGATAAGGTAGCTAAAATTATTGCAAAAGTAGGAAATAGTAGATTAATGGTATTATTTTTTATATGTGTATGATAGATATTGGAGACTTGGTTCCTTGATTTTGACGGTCACATTGATGTCATATACATAAATATTGGATATGGCTACCATATTTTTGAACGACAGATCAAACGATGTACGATTATACGATTTTACGAATTATCAAGTAAAGCATTAATATCAGACCCGTAGTTACTTTATGATAGTTTATTTTGGTAGTAGGTTTGTAGTAGAATAAAACGAATACATATTTATAGTTAAAAACATTTATTACATAAAAAGAAAATTATCTTGTGTCTTAGAAAAATAACACCAATAACGTTGTTTCAGCAAATCATCATCATCATCGGGCCTATAATGTTCCCACTGCTGGGACACGGCCTCCTCTCAATGAGAGGGAATGGGCTATAATCCACCACGCGGGCCCAGTGCGGATTGGTAGATGTCACATGTCTTCGAATTTTTTGTTCTATGACATGTCGGTTTCCTCACGATGTTTTCCTTCACCGTTTTGAGAGCAGTGGTGATGAAATAAATTACTCAAAGTAATGCGGCTGTCTGGGTTCGAACCCACGACTTACTGTTCGTAAGTCGGGGCCGCCACCACTGCAAATGTTGTCAGAAATATTACTGTCCAGGCATTTCGTCGTGTTGTGGGCCGTAAAAAGAAAGACAAAGTCCGACATCACAATCCGTGCAAATGATTTTCGTCTTTCCTTTTTTTGTCTTTTACCCAGCACCTGACACATTTGCGCCTTTTAAGACACCCATTGCTATTTCTCTCCAGTTCTTTGGGCATGTGTCTTGCCTTTCGAGACGCATGCCAATTTTTTTATACCAACGCATGGATTTGTGCTCACTGGGGTAATAGGCTAACATTTGGTCGTGTCGATCAACACCTTTCATGTATTTGTTATACTGGACAACCATATTTGGTTTGTTGACCACACGACCACGCCTATTTTCCACTGGCACCAATTGGGATGAGTGCTCAGTGGAAATGGTGATCATATCTCTCTTGTCTTTTCATTTACCGTCACAAATACCTTTTCCGTTATATCTATAAATATTCCCACCTTTCAATAGTTTTTCAATAACTACAGCTTTTGGGTTATTTTATCTTTTTGGAAGCAAAGTTCCTGTACAGTATGTTTTTTTGGATAATAATATTTCTGATAACTGGACACTATTGTAAAAATTGTCCATGTAAACGGAATGGCCGCAATTCAAATAATCTTTTAAAAGTGTCTAAACAACTTTATCCACGTGACCTACACCACCAACTTCAACATCTGCGGATCCTCTATACATATGAATTTTGTGAACTAGTCCCTTAGGATCCGCCAAAACATATAATTTAATACCATATTTGTGCCTTTTATTTTTAATATATTGTCGCATAATACAACGCCCTCTAAAACCAACCATCGACTCATCTATGCTTAATTCCCTATCGGGATAAATTAAATTTTTCATGGTTTCATTAAAATAATTTAATAAATAATCAATTTTAGAGTACTTAATAACCGACTCGTATGTTGTGTTAAAAATCAAAGGCACCTTAAAATTAACAAAAATCGGTCCCTGGACATGTATCTATTAATGTTAAATTTAATATAGACGCTTTTCTTCCAATAATCGGAAATTTTACTCAGCCTAGCGGTGCCAAAAAAAAAATACCTAAAAAAGTCCACAGTTCAGCCACATTTGTGTTTTTCCACTTAGTTATTCGGCTGTTGTGCTTTAGTGGCTTCGAAAGTAGAATTTGGGTATGCATTTTGTCATATCCGCTAGACTGGTAATATTTTTTTTCTGGAATACAGCTTTAAAATAATCCACAGGACCTTTGTTTTCCGCATCTGCGATCCTAATTTGGGGGGTCCCAGTAAATGGAAAGTTATTCTCCACTGCTGTCTCCTCGGTCCACTCTCCATCCAGAGACGACAGGTCAGTGGAGGCAACTGAAGAGCTATAAAGGAGAAAAAACATCTACTTAAAAAACTGTTCAAGGCTTGAAACAAACAGAATCAGAATCGTTGGACTCCCTCTCACCGGGAACCTATCCGAAGATAGACATCAGGTCACGTTCTACTTCTTCAGGTGTACGTGCCATTTAAAAGCAATGTGTCATCGTACATTTTGTGCCGCATAATCCATACGATAAGTAGCCAAGTAAAATAACAGCGGGAGAGTTGGCTTAGCCATAGAACATAAATTAAGGGCTGATCAAGAAAAAGAAATAGATAGATATTATATAATCGGAGATAAATTAGTGGTGTGACCGTCAGACTGCCAAGACATGGGTCTCGGGTTCGAACCCAAAACTCGCACCTCTGATTTTTCGGATATTTGTGCGTATTGTTTAATTATCACATGTTTCAGTGAAGCAAAACATCGTGAGGAAAACCAGCATGCCGAAGAGGTATTTCTTGACGGCATATAAAGCCAAGTCAGAGGCCCCATGGGCAGCATAAAATCTTAACACCAGGCTAGGCACTAGATTATATGTTGGTTTATTTGGTGGATTAATGTTGGCCCTCCAACTTATTTTTTTTTAATTCAAGGTATATGGGTGGTTTATTTTCAATCTTCGAAGGATAAATATTTAATACATAATTACTACCTTCAAATCATGCAACATTTTTTACGTTAATGTTTATTTGTACGAGCCAAAAACAAGTAAAGAAATAAGTAGGTATAACGTACAAAATTTTATGCATAGTACATTATCAAATTAGTTTTTTAAACAAAAATAGCACGAAAATGTCTAGCTAATATAAAATGTATGTACCTATAGCTACTTTTTAAATATTACTATTTATTGGTATATTGGAGACTTGGTTCCTTGATTTTGACGGTCACATTGATGTCATATACATAAATATTGGATATGGCTGCCATATTTTTAAACGACAGATCATACGATATACGATTTTACGAATTATCTAGTAAAGCAATAATATCAGACACTTAGTTACTTTATGATAGTTTTTTTTGGTAGTAGGTTTGTAGTAGAATAAAACGAATACATATTTACAGTTAAAAACATTTATTACATAAATAGAAAATTCAGAAATTACACTACACAATTCATACAGACATAATTAGACACATAAAATTTAATAGAAAGAGGTAGTAATTATATTTACAGCGTTATCAATTATATCAAAAAAAACAAAAAATCGTTCCCCCACCGCAGTAAATTATTGCGCCACGTTATTATAAATTACATTATTTCAACTTATAAGTTACGAATGTAAATCAGAATACTTTAATAAGTACTTAAACTAAAAAAATATGTTTGTGTAACTTATATTTTATTTATTCTTTATCTTTTAATCTTATTATTATAATAAATTAGTAATAGTAATCTCTCTGTTTTCCAGTTGTTTACACATTCTCTTCTTTTTACATTTTCATAAAGTAAATTCTTTGCTTTTGATTCTTGGTAAATGGCTTCCTTTCTTAATAAATGAATAAATTGGAATAAGCTTGGCTTGGCCCGCATTCTTTTATTTAACCTACTATCCTTCCAACATGTTGTTAGTGCGGTGTCTTTCATCTTTACAGCCGATTTCTGCCAGAAGTGATTTTGACAACCATTGCGTAGTAAAATACTCTTCGAATTTATCTATTGCAGTGGATCTGATGCAGGCACACTAGTCATAATTTCGGTCCATCCTTGTAATATTAGATTAGCTGGTAACAATGGCAAATATGACTACATTGTCCATATAGACAGCCGGTCCATATCACCATTATACAGGGTTTCTCATAACGACCCAACTACTTTAGTTGGAAAAAAAATTCATTAAACTTATTGTTGTATGCATTTATTGGTATGAATTCAAAGATAAGGAACAAAATTTTACTTTTTAAACACGACGTTATTTAAATGACGGCCATCACGTTGACGGCACTCCTCAAACCGTTTGCGTACACTTTCACACTTTTTGAAGAAGTGGTCGAGGAATACTCCTGATTTTTTCTTATACACACATCAAAAGTATCTAGGGATCAACATATATTTTTGCAATAACTTTTCTCCTGATTGATATTAATTAAAATTTTCTTTAAGGATTCATCAAATAAAGTGTTTTCGTTTGTCACAGTAACGATAAACCAAGTCACCTTTGCATTAATAAAGAAATTTGCCATTTTCCTAATAAAGGGATTTTTGACATTTGAACCACTAACATTAAAGTTCGAAAAAAAGACTGAAATAACAGTTTTCTTTAAAATTTTATTGGGTAACTTAAACAATTAATAATCCGTGTTTCTACCGCGAACACTAACAACACAAGAACATCGGTTTGGCATACTCAAAATGAGTTCATCCAAATCACGCTGTGGAATGGCCGCCCATGTTCGTTGCAACAACAAAAAAAGGTCTTCTTGCGACTGGATACCCTCCATATTCGGCAGAGCTCTTCTCTGTAGCATATCCCATGCATGCTCAATCGGGTTCAAGTCTGGCGACTGAGCAGGCCAGGGCAGGACATTGATGTTAGCTGCGGCGAGAGTCTGTCTTACAACTCTTGCGGTGTGCGGTCGTGCATTATCATGCATTAACTGAAATAAGGGACCGATTTGCACTTGTAGAGGAACGATGACGTCTGATACAATCGTCTCAGCATAAATTTGAGCGTTGAGGTTGCCTCTGATCCAAATCAACTCAGTTCTTCCGCCGATCCAAATACCCGCCCATACCATGATGGTTCCACCACTATAAGGATGGACTTCCTGGCAGGATTTTAATCGCTGTTGGCGTCCAGGGGTTCTCCAGTGTCGTATACGTCTTGTATCCGGTCTCATACCAAAACGAGACTCATCAGAAAAGCACACGAAACGCCATTGTTCTTCTGCCCAATTTCTGTGTTCAAGAGCCCATTGATATCGAATCCTACGATTGTGCATTGCTATAGGTGGTACCCGTAGCGGTCTTCGGGAATGAAGGTTCACTTCATGCAAGCGGTTTCTGACTGTTTGGTCGCTAATTAAGTTCCCTGAAGAGTGATGAAGCCTCACGGCTAACATCATGGCGGTTATTGTTGGAGCTCTTCGAGTTAAGATTTGAATGTATCGGTCTTGTCTCCGTGTGGTGCAGCGATACCGTCCTCCATGGCGCTCAGCCACGGTACCAGTGCTTCGGTAACGTGTCCAAAGTCGACTGATAACACTCTGACTTGTATTCAGAGCTAAAGCTACAGTACGTTGCCGGGAACCAGCTTCTATCATTCCCACGGCTCTGAGCATTTCTTCCCTGCTTAAATGACGTCGCCGCTCCATAATAACGTTGGTTTTAATCAGTAGTAGGGAAACAGTAGCACTAATAATGTCTTCAATGCGTTGTATGTTTTTATAGGGAAAATATTGACAGCTTATTTTCATCTTTTACTCGAATTTGATTGAGAGTTCCTGATTCAAATTATGAAATGCACCAAAAAGGATCCATATAAATTTATAAAATCATAAATTTATTACAAAGCCACATCTCAATCTCAAGAAATCCGCATAAAAATGCTTGATCCCTAGACATTTTTGATGTGTGTATATTGTTTCTTAAATCTGTAAAATTTCGTGGAATATTCTCGTAGTCTACGCTCTTAAGATAACCCCACAAGAAAAAATCAGGTGGGTTCAAGTCAGGGCTCCGAGGTGGCCATTCAATATCACCTCTTCGTGAAATCACCTTTTCTCGGAACAACTCGTGCAATGCAGCTAAAAAGTTGTTAGTGGTGTGCGATGTGACCCCATCCTGTTAAAACCATGTCAGCCGGTTATATTGCTCACATTGTTGCAGTTGAGGCCCGAAAAAATTGCGTGTCATTTATACATAGCGTGCAGAAGTTACAGTCACTGCATGTCTTCTGTTATCTTCATAAAAGTACGGCCTAATAATGCAGTTCGCTGACATAGCGACCCACACGGTCACTTTGGGGCTATGCAACGGGCGTTTATGTAATGTCTGTCGATTCGTTTGTCCCCAAAAACGACAAGTTTGACGATTGACAGATATCTGTCCAAATGAAAACGTGCCTCATCGCTAAAGAACATGTTAATGAAATTGTTAAATCTCTCTAACATTACATTCACAAAATTCAATTTTGTAACGTAATCATTTTCATGAAGAGCTTGCACAATCTGAATTTTATAGGCCTTTAGGTGTAAATCAGATCGCATTATGCGGTGAATTGTCGTTCTTGATAATCCCAGCTGAGACTCACGCTTTCTAACGCTGAGTCGAGGCTGTCGGCTTACTGAATGTTTGCAGGCGTTCTTGCTGTCCTTGGACGGCCGTGATGGATTTCGCCAATAGTGTTTCCAGTAGTATTGAATGTCTGGATCCAAGCTAAAATTGTTGCATTGCTTGGAGTTTCCACAATGTTGCGTAGTCGATAATGTAACCGATACATCTGTCGAACTCGAATGAGTGATCGATTGTTCTCGAAAAGTGCGCGCACGCACGAGCGTTTTGAGACACCCTGTACTTTATGACACTTGTTCGATTGGACACAAACACAGTTTAACTCCTTTCCTTTTTAACCATGCACATTTTGACGTTCATACTTTTTGCCACATAGACAGCCTGTCCGTATAGACATTTTGACCCCTGCACATTCCAAGATTCCAACCGTTTAACATTTTGTCATGTTGACTACCCAGTCCCTGAATGGTTAGAAGAAACCAGCCACCAACTCGCTCGCAGATATGAACGCGGCGCTGAGTTTCAGCTTTGATACGGGGCACAAAGTTGGGATCCTGGATATACTCCTCACGCAGCGTCATAAACACGTTCACAATGTGATCTCTCACATCTGTTGCGGTATCGTATTCGGTCACAAGCACTTTATCTCTGCGTAAAACTCGATGAACAGTCCAGTGTGTTTTCGGTGGTGAACCGGTAAACGATATTGTAGTTGTTTTTTAGCCATAGGACGTACGACTTTGACCCGTCTAGAAACAACTTAGCCTGCCCGCACGACTGCCTGGCTTCTAGTCTGCGCACAGCACGGAGTATAACAGGATCTATTGTAAGGCTGAATTTTAGCTTACATCAATCCAGCTTTACCCAGCGGTTATTGCATGAGACTAGGGAATAACGCCTGTAGGAAAATCATGAATGAAACAAAAGCATTGCGGTCATACAAAGGTTTTTTATTATAATGTGAGCTTACTGATTAGAATTACAGTCCTCTTCTGAACCCAGCTGTTGTGAATACAAAATTACAGGTTCACACTTACTTTATAAGTAACATTACCATGCTGTTTCATCACATGGAACACAGATGCATTCAGTATCGTTGCCCGTATGTGATGCTCAGTGTAGCTTCACGTAATGTTGCAGCAGGTCAGCAGGTAAGCTTAAACGGTTCAGCAACCGTACATGTAATCTCGTAACCGATGAACTTGCCTTCACATCATGTCCTCAATGTATGACCATTTATGTTTTTTCTTTATTATTATTATGACGTCATCGCGTCATAAATTAAATGTGCATTTGAGCCCTGAATGACAAAAAGACGAGGTAAGATTGAAATCCAATGAAAAATCTCTGAACACAACGTGTCTTATTGGAATATGGTGCAATACTTACAGCGTAGATATTTGATGTGTTTTTACTGATATCAATAAACCATACGCTGGCTCTCAACATTAGGTTAACCACATAGTGATTGAAGAAAGGTGTGGATAACTTTTAATAATTACTAGATAATTCTTCAGCCGTGTGGTATCCGGCAGAGTAGAATAGGACCAACCCATTCACTCACGGGTGTCGTATAAGGCGACTAATGTCTGAGGCAGAACACCTTGCGCCTCCGTACACCAGAGAATGGGCAGCAGCGTTTTCTGTTAGTCTTTCATCACTGCGATCTCCAATCCGCCCGCCAAGCGTGGAGATTACGGCATATTCCTCCCATCATGGGAGAGGCTTATGTCCAGCAGTGGACGTTATGGGCTGTTGTAGTAGTAGTAGTAGTAATTCTTCAATAGCGCAGCCTTTCACCAAAAAGGACGCCACGTAAAAAGAAAATGTTGCTATCTCCAAACTCAAGCGTCAATCCTATTTTGACTGAAGGCCACACTGAAACCGAGCCTTTTATCAGCTCATTCCCATTAAATTATTTTAATTCAACTATTTCGCAATTAAATGTTTATCTTTATTAATTAATTAATATATTCTAAATAACAATATTGTTTTAATTAGAAAATGACTTCGAAATCAATTAGATGAATTAATTCCGTGTATTTGACAATAGCGCCTCACATTTTTAGGAATGTACGTATCGATTTAGTGTTATTTTTACACAGGAGGTCGCTATCCACCTCTAAACCTGCGATGTAGTTTTTTTAATTGTTAAACTATAAGAAAAACTTATTTTAACGGAGAAAGAAGGCAACTGACAAGAACGTTGTCTTCATCTTCTACAGCCTCAAGCAGATCTTGCTTGTGCATTGCAATATTGTGCAGTATTGCCAATGCATCAAAATAAAATTTATTATGTATTAATTTTGTTGTGAATCCTCGCAATAAACAATGAAATCTTTGCTTCCATATTCCGAACTATCTACAGTGTTTCGGGTCCTTATATGTGTATGGTCCCGATTGTACATTTCTTCTTTTTGTGTATTAGGATGCAGAATAGGTGTGAATAAATAAGGAGTTCAAGCATATCCAGAATCGCCCAATAGTCTTTCTTTAAATTCTGATTGCTCAAATCTTTGTTTTAAGCGACATTCGTTATTTCACGCTTCAAAAGAGCGAATACGTTTTTGGTTTATTTTTAAGTCAAGAATTTGCCTTTAAATTCTGATTGCTCAAATCTTTGTTTTAAGCGACATTCATTATTTCACGCATCAAAAGAGCGAATACGTTTTTGGTTCATTTTTAAGTCAAGAATTAATGATTAACCAATGAAAAATAGATGTTTTTTTTCATCATAACTCAAACAACAAACAAATGTAGGTAACGAAAAAGTAGACATTGCAAACGTGCTCTTGGAGCGCAATGCTTTATGCATGCACAAGTATTCCGATCTTGAAGTCTTGGTTTCACAACGGAGAACGGCCGGAAACGATAAAAAGTTTGCTAAGATACTTTACCACCCTCAGCCTTATATTGTTTATAGAGCTTGTATATTGCATTACTTAAGACCGCTAACCAATTTTAAACCACAATTTTTATGTCTATTACGACACAAAGACTCTTGTCCTTCTTGAGGTATTTGTTTCTTCAATGAAAGGAGTGTTATTTTGAAAATTACTTTTATATTTGGAAAAGACAAAAAAATACATGGACCGCTCGCGCGGTTAACAAGTCATCCCCCTCACAGATAATAAATTCAGATATTCTCGCACGAAGTGTCATCACTAGCACAGATAATTTAATGTTCCGCCGATATTCGCGCACACCGCGGCGATGGTTGCGTTAAGGCGATGGGTGAGCCTAAACATCCTCCCACCTGTTGAAAGGCTTGTCTTTCAACAACAAATCTTCAGCAGTGGGCAGCGGACATAGTTTGATGATAGGCCGACGTAGAACGCCTCTAATGGTTTTCAAGTCAGCGACTCGCGAAACTCCATCCGGACCAGGGAATAATTTGGTAACCCGTCCGAGGCGCCAACACAATGGAGGGACATGGTCTTCGTGGATAAGCACGAGGTCTCCGATACGTAGGGATTTTGTGTTCGACTTCCACTTCAGACGTTGCTGCAGCTCGTGTATATATTCACGCTGCCAGCGTGACCAGAAGTGCTGGTGAATTTGTTGCAGCCGGGCATATCGTTGCAGGTGACTTTCCTTCAAGTTCTCTAAGCTAGGCTCTGGGAGTGCCTTCAGCGGCCTTCCAATAAGAAAGTGCCCCGGGGTCAAAGGAAGGTAGTCATCAGGAGAGGAGGATAAGGGACACAAGGGACGACTATTCAAAACGGCCTCCACTTGTGCGAAAAGTGTAGATATTTCTTCAAAGGTAAGATGGGAATTTCCCATGACTCTTTTTATATGGAATTTAGCAGATTTAACTCCGGCTTCCCAGATGCCGCCAAAGTGAGGAGCGTGAGCAGGTGAGAATACAAATTTTATATTTTCATGAGTTGCAAATTCAGTTAAGTCCCTATTGTGTAATTTAAAAAAAGCCCCTATATCTTTAGCAGCAGCCACAAAATTACCCCCGTTATCACAAAATATTTCATTGGGCTTGCCACGACGGGCAATAAATCTACGCAATGTCATTACGAATGCGTCCTTGGTAAGGTCACAGACCGCTTCCAAATGAACACACTTGTAACGCAAGCACACAAATATGCAAAGGTAACATTTGTTTACCCTTGCACCTCTACCTTTACGATTAATTATATAAAAAGGTCCAGCAAAATCTATGCCGACTGAATTGAATGGGAAATCTGCGCTCACACGTTGGGATGGCAAATGACCCATTTTAGGACAAAGAGTTTTGCCTCGGACACGACAACATCTCACACAATTGTGAACTGTGCGCCGAGCCAACCTTCTGCCATTTAGTGGCCATACTGATTCCCTTATCATTGATAGCAATAGCTGTGGGCCAGCATGCATGTGTCGTGAATGTTCTCTTTCAAATAAAAGTTTTGTTAAATGATGAGACGAATCGAGTAGTATTGGATGTTTTTTATCAAAACTATAAGGTGAAGCACTTATTCGTCCTCCAACTCTAATTAAATTGTTGTCATCTAAAAAAGGTGACAAAGACAACAATTTAGATTTAATATTCAAAGGTAAGTTCTTAGATAACGCCTTGTATTCAATTGGAAAACATTTAATCTGAGCAACACGACATAGATAAAGAAATGAGTCATCTAACTCATTAGCGCTGAGAGCTAGAACCGGTTTGTTATGCGGATTACGAATATTAAAGCAAAATCTTTTTACCCATGCGACTATTCTAATGAGTTTGTTTAATTTGCTATATTTTTCAATTTCTATTATAGGTTGTAGTGTGTCATTGTTGAGGTAAGTGTTTATTTCAAAGGTTTTATTGGGTGTAATTAGTGAATTTAGCGTTTTATGAGTTTTTGTGTCAGATGCCGACTGCTCTGCTTGCTTCGTCGGTGCCAAGCTTGAGACAGGCGGAGCAGATTGGACCATTTTGGGTAAGTATTTGGATTTTTTTGTAATTCTAGGTGTAGTTATAGATTTAGACGTAATTTTTGTTTCAGGTATACTATGGATATCTATGGAGTTTAGAACTGGCCAATCGCTTTCACTATTAACTAAATAATTTGGACCTGACCACCACATACTATTATTTATTATTTGATTTACATTTATACCCCTAGAAATGAGATCGGCTGGGTTCATGTCAGTGGGAACATATCGCCATGAGAATGCGTCCGTGAGCTCGGTTATTTCAACCACCCTGTTCGCAACAAATGTTTTGAGTTTGGTTGGATCACCTCTGAGCCATGCTAGCACTACGCTTGAATCGCACCAATGAACTATTCGTGAAGGTTTGTAACGGATAGACTCAAGGACACTTTTGCATAATTTAGCAGCTAACAATGCAGCGCAAAGTTCCAATCGCGGTATGGTCATAGGATTTATACGAGCTACCTTAGATTTGGCGGCTAACAGCCGGACCGTAAAATCACGGTTGTTTTCCGTGCTTCTCACGTACACGCATGCTCCGTATGCCTTCTGTGATGCGTCACTGAATGTGTGCAATTCTATTGAATTCGGTGAGTCGCACAGCACTCTCCTAGGTATCTGTAATTTTAATAGGCAGTTCAAGTTATCAGCGAATTCTAGCCATCTTTCTGCTATCTCATGAGGGATAGCTTGGTCCCAATCTATTTTTTGTTTCCATAAGTTTTGTAGGATTATTTTAGCTGTGATTATACACGGGCTTAGCAACCCTAAAGGATCGAATATTTTAAAAGCGCTGGATAGTATGCGTCTTTTTGTTATGTTATTCTGGTTGTGAAATGGTTGAACCGGAAACTTTAAATTGTCAGACTTGGGCTCCCACCCTAAACCCAGCGTACTTGACGCTTCACTGATGGTTAGTTTCTCTTGAGTGTTTATAGACGAATTTTTAAATAAGTTTTTGGAATTAGTTTTATACTTGCGTAAATTTAAGCAGGCTGACTTTAGAGCAGAAGAAATGGAATGTTGAATTTCGGATAGCTGTATTTCATCATCACAACCAGTAATTAGGTCATCGACATAAAAGTCGTGTTGTATTATGTTTTTTATAGTTTCGTCCCCACACTCCTCGCCCACCTGCCAGAGACATCGAGTACTTAAATAGCTCGCACTTGTGGTGCCATAAGTGAGAGTATTCATTTGCATCGTTCTGATGGGTAAGGACTCATCCTCTCTCCATAAAATTAATTGCAAGTTTCTACAGGATTCGTCTACTCTCAATTGTCTGTACATTTTTTCAATGTCACCAGTAATTAAATATTTGTATTGACGTGCTCTTATGAGTATGGAGAAAAGAGAATCCTGTATATTTGGGCCCACCATGAGAATGTCGTTGACAGATATTCCCGAGGAGGTAGGGACGGATCCATCAAAAACGACACGGACTTTGGTTGATTCGCTATTGTCTTTAAACACAGCATGGTGGCATAAGAAGTATGAGGGAAATGGTTTACTTTTAGGTGCTACAGACATGTGTCCTAGCTCTTCATATTCTTTCATGAAATCGACGTATTGTGATTTTAGTATAGGATTTTTCCTAAAACGTGATTCTAAATTAAACAATCTTTTTTTTGCCGTATTATAGGATTCACCCAAGCTGTTTGGAGAACTATTAAGAGGTAATTTAACATTAAATCGTCCGTCACTCAAACGGACCGTATTTTGCATAAAATGCTTTTCACAAGCCCTTTCCCTTTCGCTGAGAATGGGTTTGTTAGGAAGTTCTTCAATCTCCCAGAATTTTGTTAGTAATTTATCAATACAAGATTCTTGAGTCTTGTTATCCTTTGTAATTACGCTATTGTTGCAATATATGCTATTTAGATTATTTTTATTTATCGGACCGGCCACAAACCAGCCCAATTTGGAATTTCGTAACTTTAGGTTGTTTGAGCCTATAGAAATTTCTTCATTTCCTAAGATATCCCAGAACAGATCACATCCAATCAAGACATCAACTTGAGAGGGTTCATTAAAATTAGGATCAGCTAGTTTTATGTGTTTTGGTATTTTGAAATTAATATTAATGTGGTCTTTCGGCAAATACCCAGTTAAGTCATTCATGACAAGCATGTTATAGGTAACATCAAACTGTTTATTTAAAGATTGCAATTTAACTATGCATGTTTCTTCCACCGTACTAGACAGGTGGTTTCCGATGCCTATTATGTTAATGCTAGTTATTGGAATGGAATCAAGTGACAGCTTATCCTTTAAAGACCTTGTAATAAAACTGCCTTGGCTTCCACAGTCGAGCAATGCACGCACTGTTTCATTTTGATTGTTATTAGGATTATGAACTTGAATCAACGCAGTAGATAAGAGAACGTGATTGAATTGATATTCCGATGAATTAACATTTATAGATTCCGATTCGGAATGTGTATGATTATTATTAATCGCCTGGCTAGGGTTATGCAGGAGACGATTATGTTTTTGTTTGCAATCAGGACACGGTCCAAATCCACACGCCTTTGCTGGATGACCCTGTTTAAGACAATTGGAGCAAAGTTTATATTTATTTACATCTGCCCATTTTTCTTGTATAGTTTTGTTCTTGAAAGTAGGGCACTCATATATTTTATGATTCTGACTGCAAATTATACATACAAATGAACTGGAAGTGTCCTTATTAGCAGCTGTTGCTGCCTTAATAAAGACCCTTTGGTATTTATCCGATTTGTTATTGTTATGTGTGTTACTATTTGAACGATTTTGATTATTTTGAACCTGAGAACCCTTTTGGTAGCTGTTATCTGTTTTATTCCTTTCTAAAGCTTCAAGCACATCAGCTCGATTTATCAGAACTTGTTTAAAGTTTTCCAAGGTTGGATTATTATTGCCAAGCTGGTTTCTAAATTCCTCCCATTTTAAAAGTGTATTTTGGTCTAATTTTGAAGTCAAATTAAATATGACGCACATATCCCAGTTATCTGTGGGCATCCCTAAGCTGGATAATGCTCTTAAGTTTTTAGTAACATGGTCTACTAAAAATCGTAATGACTTTACAGTTTCCCTGCTAATTGAATGTATGTTAAACAATGAATTCATGTGATGATCAATCAGAAGTCTTTTATTGTCGTAGCGATCACACAACAACTTCCAAGCTTCTTTGTAATTTTCAGATGATACCTCAAGATTGGAAATTATGCGTGCTGCATCTCCTTCAAGGTAAGAAATTAGGTAGTGAAATTTATGTACTGGCGAGAGTTGTTTATTGTGATCAACTAAGCTTAAAAAAGAATCTCTGAATTCCAGCCACTTAAAATATGCACCATCAAACCTTGCAATTTGTATACGTGGCAACCTGATATCAGAATCACGTGGTTCAGATCGGGATTCATTACATTCATGACTACACGATGGCACACAGCTGTCTAACAAGCCCTTTGCAGTGGCAAGCCCACTGACTAAATCACTTTCCATTTTGTCCCGCTCCTCTAGCTCCAATGACAGGCTCCCACTATTTAGGACTTCAATTTGACTTTGCAACTCATCAAACCTAGCCGATAATTGTTCAAATCTACCAAGCTTGATCTTTAATTCAGCTATTTCCACATTTGTTAATGAGTCCTCAGACGATAATTTATCCACAAAATTATTAAACTTGGTAATCTGCCCTTTAATTGAGCTACGCTTGACAATCAATTCGCGTAATTTCTTTACATCGGCTTCTTGCGACATTTCCAAAATATTTGTTATGTATAAAATAAATAATCTCACGCTCCTCAACTTCGACGTCACCTGCCGACCAAGAACCGGATCTGCGTTGCCAATCACGGAGTACAAGCTCTGCTAGTACCAATGCCGATAGCGTGATGATCCGAGTTATCTGGAAAGTTCGGCGAACGATACAAGAAACTGATTGGGAACGTTACGTTATTTTTTCTAGAATGGAATGAGAAATTCAAAATGTCGGTAGAAGAAAAAAAAGAAAAAACTAATGAAAATTTAATTTTATGATAGTAATTGGATTAATAATCTGTAAATTTTTATGCCAATTTGCTGAAATGGAATATTTATGATGGACCCTTATTGCAATACAATGATATTCTATGGGGAATCACAACTAGGTTTGGTCAAGCAAACTTGAACCTTGAATTGAAATATTCAGCAGTGCGTAAGTGATGAATTATAGTTATTGCACAGTGGGAGACACGCTTTTGGGAATGCCAATGGTACAGAGAAGTTTGGTAGGTAGGAAATTTGGAAGGCAGGGCACTTAACTTATGGTAATCCAGTTGACACAATTTCTTCACACCTGGTGTCGATACTTTAGCTGCATCGAGTTTAGGCTTCAAGATATTCGTTGATCAGCTTCACACCTGTGTCGATGCTTTTGTTGCATCGATGCTTAGGCCTCCGAATGTTCGTCGATCAGCTTCACGTAGTGGACTCGGCCTTTTGCTCTCGACGATCACGCCACGTGCCGGCCGACTCGACGACAAACTTTGTAATTTTTGTTTTGTCCTGTCACGGTCGCCAATTTTTATGTCTATTACGACACAAAGACTCTTGTCCTTCTTGAGGTATTTGTTTCTTCAATGAAAGGAGTGTTATTTTGAAAATTACTTTTATATTTGGAAAAGACAAAAAAATACATGGACCGCTCGCGCGGTTAACAAGTCATCCCCCTCACAGATAATAAATTCAGATATTCTCGCACGAAGTGTCATCACTAGCACAGATAATTTAATGTTCCGCCGATATTCGCGCACACCGCGGCGATGGTTGCGTTAAGGCGATGGGTGAGCCTAAACACAGATATTTCTTCAAAGGTAAGATGGGAATTTCCCATGACTCTTTTTATATGGAATTTAGCAGATTTAACTCCGGCTTCCCAGATGCCGCCAAAGTGAGGAGCGTGAGCAGGTGAGAATACAAATTTTATATTTTCATGAGTTGCAAATTCAGTTAAGTCCCTATTGTGTAATTTAAAAAAAGCCCCTATATCTTTAGCAGCAGCCACAAAATTACCCCCGTTATCACAAAATATTTCATTGGGCTTGCCACGACGGGCAATAAATCTACGCAATGTCATTACGAATGCGTCCTTGGTAAGGTCACAGACCGCTTCCAAATGAACACACTTGTAACGCAAGCACACAAATATGCAAAGGTAACATTTGTTTACCCTTGCACCTCTACCTTTACGATTAATTATATAAAAAGGTCCAGCAAAATCTATGCCGACTGAATTGAATGGGAAATCTGCGCTCACACGTTGGGATGGCAAATGACCCATTTTAGGACAAAGAGTTTTGCCTCGGACACGACAACATCTCACACAATTGTGAACTGTGCGCCGAGCCAACCTTCTGCCATTTAGTGGCCATACTGATTCCCTTATCATTGATAGCAATAGCTGTGGGCCAGCATGCATGTGTCGTGAATGTTCTCTTTCAAATAAAAGTTTTGTTAAATGATGAGACGAATCGAGTAGTATTGGATGTTTTTTATCAAAACTATAAGGTGAAGCACTTATTCGTCCTCCAACTCTAATTAAATTGTTGTCATCTAAAAAAGGTGACAAAGACAACAATTTAGATTTAATATTCAAAGGTAAGTTCTTAGATAACGCCTTGTATTCAATTGGAAAACATTTAATCTGAGCAACACGACATAGATAAAGAAATGAGTCATCTAACTCATTAGCGCTGAGAGCTAGAACCGGTTTGTTATGCGGATTACGAATATTAAAGCAAAATCTTTTTACCCATGCGACTATTCTAATGAGTTTGTTTAATTTGCTATATTTTTCAATTTCTATTATAGGTTGTAGTGTGTCATTGTTGAGGTAAGTGTTTATTTCAAAGGTTTTATTGGGTGTAATTAGTGAATTTAGCGTTTTATGAGTTTTTGTGTCAGATGCCGACTGCTCTGCTTGCTTCGTCGGTGCCAAGCTTGAGACAGGCGGAGCAGATTGGACCATTTTGGGTAAGTATTTGGATTTTTTTGTAATTCTAGGTGTAGTTATAGATTTAGACGTAATTTTTGTTTCAGGTATACTATGGATATCTATGGAGTTTAGAACTGGCCAATCGCTTTCACTATTAACTAAATAATTTGGACCTGACCACCACATACTATTATTTATTATTTGATTTACATTTATACCCCTAGAAATGAGATCGGCTGGGTTCATGTCAGTGGGAACATATCGCCATGAGAATGCGTCCGTGAGCTCGGTTATTTCAACCACCCTGTTCGCAACAAATGTTTTGAGTTTGGTTGGATCACCTCTGAGCCATGCTAGCACTACGCTTGAATCGCACCAATGAACTATTCGTGAAGGTTTGTAACGGATAGACTCAAGGACACTTTTGCATAATTTAGCAGCTAACAATGCAGCGCAAAGTTCCAATCGCGGTATGGTCATAGGATTTATACGAGCTACCTTAGATTTGGCGGCTAACAGCCGGACCGTAAAATCACGGTTGTTTTCCGTGCTTCTCACGTACACGCATGCTCCGTATGCCTTCTGTGATGCGTCACTGAATGTGTGCAATTCTATTGAATTCGGTGAGTCGCACAGCACTCTCCTAGGTATCTGTAATTTTAATAGGCAGTTCAAGTTATCAGCGAATTCTAGCCATCTTTCTGCTATCTCATGAGGGATAGCTTGGTCCCAATCTATTTTTTGTTTCCATAAGTTTTGTAGGATTATTTTAGCTGTGATTATACACGGGCTTAGCAACCCTAAAGGATCGAATATTTTAAAAGCGCTGGATAGTATGCGTCTTTTTGTTATGTTATTCTGGTTGTGAAATGGTTGAACCGGAAACTTTAAATTGTCAGACTTGGGCTCCCACCCTAAACCCAGCGTACTTGACGCTTCACTGATGGTTAGTTTCTCTTGAGTGTTTATAGACGAATTTTTAAATAAGTTTTTGGAATTAGTTTTATACTTGCGTAAATTTAAGCAGGCTGACTTTAGAGCAGAAGAAATGGAATGTTGAATTTCGGATAGCTGTATTTCATCATCACAACCAGTAATTAGGTCATCGACATAAAAGTCGTGTTGTATTATGTTTTTTATAGTTTCGTCCCCACACTCCTCGCCCACCTGCCAGAGACATCGAGTACTTAAATAGCTCGCACTTGTGGTGCCATAAGTGAGAGTATTCATTTGCATCGTTCTGATGGGTAAGGACTCATCCTCTCTCCATAAAATTAATTGCAAGTTTCTACAGGATTCGTCTACTCTCAATTGTCTGTACATTTTTTCAATGTCACCAGTAATTAAATATTTGTATTGACGTGCTCTTATGAGTATGGAGAAAAGAGAATCCTGTATATTTGGGCCCACCATGAGAATGTCGTTGACAGATATTCCCGAGGAGGTAGGGACGGATCCATCAAAAACGACACGGACTTTGGTTGATTCGCTATTGTCTTTAAACACAGCATGGTGGCATAAGAAGTATGAGGGAAATGGTTTACTTTTAGGTGCTACAGACATGTGTCCTAGCTCTTCATATTCTTTCATGAAATCGACGTATTGTGATTTTAGTATAGGATTTTTCCTAAAACGTGATTCTAAATTAAACAATCTTTTTTTTGCCGTATTATAGGATTCACCCAAGCTGTTTGGAGAACTATTAAGAGGTAATTTAACATTAAATCGTCCGTCACTCATACGGACCGTATTTTGCATAAAATGCTTTTCACAAGCCCTTTCCCTTTCGCTGAGAATGGGTTTGTTAGGAAGTTCTTCAATCTCCCAGAATTTTGTTAGTAATTTATCAATACAAGATTCTTGAGTCTTGTTATCCTTTGTAATTACGCTATTGTTGCAATATATGCTATTTAGATTATTTTTATTTATCGGACCGGCCACAAACCAGCCCAATTTGGAATTTCGTAACTTTAGGTTGTTTGAGCCTATAGAAATTTCTTCATTTCCTAAGATATCCCAGAACAGATCACATCCAATCAAGACATCAACTTGAGAGGGTTCATTAAAATTAGGATCAGCTAGTTTTATGTGTTTTGGTATTTTGAAATTAATATTAATGTGGTCTTTCGGCAAATACCCAGTTAAGTCATTCATGACAAGCATGTTATAGGTAACATCAAACTGTTTATTTAAAGATTGCAATTTAACTATGCATGTTTCTTCCACCGTACTAGACAGGTGGTTTCCGATGCCTATTATGTTAATGCTAGTTATTGGAATGGAATCAAGTGACAGCTTATCCTTTAAAGACCTTGTAATAAAACTGCCTTGGCTTCCACAGTCGAGCAATGCACGCACTGTTTCATTTTGATTGTTATTAGGATTATGAACTTGAATCAACGCAGTAGATAAGAGAACGTGATTGAATTGATATTCCGATGAATTAACATTTATAGATTCCGATTCGGAATGTGTATGATTATTATTAATCGCCTGGCTAGGGTTATGCAGGAGACGATTATGTTTTTGTTTGCAATCAGGACACGGTCCAAATCCACACGCCTTTGCTGGATGACCCTGTTTAAGACAATTGGAGCAAAGTTTATATTTATTTACATCTGCCCATTTTTCTTGTATAGTTTTGTTCTTGAAAGTAGGGCACTCATATATTTTATGATTCTGACTGCAAATTATACATACAAATGAACTGGAAGTGTCCTTATTAGCAGCTGTTGCTGCCTTAATAAAGACCCTTTGGTATTTATCCGATTTGTTATTGTTATGTGTGTTACTATTTGAACGATTTTGATTATTTTGAACCTGAGAACCCTTTTGGTAGCTGTTATCTGTTTTATTCCTTTCTAAAGCTTCAAGCACATCAGCTCGATTTATCAGAACTTGTTTAAAGTTTTCCAAGGTTGGATTATTATTGCCAAGCTGGTTTCTAAATTCCTCCCATTTTAAAAGTGTATTTTGGTCTAATTTTGAAGTCAAATTAAATATGACGCACATATCCCAGTTATCTGTGGGCATCCCTAAGCTGGATAATGCTCTTAAGTTTTTAGTAACATGGTCTACTAAAAATCGTAATGACTTTACAGTTTCCCTGCTAATTGAATGTATGTTAAACAATGAATTCATGTGATGATCAATCAGAAGTCTTTTATTGTCGTAGCGATCACACAACAACTTCCAAGCTTCTTTGTAATTTTCAGATGATACCTCAAGATTGGAAATTATGCGTGCTGCATCTCCTTCAAGGTAAGAAATTAGGTAGTGAAATTTATGTACTGGCGAGAGTTGTTTATTGTGATCAACTAAGCTTAAAAAAGAATCTCTGAATTCCAGCCACTTAAAATATGCACCATCAAACCTTGCAATTTGTATACGTGGCAACCTGATATCAGAATCACGTGGTTCAGATCGGGATTCATTACATTCATGACTACACGATGGCACACAGCTGTCTAACAAGCCCTTTGCAGTGGCAAGCCCACTGACTAAATCACTTTCCATTTTGTCCCGCTCCTCTAGCTCCAATGACAGGCTCCCACTATTTAGGACTTCAATTTGACTTTGCAACTCATCAAACCTAGCCGATAATTGTTCAAATCTACCAAGCTTGATCTTTAATTCAGCTATTTCCACATTTGTTAATGAGTCCTCAGACGATAATTTATCCACAAAATTATTAAACTTGGTAATCTGCCCTTTAATTGAGCTACGCTTGACAATCAATTCGCGTAATTTCTTTACATCGGCTTCTTGCGACATTTCCAAAATATTTGTTATGTATAAAATAAATAATCTCACGCTCCTCAACTTCGACGTCACCTGCCGACCAAGAACCGGATCTGCGTTGCCAATCACGGAGTACAAGCTCTGCTAGTACCAATGCCGATAGCGTGATGATCCGAGTTATCTGGAAAGTTCGGCGAACGATACAAGAAACTGATTGGGAACGTTACGTTATTTTTTCTAGAATGGAATGAGAAATTCAAAATGTCGGTAGAAGAAAAAAAAGAAAAAACTAATGAAAATTTAATTTTATGATAGTAATTGGATTAATAATCTGTAAATTTTTATGCCAATTTGCTGAAATGGAATATTTATGATGGACCCTTATTGCAATACAATGATATTCTATGGGGAATCACAACTAGGTTTGGTCAAGCAAACTTGAACCTTGAATTGAAATATTCAGCAGTGCGTAAGTGATGAATTATAGTTATTGCACAGTGGGAGACACGCTTTTGGGAATGCCAATGGTACAGAGAAGTTTGGTAGGTAGGAAATTTGGAAGGCAGGGCACTTAACTTATGGTAATCCAGTTGACACAATTTCTTCACACCAAACTTCTCTGTACCATTGGCATTCCCAAAAGCGTGTCTCCCACTGTGCAATAACTATAATTCATCTCTTTTGTACTTTTTCTTTGTTTCTCGTTATGCACTCGTTATTTCTCGCGCTAGGTCGACTTACATCTTCTCTCTCAAATAAATTTTGGTTATCTTTCTTTCTAATTTCATTTCTTGCCTTCATAATTCTAATTCTTTCTTTATGTCCAAGAGCATGAGAAATGGCTGTTTTTAATTTGTTTATTTGCAATTTCGTTTAAAGCTTCTTTTTTCAGTACTTTCTTTTGTTTGGGATTTGCTTTATCAAACTCTGTCTTGAATGAATCTGTAATTGTATTTAGCAAAATTAACTTCTTTTTACCTTTTCTTTTTCCGCCTGTGATACATTTGCACAAGTTTCTTCTAAGAAACTATTTGACTTTTCTGCAAAAAAAAAAAAATCCTAAATTGTCTTAATTCTCGACTAACACACCTATGTCCAACCATTTGCCCCTTGGCATTCGTTTCGGCGCGTCTGATTAAAATGACGATATCTCCGAAACTACGTTAGTTAGCTCGCTATCGGTTATATCATTGGAATCATTATTAAATTAGCTGGTTTAGTATAGTTTTGCCTCGAAATGTATTAGTAATTGTAACGTGTGTTCAGTGTGAGGGAAAAATACCAGTTTCTTGTGTACAAGTAACTATAATTAATTATATTAAAATGACTTGTCCTAGGTACATACTATTTTGTTAGACTATATTAATTTTATCTTTAGGTAAAACATAATATATATTAAGTTTAAAAAAACTTCCACTTTCTATATTTTATGACAAACAATATACATTACTATTTAAAGTTCACTATAATTTATAATAAACAAACTGTCTTATAACCTGAATTAGTAATATCTTAAGGCCGGTTCCCACAGTCCGCGATTCTGCGGATCATCACGCACAGCCGACGTTTACGGACGGCAACGCACACAGACAGGGCTCTTCCAACGGTGCGTGTCGGTCTGTGTAGATCTTTTGATAACTTCATTTCAAAATGCAAAGTGAAAGAGAACGTGTCGTCGCTGCAGCCGCGGCTGTATGGCAGTGGTATTAATTAACAATTACCAAATTATACGATCTAGTAAAAGTAAAAAGAAACCACGTCGCTGGTGGATATCAGCATACAACAAAAGTCGTTTCACGTAAGTGTATATAGACATAAGGTCTTGCGGGGCCTATTCCGCCTAAAAAAAGTGACTTGCGAAATTCAAAAAGTTGTGATTTTGCTACAGCAAGCAATAACAACAAATTAGTAAATGCATCATAAAAAGCATTTATTTGTTAATGATTACGCTGTATTACTTCTACAGAAAATCAATATTTTATGTTACAACCAAGGTATTTTATGAAAAAAAAAACTGGAAAGCGGCGGGAAAACCCCGCAGAGGGGCTTTTCCGATGTTTGATTTTATCTCTGCCATCTATGAATCTATTTAGAAAATACTAACTTGCTCATAAAATTCACGGCGGAATACATACTATTCTAAGCTTTACATTAAGCTAGGAGGATCTAAATTCCTTCGAAATCATTTTTAAAAAATTGTGGGGCTATTACGCCGAGCCTCCATACATGCTAGTGATGTGCCGAACATTCGACAAATTTTAATCTGTTTGAAATTGTTAAGATAACGATAAATGTTTTATTCTAGTAGTAAGTGTACCTAACGGTGATTGGTAATATATAAGATAGTATAGTATAGTAATAAAAGATAATAATATAGGTATTAAAATACTATATTCATTATCAAAATAATGAGGCAAATCAAGTGGTCTTCACAATTAACTTAGGTAACTAATGAATTTCTAAACAGTCTTAATTTTTATAGCTTCTATCTTAAATTCCGTAGTTTCAAAAATATGCTGAATTTGAATTTAAAATGGTTAATAACGAAATAACAGTTAGTAGTAGTATATTTTATGAGACATGAAATGAACATGAACAAACATCTTAAAGTTAATAAGGTAACTAACACAGCCATGGCACAGTGACTTATTTACAGTCAGTCTTTAAGCTAATTATATTTTTAGGTTTAATATGAGAACATAGGTTGGTAAGTAGGTATCTTTTATTGCAGTAAGTAATAAATATGGCACAACAGGTTTAAAAAATATATGTAGTTCAATCTGTTTTAGTTTGCCTTATTCAAGGTCTTACACTGAGTAAGTAAAACAAACACAAACATAACTTCTATCTTAACCACCTAAAAGTCTGCTAGTTAGTCATAACTATAAGGTTCGGCGCAAACGGGCCACCAAGCGGCAGCCAGCGACAAGCAGTTCACACGCTTTTTCCTACATTTTGTTGAAACTCGCCGCACACGTGTGGCCGGTGGCGGCCACTCGCTACAGCAGTGTCGGCAGTGATTATTGGCAGTGGCAGCCACCGGTGGCTGTGGTTGATGCCCCGTTTGCGCTTTTAAAGATTGACATTTTAGAACAATGTGTGTAAGTTTACACACACTGTTCTAAAATCTCAATCTTACAAGGAAATACATAGTCCTTGTCGTTAATAAGTTCTGGATCAGGAAGATATTGTACAATATCAGTGTTTTCTATGATAGAATAATCATTGTTAAGTATGCGAAATACATTCTTCTGTTTCCCTTTGGATTTTAATCCTAATACTACGAGTTTTTCGTCACTTACAATATCTTCTATGCGGCAGACATACTTATATGTTTTTTTACCCCTGAGGGAACTGAATTTAGCTAAAATGAACTTTCCTGGTTCTGGAGTAGGGTCATGTTTTGGTGGTTCACTGGATGTAGTTGGAACAGGTTCGGCTTCATGGGATTGAAGTGTAGGGGTTATCATAGAGCTAGGAAACTGTATCCAATCATGACATATTTCAAGTGAATTGTTTTCTTGATCTGACTGATCTTCATCTTTTGCCGACTGACCTTTAAGAGTTTGGATTTCACTTTTGTAATATTCGTCATCCTCGGGTTGATTATTTTCCAAAGGGTTGTTAAAAAAGATTTCCGCAGTTTCGTTATCATCGGAGTCACAAACTGACTTATAAGATCCGGAACTGTTACTGTCACTTTCACTTCTTTTTCGTTTTTTTATTTGTTGTGTTTTCAATTTTCCCTGTCTCTTATGTATGTCTGCTTTTTGAACTTTGGTCTTTTGGTATTTCTGTTTCTTCTGAATTTTCCCTGTTGTATTTTGTTTCGTTGGCTTTTCTTTTTTCGTTATTCTTTTACCTTTGTTTTTAATGTTTTCTTTTTCTTTTTTGAGTCGGTCCAGTGCACTTTTATAAGTTAAAACTTCGGCGTTACTGTTAGGCACACGTTTTTTACGACTTACTATGGGATCATTTTTGGCAATTGTTTTTAGTAGTAGTGATTCAAATGATACGATTTCTTCAATTTTTGTCTGAGGCTTTATTATTATTTCGTTTAATACTTTTAATGTCGTCCGCTCTTGGGTTTCATTGAATCTTTTGGGTATAGGTAGTTTATATGAGGCAGGTTTTTTCATAGGGAAACTAGTATCCTGTTTTTGAAAGTCCGAGCTTATACACACATCAAAAGTATCTAGGGATCAACATATATTTTTGCAATAACTTTTCTCCTGATTGATATTAATTAAAATTTTCTTTAAGGATTCATCAAATAAAGTGTTTTCGTTTGTCACAGTAACGATAAACCAAGTCACCTTTGCATTAATAAAGAAATTTGCCATTTTCCTAATAAAGGGATTTTTGACATTTGAACCACTAACATTAAAGTTCGAAAAAAAGACTGAAATAACAGTTTTCTTTAAAATTTTATTGGGTAACTTAAACAATTAATAATCCGTGTTTCTACCGCGAACACTAACAACACAAGAACATCGGTTTGGCATACTCAAAATGAGTTCATCCAAATCACGCTGTGGAATGGCCGCCCATGTTCGTTGCAACAACAAAAAAAGGTCTTCTTGCGACTGGATACCCTCCATATTCGGCAGAGCTCTTCTCTGTAGCATATCCCATGCATGCTCAATCGGGTTCAAGTCTGGCGACTGAGCAGGCCAGGGCAGGACATTGATGTTAGCTGCGGCGAGAGTCTGTCTTACAACTCTTGCGGTGTGCGGTCGTGCATTATCATGCATTAACTGAAATAAGGGACCGATTTGCACTTGTAGAGGAACGATGACGTCTGATACAATCGTCTCAGCATAAATTTGAGCGTTGAGGTTGCCTCTGATCCAAATCAACTCAGTTCTTCCGCCGATCCAAATACCCGCCCATACCATGATGGTTCCACCACTATAAGGATGGACTTCCTGGCAGGATTTTAATCGCTGTTGGCGTCCAGGGGTTCTCCAGTGTCGTATACGTCTTGTATCCGGTCTCATACCAAAACGAGACTCATCAGAAAAGCACACGAAACGCCATTGTTCTTCTGCCCAATTTCTGTGTTCAAGAGCCCATTG
The DNA here is from genome assembly GCA_941918905.2 of Xestia sexstrigata. NCBI lineage: Eukaryota > Metazoa > Arthropoda > Insecta > Lepidoptera > Noctuidae > Xestia > Xestia sexstrigata. Next base: position 19,034,960 of record OW799205.2, read on the forward strand.
ATATCGAATCCTACGATTGTGCATTGCTATAGGTGGTACCCGTAGCGGTCTTCGGGAATGAAGGTTCACTTCATGCAAGCGGTTTCTGACTGTTTGGTCGCTAATTAAGTTCCCTGAAGAGTGATGAAGCCTCACGGCTAACATCATGGCGGTTATTGTTGGAGCTCTTCGAGTTAAGATTTGAATGTATCGGTCTTGTCTCCGTGTGGTGCAGCGATACCGTCCTCCATGGCGCTCAGCCACGGTACCAGTGCTTCGGTAACGTGTCCAAAGTCGACTGATAACACTCTGACTTGTATTCAGAGCTAAAGCTACAGTACGTTGCCGGGAACCAGCTTCTATCATTCCCACGGCTCTGAGCATTTCTTCCCTGCTTAAATGACGTCGCCGCTCCATAATAACGTTGGTTTTAATCAGTAGTAGGGAAACAGTAGCACTAATAATGTCTTCAATGCGTTGTATGTTTTTATAGGGAAAATATTGACAGCTTATTTTCATCTTTTACTCGAATTTGATTGAGAGTTCCTGATTCAAATTATGAAATGCACCAAAAAGGATCCATATAAATTTATAAAATCATAAATTTATTACAAAGCCACATCTCAATCTCAAGAAATCCGCATAAAAATGCTTGATCCCTAGACATTTTTGATGTGTGTATTATTGGCCAGCTGATCACAATTTTGGTCTTGCGGTACTGCTAGCGCCTGTGTTTTTTTAGTATATCTTTCTCTATTATCTTTAACATATCAGATTGTTCTTTTCTCACATCCATGAATCTCCAGGTTGTTTATTGTTATTATACTCTGTTCTGCGAGACGTATTTACTTGGGTTGTCAATTTTTGCTCGTTCATTTCCTTATTATGTTGTTTTAGTTCCAGTTTCTTTTGTTTTTGAGTATTTGTTTTTGGTCCCTGGATCGTTTCAAAATCATTGATCGTTTCTAATGATAATTTTAATAAGCTCGGTACGCTACTTGCGGTAGTGTTGCTTTTATGGGCAGATTTGGCAATGGCAGCATCAATCTCAGCAGTTTTCATTAGTAGCATCTGATCTTTATTATTGGCATTAAAGACTTCCCATTTTTCAAGTTTTTGGCTTTCGAATGATGCTTTTGGTATGGCATTACGATCTACTGGGTACGCGCCGGTTTTCCGAAATCCATTTTGAATTACGACTGGGTTTAATTCGTCCCAAATTTTTGTTATTATGCGTGCGAATTCTGGCTTCGGCAACTTAGACCCAATGTGAAGTCGCTGCCATTTTATAATTTCATCTTCCCATTTATCTTTAAAGGGTTTCATAACGCTGCAGTCTAGAGGTTGCAAAATGTGAGAAGAGTGAGCTGGAAGTTTAATAATTGTGATCCCAACGGATGCTGCGTACTCAATAACGCTTAAATCGACATGTGTCGAATGTCCATCAAATATAAGAATAACAGGCGCTTCTCCTTTTAATGAAGGCAAATACTTCTCGGATATATTTTTCGAAAATGGTGGTCTCCATCCATCCTTTTTCACTGACAGCATAAGCTGTTTTTATATCTTCATTTGGGTAGAGCCATTGAGTCCAAAGATGTTTGCCTTGAAAAATAATCAATGGCGGTACTTTAACGCCACATGCATTCGTTGCCAGAAGAATAGTTGTATTATTACGTCCAGGTCCACTAGTAGTTCTGGTTGCCTGAAATCCTTTTTTTCCAATTATTTTTCCTTTTAGTGGATCCTGGCAAATCGAAGTTTCATCAAGGTTATAAATTTTATTTGGCTTGTTTTGTAGGCCTAACTCTTCCACCACTTTCTCTAATAAGTCGAAGTACGCGTAGACTATAAAAGGATCGCTAGCCTTTCGCCGCGATATCTCAACCGCTTGCGGTTTTTTAATAGAAAGCCCATTACGTTTCTTGAACGCATAAAACCAGTCCCTTCCTGGCAAATCTCCTTTAAATGGAGTATTGATACCGTTTCGGCGTACAAATTCTGAAATTAATAAAGAAGCTTCCTTGCGTGTCAAAGGAAAGAATTTTTTTTCCATTATATGTAGACAATTAGCCATACGTTTTTCAAGTTCAGATGAAAATACCGTCGGATGACCCGCAGAGGCGTGAAAACAATTAAGTCGCGTGTTAAGTGTTGACCTAGGTATATCATGATATTTCGCCGCTGCGTACGCGGTCATTTTACTGCTTCGCACATCTTCCAAAGCTTATTGGATTGTAACTTCCGAATACGTCTTTTCTCTTTTCCGCTTGTAATGACGGACCATCTACAACAATTAAATTATGGCATGATAATATGAAAAGCAGCGTAAGTGCAATACAAGTTAAATGTACAAACGTAACGAATTTTGGAATATCATCAACCTTTTGTCAGTCCACTGCTGGACATAGGCCTCCACCATGGCTTAACACTTCGTATTTGCAGTGGATGCTATGCCCACAATTGCTATTCTGATATTGCAATGTATTAAACGATTTTTTTTTAAACGTAGGTTACGTTGGTCATTTTTATCAACTTTTTGCAACATTCATCATGACAGCGTTTCACACCCCACTCTGCTAGTAAAAGTTAAATTGAAAAATCTTTATTTCGTTAACACATTACAGTGCTCTCGAAATAAGTAAAAAAATCAACATTCATCGTTATTTTTTCGACACTAGGACATCACTAACTTTTTTCAATATCGTACTAAAATGGTGGGGGGGGGGCTATTACGACATATCATTTTGGTTGGAATAACCCCCATCTTAGAATTTGTGGGGCTATTATGCTGCATCAAATAACTCAGTAAAAACAAAGCGCAGAGTAAAACTGAATAGCACAACGGAATTTCGTGTTTCTCAAATCGTCATTTAACTTTACAAACACCAAAAAATGATAAATTTTACTCACTTTTGAAACCAAATCCGTGGAGCTTGACTTTCACTAAACTTGTCAAAAATGGCGTCCTAAACAAACATGGCTGTCGATCAAATAGTTTACGCGTTAGCAGTGCCATCTAAATGTCGATCTACGAAAAAGAGTTTTCGCTATCCGCCTATAGATGCCGCTATGATAAATCATTTTATTTATAAAAGTTACAGCTAAACGACGGGATAACCCCGCCGGCGGGATAGCCCCGCATGACCTTGTATCGAATTTTATTAATTTTCAGTTTTGTCACCCATAGCAGTGGGATCACGGTAGAAAATTAACGAATGACATAAAATATTCCCTGTCCTGTGATCCTACCGGTGCCGGTGGGATCATGATTCGGAAAAACTTATCATAATATGATACTTAATTGTTAAAATAGACATATTTTGGGACCATTTTAGAGGGTACATTTTTTTTCAGATATAACGGAACTGATATGCTCGTTGATATCCAAAAAGAACCAAGCAACACATTCTTCAATTTTTGTAGGATGACTTCAACTGATTTCGAATACCTTCTAAATAAAATTGGTCCAGTTATATCAAGGAATGATACCAACATGCGAAAATGTATTCCTGTTAAAGAACGGTTTGCAATTGCACTCAGATTTTTGGCATCTGGAGATAACTACACAAGCCTTAGTTATCTTTTTAAAGTCTCCATACAAACAATTTCAAGATGTGTCGATGCCGTTTGCGAAGCCTTGATGGAGAGAACGGAGAAATAAAAGTAAGTAAAGTACTTAAATGTGAGAATCAATTATTTATTATAAAGTAGTGAAATGGTACAAAGATCTAATCAAACATGGTATTCTCGTAATATATTGTTTCAACTGTAAACCTGGCGTCAGTGAGTGTTGATACTGTGGGGGTTGTGAGTTGGATGAGTGGACGTCGCCTAAGGGTTGGTACTGACAATTGACATTGTGAGTTGGACGGTTGAGGGTTACCTGGGGATGGTTGTGGGTTGGATGAATGGACTTCGCCTGGGGTTTGCAGTGAGACTTGATGTTGTGGAGATGATTGTGAGTTAGGTGAATGAGTGTAACCTGGGGATGGCAGTGAGACTTGATGTTGTGGGGATGGTTGTGAATTGGATGAATAAGTGTTACCAGGGGATGGTTGTGAGTTGTATGAATGAGAGTAACCTGGGGATGGTTGTGAGTTGGATGAATGAGAGTAACCTGGGGATTGCAGTGCGACTTGATATTGTGGAGATGGTTGTGAGTTGTATAGTTGTTGGCCAATGGGTAACGATATGTTTTGGTAAACTGATTTTGGGAAATTCCTTGCGTGATTGTCTCGTTGTTTAAGCGTATACGTTTTTTTATCTATTTTCATCCTGTGCGATATCTCTTGTACTTTCCCGTAAATCTCTTAATTTATTACACAGTAAATTACAATACAGTAAACTTGTGTCAGACTCCGTCTGTGACATTTGTTTCATAATATTATAAGCTTCCTCGCTGCGTTTCTTCAATTCATCACACTCGTTTAATCGACTTCTTTTAGATTTATTTTTTTCCGATGTTTTACTAGTTTTAAATGTTGCCGTTTGCACCGTTGTTGCCGGTTGCTCCGTTGTTGCCGGTTGCTCCGTTGTTGCCGGTTGCCCCGTTGTTGCCGGTTGCCCCGTTGTTGCCGTTGTATGATTATCATGTTCTTCTTCGATTTCCTCCGAGTACAGTGGATCCTGGAAAAATAAATATAAATCTAATTTTACTATTTTTATTTCAATTACCTCGGACGGCAGCAGAATGGTTAAAAATTGAAGATAATTTCAACAGAACATGGAATTTTCCACATTGCCTTGGCGCGATTGATGGAAAACACGTTCTAATACAATCCCCTTATCACAGTGGTTCTGAATATATTAATTATCACGGCACTTTTAGCATTGTACTGCTAGCTTTGGTTGATGCTGACTATAATTTCATATTTGTGGATTGCGGATGTCAAGGTAGAATAAGTGATGGTGGTGTGTACAGAAACACAGAATTGTATTAAAAAATATCTAGAAATGAACTAGATTTGCCAGCATTAATGAGTTTGCCCTTCAGAGAGGAACGACTTCCCTACGTTTTCGTGGCAGATAGTGCATTTGCTCTCACTGAAATCATGTTGAAGCCGTATCCCAGTCTCCATGCTAAGGGAACAAAAGAACGGATTTTCAACTATCGTTTGTCGCGTGCTCGGAGAATAGTAGAGAATGTTTTTGGCATCTTGTCGGCTATTTTTAGAGTACTAAAGTAACCATTACTATTAGAACCACAAAAAGTAACCATTTCTATTAGAACCACAAACAGTAACCAGTATCATAATGACATGTTGTTTATTGCACAACTTTTTGAGGCGATCTAAACAATCCCGAGCATTGTACAATCCATCCGGTACTTTTGGTACTGAAAATGAAGCGCCCAGGCTCGTGGCGAAATGATCATCCTGAAGGACATACTTCTTTGTTATCACTGAGGAATATATCAATAAGAGCACCTCTTTCAGCTAAGGCAATAAGCAGTGATAGGAATAGGTAGTGCCTATTTGCCTAAACTTAGAAGAACAGAGACAAAAAACGGAGACTTCCTTAGGACTAAATTTTTTCCGAGACTTCTGTCCCGAAATTTCGAGACAACACATAAATACATTTAAAAAAAATGTTATTTGGAATAAGTAATTCGTCTATATTTACCTAAAGTTTGCGACTAGATATATCATAATAAAATAATAACATACACAGTCGTTACAACCATACAATTTTCTGAATTTTTTTTTGGAGAACATTTTGTAAATGACTTGTTGATCGTAATACACAATGAATCACAATGTTTGAATAAGAAGCAGTACACGTTTCGAAGTAAATATCTTCTTTCTAGCTCACTCTCGGCTACGTTTAATGAGATTTCTAAAGTTCAAGTGTAAAAAAGGCATTATATGTAACACATACTATGATTTAAAAGAGTGTCCATGGAGTTTCTTGCACGTTCTTCTCCATAGAGACCTACTCTTTGGAACGTGCAATTTAGCTTCACTTTTCTTGGACTGACCGACATTGACTATTCAAAAGTGCCTGTAAATGGTCTATTTGAAATAAATGCTTTGATTTTGATTTTGTCGGTATTTAAAATAAATAAATAATTCATTTATTTGCCAGAATGTAGGTATACAAAGTGGTATGATCTTAATATTAATGAGGTCCCTTTACATTCTACCATTATACATGATGTGCAAATATTTAGTTACAAATGAAAATACAAATACCTTTTTTTCTTTCATCTTAATGAAATATATTTCTAAAGTATATTTAAAAATGTGCATGATATTAAAATAATTGCATAATAATGGTATCACATTATCACATTTTACGGCAGCGCGTTTCGTTATCTATTCTTAGAAATTACAAAAAGTAACCGCCATGGTCGCATACCTGTGCGGCGCGGGGAGGGTATTTAAAAAAAAAAATTATTCCAAATAACACATTTTTTTAAATGTATTTAAGTGTTGTCTCGAAATTTCGAGACAGATGTGCCGGAAATAATTTTAGTCCTAAGGAAGTCTCCGTTTCTTGTCTCTGTTCTTCGAAGTTTAGGCTAATAGGCACTACCTATTCCTATCACTGGCAATAAGAGATACGTTTGCAGAATATTTCGTAACAGATGGTGCTGTAGCGTGGCAAAATAATTATGATTAGAAATTACCTATTATAATACCTATGTAAGTACATGTCCAATTTGAGTGATGACAAAAGAAGAAGATTGGTATTAGCAGGTATACATAAGTATATTATGTTCTCTAATTAAATTCAATTACCTATTTACTAAATAAATATTTACTTACCTCAGAACTCTTCGTTTTTTTGGTTTATAGATAACATCCAAAAAAGTAGCCATTATGTCATAAAAAGGCCACTCAGGCTTGTAAACATCGTCAGCCCCACATCCAGTGCCCATAGATTCTCTTACTTTTGTTCTTTGTCTTCTGTACGTCGACATTAAATTGTCTCGCTTCTTTTTTAAATCCTTAACTGTAATAGTACCATCCTTCAATTGGGTTTTTATTCGGTTCCATGCATCGTATGCATCAGTTTTGTTCTTATGATCCGGCGCCGAAGAATTCCATAAAGTTGGTTCATTTTGATAAAGATTCAAAAATTCAAAAATAAGATCGTTTGTCAACTCCATTTCTCCGCAACCAACTACACACAAACAACACCACTACTCGTGTCAGCGGACAAACAAGTTCTGACTTGTCGTCGTCTGTGCTACCACGGACGCGTTCGGACCCCGGCGTACGCGCTCGGATCGCGCCGCATCACACCTTTAAGCCCGCTCTACACTTAGTGCGCAATTCACGGCGCGAAGTTGCCGAGACTTCGCGGCTTGATAATTACGACTCCATATTCGCAATGATTCGCAGTAGTTTCACAGTGGAGTTCGCAACGTTGAACGATATGGACGTTAAAGTAGCTGCTGCTGCGTCCCTAACTTTGTGTGCATTAGCGTACTATAATTATGTGTACGTTAAAAATGAAACACAAATTAGGAAACGATGGAAAAAAAGGAGATGGTGGATGACAACTATCCATCGTAATAGAACAAGGTTTGTTTACATTCATCAGTTTCATAAGTTAAATTGATAATTAGGTAACTATCGTTAATCGCTTTAACTGCTTATTTGTCACAGGATAAGTATGGAAAATCAGCTGAGCGAGTTAGTGGCTGAACCTTCCGGGGAATTTCATAAGTTCACTAGGATGTCTTTAGCTGATTTTGAATATTTACTGAACCGAATTTCAAGCAAGATTTCAAAACGAGATACCCAATTACGAGAAGCTATTCCAGCTCGGATTCGTCTAGCCATAACACTGCGGTACTTGGCTACAGGCGACGAGTTCCAAAGTCTACATTTCCTGTTTAAAATATCTCCTCAACTGATTTCAAATATCATACCATAAATGTGCAATGCCCTGAATGAAGTATTAAAGGATGAAATTAAGGTAAGATTTAATAAAATGAAGTATATGTAAGTATTTCTATTTATTTAAATTAGTTTAATTGAGCACACAAAGTATTCATTATGATAGTGAACTAACTTATATTATATTAATGAGAAATAATAAGAGTTAAAAATACAATAAGTAGAATGATCAAAATAGTTTTCAACTCATGTTGTACGCTTTTGTTATTGTATTTGGTTCTGTAATAATATATTCTTCAATATATTCACCTTGCTCTGGCACGTGAATTACATGTGGGTGAATTTGTTCATTGGAATGTATTACAATATTTGCCGTATCATTGGATGTATCTTGGATGACTATTGGAGAACGTGATGGCAGGTATTGACTCGAGGATGATCTAGGTCTCTTGAAATTACTAATAGCGACAGTTTTTGGAATATACACACATCAAAAGTATCTAGGGATCAACATATATTTTTGCAATAACTTTTCTCCTGATTGATATTAATTAAAATTTTCTTTAAGGATTCATCAAATAAAGTGTTTTCGTTTGTCACAGTAACGATAAACCAAGTCACCTTTGCATTAATAAAGAAATTTGCCATTTTCCTAATAAAGGGATTTTTGACATTTGAACCACTAACATTAAAGTTCGAAAAAAAGACTGAAATAACAGTTTTCTTTAAAATTTTATTGGGTAACTTAAACAATTAATAATCCGTGTTTCTACCGCGAACACTAACAACACAAGAACATCGGTTTGGCATACTCAAAATGAGTTCATCCAAATCACGCTGTGGAATGGCCGCCCATGTTCGTTGCAACAACAAAAAAAGGTCTTCTTGCGACTGGATACCCTCCATATTCGGCAGAGCTCTTCTCTGTAGCATATCCCATGCATGCTCAATCGGGTTCAAGTCTGGCGACTGAGCAGGCCAGGGCAGGACATTGATGTTAGCTGCGGCGAGAGTCTGTCTTACAACTCTTGCGGTGTGCGGTCGTGCATTATCATGCATTAACTGAAATAAGGGACCGATTTGCACTTGTAGAGGAACGATGACGTCTGATACAATCGTCTCAGCATAAATTTGAGCGTTGAGGTTGCCTCTGATCCAAATCAACTCAGTTCTTCCGCCGATCCAAATACCCGCCCATACCATGATGGTTCCACCACTATAAGGATGGACTTCCTGGCAGGATTTTAATCGCTGTTGGCGTCCAGGGGTTCTCCAGTGTCGTATACGTCTTGTATCCGGTCTCATACCAAAACGAGACTCATCAGAAAAGCACACGAAACGCCATTGTTCTTCTGCCCAATTTCTGTGTTCAAGAGCCCATTGATATCGAATCCTACGATTGTGCATTGCTATAGGTGGTACCCGTAGCGGTCTTCGGGAATGAAGGTTCACTTCATGCAAGCGGTTTCTGACTGTTTGGTCGCTAATTAAGTTCCCTGAAGAGTGATGAAGCCTCACGGCTAACATCATGGCGGTTATTGTTGGAGCTCTTCGAGTTAAGATTTGAATGTATCGGTCTTGTCTCCGTGTGGTGCAGCGATACCGTCCTCCATGGCGCTCAGCCACGGTACCAGTGCTTCGGTAACGTGTCCAAAGTCGACTGATAACACTCTGACTTGTATTCAGAGCTAAAGCTACAGTACGTTGCCGGGAACCAGCTTCTATCATTCCCACGGCTCTGAGCATTTCTTCCCTGCTTAAATGACGTCGCCGCTCCATAATAACGTTGGTTTTAATCAGTAGTAGGGAAACAGTAGCACTAATAATGTCTTCAATGCGTTGTATGTTTTTATAGGGAAAATATTGACAGCTTATTTTCATCTTTTACTCGAATTTGATTGAGAGTTCCTGATTCAAATTATGAAATGCACCAAAAAGGATCCATATAAATTTATAAAATCATAAATTTATTACAAAGCCACATCTCAATCTCAAGAAATCCGCATAAAAATGCTTGATCCCTAGACATTTTTGATGTGTGTAGTTTACTGCTGAATCTGAATAATTTGAGGCTGAAGTACAAGGACAATGATATTGGTTAGGGCCATTTGGAGAATATGTTGGTGACGGTGATGATTGCATTGTAGAAAAGTATGTTTCTGGTTGATACCCATACTGATAGCGCAAAACCATGCCGTCTATATCCAGCATCAATTTGTCTTTTTTCTTCAGGAAGTTTTCTCAATTTTTTAGCCAAGAGTTGGGCATATAAATCACAATCATCAACCTCTTTAGGTTGTGTTCCGGCATTAGCCGCTTTCATTGTTGCCGAGAAAGTATCTAGAGCTTGTTTAATAACTTTTCCAGCGGCCAGAACTTGGGGAGGATTTCGGCGCCGCCGAACTGTTTGCATGGAATTGCTTTCAGTGTTGTCATTTTGGTTGTCAGCACCATCCTTACTTAAATCAATTTCTATGAGAGCGCCATTTTCTTCTTCAAAATTATCGGTATCTGTTGGCTGCGATTCCTAGAAATACATTAATAAAAACTATAATATATGTATTTATGTTATAAATGGGACACAAGTGAAACTACGGCTCACAGTGGAACGAAACTGCTATTTGAGGGACATTGCTTTTTGTACAGAATATCCAATGTCCCTCATATAGCAGTTTCGATCCACTGTGCGGCTGTTGTGAACGCGTGACGCTTTATTTCCAAACATGCGTACGAGGGCCCGCGAGCGGGGCGCGGGGTGCGGAGCGCTGCGCGGCGCCGTGCGTGCAAGCACGATACCTACGGCCGCGCATCGCAATGGCTTGTACACAACATTTATTATACATAATTATAATAAGGTATAATTTGATTTTATTATTTGTTTCAGATTCCGTCGTGCCCAAATGAATGGTTAGAAATCCAAAAAGGATTTTCGGACAAATTTCCCCGAGCCGTGGGGTCCATAGATGGTAAATATATTGTTTTGGAATGTCCAATGCACTCCGGGTCTCAATATTACAACTATAAACGAACATTTAGTATAGTACTGCTAGGGGTAGTAGATAGTCAATACAAATTTATTTTTGCTGATATTGGATGTCAGGGCAGAATCAGCGACGGTGGAGTATTTACAAATTGTCTTTTGTGGAAGAAAATTTGCACAAATCAATTAAATTTACCAATACCGCATCCTCTACCTAATTCTAATGTTGATGTACCTTACATCTTCTTGGGAGATGCTTTTGCCCTTTCAGAACATGTCATGAAACCATTTCCTGGTAACCACAATGTGGGCACGAGAGCACGTATCTTTAACCAGAAATTGTCTATAGCTCGGGTTGTGGTAGAAAATACGTTTGGTATACTGGTGACCAAGTTCCGAATTTTTAAAAAGCCAATAGTAAGTAATATCATTATTAGCATGAATAAAGTATTACTTACTGTATCAATAGTTTTATTGCATTTTGTGGTGTCGCTCAGGAAGGAATCCATCAACTCATATGCAAACCAAACGGGCTTGTAAACTTCGTCCGCGCCGGCACCAGAACATATAGATTTCTTCACTTTAGTTTTATAGCTTCTGTAGCTGGAAAGCAAAGATTCTTTTTTCTTTTTTAAGTCAAGGACTGGTATCTCCATCATAACGCTGATTCTCATCCATGCGTCGTGAATTTTTAATTTATTTTTATGGTCCCTTTGGTTAGGGTTCCACAAAATAGGTTCCCCATGAAAGTATTCGAGAAATTGTAACTCCAACTGGTTCGTCCACGTTACGCTCATTTTTCCGACTCTCGACACACGTCTAGTTTAGGCAAGGGCTCAATCAACACTGATCGTCGCGGAGTGCGAGTTCACGTTCACGCTTCGCGGTCCCTTTGACGCGGGACAAAAAACCGACAAAAATCGGGGAAGAAAGCGCGAACCTGCGAAGAATATGAGAAACGGCTCCACACTTAGCATTCGCGCCCTGTCGCGGCTTTCACGCGCGATCCGCGGGATAAGTGTAGAGCGAGCTTGAAGTTACCGCCTCGCGAGGGATACCGGCGCACCGCCACAGACGACCTCTGCTACCACGGACGAGACCCTTCCCACGGTGTGTCGTGCGAGCTTAACTATTTTGTCCACGCCACAGTCTGTTAATTAGACGACCTCTAGCAAGACGTCCACTGTCCAAATCACTGATAGTCGGTCAGTTCTGGCTTCCTTGTTGTAGTAACCGGATCACCCTCGCTTCTTGTCTGTGTAAATGAGCTGGTAATTCTACTGGAAGTACTCTGGCTTGATTGCAAATGATAAGTAACACACAACAAGCTTTAATAATTTTCCCCACCATCTCTGGATCATAGTGAAGAACACGATGAACCAAAAGGCACCTAAAACTTGAAGTATGCCAATGGTTCGTTCTGCAGTATTTCTTGCCGTGGCATGCAGATCATTATAGCATTCTTCCCTTGATCCAGGTTCAGGGTTGCTACATGGAGCCATCATGTATCATCATGTATGGCCTAAGAGCGAAACCGGAGTCTCCCGAAATAAATTAAATAGGAATTTAATTTAATTTTAATTTTACAATAATAAAAATAACTGAATTTATTATTAATATTTATATACCCCCGGAAACAAGTACAATTTCTGATGCGAAAAGTAAAGAAACATTTTAAAATACATACCAAGCAGATACACTGTTTCTCCTGTATTATTTAGCTCCAAATGCGTTTTTATGACTGAATTATTAAATATAAAGCTGTCATGTGTTGAACCTCCAAAAGTTACATCCGTAAGCATCTTTTATTTTTGCCTTTTAAGATAAATGATCCAGACTTAAATATAAATTTAAGTCTGGATCATTTATCTTAAAAGGCAAAAATAAATGATTAGAATATGGTTTGAAACATGTATGGTTAGGAACATGTTCCTATTCCTACTTTAGGTTTAATGAAATAAATAAAAAAAACTTACAATAACAGCATTTCGAGCATGATACCTTTTTCTACAATAATATCTTTCTTCATGTTTTTTGGCCCGAACCATTGATACCAAGGTACCATCAACACAACCAATGGTTCCAGGCATTTTGAACTTTTCATAAAATCTAAAAGTGTGAAACTTAAGAAGTACTTACTTTTCTTTGAGAATTTGCCTTTCGTTTGTATTTTGAGGAAATCTTATGTACTCATTAATAATAACTGGGTGGTTTATGGCATGTACCTACGATTCTTATAGCCCTCGAAGCAGATGCACAACAAAACACGAAAACAAAACAGTACAATGCCGAAGCCATCCAGGCCTTACATGTATGTTACAGCACAAACATTCTTGTTTGTTCCCAGTCAACTCTACGCCGCTTATGTAGACAAGATAGAAAATAAGTACCTACATCGCCATAGCAAACATCTAAGCATGTACATAAAGGAAACAGAAACCTTATGCTAAGCAAAAATAAGAATTAGTAATCTTACATTCAAAGAAGGCTGCACAGGTCTCAGGGGTCCACTCGCGTCGCCACGGAATCATATATTCCGAAGCTGCCTGCGTAGTTTTCCCGTAAGAGCCCGCCAAGAGCCGTAATTCATACTACTACTATTTGGAACGCATTTACAATGCGATGTGGGCCCCGGATGCCACTGTCAAGTTTATTAGTAGTTTGAGATGATTTTATAACAAAAACCAGGTCGTCCACAGCGAAAGCTCTAGGTGCCTTTCTACTTTTATTGACATGCGCATCTTGGTTAGCCTAATTTTGAGCCAACAGATCCTCAGCCCTTTGTCGTCTCATTTCACGCCAAGCGATTTGGTGTGGAACCGTCTACAGTTATATCTCGGATGAGAGCATTTAGAGCAGGGGTAGTCGTGTCACAACCGATAAGCAGATTTAATGCTGAGCATGGCTTGGCATGGGCTTTTCTGCTGTAGCCTCCAAAGTACATTGGACCAGGACTCGTGTCTATAATTTACATATATCCTAACCATGTGTCTGTGGGGGGTAAATGAAGGAAACCACGGACCCAGGTCAACATAAAAATATATTAATAAAATAAACGGGTGCGGGTAGGTTTATGGTCACAAGTCTCTCCAAGCCCGCCCGGTGGTTTGCACGGTACTCTCCTGGCTCAGCCCGGCGTGACGATGACCGTAGCGGTGTGCCACGCTGCAGACGCCAGGTAGGGTGTCGGACGGCAGATGATCGCGCCGATCCGTAGAATCTCGTCGCGGCCACGCTGCTAAAAAGGTGCTGCGGAGCCCGCGGATAACCGGATTCCAGTAATATGGTTGCCAGCCGATGCTTCTGATGGCAGCCGGTATCTTGGATGATAGCCGGTAACTTGAACGTCAGCCGGTAACTTGAACGTCAGCCGGTAACTTGAACGTCAGCCGGTAACTTGAACGTCAGCCGGTAACTTGAACGTCAGCCGGTAACTTGAACGTCAGCCGGCAACTGGATCCCAAGGCATAAGCAAAGCGAGAAATGCCCGTGCGCCAATGAAGGTGATGTGTTGTAGTCACAATCAGTACGGAGTTTACATGATGGTGGTGGTAAGCACGACATGATTTGCACATTTTGAGTGTCATGAAGGTTATTGCAACAATGTCAAAGACACTCGGCTGAAGGCTACAAGATTTAATCATTTTAATGTGCATAGCAAAAAGGGTGATAGAGACTGGCTCACAACTTGAGACCACGTAGCTAGTGATACACAAAATTTGAAAACGTGAATTGCTGTTCATCACTTACCCAGTATGGGGTTACGCCGACACAGAATACGAAAAGAGTTAGGTTACTAATAAAAATTAAAGCTGCCTGCTTCAAGCCCGAATATTCTAGAATACGAATACTTTCTCGAGGTTTAATTTCCGATGAAATAAACGCGTCTAATCTTTGGGAGCAGAATTTTTCCAAAAAGGATTCGTCATCGCGAATCCGTGACATTTATACTGGCGTGTTTACGCATAGACAAGTCCTCACTCACTCGTTCGGATACACGTAACGCGAGCACATCACGGGTAAAACAGCTAATTTTAGTCGTGTAGTCACTGAACGGCCTAATAAGTATGTATACTCTGTGGCGTTTGTTTTGACATTTATCTTAATTAAAGTGTTGTATAGGTTATGTTCACAAAGTAATGGTAGAAACTTTCCTGAGTTTCTACAACGTTACAATACCCCCCCGCTTGGTTAGGGTTTTTACCTCAGTAAAAATCCTTTACTCCTACTATACCTTGCATCTGATTTACGACCCCTTTTATTCGTCCACATTCATCCATCATAACACCAAATCGTATCCTAACAAATTTTAACAGACCTCCTTAACATGAGGTGAGTTCGCTTCCTAACAAGTACGTGAGAGTATCATGTCCGTAGTTGACGTAATACTCGCGCAAAACTGACGTGCTAGCAGCTGTAACCGCTTACGAGCAAGTATGCAAAAGTTAAAGAAGTCTACTGGGTTATTATAATTGAAAATGGATTAAGGCTTATTTAAGGAGTATCCATCCGCTCCTGCAAAGGCTTATTTAATGAGTTGCAACCGCTCAGAAATACTTAATTGAACTGGATTAAGGCTTATTTAAGGAGTTTCCAACCGCTCCTGCAAAGGCTTATTTAATGTAAAGTTATAATTTACATTAAAAAAGAAAATGAACTACCTACTTCTATGTATGGACACCTAAACTAACCCACCAATTATTTTAAATCTTAAAAGTGGCAGGAACCTAAGTGTTTAACCCATGTCATGACAGAGACAAAAATTAAATTGGATAAGCCATTTTGAAGATGTGACAAGAAGTGTTCGTTCTTTTATCTTTAAAATTAAATTTTAAGAAATAAGGTTATCCGTTAAAGGCGGCTTGCGAATCGTCGTTAAATACAGTTTAAGAGCGACGTAAACGCATTTAGTCTGCGTCTTGCACAACAAAAATTTAGGCACTAATCACGTTTAACGAACTGTCAAAGTTAAATACCCAAAGATGGCTATTTAGCGTCGCTAAATACGTTTAGTAGCAATCGCGCGTCATCATTTTGAGGTTATAGAAATTTTACTATTATTTTATAAAAGATTTTAAAGAGTTCGGTAGGAAGTTTGTAAGATGGATTTGTGGGAATTGTATTCTGACGACGATGAGGAGATTATAGAATATATCAACAGACCGAGGGAATTGTTTGAGAGAGCAGACTTATTTGGAATGTATTCGGACGACAAATTCTTCAGAAGGTTTCGTCGTAACGAAAGAAACCACTACAATTTTGTTACAGCAAATAGCCCCACATTTAAAAACCAGCAACAAGTAAGGAAATGTACTTATTATTAATGAATATTCAATAAATAGATAGGTAGCTAATTAGCTATTTTTGTTTGTTTTGCAGGATCAAATCAGTCACTCCTATGAACCAACTTTTATGTACGCTGAGATGAGATGAGACAGGAAGTCAGCTAATAACTTGTGGTGACATGATTGGTGTACATGAAAGCACAGCTTGTAGAATAGTGCATCGTGTTACTCATGCCATTGCATTATTGTACATATAAGATGTATATAAAATTTCCAAGCACAACAGAAGAGCAAAATAAAACAGTGTATGATTTTTATAGAATTGCAAAGTTCCCTAGAGTAATTGGTGCGTTAGATTGCACTCATGTGAGAATATTATCTCCAGGTGGTGATAACGCTGAAAGATTATTGAACACCCAATGTGTACCTGCTACAAACCTCATGTTTTTAGACGTTGTGGCAAGGTGGCATGGATTAGCACATGATTCCAACATTTGGGACAACTGTGCATTAAAACGCAATTTTTTGCAGGGCAAATATAATGACAGAGAGACACTTTACCAAGAGTCACAAATAAAGACGAGGAATGTGGTTGAACGGGCATTTGGTATATGGAAGAGGAGATTCCCTATATTATCCAGGGGCATAAGTATTCACCTTCATAGAGTACCTGGCATATTTAGAGCAACAGCTGTACTTCATAATTTAGCTATATTACGAAAGGAAAACATACCCCCTGAAGACCAAGAGTTTCCTGTTATTATGGAAGTTAGGGATGATGATGTTGCACCAGAACGGTATGGAAGAGGAAGTGCTAATTTGCAACGAAGACTACTAATAGAGGGATTTTTTTCATCATTGTAAAACAAATAAAAACAAAAATATTATAGCTCTGATTGTTTCTTTTTTAATTCTAAATCCTTAAGTAAAAGTTCTTTTTTGTACATTTGTTCATTAAATTCCTTTTTTTTTCATTAAATTATCTAACTCGTATTTCATATAATTTTTGTTTATGTTCTATTTCCATTTCCAATGACAGTTTTTGTAATCTAACCAGCTCCAACTTCTCTTCTGACAATATTTTGAAGCTCTCATTTGCTCTTTCTTTTCTTATTTGTTAGTTCTTCAGTAGTATTATTTTCTGGAATGAAGAAAAGTAGTTTAATATAATATTACTATAAGCCAATTGAAATCCTCCACCTAAAAATAATAAGTTTAACTTGTTTACAATTGTCTCTTTTAGACGAGAATGTGAATCTCACTCTCCGAAAGAATTAATGTCATAAACTTATGATTTTAATCAGTGTTATTCAGCTTATAAAACACCCATAAATGAAAAAACACAACACTACTATGATGGTTTATATGTACCTGTTCCTATCACAACCTTCTTATACTTGGCTTCTTCTTTTTTCAATTCTACTTGCAAACTGTCGAAGTTTTCCTGGCAAACCTCAATAGGCCTATTTATTGTGGAGGCGATTGCTTCCCAGTCTTTGCCTTTTTCCTCTAAGGCACTTAGAAAAGCCTGTTTTTGATCAGGATCTGTAACATAAATAGACATCTGTGTTATAAATAGCAAATACCAGCGGTACTACGGTTAATAAAAGACATTACTGAGCAGTATATACTAGGGTATGGTAGTCTGTGTCCAGAAAAATAAGTTCATCATGTTACTAACCTTTCAACAACATTTTTGATTCTGAATGCTTTTTTTTGCAATTTGCTTTTAATATTTCTATAACAACTTAAAAGGTTTTCGGCACTTCTTGAAACACCTTTTGTGTTGGCAATAAAAACATGAGCGATTTTGACCCAGGCATTTTGCTTTTCAGTCTGTTTGATTTGGTCGGTCTTTTTGCACTCAATAATATGGGTGTATGGTTCCATCGCTGCAATCAGCAATATCTGTTCCTTTGAAAAATTAGGCCCCCGGGCCCTAGAAGAAACACTTTTGTTTGCCATGGTAATTATCACTGAACTCAACTAAAACAATTATTATCAATAAAAATTACCACGAGAAATAGCACGAGAACACTTCACAAATCACAACAAAACTTTGTGTGACTTGACAGCTCGGTTGACTTGATGTGACAGTTGAAAGCTCGTCGGTCTATTTCACGATTTTTTTTTTCTAAGAAATGCAACCATTTTGCTCTAAGTCAAGTGTACAACGCACGAAAACGTAAAAAGGAACGCAAGAAACTGCTTTACCGACTCCCTAACTACGATTAGTTAAATTACCATCCAAACGGACGTGAGCAAGACCTTTTTAATTGTATTTAGGCTAAACATATTTAGCAAGATAAACGCATTTAACTAAATTCTGTTTAGACCAAATGTTGCGCAAGCCGCCCTTAGTGTTGAACAGTAATCAACGAGGTATGAATAGTGACAATTACTCCGACTCTTACAAATCTAAACTAAAAATAACGTTTCGGTTGTTATCCTAATGAAATGATTAGAGATATATGTAAACAAACATTAAAAAAAAAACTGAAATTAAATTAATTATGAAAAGACAAAAAATAAACAGGTGCAACTAATGTGTACGCGTTCAGTAAGTAACGAAAATTTGAAAATAAGCAATGAGTTTTGTGACAAATTGTATACACAATTAGTTCCATGACTGTACTCAAAATATGTGAGTAACAAATAAAATCATGAAACTGTTAATGTTACTTAATGATTATTAAGAATAAACTAATGTTGAGTTTTCAATAACAAGATAAGTCACAAGAACAAAAGTGATCAAAGTCCAAAGTGTTCATGGTCAAAGTTGGATTTGAAAGTGGACGATGACCGTAGCGGTGTGCCACGCTGCAGACGCCAGGTAGGGTGACGGACGGCAGATGATCGCGCCGACCCGTAGAATCTCGTCGCGGCCACGCAGGTAAAAAGGTACCCGCTGCGGAGCCCGCGGTTAACCGGATTCCGGTAATGCAGCCGGTATCTTGGATGACAGCCGGTAACTTAAACGTCAGCCGGTAACTTGAACGTCAGCCAGTAACTTGAACGTCAGCCGGTAACTTGAACGTCAGCCGGTAACTTGAACGTCAGCCGGCAACTTGAACGTCAGCCGGTAACTTGAACGTCAGCCGGTAACTTGAACGTCAGCCGGTAACTATAACGTCAGCCGGTAACTTGAACCCTGGAAAATAACGTCCAGCGTGTCACGGAATGGCTAGCCATTCCGTGACACGCTGTCATCCCCGCTGATTGTGACACCAAGGCATAAGCAAAGCGAGAAATGCCCGTGCGCCAATGAAAGTGATGTGTGGTAGTCACAATCAGTACGGAGTTTACATGATGGTGGTGGTAAGCACGACATGATTTGCACATTTTGAGTGTCATGAAGGTTATTGCAACAATGTCAAATACACTCGGCTGAAGGCTACAAGATAGAAGATAGAAGATAGATAGATTTTAATGTGTATAGCAAAAAGGGTGATAGAGACTGGCTCACAACTTGAGACCACGTAGCTAGCAGCAAGTGATACACAAAATATGAAAACGTGAATTGCTGTTCATCACTTACCCAGTATGGGGTTACGCCGACACAGAATACGAAAAGAGTTAGGTTACTAATAAAAATTGAAAGCTGCCTGCTTCAAGCCCGAATATTCTAGAACACGAATACTTTCTCGAGGTTTAATTTCCGATGAAATAAACGCGTCTAATCTTTGGGAGCAGAATTTTTCCAAAAAGGTTTCGTCATCGCGAATCCGTGACATTTATACTGGCGTGTTTACGCATAGACAAGTCCTCACTCACTCGTTCGGATACACGTAACGCGAGCACATCACTGGTAAAACAGCAAATTTTAGTCGTTTAGTCACTGAACGGCCTAATAAGTATGTATACTCTGTGGCGTTTGTTTTGACATTTATATTAATTAAAGTGTTGTATAGGTTATGTTCACAAAGTAACGGTAGAAACTTTCCTGAGTTTCTACAACGTTACATCAGTACTGTTCGACAATACCGTTCCACTTGGCCATTCTCTTGGTGCATTTCGGGCGTTATGGAATGTATCTAAATACCAAACTCTGCTGCTCATTCGCTAAAGTCGGTACTGTCGAAAATTCTGCCCCTATCACATACAATTAATGTCGGAGTACCAAAAGTCGACACCGCGTTAGTAAATGCTCGCTTTAGGCTCTAGACAGACGGACTGCATTTCAACTGCAATCCAACTGCAAATTTGCAGTTCGGATGCAGTTTGAATGCAGTTGATACGACTGCAATAGAACTGCAAACCTATTGCAGTCGTGTCGAGGCGAGTTTGCAGTTCTATTGCAGTCGTG
Organism: Xestia sexstrigata; assembly: GCA_941918905.2. Lineage (NCBI taxonomy): Eukaryota > Metazoa > Arthropoda > Insecta > Lepidoptera > Noctuidae > Xestia > Xestia sexstrigata. Next base: position 19,055,360 of record OW799205.2, read on the forward strand.
TCAACTGCATTCAAACTGCATCCGAACTGCACCGTACCCGGAGAACTCGCTGCTGCCCAGTAGTGGGCTGCGGCTGGCGGGGTATGGGCAGCGCCCTTTGTCCCGCGGAATCAGGTTGTGCCCGTAGACGTACGGGCACCGTCAGTGGAGCGGCCATGTAGGCCTCGGCCAATGGCGAGCGCGCTTGCGCCGCTCGTCTGTGAGTTAGTGTCATTTTGTGTCGGTAGGGGCGCCACGGTGTTAACCGTATCTTCACGCCGCCTCGGCGGTCTGTCACCGCCAGGTGGAACTCCCGGTGCCCCGGGTGAAGCCAGGCGGATGATGACCAGCCAGAGGCGGCTGGGGCTGCCCCTACCGGGCAGGGGGCCCCCGCCCACAGCGTTATAGAAGCTAGCCGATGCGCTCCGGGCTAAGGGGCCATGAATGTATGTGTGAGCGGTATTGTGTTGTGTAACACCGCTCATGTATGCGAGTAGATGGCGTGCCCGCCACCATACCCACCCGCCCGCACTACTTTAACACTCCCCACCCCCACGCATAGAATCAGTCGTAGAAACAAGGTTAGAGTGAGCACACGCGTTGTCTATCCGTAAATAAAATTAATATGTCGAGCAACAAGGTTGTAAGATTAAGATTTGACGAAGCTTTACTGCTACTTTTACTTCATCGCCGCCGCCGTGCTCGTAAACACAAGAGAAAGAGAAATCGTGAAATATTGGTTCAATTAATATTGCAATATAAACACGAAGGTGATTTTTATACTTTATTACCAAAAATCAGATCACAAGAGAAATGCTTTTACAAATATTTTCGCATGTCTAGAAGAAGTTTCGAAGAATTAACAGACATCTTAAAAAATAAGATATGCCGAGAAGACACCATCATGAGAAAAAGTATATCGGCAGAAGAAAGGATTGCAATTACTTTGAGGTAAACTTTTAACAATTTTAAGCATTATTACTCGTATTTATATTGCAAAGCTCGATCTGTCGCCATTGAATAGGCATTATGAATGAAATTACAAAAATAGTTACTTAAAAAATATATATGTATATAAACAGATGAAAATGATTAACCGAATACGTCGTTTATGTATGAGCTATCATCGCTGCAATTATTAGGTGAGACAATATTGCTATAATGAGATTCTGAAGTTCCTGGCCGATCGAATGTCTCCTGTTGGATAGGAGGTACATTTGAACTCGAAGGCACGTTAGGGCGCTTTCAATTTAGACGGTTGGTGCCGGACTGCTGCCGCACGGTTGTTACGACAATGAGCCGTACTGCTGCCGGACGACAGCAGTACTACGTAAATCGTCTTATTTGAAGAGATACGCGGCTGCAGTCCGATCGAATTTTAGTGATTTCCATCGAAACCCAACTTTAGTCGGTGCCATGGACTCTGTTAGTTCTCTTGCTTCGGCAGAAACATAAACGACGCCGTACTAGGGCGTCGCCAATGTTTTCTTTAAAATATAAAACTGGTGATTTTTATTCACTTTACCCTAGATTAAAAGAAAGCTCAGCTGATTTTTTGAACTATTTTAGAATGTCTAGAGAATGTTTCTATGAATTATATCACTTTGTTAAAAATGGAATACAACGTCAAGAAACTAAATTCAAAAATACTATATCCGCCGAAGAGAGACTTGTGATAACGATAAGGTAAGTAATATAAACACATTTAGTATTTTAATAAGTATTTATTGCTACTCTTAAACAGATCCGATAGAGATTTTGATGATTAATGTTTTCTTTTTTGTTGATACGCACGCATTTATACTGTGTCACCATCGCTAAAAAGATCTTCATATAAAGTAAAATCAGAATTCGTTGATGTATTAGATATAGGTAGGTGATTGTTGTTGTAACTCAGTAGACGGAGCATGAGCCTGACTACGATATTCGAAAGATTGACCTGTGTAGTAACCCTGTTTTTTCTTATGATTCCAATTATCTCGTATTTAGCATCCATTTTGCGATGTTCCGGATTTTTTTTTAAATCATTTAATAATGACAACAAGAAATATCTATCGCCGTCTTCAAAATTGTCTGCATTTGCATTGTTTTTATTTTGCATTCTTTCAGCAAGAAGTTTTAAAATCTTATTAGTCTCATCGTTGCTCGAAGATGCTTTTTTAATTTTTGATGACGATGCTATTACAGAAGAATCGGTTTCAGGAGAATCAGATTGCTCGTTGGTACCAGAGTTGGAAGGTTTTGATTCATAAAGATTAGACAGAAACTGAAGCCGATCAAAATATACGTACTTCCGATGATTTTTTCCAACAGATCCACTTTTTAGCTGTCGTTGCTTATTCAACTCTCGTGAATAGGAATCCCTAATATTTCTCCATTTTTTTTGGAGTAACAAGGCTGAAATAAAATTTTCTGTTATTATTTTCAGATATTTATCAACTGGCTGTACTATGACTGATCTGCATCACTCTTACCAACATGGCGTCTCAACAATTAGTGGAATTATTAAAGATACATGTCAAGAGATATACAAAGTTTTGAAAGATATCTGTATACCTGATCTTAAAAAGGAGGATTGGTTACAAATAGCTCAAGGGTTTGAAACAAAAGCAAATTTTCCTAATTGCTTGGGAGCTATAGACGGCAAACATGTGAGAATAATAAAACCGACAAGAAGTGGATCGTTGTATTACAACTATAAGCATTTCTTTTCTATTGTGTTGTTGGCTATTTGCGATTCTAATTATAAATTTATTTATATTGATGTCGGTTCCTATGGGAAGGCTTCAGATTCACAAATATTTCGGAGCAGTAAGTCGTTTTTTTAACAAGCTTCAAAACAATATTTTAGATATACCAAGTCCTGCACCAATACAAGACAATGGGCCACCACTACCTTTTATTTTTGTTGGCGACGAAGCATTTGCCGTCAGCAATTTCATACAACGGCCATTTAGTGGAAACTTTTTGGAGGGGAAAAAAAAAATTTTAACTAACGCCTGTCACGTGCACATTGAGTGTACATTTGGTATTATGACAAATAAATGGCGAATATTACATCGGCCATTAAATGTGGAAATATCGTTTGCAACAGATATTGCTAAGGCTATTTGTGTTTTACATAACTTTGTTCAACGCGAAAATACCACTATGCATGGTCAACCAATTCGAGTTAGGCCAGTTCAGCCACAAAGTTATCAGAATTTGTCAGCCACAACAGTCCGCGATATATTTACGGACTATTTTGTTAGCCCAAAAGGACAAGTATCGTGGCAAAACAGTAAAATATAAATAATACTAATTGATTACATTATAATATAATAAACTGTTTATTGTTGTACCTGCAGTATTCTTTTCAGCTGCTTTTTTAGTTTTAAAATCGGTAATAAATTTTTCACATAAAACATCCCAAGCCTTTTTTTTCTCCAAGCGATTTGAATACTTGTCACATTAAGAATCCCAAACGGCGGGCTGCAACTCTATTTCATTTATAAAATCTTCTGTATTTAAATCATCCATAATTAGGTAGGTATGCACGAAAACGTCTAAGAAACACGATGCGTTCACAGCACTAGCGAACAACGACTGAGACAGGTTGTTTCCGTTCCGCCAACGGACGTGCGCCGCACTGCTGTCGCACGACTTTGCGTCGAGACATTTTGTATGAAAAATCATAACCGCCCGTGCGCAGTACGATACCCGGACTGCAGCAGTCCGGCACCAATCGTCTAAATTGAAAGCGCCCTTATAGTTCATATTATTTGAAGTAAAATATCCCCTGAAATCATTCGTTGGCTGATATTGTGGTCCGGACATGTTATATGTGGAAGCATATTTTTTTAATATACACACATCAAAAGTATCTAGGGATCAACATATATTTTTGCAATAACTTTTCTCCTGATTGATATTAATTAAAATTTTCTTTAAGGATTCATCAAATAAAGTGTTTTCGTTTGTCACAGTAACGATAAACCAAGTCACCTTTGCATTAATAAAGAAATTTGCCATTTTCCTAATAAAGGGATTTTTGACATTTGAACCACTAACATTAAAGTTCGAAAAAAAGACTGAAATAACAGTTTTCTTTAAAATTTTATTGGGTAACTTAAACAATTAATAATCCGTGTTTCTACCGCGAACACTAACAACACAAGAACATCGGTTTGGCATACTCAAAATGAGTTCATCCAAATCACGCTGTGGAATGGCCGCCCATGTTCGTTGCAACAACAAAAAAAGGTCTTCTTGCGACTGGATACCCTCCATATTCGGCAGAGCTCTTCTCTGTAGCATATCCCATGCATGCTCAATCGGGTTCAAGTCTGGCGACTGAGCAGGCCAGGGCAGAACATTGATGTTAGCTGCGGCGAGAGTCTGTCTTACAACTCTTGCGGTGTGCGGTCGTGCATTATCATGCATTAACTGAAATAAGGGACCGATTTGCACTTGTAGAGGAACGATGACGTCTGATACAATCGTCTCAGCATAAATTTGAGCGTTGAGGTTGCCTCTGATCCAAATCAACTCAGTTCTTCCGCCGATCCAAATACCCGCCCATACCATGATGGTTCCACCACTATAAGGATGGACTTCCTGGCAGGATTTTAATCGCTGTTGGCGTCCAGGGGTTCTCCAGTGTCGTATACGTCTTGTATCCGGTCTCATACCAAAACGAGACTCATCAGAAAAGCACACGAAACGCCATTGTTCTTCTGCCCAATTTCTGTGTTCAAGAGCCCATTGATATCGAATCCTACGATTGTGCATTGCTATAGGTGGTACCCGTAGCAGTCTTCGGGAATGAAGGTTCACTTCATGCAAGCGGTTTCTGACTGTTTGGTCGCTAATTAAGTTCCCTGAAGAGTGATGAAGCCTCACGGCTAACATCATGGCGGTTATTGTTGGAGCTCTTCGAGTTAAGATTTGAATGTATCGGTCTTGTCTCCGTGTGGTGCAGCGATACCGTCCTCCATGGCGCTCAGCCACGGTACCAGTGCTTCGGTAACGTGTCCAAAGTCGACTGATAACACTCTGACTTGTATTCAGAGCTAAAGCTACAGTACGTTGCCGGGAACCAGCTTCTATCATTCCCACGGCTCTGAGCATTTCTTCCCTGCTTAAATGACGTCGCCGCTCCATAATAACGTTGGTTTTAATCAGTAGTAGGGAAACAGTAGCACTAATAATGTCTTCAATGCGTTGTATGTTTTTATAGGGAAAATATTGACAGCTTATTTTCATCTTTTACTCGAATTTGATTGAGAGTTCCTGATTCAAATTATGAAATGCACCAAAAAGGATCCATATAAATTTATAAAATCATAAATTTATTACAAAGCCACATCTCAATCTCAAGAAATCCGCATAAAAATGCTTGATCCCTAGACATTTTTGATGTGTGTATTTATGAAATCTGCCTTTGCATCTAGCTTTAAATAATCTGGAATTCTTTTAAAATCTTTACACAAAGACAGAAGGAACAATCGGTCTTCATCTCTTTCATCTTCTTCATCATTTATTTTTTTATTTACTCTTTTAGTTAAATTTTCGATCAAGTCCTCTTCTAATGAATTTTTTGTTTTACGTTTGTTAACAGCTTTTTTTTTCTTAGTTATTTCTTCTCCTACAGGTTCCTCATTAGTAGAATCTAAATTAGACGATCTTTCACCTTTTTCTTGTAAATCTTTTAAAAAGAGTAACTGTTGATGGTATGTGCATGGTCGTAAATTAGAGGTCGCTGAACCACTTTTCATAGTGTTCATTCTTTTTTCATATCGTGAAAAATTATCGCGTAGTAGTTTCCACTTTTTTTGATATTGAACAGCTGAAAATAATAATTAATGTATTATTTAGCAAGTGGATGTTCTATTGATGATTTACACTGGGCTTATCGACACGGAGTAAGCACAATCAGAGAAATTATTAAAGATGTTTGTAGTAACATATGGATTCACTTAAAAGATATGGTAATGCCAGAACTCACTGAAGAGAAGTGGAAAAACATAGCGGAAGGTTTTAAATATCGAGCAAATTTTCCATACTGTCTTGGTGCAATTGATGGAAAGCACGTAAGGTTAAAAAAACCTCGAAACACTGGGTCTTCATATTACAACTATAAAAAATACTTTTCTATGATATTACTAGCCAGTTGCGACAGTAACTATATGTTTACATTTGTTGACATCGGCTCTTATGGGAGATGTTCAGATTCTACAATATTTGAAGAAAGCGTATTATATGAAAAACTTCAACAAAAAACCTTAAACATGCGGAATGTTTAGGGCACCTGTAAATTCAATGCCATACGTGTTTGTGGGTGATGAAGCATTTTCAATTTCTAAAAATGTTATGCGCCCTTACGCAGGGAGACAATTAAGTGTGGAAAAGAAGGTTTTTAATTACCGCCTATCACGGGCTAGAAGATTTATTGAATGTTCATTTGGTATTCTAGCAAATAAATGGCGTATTTTTCACCGACCCATCGACCATAAACCAAATTTTGCTAAAGAAATTATAAAAGCTTGCTGCGTTTTGCATAACTTTGTGCGAGAAAAAGATGGGTATAATTTTGAAGATTCTTTAACTCAACCATTACAAGACATAATAATAGGCGACGGTAGTGAAAGAAACTGTAGGTCATCGGAGGGTATAAGAAAAAAACTTACTGATTATTTTATGGGTGAAGGCAAACTTGAATGGCAAATGAATATGATTTAATGTGTCCAATTGCTTATAAAAGTTTTAAATAAAAAAAAAACTAATTATAATACTTACCAATCATATTTTTCTCCTTCTTACTCTTTTTTTCAAATCCGGGCGTAAACATTTCGCAAATAGTGGCCCATGCTTTGTTTTTTTCAATTTTGTTACTATAAGATTCAATCTTATAGTTCCAAATGCAAGGTTTTGATTTAATAGCACTTATAAATGCATCAGTATCAAAATGTACAGATTCATTTACTGTATTACTATCCTCGTCGCTCGACATATTTATTTTATTTACGGATAGACAACGCGTGTGCTCACTCTAACCTTGTTTCTACGACTGATTCTATGCGCGAAGGGGGCGGAGCGTTAAAGTAGTGCGGGCGGGTGGGTATGGTGCAGTTCGGATGCAGTTTGAATGCAGTTGACACGACTGCAATAGAACTGCAAACCAACCGTGCGGTCCAATTGCAGTCGTGTGAACTGCACACCGACTGCAATCGGACTGCACGGTTGGTTTGCAGTTCTATTGCAGTCGTGTCAACTGCATTCAAACTGCATCCGAACTGCAAATTTGCAGTTGGATTGCAGTTGAAATGCAGTCCGTCTGTCTAGAGCCTTAGTTCCGCGCTTTCCTGTTTATACATAGTATACAGAAAACAATATGTCGTGAAAGCGTCAATGATATTAAGAATGTATTTGTACCCATTAGATTCAGGTAGAGGACCAAGTGCATCTATTTTTAGTCCACTCGGCCGAACCTGACCCTTACTGATCGTCCTCCCAAAATACTCCACTTCAGTGGTAAGGTAGGTGCATTTTCTTAAATTGATAGAAAAACCCGTCCTCACTAGTAAGCGGAATGTGCATCTCTCCGGCATTTACGGTGGTTGTCGCTGTCCCACAGAAAATATTTCGTATACTTGTTTAGCCCTAACGATAAACGCGTTTTTTCATCACCACATAATTGTATGTTGATCGAATCGAGTTGCACAGTCGGTTCATTGTGTCAGGTTATTTACAATTGAACTATTCCTAATTATTCGCTGCAAATCGCCAGTTCGAATGAATGCGATGCCTTCCCTATTTAGTACATCTGTACCAATAAGCACTGGCGCACTAAGGTAATCACGGGGTACAACTTATCTACCTCTAGGGTGACGTCACAAAAATATATTGGCAAAGTTACGAAGCAATAGAAACGCATATCTATTCCACCTAAACCACGCAATATCTGTACACTCGTGTTCGTGCGCCATGAGAAATGTGTGACAAGATCATTTGATATTGAAAAGAAATACTCGAAATACTATCAATCACAATATCGGTGGGTACTCCACTGATCACTGCTGTTATGACATCCTTTTTAGTACGATCGCACGTTATTTCACGACAAAAAATTAAATATCTGTTTCGCGTTTCAGAACGTTCTTTCGTAAAACAAGTATTCTCCGTGTGACCTACTTTCTTACAAAATGTGCACACAACTTTAGTATCAGATTTGTTAGTTGATTCGGGGGTACTCTCGGATTTATTTTTACTAGTTTTACCGTCATCGGTCTTATTTCGTTTTGAACAATGTTTGCTTTTATGCCCGGTTTGGTTACAATAGCAACGTCACATCTGTATTTATGGCAGTACGCTTGTGGAATCGGTCAGTAAAGGAACCAGAGCGGCTATTGCGTGCCTAGTATTATTAGGTACACTTGAACGATTTGGTAACTCCACGATAGTTTCTGGTGTTCATTTCGCGTTCGTGGCGGCTGCACGTATTTGTGGATCTTTTATACGACGTTCTGAGACAAAAGGTCTTCTTTTATCTCCCGAGGGGAGATTTCTAATGGGATATTTTTGATAACTACCCTGGTCGGGATTTCACCCTGGGGAGTATGGGTGTGATACCTAATATTCCTGGTCCTAAGGAGCTTGGTATGCTCGCGATAATCGTTAGGTGTCGCTGTCGTGACCTTGATGCCCTGTTCGACAGCACGGGCATTGGTATAATGGATAATGGATAATGATAATGCTTTTGAATTTTGGAAACCATTATTTGGCTGAAGAACTACAGGGGGGTCCTAAGTGCATAACCTAAGGAGGCGCGCTGGTTTCCGCTGGCTTATAAAGGGTGTAAAACTCCTCTTAACCCTTTATAAGGCAGAAGGTTCCAGAGGAATGAAATAACTTTTGTTTATATTTTATGGCGTGTTTTTATTTATATAAAAAAATAGACACATTAAAAACTCTCTATTTTGGAAAACTTAGAAAATATGGTGGTAAAAATGTTCCCACCGCCCGTCAACGACTACGCATACCAGCGAAGAACCAGATGTTATATATGATAAAAATTAGAGAAACAAGGCGTAATGCAAAGCGGGACATTGCATTTACTGCATTTAATTTTACTTCTCTTATCTTTCGCTTTTGTGCTGCAGAACTTACAGCGTCGGTAGGTCTCCAACTCTGCTGGCATATGGTCACCTACATTTAGAAACCGCGATTCTACAGGCACAGAATTTACGCTTTTTTGATAGCTTTCTGGACATGCTATGCGTGATTTCTTGCAAACGTATGTGGGGATGCTGGATTTTCTTTTTCGGCTGGTGTAGCCTCCGATCAGTCCTCTTGCCACAGCCACCCGAAATTCTAAATTGGTGAGTTTTTCTACTCTTGATGTTATTGAATATAAAATGAAAGCGTTTGTCAAGCATGCGTCCACTAAGAAGTAGAATATTCGCAGCCACCAACCAGCGTTTACTTCTTCGTCCAACGGCATATGTCCCCTTTACTTGGTCGAATCGGTCGACACCGCCCATTCTTTTCGTGTACTCTTTTATAACCTGAGGGCATTGAACAGCCTCCCTGGTGCCATTTTTTTGTTTTCTTTGTACATATGTTATTCCTATTTTAGGATGACATGCGGTAGTTAGCAACAAAACCTCTTTAGTATCCTGCCAAACAGTAAAAGCTACGTCCTGCTTCGATCGCCATTTGAACTCACCTTTTTTCAACTTTAGGCTTTTGTTCCTTCCAGTTCTATTGGTGTTATTTTTTATTATGTTAGGTAAAATTGCTCTATTTCTTCTCACCGTTCCAGTGGCATAAATATTTTTTGTCATATAAGTACTGCATAAGAGAATAGTCACAAAAAAAACATCGAAAGTAACGTGTACTTTCAACTCTTCTTCTGTCAATTTACTTGATAATTTCTTTACAACATTAGCCCCCAATCCTTCTTCTGTTCCTTGTCCCGTCTTGCCTGTGTAAATTTCATAATTATACAGATATCCTGTACTACTGTCGCAACAGCACCACACTTTGTAGCCCCTTTTGATAGATTTTAGTGGCATGTACTGTTTTAGGCTGGATCTTCCTTTGAAGAGGATCATGCTCTCATCGATACTCTGAGAAGATGAGTTAGAAGCATTGTTTTGAAACGAATTGCTGAGTAAAGATAAGAGAGGACGAATTTTATATAGCTTGTCAAAATTGGGACTTTCTCTGTTGGGTTGTTGACTATTATCATTCAGATGTATCGCTTCCAAAATTTTCTTGAAACGTTTCACAGGCATAACATCAGCCACTTCATTTACTCGAAATCCAGGATCTGATGACCAATATAGATCTATTTGAGGAAGAATGTGATAACCCATTATAATAAGAATACCTAAAAATGCACTAATTTCTTTTTTATCAATGGGTTGCCAATTCTTTATGTTTTGTTGTTCTGCATACAAGTTTGTCTGAGTGATAATCAAATCAAAGACGTCATCATTGAAAAACTTTCCGAAGTGCGCTACTGGACGCGCTCTTCTGTTCGATAAATACTGTGGTTTTATTGTTACCTTATCGAATTCATCTGGATCTGGCCTGGAAGTCCACATATGCTTTCCCCATGACTCATCTTCACATTCAGATTCATCACTAAATTCTACCTCTTGTGGTTGTGGTGATTGTATTCCCAAAGGCTCTCCTTGATGTGAGTTTTCTACTGAAGTTGGTGGTGTTGTTGTGGATGTACCTGTATCTGATCTATTACTGGGGGTGGAATTCAAATGAGCAGGAGAATTTGGTAAAACATCATCATCTGATTCCAGTATTCTTTGTATGGTGTTGATATTGAATTCATCTGCCTCATAAGACTCGAACCCGTCTTCTGAACCATCATCCGGTATGCCGAAAATATCCTCCTATGCCTTCTCTCTGTCGCTTTCATTCAAATTGCGCTGCATTTTTCATGGATATCTAAAACAAGTAGGTACTAATTCAACTAACATACATTACACGTCACGGGCGGTGGGAACAATTTTTCCACCAAAAAAATTATCCTTAGTAATAAAAATACGATAGTGATTTCTAAAACATTGCAATAATTTGCAATAATAAACACAAATACGTAAATAAAAACAAATACTTACTTCTTTTCCAATATAAAAATGCAAATTTTCACGAAGATGAAAATTTTCTTTGAAATTGGCGTAATTTTTGTGACAGCCAGTGCCGCCAAGAAAAAATATGACAGATAACGTCAGTTTTTTTTTTAATGAATGACAAGATAAGTATTTCCTGTTGCATGTGCAAAAAAGTAGAAATCCTACCATGGTTCTTGCAGGAGGAAAAATAAAATATGTTGGTGGTAAAAATATCACCTCTGCCTTAAAAAGGGTTAAGGCTGCAGTCTTGCAAAATTCACTCGCTGCGAATTATTTGCGCAACAAAGTATTTTTTTTTTTAAACAAACGGATGAAGTAACACGAAATATTATTATTGCACATAAGTAACCATAATATAAGTAATAGCTAGTTATTTTTTTTAAGTTCATTTATAGTGGATTATGTTAGGTAAATCAAGCGTTAAATACAGGTCTTTCGTGCCCAACATCATTTCGAGTTGTGTTTGTGCGCTTAGTTTATGGCAATAAAGAATTACGAGTAATTTACAAATCTGTTCATAATGAGCTCAACATTCTCGTCTTCAAAATGCGCTGATTAATTTTTCTAATTATCTTTCATTTTCTTAATTCAGAGGTCACAATTTCATCAAAATTCTCTGTTTTTATCTCTTAATAAACGGGTTGTTTCATAAAAACTATGCATCGTAAGTATGTAATAATTTTGATGCCAAGAGTTCAAAAAAGCAAATACAAAAAAAAATTGCACCTAAATCACCTTACTCTAACAATAATAATAATCTCAAAAGACCTACAAAAAAAAAGTCTCTCTAGACAGTTTTTTTAATTTAGTAGACTCTTTTTTTGTAGGTCTTTTGAGATTATTATTATTGTTAGAGTAAGTTGCTAAGAATGGTGAAATAACTTCTTCCAATTGTTTAATTAGCTCTTTAGCCAACCTGAATACCTTAATATAGTTTATATCAGTAGTAAGAAGATCCATATTACGTATCACATGTGCCTGACGTCTTTTTTCTAAATTATCTCGACGCTTAGCTTCTTCCAACAAAAAAATCATACAGGAAAGACGAACTGCCATCTAAAACATTAAAAATAGGCATAAAGGTTTCAAGAAATAGAGTAGGTACGATATAAAAAACAATACTATGCATTTTAATCTAATAAATAACTTGTTTTACTCACATTTTAATTGTCTACAACCAAGGCGGTACGATCGCGCAATTTTAACTAAAGAATACCGATATGTTTTTATCAGATGTTTCAACGATGATTTCTTGGTTGTAATGATGTTTTGTCTTAGTAAATCGCACTCCAGGTGTACACGCCAAGCCGTGTAGACGGCGCGTTCGTGTTCCACGTGCGCCTCAAAGAGAGTCAGCAACAGTGTCTCCAACTATGGCTGACAAAATTACGGTGTTGCTAGCCTAAAAATACGGTAGTTTGTAGAAAATTGTGGTAGACACAAAATAAAAAATACAGTAAAAATATGGTGATCTTTTATTATCAAAAATTGCGTAAGAAATATAGTAAAAACACTTTAAACAATTATTCTGGTTTCTTATACATGGAAACGTTCATTTTTTTAATCATTTCGGAGTTAGGATGAAAATCAACGCAGCTCTTAGCTTCCCTTTTGATAATTTGCTGTGTGAACAGATTCCCAGCAATAGATTGTGTGGACAGCTGATTCCTTTTCTTCGTCTTTAAGTCAGTAATGTGACTGAAAATACGTTCACAGTCAGCATTTGAATGCGGTAGAGATAACATTCCTAACATAAAACGTGCTAAATTAAAGAATGGTGGTGACTCTTCTTTTGTCTTCATTTGCGACACTTTATGCCAAAATACATCTGGAGGATCTTCAACGTCCAGCACGCACTTGTTATTTAAAATATAATTGGGGAAATGACGCCATTCGTCAATACTCTGTTGGACTTCAAGAGATGAGGGGGCTATTCGAGGCAATATCTGGAATAATGAGGATAAAGATACTGGCCTTTTTTCAGTTCCAGACATGCAGTTTTCGTTATCAAAATTTGATACAGCTATCAATAGCTTATCATCCAAACTGTACCTTCTTCTTATGCCTAATGCAGCCTTGATGATAAACTGCTTACAATTTTCGCGTACTTTTTTCGCACAGTCATTTGTAACTTCCGAATGCGACAGCTGTTTCTGAACACCAAGTCCTAGATACAGGTCATCAGTCTTGACATGCTTACTGACATCTGTGGGATCTATTTTATCAAGCGGAGTATTGTTAACATAGCTCGAAGGCATAATTAATAGAAGCAGCTCTGTATATAACTCTTGCATTTTTCCGTGTAAATTTATTAAAACTATAGACTCGCTTTGAAAATATGCGTTGGTGTTTGTAAATTTTGGCAACATCCACGACAGAAAATAAAAGTAAGCCTTATGAATAGGATCTCGTAGAGCTATATGTAATTCACGGCATTCGTGATCTTCCATCCACTTGTCATCAAAGAAGAGCGCAAGCGCGTCCCATTGTTCTAGGATCCTATCGACAACAGAAGATAGAGAAAGCCATCTAGTTTGAGCTGGTCGCAAAATTTTATGTACTTTCGTATCACAAAACTCTTGAAAAGCTTTGAATTGTTTTTGCCGCTTACTACTATTTTTAAAATAATTATAGATATTGCGTGCCAGACTTTCGCATTCGGGTGGCAATTCTTTGCAAGCTTCGCTCGAACATAAATGCAGTGAGTGACAAATACATTTCAATACGACTATTCCTGGACACATCTGTCTGAACCTCGTCGATACTGAATTGTTACAGCCCATCATTGTATTACAACCATCTGAGCCAAATCCAACAATGTTTTTTAGTGGTACGCAATTATCTTCAAATGATCTAATCAGGAGTTCAAACAGGCGTTTTGCAGTTGTGGTATTATCTACGTTATCTTCGTTGAACAGGTCAATGAGGTGCCAAAATCGACTTACTACTCGTCCTGCCTTTGGGTCATAATATCGTACAACCACACACATTGTTTTTACGGAACTGATGTCTGTGCTTTCATCTATAAGCACAGAAAACTTTTGTGACTTTAAATCGGCGCATAAGTTGGATTTTTCTGTATCACCCAAGACATTATTTATTACAACTTGCAGTTTGGTATGCTTTAATTTTAAATTTTTAGCAATATTCGAATCGGGAAATGCATCAACTAACAAATCAGATAAGTGGTCCATACTTGCATGTGCAATTTTATGCTCCGCCATGAATGCTGCTAGCTTCAGCTCTGCGTATTTTGCTTTTTCCTCTTCTGCTAATATTTTCGACGTTTGAAATATTTTTGTAATAGGTTGTTGCACTCTCATCGATCTTGACATATTTTGGTGTTTCGTTCCCGCGCTATGTCGTTTTATAACACTTATATCAGCCTGAATAGTAGTATCACAAACGCTACAACTAGCTTTGTACGGATCTTTTGGACATTCACGTAACCATGGTGAAAAATCTTTCTTTCTCAGCCACTCTTGTCGAAACTTTTGTTTATAAGACTTTTTTTTTACAAGCTTACTTCTTTTAGAAGGCCCTCCACTACTCTCGCCACTAGAATAACTGGAATTATCACTCATTTAGTACTTATTTGGAAATACTTCTATTTATAGGCAATTTATTACGTACAAAACAGAATGAATTTCGAACTGTACAGTTTGTGTACAGAACAAAGACATTAAATTATACTACCTACAGAAAAACACCAAACATAGATTATGGTAACTCGCAAAAATTAAAATGCTATGTAATAGTATAAATTATCCGAATTTATTTTTAACTTCGTAATTCGGTAGGATAAACGTTGTCTGTCACATCGTTATTTCCTGTAATCCCTGTTGTGTTAGTGTTGCCAAATAAAATATCAACAGAAATTTTGAAAAGCACATTTCGTGTTGCCGTTATAGAAATAAATAAAAAAAAATTAAGACGCAACCGCATTGACGGAATTACGGTAGATATCCGCACCGTAATGCCATGTCTACGGTAGGCGGTAGATTTTAGAAAAATACGGTAGGTCTACCGTAATTACGGTGCAGTTGGAGACACTGGTCAGCAATAGGAAGGGGTCCGCAAGGACCGACGCCTGCCGGGGTTGCGGGACTGTTCGAAAGAGATACCGTGACCGCGGAACACAAAGGGCGATGAAGGAACATGGATGGGTTTTAGTCAGTAAAAGTCTGACACTCCCTCCTGCTCCGCCCAGAGCGGGAGGAGTCATTTTATGATTTCCCACCCGAAAAAAAAAATCTATACACGCCATACATTGGTCGGGTATTATTTGAGTCTATCGACACGCAAAGAAGAAGAAGATGTCTTTCCAGATCAGGCTTCTTCTTCGAGTCTTATCTCCAGATAATAGGCAATAGTACCTTATACCTACTTATTTAATATTTCCAATCACCTTACATTAAAAAGGGCACCACCAGAACTGTGTACATTATTCCAGTGCCTCACAATAGGACACTCAACCCTTTCCGTCATGGTGTTTAGAAGGTCATTGGAGCCGCCCCGCACACGTCGCATCAAGGCGGCCACTCTCCTGCGCACTATTGCTCTAAAGCAGTCGGTGTTGGCCTCCACAAGTGTCGCGGCAACCAATTCAGGATCCGAAACCCGTTATTGTGGAGGATCCCTTGGGCATTGAAGGACCACAGGCTGCAGGTGTACAATGTCTGGCAGTACGCCTTAAACAGAGTAATTTTAAGATTTCTTGATAGCCCTACATTCCCTCTCAATATCCATTCATCGGAGAGGTCCTCAATGACCCGGTGTCCCAGGTACTTGAATTTGAAAGAAACAAAGAAAACGTATTTATTAGTCTCACACAGGACAAACGAGAAAAAAAGAGAAAGATTGAATAAACATTAAAACAAAGGAGATCATTCTGGTATATTTTTTTTTAGCGGCCATCAATAATAATTACACATTTTTAAAGCACACGTGTAACTCATTAGTTTTTACTATGGCGTCAAAGTCGAACACTATTTGGATTCTAAGAAACAGGGACAGGGTGATTTTTGTCCAGTGACACCAACACACAATATATTTTGGGGACCGATGCCTGCCGGGGTTGCGGGACTGTTCGAAAGAGATACCGTGACCCCGGAACACAAAGGGCGATGAAGGAACATGGATGGGTTTTAGTCAGTAAAAGTCTGACACTCCCTCCTGCTCCGCCCAGAGCGGGAGAAGTCATTTGATGATTTCCCATCCGAAAAAAAAAAAGGGTTCCTTGCATATTTTTCTATTAACGCACCGCCATACTTCATGCCCGTTTTTGTTCAGCCTCCTTTTTGTGTATCTAAATCCATGTAATATAAAAAAGACACTTCCTATTTGCGATGGAATAATCTTAAAATCCGCGGAAATGTCAACATGACAACTGATCGATGTGGTCCACAGCTGTGTCACGTCTCCTTTTTTCAAAATATTCAATCATCGTACCCACTTCATCAGCGTGTTTTTTTCTTTTACCTGACATTGATGGTCCTGAATTTATTTATTTATGTACACACAAAATACTTTATAGGACAATATAAAAAATGAATGAATGAATGAGATGTTCCTGGACGAGACATATCTTCAGATTCGATTTCACTGCCTCCAGTTACGTCAGACCCTTGAGAAGTACAACTTTCATCTGGTTGACGACGTGTGTTCAACTCATCCAAAAACTGCATGTAGTCAGACCAAGGCCATTTTTTATATTTTTTGTAAGCCTGGCCCGTTGTTGTTGTAATACTTTTTTTGTATTTAGTATATGAATCTTTTAAATTTCTCCACTTCCCTTTTGCTTCATTACCTGCAAAAAAAAATAATCGACCAGTCAATAAATATATACAATGCAAGAAACCTGAACATATTAAATTTTTTTTTTTTCAGATATTTGGGCACTGGAGACTCATTTGAAATGATAGCGTTATCTCACCGTATTGGTCGTTCTACTTTGCATAATATAATAAACGAAGTCTGCAAAGCCATTTGGGAAATATTGCAACCTATTTATTTACCTACACCTACCGAAAGAACATGGATTATGGCAGAAACTAGTTATCGCCAAAACTGGAAATTCCCAAATTGTATAGGAAGTATTGATGGGAAACACGTCACCATAAAATGCCCTCGAAGAAGCGGTTCACTATTTTACTGCTATAAATCAAAGTTTTCCATTGGGCTTCTTGCAGTTGTTGACCCTGATTATAAATTTACTTACATAAATGTGGGAAGCTACGGAAAAGATAGCGATAACTTGTAAACAATGAACTACATATTCCACCTCCAAAGCCTTTGCCTGGTGGCACAACTAATTTACCTCATGTTTTTATTGGTGATGAGGGTTTGGCACTAGAAACATTTTTGATGAGACCATTTCCTAAGAACCAGGTAGAGAACAACCGTGAGAAAGCAAATTTTAACAAACGTCTATCTTCAGCCAGACGTATAGTCGAAAACGCATTTGGTATCTTAGCACAAAAGTGGCGAGTATTCTTTCGACCTGAAGTGTGTGGGTTGCGGGAAGGTAAACGAAACACGTCTTTACTATACGAGTGGTTTAATACGACTAATGCTTAGAACTAACACATGAATAAAGGTTATGAAATATATATGACAATACACATGTACTTACACACTACACCACGGGGGTACGAGAGAAAAAAAAAATGTTTACAAAATTACATTTTTTTTTTTTTTTTTTTTTTTTTTAATTAATCTAACAAAATCAGTTACACATGTACTTAAAACTACACTACACTATTTAAAATTACACTATTTTCTAAACAATTTTGTTCGGTTTTTGTGTACAATTTCTGATTTATTGTTATTCACTATTTTTACATTTGGTTCCATGTCTTCAATTACAATGAATGGGCCATTAAACAAAGTATCCAATTTATTTGCAGTTTCATTTTTTAACAATATTAAATCACCTTTCTCATATCGCACTTGATTTACGGTTTTGTCGTACAAAGTTTTTCGCATCTGTTTGCTTTTAATCAAATTATTTCGCGCATCTCTGTGTGCTACTTGTAAACGATATCTTAATTCTAAACTATAATTATCTGGGTTATATAAAGGTTCTATGCTAGTACTTAATCTACTCGGAATGTTACTGGGTTTTCCAAAAACTAATTCATACGGGGCATATTTTGTAGAAGAATGTATAGTGTTATTATAAGTAAAACACCAAAAGGGTAGCCAGTGGCTCCATGTATCAGGGAAATTGTCGCATTGTATTCTTAAGAATGAACCCAAATGTTTATGCGCGTTTTCGAGCGATCCGATTGACTCGTGATGATATGAAGTTGAGTTCAATTTTTCAATTCCTAAAAGTGAACATACCTCCGTCATAGTTGATGACATAAATTCAGAGCCTCTATCTGTGGCTATAGTTTTTGGGATTCCGAATCTTAATATAAATTGATTAACTAATGTTCTAGCAACGGTGACCGTTTCCTTATTTTGAAGAGGATATGCCTCTACGAATTTACTTAATTCACACTGTAATGTAAGTATATAATTATTACCATCTATATCTTTATCCAAAGGTCCTACTAAATCTAGAAACACTTTCTCGAAAGCATATGAAGCTGTGGTGGTTATCACCATCGGTTCCTTTGTTTTTAGAGAATGTTTTGATTTTTGACATTTTTCGCATTTATTTACAAAGTTTTTGACGTCTGCTTCCATCTCTGGCCAGTAATATTTCCTTTTAATATTGTTTAACATCCTACGCACGCCTGCGTGACCACTGGTGGGTAGTAGGTGATAGTCATTAATAATAAATTTCTTATCATTGTCATTATTTATTCTTTCAACTCCTCGTAAAATACATATCCGTGGGCCGGTCCACATATCCTTATTTTTTATCTCTTCTATTAGTTCTTTAATGAATAACGCGTTATTTTCTCTTTTTATTATACATATTTCGTCGACGTTTATATTTTTACTTAATTGCTCTAATTTCTCCACAAAAACGGCTCGCGTGTATTGTGCTTTGAAATCTAGATTAAAGTATATTATTTTCTTATTTTGGGAATATGCAAAACACTCGGTTTCTACATCTATGCTCCCTTGTTTTCTAATCCTTTTTAACTCTTGTTCTTCTATTAAAATTATTTCTACTGCATCACCTGGCATCCGCAATAATTCCACGATTCTCGGTTGATCAGGCCGATCGTCTGTGTTATTATTGGTGATTGGGGTGTCGTTGTCATCGTTTATATCTTCTAATTTCTTTTTCTGTGCTCTAGTCATTACATTAAGTATTTTATCATTAATACATTTTAATTCTTCGGAATTAATTGTATTTCTTGACAACGCGTCTGCTACGGCGTTTTCTTTTCCTTTTATGTATACTACGTTAAAATCGTATTCTTCTAATGTTAACCGAAACTTTAATAATCTGCTTGATGGATCTTTCATTCCAAATAAATATAGCAATGGTTTATGGTCTGTCATAATTGTAAACTTTTTTCCAAAAAGATATGGCCTAAAATACTTTACTCCCCACACTATCGCAAGTAACTCCTTCTGTATAGTTGGGTAATTTTTTTCAGCTTTGTTTAAAGGTCGACTTGCATATGCGACTGGTCGCATATCTTTATTACAAAGTACTGCACCTACAGCTATACCAGAAGCATCAGTTTGTAAAATGAACTCGTTTTCGTCTGTAAAATCTGGGTACTGTAAAACGGGGGGTGTTATTAATGCTTTTTTCATTATTTTAAACGAATTTTCGCATTGGTCAGACCATATAAAAGGGACATCTTTACGACATAAAGCATTTAAAGGGACAGTTATTTCTGCGAAATTCTTTATAAACTTTCTGTAGTAATTACAAAATGCGACAAAACGTTTTACTTCTTCTGTACTCCTTGGTGTTGGGTAATTTTCTACTACTTTTATTTTTGCTTTATCTGGACTAATTCCTTCTGCGGAGACTGTGTGTCCTAAATATAATAATTCCTTTTTCATGAAATTACATTTGTTGGGATTTAATTTTAGGTTTACTTTTCTAAGTCTCTCAAAAACATATATTAAATTTTTATTGTGTCCTTCTAAATTTCGTCCAAAAATTACAAGGTCATCGAGGTATACAAAACACTTCTCATATGTTAAACCTGACATTGCAATAGTCATTGCCCTTGAAAAAGAACTTGGGCTAGTTTTAAGACCCATCGGCATCCGTTTCATCTGGTATTGTCCAGTATTAGTTGTAAAAGCAGTAAGTTTTCGTGACTCTGGGTTTAAGGTCACTTGGTAATATGATTGACTAAGGTCTAAATGGGTAAAATAAACGGCACCTGAAAGTGACTCTAAAATATCAACGATGTTTGGTAAGGGAAATTTGTCATCCTGTATGACATCATTCAATTTACGGTAGTCTATTACTAATCTCCATTTTTTGTTATCATCATTTGTCTTTTTTGGCACGAGTAAAATAGGGCTAGACCACTCACTCTGAGCTTGTTCTATAATATCATCCTGTAACATTTGTTTTATTTGCTTATTTATTTCTGGTTTTTGACTATGTGGCAACCTATATGGTTTTGTATATACGGGACTAGCATTCGGTTTTAAATAAATATCATGTTTATATGATTTAGTAGTTGTGAGCTTGTCACCCGGTAGGTGAAAGATATCATTGTATTTAGTACATATTGCTTCTATCGTTTCACGCTCAGCAGAATGTAGGTGATCTAATTTTAGTAATGTTAACAAAGTATCTGCTCTCTCTGAGTTTGACTTACTTTTATTAAACTGACAAATTTGGTAATCGTTTAATGAATGTATCTCTGGTTGGAAGGTAGGTATAGTAATTGATTCTTCTTTAGTATTTAATATTTTAATTGGGATAACGTTATTTACTGGCTTTACTATTAACGTTGCTAAAAATAACTCTTCTTGTAATTGTTTCGGTAAAACAACACAATCATTGTTTTCCTTATTATTTATTAGTGGTATGTAATGTATAGACTCACTTCGGGCAGGAATAGTCAAGTAACTATGTGATATAGTTGGTGTCGCATAAAGTGGTATTATATTTTCGAATTCGTTATATAGAATTAATGTATCATTTTCCAAGTTAATATGTGAATTAAATTTCGATAAAAAATCTAATCCGAGAATTCCATCAGATTTACACGGTAAATCATTGAACAAATAAAATTTGTGATTAAAACTACCATTTTGAGTACGTAATGTAAGGTAAACATAGCCTTCTGAATAAGTTTTACCACCAATACCATTTATTACAATGTTATCCTCATACAAAGGAATGCGTTCCGATAACACCTTAGTAACAGCGGAATTGGACGCGCCGGTATCAAGTAACCATGAACGCTTGGTATTGTTAATGTTAAGATGTACGTACCTAACATTTTTGTTACACGTTAAAATGTTACCTTTAGGAACGAAAAAACTGATTTTTGTTTTCTTGTTTTTCGTTCTCTGCTCTTTCGTTCTCCGTTTGGGGGTCTCCACTCACTTGGGCTGGATACATTTTCCGTTGACTATTTCTATCCCGGGTACCTCTACCACGGTAATATCTAGAAGGATTATGGTTATTTCCTGAATTTGAATAATGATTTCCTCTACCGCGTGTATAATATCCACCGCGGGGATTGCCATTAAACCTTTGCCGATAATAACTGTGGTTATTATAATTTTGACCTGTACTATAATTTCCACGATAACGAGAACCTTGATTATTATAGTTATTTCGGCCTCCTCTATTGAAATTATTATTATTAAACCTGTTGTAATTGTTAGGCTTACCCCTCGCGCTGAATATACCGTTGGACGTTGAGGGCTGACCCAGCTCCTCGTCTTCAGCTGCACGCACCGCATCTTTCAGCTCAGAATAATTCCGTGCTGAAATGATAGTGCTTAAACGTTTATGTCTTAATCCGTCTGAGAATCTTTTAATTGCGAGTTTCTCATTTATTGGTCTCAGTATCTCGCTTGCTTTTTCGTTACCGTCAGCTTGCGCAATAGTGAGGTCTATAAATAATTCCGATAATTTGTTTCCATACTCGTTGATGGACATATTATTTTGACTCAGATTATTTAATTGACAAAGTATAGAGTTGGCAGATTTTTTCGTGAGTAAATAAGTTTTCATATCCTGTATAAGGCTCGCGACGTTGTCATATTCACTCTTTAATTTTAACTTGGCTGTTTTAGTTAGTCTTGTTTTTAATACAAAAGAAATAAGCATTTCTGTATGATCTGCGTCCTTTATACAGCTGTTATATAACTCTACTGCATCTATGATTTTTTCAGTTGTACTTTCTGAACCATCCATAACGGGTATTAAGGACGTCGCAGTTTTTATGTCAAACTTCTCCATGTTTGATAAGTTTGTTTTTGTTTCACCTTGAAAATTATATGACAAAATCTTATTGTAAATTAAATCTATTCTCTCTTTTAGTACTTCGTAAATATATTCTGCTAATTCTAACGAGGTTTTTTGCTCAGAAATCCTAATAATAGTTTTAGACAATGAATATAACTCTTTAGCTTTTCTTATTTTTTCTTCAACCTTGTCTTTATATTGTAACCGTTTACTTGGTCCTAACTTCCTTAAATTGACTTGGATATCTGTTAATGCACTTAAAATACTTTCTAAATCCCTTTCCATAGAATGTGTAATTAAAATATACTTACATGTAAATATCCATTTTTAAAAATTTTTCACCTGATACTCGTAGGTTGATCCTTACGAATAGTTTATGGTTTTAACCCAATATTTGTCCATGAGACATTCTGATAATAATCAGGCTGTTGGTTGCTGTAAGTAACACAGAATTATAACAAACGTAACAATATAGTAGGTACATATTATACTTAATTGTTCATTAACGGTTTTGAGTCGGAGCCACTAAAGTTTCTATGTATAATCCGTATTGGATGCTGCAACACAATTCTGGATGTGAGATTCAACAGCAGCGTTACTTCCTCCCGACGCATTCTGTGATATTATCACCTCCTTATCCTCGGTTTTGGAATATGACTTTCCCATTTTTGAGTCGATATAAGAGTCTTGCAGTGCTCAGTGTTTCCGTAGTTATAATCATTTTATATGTCGTCGATATTCAAACGTTCTTGTTCTGTGCATCGAGGCACACAGGAATTCGCTGACATCGCTCAATTCGCCCGCTACGCGATACCCGGCGACGTAGGTAGCAACTCTACACCGCGGCGCTCGCGCATGGCAGGGTCGCCATGAAGTGTGTGGGTTGCGGGAAGGTAAACGAAACACGTCTTTACTATACGAGTGGTTTAATACGACTAATGCTTAGAACTAACACATGAATAAAGGTTATGAAATATATATGACAATACACATGTACTTACACACTACAGACCTCTTGAAACAAATGTTGACACAACGGTCCATGTTGTCAAAACAGCATGTTGCTTACATAATTATTTACGAGTTGTAAATGAATTGTTTGAAATGCAGACACCTGAAGAAACAATGCCACGGAATAGTGCATTTCGGCCAATTAATAATAATACTAACAGGGCTCGCATTGAAGCTTACAATGTTCGCAATAGTTTTTTCAATTATTTTAATAGCTAACTAAATTAATAACAATTATACTACACCAAGAATATGGAGTTTCAGTTTTAAAACTAATAAACAAAACTTAAAATTCACTGCATTATTATTCCATGGTACTCACCATCTTTCATACGGAACTGCGTCGCAATTTCTCGCCACGTGTTCATTTTCTTAACATTACTCGTATCTTTATAATGGGGATCTTCCAAGTCGTACAAATACGGACAACGTCGTACGGCATCTATAAACTCCTCTGTTTGTTCGTTACACATTTTTTTTTACACACTTTTGTGTGCACTCCGCTGACGAGCATCAACAAAATAGCCGCCGTTGCCCGCTGCCCGCCGCCCGCAGCCCGCCGCCCGCGTGCCCGCAGCCCGCCGCCCGCGTGCCCGCAGCCAACACCGGTCCGTATGCGTTCCACTGACCCGCCGGGCCAATACGCGTTGCTCGCACGGTCATATCGCATTCTATACAAAATATATTGAGACCGACAATGTTGTTCATACATGATGCGGGCTGCGTTCGTTTTGACCTGACCGGAGACCGCAAAACGCATGCAGTGTGACAAATCCTTAATACTATGATCCGTTTGATGCGATGTGTCCGATGCGTACGATGCAGACAGGTGGGCGCTTACCTATACTAGTCAAAATCAGATACATACATAGACTGCTAAAATTATAACCCTTTCTTTTGGCTTCACCGTAGTCGGCAAAAAAAGTAGGATGAAATCAACGAATATCTTTACAACCTTATTAATAATGGATATCATAAGATTATATTATTTGAAGAATTTTCTTATAAGTTTTGTGTTCCAAATATGTTGAAAAGATTATTAGAAGGTCGTAAGTATGCGTATCCTGTTAAGTGTGAGAGTGATATGATTATTGCTTTTCATGGTCCAATTATTTTTGTTTCCAATGAATTGGATGATTCGATGGATGACGCATTGAAAAATCGTCTTTTGTTTGTTAGTGGCATGGAAGGGTATTGGGAGGCGATACGGACGTGTGTTCCGAAAGTGGAAGAATGTTCTCCGCCGTCCTCGCAAGAAAGCATATAGATATCGTCGGAAGATGAGGCGCCCCCGTCGTTCTCGACGTAGAGCGTATGGCGGTCCACCTCTTAGGAGTATTATGCCTCAACCTGGTCGTGTTATGAAGTATATTTATGCTGGATCTTCTATACGGCAATTAACGTGGGAATATGGAGCTTCTCATAGTGATATTAACCCATATATGCCCAGAACTACATTGGGATTCCGATTTTGGTTATTTTCAGATATGTTTATGTTGATAAACCCCTATAATAGTATTGAGTAGTGATAGTGAATATTATTATTGTTTAGTAGGTACTTTAGAGGTGTTCAAAAACGAAACAATGGGCAAATATCCTACATGTGTTATAGGTAATTAAAACAAACATGTTATAATGAGTTTATTTATTATTTATTTTATTTCCACACGAAGTTACAGTAAAAACTTAAGAATGAAATGCAGAGAAACATTTAGAATGTAAATTAACCTCACATTTTTGACAAAAAGTGACAGTTAGGCTTTTGCAATAGGCACATCGCAGCCGACTGGGTGCCCTGCCGATCATGTGCTCGGCGTTATGCTTTCTTACTGATGTAGGTACATTCGTAGACACCCGTTTGCTAGGGCCCGGGCGCTGCTTATCATTGCCATACTTTTGAAGTAAGCTTCTGGCAATGCTGCGTCGAAATTCCAGCGTATCTATATTGCTAGAGAAATTGCGAGCTAACAGGGTAGCATTGTTGCCCCTCATTGCTATTCGATAGGTACCGATATTTGCATCCAATCGATCAACCCCTCTCATAAAACGATTGTATTGGTATACGACATTGGGTTGTGGCACATTTACTCTTTGTTTTTGAGCAGCTAAGTATCTCCTTGCAGTTCGTATAGGCTCCACGCCGTATTCACTGGATAACAGCGTCACTACACTGTTATCGTTCCAGCGCACTGCACAAATGCCGCTGTTTATATCGAGCCGACTATCATGGTAACCTCGCTGTTCCTTCTTGCATAACTTGTCGTCTTTCAAAGGACACTTCTCAGTACGATTACCACGAACTGTACCCGTCACCAAAATATTTTTTTCTTTCATTGTTGTTATCAATGGTAATCCTGTGAAGAAGTTGTCGATGAAAATTGAGAATCTTGTTTCTTCGTAGACATTCTGAATTTCAGTCATTAGTTTTTGCACAACATATTGTCCTAACCCAGTACTATAAGTTTCATAGCGGCCTTGATACGGGTCGGCGTATAAGCAATATCCTAAACGCAAGGCTGCAATCCACGTTTTGAAGCCAAATCTAATAGGCTTTCCCCTGATATGCTGCTTACAACCGTGTCTACCATAGTAAGGTATCATTGATTCATCAATGCTGATCTCCTTCTCGATTACAGCATACTGTAGAAACTTCTTATTTAGTAAATCAAAAAGAGGGCGGACTTTAGCCATTTTGTCATTAGAGCAAAGCTTGGTGTTATCGGCCACATGAAAGTGTCGCAGTATTTCTTCAAATCGGTTTCTCCGCATGGATTTCGCAACCAAGATATTGTGTGTATCTTCGTTATTTTCCCAATACATCCGGCGTCGCGGCAGTGGAGAATATCCAGTCAATATCAAAATGCCAATGAAACAATAAATGTCCTTATCACTGAGGGTAAACCCTGGATTTCCTTTCTGTACTGCATACATAACAGAGTGACGGACAATGTGCATGATAACTTCGTGGCTAAAAAACAATTCAAAGAAATCTACTGGTTCTGAAGCATTGGACAAAGTAATTACTGATCTTGGGAATGGTGCGATCCACTCATCATTATGTTGAGGTAAATCTCGCTTTACCCATTTTCGGACTGCCTTAGGTGGTGGAGGTAGACGCGGAGGATTATTTATAGAAAGCGATGGCTGACCCCGGTTACGGATTGATAAAGACTGTGACCCGCTTGACGTGCTTGGGTGTACAACTTCTTCTTCAGACTCGCTGCCATCACTGATATTTCTTCCACTTAGTATCAGTTCAGCAGGCGCTAATACACACATCAAAAGTATCTAGGGATCAACATATATTTTTGCAATAACTTTTCTCCTGATTGATATTAATTAAAATTTTCTTTAAGGATTCATCAAATAAAGTGTTTTCGTTTGTCACAGTAACGATAAACCAAGTCACCTTTGCATTAATAAAGAAATTTGCCATTTTCCTAATAAAGGGATTTTTGACATTTGAACCACTAACATTAAAGTTCGAAAAAAAGACTGAAATAACAGTTTTCTTTAAAATTTTATTGGGTAACTTAAACAATTAATAATCCGTGTTTCTACCGCGAACACTAACAACACAAGAACATCGGTTTGGCATACTCAAAATGAGTTCATCCAAATCACGCTGTGGAATGGCCGCCCATGTTCGTTGCAACAACAAAAAAAGGTCTTCTTGCGACTGGATACCCTCCATATTCGGCAGAGCTCTTCTCTGTAGCATATCCCATGCATGCTCAATCGGGTTCAAGTCTGGCGACTGAGCAGGCCAGGGCAGGACATTGATGTTAGCTGCGGCGAGAGTCTGTCTTACAACTCTTGCGGTGTGCGGTCGTGCATTATCATGCATTAACTGAAATAAGGGACCGATTTGCACTTGTAGAGGAACGATGACGTCTGATACAATCGTCTCAGCATAAATTTGAGCGTTGAGGTTGCCTCTGATCCAAATCAACTCAGTTCTTCCGCCGATCCAAATACCCGCCCATACCATGATGGTTCCACCACTATAAGGATGGACTTCCTGGCAGGATTTTAATCGCTGTTGGCGTCCAGGGGTTCTCCAGTGTCGTATACGTCTTGTATCCGGTCTCATACCAAAACGAGACTCATCAGAAAAGCACACGAAACGCCATTATTCTTCTGCCCAATTTCTGTGTTCAAGAGCCCATTGATATCGAATCCTACGATTGTGCATTGCTATAGGTGGTACCCGTAGCGGTCTTCGGGAATGAAGGTTCACTTCATGCAAGCGGTTTCTGACTGTTTGGTCGCTAATTAAGTTCCCTGAAGAGTGATGAAGCCTCACGGCTAACATCATGGCGGTTATTGTTGGAGCTCTTCGAGTTAAGATTTGAATGTATCGGTCTTGTCTCCGTGTGGTGCAGCGATACCGTCCTCCATGGCGCTCAGCCACGGTACCAGTGCTTCGGTAACGTGTCCAAAGTCGACTGATAACACTCTGACTTGTATTCAGAGCTAAAGCTACAGTACGTTGCCGGGAACCAGCTTCTATCATTCCCACGGCTCTGAGCATTTCTTCCCTGCTTAAATGACGTCGCCGCTCCATAATAACGTTGGTTTTAATCAGTAGTAGGGAAACAGTAGCACTAATAATGTCTTCAATGCGTTGTATGTTTTTATAGGGAAAATATTGACAGCTTATTTTCATCTTTTACTCGAATTTGATTGAGAGTTCCTGATTCAAATTATGAAATGCACCAAAAAGGATCCATATAAATTTATAAAATCATAAATTTATTACAAAGCCACATCTCAATCTCAAGAAATCCGCATAAAAATGCTTGATCCCTAGACATTTTTGATGTGTGTAGTTGACGACGTGACAAATTTTCAAAACTTACATTTGTTTTATCCCCCGAGTCAGAATCCGACACAATTCCATTACCTGGAGGGTCCATGTATACGTCAGCTGATGTCACTTCATGATCCGAAGCTAAATCATTGATCACATCAATGATTTCATTTGTAGTTAGCCTTGTGTTCCACCTAAAACCAAACAAACAAATTTAGTACAAGCCTCTACTGTATATTTGCCCGACGTATCGTTTTCGAAACACGAAAGTTATAAAGACAATATAGGTATTTATAAATTATTTTTTACTCATTCTAAATACACGAATCAGTTCATAATTTACCCAAATTTACTACAAAAATGTAATAAGTACAAAGTTTTACACAATTATACAGTTACTTACTTTTTTCTAGCAGACGACATGATTCTTGGGCGACGTAAAACACAACACAACTAACACTGTTTACTTTTTGGAACAAATGTCCACGCTACTTAAAAATCTTTGTTGCAACTAGAACCTACATACGTAGCCTTGCGATAGATGGCGTTATTTTACATTTCAATGCGCTAAAAAACGATATACGGTGCTTATATGAAAGTACTACCTCTTGTTTCGTTTTCGAATCACTGGGCATATATATGGGTTAAATATAATGAAATACCTTTGTTTAGTTTGTTTGCTCGTGGTAATAGTAATGCTGGTGTTTATTTACAAAATCAGTACGGTATGATGATCATTAATAAGGTGGAATATGTAATTACTAATTTAGAGTAAAATAGATATTATGATATGGGTAAGGTTGAGGTTATAAATAAGAAGTTTTCTGATTTAAGAGTGGATCCTTTGTTTAGTCAGGATAGTTTTCCTATATGTACTTATTTGACTGGTAATCATGGCTCATTTGGGGCGCCTGAGGTTACAGGTTCTTATACTAATCTTAGGCGTACGGTATTGAAGAGGGGTGCTGTAATTAAGTGGATTTACTATCCGAGATGTAAAAAGCGTATCGAAACTTCTATTTTAAATTCCAAAGCTAGGATTGGCGAATTTGTTGTTGCAATGGGTTCTCCAGATGTTGTTAATAATACTCATGCTGGTAAAGCATATATGGGTTTCGATGCTTTGGGTTTACCTGCACAAACCGATGCAAATTTTTATTATCAGTATAATATTCGTTTTAATATAGAGTATAAGGTTCATTTTACTTTTACTACTTTAAATCCAGATAATTTTAAAGCTTAAAAGTTGTTTTCTTTTATACTTGCCCTGCATAGGTCGACCACCATGATTGGTCCGATTTTTACAACTTTTAGTCCCAGAAGTCCGACTTTGGGACATGAGGAGCGTAGGCCGAAGGCCGGCGGAGCTCCGACGACATGGCTGACGGGAGATAGGGCGGCAGCTTTTTTTTTTAGACCGCCCGATCCGACCATATGTTTAGTGCAATTTCTATTGTTAGATGATGACGTCAGCTACGCTTCGCGCCGGTCTAGAACACCCTACCGGCGCGTCCGCTGGGAACTCAGCAGGGGGTCCTGTTTTAAGTTCTATGGATGGTATTGACACTTGTGGTGTAAGTGCTCAGTTAGAGTGTGGTAGTCTTGCGAAGAAGAAGTCTGTGCGTCCTGGCAATTTTTTTTTTTTTTAACTTTTGATTTAGTTGATTTAACTGTTGATTGTAGACAGTGCTTACTTGATTATTTTGAAGACGTATTGACATTTGTTATTAATACCAGCGTTAATAAATAGACTTACGGTGTGGTACGGTGAACAGTGTTTTAGCCAGTGAAAACAAC
Organism: Xestia sexstrigata; assembly: GCA_941918905.2. Taxonomy (NCBI): domain Eukaryota; kingdom Metazoa; phylum Arthropoda; class Insecta; order Lepidoptera; family Noctuidae; genus Xestia; species Xestia sexstrigata. The sequence goes on from OW799205.2 coordinate 19,085,463, forward strand.
AGGAATTAACTAACATTTAATTGATATTTTTCAAAAATATTATTTTCCGACATCAGACAAGATATTTGAAATTGATGCTTCATTCGTTCGTTTTCGTTAAGAAATTCATTTTTATAGTAAGATTTATTTAGAAATTTATTTTTATAGTAAGATTTATTTAGCAATTTCAATAAATATAGTGAATTTATGTTTCAATAATTATCATAGAGTTAAACAAAAATATTGAAACTAAATTAGAAATGAAAATAGTAATTTTCAACAACTATTTAGGTCTCAGTAGCTTTGTAGAGACATCTAGTACGTCAAATGAGAATTAAAAGTTGTAGAGACATATAATACGAAGTCACAAGTGAATAGGCATGACGACAGTATCAAAAAATTGCAAATCTATTTAGTCCGTCAGATAAAGCATTGGAAATTAATGGACACGTATTTTTCGTTTTTGGAAATCAATGAATATTGACAAAGATTAAACGCATCGATGCTCGTGACGTCAGAACTAGCTAAAAATTATACCTAGGCGTGACGTATTGAGAAATTTAAAAGCGTCATATCTTCGTCAATTTTGATTTACGTAACAAAAGAAAAAACACGGGTCAAATATTTTCTGATAATCTAACTGACGGACTAATTAGTTTTTTTTTGTCGTCTCGCCTATTAAAAAACTTCAAAACCAAAAATGTAGATAGCGCATCCAAAACTATTGCTGTATACGTGAAGGCAAGTTTCCCCCCCTCTGACACTGAATCGAGCTGTTGGACGAGAAAGTCGTGAAAAAGAGTAAAGTTGTGGTTTCCTGTTACCTGTATTTTCTGCAGCACTTCACCTAGGCATCCTGAAAGTCTAAAAATAATCCATAGTCGCAATTATTTTTATATAAGTATTATTTGTACTAAGAAATTGTATGAAACTAGCTAATTATGTACTTATAAGTTTGATATGATGGTTTATTATTTGTGTATGTGTGCCCTGTATTTTTTTGTATTAAAATAATTGCCAGTTTTATATTTATCAGATATTTAATTAAAAATATACGATTTTGCCGAAATATCCCTTCACATTTTTATAGGAGACATCTGGCCCGTTCTACTAAACTTGTCCGGGCGAATCTACCCATACACATTTAAAAAAGTTAACATCTGGCCCGCAGGCCAGTTTTTGCTTGGGCGAGATGTCCCACATTCCTAAAATATAAGTCTGAAATCGCCAACCCGTCTTGACCAAACGTGGTGATTAATGCTCGTGCCTTCACTGTTGAGAAGAGGCCTTTACCCAGCAGTGGGACAGTAATAGGCTGGTATTATTATTTTTATCTTTGTTACCGAATTCATTACAGCAATGTCGCCATACAAAAAAGTGTTTCCACTCCTGTCACCATTTAAATAAAATATAATTCATTCGTGGCCGCCGCCTTTTTTTCTATCCCAAATCATCGCACAAAATGGATAATCTCCTTGTAAAAAAAAGTAAACATAAAAAAGATAATAATTTTGAATTTGGTGCCCTACACTGAAAAAAAAAATTAGTTACATACCATACCTACATAGAAGATTTGTTGAATCAAACAAACTGAAATTGATACTTTTAAAAGGTAAATTTAACCAAACCCAGTGAGGTTGTTTCAACACTGTTTTGAAATGGTAATATAAACTAGTTTATTATAGGTTAACAGAACATTCAACTATTCAACTATTTTTTTTTGTTGATATAGAACCTACCTTTAATAATAGTTGAATCAATTAATCTGAAATGTGTTGCTTGTAAGGTAAATTTAACCAAACCATCAGCTAAGTTAGTTTAACACTTACCTATAACAGGTAAATTTATCCAAACCACCAGTTAGGTTGTTTTAACACTATTTTGAAATAGTTATTTTAACTATATTATTAAACCTGTATTTTTAAGTATATGGTGCTAAGTTGTAACTACCTGATTTTTGTGGTAAAGTTAACCTGTATTTTTAAGTTGAAACAACTTGTGGTGTTTTGTTAAATGTAGGTTCATTTAACAAAACAGCTTAGTGGTATAATCTACCTAGATCATATTCGTATTTTTGACAAAGGTGTAATGTAGAATCGACACGTAGCAATAGGTTAGAATAACCTAAATTTGGTGGTAAAATTAACCTGTGTATATTGGTATTCTTGACTGTTGTAAATGTAGTATTGACATGTGACATTTAGTTAAAATTACTTGTTTTTGGTAAAATCAACCTGCATTTATTAGTAATATCTACCTACAATATAAAGTATTTTTGACAAAGGTGTAATGTTGAAACGATACGCCTCAATAGATTAGAATAACATATTTTGTACTTACCATGTAGGTTATGATAAATGATCTGTCCAGTGATCATTTAGGTTTGATGCTGGACTATGCCGGCATGATAAGTGCAAATGCTATTCTAACCTATTGCTACATTACATACATCTCTAGGTATCGAAAATACTTTACGACAAAGCCTAATTTAACATTATACCTACTTCTTCCGTGAAAATGCAGATTGATTTTACAAACATAGTACAAACAAATACTTTTACATGTCAGGTTAACTTATTACTCAGGCTTATTCTACAATACACTTTCATCAAAATACTACCTACCTATAAAGGAAATTAATTATAGACAATAAAATAAAAAAGTTATAGATCATTATTACACATTTATTTAACCATAACAAATCGCATTTATTTAACCATAAATAACAATAAATAATTCATAAAAGATAATTAATAATTTATTTAACCAAAAATAAAAAACGGTAGTAATTACAATTGCATGACAGACTAGACCTACTGGTAGCGACACTTTTTTATATAAATAATAGAATTTAATGGTAGTTACCTACAGGACATACTCTGCTTTATATAACATAGTAAAAAAAATGCCTAGAAGGCCACCCATCAGTATGAACCTGCATTAACACCAGAAAAAACCTAACCATTACAGTTTACAGACTCTTAAAGCTCGTTCATTATGAACGCTAGCCTAAAACTAACCAGCTGCGGAACCTATGTTGCAAGGCCCGACTTTAAACGTCCTGTAGGTCTAGTCTGTCATGCAAATGTAATTACTACCGTTTTTTGGATCGTAGCGTAAAGGCCATTTGCCATTAGTTGTTAGGCCTAACAATTGTTTAATCACCATAGTGATATCACTTTGTTAGGCCTAACAACCAATAATCGTAATCGCTACGATCCAAAAAACGGTAGTAATTACATTTGCATGACGGACTAGACCTACTGGTAGCGACACTTTTTTATATAAATAATAGAATTTAAGGGTAGTTACCTACAGGACATACTCTGCTTCAAACAGGGTGGAATTTTTGCATGCCACCTGGAGGGAAAGTGGTCTAAATACCGGAGATAGCAAATTATACTCGAAGGAAACATTCCTTTATTTTTAAAAAGAAATTAATCTGCATTCAAAGATTTTGAAAATTCGCTTGCCACACGGGAATCGAACCGGCTAAATTCCAAAAAAATAACAGCCTGTACTTTTATGGTACCAATCGATAAGGTCAATCATAAGGATCAAATCTCTCTGACAAACATGATAAATTAAATGAAAGGAAAACCATGAAATCTTATTTTAATAGAACAAAAAAAGGGTAAAGTAACTAATTAGTTGCTCAAAATGAGTTCCATTTAATAAGATTTCATGGTTTTCCTTTAATTTATCATCTTTGTTAGAGAGATTTGATCCTTATGATTGACCCTATCGATTCCCGAGTCTGGCAAGCAAATTTTCAAAATCTTTGAATGCAGATTAATTTCTTTTAAAAAATAAAGGAAAGTTTTCTTTGAGTAAAATTAGCTATCTCCGGTATGTAGAGTACTTTCCCTCCAGGTGACAAGCAAAAATTCCACCCTGTATAACATAATAAAAAAATTGCCTAGAAGGCCACTCAACGGTATCGGATCGGAATCAACGGCACCTATCTCTAAACTCACCTTTTATTTTGTTCTATTACATTATACCACTTCTAATTTTATTTTTCAAATTAATGTCTAACGACGAGTACCTACGTACACGCGCAATGTTACGTACATTGAGTTATTACTGCAAGGCTGTAAGTCATTCATTATCTGTTGAAAAATATTGTTTTATCTTGCAGTAAACTTCTCCATTACAAATTATATGACAAACCGTTGGAAAACTTGATATATCGTCAATATACACATTGCACATTGCACATTGTCATGTACATTTGAATTGAGTGTTCGGGACACTTTCAATAACAATATTATGGGCTTGAAGATGTTGATTAAAGCCTATATAGTTTAGTGGTTTACAAAACAAAAATATACCAGTGACGAACTTAAGTATATAAATTATTTTATAAAATAGAATAACAGTATCTTCAACAATAGGGACAATGAAGTCTGGTTTAAATAACGTCCCGCAGTTTTTAACCCACTTTATTCGATAATTTTCTATACTAACACCATTCACTGTCAGAAGTGAACATTCAGTAGTTAAAGGTTTATCATCAATACCACCACAGACAATTCTATTAACGAATCCTTGCTTCAAATAAATTCTTTGTACAAATACTAATTGTTGTTTAATTAGTAAAGTTAATGGTAAGTTGCGCTTTGATGCAGTATTATGAGCTGTTTGTTTCAGTTGTTTATGTTTTGCTTCGTACCGCATACACCAAATGTGTTTCAAAGGTCCTACGCATTGAATAATATGTGGATAGTGCACCATAAAATGATGTTTTGGTTTAAGGTTATCGGTAAAATAATGAATATATTGCTTGTGGTGCTCTTGAATTATAGATTGTAAATATTTTATTGTTGAATAGTTGATCTCAGGCATCATTAAGAGGCCTGTGGACGGTGGGCTATGGGCTAGCTCGCCGTCCGTCCGTCTCATGACGACAGGCCGTGTCGACGGCGCGTTCGTGTTCCACGCGCGCCTCAAAGAGAGTCAGCAAAAGGAAGGGCTCCGCAAGGACCGATGCCTGCCGGGGTTGCGGGACTGTTCGAAAGAGATACCGTGGCCCCGGAACACAATGGGCGATGAAGGAACATGGATGAGTTTTAGTCAGTAAAAGTCTGACACTCCCTCCTGCTCCGCCCAGAGCGGGAGAAGTCATGTGATGATTTCCCATCCGAAAATCTTCAGGAATAAGATCACCAATAAGAAATGGTAAAATGCTTACGAAACCTAACATTTCAGATGCACTCATTCACTCACTTTTTTATTTTTAAAATTTTTGTATGTTATTTCAGTTACAATTTTATTTTGAAGTTCCGGGCCAGAATAATCAAATGATGACAAGCGATTGTCTAATGTGATTAGACTGAAAAATTTAGAAATATCTATAAAGTGTAATAACATGTTACAGATATCGTAATGACAAACTCCTTCCAATAAGTCATGCATTATATCAACAGCCATGTTTTCAGTGACATGAAATGAAGGTATTGTATTAAAAATGTTGTCGCCTTCCGCGTATAAGCCAGTCATAGTAGGTAGTCGTAGTAGTAGTATTTAAAAGCAAATCGGCAGTATAATTGTCTTTATCCCTTAAAATATCATGAGCTTTTTGCACAGCTTGCTTACATAAAATTGACTTGTGGTTTTTACAAAATCTACAATAATACACACATCAACACGGTCTAGGGATATTTTTAAAAAAGCGAATTACTATCAATGTGTTAATTATTTATATGACATGTATATATTTAAAAGATACGTTATTTAATATTCTACCATTTTTTAATAATGGTTAAGGTATAGATTAAAATTTCAGGATTTTATGGAAAAAAAATGAAGCATAAACGGAAACCGTATATGAATGAACTTTTAATTTGTGAGTAAAAACTGAAAAAAATAGAAAAATCATTTAATTTGTGTTTATAAACTTGAAGTTAGTAGTCTGAGAAAGCGCCCATGATGTTCATAACACATCGGCAACGATTCGGCATGCTCAGAACAAGGTTGTCAATGTCTTGCAAATAAATGTCTTGTAAATATTGTCCCATGTCCTTCTGAGGTGCGCAAAAAGTTGATCTTCTGTAGCCAGATTTTCAGGAACTTCCTTCAGAGCTCTTCTTTGCAGCATATCCCACGCATGCTCAATGGGATTTAGATCTGGCGATTGAGCAGGCCAGTCTAAGGCCCTAACATTATGTGTATGTAACCAAGCTGCTACCGTTCTCGCCGTGTGTGCCCGGGCATTGTCGTGCATGAGCAGGAAATCTTGCCCCATTTGTGTTCTGTGGGGCAAGATTACGGGCCCCAGCACCTGTTGGACGTATCGTTCTGCCGTCATATTGCCCCGCACCCAAACGAGATCCGTCCGTCCTCCAAGACGAATTCCTGCCCAAACCATAATTGTTCCTCCTTGGTATGGGTGAACTTCCTCAGGGTTCTGGAGACGGCTCCATCGTCCAGGAACTCGCCAAACACGCGTCCTTCGTGAATCTGGATGGAAGCCGAACCTGGATTCATCCGTGAACAGCACATTGGACCATTGGTCAAGGCCCCAGTCCACGTGGTTCCGAACCCATTCTAATCGTCGTCCACGATTGCCTCTCCGTAAAGGTGGGACCCGGAGTGGTCTACGAGAGCGTAGATTGCTTTCATGCAGTCGCCTTCTTACAGTTTGGTCACTCACAAGCACTTGGTGTTCCACTCGCAGCCTTTGGACCAATTGAGTCGCCGTTGCATTTGGTTGTGCTCGCGCAGTAATTTGCAAAAATCGGTCTTGTCTGGGGGTAGTGATGCGACTTGGCCCCCGGTGCCTCTCCGCTACTTCACCTGTGGCACGATAGCATGTCCACAATCTTGAAATTACATTTTGATGGGTCCCTATGGCCTCAGCAACATTACGCTGAACAGATCCAGCTTCCAGCATTCCCACAGCTCGTAACATCTCCGCCCTCGTCAAATGTCGGCGTTGCATGGCTACAATACCTCAATTTTAACTTTATCTTTCGATTAAAAATGAAAAAAAAACTGTAACTAAACGTAATTTGTATTGTTTTCTAAATTTCGCACAAATGAAAATTCCCTCTCCTATTCATCAAGACATTTTTATGCCACCGAAACAAAAGAATTTTCAAAAATTTGAATTTGGAATTAGTCTGAGATAAATTACAAACAAATCGGTGTATAAAAGATTCCAATGCGGCCAGTACTTTTCGAGTTATTTAATTGAGTATGAAATATCCCTAGACCGTGTTGATGTGTGTAGTTGCTGGAAAAAGATTGATTAAACCCTAACAGATAATTTAAGCCCAAGTTATCGCCTGTAATTAATCCAAGAACAAAAAATACTGTGTGCTTCTCATTTTCAATAACAATTTCAACACCATTTGTTTCTAAATTTGCAAGTTGACTGACAAGTGAATGAAATAATGAATCTTTACCCAATCCTTTCAATGAAGTATTAAATACTGTAACAACGAATATATTTTCTAATAACGCGTTGTATACGGAAAGAACTGTTGGAAAGCTAACGTATGTGGCTGCTATAGACGGTTTCCAGCATGGCTACCTAAAGCATTACCTGTCTCAAAGTCATCAAAATACAAAAAGTATGGGATACATAATCCAATCATTTTAGAAATTTTCGATTTCCATAGAGTTCCTTGGATGAAATTGGAAATATTTCCATCAGTTTGAGATTTTAATACGTGCATATTTGCTAAAGTAGCTTCAAAGATGCCCGGAATTTCAAAAAAAGATTTGAACATAGCCCTTAATGAGATCATTGTACCGGTCACTGTTTTAGTTTGCAAGGCCTTCAGAGAATGTTGTACGCATGGTCTCACAGATGAGTTTATAACAAATTGCGTTGGTTTTATGTAGTACTCAGTTGACTCAAAATATCTTAACAATTAAAATTCAGCATTTACGTTTTTAAATGGAGATGAACATGCGTCTAATACTGATTCAATAGCAGAACTACCTTGTGGAGTATTTCAGATACAATGTCGTATAGTATTTCCAATCACTTTGGTAATATTATCTGTAACTTCAAGTAAATTTTTTTAAGCTGTAGCTCTATTTAAGTTTGGGTTGCTATAAAGAGATAAAGCAAAACCTGTTGCTGAATCTTGCAAATCTTTTAAACATCCATCTACAGAAAATGTGTTAAAAGAATTATTTATTTTTTCATGCATTGGCAATTGTTTTGAAAATTGTGAAATGCCACATTGTTGCAGCGATATATCACTTTGTGCTAAAGTACTACAAGCATTTTCCAGTTGAACATTGTTATTTTGTGACTGAGGCTTTTCAACGCAGTTGTAATTTAGTTGGTCTGCACCAACTAAATTACGTCTGTGTTCTTGCAATTAGACCTCGCACTCACTATTATTTATTACGCTACCGTTCGGAGATTCTAATGATTTAACAAATTGTTCTTTGTGTATCAGAAGATGGCGTTTGAAGCTTTTTTCATTTTGAAATAGTCTACGACATGTATGCTGTGCGCAATGATATTCTGACAAACCATTATGTATGTATGTAAAGTGGAGGAACAAACCTTTAATTGACTCTAAGTCACTAGCACAAACATAACAGCGATAATGCAATACCATTATTATAAACACGTTAATTACCTCAACATCACTTTAGGTCGGCGATCAACGAGCAAACGCTTCGAAATTTGACTTCTTGAGGAGTTGCAATTTTGTAGAAATAGTGTTGAATGAACATCCACTGCTGTAGGCATTCGGAGGGGTATTGGACGTCAAATACCTGGAAGATCTTGAAACATATATCCACGGCCTGTAGAAGTGTTGACATGTGGTAGGTCACATCGTCGTAATTCACGTAAAATGCTTCCAATTCTTCTACTGACTGCCCGACGTAAACCACAATGGGTTGACAGGTCAACTTTTTTTCGAGATTGAAAACGGGTGCCACGAAGTGGTCATTTGAGTTTAGGAAAAAGAAAAAAGTCAGCAGGAGCCATATCTGGTGAATATGGTGGTTGCTGGATGGTATTTGTTGAGTGTTTGGTCAAAAATTCGTTCACAATGATAGCCTTGTGCGAAGGCGCATTGTCGTGGTGCAAAATCCAAGAATTTTCTTTCCACAAATCTGGCCTTTTTCGTCGAATTTGCTCTCTTAAACGCCGCATAACGCTCAAATAATATTCTTTAGTTAGACCTTCCGGTAAGAATTCAGAGTGCACAACACCGCGATAGTCAAAGAAAACAGTCAACATGACTTTGACTTTTGATCGACTTTGGCGTGGTTTTTTCGGTTTCGGTTCAGTTGGAAGGCGCCACTCCGAAGCTTGTTGACTAGTTTGCATGTCAAACTCGTAAACCCACGTCTCGTCACCAGTAACAATGCGTTTCATGAATGTTGGGTCCGAACTGACTCGTTCTAGCATGTCCTCAGCGACTTTCATGCGATTGAGTTTTTGGAGAAAATTCAGATCTTTTGGGACTAGCCGAGCAGCAACTTGTTTCATACCCAAATGATTAGTTAAAATGGTACGGATCGCCTCGTGAGATACAGAAAGTTCGGCGGCTATCTCTCTCAGAGTTGAATGGGGATTTTCAGTCACTATTTTCTTCACTTTTGCGATGTTAACTTCAGTTGCAGAAGTTGACGGCGGTTGAGAGCGAGGCAAATCTTCCATCACATCTCGACCGCTTTTGAACGCTTTGAACCACTCATAAGCACGAGTTTTTGATAAAGTCGATTCACCGTAAGCCTTCTGTAACATTTTCAGTGACTCCGAACACAAAATTCCATTGGCGATGCAAAATTTAAGACAAACTCTTTGTTCGATATTTTTGTCCATTATGAAATTAGCAATACACACTATATATGATATTACTAAAACCAGCACTGTATTTAATATAAATAACAGATGCAACTCAAACTCCGCGCCAAAATGGAAAACAGTTGTGCCAATCTAACAACTACAAAAAAAACAAAAATTTGAATTTGGAACCATAAACAAATCATCCATTCCCGATACTTTTTTGACTGAATGTATGTAGTATGGCTGACAAGGCCTGGTAAATTATAACTGTAGTGATGGCATCAATACTTTTACTTACATTTTGAGAAATATTAAGTTTGTAAGTGGAAGTTTCGAAAACAAACGAGTGATTACAAAAATAGTTGGTTTTTTGCAAATGAAACTTATAGGTAAATGTTTTAATTGCTTTTATTCATATTTAAGTTGGCATTGGCAACATAAAAAATCAAACCTACATCAATCATCATGTTCAAACACGTTTAAACTCAAACATATCTGTGGTCTAAATTGAAACAGCTGATACAATAGTGTGGCTCATTCGGGCAATCTTCGCAGTATGTTACCACTCTTTTCGTTTTATTTCGAGCATGAACTGTTCCAAATTGGGCACAGTTTTCTTTGTAACACCTAACACAATATTTACGACAGGCAGAGGCCAACCCTTGCCTTTTCTTCAATTCATGCTTTACTCGCCTAGGTCTAGCGGAGGCACTAGTATCCGGGACTCCTGTATGCACGAGGTAGTCAACCAACGCGGTTCTAAACTGGACGACAGAGAGCTTCTTCTTGGTTGTTAATTTATATAAAATATATGAATTTACAATCGCTGTATTCAGTAATAACTCCATCGCCAATCTCTTGGGCCATTTCGTTGTCTTCCGAAGAGGAGTCGTGTAAGAGGTCATTTGGTCTGACAGATCAACCGCTGATTTTGCATGATTATAATCTACCACAATCTTCGGTTTAATTTTTTCTTTTCCTTTTTTAGTTATTCTTCTGAAACTGACGGAGTGCTTAGTAGACAGCAGCAGAACATCTCGCTTGTCTTTCCACTTCATAATAGTTATTCCGTCGTCATTTTCTTGAGCCGAGAATTCTCCTGTCTTCAGTTTGGTTTGGACAACTGTTTGAGGTAAACCTCGTCTATTTTTTCTTAGTGTGCCTATGAGGTGAGTTTGTCCTGCTAGTAGTTTTCGTGCCAGATCCAAACTGGTATGCCAGTTATCCGTGCAAACCGTATGTCCTTTATTTAGATAATCGTCACATAAGGCAAGGACAACATTAGTCGGTGTAGTATTCACATTATCATAATTTTTGCCAGCATAAACTTGCACTTTTACAGTGTATCCTGGGTTTGAGCACAGCTTAAAAAGTTTTATTCCATATTTATGTCGCTTATTTTTATTGTATTGCCTAAAAATAACGCGGCCACGAAATGGAATTAGACTTTCGTCAACACACAGTTCTTGATTAGGTGTATAATGACATTTAAAATTAGCATTCAGCATATCTAATAAATGTCTAACTTTAAACAATCGGTCGTCCTTATTGTGATTTATTTCATTATTGGCAAAGTGCAACATCCTCAAAATGAGTTCAAATCGATTTCGGCTCATAATGGACTTAACAAATTGCTGTTCAAAACATTTGTTAGTGCTCCAGTACAAAGATAGTTGGGGTAGTTTCACTATCCCCATCCAAATTAAAATGCCAAAGAACCGTTTAATTTCATGGCAATCTGTAGGCATCCATTTCTGCATTCGGTATGATTTTGTTGCACTTTTGTTCAAGGTTTGTAAAGCAAAGCGATTTGTTTCTTCGGCTATGTACTTGAATATACTATCAGGTACTAGCAATGAATAAAATTCTGCTGGTTTAGCTGAACTCATGATGGATCGCAATGAAAATGGCTTAAGCCCAGGACATTCAGTATATGGAATAATGTTTGGTTGCTTACCCATCGGATTGAACCATACTTCTGTATTTCGCGAGGTTTGGTAACATGGGAATCTGATCATCTTCACTGTCGGATAAAATCTGCCATCGATGATGATTGTTGGTCCGTGCGATTGATACTGTATCATCGAGATCAACGTCAAATACTTGTTTAGCATCACTATTCGATAATGTGTAACATTCTTGATTATACTCTGTTAAATCTAATTGCGATAGTTCGTAGTCCAAATCATCATCAAAATCTTCCATTTTTTGTTGAAAATCACAAATCGGTAACGTATAACTTGCTAAATCACTAAGGCCGGTTACAGTGCTCCACCGACCGTCAGTACGTACGGTCCGTCCTGACGATACGCTTGAACCGACCGTCAGTTTCTATCATTCAGTGCTCTCCTGACCAACAAACTGACCGGACTGGTACAGTCGCACGCAATGGAACCGTTTACGAATTGTTTAATTGCTGCTTATTATCTTCGTAGACGTTTTAAGAATAGAAGAAGACGTAGATATCATGTACACCCTATCGTCGCCCAAAGAACATTACAAGGGGAATTCACTACTATATATTCATTATTGCGCGAAGATGAAGAAAAGTTTTTTAATTACTTCAGAATGTCGATCAAAAGTTTTGATGAATTATCAGCGAAGTTACAAGACTACTTAAAACATGTAAACTTATTTCGAGCTCCTGTATCACCGGTGGAAAGACTTGCAGTCACTTTAAGGTATGTAACTATGTCTATATTACAGATTACATAAATGTAGATATCAATTTAAATATATTAATCCCATTCCACTAATTACTAACCCTATTAATCCCATCCCACTAGTATGATAGAGATATATGGGACTCAATGACAAAATAATGTTTAAAATAATCATGATTTTAAAATACCTTAATTACAATAAAATCACAGTTTCTTGTTTAACTATTATTATTTAAAAATAAAAATTCAGTTTTGTTTAAATACAACAAGGTCAGAAAAATCTGTTTGCTCTACGTTGGAATTGGAAACCATAACAGGCAGCATGTTAGGATAAATATTTGTGAGAAGCTGTTCCGATTCTTGTGCAGTAATATTGTTTGATGTTTGTGAATGAGATGAATAGGACTCTGGTGACGTGACGAAGTATGTCGTACTGGAAGACTGGGACTGGGGACGACTAAGAGCATTGTCACCATCATGAATCTTCGTAGCTATTTTTAGTACTTCAGAACGAAAAGTCAACTTTTGACTAATAGAAAATGAGTTAGTAATTGGTAACAGCGATGTGAAAAATGCCATGTCATCATTTTGTAGTATTGTACTATTCTCTTTAAACATTTGCAGCATCTGTTTGTCAAACTCAAATTCTTCTTTATTTATAGACCTTTTAGATTTTGTAATTCGTCTATTTTTTTTATTTTGACTTGTCTGGGATGCAGGCTCAGTATTTTTTTGTTCGAAAACTCTAGTGTCGAAAATAGTGCTTGTCGAAGGTTGTGGCTCGGGCTGGGGCTCGGGCTCAGGCTCAAAGTCGGGCACCGAAATATTTGTCTGGGAATCATCTGCCATTAGGGAGTCCTCGACTTGGACTGTGTGTTTCTTGTCGAGAAATCTCATGTGATCGTAATATATATACTTTTTTTTTATTGCTCCGCCGCCAGATCCGGACTTCGTATTAATAATTGCAGCTTTAGACCTTGTATACGCATCCCGAGCTGTTCTCCATCTCTGTTGTATAGTTTTATCTGTAACATAAAAGTAACTAAGCTTATTTCTTTCTTTCAGGTACTTAGCTACTGGTCATACATTCACAGACTTGCATTACAGTTATCGTCTTGGGGTGTCAACAATCAGTTTTATCGTTAAGGAGGTGTGCAAAACAATTTGGGAGATTCTTCATGAAGAATGTCTTACATTGCCAACATCGCCTGAGGGGTGGCTTCATATCATCAATGAATTTAACGAAATAGCAAACTTTCCAAATTGTGTTGGATGTATAGATGGCAAACATGTGAGAATAATCAATCCTGAACACAGTGGAAGTATTTATTCCAATTACAAGAAATTTTTTTCAGTTGTTTTACTTGCTATATGTGACTGTAACTATCGTTTTATATACATTAACGTCGGTTCATGTGGAACCGACTCTGATTCTACCATATTCAAAAACAGTAATTTGTTTCAAAAACTACAAAACGAAGAAATGTGTTTTCCTCCCCCCAAACCATTGCCCCATACGACCGAACCACTGCCATACGTTATTGTCGGGGATGCGGCATTCGGTATTTCAAAACAAGTGTTACGACCTTATGCACGTAGTAACATGACTTACAAAAAGAAAATATTAAACTACAGACTTAGTCGTGCAAGGAGATATATCGAGTCTACATTCGGCATAATGAGTAACAAATTCAGAATATTCCACAGACCTATGAACACTTCCTTGGAAAACACAATTACAATCATCAAAGCTTGTTGTATTTTACAATAATTACATCAGAGAACGAGATGGTTACAAAATAGAGGATACATTAACAATTGCAGGATTTGAACCGCTTACCCACGGCAGTGACAGTCAAAGACATAATATCAGATCAGGGGACATGTTGAGAGAAAAGTTTGCTAATTATTTTATATCTCCAGAGGGTGCTGTGTCTTGGCAAAATAATAGTATTTTTTAAATTATTTGTATGTCTCGAAATAAATAAATAAAGATGAAGATAGTTTGTTCTTTACTTACCTATATCTTTTTGTTCAGTAGGAGTCATTTCATCGAAATTAGGAAACAATGCTTCACACACTTCTTGCCAAGCCTTTAACTTTGCATCACGGTCTTTATACAAAACGTGGCTTATGTTCCAGAGTGGTTCACGAAGCCGAACTTCGGTGATTAATCGTTCGGTGTCGATAAATTTGTTCATTTTGAGTACCTACGAAATAATTTTTCGTCGACGATGATACGCACATCCGTGCGGTCGGTCCACCGGTCGGTGCAGCACTGAACGCGTTCATATGTTTCCATAGCGCGTCGGTCGACCGACGGCACGCATGCGGACGCGCTCGACCGACGGTCCTCGTACGCAGTGCGTAGCAATATACGCGTGCGTACGGTCGGTCGAGCACTGTGACGACTTGTGAATTTTCATACAAATGAGAAGCGCGACCGATGTACGCACCGACGGTCGGTCGAGCACTAAAACCGGCCTTAAGTCCTGCTCATTTCCTGATTGGTCGACCGCTCACCGCGCCAGCCAGCCCTGACCTCGCTGCAACGGCTACACAGCGCTTGCCTCGATATGATCGCGTGGAACAGATGAGACAGAACTTCTGGCATCGCTGGTCAACCGAGTATATTCTCTGAGCTTCAGAAGAGGACGAAGTGGCAGCTCAACCAGGACACACTCACTCCAGACACCTTGGTCGTAATCAAAGACGACCACCTACCACCTCTGAAGTGGCGCCTCGGACAAGAGCTGCAAACATTCACCGGCAAGGATGGTATATCACGCGTGGCTACCATCAAAACAGCGACGGGCATTATTCGGCGATCATTCCCGAAAATCTGCCCACTCCTGCATCCAGATGATGACCGCAGCAGCTCAGCTTCATTGGAACCTGGTGCTTCCAAGGCCGGGGGCATGTTGATGACCACGGCGCCATCTATCCAACACGGCAGCAACAACTAACGCGGGTGGCGGAACTGGACGAGGAGGGGTGGGCACGGACAACGCGACGACAGCGGCGCGCGCGCTTCTTTCTTTTTTTTTTTTTTTTGATCTGTGTGACGCGACGACGACTACATCAAAACCATTGTAAAACTCAAAAGTCAATACACATTTACGAGCATATCTGGGTCTAATTTCAAATCCACGACGCCGACGACCTGAAAATCTCAAACAGCCTGTAACTGGCCTACTTGAAATAAATGCTTTGATTTTGATTTTGATTTTACTTACTGTCGGGTAGATCACACTGTTTTACTTTTCTCCACGCTGCATCCTTCAATTAATTATTTTTGTACTGTTCTGTTGTAGGCTTTTCTTTCCACAGGCACGGATATTTTCTTACACTCTCTATAAAGTGTTCCATGTTGTAATCCTAGATCTACAATAAAGAAAAACTACGACAAAAACAATCATTTGGCGCCAGCGCAAATCCTTCTCAGGCACAGGATCGTGTCCAGACGTGTTGTGTCGCTCGTTTCGCTTGCGGGGCGGCCGGGGGTGAGAGATGAGGAAGAGCGCGGCGCGTGATATAGCACAGCATGAATTCAGCGCATCGCAAAATTTTATAGCGTATAGTAAGCCAATAATATATAGTACAGTACAGTGGTGAACGTGTCCATAACAATGTATGGTGCGCGATATTGTTGTGCTATGAACTATGTACTATATGCTTTTATATTATAGCGTAGTCTGAAAGCCGCTTAAGGCTTTAGTACAAATATCTGCAACCTGTTCATCTGTTGGAACATACAACAATTCCACAATTTTATTCTGCACTTTATCTCTAATAAAATGAAATTTTAAATCAATATGTTTCATTCTTTTATGACTTTCAGGATTGTGAAAACTATGAATTACTGACTGATTGTCCTCACACAGTAAAATATTATCACACTTAAAATGTTGGCAACCCTGCCAACATTTTTTTGTCTGAATATAGTATTATTATAAAAAAGCTATAAAAAAATATAGTACGCTTCAAAAAAATATAGTATTTTAGTAGGGAAGAATAAAAAAAAAAGGCGATACCGATGTTATATTTTTCTTTCAAACTC
Source organism: Xestia sexstrigata (assembly GCA_941918905.2). Lineage (NCBI taxonomy): Eukaryota > Metazoa > Arthropoda > Insecta > Lepidoptera > Noctuidae > Xestia > Xestia sexstrigata. The sequence goes on from OW799205.2 coordinate 19,101,934, forward strand.
AAACTCAAATTCTTTTTTGCATTCATGTGTACATAGATGTTACAGAAGTAATAAATTTCAACATGAAACCCGGTTAGGGTATGGCAACATATTTATTATATTGACAATACAATCAACCAGTCAGTTGGTATTACAAGTTTTATTAACAAGTTTTATTGATTACAAGTTTTATTTTATTAACAAGTTTCATTTTACTTATTTATTTTTTATAAAAACTATATTTCTTTGCACTTCTTGCATTGTTTAATAACTTCTTGTCCTGAATTAAACTACCATACAATTTTTCACAGTCAAGTTTTAAATTAATATAAATTAAGAGCTCATTATTTATTAAAGCTGAAGATGCTCTGTTTCTTTCTTCCCGCCACTTCGAATTCATAATAGAAAATATCCTTTCTGTGAATGCCGAAGTGGCGGGAATAAAGAGCAGAAAATATATAATTTTAAATATTTTTTTAAAAATATGCTGCCATTTTTCTGGAGTAGTTTTATTACTTAATAAATTCGCTTGAATCTTTTATTTTGGAAAAAAAATCGTTTCGTATATTTATATCAAGTTTTGTCTGTAAATTTAGAACTTCTAATACATTCTTACAGTCATCAAAAGAAACATCCTGTTTTAAATTAAATCCCTGAATTTTGCATAACCAATTTGTCTCATCATAATCAAACCACTTATTAAGATATGCTAATAAATAATACAAAATTATTTTGAATGGAATCATTTTCTGTAGGGGATTTTAACTTAAGGGTATTACATTGCTCGATGTCCTTGGAGATCTGGCCTTCGTAACAATGTTTAAAAATAAAGCGCCATCTGCTGACAGAGAATCAAACTATAACAACATATGCTGATGATTAGATAAGATCACAGATGCGACGCAATATTGACACAGTATTTGCCTAATTTAGTCGCTCTCTGGGAGGCAGTAGGTAATTTTTCAGTGTACAAAGTTATTTATTTGTGTTCACACTTACATTACGTATTTCTTTTGTTTGATATGAATATGTTGAATCAGGTTTGGTTGGGTTGGTGGCAACTGAGGTTTACGCTAAAATAAAATACTTGCTGAAGGTCTGATGATGATCAGGTCAGCGCCCAACGGTTCTCAATAATGGAATCAGTTAGGAGGAACCAGTTTTCAATATTTGGCTAATTGATCACGGTTGCTACTACAGAACACCTGCCGAAGGTCTGATGATGACCAGATCAGCGCCCAACGGTTCTCAATAATGGAATTAGTTAGGAGGAACCAGTTTTCAATATTTGGCTAATTGATCACGGTTGCTACTACAGAACACCTGCCGAAGGTCTGATGATGATCAGATCAGCGCCCAACGGTTCTCAATAATGGAATCAGTTAGGAGGAACCAGTTTTCAATATTTGGCTAGTTGATCATGGTTGCTACTACAGAACACCTGCCGAAGGTCTGATGATGATCAGATCAGCGCCCAACGGTTCTCAATAATGGAATCAGTTAGGAGGAACCAGTTTTCAATATTTGGCTAGTTGATCATGGTTGCTACTACAGAACACCTGCCGAAGGTCTGATGATGACCAGATCAGCGCCCAACGGTTCTCAATAATGGAATCAGTTAGGAGGAACCAGTTTTCAATATTTGGCTAGTTGATCATGGTTGCTACTACAGAACACCTGCCGAAGGTCTGTTGATGATCAGATCAGCGCCCAACGGTTCTCAATAATGGAATTAGTTAGGAGGAACCAGTTTTCAATATTTGGCTAGTTGATCATGGTTGCTACTACAGAACACCTGCCGAAGGTCTGATGATGACCAGATCAGCGCCCAACGGTTCTCAATAATGGAATCAGTTAGGAGGAACCAGTTTTCAATATTTGGCTAGTTGATCATGGTTGCTACTACAGAACACCTGCTGAAGGTCTGATGATGACCATATTAGAGATTAAAAGTTTATCAGTAATGGAAATAGACAGAAATACTCAGGTTCTAACATTTATCTAAGCATTCAACGGTTTTTGGTTATGAATATATTTAGGAAAATATAGTTTTTAACATTTATCTTATTATATATTAATAAAAGTATAAAATTAAACAAAATCCAAGTAATAAAGTAAATTAAAATACAAAAAGTGACAATTAAAAATCAGTGAAATCTAAAAACCGTGAACAGGTTGGTTGGTCGCTAATTGGGTTTGGTAACTGTGTCAATTGTTCGCTTTCTTGAAGTTCACTAATATCTGGTTCTTGTGACTCCTCAGAATTTTGCATGATTTTTCTGTCTTCTTTCTTTTTTATGGTCTCTAAAATATACAGGGGATCTCTGATTGGCATATTTCGGCTATGGATCTGGCAGTTCTGGCAAAACACAATTTAAATAAAATGTACATAATTTTAATTTCATTTTATTTTCAAAAAAGTTCTCATCTCTATTGATGTATTCAACTTTTAAGGGTTTTAAGTCATTGGCCCATACTCCAAATAAATATTTAGCCATTCGAGTCACATGTAATTGACCTTGAATCTGGTAATACCAATTGTGGGATTTGTTGATCTGCAAAGCACCCGATTTATCTGCTACCCAAAAATTAACTTTTTTTTGTAATATGGCTTCTTCAAGCCCTATCTTGAACGCCGATAGTGGACATTTCACTTCCACTATCACATCTTCGCCAATAAGGCCATCTGGTGTGGCACCCAGATACGGAATTTCGGGGTCGATAAAAAGCCCACATGGTCTTATATCAACATTTTCTTGTCTGGATAACTGATCCAGCGCTTTCTTTTCGCTTTCCCTGCCGTGGTGTAAAGGTGCAGCATCTTTATTAATTTTATATAGCAGTTGTTTGACAATACTGGCACAACTAGTATCTGGTCTCATTTTAATGATCCTGCCAAAATTAGAGGCCGTCAATAAGGAGCGCCGTAGTTCAAGCCACTCACTTGACTCGCTCTGCAAAATGGTTCGTCTTTCAATTTGTCTTCTTTCTTCAGTAGTTTTTTCTAAGTTAGCCAAAAACGTTTTCTCCATTTCTTTTAAAATAGAATCGCTCACATCTGGCTTCATACTGTGTTCACCATAATCTTTTTCTGTATCTTTTTCAGCAAGTGTCTGCCGTTTTGTATAATGGAGACGTTTCACGCTTCTTCTTTTTTTCTGATATTTTCTATCTAAGGTGCTCATTTTGCCCTTGGGACTTTCGCCAACAATTGTTTTATATAATATAGACATAGGTTTCCTTTTTGTATTAAAATTAACAGCTAACGCTGAACATCGAGTCTGGTATCCACGCCGGCACGAGTAATTTACCCTTTTACCACCAACAAATTTGGCTACAACGCTGTGAAAACTTTCCACAATATTACTGTCTAAATCATGTACAAGACTTCTGGAATGACCTGCAATAGTATTAATGTAGTAGCATATTTTCTGCCACAGGGCACTTGTTAAAAAGTCTTGTGGTATGTTTTCTTCGGTTTGTAAACTGTTGCAGAAATAACTTTTACATTTTGTGTGGTTGTTAAAGGCATGTAAATGTACAGTTTGAATGTCTTCAAATATTTTTTGTGTGCAGTAATCTATATCTTCCGATGAGTTGTTTATAGTTTTTGCTGCATTTTCGTATGGCTGACCTAATGGCCATAATGCGCTTTTTTGTTATCAATTTTCTGAATCTAATGGGATATTTTGTGTCAGTGATCAGGTTTTCCATTTTATTGCATAGGTTTCTTAAAAGGTGATTCCTACATTCCACTTTTTCAACAGTAAATTGAGGATAAGGTCTCGCTTCCAGTATTTTAGCGTACGTGCTAGAGTCGCCGTCGGAAATAAGGCGGCCATAAATTAAACCATACATTTCTATAGATGATTTGAAGCCTTCCACTATTATAGTTGATTCCATGGCGGTGGATGATCCTGTAAAATTTTTAAAGCACTGGTGAACTCTTGGGTTTTGATTTTTGTTTTGGTCTTGCGCGCATATGCTACAATATTTATTCTTGATGCCAAGGAACAAATTTTTTTTTGTTTGTCTACCAATTATGGCTGCAGCTCCTGATAACGCTGAGTAATTCTTTCTATAAGACCTTTTACTCCAGCATCCATCAACAACAACATCAATAATGGGAATACAATCTTTACTGATGCGACCTTTTTCTAAAGCGATGATTTTTTCTTCTTCAGCAGCTTCATTCATTGATTTGATAAGTGCTTTATCAAAGGAATCAGAAACTGTATTGTGACGTTTTTGGTACACAGGCTCAGTCATCACGGGCAAGTCAAGTGCTGATAAAAATTCCTCTAACTGCGAATATCCTATACCAACTGAAACTGCACCTGCGACCGCTGCAGTATTAATATCCATATCCCCAGTGACATTACTAAGAGAAAATTTTTCTTTGCACATTAAACATTCTAATGTAAACTTAGAAGAAAGCCCAACGCGTTTCTCTCCTATTATTTTTAGACTTTGTACACCGCAGTTTAAAGCACCATGGCCGCCTATTTCTTGTATTTTAGAAAAAAAATAATCTATGTCTATTACTCTTCTTCCGGATACAATTTTTGTTTCAGTCTGTGAATGTTCTTCTTCAACAATCCAAGTTGGTGAAAAAGCTTCATCTTGTTCAAGCTAAAACAAAAATTCTTGTCAACAAAATGATTGATGTCGCCAATAAAAGTATAGTATACAGTATCTTATAAGTTTGTACATCGGAAACAGAGTTTAAAAATATATTTGGCGTTAATTTATTTTACTATAAGTAGCTAATTAATAATACGTAAGTAGTTAAAGTAGTTTATTAATAAAAAGTCAATATTCAATTAAATACGGCCAGGCTAGATAGTGAACTCTGTTCTCCAAAGCAGGAGTTAAGGATGATGATGGACGATGCAATCGGGAATAACGCTAGGATCATTAGTTTACTTTACCAGCAATCTATAGACGGGACACCTCGAACAACTAGTGATCAAGTTTTTGTAAATGATGAACCTTAAATCAAATTTTCATCTAAAGAAATCGATAAATGGCGTAGTAAATAATAATGCGGTGGGTTACCGGCACATTTTGCACTGCCTCCTCTTCAAATGGTTTATCAGATGGTTCATATGTGTCTCGTCGGATTCCGACAATGGTTGATCCTCCTGATTTTGTAATCCAAATTTGTGCTGTTTTCTTAGTTGCCTGAAAAAACGAATTTTAGTTATATTTGTTTGACGTTTGTACTGCTTTATCTATAAGCTTGGTAATAGCCACACATCAGAATAAAAAAAACACAATAAATACTTTAAGACCAAGATTAGGTTACAATGAGTCCTAGGTATGTGTTCCAATGAATAGCAGTTCTCTGCATTTCCATTATTGAGGTCTGCCTACCGTCCGAGTCCACCACCCGGTAAGTCAGTTCCTCACAGTCACATAGATCTCCGTGAGCTCTTTCAAATGAGTACAAACATGTTGGTTTGCTTTGGTCATGATTGAGGTCTGCCTACCTTCGGAGTCCACCACCAGGTAAGTCAGTTCCTCACAGTCACATAGGTCTCCGTGAGCTCTTTCAAATGAGTACAAATATGTTGGTTTGCTTTGGTCATGATTGAGGTCTGCCTACCTTCGGATTCCACCATCAGGTAAGTCAGTTCCTCACAGTCACATAGGTCTCCGTGAGCTCTTTCAAATGAGTACAAATATGTTGGTTTGCTTTGGTCATGATTGAGGTCTGCCTACCTTCGGAGTCCACCACCAGGTAAGTCAGTTCCTCACAGTCACATAGGTCTCCGTGAGCTCTTTCAAATGAGTACAAATATATTGGTTTGCTTTGGTCATGATTGAGGTCTGCCTACCTTCGGATTCCACCATCAGGTAAGTCAGTTCCTCACAGTCACATAGGTCTCCGTGAGCTCTTTCAAATGAGTACAAACATGTTGGTTTGCTTTGGTCATGATTGAGGTCTGCCTACCTTCGGAGTCCACCACCAGGTAAGTCAGTTCCTCACAGTCACATAGGTCTCCGTGAGCTCTTTCAAATGAGTACAAATATGTTGGTTTGCTTTGGTCATGATTGAGGTCTGCCTACCTTCGGAGTCCACCACCAGGTAAGTTAGTTCCTCACAGTCACATAGGTCTCCGTGAGCTCTTTCAAATGAGTACAAATATGTTGGTTTGCTTTGGTCATGATTGAGGTCTGCCTACCTTCGGATTCCACCATCAGGTAAGTCAGTTCCTCACAGTCACATAGGTCTCCGTGAGTTTTTTCAAATGAGTACAAATATGTTGGTTTGCTTTGGTCATGATTGAGGTCTGCCTACCTTCGGAGTCCACCACCAGGTAAGTTAGTTCCTCACAGTCACATAGGTCTCCGTGAGCTTTTTCAAATGAGTACAAATATGTTGGTTTGCTTTGGTCATGATTGAGGTCTGCCTACCTTCGGAGTCATGGGCGTGCGCAACGAAGAGGCAATTAGACAAAGCCTACCCTACCATCTGGGGGAATTATTATAACTAATGAACTATGTAATAAAATAACACTTTGTACAAAATATTAAAAAAAAGTTCTAACTCCTGTTCGAATACTTATAGCAATTATTCGCGCCCGTGTTACGTAACTAACACTGTACTGGAAGTTGCTACGAAACTCGACGCTCACCCGCCGGACGCATCTTATAGGCAAGCAATCCACTCGCCTTAATCCCATTGATAAATTTACGCACACAGCGGCACATCGGTGCATATTTTCGTGTGTATGAACCGCACACATGTATAGATTGCAGCCATTTGTGGGCGGTAACTCCTGCGAGTGTAGCTGGGCTATGATTGGCTGCTACAACACAAGGCCAGGATTCATGCGGGTTGCAGACCAAGAGCTAAGCTAAGTTAGTTTAGCTTAGCTCCCATAGCTGACGCAGTTTTTCATACTTGTGTCATAGTTTGCGGTCTGCACACAAGTATAGAAAACTGCGTCAGCTATGCGAGCTAAGCTAAACTAACTTAGCTTAGCTCTTGGTCTGCAACCCGCATCAAGGTGGATGTTCTTTAGCCCGCGAAATTCAAATTTCCTTACGTTTTTTTGCAATTTGCAGGCCAGTGCTATGTTGTATGTTGATTAAAATATGACTACATACGTCTTACAGCCGCAAATCATATAATCATCAACATACAACCTAGCACTGGCCTGCAAATTGCAAAAAACGTGAGGAAATTTGAATTTCGCGGGCTACCGTGCAGCAATGCACTAAGCAGGGTTGGTTCCGGTTCCTTTCCAAATTAAATATAAATTAGTGGAATTTCGTATTATCCTGCAAAATTTTGTTGATCACTGTTGTGAACCAACTCGATATGAAAATGATGCAATTTTATTTGGTCGTATTTTTCCATCGACAAATTAGAAATTATATTTTTCTGAAGGAAGCCATTATTGTTTCATTGTGACAAGCAATTTATATCGCGATCTTGAATGTTTTAATTTTAACATATTAAGTTATTTACACATTTGTTTTGAGACAGAAAACGTACATTTAACAGTAACAGTAGTGTAAATATTAATTTTGTTGTGTATTAATTGTTTATTCACCTAACAATGGTGTTTACTTGTGAAGTTTGTGCTGATAATGTGTGTTTGTTAGAAGTTAAAGGCAATAAGTTTTCTCTATTATCGTATAATGACAAGCTTCAAGTTGTGTCTAAAGGTAGATGTGTACCCGAATTACGAGAATTAATCCAAAAATATGGTAATCCAGCGCGTACTCGTCATTTCAATCCTCAAAATTATGCAACATTTACCTGGCTGTGTGGCTGTATACATACAAATAAATTATTTTGTTTTCCGTGCATTTTGTTTAATACTTCCAGTAAGTGGAGTGAGGGATTTATTGATTTGCATAATTTTCATTCCTCGGCCAAAAAGCATGACCTATCAGAAAAAACATATAGAGGCTTGCTTAAAGTTAAATACATTTGGTAAATCACGTATTGAAACTAGTATTAACAGCCAGTTAAGATTAGATATAGAAAGGCATAATTCTAAAGAAGATAGGAATAGAAATATTTTTCAAAGACTGATCGATGTCGTATGCTTTCTGGGAAAACAAGAATTAGCTTTTCGCGGCCACGATGAATCATTATCATCAATGAATAGAGGTAATTATTTAGAAACAGTAGATTTATTAGCAAAGTATGATGGAGTTTTAGAAACCCACTTACAAAATGCAAGTACCTCATTCACGGGCATGTCGAACAGAACGCAAAATGATTTGATCTCGAGCGTTGCATCTGTGATGAGTGATATTATTAAAGACGAAATTAAACAGTCCGATTATGTTGCTGTCATGGTGGATGAAACACCGGACATAAGCGGCCGAGAACAATTAGTTCTGATTTTAAGATATTTTCGTGATTCCGAAGTAGTGGATCGATTTATTAAATACGTAGATGTCAGTGCGGATCGGACCGCTGTAGCTTTAAGTTCTATAATTTTGGAAATTTTAGAAAACTTAGATTGTCATTCTAAATTAATTGCACAAACTTATGACGGGGCAGCAGTTTTATCCTCTCAAATTAACGGCGTACAGGCTTTGGTGAGGCCAAAATGTCCGCAAGCTATGTATGTTTGGTGTTCCGCACATGTATTAAATTTAGTTTTATCGAAATCTTTTGAACGGGTTCCTGAAACCAAACGCTTTTTTAGTATAATAAAAGCAATTGCGGTTTTTTTTCACAGTAGTACGAAACGAATGGCGTATTATAACGACTTTGCCGTTATGAAAAAGCTGCCTCGTGTCGCGGAAACAAGGTGGACATATCACTCGCGCACGTTAAATATAATTAAAAACGAGTCCACACACCTCCCCCAGTTGTTTGAAGAAATGAATGAAAATACACAACACTGGGATGGTGATACATTGTCACAAGTCACTTCATTTTTATTTAACATGAAAGAATTTGAATTCAATTTTTTTTTAAAAACTTTCGCGGATATTTTTGCTGAAACCGATGTTTTATACGATATTATACAGAAAAAAACTTGTGACATCGCGTATTGTGTTAAAAAGATAAAACAATTCGAGTCATTTTTAGCTCGTTACAGAGACAAGTTCGAGAACAATTATGATGCAACTGCCCTCATAACCGGACCACCCAAAAGAAAGCGCAATGTCGATAATATAAAAATACACTATCGGCGAATTTTTAACGAAATTATTGATAATGTACTCACCGAATTAAGAGATCGTTATATGAATATAAAAAATTTGAAATTCTTTGAGTTACTTTCTTATGAGAATTTTAGTAAATATAGTGAACAATTCCCTGAAAAAGAAATCAGAGAATTCACTAATACTTATCAGGCAAATTTTAATTTTGATAGATTAAAAAATGAATTGCGCTGTATTTATAGATCGCCTGAATTTGCGAATTTTAGCATATATGATATCATTCAAAATTTGTATAAAAGTAACTTAGATAAAGTTTTTTCAGAAGTTTTGCGTTTGGCGAAGTTTATTGTTACTATCCCAGCAAGCAGCGTGCATTTTCGTCCTTAAAACGTATCCACACCTATTTACGAAACACACAAAGTCAGCAACGACTCACAAATCTATCTTTAATTTCTATAGAAAAAGAATTAATGGTCGAACTACGACGCAAGCCTACTTTTTATGACGAGGTCTTAAAATCATATTTGAAAAAGGATAGGCGAGTAGATTTAATTTATAAATGAGTTGTTTTTTTTTACAGATTTCAAATCCATAGTTAACATATTAAATATATTTATACATGCGAATCACAATGAAATAGGGCCTTCAAAGGCCGCTTCGGATATCTTGCAAGTGACGTGTTCTGTAACTATCACCCACTCACTTGGTTAAGATATTTGAGGTGGCAGAATCTTTCCTCTGTTTCCATCGTTAGAAAATCGTGAGTTGAACCTTGAATAATGAGGTGAGTTCTTGAATTCTTGCATTTATAACTTTTGTTTTTACAGGCTTATTTTAAAATATTATAAATCAATAAATGTGACTACTTTGAGGGCCATCATAATTATGTAGAGCGACGGACGTTGTGGAGTTGCGCGTTTTTTTTTTTGCTATCGTTATTTCGTGGCCTACCCAGCCTGGTGGACGACTGCACGCCGCTGTTCGGAGTCCACCACCAGGTAAGTTAGTTCCTCACAGTCACATAGGTCTCCGTGAGCTCTTTCAAATGAGTACAAATATGTTGGTTTGCTTTGGTCATGATTGAGGTCTGCCTACCTTCGGAGTCCACCATCAGGTAAGTCAGTTCCTCACAGTCACATAGGTCTCCGTGAGCTCTTTCAAATGAGTACAAACATGTAGGTTTACGTGTGTCATATCATGATTGAGGTTTTCCACCATCAAGGAACTCAAGACATTAATTTTATCTAAGCAAGCAAGTCTAACATAGGATGATGAACAAAAACATCGTTGAAATAAATCAACAAGGTACGAACTATGCGTAGTATAAAAATTTTGTTATCAACTCAAGTAGGTACGTACTTACCACTCCGCTTAGGTACTTACCAATAGTTTTGGAGAGCTCGGCCACGCTTCACTTGACTTTTATTTTTGTATTTAGGCATAGTCTATGATTATTTTGAAAATAAAACTTAATTAAATCTGGGTTATATTACGCTTACAAACTTAATCACAATTTATACTAAATGATAAGATTATTTTTCTTAAATTAAGACTATGATTTCATTCAAGAATAATGAATTTAAAAACTTATTTGAAAAAAAAAAACGCACGTACAGCCCACTCGTCGTAAGAGTCGTCAAGACACTAACAAGACGAATCCCGAGTAAGCGTCACGGGTACAGCGGGGGTGCTTGGTGGGGAGTTTTGTAATGATTAACGTTATTGTGGATTATTACAAAATATAAAAATAAATCTGTCAAAATAAACAACACAAATTGTTAAACAGGGTTTTTTCTTTCTTTTAGTATAAATATCATACAAAATGGTCCAGCCGTTCTATAGACAATTTAATATTTAGTTTTAATAAGACCTGTTTTCTCAATTTTTTTGGCAACATTTGGACAAGTTTATAAAAACTTTAAACAACACAAAGTGTTTCTCGTATACTCTAGTTTATTTGTATAATTTTTTATATTATAAGCATTAAGGAATTCGTCTAGAAATTTAATTTTACTGAGCGTATTTTTAGGGTTTGAGCAATGTAATCCCCTTAAGGGAATTTAACATTTTTCTGGTTTCATAACCATAGAAACTGTCTTTTTTGCGTTGTTCTAATGCTAATTTTAGAGTTGACGTTATATTATACACATCTAAGACTGTGATATTATTACCTTCAAGTTGCCTAACAGCTTTATGAAAATTGTGTAGAAAATGCCTAGAAAATTGCAAAAATATCTGTATTTTAATGTTTCCATAAGTCTCATTGATCTTCAAAATATTTTGAATATGCATAGGGCAGTCTTCTCCTAAACTAGTAAAATAGTCACACAAAGCATTCCAATTCAAAAGAACGTTATCCACACATGGCAACAAAGAAAGCCACCTGGTACCAACATGCCGTTTCAGCTCAAACTCAAACTCAAACTCAAAGCATTTATTTCAATTAGACCATTATGGCACTTTTGAAAGTCAAAAATACAAAAAAACAAAACAAAGCTACAGTCCCAGACACAAGACATAATAACTTGAGAAAGTACTGTAGTTGCCCATTCCCTAGCGTAGTACAAAATCTTGGTTACATCATTCATGTTGAGATTATAGATATATGTGAGAACGATGTAGGAAGACGTGCACATTATGAGCGTCCAGAGTAAAACATTAAATCAACAAATTAAAAATAAAGTAATTAAAATGAACCGTGGCAGCTAAGAGATGACCAGTCCCAACTGACAGCGCCCGATCACGAACAAGACGCGTGTATCGGCGCCATTCAACTCAACCATATTGAAGGGAACTAAATGACCCGACACACCCGCCACCATCAGCGAGACATTTGAGTGAGCATGACTTTCTCTCAGCCACCAAGGCATATTCAAGTCAATGAAAGATAACTAAATGCAAATGGTAGCTTAAAAATACATGGTCCTCACATGTGCTATGCAATTATACAATACTAGGAGATGGAATCTAGACAAAGCAAAGATACTTTTACAATCTTCTGCAGCTAGCACAATAATTTGCCCAATTAGTTTTCCCCTATGGTTGTGGAGCAGGACCAGCATTGAGCCAAGCATTTTTATCATCAATGTAATCCACCAACTTATAATATGCTTGCCTACATAGTGTGCGTTTTATACAAGATTTAAATTTCGTCTCATTCAGTTGTAGAATGTGGGGAGGTATTTTATTGTAACATTTTAAACAGTACCCCATGAAAGATGAATCTACTTTAGCAAGCCTGAAACCTGGCTGAACTAGTTGGTCCCTATTTCTAGTAGTATAGTGGTGTCTGTCACCTCTTTTACTGAATAAATGCAGATTTTTCCTAACGTACATGATATTTTTATAGCTCATACAATTCACCTTTAATAGCAGCAACAAATTTGTGCTCACATTTTTTTATACTTATGCCTAAGTACTTTGTAGTTCCATGCAAGTCTTTCATTTCAAAATTCTCATTTAGGGCTTTCTTAGTCCTATTTCCTTTTTATCCTCACTCAATAAGATTAAATCATCTACAAATAAAATAATATAACATTTTATTCCTCTAGTCTAGGTCCTGTTCTATTTATAGTAAACACTGCCACATTTACTGCTTCAGCCCACATTTCCTTCCCCAAACCTGCTTCTATAATCATTGTTCTAGCTGACTCTACAACAGATCTCATCTCACGCTCAATTCTTCCGTTTTGTTCAGGCGAATAGGCTACAGTTGTTTCACGTATAAAACCCTTTCTTTTAAGTAAATTATTCACTAATGTGTTTAAAAATTCTGTACCATTATCTGAACATACTCTCTTTACAGTTAAATTGATTTTCAAATTCTAATAGAAATTCTGATATTTTATCCCCAACTAAATATTTATTTTTCAAGAAGTAAACAAACCGGTAACTACTGTAGTCATATTTTAATAAATGAAAATAACGAGAATCCCCTAAAGACATTACTTCCATAGGGCCGCACAAATCAATATGAATTAGCTCACCTGCTTTTTCTGCTCTGCTCATACTCTGGCCAAACGCTATGCTGCTTGCCTTGTACACATGACACACACTCGTCACAGTTGCCCTCAAACCTGATATCATTTCTGTTTAAAAAATCTTTTACATAGTAATAATTTTGATAATCAAATCTCTGATGCCATGTACTTATAGTAGTTACAGCCAAACAATTATCATTAAATTTAAAATTCATAACAAACGTCTTTTCAATACGGTCAGCTATTGAGGCAACCTTATTATTTTTAATTAATTCACATTTACTTTGTGTCGACGTCATGGTATACCCCTTATCTAATGCACAAACTAGAGAAAACAAATTAACACTTAATTTTGGTACTTACATGAAAAACATTACATAGTGTGGTAGGTATATAAATTTCCCCATTAAATGCAGACAGCTCAATATCACCAACACCTGCCATTTCTAATTGCTCACTATCCCCTACAGTTACATATTTATTTTGCACATCTTGATAAGTTGGAAACATAAATCTAACATAACATCTATTACATGACATCCAAAACAAAACAATTTGAGTTATTATTAGGGACACACATTACAAAGGCATTTTTATTTTGGTTAAGTTTAAAAGAATTATCACTTTGTCTACTATTATTTTTAGGCTTATTCATAAATCTACAGTCTTTCACTAAATGTCCAACTTTATTACAATTAAACCTGTCCATTGGATATCGTTGATAGATTAGCCGGACGACGTTTTTTGGCTTGCATTGAAGACCACCCTAAATTTGGTCGTAGTGCTGTGTCACCGAGAGTATTTGGTGACTCCTTAAGTGGTAGTACTTCGCACATTGCCTCCTGATCATTATCCACATCCACAATTTCTTTCCCTTATTAAATTGTATTTATCTACAGTTTTGTAATAGTCGAGGTCCTCTCTTTGCATCTAGTCTTTGCCAAAATGTTTTGTTAGTAGCTTATCTACATCATTAATTTTTTATTTATTTATTTTGGGGGAAGTGGTGATAGGCTCTGGTAATATGTCTGAAGCATATTTGCCTGGTTTAGTGATGGAACATCGAGCACCGGTATCATTGTGGTAAAAAGGTTTACCTCTCACTGTAACTCCTCGGGGATCTCCTTTCATTCTTGTGTATACGAACCTCTTGCAAGACATTATTTTGAAGTGGAAAGCTTGGGTTCCCTTATGGATTTGTTGGCTTGCTGTCTTCAAATCACGCGGTGGCGGGTAACGCCATATATTGGTCAGCTGCGAGCGTCTCGGAGGAAACACTCGATACGCATCCAATCGGCGCTGCGGTACTAGGTAATTGGCGAAACGATCCCTCAAAAGGACACTTGTTACTTTTTATAATAGATAGCCTAAATACATTATGAATTGTGTGGAAATTTCCTATTTTATTTATTTATTTGAAAGTATTTGATATTGAAAACAGGTATTGACGCTTCACCACAAACTAAAAGGAATACTTCTTATAGAAGTGTTTTCATGAGTTTTAAGCGATAAATTATGTTGGTGTGCTTGGTTACAAGTCTTTCAGCTATTAACTGTAAATACTTATAAAAGTAACTGTAAACTTACTTAAATTAAGCATTCGACGTTTTGTGGGCTTTATCAGAGGCAGTAACTCATACTCCAGTTTGTTAATTAGTTCCTTTGACAATCTATATACGCTCACATAGTCGTTATCTCGGGTTAGTAAAGTTAAACTTCGAATTTGGTTAGATGGTCGACGCTTTTCTAGTTTATCCAAAACATGAGTCTCTTCTAATAAAAATTGAAACAAAAACATTCTTGCCATCGAAAACGCCCAAAACGAAGTTTTTGATATTATTTCACAATTTTTAGAGGTTTTCTTCTATTTTTGCTCGTAAAATAGATGCTTTTTATTTGACACTTTGATTTTTTTTCGAGTGCGTAGTGAAGGGGGAATTACCTTGCCACTTCTTACGTCATCTCATACTTTATATGTCAAAATCTCCCTGTCAATTTAGTTCAACTCGCTGATACGCTCGCAAGGATGGCGCTAGTGTAAATTCGAATTATCAACCGAGTTTTTATGCGGCCACCACACTATGCTCCTTGCGCTGCTCATCGCTATGCTCTTTTGCTGCTCGCACTGCCGCGATGTTGCCCTCTCTGCCCAGACACTGCTCTACTCGCGCTATTAATAGCGACGCTCCTCACTTGTCATTTGCCTTTGTTGGACAATGGACGATGAAACTGTGGCAGCGTGCGCTAATTATATCAATGTCATAAAAAGAAATATACATCGTCGTCGTCGTCCTCGCCAACGGAGATCGTGGATCACATCTATTCATCGCAATAGAACGATGTAAGTACAAGTATTCATATTTATTAGCTAGGAAAGTGCAATTTTCTTTTTCTTAGAAACTGTACCTATTTAATATAAAGACATAGAATTTTTTGCACTAAGTATAGTAAGTCACCATGTCATCAATTTATCTAACAAGAAAAATTGCATTGTATTAGTTATTATTTTTTAATCTGAAAGCTATTTTTTTTTGTCACTGATGAGGCGTGTAAATAGCCTGCACCTTTGAGAAGGTTGTTTTTAAGAACAAACCAGCGGACCGGACCTCAAAATAAAACCAATTTCCCTATTGATGAATCTTAGAGAAACCAATATCAAATAATTAATAGCAGCAAAACTTGCCCACGTACCTCGGCAATCCAGAGATCCCACTCAGACCCAGGGAGACGGGAAGCTGACTCGTTCATGCACGCGTGATAGCTTGTAGGTATGCGCTGCCGGCCGGCGAGCTAAATCTTCTTAAATCCACCGGTAGAATGAATCCAAATAAAATGAAATCCAAAAATCAACACTGCACTATAAGTTCTCAATGAAGCACAGATGCAGGTCCATTTATTTTACGAATATCTTCAAGGTTTCACCAAAATGGAATTTTTAAAAGGCAGAGCAATACGTACACACATTGTCTGCGAACGCGGCGGCGGAAGAGGTCTCTTTGCTACCGCTAATGCCATCTATGTTGAGAGAATACTAAAGTTCGATACATGAGCTCTGCGGTAACAAATATTGGTGCGGGGATTCATCAATTGAGAAACTAAAATTAAATTTGAAATAATAGCCTATATTATATGGGAAAATATAAAATTCAAAAATATTATTATTTAATTTTTTACCTAGCATTGACGCTTCACCAGTCACTAAAATCGAAAACATGGTTCCATATAATAAAAAACAATATGTCTAGTTTCTGAGTTTTTTATACTGATCTATTTAATTATATTAGCCCACCTAGTTATATATTTGTATTTATTCATTTACAGAAGCAGTAAGTATGAACAATTTTATCAGAGAACTAACTTGCGAGTGTAAGCAATTACAATTTAAACATCCATCAGCCGTTAGTCGGAGTACCTCTACACCAGGGAATTTTTGTAAGCAGTGATATAGTGCAGTAGATAGTTCGTTTGACACCTTTGCATGAACATCTTCGGTCCATACGTAAGAAAATATGTACATTTTGTTTTGTCAGTTCTGATACTGCCGGATGATATTAGATGATGAATCTAATATCTATATTTATTTACTCAATTTTTTTTTTTTTTTTGTATATTTTTCACTATAAAGTTCACAAACCTACCTACTTATCCGCGCGTATCTTGTATAAATTAATAAATAACATATTTGTTTTTAATTAAAATATGGTCATGACATAGCATTTTAAAATCCTCATGGTGCGCCCTTTAATTTGATACCCATATTGCAATATCCTTAAAACTAAAGCGTCTCGCACTCATGTTGGTTTTTTTTCGCGTCACCTATTTAAGAACACTTGGGTTACCAAGACAAAACGATATGTTATTTAAATAAGTCCGTGCAGCGGCTTGGGTGATATAAGGTAATAAAGAATATTACATGCATACATAGGTAAGGTGGGGTACTGTGTTACAAAAATAAAAATATGAAATATAGTGACAAAAATATCGTTTTAATCAGCTTGTTTTTGGCATGGAAAT
Source organism: Xestia sexstrigata (assembly GCA_941918905.2). Taxonomy (NCBI): domain Eukaryota; kingdom Metazoa; phylum Arthropoda; class Insecta; order Lepidoptera; family Noctuidae; genus Xestia; species Xestia sexstrigata. The sequence continues at coordinate 19,119,051 of OW799205.2, forward strand.
AAACTTTAACAATCTCTCTTTAATTAAAATAACTCAAACATTGATATTATTAACAACTACTTAATTTAAATTGCACTTCAATTAAATCAGTCGATTGTAACACTCAGCCCCGTATCCGGGGTAGTCTGTTACAGGCCTTTATTCGCATAATATTAGATTCTCAAAATAGCAGATTCTGAAAATATTACATTCGCTAAATATTATATTCTCAAAATAGCCGAAGTACAATCAAGCACTCAAAACAAATAAAGCTAAGACTTTGTTTTGCCTTTTTTATTTTACAATATTTCCAAAAAAATAAAAAAAGGTGACTAAGGTCTAAAATTTATTAATGATATGTTAATAGTTTGCTTGTTAGTCTGTAAGCCTTCTGTAAAATAAAATAAATAAATAATCCTATACGAATTCCATTGTTACTATTAAAGGTCAAGGTATGACATCAATGAAAAATTAAAAGTAAAAATATTTTTTCTGCCCAATGAAGCATATCATTTCTTCATGTTCACTATGTACCTACACTTATATAATAAATATAACATCATAACTAATATTATTAACGCGAAAGTATGTTTGTTTGTTAGGCTTTCACGCTAAAATTTAGTACCTACACGGGTAGACCATGATCTGGAATAAGAGATAGGATACTTTTTATCCCGGGAGTATGTTCCCGTGGTAAAATTTCCGGAATGCACGCGGGCGAAGCCGCTGGCGAAAGCTAGTAAAGTCATACATGATACACAATGCGGATATATTGCGAAGAGTGGAGCTAGTTGTGCCAGACGGGTATGTGGGTCGTCGTCGTCAGCCACAGTTGCTGGTAGAACCACGCGCGCAAACTAACTTGCTGCGAGAGGCGCCGCTCACGAGCGCGCTCCGCACTCTCAACCTCATTGCAGAGGACTTAGGCTGAGATTCACAGACCACACTTTACTTTACAGCAAAGGAGTCTTTATAAAGTAAGCTTTGTATTACCGAAGTTTACTTTCAACTTATTTAATTTCAGAGACAGTTGCTTGACTTTCCTTAGAAAAGTAAGGCTCCAAAGTAAAGTTTAGGGAAAGACGTGTGGCTGTTACGTTAAACGCATAAATGTTCTGGAGAACATATTTTTAAATCAAGTTTTATTTCCTAAAAAAAATAGTTGTACAACCGAGGGTCGACTTGGAGAGGGATTCGAAATAACACCACTGAATTACGTCACTACCCGTATATTAAATAATTAGTTAAACGTAACTCCGTTGGGTGCGCTGCTCACAAAATCAAATAATCCACCGGACCCAACTAAATGCATGTAACGAAACCATAGCGACTTTTAATTTTTCCTGTGCTGCCATCTATCGAGCGATGCGGTACTATTTAATCGAACTGTATTAACTAAGTGATCGTGCTATGATTTCGTTTCCTGCTCAGACATACCGCCCACCAAGGACATACTGACCAATGTCCTTCCACACCGCCCACCGTGCCAAAGTAATTTGAATTGGTTGAACATAGGGTGTGCCAATGTTCCTGGTGAGGAGCTTACCCAATTTAACAACAAATCATAATATCTGAGCCTTAACTATACTAGCAATTAACAAAAAAAATATAACCTAACATGTACTCGTATTGCTTAAGAATAAAGTTACAAGTTCAATCGGTTACAGGGAGCACACATAATTTGGACGTCGGTCTTTTTATAGTAGACGACTGTGTACGTAAAGTAACAACCCGGGTAACACCATCCGATCCCGGATGTTTCGCTGTAATCCTACCCAGTAACCACTTGCCAGGGGGCAAATTATCTTCCTTGACTAAGACCACTTCACCAATGGATGGTTCCGGGGTTTTGAAAGCCCACTTATGCCTCTGCAAGAATTGGTGAAGGTAGTCGTGCGACCATCGACGCCAGAAATCCTGCATCATTCTCTGGTGGAGTTGCCATCGTTGCAAACTACTTGTATTACAACCTTCATAATTTGAGTCTGGAGGTACAACGAGTGGTTCCCCCACCAGAAAATGACCTGGAGTTAAAATTATTAACTTATCTTGATCCTCGACATAGGATAACGGTCTCGAATTAAGGCACGCTTCTATTTGAGCCAGCACCGTCGCAATTTCTTCATAGGTTAGCGTGGAGTCTCCCACGACCCTCTTAAGATGATACTTTGTGGACTTTATCCCTGCCTCCCAAAGGCCCCCAAAGTTTGGCGAGTGAGGAGGGATAAAGTGCCACTCAGTACCATTGGTGGCAAGTTCCTCTGCTAATTCTGAATTGAAATTGGATTTTTCTTCTGTAAATAACTGCCGTAATTCTCGTGCTGCTCCAACGAAATTTGTGCCATTATCGCTGTGCAACTCAGCACATCGACCACGCCTTGCCACAAATCTCTTGAACGCAGCCAGAAAACCCTTTGTACTCAGTTCACTAACCGCTTCTAAATGCACTGCTCTCGTAGACATGCATATGAACAATGCTATGTAGCCCTTGTAAGATTTGTTTCCTCGACCTTTTGAAACCCTTATATTAATGGGGCCCGCGTAATCCACTCCACTACACAGAAATGGCTTGTTGTGTGTAACCCGTGCCGAAGGTAGTTGTCCCATTAATTGTGTTCTAACCTTAGATGCATGTCTCAGGCATTTAACACATTCCCTTACATGCTTTTTAACTGAAAGCTTAACTCCTATAATCCAATATTTGGACCGCAAATAGGTTATCACGAATTGCGGACCACCATGAATGGTTTTCTGATGTGCATCGGCAATCAGGAGACATGTGAGAAAGGACTCTTTCGGTATCAAAATGGGGTGAACCCTATCATAATTTAATTGGGACATCTCAAGCCGCCCTCCAACTCTTATGATCCCCTTTGAATCCAAAAATATATTCAATGATTTTAGACACCCTTTTCCCTGATATTGATTATTTCTCAATTCTTCTAATTCATTTGCGAACCCTTCTTCTTGACATTTCTTTACACATATCTCTGTTGCCTCTTCCAGTTCTTGCTTACTCAAATGTTTCGGCCTGATTCCTTGCCTTTGTAGTCTTAAAAACCGGCGACAATAAGCTATAACTCGGATCATTCTTGGCAGTGTCGAAAATCTCTTCCAAAAGGTTACATCCAACGTAGATGCGTGTACCTTAATTTCTTCTAAACGCGTTATAAGATGTTTGGGCCTTTTATATTCGACATCCGGATCCTTTAGGAAGCTCGGCCCTTCCCACCATATAGAAGTACCTACAAGTTCTGAAGGAGAAACACCCCGCGACGCACAATCTGCAGGATTTTGCTTAGTTGGCACATGTGCCCAGTGATACGTGTCTAATGTGGTTAAAATATCAGAAACCCGATTGGCTACAAAGGTTTTCCAGCGGCATGGATGACAATTTAACCATGCCAATACTACCTCACTGTCGGTCCATGCATGCCAATCAGCCTTTGGTATACCCATAACTTCACCTACTTCCGCTATTAATTTAGTAACTAGAACTGCTCCACAGAGTTCCAGTCTTGAGATAGACACTTGTTTAATAGGCGCTACCTTTGTTTTGGAGGCTATTAGCGACGTATGAACATTTCCCAAATTATCCACCACCCTAAGGTAAACGACTGCTGCATACGCTAACTTTGATGCGTCTGAAAACCCGTGTAACTCTGACTTCGTGTTATTAGGACCAGTGTGTAACCATCGAGGAATTTTAATCTGAACCAGAGAAGCCAAGCTGTGATGGTAAGTACTCCATTCTTGTTCTAAATTGCTTGGGATTTCTTGATCCCAATCTAACCCTGCTAACCACAATTTCTGTATATATATTTTAGCTAATATTATGCTAGGCGCTAACCATCCCAGAGGGTCAAACAAACGCGATATTTCCGAAATAATTTTTCTTTTTGTTGCAGGTCCAGTAATCGTCGGGAGTTCCAGAGAGTATTGGAAGAAGTCTTCGCTTGAATTCCATGTAAGTCCCAATATTTTTGTTATATCATCCATTTTTATTCTTAACTCTTCATCTGTAGATCCTTTCTCATCTCTTACAATATTGAATAACTCTTTACTATTGCTCATCCACTTTTGCAACTTAAATCCGCCTTTACTCAACGTATCATTCATTTCTGTGAAGATTTTGATGCCCTTTTCTATATTTTCAGCTCCAGTCATCAAATCGTCCATGTAAAAGTCATTTAAAATTATTTTCTTTATTTCAGGACGATCTTCACACTCGTCATATGCCACTTCGTGAAGAGCACGAACTGCCAAATATGGTGCTGAAGCAGTACCGAATGTCACCGTCTTCAGTTCGTATTCTTCTATTTCCTTTTCAGTACTATCCTACTAATACTCCAAAATATCGTGTCTTTGCGGTCCACCAAAACTTGTCGATATATTTTAATTATATCGGCAACCAAACATATTTGGTAGGATCTCCAACGCATTATAATGTGCCGAAGTTCTGCCTGCAAGGTGGGTCCAATCAACAAATTGTCGTTAAGTGACATTCCATTTGAACCTTTACAGGACGCATCGAATACGACTCGCACCTTTGTAGTATCCTTATCCGCGCGGACGACGGCGTGGTGTGGTAAGTATATGGCTTCTTTAATTTTTATTTTATCTTGTGATACCTTTTCCATATGTTTTAATTCCAAATATTCATGTATTACCTTTTTGTAATCTTGTTTTAATTGATTATTCCTTCCTAATTTTAATTCTAAGCTTTTAAATCTTTTTTCAGCTATACTCTTTGAGTCGCCAAACTTGCCAACCAGCTTTGCATCCCGCAACGGCAATCTAACGATATATCTGCCATCTTTATTCCGCAATGTAGAAGTCGTAAACAATTGTTCACATTTGACTTCATCTTCCGTGAGCATCCTTTTTGCAGATGGTTCCGCCTCTAATTCCCAAAATTTTCTTAGCATATCATCATCTTGGACACTGGAATGCATCACAGTAATATGTGAGTGGATATTAGGACCATTGTCCACTTCGACTGCCCCCGACAATATCCAGCCTAAAGCGGTGCCCTGCGCTAAGAGCGTCCCGCTTGAGTTCTTCTTTACCCCGTCCCGAATAACCTGGCTATATATATCAGCACCCAATAAAATATCAATTTTATTAGGCCTGAAATATTCTGGATCTGCCAACTCGGTATCGATTAAGTCTACCCATTCTACCCTGGATACCTTGGTAGACGGGAGAAAAGCCGTGACCGATTTCAGAACGTAGGCGTTTACCTGCAGTTTGAACGTCGGATCGATTCTTGAGCCAATCGTGACAACTACTTTAGCAGTCGACGTAGTACTTTTATCTCCACCCACACCCACCACCGTATTTTTTGAAGGTATTTTCTTCAAACCCAAATACTGAACCATGGATTCCGTTACAAAGGATCCCTGTGATCCCTGATCCAGTAACGCCCTAACCACCCGGTAAGTCCCATATTTTGACTCAGCCTTTAATAAGGCTGTGCTTAACAACACCGCTTGTTTGTTGTTTCCTGTCGAAAGACATGAGACTAGTTTATCCTCCGCTTGCGTGGCAACATCTTTTCCCTCATTAACCATCGATGAGGTTCCCTCGCGAGCAGCTGAACTACCCTCACCAATTACCGATGCAGACCCCCCCGTAGGATGTAACAAAGAATGGTGGCGGCGTTTACACACCTGGCACCTTTGAGTGTTTTTGCAGAACCTAGCAGAGTGGTTACTATTTAGGCAAATAAAGCATAAGTTCTTTTCTTGTACAATATTTCGACGACTATCAATAGATTCTTTAGAAAACTTTGGGCAAGATGAAATTCGATGATCAGCTGAACAATATGCACAAGTAACACTTTTTTTATCCTTTGTCACATGAAATGACTGTGTGCTTTTAGGGTTTTTATCTATTTTGCTATTCAGATTTTCCAAACCGCGGAAGCGACTCGTTAAAAATTCACTTAACTGTTTAAACGTAGACAAATCATCTGAGGTATCGGAAGCTGCATGCAATTCCCAGGCTTTTCTGGTATCTTTATCTAATTTTGTACTAACTATATGAATTATCAAGATATCCCAGGACGCCACATCAATACCTAAATTTTGTAATGACCCCAAACAGTCAGATGTTGTACTGATTAACCTTTTTATATCTGTCGCAGATTCTACTGTTAAAACCCTTTGAGCAAATAGACGTTTTAAAATACCATTTGCCACGAATCTTTTGTTATTATACATCGATTCTAACTTTTTCCAGCTTGCCTTATAATTATCAGAAGTAACATTTACATTTCTCAACAAGTGTTCTGCGTCTCCCGTCAAATACCCCTTGAGATAATACATTTTTTGTGCATCATCCAGCCTTTCATTATTATGAATTAACCCGACAAATAAATCCCGAAAGGTCTGCCATTCGAGGTATTTACCAGAGAACACAGGAATTTTTACTTCAGGTAATTTAAAATTAGAAACTTGCTTACAATTTCCTGAACTACTATCGCTATATTGTACCGTTTTACCTTCACATAACAGTTCTTTTAGATCACTTTTGTGTAGCAAATACATTTCCTCTACCTCATCATACACAATTTTTGTGATAGTTTGAACTATACAAATCTGATCGTTTAATTTCGCTAATTATTTTTAAGTGCGTAGTGTAAAACATATTCCAATGTTGTTCCAAACTTTCCAAACGTGTTTCTATGTATGAGACCGTAAGTCGATCCTTTGGACATTTCTTAAAATTAATTTTTGCCTTTACAATTTTGGATTTAATGTCATCCTGAATATCATTGTAGGCATCCATCTTTAAAAACAATAACCACAAATACAATAGGAAATACAAATAAGCAACACTTTTAAAATAATAGACTTTTATAATAGCAGTAATCAGAACTATCGAACTTAATGTCTGTAAAACACTTCGAACTTCTTCAAATTTATCTCCAACAAACTTCCAAGTTAGAATCACGTATTTTAAATTTTTACAAGTGTTTGAGAATTGACGTTTTATGAAATTTGGGCATAGGTTCCCCGTTCCAACCACTTTTATCGAAAATATTTTACAAGTCTGAGGTAAACAGAAATGCACTTTCTAGATTATTATTTAAATGTACTCACAGTTTTCTTTACAATTATTCACTCACTCACACTGACGATCGACACTTGCACCATACAAGTGGCGCCCTCTGCTTATCCGCTTACTTAGGTCCGCTTCACCTCCCTCGCGCTGCTCCTCCAGGGTGTCACAGTCAGTCCAGGCTGCCTTTGCTCCAACAGGCTGCTCCTCTGGCTGGCTCCAGTTCCACCCGGCTCCACCTCCAACTCCTGGGCACCTTTCACCTGGTACCCGCTGAAGGGGCTGATCTGGACAGCGATCCACTGCCCAGTAACGACGCGTAGGGTGGTAATCACTACCACCACCGGTGACCACCAAAAACACTCGCGGCCGTATCCGGCTCGAAGGACCATGTACAACCGAGGGTCGACTTGGAGAGGGATTCGAAATAACACCACTGAATTACGTCACTACCCGTATATTAAATAATTAGTTAAACGTAACTCCGTTGGGTGCGCTGCTCACAAAATCAAATAATCCACCGGACCCAACTAAATGCATGTAACGAAACCATAGCGACTTTTAATTTTTCCTGTGCTGCCATCTATCGAGCGATGCGGTACTATTTAATCGAACTGTATTAACTAAGTGATCGTGCTATGATTTCGTTTCCTGCTCAGACATAGTTATTAACATATTATTCAAGACGAGTGTTTATAACGTGCTCTTGCTTAGATTTATATTAATATTATTATCATTTTATATCAAAACTAGGTGTTTGGAAAAAAACATGTATTACGTGGAACGAAACGAAACATCGTTGACGTTGACGTTCTGTTTACTGCTTGTACGTAAAATTCAATTTCATATTTAATTTACTTATTTGATTCGATCTACGCATTGCCTAGTGTCCGTTTCGACTGCTCGGCCACTATGTCGTAGAAAAAAAAAACTTATGTCAGCATTTCGAAGGAATTTGTAAAAGATGAACAGTGAAAACCGCAAATTCGAAGAGTCAATAATCAGAAAGTTATGTGGGTTTAACCGTGGCCGCGCAGTCCGCATGAATTCAACTGCGCGGCCACCAGTTCTCTTAAACGGAGCGTTGTAAAAGTCTAATTCCTTTTGCTAATCACTGACAGGATTTCGAAGAAAATGTAGATCATAAAAATAATGCCCTACTGTCTGTAGTTCACGACCTACATCACTCCAAAGTTTGGCCGCGCAGTCCGCACAAAGCGAACCGCGCGGCCACCAGTTCTCTTAAACGGAGCGTTGTAAAAGTCTAAGTTTTTTTGCTAATCACTGATAGGATTTCGAAGAAAAAATACATTGTAAAAATATAGCTCCAAAGTTTGGACTTCTCGTTCCACAACACTCACGTAATGGCGAACCGCGCGGCCACGTGTTTCTTAAAGTGGAGCTTAAACGGAGCTTGGTACAGGTGTCTTTCTTTTTGCTAATCACTGATACGATTTCGAAGAATTTGTAAACATCATGAATGAAGTTCTAATGTTTGAAAATCGCGAGTTACAGAACTTATACCCTGTAACTAGAGTTAAAAGAAGGGTGACCATGATTTACGATGCGCTGACGAGATATTCCCATATAAGACGTTTTCATTGTCACGTATATTTCTATACTTTTTATCGTAACATGCAAATAGTTTTAGTCTTTTGGTTTGAAATTGAGTAGAGAAGCTAATTAAAAGGATATAAAGAAAAAAATGTCATCGATTGATTTATATTTCTATTTCTTAAGTAATAGATAAAACATAATATTACTATAAACTATAAATCACATAATTTAAAAATCACAATTCGTTTTCATATTTATAATTACAATTTAAAAAATAATTGCTTATTTTCGTTGTTGTAACGATTAAGATCATAACTATATAAGCTAAAAAAAGTAGCTTATTTAAAAACTACACTAGATATACGAGAGCAACATCATGTACCTATATAACATAAAATTATAAGTTTGTAAGTAGATAAAGTTTTATTAAAGTATACTTTAAATCACCTAATTCAACAATCACAGTTCGTTTTCATATTGCAATCAGAATTTAAAAACAAAATCTGACTTACGATAACAACAACATTTCTAAAACTTAAAATTATACAACTTACACCTACCTACCAATCACAGTTTAATTTGTTATTGTACTTACAATTACAATTTAATCAAGAAATAACGACCTACGTTTTTGTATCGATTAACATCATAATATTTTTATTACAAACAAATCAGTCATACTATAATCGTTATAGCAAAACTTACTACGATAAAATCACAAAATATTCCTATACCATGTAAATCACAGTGAATTTCGATATAAGCCTACTATTATCTAACATTTAACAAGTCTCTATATAATAAAAATCTAATTTTAGCTCCACTTTAGAGCAAAATTCTCACCTATTATCATGTAACTTAACTACCAATAAGACCATAAGTTAAATTGTGCAGTGTTATGGGCTGCACTGAACTTTCATGAGTTTTGTTTCGGTTGTCGTCATAACATAACCATTGGTCGTCGATTAAGCAATGACACTTGTAATGACCGATATTGCCAACACATGGAAGAACATACTCTAACGCACCTATCAACTTGAATGTTTTACGTTCCGTTATTTTTATATAACGTGGTATTTCATTAAGTATAATGTTTTGAGTACCATTTAAATCAAATAAAATAATATTATTTAATTTGTATTCGTATTTAATGCTTTTGTTATTGCATTCTAAACAATGTTTTAATTCTAAATTATCGATAACGATGGCGTCTTCTAAGCTTCTGATACCAAACATGTTAATAATATCGAAATTGAGAGAAAGAAACACAATGAATCTTGTTACATTTTTCTCATTACAAAAAGGCGTAATACATTTTTTACTTCTTTCTGCACTAAACAAGAAATCAAAAAGTATATGCTCAAACACAAAAGCCATATTACAATTACATTCGTAATAATTGTTTTTTTTTTGGTAATAGAGTGAAACAATGTTTTCTCTTAGCTTATATGCTTCCTTTTCATTTTGATTTTGGGCTAATATATTAATAAAATCACGAATTAAACTATTTTCACAAGAGTTGAAGACTTCGCGAATATAATTGTTTGTTTGGTATCCATGTGCCAGCATAAAAAACACAGAATCAAACGCGCAGGTGTTTAAAACATTTTGTTTAGATTCGATTACATTTCCATTTTTTAAAAATAAGATTGAAGTAGATGTTATTTTATGAGTTTCATATCCCTCACCCTTCCAATTTTCGGTATACGAGGGCTCCTCAGCAAATATCGAGTCGGAAGTGAATGTCACGGCAGCATTTTTTATTCTTTTCTTTATGCTAATGCTTTTAACTCGCTTTAACTTTCGTTTTCGGGATTTAGAACTAATATTGTGTGGAATATCATTCAGACTCTTCAAACTAACTTTGGTTTCTCCTTGCAGAAAATTGTAATGAATATTCAAAAACTCATCAATATTATATTTGTGAGTACGAGTCTCAAATAACAAATGCTTTAGTGTTTTGAAGTAACTCTCTACTGAGGAGGATGTAGGCGACTTATTTTGTGTATCATACAAAGGACACATTACGTTACTCCACAATGGAAGCTTGATTAGCAATCTTCTCAAAGTTGATGTTAGGTGGGGCAGATAATATTTGTTGCGTGTTTCAGTCGGCGTCTGAAATAAGCTTTTTTGTTGCTCAACGATCTCATCAAACCAATACATTATATTATCTTCCTCAATTATTAAGGTATCGTGATAGAAAGTTTCTCTTTCACCGCCATATTCGGGGACCGGATCTTCCGTAGCGAATAATCTCTCCTTCATATTTTGCATTGCTAAGTCCCAAGCTTTATTAGTAGTGTTATAGTATTTGTAAGTGCATATTTTGACCATATTTGAAACTATCATTTTGACTTCATCAAAACTTTCAGATCTTTTTATCAATAAAATACATCGAATAAAAAACATTTTAATTGGAGTATCCACGTTTTGAAAACAAGGTAAATTGTAAACATTTTTAATAAAATGGCTGGTGTCTAACCTAAGAAAAACTTCTGGTAAGTTTACACTAAGTTTTCTCAACACTAAGAATGATTGTCTCAGATAGTTTTTCACTGTTATAGATGTTGTAAAAGCATCTACATTTGCAGCAATCAAAGCAGACGAGTCGTCAGTTACAACTTCGTTAGGAGCGGTATGTATTTCCTTATACCATCTTTTTAACCAGGATGATAAGGAATCTGCAGTATGAGTGTCCGCTATCATTTGAAATATCGCTTGAGATTTTATCGTTTTTGAAGTTAGCATACAAACGTATAGAAAGAGTCGCTTAGTTAATGTTGATCCATCAGGAAGTTTTATTGGGTGAAAGAAAGATCCCGTGGCGTCTATAGTGATAGTTACTTCCTGTGGATTTTTTTCTAAAAAATCTTTGTAGAATTGATTTTGTTCTTCAGTCCAATAATACATGTAAAAATTCGGGACAAGTTTTATTTCGCGAATCAAATTTTTAAAACTTGGCAACATTGACATCATAAGTAGGCTTAAAATGGGATTGGCATGCAAACGATTACTTTGTCTCTTCTCGTGCTTTATTTTCCGAAGAGCGTTCATTGTAGGAAGTATGGGAGGGATTGCATTATCTTTATACTTAATAACTTTTGAAGCTATTTCTTTATGAATTACTGTGGCAGATTTGTACTGTAATTTCTTTGCAAGTTGATTTCTTTTGTATGGTGACATCTTAGATTTCAGTTTTGGATTATGCGGAACTAAGTTATCTGTATTAAAAATTGTACATTTTATAGTTGCTGTTTTGTCTGTTAACTTTTCGCTACATATTTCTACAGTGCAGCTGCATTGTGTGCATTTCCCTTTTATTTTCACATTATCTTCTGAGTCAATTAATTTATTCTTGAAAGTCCACGTGCAAGGTCGTCTCGAGTACTGCCATATTTTTTCTTTGAGTAGATTGCTCCACTTGAACTTAGGCAATGTTTTGTATTTCTTGTGTGTCGATGTAGTTTTTAGATCTCGTCTTATATAACGAACAGAAATTGGTTCTACTTTTTTCCACTCATGCTCATCTAGTAAGAAAGAAAATTGATTTGTATGCTTATCATTAATTTCACTTTTTGTCGTTGAAGATGTCGTGCTCCGACACGATGGAGAAGATAAAGAACTTTCTGTCGTCGTACTTATATCAAAAACTTTATTGTAATTTCTCTTTAGCCACGAGTACAACGCAAGCGGTGACATATCGTGATTTATTTCTTCTGAGATAGTATGAAATATAGGATCATTATATTTAATTTTTGTGTTTATGCAGTCTGTGGAATATTTTATAAATATTTTTTTTAGCTTGTCTTCGTTGACTCTCAGTTTACGTCCTTTTCTACCCATCGTTCTGAAAAAAAATGCGATGTATTAGTGGTAAGAAGTGGTCCTCCGGCCAGCTACGGTAACAACGCGAGCTTTGACGCGAGTTTGCCGCTTTAGTGGAAGTCTGCCGCGGACGAACATTTCCTAGGAAGTTTTATATTTGGTATCTATTTGTTTATTCCTTTAATATAATATCGAATTCATATGAGTTTCAATCCTTTTGGCAATGTATTTCGAGGGCTTAGAATTGACCTACCGAATAGGTAAAACATTTTTTTATGATAATGGTTATAATGTTGCATTAAATTTAACATATTATCCACTGTATTCAACTTTCAATTTAACAATACCCACCTTAAACTGTAGGCATGCAATAAAGAATTGGGAATTACACGCATGTTCCAATACATTACATTTTATTAATGTTTTGAATAAGTACTTACCGCTTGATTGATAAAACTTCCTTGTGTGATAAAAGCAACAGTATTAAAGACAATTAGTATAGTCACAATACAATCCTATGAAATAACTATGAACTATCTAACACTGCACTGATAAACACGGGCGCACTCTGTAACAACCGAGACTGAATAAAAACACTATACAGAGTCAAGCTCCGCGGGGCAGGGCGGGACCCCTCCCCGCTGATATTGTAGCCATTTTGGGAGTCGCTACAGACGCAACTGGGTAGGTGCTTACCTATACTCTCGAATGAAAACATACCAACGCAAGCGCACAGTGACTTTTTTAGGAAGTTATTTAAAACAGCTTACATCTTGGATATGAAACGCATGGACTACTGCAATAGGTAAACGTCATCATTATAAAATAATTAAGTTTTATAAATAAACACTTTAGGAAGATATTATATTTTTGGCATTCCTTTCATTCGCAGACAGGACAGATGTTTCATATAATTTAATAATTTAACTAATATTATAAACGTGAAAGGTTGTAATAATGTGTGTGTGTGTGTGTGTGTGTGTGTTTGTTGCTCTCACGCAACAACTACTGAACGGATTTTTCTGAAACTTTGCAGTAAAATAGCTTACATGTCAGAATAACACATGTGCTATAATTTATATAGATATAGTGTACATTTTTCAAAATATCACGATAAATAAAAAATTAAAATGTAAAGTATGAAAAATCTGTCTTTTGCGAGCTAGCTTTTATTTTACCCTATACTTTTTTTTGAGGCATCCTACTTCCTACTAATATTATAAACGTGAAAGTTTGTAATAATGTGTGTGTGTGTTTGCGCAACTACTACTGAACAGGTTTATAAAAACGTTTAAATACGCGCGGGCGAAGTACTTCGAACGTTGTACATCACGTTAGAAACATCAAAAATAACAGCCCCTATTTAATGGATTTTATTATTATACATATAAACCTTCCTCTTCTATCACTATCTATTAAAAAAACCGCATTAAAATCTATACATAGGGATATAGGGAGGGACAGAAAAAGCGACTTTGTATATTGTGTAGTGATGATATATTTATACTATGATATTGAAATGGAAAAAAGCCTGGATTCACACACTATAAATCTTGGTCACCCTATTTTTTCCTTCGATTATAGGTTTTAAGTTCTGTAGGTCTTGTAGTTCTTAATTATAGGATTTATTTATACTGTCTACATATTCTTCGAAATGGTGTCAGTAATTAGCAAAAAGAATGGGACTTCTACTAAGCTCCGTGTAAGGTCTATTAAAAAAAACTCGTGGCCGCGCGGTTCGCTTTGTGCGGACTGCGCGGCCAAACTTTGGAGTGATGTAGGTCGTGAACTACAGACAGTAGGGCATTATTTTTATGATCTACATTTTCTTCGAAATCCTGTCAGTGATTAGCAAAAGGAATTAGACTTTTACAACGCTCCGTTTAAGAGAACTGGTGGCCGCGCAGTTGAATTCATGCGGACTGCGCGGCCACGGTTAAACCCACATAACTTTCTGATTATTGACTCTTCGAATTTGCGGTTTTCACTGTTCATCTTTTACAAATTCCTTCGAAATGCTGACATAAGTTTTTTTTTTCTACGACATAGTGGCCGAGCAGTCGAAACGGACACCATTGCCTAAGGTCTCCCGAATTCCGATACCGCCTCACCCGTTAACTTGTTGCTTTTGACCTGCTGCTCGATATGGATAACGTCGAAAGGATTGACCAACTTATCAATCGAATTGAAAATATTGGAGCTGCGGTAGACGCAGCTGATAATCGTGCGCGAAGACTCGCCAAACCCCGAGTGTATTTTCGAAAGATGTACAATCAAGAACCGTTTGATCACTATGGAGATGATGAGTTCAAGAGCAGATATCGGTTCACCAAGCACACTGTGGAAAATATTATCTTACCTCGAATTGAAGGAGACCTCCACTCGTCTGTTGGTAACAGGGGACTTCCACTAACAGCAAGAATAAAATTATTGATAGCTTTACGATTTTATGCTACTGGGAGCTTCCAGGTACCTTATTGTTTTATCTTTTATTATAAAATCTTCTTTGTTTTATCTATCTATAGAAAATCCTCTATTATCTTTCCTATTTTACTTGTACCTACTTAGTTCACTGAAAGGATTATCTATTATGTAGGCAACACAAGTACTTTTCTACCTACACACATCAACACGGTCTAGGGATATTACATACTCAATTAAATAACTCGAAAAGTACTGGCCGCATTGGAATCTTTTATACACCGATTTGTTTGTAATTTATCTCAGACTAATTCCAAATTCAAATTTTTGAAAATTCTTTTGTTTCGGTGGCATAAAAATGTCTTGATGTATAGGAGAGGGAATTTTCATTTGTGCGAAATTTAGAAAACAATACGAATTACGTTTAGTTACAGTTTTTTTTTCATTTTTAAACGAAAGATAAAGTTAAAATTGAGGTATTGTAGCCATGCAACGCCGACATTTGACGAGGGCGGAGATGTTACGAGCTGTGGGAATGCTGGAAGCTGGATCTGTTCAGCGTAATGTTGCTGAGGCCATAGGGACCCATCAAAATGTAATTTCAAGATTGTGGACACGCTATCGTGCTACAGGTGAAGTAGCGGAGAGGCACCGGGGGCCAAATCGCATCACTACCCCCAGACAAGACCGATTTTTGCAAATTACTGCGCAAGCACAACCAAATGCAACGGCGACTCAATTGGTCCAAAGGCTGCGAGTGGAACACCAAGTGCTTGTGAGTGACCAAACTGTAAGAAGGCGACTGCATGAAAGCAATCTACGCTCTCGTAGACCACACCGGGTCCCACCTTTACGGAGAGGCAATCGTGGACGACGATTAGAATGGGTTCGGAACCACGTGGACTGGGGCCGTGACCAATGGTCCAATGTGCTGTTCACGGATGAATCCAGGTTCGGCTTCCATCCAGATTCACGAAGGACGCGTGTTTGGCGAGTTCCTGGACGATGGAGCCGTCTCCAGAACCCTCAGGAAGTTCACCCATACCAAGGAGGAACAATTATGGTTTGGGCAGGAATTCGTCTTGGAGGACGGACGGATCTCGTTTGGGTGCGGGGCAATATGACGGCAGAACGATACGTCCAACAGGTGCTGGGGCCCGTAATCTTGCCCCACAGAACACAAATGGGGCAAGATTTCCTGCTCATGCACGACAATGCCCGGGCACACACGGCGAGAACGGTAGCAGCTTGGTTACATACACATAATGTTAGGGCCTTAGACTGGCCTGCTCAATCGCCAGATCTAAATCCCACTGAGCATGCGTGGGATATGCTGCAAAGAAGAGCTCTGAAGGAAGTTCCTGAAAATCTGGCTACAGAAGATCAACTTTTTGCGCACCTCAGAAGGACATGGGACAATATTCCGCAACAAGACATTGACAACCTTGTTCTGAGCATGCCGAATCGTTGCCGATGTGTTATGAACATCATGGGCGCTTTCTCAGACTACTAACTTCAAGTTTATAAACACAAATTAAATGATTTTTCTATTTTTTTCAGTTTTTACTCACAAATTAAAATTTCATTCATATACGGTTTCCGTCTATGCTTCATTTTTTTTCCATAAAATCCTGAAATTTTAATCTATACCTTAACCATTATTAAAAAATGGTAGAATATTAAATAACGTATCTTTTAAATATATACATGTCGTATAAATAATTAACACATTGATAGTAATTCGCTTTTTTAAAAATATCCCTAGACCGTGTTGATGTGTGTATTAGCTATATATCTGACAAAAGACCCAAAGAGACAATCAAAATATAAACATATTACTGTAAAAATATCAATGTCTCTCTTTTTCTTGTTTTCAGACTGTGTGCGGTGATATCATCAGCATAAGCCAGCCTACAGTTTGTAGAGTTATAGACCAAGTATCTTCGGCATTAGCAAAACTATTACCTAGATACATATACTTTCCAAATAGAGAACAAGAACAAAATATAAAAAAACCAATTTGAACAACTAGGCAGAAGTCCTACCCGTCATGGATTGAACAATATTATAGCGGCAATTGACTGCACCCACATTAAAGTTAATAGACCAAGAAATATTGAACACTCGGAGGCCTATAGAAACAGGAAAGGTATATTTTCTATTAATACGCAAGTAATAATAGGCCCAAATATGGAGATTTTTGATATTGTAGCACGGTGGCCAGGGAGTTCCCATGACAGTAGAATTTTCAGAAATTCCCGTGCCTTTAGACGTTTTTCCAGAGGTGAGATCAATGGAATTATTGTTGGTGACAGTGGATACCCTTCCTTGACATTTATGTTAACACCACTTCTGCAAGCAGCTACTAGAGCAGAAATTAATTACAATTATGCTCAAATAAGGACAAGAAATATTATTGAACGATTTTTTGGTGTATGGAAAAGGAAGTTTCCATGTCTACAACTGGGTCTCCGTACCAAGCTGAGGACTACAACCAATATCATCATAGCCTGTGCTGTTCTTCATAACATTGGTATTGCCTATGAGGACAATTACGAGGAAAATCAAAATGAAAATCTGATTCCACCACAGCAAATGGAAATAAGGCCAGTGATCCCTTCTTCTGCTCAAGGTCTTGCTATGAAACAAGCTGTTATAGCTCAATTTAATTAGTTTTAAATTTTGAAATATTATGTAGGTACCTACTTAAGTGGAAGAATCCAACATTGCAGTTGGAGGTAGAGGTGTTTGGAGTCTAGAATTATAATTTTATTGAATATAAAAATATATTTTCTTGGATAATGTGTATTTGTTTTAATTAGTCTGTGCAGAATTTTGGAGTGTGAGTATTATTTCGTAATATGTACGATATCTATGTGTGCGCGCACTTAGCTAAGTAAGCAACTTTTCTACATATTCCTTTTAATGTAATTACGTCTCAGTCTAATAAAAGACACCAAACTATAAAGTGTGTTTCTTTTACTAAACACCAAGGTTCCAACATCACATGGCGACCCTGCCAGGGCTCTGCCAAGGAACTTTATTCTTTTGTTTTAGCTTTTAGGTATTGGTTACCAATTCATCAAGATGTGCCAGTCAAAAGTTGAAAAAGAAGACGTGTTTCTATCCCAGAACGCTGCTGGAGATAATTCGGCTCAGTTGAAAGAATTTGGAAACCACATACAAAATATAAGCACGGTAACATATATTTTGCTGGCCCTGGTTGTGGCACTTGTACTATTTTTTGGTTGCAAGTTATATAGGGCGTGCCATCGACGCCTAATTCAGGAAGAAATGGGGATGCAAGCCATATCCCGCATCATGTCGTCTCTACGAGCCAGGCGCAGCGTTGAGGAATCTACTGCTTAAGCAAAACGAACTATTCGTGAGTGTTAAAAACCTACATATACTTTTATTATTTCAAGTGTTTCCCATGAACTAAAAGTGTTATCAAAAATATTAGAATTCTAACGTTTTCTAACAAGACAATATTATGTGTAAAGTGTAAAGGCAGTGATCAAATTTCATTACGCTAATATTATAATTCAATATTTTAAGAATATTACTTTCATTATGTTAGAAAGTTTAAAAGAATGTCAAGAGATATGTGAAATACGAAAATATTTAGTGAAAAAAGGTCAAAGTCGGTATAAAGGCCAGACTATTGAAATAAAATTAAGTCAAGCTAATGATATTTTTGAGAAGTGTAAATCATTATTATTAGTTTTAGGTAAAAGTAGCGATACGGAAGTAATTACGTTAGGAAAACATATTTTTGAAAAGTGCCAGGAATTGTATTATGAAATAAAAAAAAATATGTATTTTTCCTAAATCAATAGAAACTAACAAAATGGAATTCGACTTAAAAGTGGCATGTAATTTGATTCCAGTGATGGATGACACTGAAAGCACCACTAAGAGAATGATTGACTCTATAGAAATGTACGCGAATATGCTCGACGATAAAGGTAATTCTTTATTGATCATTTTTATCTTAAAAAGTAGACTTTCGGAAAACGCAAAATTGCGTATTTCTGACAAATATGAGGCGGTTTCTGAATTAGTTAAAGATTTAAGGAATAACTTATTAACAAAAAAGTCGTACACAGCCATTCAATCGCAGATGCAGATTGTGAGACAAGGTCAAAGGTCTATTGAAGAATATGGTAAGGAAATAGAGCAATTATTTACTGACATGACAATTTCTCAAGCAGACGGAGATTCCAGTGTGTATTCTGTACTTAAACCCATAAATGAAAAATCTGCCATAAAAACATTTACAGACGGACTACGCAGCTCGAGACTATCCACAATCATCGCGTCGCGCAATTACAACAACCTGAAGGAAGCAATCCAGGCTGCGAAAGACGAGGACAGGCCTGCTGCACAGCTACAAGGTATCGTCATGCATGCATCAAAGCAAGGACGTACTTTCTATAATAATAGACGCTTTAGTGACAGTCGTGGTCGCGGTGGTAGTCACAATTATGGTCAAAACGCAAACTATTTTCGTAGACAGCTAGGACAAAGTAGTGGTAATGGATACCAGCGTGGAATAGGGCGCGGAAATTATAATAACTATAGAGGAAACAATTTTAATAACAACTTCAGAGGACGGTATAGTAATCGTAGACCTTTCCAGAAAAATAGGGATAGACTCAACACTCAAAACCGTAACTTATACATGGCAGAAAATGTTGTGGACCCTCAAAGTAGTGAACAGACAAATAATAGCCAGATTCAGTTTTTTCGATCTTAAAAATACCATTTTATCATGTAATAAAAACACAAAATACGTGACATTAAACATCAATAACTTAAAATATTGTTGGCTTGTCGATACTGGCGCTTCATTATTTGTTATAAAAAGTGAAGCAATTCCCTTTAACACGCCAGTGCAAAGAGACAATACATTAATAAATGGCATTGGAGGGCAGACCCCATCAAAGGGATTAGTAAATTTAACTTTGAAAAACTCTGACAATATACATTTTAACCATAACTTTGTAATTTTTGAAACGTTACCACTAACGGCTGATGGGATTTTAGGATTAGAATTCTTAACAAAATATAATGCTAATATTAATTTACAAACAAATTTAGTAACTTTATATAAAGATAATAATAGTTATTCATTACAATTAACTAATTATGTTAGTAATAATAAAAATTATTTAGTTATTCCTGCTAGATCCGAATCGATACACCATATCTATGTGGATAAATACATAAAAGGTGATGTTGTTGTGTGTGGAAAAGATTTAAGCAAAGATATATTTTTAGCAAATGAAATTGCAAGAGTAAATAATAATATGATTCCTATTAAGATCTTAAATGTTACAGAAAAAGACGTAGAATTACCATTATTAACACCAGAACTACATTCTTTAAATGACTATCATATATGTTCATTTAATAAAACTGGTATAGACGTTAATAGAGTTCAAAAACTACTGAACGAATTAAATTTATCTCATTTACACGATGAAGAGCGTAAAAGCATTGAAGCAATATGCGCAAAATATGCAGATGTGTTTTATGTAGAAGGTGATAGGTTAACAACCACAAATGTTTACCAACAATCTATTACTATTAAACCAAATGTTTCCCCAGTATACGTTAAACCATATCGTTTACCACAAGCATTAAAGTTCAAAGTAATTTCGGGAAATTGAAAATCAAATAAAAAACATGAAAGAGAATGATATTATAGAAGAAAGTAGCAGTGAATGGTCAAGCCCAATATTGTTAGTACCTAAAAAAACTGTTGAAGGTCAAAATAAGAAATGGAGGATGGTAGTAGATTATAGGAAATTAAATGAGATCGTGGCTGATGATAAATTTCCGTTGCCAAACATCAATGAAATACTAGACTCTCTTTCTGGCGCAATTTACTTTAGTCACCTTGACCTTCACCAAGGTTACTACCAAGTGACCTTGAACCCTGAGAGTCGTAAGTATACGGCATTTACAACTAGTTCAGGACAATATCAAATGAAACGTTTGCCAATGGGGCTAAAAATTAGTCCAAGTTCATTCAGTCGTATGATGTCAGTTGCTATGTCGGGCCTAACATTTGAAAAATGTTTTGTATATTTAGATGACCTAGTCATTTTTGGGCGCAATTTGACTACTCATAATCAAAATTTAATAAGCGTAATGGAAAGACTTAAAAAAGTTAACTTAAAATTAAATCCCCAAAAGTGCGAATTTCTAAAAAAAGAACTTTTGTATTTAGGGCACGTCGTTTCAGAAAAAGGCGTTTCTCCTGATCCAGAAAAAACTAAAATACTCCAGAATTATCCAATTCCAAAAAATTCAGATGACGTCAAGCGTTTCGTAGCATTCTGTAATTATTATAGAAAAATTATAAAATCTTTTTCTGATATTACTATACCATTAAATAAATTATGCAGAAAAAACGAACCATTTCAATGGACAGATGAGTGTAACAAAGCGTTCGAAATTTTAAAAAAGTTATTAATAACACCCCCAATATTGCAATATCCTGATTTTTCTAAAGACAATGAATTCAACTTTTCTACATATTCCTTTTAATGTAATTACGTCTCAGTCTAATAAAAGACACCAAACTATAAAGTGTGTTTCTTTTACTAAACACCAAGGTTCCAACATCACAATTTTATCTAATCATTTCAAAAATCGACTAAATAGTTATTTTATTTTATTTTTTATTATTAAATATTAGGGGTTTGTAAAATTTTATAACAAAAAAATTTCACGTATGTGAAGTTTACCTTGATGATAATATCAGAATTTAGAAGTTTTAGGTGAATTATTAAAAAAAAAAACAAAATAACCATGATTAAGAAATACTTATTTATTTAATTCTTTGAGTGCTATTTCTTTTTTTATATCTAGGATTTCCATCTCCTTTTTGTGCTTTTCTAATAGCAGCTTTTTCTCAAGTTCCAATTTTTCTTCCATAATTTGGAGTTCCCGTAGGTATATTTTTTTCCTTAATCCATCGAGAGATTCCTCTTCCTCATTCCTTTCCTTTCTTTTATTTGATCCTCTATTTGATGCCTGTGGTGGTTGTATGGGTTGTACCCTTGAGGAAGAAGGCTCTGGGCTTGAGGCTGCTGGCTGTGGTATGGGATTGAAGGATTGTGTTGCTTGAATTTCCAACTCTGTCACCCTGTTTTTTTTTGAAAGCCAAGCAGAACTGTCGTCATCTGCTTCAGTTTCGTGGTCTTCCACATCTATAAGGCAGAAGATTTGAAATAATTAGGTATTTGATTTCAAATAACAAATCAAGTGTTTCTCCAACCAAGTATGTGTCAAAATAGAATAAATAACTTTGTATTTGCAAGTTAGCTATTGACCTAGGGTAAGTAGGTTGTTATGAAAATAGTCATAAGTAGTTATGTTATGTTGTCATGACATGTAGTTAGTCATGTTTATACATAATATGTGAGTCTAACATCATCATCTCAGACGATAGACATCCACTGCAGGTCAAAGGCCTTTCCACGTTTCCGTTTTGTTATTGCCACATAAGAACCTTTCTGCCCCATCGATTCTTCGAGCGATGTGCCCTGCTGTCTGTCAGTCTGCCATTGCCACATCAGTTTTGCAACTCGATGAACTTGATGAGCTATGTCAGTGGTTCTCCTAACACATCTCGTTTCTGATTTGATCACGCAGGGCACTTCTTACAGGGTAACTGTGAGTCAATGTTATGAACAATTAAACTTTTAACAACAATTGAATTTACTTACACATCACGTCACTATCAATATCCACGGCTATTGTTGGCATAACATTTGGGATAACGGCCAAAACTTGGGATTCGATTGCCCCTATTTGAGGCGGTTGTGGGCCTCTTCCAGTCCTATTTGCCTGGTTGGCGATAGTTTTAGCATCTCTTGCTTTAGTTTTCAGATTTTGCCACATCTTCTTAAGTTGTTTGGAGGTCACCTAAAATATTTTCATAAACATTTTAGTCAAACTCAAACTCAAAGCATTTATTTCAATTAGACCATTAAGGCACTTTTGAAAGCCAAAAATACAAAAAAGATGGATTCATGCCACCTCATGGCGCGGCAGGGGGATTACCATTACTTCGCGCGGGATAGACAGTTTTATGTACAATAGTAAAGAAAAATATACCTATTTAAACACTTACAGTTTGGGTTATATTTCGAGAGCTATTGAATTCCACCGTTAGTTTCTCCCAAGCCTCATTCTTCTTCTTCACAGTAACGCCGTCAGTCCTTCTACTGTCTAGCACCGAGACATGTGGTTGTACCAACTCTATTAGTAAATGCTTTTCGTACTCGGTGTGCGGCGGCTTTTTTTTCTCCATTCTAGCGCAGTCGGGGTCCGTAAACAGGCGAGGGTCGATAACAAAGGCAGGATCGGTAACCAGGTAGGTAGTATTTGCAACAATTGTCAGTCAGGTAGTAGTATCAAGTCCGTTAAAACAAGCCAGGGTCGGGAAGATTATCAGGAATATCAGAAACCGGTAGACACAGCAAAATTCGTTAGAAAAATATATTATCATAAAGTTAGGCAAGAAAACAAACGACACGACGAACCGCCAAAATACAAACACACTATAAATGTCAAATCGACATGACGTTTTGAGCTATAACCCAACCAAAATAAAATATGCTTCGGTTCTTAAGAAATTAGTTTTACATGAAGAACTACATTATTTATACGTATAGTAATGTAAAGTTTACTTTGAGGCCAAAGTCATGATTATCGACTACTTAGCCTTTACTAAGCAAAGTATAATTTTTGGAAAGTAAAGAAGAGCTTGACAGAACTAAGAAATATATTTTTGGGTGACAGTAGATCTTTCCATCAAAGTAAAGTTAAAGTGCGGTCTATGAATCTCAGCCTTAGACATATTCTGTTGCGCTTTGGGTGAATTTACAAGAACAGCTACATAAAGAATTTGCTATGACAAAAACGGTTAAATCATTTAAATTATAAGTGTTCTACAATATCGCATTGGGTCTAGCCTGTAAGGATATTTGTATGTTTAGAGTAAATAAATAAATGTCATTAATAATTTTAGACCTTAGCTTTTTGACATTTCGAATTAATAACCTCGTAATAAAAATAAAATCTAGGTATGCAACGGCAATCGCTCCTCAAGAGTCGCTGTCAACAGAGGCTGTTAAAGTCTGACGAAATACTTCATAAGTACTTATTTATTTATTCAATGATAGTAACATATCTAAACATTTTAGTATCGTAATTTTGTTTGAGGTGCAGTCTGTTATTATGTTGGCAATCTTCCTATCTTTTTCAACATATTGCTTTGCTCTTTTTTACCAAGACAATGATATGCATTTCTTTCTAATTTTATATTTTGTGTCTGGGCTTCTGTTTTTAATAATGTTAAAAACTGGAAAAGGGTTGGTTTAGCCGGAATTTTAGAATTTATTCTTCGGTGCCAACTTTCGACGGCATTCGTAGTTCGATGTTTTTCACCGTGGCAGCTGAATATATCTTTTGTAATTTTTTGCAACCATTGGGTGTTAAAATAATCCAAAAAACGTTGAGATAATTCCGTCTCAGGCTGTTTCATGAATAGTCAAATATGCTTCTGGGATCAAGGCAGGAGGTAGCAAAGCCAAAAGCGTGCAAAGCCAAAAGCGTGCAAAGATGCGTAATTTGCGACCTTCCTTAGTTTCATTGTAAGCCATTCTTTTGCTCATTATGAACACTGCATTTAAATAATGGTAATAGCAACCTTTAATGCATTAGCACTAAAGGTTGCTTTTACCATTATTTAAATGTCTCCATTGTCCATTGTTTAAGTGTCTCCGGATATTAATCCGGAGACACTTCTTTCATTGCTTGAATTGCTGCGATTTCATAGTCACATTTAAATGTGCTGATATTCATATGAAATTGATCTTTCAGTATACGGAATAATCGCCTGTATGTATTTGTGTTCTTATTAGGTACTAAAGCGTATATACAAAATCTATCGTATCATCATCTCGAGCAATATCAATATGCAAGGTATACAATTGATAAAAAGGAGTAGGTGTTACTTTAAAAGTGCCATCACCGTAAATAGTAGTGACAAACTGAAAATACTCGCGGAGCTTAGGGCCTGGTAATGTTGAAAATATTATACTTAATTCTGTCATCTGCTTCGATGTCGTAGTCGTCAAACAAAAAGAAATCTTTAACGAGTTGATGCGGCAATCTTACGTTTTTTGACTTTGTCCACTTTGAATTGCCAACGATTAAAAACTAGTTTCGGGTTCTATAGAGTGCATCTTTTACCGATGTAAATAGCGATGTGTATAGCGTGTTCTCTACCCCGGAATGCATCATTTCTTATAAATGGTTTTTCATAAATTTTTGGTATGGATTCAAAGTTTTCACATACCTCACGTTTACATTGATCCATTATTGAATCTAACGCATTGCGTTCATTATCAGGAGCACAGGTATGTTTTCCTACGCGTATTATCTCATTTTTAGTGTTAAGCGTGATTGATGTTCGGCAATTCGTTGGTTGCAACAACGCCAGTTTGTAGTTCCAGATTTATTTTTCATAATAAAATTATATTTGAAGCCGGAGTGTAGAAGGGCAGGTTTGTTTTTGTTATTTTTAATAAATCTGATACTGGAGCTAGGCTCCTCAGAGTAACTTAACTCCATTTTAAAATCATGCACTAATTTATCAAAGTTGAAATTGAAACTATAATCAATAATTTAAAGAAATTACAGTGACAGACTATCTCAAACAAATAAAAACTTACACCTTTCCAGTATTAAATACTCATAGCAAAGAGATTGTATGTCATTACTCAAAGCCGAGTCATGTTAGGCGCGGGACAAATACAAAAAGCGTCGTGCGCAGGCGAGGCGCGGGGTGGCGCGGGCGCGGTGCCACTTCTCTGAAATTTCATACAAAATGTATAGAAGAGGTGAGGCGCGAGACGGCGCAGGCGCCACTTCCTCGCCCTCGGCGCACCTGCACCTGCGCGACGATATAGAATTTTAAACACTATAGAATTCCTCAAATGCATCCATGTGTCCGCCCGCGCTTCGCCTTTCCGACACCGTTAGCACGCCTGTTCCGCGATGCACCGGCGCCGCGCCGATGTATACGGACGCCTCTTGTATTTTGACCGGATATTTTTATCGAACGAATCACAAAAAGTTAAATAAAATGCACTTTCGAGTTAAATGTACAATTTCGGCTATTTTGAGAATATAATATTTGGCGAATCTAATATTTTGAGAATCTGCTATTTTGAGAATCTAATATTATGCGAATAAAGGATCCATTTTTCAGTATTCGTGTCTTCTCCCGTTCAATTGTGCTACGTGTGCACGCTGTCACCTTCGTTCTGGGTGTGTCCAACAACTAAGTATTTGTGTGTTATTGACACAACACCCAAAACTTTGATAGCATAGTGGTAGAGACTTAGTAAATATTTATTTTTATTCTGTGTAGAACAATATTGTCAGTATAGAAAAAACATTTTTTCCAACACAGTGGTCTTTCTAAAATTTGTAAATGCATGTCCCAACTTCATCGCAACCTTTTCCCCCTAACGATTCATTCCACAGGTAGCAATACGCAGCTTTTGATACAACGTCAAATACGATGCAGTTGTACACATTAAGTCTTCTTTTATAAAAAAAAGAGAGAATCGTTCCCGCATGGTGTCTGCAGAACTGCATGCATGTCAAAACAACAAATTATCTTATTAGCATCATTCCTGCATGTTTCTATGTCAGCTTTCTATTCCGATCTGCACAAATCTCTTTCTTTTAAATGTTTCTCATAATTGTGCATCAGTTGTAACTTATCATCGCCAACAGCATTTTGATACGACTATCATTTATATTTATATATCTGATCATTTAGTTTAAATCATCGTCATCGTCGGTAGGTATTGAAACCTGATTACATTATACGTTCTTTATTCGTTCGGTTGTCGTGTTCCCAGGATTTCCGCGATCGAAGCGGGAATAGTTGAATAGTCTTTTGCGACATTGCGAAATGACATGCCCGATATTTTTAGCTGCATGTTAACGGTTGGGAGCTATAAGTTGAGGTTTTTCCGTGTTGTTTGGCTGCTTTGATTTAGATGGAAATTGAGTTTAATTTTGATTGTTTTAAAATCTACATTCGAACTTGTAGTAACCTACTTTATGACAAACTTTGCAAGATGACCTAATTAAGAAGTTATAGATTTTTTCTTCCTCTGTGGCGACACTTATAGCAGCATTAAGATTTCGAGGGTCTCGACAACGAACGATGGAAGGGTGAAGTCCCAGACAAAATGTGTATAGAGCTAGATCTTCCGTCATAGCAATACAACCCGGGACTTCCCTTTTTAAGGAATCTGAATTGTAAATTTCGGATTGAAGATCTGTCAGGCAGGTCTCAATCCTGAGGGCATATTGTGCGACGGTATCGTTTGGCATTTGTTTACATCATTGCAGCTCTAATAAAAGATGGTTATAATGCTTTCGTTCCCCGAAATTTTCCCTTAAGAATGTTTGTAACTCGTCGAATATTTAATTTGAACACGCTAATTGTGCTTTCCCTTATAATTTTGAAATGATGTATGTAAGTAACTTTTGACCCTCAGATGCTAGGTCGAGAGCGTTTTGGTAATTTGTTAAAAACGCTGATAAGGTTTCACGCTCCCCTTGGTATGGGTTTATAAAATTAGATAAGAGGGTTTGGAGTATAGCTCAGAAATAGTGGGAGTTAGTTGTTTTTTCTCACCTGGATTAGCCATTATTACGAGTGTTTTTGTAGTTATGCAAAGCTCAAGGACTGAAAGGATTTGTGAAACCAAGAAGACTTATGGGCAACAACGAAAATTGTATGTTTTACTCACAATAACGCTTGGTAAACGGGAAGCATCACGCAGACCTTGGCGAGTAGCGCGCTCGGCAGCAGCGCAGATGTGCAGCAGATACGGCAGTATCTGGACGATCCGTTGACGGCGTAGCAAGGAGTTAGCTTACACTTTAAGCTCACCCAGGTACACGATGAAGGACTTAGCAGATTCGTTGGCTACCTTAGCCAACTCGACGGAATTCGGCGTAATCGCGGCCGGATGCCGCGGTAAAAACGTGGTTCTGACGTCGCATTGACACACACGTACTGTATAGAGTCAAATTGGATAGATACCGGATAGAGTCACACTGTATTTAGCGGTTTACACTGGATGGAGACAGGATAGAGTCATACAGAAGATAGAGTCAAAACGGGTAGTTGATACTTGATACGATTTTGCGGTTGATGTTGAAACGAACAGGCGGCGAATACGAAACGCGACGAACTTGGTTTTATATAGTTTTTATGAATAGGATAGCCAGTAACGACTTATACTGACTATCCCACTTCTGACACCACTGTTACGGGGCAGGTTCAAAGTCTCTTTTTAAAAAACTATTTTTAACGCTAAGACTTTAATGAAACTGTGCTTGTCATCCAACCGGATTGATTACCAGCCCCAATACACTCAGGAGGACCGTCGTGGATAAACAGGTATTTATATTTCAAACGTGGAAATACAAACCTCGGTGTACAAGCAGCACCACATGAACGGCACATTTTACCCCGCTTATGAGAGTGTGATGTTTTGTCTCACATATAAAAATCACTCTGCACAAAGCATTCAAATTACACTGCATAACAAACTAGGATAAATAACAAAAATTTTACTATAACTCTTATATTAAAAAAAAGCACGAAAAATGCTAGATTGCGACCAAAAAGTATCGAAAAGAAAATATTTACTTAGGTGGCACTGGAGGACTGCCACTTGGTCCGCGTCGCTGACGCAACTAGAAAGAAAGGAAACATTTATTCGGCACATGCCATAAGTGCACACAACAAAAAAAAAAGTAAAAACAAAAGAGTATACTTAAATCGAGATAGAACATTTTTAATAATATTGTGTGTCTCACGGCTGCGCCAAATAAGTTCAGCAAACTGCCGAGCAGCTGGTGCCCGACGCTGGTTTTCAACTGGATCTGAAATGGTGATGTGACAAACAAAACAGTTTTGTTCTTTGTGTTATAGGTATGTGTAATTGTGTGTCATGTGTGAATAAATACTTAAATAGAATAAATTTGTGTGCAAAAGGTTGCAACAGTGGGAGCTTCTTAGTTATCACCGGGTTGCGGTTCCACTGCTTGCAAAACATCAGGTAGAACGGATATTGGTTCCATAATAGTTTCATTATCATTACCCAGGGCCTCGACAGACCCATGTCTCCATGGATGGTAAAAAGTTGTACAAATGGTTTAGGACAACTCTGGAAAGTCCCGTCGACAAAGAACTCCTCAGCTTTTTCCAAAATGTATCTTTCTTTTTGAGAACAAAAAATGAAAATATCACTACTTTCATCATGGTACTCTGCTAAACGAAATTTCGTACTGTTCTGGTATTACCACATTATTTGTATTTTTTTTAATTTGTTTGCTTACGACATGAATACAAAGCAGTTTATACGCTTTTCTATGGTGGCACCAGTACCATCAAATGAATACCTTGATCAAATTATCCTTTCCTTTAGCATATATTTGTGGAATCGGAAGCATCACCTGTAGATGCTTGTTCTTTCATGGTATTTATAGTTTCGTCTATTTGGTTCCTCGCAAAACTGATCTGACAAGAATGCTCTTTCTCTTTTGAATTTTGCTACCCCGAAGGCAATTAAATGAAATTTCTTTCTTTCTTTCAAAACATTACAAAGACCTAGGGGAGGTCTAAAAAAAAGTGAGCCGTAGCTAGACGCCTGGCAAATGTGAAACATCGAAATTATTTTAACTCTTCAAGCCCTTTCAAACGAGCCCAAACACGGCTTCCTAGCTCCAACGGGTGCGAAGTTAAGCCGCGGGGGGAGGGGCGGTGAGGTAGGCCCGAGGGGGGGGGGGTGTCAACGGCCGTTTTCTACGTTAAGAAGCATTCCGAAACGGTCGAAGATTGACTTAATATTTTTATCATTTACTCCAGAAGAATTTTTCACAATATTTTCTGGGATGAAAACTAATAGCTGAAACACGTTCAAGGTTTCCGCTGAAAACCTTTTTCGCAGATCTGTGATATCAAAGTCGAGTAACGGTGCATAGATGGATAATCTGTAATATTCCTCGGCTGGCGCCCACCATGGCGAGGAATCCGAGGAATATACAGTTCGACACCATACGATCCACCGGCCCATACCGGCCTAGAAAGAGGTGGCGAGATGATCTAGACGCGCATGACGAAGGCTGGTCCGAGGTGGTACAGGAGCATAATTCCTGGAAGGATATGGGGGAGGCCATTGCCCAGCAGTGGGACATTCAGGGATACTAAAAAAACGTTGTAACAATGTGTGTCAGCGTGCAGACAATCTAGCCGACCAATTGGGTGTCGAACTGTATATTCCTCGGATTTAATAGGACTATCCTAGATGCCCTTTCGACTTGCACTCACAACAAAGATGACAAATCCTGGGATTACTATATCTACGACATTCAAGTAGGCATCAATACCACAGTTCATAAGACCACGCAAAAAAGCCCTTCTGAATTATTATTTGGGTTTAATATAACCAGTAGGTCAGAAGGTATTTTGAATCCCGTTATATCTGATACCACTAATTTAATTGACTCTGAATGTTTGAATAGCATAAGAGAAAAGGCAAGTTTAAATATAAAGGCTCAGCAATTAAAACATGCAGAAAGGTTCAACAATCATAGAAAAACGGCTAAAAAGTACAAGGTAGGAGACTTAATCCGCGTTGAGAGGCAAGTTCCTCATGATGGCCAATCCCAAAAGCTAGTGGTTAAATTCCAAGGTCCATATCGGGTAATGAAAGTGCTTCCCAATGAAAGATATGTAATTGAAGACACCCCTATGACACGAAAACACGGCCGGCGATACGAAGCCGTGGTTGCCGTAGATAAAATTCAGCCTTGGCTAACAATTAGTAGAAACTTAGAAAGTAGTGATGCTGAGGATAGTGATGTTAATACCAAAAATTAGCGGAACGAGATAATTTTTGTGAATGATTTGTTTGATTCTTACGATTATAGTGATAAGAGTGATGTTGATCTGATAAGATTCGGATTCTTGTTCGAGACGCCCAGCAGTGAACACGTCTACAGTAACAGCAGTTATATTAGTGTAATTTAGATTTTAAAAGCTAGCAAGTAAGTACAGGACTTATTATTTTGGTGATATTGAAGTGTTTTTTCATAACCTTGTGGAAGAGGAAATAAATATGTTTGAGTTAAAATACTGTGCATGGTTTTCTTCTGCAAAGTCCTTCATATCTGAACTGTAGCCTACCATTATAACAATCCAAGTCCAGCGAATATACGTAGTTTTTACCGGCATTTAATTTAGAGCGGCATGAAGGTGTGAGGTGAATTTTCTGTAAACCTCGTCAAGATTGTGGAGACAAAGATTTCAGAGTGGCGTGATGTATGCAACCCACAATTCTTGGTATCATATAATAATAATATAATAATAAAATTTATGTTTTATTAGTAGTATTGTGTCTTAGTGATGTATTTTCTCTAAGGCGCTTGATCTAAATGGCAGTGCTATGCAAGAAAATAACACAATTTCTAATCATGCCAGTCGTCGGGAAAATATGAATGCTAGTTGTAACAACGGAGCGCAGCATTCTGGGTCCGGGTCGCTATGCTCAAAAACCGGAAATGCAGATGTGGTCAAAAAAGCTGTCAGGCTCAAATGGGATTGGGCGAGTCACGCGAGCCGCATGCATAAGGACCGCTGGGCAAAGATCTCACTCAATACGATGGATGCCTAAGGATGGACGGCGCCACAGAGGCCGGCCTAGATCGTCACCATCCTCAGGCATCCATCGTATTGAGTGAGATCTTTGCCCAGCGGTCGTTATGCATGCGGCTCGCGTGACTCGCCCAATCCCATTTGAGCCTGGCAGCTTTTTTGCCCACATCTGCATTTCCGGTTTTAGAGCATAGCGACCCGGACCCAGAATGCTGCGCTCCGTTGTTACAACTAGCATCCATATTTTCCCGACGACTGGCAAGAATAGAAATTGTGTTATTTTCTTGCATAGCACTGCCATTTAGATCAAGCGCCTTAGAGAAAATACATCACTAAGACACAATACTACTAATAAAACATACATTTTATTATTATATTATTATTATATGATACCAAGAATTGTGGGTTGCATACAGTTGATGACAGAGAAGCAGCCTTGCCAGCTGTGCTCGGATCACGCCACTCTGAAATCTTTGTCTCCACAATCTTGACGAGGTTTACAGAAAATTCACCTCACACCTTCATGCCGCTCTAAATTAAATGCCGGTAAAAACCACGTATATTCGCTGGACTTGGATTGTTATAATACATTGAATAGTTTCAAGAATGCGAATAATCGGATGGCGACATTAGGGTGTTTTCGACGATCTGTTCTGCTATAATTTTAGCTAGTTTCATTTTAACAATGATTTGTCCACGGGGCGACAACTTTCTGACACTCTGCATATCCCAAAAATATATGTTCCAAATCATCAGTAGGTCAAGGAGATAGGGTCCTTGATTCGCTTGATGACACCCGTGGCGTGGCCAATTCATAAGTACTTCGAATTCATTTACTTTCTACACTCTTTCTTCTAATACTGTTAATTTTCTAAAAACTTCGCATGAATAAAGAATATGATTTTGAGAACACATAGGACAAATAATTTTATTTTTGCCTTTTTCATTGTTGTTTGTTTCTTGTTTCTGTGAGATAACTATAAAACTTTTAGGTTTATTACTGACTTTTTTCTCAAAGTGAACAGTCAATGCCTTCCTGGCGCTATTTATTTGTGGGAGATGTAGTGGAAATAATACGAAAGAAATAGTTAACTAAATCAAATTGATATATTTTCCATAAGGAAGTACATTGTTATATTACACCATAATACATGCCATGCCTTATGCACGAAGCATAAGGCATGGAATAAGCAAAATAGGAAGCAATACAGCAAATACACAATTTATATAACTGTTCAGTAAAAAAGTAACTAATTGACACATCAACATAGCAATAAGCACCTGACAGTTCAGAGCACCTTCGTACCGTGTCTGCTACTAGACAACTTCTGATCTGTCGTACAGGGAAAATCGCTACGGCTCCGTATAGGAACGTGGCAAGCGGTCTCGGGGCTTTGCCCCCTGGCCGCGGAAGCCATGCCTTGGCCTGTGAAAACAGGCCCGTCATTGGGATAGCCTAATTCGGCTGTGGCCTGTTGCTGTGCGACTAACAATGTCGCACACCTGTGAGAGCTGTACTAACAGCTCTGTCTACAGCGCTGTTAGTACAGCGCTGTTTTCTTCACGGCACTTCGGCGGTCTGTCCCCGCCAGGTGAGAACCCGAAGGGAGGCCCGGCGGAGGACGACTCCGACGCACCTACGGAGGATGTGGGGCTCTCCCCCGCCCCGCTTCCAGAGCTAGCTGGTTACGTTACGGGTGAGGAGCCGTGATCTGTCGAGCGCCGCGCACCCTCCTACTCGGTCGGTAGGTGGGGGAGCGGCGCGTAACGAAAAGTCAATACAATACTTTTTATAAATCGAAAGTTGACTTAAAAAATACAATTAATGCATTTAATTATTTCTTATTTCAAAAAATTAAATTACCTCGCACATAAATTACCTATTTTGAATTACAAATAAAATTATGTAACAAACAATTAGTAGGTGGTACCTACTATTTTAAAGGCTATTTATCTGTTATGGATCAAAAATAAAAGTATTACCTAGTTGGTTTTTTAGATTATTTTAGATAGAGAGATAAGCTTTAGCATTCATAGAGCAGTAACTATAATGCTATCCCGATGCTAATATACTTTGCCTCTTTCATACTAACTGTCTCCACACTTAATCATCTTAACTCTGGTTGCGCCCATAATTTAGTTTACTACACTACTACTACTACAACAGCCCATAACGTCCACAGCTGGACATAAGCCTCTCCCATGATGGGAGGAAGTATTCGAATTTAGTTTATCTAATTACTATTTTGGTCCTGGTCGCTGATCTTATTCTTGAATTTATTTCATAGTAGGTATTTCTTTTGCCTTAGCAGTTAGGTATGTAATTCAGGGCAGTTTTGACTAGGTATAACCAATTAACTTTTTACTGAAGTGTTCTTTTCTTCTGCGATGAAACCATATAATACCTATATATAATGTAATGGAATTCTATGTCAGGCTTGCAGTCCTCTTGAGCAGCAAGCAGCAACACAATAGTTGTATGGACTATGTTCGGGGCAAGTATTTCATTGCTGTTATAATTATCTCCATCAAGTGTGAGTCGCACACATCTTACGATCGCAGTGAAAATCTAAAATAAATAAGATTAATTAGAAAGTTATTATGATGGCAGCTGAAGTGCAGCGAATACTAGTTTCTACAAAATTCCTAGTTTTAATAAAATAAACACTGATGAAATTTTTTCATAGCTACACTTTGCTAGCACGTAGGTATAGATATAGGATGTACCTACTAATGTATTACTATTTTTAATTCTGTATTAAAGCTACGTGTTATGTTGTAGATCTTGTCACTGTTAAGGAGTATGTTATACTAGAACCTTATTATTTTTGATAACCTTTTAAACTTATGTCAGATGTATTGCCTAGGAACCGCTGTTATTAATGAAATTATATTTTTACATGTCACAACCACGAGTCTTATTTTATAATGATAAAATAGTTTTATCATGGTAGCAGAGCGTGGTTACAAGTGATAGTAACTAGAGAAGTCATCAACCAAGTTTAAAACAATCCGGTAGGACAAATATTCATAATGCAATCACCAAGTTGTAAAATTGACATTGGTCACCTGGAGGGTGTGAAAAACTGGTCGACTTGGAAATTTAAAGCGACATTACTACTAAGAGGTATGCCCGGTGGATTGGACGCGGTAAACGGTGCTTTAATAAAACCCGTGAAACCTATTACCAACAATGTCGACGAAATTTCTCAATATAATACTGCTCTCGTAAAATATAATAAAATTGATAGTTCTGCATTACTTCTGCTTACCGCAAATATGTCAGATGAAACTCTTCAGAAAATCATGTGTTTTAACTCGTCTAAAGAAGTTTGGGACGAACTACATCGTCTATTCGATGGCACGTCTGAAGACAAAAGTTATGATCTATGTTTGAGGTTTTTCAGCTATTCAAAAGATCCGTCTCACGACATCACAACTCATATCTCCAAAATAAAAACCATTTGGTCAGATTTGATAAATGAATTAATGAAGATAGATAAGTCTGAATTACCAGATATCCTATTAATCTGCAAAATTCTGGATACTCTACCTGAACCATATTTCTCATTCAAATCAAGCTGGATGTTGATGTCAAAGACAGATAGAACTATTGTTCTATCTGTCTGAAAATCTGACTACACAACTCTGTGCCTATGAGCGCTCTATCTCTTTGAAAAATGAAGGTCCTGCAGAAGCTCTAGCCTTACAGAATTATAATAAAGTAAAGAAGAAATGTGGATATTGTGGAAAAGTCGGTCATAAAGTCAGGCAATGTCATAAATGGAAAGCTGACAGTAAACCAGCTAAGCCTGAAAGTAAACAGACCCCAACAAATTTGAACTTAATGCTCATGCAAGTCAATACAGATGTTAATTCAATGCATACACACTATGATACATCGAGTTGGTTCGTCGACAATGGTGCAACTAATCATGTCACCTGCCGGAACGACTATTTTTCTAGTTTTCAGCATTTTGGAGATAATCGTATAGTGACTACTGCTAATGGAGCTACTGTCAAAGCAATTGGCAAAGGTACTGTTGACTTGAAAACATTTACCAATGGCAAGGAATCCAGAGTAACACTCTGTGATGTATGGTATGTACCTGATATTATGCGAAACCTATTCTCTGTACTGGCCACTCAAGACAGACTAAATAAAAGTGTTTTCATGTCTGAAAGGGAACACTGCTCGCTGAAAGTTGATGGACAAGTTAGACTGACTGGCAAAAGGATAAAGAATGGTGGCTTATACAAGCTCAATGTAGAGACTATTATAAAGTCAACACCTAATGTAAGCATTTTGTCAACAGAAAACATACTACAACTGTATCACGAAAGGTTAGCCCATCAGAATAAAAAACATGTTAAAGGTGTTATAGAACGAGAACTAGGAATTAAAGTTCGACTAGATTCAGAATTGTGTACTGGCTGTATTTATGGTAAAACACACAGACAGTCTTTCGGAACAAGAGTACGAGCTAAATAACCCGCAGAAATTTTACATGCTGATGTATGCGGTCCATTCCCTTCTTCTTTTAACAAATTTCGCTACTTCGTTTTATTCAAAGATGACTACAGCAAGTACAGACACATTTATTTTGTTCGACATAAATCGGAAGTTTACCTGAAACTCCGACAAATGTTACAAGAATGTAAAGTAGCTGGATACTCTGTTAAAGAATTTCTTAGCGATAACGGAGGTGAATTTGATAATCAGAACGTCAGGTGCATTCTACAAGAAGCTGGAATTAGACAAAGGCTCACGATGCCCTATACACCCCAACAAA
Source organism: Xestia sexstrigata (assembly GCA_941918905.2). Taxonomy (NCBI): domain Eukaryota; kingdom Metazoa; phylum Arthropoda; class Insecta; order Lepidoptera; family Noctuidae; genus Xestia; species Xestia sexstrigata. Next base: position 19,155,471 of record OW799205.2, read on the forward strand.
ATGGTCTTAGTGAACGTGAGAATAGTACCTTAGTTGAAGCCGCTCGTACAATGATGCATGCTCACGAAGACTTACCGTTTGCTACATGGGCAGAATTGATAAATACCGCTGCGTACGTGTTAAACAGAACTGGTCCAACTTCAGAAAATAGAAAATCACCATTTGAATTGTGGTATAAGAAGAAGCCAGCAATCAGTCACCTAAAAATAATTGGATGTGAATGTTATGCTCATATTCCTCAACAAAAAAGGAAAAAGCTATCTAAAAAGGCTGAGAAATGCATTCTAATTGGATATGAGGGTGATGAAGGCTATCGCTTACTGAATAAACATGGTAAACTCATAAGGTCAAGAGACGTTACATTTAATGAATCAGGATTGACTCCTTTTGGTCAAAGTGATTTGGAAGAACAGCCTTCAGTCGAAACACACTTTCCACTTTCAGTACCACCGATGTGTGATGCAAGGGAGGATAATAGTGTCGAAAATAGCTTGGATCGCGCTGCAAGTAGCTCTGATGAGCTTAGTTCGACTTTGCCCCCCACATCGCCGGATTTGGTTGTGAGTCAGGAAATAGAAAGCCAAGATGACTCTACTGAACCATTACAAACGTCTTCAGAAGCATCTATGCCAGAATCACCTCATTATGAAGACGCCTTAGATGATGGTGATGATACTGAACGACCAAGAATCTCAGATGATATAGCTGAGATAACCACTAAAATGACTCTACGAGATAGAAGTCAAATACGACCGCCTATTAGATTCGGAGATTACGTCATGATGTCAGATGAAATTTTTAATCAGATAAATGAACCTAAAACCTACAAAGAAGCAATGACTAGTACGCATAAAGATCAGTGGGTCAAAGCAATGGAAAGTGAGGTAAAGTCTTTAAAGGAAAACAAAACCTGGATAATGGTGGACCTTCCAAAAGACAGGAAGCCTATATCCTGTAAATGGATTTATAAAATCAAAACCAATGCTGATGGCTCTCTAGATAAATTCAAAGCAAGACTAGTTGCTAGAGGATATACACAGAAAAAGGGCATTGACTATGATGAGACTTTCAGCCCAGTTGCTAAGACGTCAACAATAAGATCAGTCTTAAGCGTTGCTGCAAATGAAGGCCTAAAACTCACACAGTTTGATGTATCAACTGCTTTTCTCTATGGTTCACTGAGTGAAGAAAAATATATGAATCAACCTGATGGCTACTCTGATGGATCTAACAAGGTTTGTAAACTCAAGTAAAGTTTGTATGGTCTCAAGCAAGCGCCTCGGTGTTGGAATAAATGTATGGTGGATTATTTAAAAACCATTGGATTCAAACAATGCGATACCGACCCCTGCCTGTTTATAAAAAAAAATATTCTTGCTCTCTATGTAGATGACGGTTTGGTCGCTGCAACAAATCAGGAAGATTCTGAAAAGTTAATGAGAGAATTGAAGAGAAGATTTAAAATCACGATAAAAGATGCATCCTATTTTCTAGGATTAGAAATAGAGGACCATGTTGGTAATATAAAAGTGTCACAAAAGCACTACGCTCAGAAAGTTTTAGATCGCTTTGGTATGAGTGATTGCAAACCTGTTACCACTCCTATACAAAAAGATGGACTGCCAGATCTGGATAAAGAAGTGGTAGACCCTGCTTTATTTTCGTATAGAGAAGCTGTGGGAGCACTCGCATATCTGACCGTTGGAACCAGACCGGACTTAGCATATGCTGTAAGCGTTGTATCCCGGAGTCTAGAAAACCCTTCTAAAGAAGACATCCAGAGGCTGAAACGTATCCTAAGATACTCGTACATCAAAGGAACTTTCAACTATGGAATAGTTTTTAAGAAGAGCTGCAATGCTTGGAATTCTAGAATGCTACAGTGATTCTGACCACGGTGGAGATCAAAGTACCGGACGTTCGACATCAGGCATATTATGCTTATACTCTGGAGGAGCAATTTCTTGGACAAGTCGACGACAAACATGTGTTGCAATATCAAGCACCTAAGCCGAATTGGTTGCTGCCAGTGAAGCATCTAGAGAGATTGTCTGGATCAAAAGACTCTTTGGTGAAATATCTAAATTGAAAGAAATACCTAAGCTAAAGGTCGATAATGATGCAGCCATAAAGATCTCACACAATCCAGAACTCCACAGAAGAACCAAGCATATTGCTATTCGACATTTCTATGTGAGAGAACTCGTTGCTAATGGCTCCAACTAGCGGATTTACTGACCAAAGCATTACATAAGCCACGGATTGTATCAATCGCAAAACAAATTGGCTTGATATAGTAATAGGGTTGCCAAAAAGGGAGGATGTTAAGGAGTATGTTATACTAGAACCTTATTATTTTTGAAAACCTTTTAAACTTATGTCAGATGTATTGCCTAGGAACCGCTGTTATTAATGAAATTATATTTTTACATGTCACAACCACGAGTCTTATTTTATAATGATAAAATAGTTTTATCAGTCAGTCTCCACAGCTGCCAGCTGGTGTTTGTAGGTAATACACACATCAAAAATGTCTAGGGATCAAGCATTTTTATGCGGATTTCTTGAGATTGAGATGTGGCTTTGTAATAAATTTATGATTTTATAAATTTATATGGATCCTTTTTGGTGCATTTCATAATTTGAATCAGGAACTCTCAATCAAATTCGAGTAAAAGATGAAAATAAGCTGTCAATATTTTCCCTATAAAAACATACAACGCATTGAAGACATTATTAGTGCTACTGTTTCCCTACTACTGATTAAAACCAACGTTATTATGGAGCGGCGACGTCATTTAAGCAGGGAAGAAATGCTCAGAGCCGTGGGAATGATAGAAGCTGGTTCCCGGCAACGTACTGTAGCTTTAGCTCTGAATACAAGTCAGAGTGTTATCAGTCGACTTTGGACACGTTACCGAAGCACTGGTACCGTGGCTGAGCGCCATGGAGGACGGTATCGCTGCACCACACGGAGACAAGACCGATACATTCAAATCTTAACTCGAAGAGCTCCAACAATAACCGCCATGATGTTAGCCGTGAGGCTTCATCACTCTTCAGGGAACTTAATTAGCGACCAAACAGTCAGAAACCGCTTGCATGAAGTGAACCTTCATTCCCGAAGACCGCTACGGGTACCACCTATAGCAATGCACAATCGTAGGATTCGATATCAATGGGCTCTTGAACACAGAAATTGGGCAGAAGAACAATGGCGTTTCGTGTGCTTTTCTGATGAGTCTCGTTTTGGTATGAGACCGGATACAAGACGTATACGACACTGGAGAACCCCTGGACGCCAACAGCGATTAAAATCCTGCCAGGAAGTCCATCCTTATAGTGGTGGAACCATCATGGTATGGGCGGGTATTTGGATCGGCGGAAGAACTGAGTTGATTTGGATCAGAGGCAACCTCAACGCTCAAATTTATGCTGAGACGATTGTATCAGACGTCATCGTTCCTCTACAAGTGCAAATCGGTCCCTTATTTCAGTTAATGCATGATAATGCACGACCGCACACCGCAAGAGGTAAGACAGACTCTCGCCGCAGCTAACATCAATGTCCTGCCCTGGCCTGCTCAGTCGCCAGACTTGAACCCGATTGAGCATGCATGGGATATGCTACAGAGAAGAGCTCTGCCGAATATGGAGGGTATCCAGTCGCAAGAAGACCTTTTTTTGTTGTTGCAACGAACATGGGCGGCCATTCCACAGCGTGATTTGGATGAACTCATTTTGAGTATGCCAAACCGATGTTCTTGTGTTGTTAGTGTTCGCGGTAGAAACACGGATTATTAATTGTTTAAGTTACCCAATAAAATTTTAAAGAAAACTGTTATTTCAGTCTTTTTTTCGAACTTTAATGTTAGTGGTTCAAATGTCAAAAATCCCTTTATTAGGAAAATGGCAAATTTCTTTATTAATGCAAAGGTGACTTGGTTTATCGTTACTGTGACAAACGAAAACACTTTATTTGATGAATCCTTAAAGAAAATTTTAATTAATATCAATCAGGAGAAAAGTTATTGCAAAAATATATGTTGATCCCTAGATACTTTTGATGTGTGTATGTAGGAATGTTTTGTGGTTAGGTATTTATTTATCAGATAGTAAGGACCTACATACATAATATAGAGTACCTACAAGGATTGACTAATTACATCACAAACAAAGCCAAAGGGACCAAACTGACAGCCCCCAGATAAAGAGCTCTAATAATGTACACACAGATAATGTTATGGTATCATAAATTGAGACGATTTGTAAGTTACGGAAAGAATCTTAGAGAATAATGCCATTGAGGTGGGTTAGTAAGGAGAGCTCATAGTAAGAGCCCTGGTTGGACATGGAGAAATTGTTGTAATGCTGTTATGTAAACTTCCGTAGTAGGTACTTAGGTACACCAATGATGTTGTAATTTGTAATGGCTTAGGTACTTACTTGCCAAACATGTTGCAACATCTCAAAGATCACCAATGAAATATCATTTCTTGTTGAAAACGCTTGCACGTTGCTGATGTTATTAATAGGTATTTCATTATCTTTTGTTTTCTTCCATCTCATATCAGGACCATTTTCTCTTCCTAATTTAGCTGTAGGAGCCTTACAGCCAGAACTCAACAAGAAAACCCAAACTGCGTTTTTAAAGTTCCAAACAAACGAAACATAACTTAAATACAAGATTACATACAAGATTCACAGATTACTTCAATAATAATTGATTGAACGTCAACCATACGTCAAATGAAACAAAATCGATCCTTTAATCAATCAAAATCTGTGTATCACCCGTCCCTAGTGTCACATGGTTTTTTACTTTTTTTAATGTAGGTACTGTTTGTTTTGATTCCATTTGTCGTGCTGTACATTATCAAGCCGGATAATCTTGGTCCAGGCCGAGAATGCGCGACATTATAATGTACGTTATTGGAATCAAAACACGTACATTCCAATGTCGTGCCGCACGAACAATCAACAATGCACGGCACGAAAACTCACGACTCGTGCGTTCTCGTGCCGTGCAATGTTGATGTTGAAAATTGCTGGTTCCCGTTTGAACATGCTGTCTGGTGCTAGAGTCATCTGGTGATTCAGAAATTTCCGTTGGAAACTCAGATAATGTGAGAGATTGCAACTGCTGGAAAGTCTGCGCTATTAATGTTTTTGCCTTCTCACATTCTTAATCAGACAAAATCACGTTGAGGCGACCATCTTAATATAAATTTTCTATGACTAAATAATTACTTAATAAATCAGTTTCTCTATCTTTCATGGCTAAGTCCTCTGCAATGAGGTTCTAATAGCTTCCAACTTTATTTTGCAATTAAGCCATTCTGTGAAAAAGTCACCAATCGTAATGCTACTTTCGCCTCATAAACAGTTTAAGGCCCTACTACGAAAATAAATCGTAGCTCTATGGGCGTGACTTATATTTTTTGTACTTAGTAAGTAACCATGTCATTAATTTGTCTAACAAGAAAAGTTGCAATTGTATTGGTTATTTATTAAGCTGAAAGCTATATTTTTTTTGTAAATATAATCGAAAACGTGGTTCCTTATATTAAAAAAAATGTCTAGTTTCAGAGTTTTTCATAGTGACCTATTTAATTATATTAGCCCACCTAGATGTTATATATTTGTATTTATTCATTTACAGAAGCAGTATGAACAATTTTATCAAAGAACTAACTTGCGAGGAATCTGGAGAGTTCCATAGCTTCTGCCGAATGTCAAAAACAGATTTCGATTTTTTGTTGAATAACATTTAACCTCTGATTAAAAAAAAGAATACTCAAATGAAAATCGCTATACCACCAAAAATACGTTTAGCAATAACATTACGTTATTTGGCCACAGGGGACAGTTACCGAAGTCTTCACTTTCTTTTCAAGGTGTCACATCAAGTTATCTCTTTAATAGTGCCTGAAGTTTGCACAGCTATTAACTCTGTTCTAAAGGATCAAATTAAAGTAAGTATACATAGTACGTAAAAACTCTTTAATTTTTAAATAATAATATAGGAACCATGGTTAATACACAGGGGAATGTTCATTCAGAATTTAAGAAAGCAGTCTCTATAATATTATTTGCTGGTATTATGATTTCTTCAGATAATACATTAATTCTTTTTCGGGGTTCTGATGTATGATGAACTATATTTTGTGATATTGTACTAAATAGGGATTCGGAATTCTGCCAATTTGCACTATCTTCTGGTATGTGTATTGTCACTGAAGATGGTGGTATGTTAGCTTGAGATCGTTGGACACTGTAGACTGGAGATTGTTTAATGATATTGGTTGGAGATGGTGGAATGTTATTGGCAGGAGATCGTTGAATGGTATTGGCTGGAGATCTTTGAATGGTATTGGCAGGAGATCGTAGAACGGTGTAGGCTGGAGAACGTTCAACAGTGTAGACTGGAGATTGTTTAATGGTATTGGCTGGAGATGGTGGAATTTTATTGGCTGGAGAACGTTGAATGGTATTGGTTGGAGATGGTGGAATGGTGTAGGCTGGAGATCCTGGAACAATATAGGTTGGAGATGGTGTTGGAGAAAATGAGTAGTGTGAAAAAGGTAATGGTTGTTGGTAAGATCCAGTATGTTCCAGAAGTAAACCATCTATATCATACATAATTCTTTGACGCAACCCATCCGGAATTTTTCAAAGTTTTGTTGCCAGAAGTTTGGCATACAATTCACAGTCGTCTTCTACCTGTCGTTTGTTAAGAACATTATTCAGAGCTTGAAAACTATTATCCAATTTATTTTGAGCATCATTTATGTCAAAGTTCTGGCGCCGCTTTTTTTGTATACGAGTAGTTGAAGCATTTTTATTTCGGATATATTCATCCCGAGTATCTTCATTTTGGGTATTTTCAGTCTGAGTATTTTCATTATTAGTTTCTTTATTTCGAGTATTTTCATTTGTAATATTTTCTTTTTCAGGCTAAAACAATAAATAACATAAATTGTGCTATAGTAAATTTCAGTAGGTATATCGTAATGTAATAATTATTTCTTTGTTTCAGACACCACAAACACCCGAAGAGTGGTTACAGATTGAAAAGGGATTTAGAAGACGGTTTCCACGATGCGTTGGAGCTATAGATGGGAAGCACATTATTGTTAAATGCCCAGCACATAGTGGCTCTGAATATTATAACTATAAAAGTACTTATAGTGTCGTACTAATGGCTTTAGTTGACAGTGCTTATCGTTTCATTTTTGCGGATATTGGAGGCCAGGGGCGGATCAGTGACGGAGGAATTTTTAAAAATTGTTTACTGTGGCAAAAACTTAACGCGGGTACTTTAAATCTACCGCTAGGTACTCCACTACCCGGAAGAAATGAAAGTGTTCCATATGTATTTCTTGGCTACGGAGCTTTTGCCTTACATAAACACATATTGAAACCTTTTGTAGGTAATCATAGTATCGGCACAAAATAACGTACTTTTAATTACAAACTTTCTAGTAGGCGCGTTGTTGTAGAAAATGCCTTCGGCATTTTAACATCAGCTTTTAGGATTTTTCAAAAACCAATAGAAATAGAAAAAGTGCCTCTTGTAACTATGACCTGGATATTGTTACATAATTTTTTAAGAAACAGTCAATACTCTCGGGACATTTCGATTCTTCTGACGAATCACATATTGATGGCGTTTGGAGACAAAACTGTACTGAAACTGCAGGAATTAGAGCATTACAACGGATACCCAGACGGTCTTCTAGCGATATTACCGTTATTAGAAACGAATTTGCTGACTATTTTCAAAATCTGAACGAACGACAGTAAAACTACACATACTTATGTCACACTCACGAACACGTAGGTACACATTTTATTATCATCACAAGTGAACTTTTTAACATTGTTTAATAAATAATAAATAACTTACGTCGTTTTCTGTATTGATTGTTTTCTTTACATCATATATTGACCCTAAAAACATCTCCATGGCGTCGTAGGCAAACCATGTTGGTTGGTATACCTCTTCAGCCGAGGCGCCAGACCGTAGTGAAGCTTTTTTTTTATTCACTAAAGGTCAAAATGATGCCATCAAAGATTTCTTTTTGATTTTGAGTTCTTCTACGCCAATGTTCAACATTTCCTCTAGCCTCACCCAAGCATCGTGTACCTAATAAAAATAATAATTAAATTAGACATAAATCGAGTAGCCGACTTTATGTGCATAATCCGCGTAGGTAATAAATAGTCCCGGCCTATAGGTACCTATAATAAAATAGTAGAATAGGTACCGGCCGAATATTCTCCTCAATTTCTTGATAGTGTAATTTTAACAACATAATGATACCTACGTAACTGCATGTAGAATTGATAACCTCCTTTTTTCGTAAAATAATATGCTAAAGTATATAGTACCTACCTACTTTTAAAACAAGCTTTCAAATAAATAAACATACCTTATGTTTTATATGGTGTTGTTTGTGTTTAGTATCCCAAATAATTAGCTCCCCAGACAACAGATCAATAAATAATAATATTTTGCGCTTGGCGACGACATGATTTTCAATTTACCTATGCGCTGTCGTAAAAAATGACAAAAATGTGCACGCGTGCATCATGCGAATTATCGTTGTTTGGGCAATCGGCGAGCTTTCTTATTGAAACAACTTTTTAGATGATAAAAAATATAATGAAACTTTTAGTACATGACATATTATCGTACGAACATGTTAGGAGAGTCTGCCTAAAACTAACTTACAAGCTACGCGGCCGGAGCCACGCCTACGTACACGCACACACTGACACATAAATGGCACTACTGACACACACTATAACACCCCCCGCACTAGTTCGAAGCCCTTTCTTCTCCCAAGAAAAAGGGTTGAGTGCGGCCTCCGTCTGTTGCTTGGGCTGCTGACATTTCCTGGTTCCTCTTATGTCTTTTTATTAAATATAATATTCCAGCAACCAATCCAATAATACATAGTACCATATATATAGGTACGGTCCAATAGTGATAACTTTTATCTTGCAGGCCATCTAGGTTTAGAATTTTCTCCTTTTCAATTAAATTCTGTAATTTATTGATTTGTTCCAATGGGACATTCTCCAATAACAACGGCTTATCTTTATTTTCAATATTGATTTTAAATACCGGAAATGACAAAAGTTTTATAGGTGTACCTTTTATCAGATTTTTGTAATTTCTTATGTGGTTTAACTTTGTAGAGACAGTGCATCCCTCAGGCACCTCAAATAAGTAGGTGCCGAGTAAAGATTGGTACTCTTCCCGATCGCACCTATACTCGATCCTTGTTTCTTTTATAAATGACAGAATATAATGAAAATCGTCCAGCTTTTGAATTATTTCTGTTCCGGCTTTAAATTGTACCAGGTTGCAGCAGCTGCATATTTCTTGTTTCAATATCAGTTGGTAAATGCAATCATTTGGCTTCGAAGTGGCTATAAGGTCGACTTCTGGGCAATAATATATTTCCTGGAACCTTTTACATTCTCCATCCATATAGTGATAATTATTACTATTCATTGCCAGATATGGTTTAGGTGGAATTAATATTGTATTGTTAAATGTTGGAGTAGAAAATAAATGATAATAAGTGAAAGTATCTAAATGCATAATAGGGAACTTCAGAACAAATACAATTACATTATCAACATAGTAAGATCCACAATCAATAATATCATAATAGTCTCTTATCTCAGTGTTCTCATGTACAAGCAATTCAGAAGGTTCATATTGGTTTCTTAGAATATTAAACATGAAGTTAATATTTTGAGGACTGATTACACTGTGATGAGTTACTGATAATTTGGAAAAACTCAAAAAAAAATTCTAGTGATGTAATACAATTCAAAATATTTTGTAAATTGATTTTTAACAAATTAAACAAACTTGTAAAATCTCTTAACCTAAAATTAGTCATATTAACATTAGACATGATCTCATTTAGTTTAGTATGTATTTTGAACTCATTTGATACAATAGTAGACCAGGACTTATTGAAAGTTTGCAAAATTTCTTTATTCAAGGTAATACCAGCATTATATTTATCTTTCAAACTATTCTGATTATTTTGCAAAATGTTTATGGCTTTACTATAAAATAATGCGTCTTCGTGATCTAGATTACCGGTGATACCTTTTATGATGGAACCCAAACCATTGATAAGCCCACGTTTATTTCTCGGGTGTTTATACATAGTGCTGAACTTATCATTAATTGTTTCTAACATGCTAATAAGGATCTGATTAATAAGTAATGTAGTATCGATAAAATAAATTGGATCGGCCGATTTTATGTACTCTATATAAGTATCTAAATAGCCTTCTATATTTCTAATACTATCTTTAATCCTATCTAAATCGTAATAATGTATGAACGCATGTTCAGTTTTAATAAACTTAGCATTACCTAACTTAAAGGGGAGTATCCCAGGATTGTCCACTAACTTCGTGGTCACGATTTGTTCAGCCCGGATTAATATCGGAATCCTGCAACAAGACATTTTGATATCTCAGAGGCTTCCCGTGAGGAAGCCTTACCTTGCCTACGTTTGTGGTGGACAATGTTCTTATCGTCTATGACTTTGAAACCTAAATTTTTCTTAACTCTACGACCTAAGTAACGAGGTTTTGTCTTATGCCTAACGGCTAACGGGTTTTTTATATATAACGCCTTTCCTTCTTCGTAAGAAATGGGTTCTTCCCGGTCATTATTAGCATTCTGAATAGTTTTAGTCCGGTTACAGAGTAATTTTTTGTTTATTTCATTGTATAATTGTTTGGTAATTTCCTTGTGCTTAACTACATAGTTTTGAAGATAAGTAGCTTCTAAATTTATATCAAATGGGTCACGACTATTTGAATGCCCATTAATAACATCAATAGGTTTTTGTGTAATTACTGAGTGAATACTATTATTATATCCTATAACAGCATATAGCATTAGCTGGTTAGTGGATAAGGTTGATTGAGTAACGGATAACACACGGATGTGTTCTAATATAGTAGAATGGAATCTTTCGATAGCTCCATTTGACTGAGGGTTGTTTACACTGATAAAATGTAACTTAATTTTATGTAGGCTTGCAAACTCTTGTACGGGTAAATTTTTAAATTCGGTTCCTTGATCTGCGGTAATGCTTATTGGTACTCCGTGGTGTGAAATAAAAATAGACAATGCATTTATCACATTTATTCCTGTTACTGACTCTAGAGGATATGCTTGAGCATATTTAGAAAATACATCGATAATTGTTAAGAATTTTTGTCGATTTACAGTAAGAGTATCAATATGCAATACCTCAAAAGGTTTTTCAGGTATGGGAACAACTATCTGAAAGTTTTGTTTATTTGGATTTCTCTCGTATTTACAAGTTTGACAAATGTTACAATTATTTACGAATTCTGTGACTTGTTTTTTTATATTAGGCTAATAATATTGTAATTTAATTCTTTGTTCAACTTCTTGAATTCCGCGGTGATTACTTTTACCTTCGTGGTAGTTCTTAATTATTAAGTATTGTTTATCTGGACAGGTTACATCTTCGGTTTTAGACTTACAAAAAAAAACAATTTATAAGCGGTATTTTGAAATACCCTTTGCAGTGTACTTGTAATCAACGGAATAAACTTAACATCTGATAGATATATGCCATATTTAATATTTGGTTTTAGGTGTTCTTTGAATAAAGTAACAATACTTTTTTCTAAATCATTTTCATTTATTTGAGCTAATATTCTTTTTTTTTCGGGAAAGATATTAATTTATGGGCGAATGATGTACGAAATCTAAAAATAACTGATTATCAAAGGTGTTTACATTTTTATCAGAGATAGGGATTTCTAAGACAGGGTTTTCTAATTCAGTATGGATGGTGCTGTGGTCATCGATTTGAGTGTTAGGTGCTTTTTTTGACTGATTCACAAACATTGATAACGGTACGTCATCTTCATCACTGTAAGATGAAGATTCAATTTCATTATTATGTATTTCAACTCTAGATAGAGCGTCGGCATTTGTATTACTTTTTCCTTTTTGATATATGATGTTATATTCGAATTCCTCTGAGCGTAATCTCCACCTCGTTAAACGACTATTGGGTTCTTTTATATTCATCAAATACTGTAGAGGTTTGTGATCCGTGATAATGTCAAACTTTCTTCCGTATAAATACGGTCGGAAATATTTGGTGGCCCATACAATAGCCAGCAGCTCTTTTTATATGGTGCTGTATTTTGCTTCGGTATCGTTTAGAGTCCGCGATGCATACGCAATTGGTTTATCAGCTCCTATAGGCCCTTGTGATAATACGGCGCCCAGGGCAACGTTTGAGGCGTCCGTACGCAAATTAAAATCTTTTTCAAAGTTAGGATATTGAAGTATAGGGTCGTTAATAAGTAAATTTTGACAATGTTTAAAACAATTAACGTATTCAGGGGTAAGTTGTTTTAGCTCCCTTTTTTAAACAAGATGTTAGTGGTTTAACAAGATGGGCAAAATTCGGTATGAATTTCCGATAGTAACCAACTAAACCAAGGAAGGACTTAATTTCTCTGGTAGTTTGTGGTATAGGAAATTTTTGTATGACTTTAATTTTATTTCGATCCGGTTTTACGCCTTCTGCTGTTACAATATGACCTAGGAAAGGAGTTTCCTTTTTTAAAAATTCAGTTTTGTCAAGCTGTATTTTAAAATTAGATTCTCTAAGACGTTGGAAAACGGCTTCTAAATTAAGGATATGTTCTTGTAATGATGAACTGTATACTATTATGTCATCCATATAAACTGTCACATTTTTGAGCCCACGTAAACATTATCCATGACCCGTTGAAAAGTCGATGGAGCGTTTTTTAGGCCAAAGGGCATGCGTAAAAATTCGTAATGACCACGATAACCGTCGTCAATACTAAAAGCGGTTTTTGCGATGTCCTTGGGATGTAATTCGATCTGATGAAAGCCTGATTTTAGATCTAAAACAGTGAAATATTGACTTTTACCTAATTTATCCAAAATATCACTGATGTTAGGGATTGGATACCTATCACTCACAGTTTTCTCATTTAGTTTCCTAAAATCAATCACCAAACGCCATTTTGTTTTGCCAGAGGCGTCTTGTTTTTTCGGTACAATCCAAATAGGTGACCAAGGGCTATTTGAAGGTCTTATAATTTTTTGACGTAACATTTCAGTTATTTGTTTTTCTACTTCCTGCTTGTGGACATGAGGATATCTGTAGGATCGTGTAAAAATAGGAATGTCATCTTTAGTATTTATCTGATGTTTAATCTGGTTGGTGAAAGTTAAAGGACTATTTTCGGTGTAAAATATGTCATTGTAATTACGGCATAGTTTTAGTAAATTTAACTTTTCTTCCGAATTAAAATGAGCAGTGCGAATCAAAGACTCAATGACTTGTTCATTTTCATTTATCGATTCAAAATTAAATATATCAAAATTATTGTGAAGTGTCTGCGCCTTAAGTGGCGAAACTAAGCTTACGATGATATCATTCTTAGTAGGATTCACTATCTCAAGGTATGCGTAACCCGACGCCGACTGTGTTATCGTCGCGGGAATATAACAATTGCTTATATAACGGCCGAATACTGAAACGCCACTCAAATCTCATAATCATCTAAAAGCTACTTAAATATAAGCATCCCTCAAATTTAAATGGTATACACAAACGCCACTCAAGCAATTCGAAACCATGATTAGCCAAGCAGTCTTCAAATGTTTACATCATGGCAACATCCTGCTCAAAAGTTGTTCTCAGCACGTTCTCAGTTACAAAATAATTTAGTTTACGTCTCGTATTCGTTTTACGCAGTCTTCTCTGAACAAATATTTTCTATAATTATTAATCAGTTAAAATATAGCAGCGTAATTTAAGTTTGGTTTGATTAACGATTAAAATTATGTATTTATTTACATAAAAATCGGATGAATATCAAAAGAAGACGTCATATGAAAAGAAAATTTCTTTAGATAATTTGACGTAGATTGGAACATCACACTGACATTTTACGCGCGATAATTTATCAAGTTTAAGTAAACATCAAGTAATTGAATTGATTCATGATGGAGGAGAAGAAGAAACGTGGATGCAATTATACACCTGCTGAGAAGGATATGCTCTTGGATCTGATAAAGAAGTAAGTACCTACATAAACAATGAAATACTATTCTTTAAACTTATTTAACCGCAAGAGCCTGGTGCATGTAATATAGTTTACTTAAAAATGCCTCTATCATACTCGTACCTAGTCAGGGCAACCGTTGTCTGTCAAGCACTTACTTACACACTGAAACTTGTGACCACTTACCATTTGAAAGGCTTGGGCTTGGCTTGGCAAATGATGTATGTCACAGTATGTCTAAGTACAAGTACTTTTATTCCTACAAGTATAAATACGGCTAGATAATGCACGTTTACATATACTCAGTTGAACATTATTTTTACAGATCTTATGTTGTTCATATGATCATAAACTGTTTTACGTTGCAAATAAAATGTTACATATTTCAGATATCAAAATATAATAGAAAATAAAGAAACAAATGCCAACATCATTTTGAAGAAGTGTGAGGCTTGGCAACAGTATAATGCTGTCGCTGTGAGCGGCTTCAGGACATGGCAACAACTCCGGCACCTCTATGAAAACCTCAAACAGAGGTCTAAAAAGAATATTGCCAAAGCAAATGTAGACTTGATTTTTTTATGATATCTATTTTATCATAATATTTCTTTATTTAAGTACTAATTACTTTAAATATTTTTTAAGCGTCTTCAGTTTTATGAAACCACTGGTACAAAAGAGACACGGGAGGTACAAAAGAAGGCATCAATAGATAAGGCTTCTATAAATTAAATATTTCTGGAAAAGTAACATAGACCTTACAGATTATCTTGTGATTGTAATTTTTATTTTTATAGAAAGAAATCAATCGCACTGGTGGTGGATCCTATAGAAGTGTTCTCTCTGAACAAGATGCTCAGATTTTAGCCATAGCTGCTCCACAAATTCAACCGTTACCAAATTGCTATGACGATGCTGCAATATATTTTGGTTTGTGTAATATTAAAATGTATATCCTAAACCTTGACATCACAAAATAATAATTATCATATTCTTGTTTAATTTATAGGTGATACAGAACCAGAAATCCTCATTGAGAGTTATACAAAAAAACCAGATAGTGAAGTTATATCTTTATCATCATCATCTGCCATAATCCATACCATTGGTAAATTTAGTTTCATTTTTTTTATTTCTCTAATTTATTTATTGTATGCTATAAGTGGATATTTTTTTAGATCACCAAGACCCAACTATGGCCTACATGAGTATAGCAGATAATAGCAAACCTTGTACAGTTACATCAATAAATATAGCTGGTAAACATTTTCATTATTGTAATAGTTTATATGGTAAACTAATTTGATATTTTGCTATAAAGGCATTTCCTTTACTTAATAGATGACCAGCGAGCTGCAAAGGTCATCAAAAAACCTCAAGAAAAAAACAAACTTCTAAGACCATCCTCTGCTGGTAATTATCTAAATAATGTTCTTTGTGCTAATGGTATGAAATTTTCATTAATATTATACTAATACTCGTACCATTTTTCAGAACGATTGAAACCTACACATAATACAATGAAACAGCAATATTTTCGGACAAAACTAAGAAATGCCAAATTAGAAACCAAATACCTCATAAACAAAAACAAAATGGAAATGAATAAATACAAACTAGAAATGCAATTTTGTAAATTGAGACTACAGAAACTGAAATCTAAATTGCATTGAAATAAAACTATTTTTAAGTGGAAAAATATGTATTTATTAAATTGGTCCTTACAATAAAGTTTTGATTTATGTTAAGTCCTATAGGTTGTTGTTCTGCTAATTCCTCCTCAACATAGGGTAAAGCAACATCCTCCTCCAAAAGTTCATCCAATCGTGACAGGGCAATATTATGAAGCACTGCACATGCTACAATGACCGGTGGTATATTTTTTATATTAAGGCCCATCCCATTTTGTAGGCATGGAAATCTTTTTTTAAGGACACCGAAAAGCCTTTCCACTGGATTCCTGGTACTTATTTGGGATCGATTATAAGCTTCTTCAGCAGCCGTCCTTGTATTCAATAATGGAGTTAGCAGATAAGGCCGACATGGATATCCACTGTCCCCAAGAATAATGCCTGTCCCAAAGTCCCCACGCTCTAATTGAGCACATAGTGGTGAGTCATTGAAGATGGTACTGTCATGTACAGAACCTGGCCATCTTGCAATAACATTCCTTATGTGCAGTCTTGCATCACATACCATTTGCACATTTAAAGAAAAATAGCCTTTCCTGTTCCGATAAACTTCAGATTGGGCACCACCTACAAATAAATTCTAGTTAAATTGTGAGACAATAAACTTTACTACAGTACTAACATATTTTTGTAGAAACAATTCTACAAATAAGGTTATTTTGCTAATGTAACACAAGACTTATTAATTGTTGTACTATTTTGTTGTATTATTAGTAATAATCAGACATTATTGGGCACATGATTAACAGTGAAGTTGGTAAGTACATACCTGGAGAATTTATTTTAATATGAGTGCAGTCCACAGCTCCCACAACTCTTGGAAATTCTGCTATTGCAAAGAACTCATTTGCCACAGCTGGAAATTCTTCTGGTGTTGGCATATTTATGAATGTTGACTTTAAGCTGGCTATCTTGGCTGTTACTTTATGCACTATTCGATGCACCGTGGGTTGTTCAACCTCAAAAATATCCCCTATTACGCGTTGGCAGCTGCCTGTCGCATAGTAACGGAGAGCTATAAGAATTTGGTCCACTGGCTGTATGGCTCGGTTTCTTTTTGTTAAGGGTTTTATAGTGCTACCGAATACAGAGTCCAAATACAATACAGTTTCTTTCGAGATGCGGAACCGTGAAGCAAACTCCCTGTCGTCGTACTTTTCAAAAGCATTCAACTTTTCTTCATTTCTGCGCCTCACAATTGGCCTTTCGTGATCCGAAAGTGAAGACAAGGACGATAGAGACATTTTTATCACTATTTGAAAAGTTTCAAGAGATATTAACTTGATTTGAGGGACCTCGCGACCACTCTCAGATCTAAGGGCTGCTCAAATCAGTTTGACAGTTGATTTGACAGCTAGATAACGTTGAGTAGCGTTCCTGTATACGACTTTAAAACTGAGTGGTGTTTGAGCACGATTTAATTTAAGAAGCACTTATATTTAACAGACACTCAAAAACGACGTTTGGGAATACGAAATTTAAGTTTAGGAGCTGCTCAAACGTTTAAGCAGTCCTTAAATATTTGAATGGCGTTTCAGTATTCGGCCGTAAGTCTCGGGTATGAATAAATCATCACGCTGAATATTAACGGGTACCTTTACACATTTCGTCGAATTTGACTTAACCAAAGCTTCAAAAAGATTATTGATTCCGGAATTCAGAACTTTAATAGGTATTTCCGCGTTCGGCGTAATTAACTTTTTATTGTGGAGGTCAACGTTTGCTTTCAATTTTTCCAGCATTCTATAGCCAATTAAACCATCAAACACATTATGAAATTTATAAATATAAAACTTTGAGGGGCATTTTTCATTTAATTCAGAAAAGCTTGGTATTTCTATGGAGTAGTTATTGTCGGTGGTACAATTTAAGTTTGTTACAGAAAATGGTTCATAAATTAAAGGTGTATATTGAAAATGTTTTTCAATTACCTCTGGAGACAAAAAGGACTGATTGGCACCAGTATCGATTAATAACTTAAGGGGTGGCTCATTAATTTCTATAAAAGGCAATTGTCATTTAGTATGAATATTTATTTACGTTAAGTTTCGGGGTTGGCACTCGAACCTTGATGAAAATTTGGATCGTTCTGTGTAGGCCAATATTGTGTATTGTCATAATCGAGTTCATTTAATTCATTATTATTCTCATGGGAATAACTTGCATACGGATCATTCTTATCAGTACAAGGTACGTCGCCACTGTCCTCGGTGTGGGAGTTGTTTGGGTTAGTCTCGAGCATGTGCAATTCTTCGAACTGATTGCACATTGCTGCCTCGGGATACTGTGTACTATGATAATTGGGTACTGAAGGTCTTAATGGAATATTTGCAGAATTATAGGATATTCCACTCATGGGTACAGGTTTAGATTGGGTATTCGGTTTGTTGTTAGTATTAGAGTTATTAAAGTTTTGTTGCAACGCTCGGTATGGGTTCTGTGGTCTATTCCAGGAATTATTGTTAAATTTTGGTCCATTAAAATAAGGTTTCGATGCGGCAAAATTATTATTATTATACTTGTTAAAATAAGGTGTAAACGGTTTGAAAGGTTGCGAGTTGTTGAACTTGAAATTTTGACGAGGTTGTAAGGGTTGGTTTAAATTTGGAAAAGGCAAATTCCTAGAATTATTATTATTATTCTGGAAAGGTTTGTTGTTATTAACTGTTGAAAAATTGTTGCTTTTCTGTACATACCTAATATTTTCTTCGTCTTTAATATAATTAAGAGCTGTGGGCCAATCTACAGGGCGCATGGCTCTTATAGTTGTGCCAAAAGGTTCTTTTAGTCCTGCTAGAAAAGTTTTGAGGGTTTGAGCTTGGAAAAAGCTCCTTTTGCAATTCTTTACATCCTCAACTGTTTCGTGAAGATTTACGTAATTAATAATAGTGTTTAAAATGTTCATGCAGCGGTTGTAATATTCCTGAGCAGATTCATTTTCCTGCTTCATATTAACTAAATCTCGGTTCAACGAATTTTCATCTCTTTGGTCCCCAAAATTTTTTAGTAATACGGTTTTGATATGTTCCCATGATGAAACACCATTAATATTAACTATTTCCTCGGCTTTGCCTTCCAATTTGTTTAAAATATTGTGTAAAATAATGGAATTGTTAAAGCAATCTGGAGTAGTTCTATCATAAAATTGTGTTAATATAGTTTCGGATGTTTCTATAAATCTGTGTAACTGATTCGGGTTCCCATCATATTTAGGGGTAATCATTAAAGCGATTTTAATGGAAGATAACTTTTGCGAATCCATTTTGCAAAATATATTATTCACCTTGCGATATTTTATAAACAACGACAACACACACAAATACAGTATAAAAAATAAGTTATATCAAAATTAATTATTGAGATCTCTCCTTTTCAAAACAAAAATACTTAAACAGAACAAGAATTATTACTTTTTTTTTCTGAAGTTCTCCAAAAATATAATAATATTAAATCCACCAACAATCAAAAGAATCTGGACTTACGATGTGATGAAGGCCCAGGTCCACAACTTCATGATCGAAGCCACTTTCGTTCTTCTCGCCGAAAACCACAATAGGAACACGGTTTCAAATGTTGAGAAAAGTCTTTGTTTTTGATTTTTGAAAAAACGCGGGTTTTTCTTTAACTTTATCCGTTGCGACTGCGCCAATTATCGTTGTTTGGGCAATCGGCGAGCTTTCTTATTGAAACAACTTTTTAGATGATAAAAAATATAATGAAACTTTTAGTACATGACATGTTATCGTACGAACATGTTAGGAGAGTCTGCCTAAAACTAACTTACAAGCTACGCGGCCGGAGCCACGCCTACGTACACGCACACACTGACACATAAATGGCACTACTGACACACACTATAACATGCGTGAGCGCTTGATGCAGACTGCGACCGCGCGATTATGTGGCCAGCCACTCGCGCTCATATTGCCGGTCCTAGTAGAGTAGAGTAGAGTAGGGACTCCATTTTCCGCACTTAGACTCTCATTCGGTCCGTTGTGCGTAGGTGTCCTGGCTAGGTTAGCCAGCCTAGCTCCGTCCAGAAGCACAGAAGTTTCCTGGGATCTTCACAGGCTTCGCGGAGCGACCTCACCGTTCCGAGGATTTGTTTGCGTTGGGTAGCCACAGCCTCGCATTCCAGGATGACATGGGCAGCTGATTCTTCGGCGTCAAAGCAGCCCCTGCAGAGTGGGCTGTCCGTGGCGCCTATGTTGAAGAGGTGTTTGTTAAGGGGGCAATGGCCCGTTATTGTCCCTATTATTATTCTGAGGTTATTTCTGCTTAAGCTGAGCAGTCGTTTTGTTAGTCGTGGGTGTAGACTTGGCATCGCCATTTTTGACTGTCTACAGTCTGTAGACCGTGACCATTTGTTGTTATGAAGTTCAGTTGATCTCTGGCGAATCCACGTTCGGAAATGTGAGAAAGGTAAGGGAAGGAGTGGGTACGGGCCTAGCACTGCCATTTCGGAACCTCTCTTAGCAAGTTCGTCCGCGGCGTCATTGCCTAAGGATCCACTGTGCCCCTTAATCCACTGGAGAGTGATTCTGTTAGACAGCGATATACTCTCCATGGCGAGGTGACATTCAAATGTTAATTTACTTTTGGTTTGTTTGTTTTCTAGGGCTTTAAGCACAGCTAGGCTATCAGATACGAATCTGATTGCGTAATTGTGAATCCCCAAACGCTTTACGGCTGTTGCAGCTTGTGTTAGGGCGACACACTCGCATTGGAATATCGAGCTGTGTTCGCCTAGTGGTAGGTGAAAGTTAATGTTGAGGTCTAGGGAGTGTACGCCAGCCCCTGAGCCGTTTTGAGTTTTAGAGCCATCTGTGTATATGCGTTCTTCATTAACTCCTGACTGATCCCTTAATTCCTCTGTTGTTTGTATGCTATAGCTTTTGTTGAACATGGGTTTATTATGTGTCCTATCACACGGGGCAGCGATGAGAGGTTGATACTCGATCGCCCGGTCCAGGATGCCTGCGTGGGGACTGGTGTGGTTCTTTCCCCATATGCCCAAGTGCATAAGCCTGATAGCTGCTAGTGCTGCCTCCTGCTGTATGTACAAATCAAGGGGAGTTAATTGTAGGGCTATCTCCATTGCCGCGGTTGGGGTTGTCCTCATACAGCCCGTGATAGCGGAACAGGCCAGCCTTTGGAACCGCTGAAGCCTAGAGACGGTGGTCGAGAATTCAGTTCTGGTCCACCAAACCAAAGCGCCATAAGTCAGCATTGGTCTGATCACCGCTGTGTAAAGCCACATTGTGATCTTTGGAGAGAGCCCCCACGTTTTTCCTAACATTTTTTTGCATTGGTACAATGCGATTGTGCTTTTGTTAATTTTGTAGTCAAGATGCCTATTCCAGAGCAATTTGCTATCAAGGATCACTCCTAAGTACTTGACTTCTTCTTTAAGTGTTAGTTCGGTGTTGAATAGTTTGGGAAGTTTGTGTGGTCCAAGGACTCTTTTGTTTGTAAACATTATTAGTTCTGTTTTGGTGGGGTTAACTGATAGTTCGTGTTTTGTACACCAGTTCTCGATTATTTTGAAGGCTTTCCTCATGAGGTCACATAAGACGCCTTCAAATTTCCCCGTGATTAGAATTGCTATGTCATCCGCATAACCCACCGAGTACAGACTGCTAGCGTTGAGCTCGGTAATGAGCTCATTTACTACTAGGTTCCACAGTAGTGGTGACAGCACCCCACCCTGTGGGCAGCCCCTACTAACGATGCCTCGTGTGGTGGTGTTCACAGTGAATTGAATAGCGCGGTATTTTAGCATGTTGTGAATCCATTGTATAAGCGTTGGCGCCACACCGTGCACAACTAATGCCTGGCTGATGCTGTAAAGTTCGTTTTGTCAAATGCACCCTCTATGTCTATGAAGGCGCCCAGTGTTGGGTTTTTGGTTTTTAGAGCGTTTCCTATGCGTGTGACCACGCAGTGGAGAGCGGATTCAGTTGACTTGCCTTCGCAGTAGGCGTGTTGGTTAGGGTGTAAAGGTTTAAGTAGCGAGATTTGATTCCTAATCATTCTGTCTCCTAGCCTCTCTAGTGTCTTCAAGAAGAACGAGGTGAGGCTGATAGGTCTGAAGGACTTGGGTTGAGTATAATCGCTCCTACCTGGTTTTGGAATAAAGATTATTTTTACTTCGCGCCATTTCAAGGGGATGTAGCGGTGGGCCAGACAGGCACGGAAAATCTTGACAAGGTATTCAGCTAGCGGGTCACCGCTCCATCTGAGCAGAGCCGGAAAAATACCATCCAACCCTGCTGCCTTGAAAGGTAGGAAGGTGTTGATTGCCCATGTTATTTTGTCTTTGTCTATTACTTCTGAGGCCACCTCCCAGTCTATGTTGCTCGTAGCCCTTTCACTGCACGGTTCCCAGTTCTGTTCGGTCGCAATCCGGCAGCCTGGGAAGTGGGTGGTGAGAAGTAATTCGCTAGTCTCCGCATCGTTAATTGTGTAGGTACTATCTGGTTTTTTGAGGCATCCTATAGAATGATCAGTCCCGGCGGCGAGACAAGTTTTGACCCTCATTGCCTGATTGCTATTTTCAATGTTAGTACAAAAACGCCTCCAGCCGTTTCTACTTCTGAGGCGTGTTAGTTTTTTATAGGTTTTTCGGGCAGTTTTGTAACGGCCCCAGTCGTCCAGCGACCGTGTGTTCATGGCCCTGTTGAAGAGCCTGCGCAACCTGTGTCGGTGTCTTTCTAGTTCTGGACCCCACCAGGACTGCCTTGCCCCCTGTCTTGGTACAGTGAGTGGACAAGACTGCTCAAAGCTGGTTAGAAGAATTGATGTGAGGTTGTTTACGTGTTCATCTAAGTTGTTTAAAGGGATTTCAGCTGGAAGGGAGGGTAGATTACCAAACTCTGCCTTGACTAGCCTTATGAATTTGGTTTGGTCTGTGTTACGAGGGATCCTCCTCGGTTGTGGCTTAGGTAGGTTGAAATTGATGGTGTAACGAATCCATCTGTGATCCGAACATGATAATTCGCTGGATACATGCCAGTCCTGGATGGAATTGGAGATACCTATAGTTGATAAAGTTATGTCTATTACTGTTTGTGATCGTGCGTTAATGAAAGTTGGTTCTGAACCTTTGTTGAGTAATACAAGATTATTGCTAAGAATAAAGTCGAGCATTGCCTCACCTCGGTTGTTGGTTTTGACATTACCCCAAAGAGTGTGATGCGCGTTGGAGTCGGTTGCGATGATTAGTTCCAGTTTCTCCCTTTCGCAGTATTCCACCAGCGAGGCGAGCTCTGGTAGTGGCACGTCCTCATCGCCTGGCAGGTAGGCCGAGGCGAGGACGATATCCGGAAGATCCTGTTCAGTTCTGGAGAGCCTCGTTGCTGTCAGATCTCTTGAACAGAATTCATTGATTAATAGGTTAGGTATATGTTTTGGGATAAAAATGCAGGTTCGTGGGTTGCTTACGGAGGTGTCTAGCAGCAACTTACCTCCGATGTTCGCAAGACCACATATTCTGCCGCCCCTAATCCACGGCTCTTGGATAAGGGCAATGGTCTTTTGGTGTTGGTTGTCCAGCACTCTGCGCAAGGTGGCCGACGCAGATTGGCTGTGCTGGAGATTGGTCTGTAGGATCCTAGTTGTCCCGCATGGGAGAAGAGCAGAGGCTGCTGTCATAGTCCTCTCTCTCCTCCCCCGCCGGAAAGCAGTCCTCGTCCGAATTTAGTCCGGGCGAGGATGGATCCTGTGTGGGTGCTTTGATGATTGATTCGACCTCCCTGGCCGGGGAAGAGGTCCGCTCCCCCACCCCCTCTACGGTCTCCGTCGCGGGTGGCGACGGGGACCGCCTAGGCGGTGGCGGATCAAGCTCCGGTCCGGGCACTACGGGGGCCGTTGCGGTTGAAGGCGCGGTGACCCCCTCACTGGCGTCCTCGCACCAGGTTTTCAGAACGCCTTCGGAGAAGTGGGCCCTCCCTCTAAAGTGGATCGCGGTGTTTACGGTTGGGTTGGAGGGATCGGGATCTGCCATAAGCAGCGCCCGCAGCTCTTTTTCAATGTTTAGGCGGATCCCCTCCGCCTGTTCTTGCGTCATGTCCTCAAAAGGCTCTGTCATGACGGCGACGCACAGCTCGTTACTCCTGTACGACGCGGCCGCTTCGGCGTAGCTCACCAAGGAACCATCTACCATGTGGGAGCGAGCAGGCTTGCTCCTCTTGCCTATCCCAGTCGGTGTGACGGTATCCTCGGGTCGCTCACGCTTCTGCGCCCTAACAGGACGTTCTCCGACGGTGGTTTTGGGTTTTTTACGTCCCCTCGGTCTGGCGCTGCGCTTGCTCCTGGTTGCCGTGGTAGCCGCACCTGCCGGTGTCGATGTACTTATCGACGCTCCAGCAGCGGCCGCCCCAGTGCCTTGCTGCACAGGCTTGACCGGTGCAGACAGACGCTTCTTGGAAGACGTTGCCTTGCGGGAAACTGTGATCCACGTTTGTTTGACCGGAGACTGAATGGCGTCCCTAAGAGACGACATGTCGATCCCGGTCGTGTTGGCTGTCCCTGCCGGTATTGCTTCGGTCAGACTCGTAAGGTCCCTCTCCGAGGCCACTGACGCTGACGCAGCCCTAGTGGGCGCATCCACGCCAACAGCCACCGTTGAGTCGCCGTGTGCGAGAGCTGCCCTAGGCTTTGCGGACAGGGTTGGGTCAGTGCGCACATCACCGGACGCAGATGGGGTTGGCATTGCCTTCGACGCAGCCTGGTTTGGCGCATACCTGGCGGCCTTCCTCATCACATCCTTGGACGCAGCGGAAGTTTTATTTGTGTGGAGCCTAGGGGCATCGGAGGACGCAGCCTTAGGCTGTTTTCGCTTAGGCGCATCCTGTGACGCACCTCTAGTTTTTGGTGTGATTGGCGCATCGAGAGACGCAGCCTTGGGTGGTTGGTTGGTAGCTTGGTTTGGCGCATCAGAGGACACAGTGAGTGTTGGTTACATTTTTCGTCTCTTTATCCATGGGTTAGGATTGAGATTCTTCACCGTCGGAGCTCTCCACCCGCCACGGAGCCCTCAAGTCGGGGACGCCACTCGTTCTACAAGTGGACGCCAGAGCTACTCCTTCGGTATAGGACCAGCTTGTTGAGAAGCAGACGAGCCCGCACGCAGCGGAGGATCGTGGGACTGTAAATGGCACGAGACTATGCCACCACTCATCCCTCAAACCCACGCCGCGCCGGCTGCCCCCCCTCAACAAACCGGCCCTCGCTTGACAACCCGCTTATGGGATGCCCCAGCCGATTGGTCGTGGGTAGCTACTCCACTACCTCCCGTGTGAGAGGAAATCCAGGCCAAAGTGATGTGTTGCGTGCAACCTGCTCCACTCAATCACCAGGATTCCTTCATCCCTCCGTACGGGTCCCCGCGCACGGCACAAACACGCGGGAGGTCATTGCTATCCATCATCAGCTCTTGTTCGATGATGGACACCCAGGGGCATGACCTCGCCACCCCTGTGTTGTTATCGCCTGGTGGTTTTCGTTGCGTCTATTTCTTAAGGAACTAGACCAAGAACAGGGCGGCAACCACGTGAAGGAGAACACACCAGACTTGCCTTGAGGATCTACACGACTGTAGCGCTCAACCTCAAGACCCCGCCACCTTACCGCCTCTGAGGGAAGCAGTAAGGTAGGCCTGTATCTATACTACCAAGCAAGGCGCAAGCAGAGCATGTCGTTGTGCAACCGCAAAAGCATAAATACAAGCCCGCCCCATTATTGCCGGTCCTTTGACTCGCGCTCAAAAACCCGACAAAATAGGGAGCCGTGGGCAAGGCGAGGAGCATGACGTGCGGCATGACGAGTAACGTTGCCACACTACGTCTCTGCCTGCTTTCCTCGCTACTTCCCATGCCACTCGTCGAGTGTGTGGCAGGCCCATAAAATACAGGGATTCAGCTGCATCCGGTTAGACTGGAAGCCGACCCCAACATAGTTGGAAAAAGGCTAGGCAGATGATGAATTGGCCACGTTCAAGTCATAATGTCTGTGTAAGAAAAACCACTGCTGCATCATGCAAAGTGGTTGCTACAGCGATTGAAAGTCGCCTTCCGCGCAGCTGGATTCGGTGTTTTGTCAGCAATCACCCGGTTCCTTTCGATTCGTACTGATTGAATACGCGTGCCACGCTCACGTACGAATATTTTACGAAACTTGGGAGTTTTATCATACTAGAAATCATAATAGCGCCTACAGGATTTTTGCATTGCAGCATCGTCATTTCGTGTTCCCTAATTAATAATGTGACTAATTATATATATATATATATATCATAATTCTGGGAGTGTTATCGAACTAGGTTTAGTGGCATGGGCTCTCTGACTAGGAGTACCGAGTACGCACTTCTTGGAATATTAGCACACAGGAGGTATGGAGTAGACAAATAATACAAATATTTAATTTTCAACCATTTTTTATTTAGTACAACATGTAATAAAAAATAATTTAAAAAACACTCATGTTTTGTTTCCGATGGGAAATCATCAAATGACTTCTCTCGCTTTGGGCGAAGCAGGAGGGAGTGGCAGACTTTTACTGACTAAAACCCATCCATGTTCCTTCATCGCCCTTTGTGTTCCGGGGCCACGGTATCTCTTTCGAACAGTCCCGCAACCCCGGCAGGCATCGGTCCTTGCGGACCCCTTCCTTTTGCTGACTCTCTTTGAGGCGTGCGTGGAACACGATCGCGCCGTCGACACGGCCTGTCGTCATGAGACGGACGGATGGCGATCTAGCCCATAGCCCACCATCCACAGGCCCGCGTTTACTACCTCATTTCCTTTTTCCACTCCAGCACAAATACAACAGTATTTGTTTTTAACTACTATGAAAAGAAATTGACAAAATCGTCTTTCTGTAATAGGGAATATGCATGTAATTTTTTATTCACTTACATCAATAAAATACAGTACTATTAACCCAAGAAAAGTATTAAAAGTTAAGTTCAACTACTGCTTGTCGCACAAAAATAAAAACTCCTGCAATTTTCTACGACAGTTCAAACGTCCGTAGCTGTCGCGGCCATGATGTGACGTCATTATCCACAATCTGCCTTGTTTACATCTATTTTTTTTGGCCTTAATAAAATAATTTAACTAATTGGATGTGCTTTATTCAAGTAAAAATTGCAATAACAATATTTTAGTTCGATTTCGTATGGCAGTGGTTCTTCTTCCTTATCTTCGTTATCGACATCATGTTGTTACTTGCTTTTATTTCTGGAATAAAAACGATCATCAACATTCAAGTGGAGCATAATCAAATTCATTCAGATCGTTTTTTATTATTGAAAACTTTTGTTCTAAGACTTATAAAAATCGCAAAGAAAACTACTCTAGTTGGAAATAAAACTAAAATGATTAAAAAACTAAAATAAACTATTATATTCAATCACACACAATAAACCGCCTCAATAAAGATCAAAAAATAATTTCGACTAAACTCACCTTTTTTCGCAATATGCGGACTCCAATCTTTTTTGTGCTCTTAGTGTGTCACACGCGGTAATAGTATTTGACGTATTATTGATGTATTGTTGACATATTTCTAACCTAAAATGAATTTTAAGTACATGTTAGCCTTTTTATAATTTATGAAATAAATCGCAAGAATAGTCTTTATATACCTAGTCAAGCAAGACTAATTAACTAACAATCTACGAACTTTTACTATATAAACAAAGATTAAAATCACGAAAATCCGATAGCACCGATCTGCAAACAAATGTCATAGGTTCGTTGTCGATGAAGTGCAACGGGCGACTGATCTTTTAAGCGAGCGAAAGTGATGAAATTACTTTTGAAACGCAAAAGAAGAGATAGCTATAATGTGCGTGCGCTCGGAATAAAACGACGTATGTGCCAAAACAAATTTACTCCATTTAAAAAAAAGTAAATGAATAAAATTTAAAACAACTTTAAGCAAACTTTGATATGATAATTTTCTATGTTTTAAAGTAAATTCCATTGAATAACTCTTAAGCGTTACGCTGTGATGTCGAAAAAAGTAAAAAAATAGATGTAACTTTGCAATTTTTTTGCATCGAGAAAAAATCATTTAATCGTGTTTACCTTTTACATGATACTAGACCAAAAACTCAAAAAAAATATAGCAAAATGTTAAATCCCTATTCTACATACTCAACAAGTTACACGAAATAGAACAACCACATTTTTTTCAACATATCACCTTAAGGCAAGCAATAAAATTTTGGATTTCCATCCATCCAGAAACTATCAGAAAAAATACTCGTAGAATAGAATAGAATAGAATAGCATTTATTTGCAAATATGGGTTATACATAAGTAGGTAGTAGTAGGTTTTCATCAGAGTTCTGCCATATTTCACCATTCGGCATGCAAACATTATCATTATATAAAATTATTAAAATTTAAATTCTTATATATCCTATTAAATTAATTAAATAAAAGTAATTCACTATTTAAAATTAATAAAATTCAAATGTTCATTAAAAATATCAACTTAATTATTACATTATACATACGTTAAATAAAATTGTCAGTATATTATAAAAGAAATAAAAAGTAATAAAAAAAAAATTAAAAAAAGAAAACGTGGTCTGAAAATAAATAAACAAACAAACATTAAAATTCCAGGTCATAGACAATACACCACATTCCACAAGTAAAATCGTTATTAATTAATTAAAAATTAGAGGTAGTTTAATAAAAAATTGTCCGTTAAAAACTCAGTAACACTGTAGTATGATTTATTTATTAATAATTTACGAAGTCTACCTTTAAATTGCACCGTTTTTAAGTCTTTCCAAGCACTTGGCAATTTATTATAAACAACTGGGGCCATGCAATAAATACTTTTGCGCATCATAGTGGTTTGACACGGTACATTATTTAATTTTGAATTGTCACGTCTGTTTCTTGGGTAAACATCGACCAAACGTTCAAAACGATTTGGATTGTTCTTCACAAACATAGCTACTTCAAGAATATAGATACAGGGAAGTGTCAATATGTTGTACTGCTTAAAATATGGCTTGCAACTGTCGGTGGTTTTTAGTTTAAACATTGACCTGAGACATCTTTTTTGAGCCTTAAATGCTGTCTCTTTATCGGTTGAGTTCGCCCAGAAAATGACACCGTAGCGTAAGTAAGATTCAGCTATACCGTAATAAGCCGCAAGAAGTGTTTTTGTATCTACTATTGAGGATAATCTATGTAAAGCAAATGCAGACGAACTCAATTTTTTACACAACATGTCGATATGCGCTTTCCAGTTTAAACTGCAGTCTATTTGTAGTCCTAAAAATTTGGTATCAGCTACTTCATCAATGTCGTCATTTTTGTAATGTATGTGAAGGTTAGGTACACGAGGCATACGTTGTCTGAAGTGCATTATCTTAGTCTTACTTAAATTTATATTCAAATTATTTTTATCTAGCCATTTAATTAAATTGTCAAGAGAATTATTTATGTCCGTTTCATATGTATTTACGTTTTTGCAAGGGATCGTAATGGTACTATCATCGGCAAACATGGTTAAGGGATGTTCAATAGACGTGGGCATATCATTAACATATAATATAAATCCAAACGGGCCCACAACGCTTCCCTGTGGCACCCCGAATGTAGTTTTGCGTTCTCGTGACCGTGATATCTCTTCATGTTTATTAATTACATTGATGCGACTAATTTCAGTTATCTGTGTTCTGTTTTCTAAATACGATTTCATTAGTTCAAGCACGTTGCCTCTTATGCCGTAGGCTTCTAACTTATTTAACAATGTATTATAATGTACATAATCGAAAGCCTGCGTCATATCACAAAATATGGCACATATGGGGAATCGTTTATCCATGTTTCTAATAATAGTAAACAAAAAGTCATAAATTGCCATATCGATGGTTCTATGCTGCCTAAATCCTTTTTGTTCTTCACATAATATGTTATTCTTTTCAATGAAGTTAGCTAACTGTTTGTAGATGTACTTTTCGAATACCTTTGAGATGACTGGTATGAGTGAGATGGGTCTATAATTTTCCATAATTTCCTTATCTACTTTCTTAAATAGCGGTTTTATTATGGATATTTTTAATGCTTCTGGATATACGCCCGTACATATACTGAGGTTGATTAAGTGACTCAGATGACTGCAAATCTCGACTGATACTGACTTTAATATTTTAGTGGCGATCCCATCAAAACCTACACTACCAGTGTTTTTTAATGACATTATTATTTTATGTATGTCGTGTGGTGTGCTGGGGGCCATAAACATTGATTTAACACTTCTCGATTTAATGGATGCTTTTGGTTTATATTCAGCATCTAATTTTGGATGAATTTTATCAACAAAAAAGTCATTAAAAGCATTAGCGATATCCAAAGGTTTGTAAATAGTTCGATTACCAATTCTTAGTTTTTCAATTTGCTGTTTAGGAATATTGTTATTTGTCCGATTAATTATTTGCCATGTCGTCTTTGATTTATTTTTTGATTGTTGTATTTTGTAATTATTCTGTGCTTTCTGTGTTAGATTAATAATTTTACTATACAATTTAGAATAAGTAGCAAATTTATTTTAATTTTCGTGGTTAGGATTCAATCTAAATTGCCATAAGAGTTTTGTTTTTTTCTTACTGCACAATTTAATACCATTTGATAGCCATTTGGGTTTATTAAATGTGTTGATTTTGGTTTCTTTGAACGGAAAGCATAAATCGTAGAATAATTTAAATGTGTTGATAAATTCATTATAAGCCAAATTAGGATCTTCAGTAAGATATATCTCCGAAAATTTGAGACTGTTTATACAGTTTTTAAATTTAGTTATATTTTCTTTGCAGTAATCCCTTCTAGTTATATGCCAATATTTTATTCTACATGCAGTGGGTACTGGACATTGAAGCAGCTGAGCTGTATGGTCTGACAATGCAAACTCCAAGACGTCTGTTTTCACTGTATTTTTAAAATTATGCGCAAAATTATCTATACATGTCTTACTAGCCATTCGAGTAGGTTGTTTAAGAGCAAGTTTTAAGTTGTAATTTAATAACATACACTCCAGTGAAACTGAATTTCTATTCGGTTTTAAAATATCGATATTAAAGTCGCCTGCAATAACAATATTCTTATTAAGCCGGTTGGATACATCTTTGAGCAACAATTCAAGTTTATTAAAACATTCAGTTATATTTTTAGTATTTGGTACTCTATAGAGACATATGACTATCAATTTATAATTAATTAGCTCAACGCCACAACACTCAAAAACCCCTGGTGATGACAATCTAGCTATTTGAGGTATTTCTTTCCATTGGTGGCAGTTATTAATAATAATACACGCTCCCCCTCTCTTTTTATCCTGTCTACTATAACATGCAGCCAAACTGTAGTTTGGTATGCATAGTTGTTTTTCGAGACCCTTCATGATGAAATGCTCGGTGATACAAACTACATCCACATTTATATTTTTATCACAAAGTTCATTTAAGCATACCGTAAGTGCATTTGATTTATTTAACAAACCTGCAATATTTTGGTGTAAAATGCTAATAAATTTATTGGAGAAAAAACAATTCTTTTGGCTCATTTATTGAATTAAGCGTATTTTCTTCTAAAATTTCTAGTTGAAGGTTGTACAAGTCCTCAAAGATAGTTTTCATGGTGTAGTCTTTTAAAGCTCCCGATCTTGTATACGTGGAATGATGATAGCTTAGATTCAAATTAGAGTCCAGGATATATGCGTATTTATGCGCAAAATTGTCTATATATAGCATGTTATTGAAAATTTCTAGTCGTGAATTATATAAAATATTAAAGTTATTGTTAAATTTAAAAGTTGGCAATGTAATAATTATATTTGTGTTCTTTATATCCAGTAATGTGTTTTTCATGAATGTTATTATATCAAAGTAACATTTTGTAGTTTTAAACTCTTCCTCGCCGATCATAATTATACAGAAATCATTCTTAGTAAAATACCTGAGTTTTGACTGAATATCACGTAAAAGATGCATAATACTTGCGCCCGGTGTAAGATAATGACATATTTGATATCTGTCCTGAAAATAATCTTGTGAAAATAAAACTAATAAGAATATATTAACTTTAGTTAATATATTAGTACTAAAAATACAAAGGTTATTTTTCAATTTATTGTTGTTTGTTTGTGTATTCTGCTTTGTCCTTTGCACATTCGCAGCATTCGTCGCCATCTGTAGACTGGAATGTGTACTAATATTTTGCTGGCCATCATCGCTGTTAGTCACTTTTTCTGTGGTTGAAATGACCGATTCAGTTTGCGTTTCTTTATTTTTACATCCCGCTTGTTTGGATTGTTTTTCCACAATTTTTTTAGGTGTTGGAGATTTAGATGTACTTGTACTAGCTATTTGTTTATATAGGGACATCTTTCGACTTTGATTTTCAATTTCCTTCTTTAGGTTTGCATTTTCAAGGCTTAAAGCGTCTATTTCTCCATTTGCACAACATAACTTCATTGTGAGCTCATCAATTTGTTTCTATAATTCAGTAACCAAATCAATATCATCATCCGATAAATCTGGCATACTGCATGCAGTGCCATCTAGAGTGAAATTTGCAACACTGTCATCCAAGTTCATATCGGAGGTCGAACGCGCGCGTGCGCGTCTCATGGTGACGTTTTTGGTTCCACTCATAGTTTAGCTATTTGTCGCTAGATGCCTCTTAACTGAA
This sequence comes from Xestia sexstrigata, assembly GCA_941918905.2. Taxonomy (NCBI): domain Eukaryota; kingdom Metazoa; phylum Arthropoda; class Insecta; order Lepidoptera; family Noctuidae; genus Xestia; species Xestia sexstrigata. Next base: position 19,188,022 of record OW799205.2, read on the forward strand.
GTCGATAAAACAGTTCTAGGCTTTAGTTCAGCTACTGTCCGCATGAAGCGCTGACAAGAAGTTTGAATTGTAGAAAAGAAAAAACCGTCATCCGTTATTGTTCACCAAAGTTTTATCACCATAAAAAGTATGAAATGTCACTGCTTAACGATGAACAGAACTTCACTGATGCGACGCAGAATTTTTCGTGATACTCGTAATATTATTTGGTAGATTTATTGTATTTAATACTTTTAACTGTTTATGCACTGTCACTGTGTTTATAACGTTTGTTTACATCTAAACTAAGATTGTTCTTCAAGATAACACTTGTACGACATATTTATCGGTTAATGTTCACTTTAACTCACAATACGTAATTAGTAGTTTGGTATTTATAATTAAATCACTTTATTAAAAAAATTTGGTAAGGAACTTAGTGTTTACGCGACGGCAGCGCCATCTTCTATAAGATCAGTCTTGATGAATACAACCGCACCAACATTTGATAGGTAGACATCCACCTCGTATAGTCAATTATCGGTTTATTTAAATTGGAGGCCCTTAAAATATTTTTTTAAATTTGGTCGGCGTAAGATTTTAACAGCTCACGAAGAGCTGTTATAATCTGTTGTGCAGTTTGTGTGGTAATTTTTGCATCCAAATTTTCATATAAGGCGTCTTTTACAGCAAGTTGTTGCAGTTGCAGAGCAAAACATTGCACGTGGTTTGAATAAGTCATTGCTCCCACTGTTGAAAAAACTGTATAGGTCCATGTTTTCATTGAGTTCATACCTGTCAGATATTTGTTCATCATTATAATCATCATACCTCATTTTCCTCGTACTCACCGCTGGCCTCACTATCGAAATCGGAGTATTTTCAGTTTGAGCAGTTGATGAGGCGTGTAAATAGCCTGCACCTTTGAGAAGGTTGTTATTAAGAACAAACCAAAAATTTGAATTAAGAACCTATGATAAAGGTGTAATGGCGGACCGGACCTCAAAATAAAAGTAATTTCCATAATCCACAATAAAACGAATATCTTCAAGGTTTCACCAAATGGATTTTTAAAAGGCGGAGCGATACGCACACACAGTGTCTGCGAACGACGGCGAGAAGAGGTCTCTTTTTTACCGCTAATAGAGACCTCTTTATCTTCTTCCTCGATACATGGGCTCTGTGGTAATTGAGAAACAAATATTTAATTTGAAATAATAACCTGTTATATTCTATGGGAGAATCCTAAAATATAATTATTTCTAATACAGCTAGATTTCTAATTATAATCTGACCGTTTTTCATATACTGCAAGCTGATACCCAAAAAATTCCAGTGAATGTTAGATGCGAATACAATTTTAAACTTATCATAATGTTTTTAACTTATACCGAAATATTCCTTCAAGAATTGGCGACACCAAATTCGAATTCCTGTGAATGCTTTAGTAACAATAAAAGTAGACAGCAAGAACTGATAGTAAAAGTGGAATATAAAGGGGAAGTAAAAAAAAGGTGGATAGGATATTTGATGATGATTAGTGTTTAGAAGATAAGAAATATTGTAAAAAGCAGTACGGTGAAAGTGGCCTCTAAATATGTGATCTTGCGCAGAGGAAATGTAGTAGTAGAACGAATGACACTTGGATAGATGGCGAAGTTAATGAGGTTCAAGAAGTTAATGAGGTGAAAGAAAAGAACCGGCCTAGTGCGAGTCGGACTCGCGCACGAAGAGTTCCGTACCATTATTTATAAAAACGGCAAAAACATCATGTCTGTTGTATGAGAGCCTCCTTAATTAATTCTGTTTTTTATTATTGTTGTTACAGCAGCAACAGAAATACATCATTTGTAAAAAAAAAACAATACCTGTCTGACTATCAAGGTTCATGAGATACAGCCTGGTGACAGACAGACAGACAGACGGACGGACAGCGGAGTGTAATAGGATCCCATTTTACCCTTCGGGTACAGAACCCTAAAAAAGAGGCTTGGCTAAATGATTTTGCCTGAAAGACGCAAAAAAGGATGAATGAGGCAACGAATATGACGGATGATCTAGAAAAGAGCTTTGAGGCAAGATAGAACGAAATGAAAGCGAAAATGGAAGAAATAGTAAAAATGAAGAAGGATAAATTAGATTCTTCTAATTTATCCTTCTTAATTTTTACTATTTCTTCCATTTGAGAGAACTTCCTGTTATACTTTCTGTATAACAGGAAGTTCTCTCATAATTTTAGGGCCAATGTTAGGTAAGGTGTTCTGGAAATTGGATTTTACATGTAGGTACGACTAAATAAACGCACTCATGAACCTAAACTCAACTTTTAGGCGAGAACCCTTTCCTTTCCTTTTATTTCCCTTCGGGCACTAAATGTTGAGTGAGACGATCGAATGACATTTATGATTCCGTAAAAAAGACAAGATAACAAACACAAAAAAGCCAATAAACAAAACAAAACGAAACAATCCCGACTATTCCAGAGAAAAAATATATGGAACTTTAAAATAACTGCAATAATAACTATAATAGTATGTGTATGGAGTCGCTAGGGCCTAGACTGCGTGTTGCGACTTGACGCATACCTGCCGAATGCATGCAGTTTAGTACTTTAAAGTACAAGAGATAAAATTACAATGGTTGTAGTCCGAATGGGACACTCACTCACTGTTGCAGTCGCAGTCACTGTTACAGTCGTTGAAGGGGTAACCCGTTCAAAACGTCTTACTATTAAAAAGTAGAACCCACCAAGAATGGGTTTTTGAATATACAGGTAATCAAATCTAAAGGGTTTGGAAGAGGTTATCCATTGATGAGGGTTTTCGTAAAAGAGTGTTATAAATATGAAATTGGTTTTACCAGACACTTGGGAGCTACTAAGGTTGAGAATACACGAAAACACGTGGTTTTTTGTGTACAAAGTAACATAACTTTCATCGAGTATTTTTCCGACACGAGGCGTGTTATGATAACCAGCCATCCCAGCCTACTCTGAAGACTCCGAAACCGGCCGAGGAATCTCTCTGCAGACCAGCCTTTAGCGTGACGACTCCGTGGCTCGCAGATAGGTACGCCCCGAGGGAACTCTTGTACGCCTTGTCCTAGACCCCCCAAACTTGGGCTCATCCTACTTGGGACTTCAAGATCTTTCCTAAGACACCAAGGACCCCTCACCCCCTCTTCCCCTCAACCCCTCAACACCCCCCCCTTGTGAGTGCTAAAGTACCTCTTGCCCCCAACCCTTACCCTCAGACCCCCCTTGTTCCACCCCTTTCCAACAAACCCTACCTCACCCCCCCAAACAACTCCCCACGAAAGTAGCCCCGCCCCCTCCCCAAACCTCCTCAACTCTCCACGAAAACCCCCCTACCTTCCCCCCTCGGAGCTACCTCCCCCCCCCGCGCGGCCTAACTACGCACCTGTTGGAGCTAGAAAGTCGAGTTTGGGCTTGTTTTAAAGGGCTTGAAGAGCTCTTCCATCGGGCCCCAACAGAATCCTGAAATTCGGCACCACACACGAACAACAATCCAGCAGCGCTGCAGGATTTTACTGCTGAACACCACCAGAGTACACACAGGGCTCAAAACATCGAGCTCTGACAACATCGGGTTCCTCATCGGACACCAGACGCAGTACACCGGCGGTAGTATCCGTGAGTCCATCAGAATAGAATAAAAAAGAATATATATATACTAACAAAATAATAAACAGGCATAAAAAAGATCTCAACTGTGGATTGTAACCGTAGAGTTCAACTGTGTTTTTCAACTGTAACCACCTTTGCCTTTTAACATTCCTTGTAATTCCCCCTTACCGAACAACAATAACAAACATGTCTTCCATGTCCTCCAAGCAGTCCACCACCTCCCGTAAAATGACCACGGATGCCGCAAAAGTCCCTAAATCGCTTAGGGAAAATGTCCTTAAAAATACGGCAAAGTCAGTTGTCTCGGATCAGATGGCGCGTCCGTCGCAGACGCCACAGGTGCATAAGGCAGCGTCGGAACCGGACACAAACAGGACACCGCCAGTAACAACTTTGGCCGAGACCAACTCCGAAGATCGTTATGTAACCGACAAAATAATTAACTGGGAGCAGTGTGGCATCTCCCCCCCCCCCCCCCCGTCAGATCATCTAGGACGAAGAAAGCTCGGTGGCCTCCTCAGTGAGCCAAGCTCCCACAAGTGGGCGACCGAGCCTCCTCTACCGAACGCCGAGAAGAGGCACAGGGGTGGAGATGGACCTGGCCACGCGCGAGGCCAACGATCTTCTTCAAAAAGGAAAGGACGCCCTGGAGGCCGCGGGAAATATGAAAAGGGAGTGCAAAGCCACAGCGCACGAGTGTCTTCAAGGGCTCTACGAGACAGCCCTGTCACTCGCCGACTCGAGAGCGCGTCACAAGTTCAACCTCGAGAGGGAGCGCTTTCGACACGCCCAAGAGCTTGTGCGGGTCGAGAGAGCTCATACCCGAGAATTGATGACGCTAAAGGTTGAGCTCTCCCTGAAGCGAACAGACGTCTCGGAGACTAAAAAGGAGGCGAAAGGGATCCGGGAATGGCTTGGTCACGAAACCCTTGAAACCTTCAACGGCATAAAGGAGGTGAAAAGCGAGGTCACAGCCGCGAGCATCCAACACCGGAAAGAGCACGAGCTTACCAGGCAAGAAAGTGCAAGAGCTCCGGGGGATCCAAAGTGGGATTCCATGGGGGCAGGCTTTTCACGCCTTGCCACAAACGTGACCAGCATCTCGAACCAGCTGGACGTGCTCCAAAAGTCCCTGGAAAGGCTCAAGGAGGACTTCTCCCAGCCCAGGACCACGCAGCCGTATCCTACAAGCCCAGAGGCAGAGACGGATCCACTGACGACATCAAAGTTTGAGGAGGAGATGCAGAAGGTCCAAGCACAGTTGCAGGCCATCGTCAACAGGCCTATAGTCTCCCCTACGCCACCACAACCACCACTCAACATTACACGACACCTCAAACCGCTCACTGAAAGGCTGGAGATGGTCTTGCCTATGGACACAACAGATCCTTATGTAAGGCCGGCAAAGAAGCATGCAGCTACTGCAGCGGAGCACATAGTAGTAGTGACTGCCTCACTCGGGCTGACGGCAAACTGCCCACCTGCATCAACTGCAAGATGGCACACAGGACGGACAGCGACCTGGCACACACAGCGTTCAGTGAAGACTGCCAGGAACGCCAAAAATGGGATGGTATAGCAAGGTCGCGCGTTTCCTATTGCTAAGGCGACCATTAGCACACAACTAGTCAACCAGTCACCCTTAAAAAACAGTAAGACCGAAATCAAGATTACAATTCATCCAAGTCAATTCACACGAAAGCGCTCAAAGCTGGCCACAGAAGAACTCCACATGGTGGCTCAGGCAAAGGGAATTTCTGTAGCACTTGTTCAAGAGCCCTATGTCGGAAGAACAGGTGTGATGAAACAAAACGCTGGCACACAAGTCATTCAGTGCAGCCTGAACTGTCAAAAACCAGTAAAGGCGGCGATCGTTGTCTTCGGGAACAACCTGGAGGTCATCCACGACCCCCAGCTTGTGACCGAGAATATCTCTGCCGTCTAGCTGAAGGTGGGCCAGCTCAGCTTTGGGGTGCTATCGGTCTGTTTTGAAGGTGACCAAGAAATTGAACTCTACCTTTCGGAAACACACACAACACTTCAAAAACTACACACAAAGAACATCATCGTAAGAGGAGACATAAACTCCTGGAGCCACTGGTGGGGAAGTGTCTCCGAAAACCATCGCGGGGCGGCGTATAACTCGTTCCTCAACGAGCGGGACCTCCAGATCCTAAACACGGGCCAAACACCGACGTTCGAGACCTACAGAGGAGACAGATGGTGCAGGAGCCACGTCAACGTGACGGTACGCAGCCTGCCGCTGCTAGGCAAGGTCGAGGAGTGGCGGGTAGAAAGAAGTCTGATAACTTCGGACCACAATGCGATAACCTTCTCTCGATGCGTTTAGAAAAGGCCTTGGAACCCTTAAGGCCAATCTCGACGCGCATTTATAACACCAAGAAGGCAAAGTGGCCCGACTTTAGCTCGCACTTCAAGACCAGCCTGGCGGACAATGACATAACACCAGCCCGTCTCAGCCGTAGTCTCAGCCGTCTCGAACCCAGAGGATCTGGAGTCACTCATCACAAAATACGTACACAACATCCACCGCTCATGTGAGGAAGCGATCCCAAAACTGGGGTCGCCCAAACACAATGCCAAGCCCCCATGGTGGACCCCTTCTCTAGACCGTCTCCAAAAGGATGCGATGACAAAGAAGAGAAGGATCCGGAACGCAGCCGCTACCCGGAGACAATTCACCAACCAAGAATACGTACTGGCCAAGAACACGTACACTACAGCAGCGACGGAAGCGGCCACAACAAACTGGAAGGAGTTCTGCTCGAAGCACGACCGAGAGAGCATGTGGGACGGCATCTACAGGATACTAAGGAAGACAGCCAGAGGACATGACGACACACTTCTGAGAAACACCGCAGGCGAGACGCTCAGTCCAGAACAATCCGCGAATCTCCTGGCAAAACCCCGACGACTCAACGGATGCCGAACAGCCATACCACACAGCACTTAGGAGGCTAGCGGAGGAAAAGAACCCTCAAGGACTGTCTGCCGACGATCCACCCTTCACAACCGCGGAGCTAGAAATGGTTCTCCAAAACCAAAACCCGAAAAAAGCTCCTGGCCCCGATGGATTAACAGCAGACATCTGCACAGCAGCAATAAACTGCGACAGGGAGGTGTTCCTAGCGATAGCCAACAGGTGCCTGTCGCTGTCACACTTCCCGAAGCAGTGGAAGGTCGTGTGCAAACTCGGCAAGCCAGGAAAGGAATACCAGCCCAAAGTCCTAAAGGCCAATAGGTCTGCTCTTGGTCCTAGGAAAAATAGCCGAAAAGCTCCTAATAGGCAGACTCCAGTGGAACTTCCTCCCAACACTACACAAGAACCAATACGGTTTCATGCCACAGCGCGGAACCGAACGCCCTCTATGCTCTAATGGGACACTTACGTGCCGAAATCAAAGCCAAAAAGAGTGCTCGTGCTTTTGATATCATTAGACATAGATGGGGCCTTCGATAACGCGTGGTGGCCAGCACTTAAAAGACAGATGGTAGTCAAGAACTGTCCCAAAAACATCTACGCTCTCGTCGCCTCATACCTGAAAGACCGGAACATCAGAGTCAACTACGCCAGAGCGACTAGTGAGAAGGGTACCACGAAAGGATGCGTCCAGGGCTCAATCTCCGGACCGACGTTATGGAACCTTATCCTAGACTCACTCCTACAGAAAATGGCTAGTATGGGAGTATACTGCCAAGCCTTTGCCGACGACGTCATCCTTGTGACGGACTTTTCAACCGGTCCCCTACAACAAACAGACACACTAGACATAGTATCGGAATGGGGCGTCCAAAATAAGCTACGTTTTGCCGCGCACAAGACCAATGCGATGGTGCTAACGAGAAAGCTTAAATACGATGTTCCGGTGCACCACATGTCGGGCACCCAGCTGAACCTAGTCAAAGAGGTCAAGCTGCTGGGTCTCATAATAGACTCCAAACTACCTTTAACGCGCACGTGTCCGCGACCTGTAAAAGGGCCGCAGACATCTACAAGCAGCTCGCATGCGTGGCAAAGGTGACTTGGGGCCTCAACAGAAAGATAATAAGGACGATATACGTGTCGGTGATAGAGCCCATCGTGATGTATGCAGCGAGCGCGTGGGCACCCGGAGCCGAGAAACTGATGACAAGGAATCAGTTTGACTCGCTGCAGAGAGGTTTCGCGCAGATCTGCAAAGCATACCACACGGTGTCTCTGACATCGGCACTAGTTTTGTCAGGCCAACTCCCTCTAGATCTCCGGGTAATCGAGGCCGCAACCCTTTTTAAGATCAAAAAGGGATATTCCCAAGAGTTCATACCGCCGGGCCGCGAGCTGGAGTGCAACGTGCACCACTCCCAAAACCCCCACCCAGCGCTACTCACAACCACAGAGTATGCACGCCTAGAGGACTTGACTCCCGAGACCCTGGACCCCAAGTAATCGGTCCCCAAATATACACCGACGGCAGCAAGATAGGGGAAAGCCGGAGCTGCCCTAACTTGGTGGGAAAACGGAAAGGAGTCCAAGTCCAGCACTTTTGGCCTGGAGCCCCACAACATGGTCTCCCAATCGGAAATGTACGCTCTCTTCAGAGCTGTCAGGATGGCAAGAGAATCCAGTGCGGCCTCCGTAAGCATCTTAAGTGACTCAAGATCATTACTTGACCTGCTGAGGAGTCCGTCTGCCACTCACCACCTGGTACTACAAATCAAGAGATGCGTCCGCGAGATCAGAGAAGAAGGCCGAGAAGTGAGGCTCTTTTGGCTCAAGGCCCACGTGGGAACCGCCGGAAATCAGAGAGCGGACGAGCTGGCCAAGGAGGCAGCCCTAACAAAAGAGACAGCAGACTACAGCAAGGTCCCCGTATCGTACGTGAGAAGGAAGATACGGGAGGCGACTGTAAAGAAGTGGCAGGCGCGCTACGAGTCGTCGAGTACAAGATCGGTCACGAAAGTGTTTTTCCCAGACGTCCTAGTGGCGAAGAGAACACTCAGAAAAGCAGTTCTTACACCCCGGTCCATGTACAAGTCCTAGCAGGACACGGAGGATTCTCTGCGTATCTCCACCGCTTCCATCTCAAAGACAGTCCCGCGTGCGTCTGTGACCCTAGCTGCGATGAAACCGTCTGGCATCTGCTTTTTGAATAACCCAGATTCAGTCACGATAGAATGGAGCTCGAAGTCAAGATCGAAACACAGCTGATCCAGTCCATACTCCACACTATCATGGGGAGACCGGCTACACGGAAACCATTCTTGGCATTAGCAAGCAAAGTCGCCAAAGTCGCAGCAGAGGCTAACAAAACGGATGCAACCTCACAAAGTCGAAGCCGACTACCATCTAGGCGAACAGTCCCGACCACAGCAACAATCACAACAACTACAACACAGACAACAACGCAAACCAGAACACGTACACCACTCATCATTACACAAGACACACACGGAAACACCAACGAACAACCAGTACCAGCGGCAGCAGCAGTAGCCGAAGTCAGCCTACAACCAGTCCTCAGCGCCATGCCCATCACGGAATTCCTGGCATATGGAGGAGACGGAGTCCCAGGCGTCAGGCTGCGAGGTGTCGCTCTGTTCATGAACAGAGATTCAGAAAAGCTAGGCATAAGCTTCTGAATAGGTTCAAGCCGAGCTGCAGCCCATATCCCAATCTCACCAGGCCTTGCCGCTTTGATCAACAGAAGCACCACTAAAACGAGCATGAAAGGCAGTAAGTATGCCGTACTGCCTCAAGTGGAAGTAGCTATCCACCGATGCCGTTTAGTGCGATTCAAAGGAAAGACGGTCGCACTAATCGAGTGGCGGGAGGAGACTTCATTTGCTCAGGCAAGCTCATTGCTTCAAATGATCAGGGAGGCCGGAGAACACGCGCCAGTCACAGCCCGCACTATAAGCGTTGACGCGATGGAGATCGGAGGAGACAGAGGAGACGTCGCAGACCGCTTCGGCTGCTTAAAAGCCTGAACAACATGAGGTAGTCGTCTATGAGGACAGAGGGGAAACTCTAAGTTTCCTTAAAGCCCCCAGAGACCCAACAGCCATCGCGATAAACTCCACAACTAGCCCGACCACACAAAGCGGATCAGAGAGGGCTCAGCAAAAGGCAGCCGCCGAAAAAACTGCAAAGGAGCAGAGTGCCACCACCAGTCCAGAGGACCAAGCCAGGTCTAGGAGTCGCCTGAAATCCTTCGGCACTTTCCTCAAAGCACTGCTCCCAAGCACCAGCCGCGCATCACCAGCCGAGAAACGAGAAGCAGCAGTGGAGAGGTTCTTCAGAAAGACACCAACAGAACCAACTCAACAGAAGCCTACACCAACGAAAGCCGACAAAGGGCAAGACAGCCCGCCTGTCCTCGCAATGAACTCGGGCACCACAGACCACGCAAAGAGCGCTTTCCTCGAGTACGTAGCAATCGTGAGGGCGACCAGAGAGGTCAATTATCATCAACACGAAGTCCAGGAGACTAAAAATCCACGACAGCATCTCCCACGCGGTAGTGGCGGTGTCGAGACATACAGTCAGTTGCGTCTATTACACCGACGACGCCGATGACGCTACCGGCCGCTTTGCAAAGTGAGCGATGGATGCGCCTACTAAAACGGTCGAGTACAACTTGAAGACGGCCATGCAGCATCGAGACGCAGTCGTTGTGGAAGCTTTGCTCAGGCTAGCGAAGTCCCTGGTCAGACGACAGAATTAATACAAAAAAAAAAAAAACACCCATCCTAACCCCAAAACCCAACACCAAAAGAACCCAATCCCGAACAACTCTCTGTTTCTAAAATTAGATTATGTAAAACTGTCTGTCATACTCACGTAAAAGCAGTGCCGATGGTGGCGCTGCACATTCCGTCGCTAAGTTCCCTACAAAATGGTTGAGCTAAGTGGCGCGGATGTGCAGGTCATGAACGTGAACGGATGCCGTCGGTCGTTGCCCGTCGACTCACATTGCCATGCAGTTATCAGTCCTGTACTTTAGAATATTTAATTTTAATAAGTGTTAGGTAAATAAGAATTATAAAGTCTGGAAAAGAAAAGTAAAAAATTATAATAATAATAAAAAAAGAGGTACGTCTAAAAAAAAAAAAAAAGATATTGTGCATGAGCATGTGTATTAATAAATAGTAAAAAAAAATAGATGGACTCACGTAGATTTTAAGTTACTATTATAAGTTTAGTATGATGTAACGTGTCCAATGTTGGAGCACGATTAGTTATTAAGAATAAAAAGACAGCAAACAATTAAAATAAGAGCGCGGACCACCACGTCTGCGGTAGATAACTCATAAAACCAAAATGGTCCCTGATTTAATAGAACAAAAAAAGGGTAAACTAACAAATTTGTTGCTCAAAATGAGCTCCATTTTGTTGAATACACAAATATTAGAATAATAAATCAGATGACTGTATTAATTAGGTTTTTAATCCAAATCAATAGGAAAAACTATATAACCATCCAATTCGGTAGATGAGATTATTTTTTTCCACCGCATACTGACGAATGGCCGTTTCGGGTTACCACCTCAAAATTTGTTAATTTACCAATTTTTATTTCTCATGTTTAAAATTAATATTAAAATGAATAAAAAGAAATGCTTCATTCTCTAAACGCTAACAGTCGGCTGTCCTTTAAACGGAATGACCCTATTCCGATTCGGCCATTCGGGTGATTTGTATGACTCTTTATAAAACAATGGTAAATCACAATTTTGAAATACAAGAAAAGGGTAAATCAAAATAAAATTAACAAAATCACGATAAAAATAATAATACGAGGGCGGCACTGAAAATTTCAGGAATCGAGGAAGTGACACAACATTACTATTTAAAAATGTATTAATTGCTTTTCGAAGTATTCTCCGCGAAATTTGACACATTTTTCCATACGATGGAACCAATCATTGAAGCAACCATTCCATTCGGAAGTTGGGTTCTCCAAAATGGCCGTTTTGTAGGCGTCCACAGCTTCTTCAGGTGATGAAAATCTCTGTCCACGCAATTTATTCTTTATTTTAGGGAAAGTATAGAAATCATTAGGGCTTAGGTCGAGGCTGTACGGCGGATGGTCTATTAATTCTATGTTTTCTTGCTCTAAAAACTCTTTTGTTTTGTGCGCGTTGTGAGAACTCGCATTGTCGTGATGAAGGATGATGCGGCGGTTGCAGTTCTCTTTACGGAGTTCAGAAACGACCTGTGGCAAACAAATGCTAGCATACCATTCTGCATTAACAGTTCTTTGTCCCTCAAGAGGAATAGTCGTAACATGGCTGGTTTTGGAGACAAACGTTGCCACCATTTTTTTTGCAACACTCTGTGAACGAACAATTTTTGTTGGCTTTAACTCATTTTCGAACACCCAAACTCGTGACTGGTTTTTTGTTTCGGGTTCGTACGCGTATATCCAGGATTTGTCACCTGATACGATGTTGTATACAGCATTTGAGGATCCTGCGTGGAATCTTTCGAGAGTTCTGACGCACCACGTAACGCGAGCCGCTTTTTGATCTTCACAGAGCGAATGCGGTATCCATCGGGAAAACAACTTTTTTACACCTAATTGTTCTTGGGTGACTGCAGTTTTTGGACGACCTTGACGGGGATCATCACTGAGCTTGACACGTCCACGTTGAAATTCAGCAAACCAGCGATAAATTGTGGTTTTGGATGGGGCTTCATCACCAAATGCAGAAATCATCCGGTCAACACACTGTTTTTGTGTTAAACCACTTCGAAAGTCATAATAAATCATTGCTCTTGAATTTTCTCGAGTAAATTCCATTTTCTCAACGACTAAACAAGTTTGACAAAACCTTGTGACAAGACCGAGAATCTTTTTTTTAAATAAATAAATGGTATTCGATTTTTAAAACCAAGGAGTTTTCAATTAAAAAGATTTTAATATGACAAGAACAGTGGAAATATTCCATTCCCGATACTTTTAGCACAGCCCTGTAAACATAAAATGAAGACTAATCAATCCTGAATTCCTGATTAATTATGTGCCAGCCATGCCTTCTTAACAGATATATAAGTTCCATGTCCGATTGAGTAGGGAAGCCTGTGGGCAAAATGTTAATTATTACCTAAGGGTTGTGAGCTCTGAACGTGTAAAATGTATTGGCTCTTTAATTTAAAGTGATCACCACCTTAGATTATATACCTATAGATGTAACCAGACCAAGACCATAGCCGTGTGGTATCCGGCAGAGTAGAATAGAACCAACCCATTACACTCACGGGTGTCGTATAAGGCGACTAATGTCTGAGGCAGAACACCTTGCGCCTCCGTAGACCAGAAAATGAACAGCAGCGTTTTCTGTTAGTCTTTCATCACTTCGATCTCCAATCCGCCTGCCAAGCGTGGAGATTACGGCAAATTCCTCCCATCATGGGAGAGGCTTATTTATGTCCAGCAGTGGACGTTATGGGCTGTTGTTGTTGTAACCATGGCGTGACCGCACTTGAAACAGAAATAGATTTTTGTGGTGTTGCCTAATAAGTTGGCAATTCCCACATATTAGGTAAAAAATATTTGAATTCTACTTGATCGCGAACAGACATTATAAGTACCTGTAAGTACTTCGCAAACTTAAAATTCTAAATTAGCACATTTTAAATGCTAGCTTCAATAATGTAACTCTTATGTCGTAGTCGTACGAAATACTTTAATAAAACCTCCTTGGTCTAATATTTCGTTTTTACAAGGGGGGGGGGGGGGGGGGGGGGGGTAAGGAGAATCGTATGTACACCCATCGACCGACACGACATAAAACACACACGACACGTTCAATGATGAAATAAAACCAGTCTTTATCATTAACATATTTATTACAAACCTTAGGGAAATACCTACATTCATAATTATTGACCCTTAAACAATATTAACTTAGTATGCATATTTCTGATTCTTTCATCTCGTTGAGATAATGACGTCATTATATAATGAATCCTGACTTCAAAATATCTAAAAGCGATAGCTTTAATTAATAATGCAAAATGATTTTCAAAAGGACTTTGTTTATTAATATGATTCTTTATTTCTGCAAAGACTTCTGTACCAATATTTTTTTTCAAAACACTGCAAGTCATTTTTGGTAAAGTGCCGTTTTGTGAAAAATATGAATTCCCGTGTATAGATGTGGTTTGTCTTGGAATTTTTTCGGCAAACACACACATTTTGATAACATCTTGTGATGGATAATGTAATCCGCCAACATCCTTTTGAGCAATAAAACCCGGAAACTTTTCAATTGCAAATATTGCTCCTAAACATTCATCACATTTTATTATTCTTTTCAAATTGTGCACTACATATCCAGCAATGTAAGTTATGGCTTCCTTTGAAAATTCTGATAATTCTAAGTTTCCTATATAGTCATGACCCTCGGGCAAATCAACAATTGAATCTTCATCGAGACTTTCGTCATTCATAGCCAATAATTTTAAATTCTTTCCCTTCTACTGTTTATTTTACGACAAATCGAATTTAAATTGCACGTCAAAATATTAATATTATCTAATGGTATGCAATTACCTGTGGTAATATTTTTTAATTCACCATGGACCAGCAGTCGCTTATACGCCGATACGAATTGCAGAGCAGTAGGGTTATTGTTAAACCCACCTTTAGAGCGAATGGCACTAAAGAAAACCTCCAAATGGTCTTGGCTCTTAATTCTCTGGTCATAATTCTTAGCGCTTTAATAGAAATTAAAAACCCCAGAAACCCTGTTTTCTTCCCGAATTAATGACTAAATCACCTTCAATGAACCTGAGCGTTTTGAGATATGTTTCTAACTTTTCTAATTTTGCATTCATCATATTTTCTTTACTGATAGGTTTTATAAAACCATATGAATATAAACTTCGGCTATTTAGAATATCAAACAAACCATTAAAGTTTGTGATAAATTCAATAGTAGCACCTGAATGTACAAAGTCTTCTATGGCTAGATAACCCTTGCATAATATAAGAGCCTCGGCGACAGATTTGCTGAAAGTTTGCGCAGCGAGTCTAACTTTCATGATTTGTTTCTTGTAATTAATATGAGCAGCTCTGAGCTTATTCCCTAAATGCAGTTCGTCCTGTTTTTGTAAATTATGCAATTTTTCAATATAATTCCAGGATATTATTTTGCCATTAGCATTCAAAATCTCTTTTTTGTCGGCTAGTGTATTTCTAACAAGTTTTAACATGTGACATGCATCTGGTATTATTACTATGATTTGACCTTCAATAGTTATTGTTGGATTTATATTGTTAATGTCATTAAACTGAGCGCCTAGATTTTTTGTCATGGCGAAATTTACAGGACATCCGTCAAATGTCACCGATACTATTTGTACCCCACATTCTATTAACAAATGTACACAATTTTTTATAGTTCACTACGTTGGTCTCCGTTGACACCATTTGTCAGGAAGTACCCAACTGGTATTTTCCAACTGGAGTTTAACGCCGTAACCATAAAGACCAAAGCATCCTTAGCTAGCGGCATACTATCGGTGTCTAGATTATGTCCTACATTCACGTATCCGACGGTGCGTTTGCCATCCCACTGTAGGTGTTGTCGGATTGACATTTCGTCAAGACCAAGGCAGCATAATATTTTTTCATTAGACTTACTAACTAATAATTTGATAGCTTCAAAAGCTTCACTTGTGAATCCTGGTTCACAATCCACACATTTATACCACCTATATAATGTTTTAGGATGGGCAAGCATGTGTTAAATTGCTTTCTCACAAATGCATAGGCCTTAGGGCTTAAAAAATGCAAACACAATGCAAATTTTCGTAAGGATGGCGAATATTTTCGCGGACAGTTCGTTTTATCGAGGTATCTTTTAAGAAAATCTGCATTTTCAAATTCAACATTTGACAGTAAATCTAATTCTTCAGATTGCATTTTAATTCTGTTATAATATCTTGTAAATGTGCAGCACGCAATTTTTTGCGACGATTATTAGATTTTGTCTTCTCTTTCTGCAGCAGATTTTCTAGTCGTTTTTCCTTATTAAGAGTCGCTGGCTGGACAAGAGGTTCTACATCATCTTCATAGCTGGGACCGGCCTAAAATGAAATTAAGTAGTTTATTTTATAGTTCTTCTTTTAAATATTTTTAAGTTTTTTTTATATTTTTTAGGGTTCCGAACATCCGAATGTAAAAACGGAACCCTTATAGGATCACTCGTGTCCGTCTGTCCGTCGGTCGAAGTCAATTTTCTCCGAATCTACTACACCGATTAAATTGAAATTTGATACACATATCAAATTCGGTGACCCAAACGTAGAGGTGTAACGTGAATAGACAAAATCTGAATACGGGGCTCAGTTTTGGGGGGCAAAATGGAAAATTAAAAAAACAAATCATTACAACCTGCATCGTGTGACATATCAAATGAAAGGGCTTGTTGAAGGAATCTTAAGTTTTTTTTTTTTGTAATTTTAGAATAAATGGTTTCAAAGTTATTCAATAAAATAGACGAAAATTGACCATTACCCCACCTTTATTATCTCCGGAACTTCTGAGCCAACAATTATGAAAAAAATACAGATAATAGCTCATTACCTTTGGAGGAAAATCTATAAGAAGTCCATGATCTTAAAAAAACATGGTAATCGAGGGGGCAAGATGGACAGTTAAAAAAATAATATTTACAAACTGCATCGTGTGACACATCAAATGAAAGGACTTGAAGTGAAAATCTCAAAAATATTGTTTTTATTATTTTAAAATCAACAGTTTCCAAGTTATTTAAGAAAATAGATAAAAATTTACCATTCCCCCCCCCCCTCCTTATATCCGAAACTACTGAGTCTTAAAATTCTCAAAAAAATATAGATAATAGTTCTTTGCCTATAGATTACAGGAAAACCTATAAGAAGTAGTTTGAAAGTAACATGTAAAAAAAATTAGATTCGTTCAGAACCCTTTGCATGTGAGTCCGTCTCGCACTTGGCCAGTTTTTTTATTATGTAATAGTAATAAAAAATATATATCGAGTATATATTTAGAACAAATTTAATGCTAAAAGTTGAAATTATTATTTACTAATAAACTAATAATTATATGGTAAATCTTATTTCCAAACGTAATATTTTTTTATTTTTATTTTTACATTGACAATAGTTTTACAGAGAATCAGTACGTCAGGTGAATATTGTTTGTTTTTGCGCAGGTATGCTTACCACAGTTGACTTCTTTAGTTGAATATTTTGCACTTCTCGTAAAATAACCACCTTCCTTCGTTTATTAGGAGGTGTTAAAGATGTATTAAAATTCTCTTTGTTCTCCTGGCTCGTAGATGGTAATGGAGTATTTTCCTGTTGTGGACACAGATTTGTTGAGGCTGGACTCTGTAACGTTTAAAAATAAATACGTAAACTAGTAAATAATGATTAAAAGAAAGACTCAATATTGCATTATTAGAATGAACCATAGTGTGGTCAGATATGCTTGTTGAGGGATGTATCAACGGCACATCGTCCTGGTTACTGGACTGATCTTGGTTAGGATTAATCTGTAACAATTCATAATAAAATCTATACATATTATAAAGCAAAGTCCCCAAAAGCTGTCTTCTGTATGTAGTTCATGTTTGTACCTTTTTTACTAAAACTTGGTGCAATTTTTGAGGAGGGCGAAACCGCGAGCCTTAAACTAGCAAGTAAAACTTTGATTGAGAAAAAATATATCCTAACTAATATTATAAAGAAATCCAAAGTGAGTTTGTTCATTTGTTGGTTTAGTTGTTACCTCTTCACGCTTCATCTATTGAACCAATCATCTTGAAATTTTGCACACTCATTCTTTGAAGGACATAAGGTACCTTTCATACCGAAAAAACGCATTGTTCCTGAGGGTTTGCCATTCACGCGAGCGGAGCTGCGAGCAAAAGCTAGTAATATGTATAATAAAATTCACATAAATTTTCTATTATTTTTTGGTACAAACACTATGTTTGTCACCTCATCATACGATTCTTGTCCCGTATTTTGGTTTGAAATTTAATACATATACTAAATACTTACATGTATATATTTTGTTGGTACTGAGTGAGGTTTTAATTGTACTCGTTTATTTTTATATAGTAATGAATCATCATCAAAATGAATGGAACAAATTTTTGAATACTTTGTGGGCAGCCAATTTTCTCGTCCAGTGGCATCCAGCCATTTCTTTTTATCAAGATTGGATGGAAACCTGAAATTTAAAGAACATTTTATTCACATGCTACGAAAGTTTATCTTTATTGAGTAATAAGTTAAATAAACTACAATAAAGTACTTAAATAAATGTAAGTAAATATAAAATTTACGTACAGAAGAATTAATAATAATAATAATTTTCTCTCAATAAAAATATTATACTACTAGCTTTTACCCGCAACTTCATCCGCGTGAAAAGTATCCTATGTGTTAATCCAGGTAATAAACTACTCGTGTGCAAAATATCATTGAAATCCATCCAGACGTTATTGCGTGATTGAGTAACAAACAAACATCCAAACAAACAAATTTATAATATAAGTAGGATGAGTACCTACCATGATAAGCCAACCCAACAATCGTATGTATGTACTGACAAAAAAGAAATATGATTTATTTGGGTAAATTCAAGTAGCCATTATGGCAACCCTGAACCGTTCATAGTTTTAGGTTATTTTATTTTAAGATATTGAAAACACCTATCACAACTCAATATTCTTGGCTCACATCACTGAATTCATTACAAAACATCATAATCGATGATCATCTGGCGTTGTATTAACGAAAGAAATGATAATTTCGCCTACTTACGTTTGAAATGTTATTCCTTCAATTTTTCGCTCACTCCGGCTTTTACAGCCCAAAACACTGCAACCCACCATCGCACTTACACTAAATATTCTTTATTATCCAATTTTTATACGCAATAAACACTGTAAATTCACACAATCACAGAAAAATCCAAAAGACGCCAAGCTTGTTTGTCACAATCTGTCAAACTCAGATCTTGCCAAACAACAAAACCGGCCATGTTGACAAAGACAAAAAATATATATTGTGTCCTGTTTCTTTGCATGGGTCTGACAATTAACGATCTCGCTCTATCAAGGAAGGTCATCTTAATGGTTACATCTCTAGGTATATAATCTAAGATCACCACAATAATATGGCATGTATCACTTTAAATATGTCCCATAAATAGGTTGAAGTGATCACCACAGTATGTTTCACTTTTAATACATTTATAAAATGGTTAAAGTGAGCACTAGGGGAAGGTGGTCTGAGACGGCATAGCGGCTGAGATGGCACAGTCTCAATATCTTTGGCATTTGTAGTCCAGTGGCGCCCTCACATGCACCCGTGCGGCCCTAACGGAAACTCGCCGCGACAAGCCGCCCGCCAGTGCGCGACATCAATCGAGGCGGTCACTACGTCGGTTTTGGTAAAAATTGCTCTCGAAAATTTTTAGTTTTGCTGAATTCAAACCGTGATTACAGGTGTTCTCCATTATCTAACAGGTAACTATCAATGTTTTCTTTTAGAGTAGAGTGTGAAAAAATATGTTGTAATAAGCAAAGTTACGTAGCTTGTCAAACAAAATAAATTCAATTTATTTTCTGGATTATGTACCTACCGGGTGAGATGGCATAGGATGTATGCCATCTCACCCAATGTGTATGCCATCTCACCCAAAAAGCGATGCTGAATGTTGAAATAATTTTATTTTGCTAGTAAAACATAATGGGTAAGTAGCATATTTTGTAAGGTATTTTTAACAATAGGTAATTAGTAAAAATATGTACCTATTTGTTTTAGAAATGGCGCCATACATTCGTAAAACGACAAGGCAAAGTTGGGATGAAACAAATATGAGAGACGCAATTGCAGCCGTCCGTAGCCAGAGAATGGGTTGGCAGATGGCAGCAAAGGCATACCAGGTTCCCGCTACTACGCTCCGACGTCGAGCAGAAAAAGGAGAAACGTCTAAAGGGTATTTAGGTGGGCATAAACCTACATTTAATTCAGAACTCAAAAGACAAATTATTGCGCATTTACAAGAGCTGGAGGTGCGTTTTTTTGGAATGACAAGGACTGATTTGAGAAAACTTGCTTATCAAGTAGCTGTTGCTAAGAAACTTCCCCATAGATTTTCTTCGGAAAATGAAATAGCAGGTCTGGACTGGCTGCGAGGGTTTAGGAAACGAAATCCGTCCATATCACTTCGAATACCCGAAGCCACATCGGCAGCCAGAGCTCGAGGATTCAACAAAGTCCAGGTAAAAACATTTTTTAAATTGTTGGTTGATGTAATGGAATTGCACAACTTTGAACCCCATCAAATTTGGAATGTTGACGAATCCGGGTTTAGCACAGTGCCATCACAAAACCGGAAAGTCTTTGCGACAAAAGGTAGAAAACAAGTAGGGGTATTAACCAGTGCTGAAAGAGGCCAACATTATACTACGGTTTGCTGCGTCAATGCCCTGGGAAGCTTCATACCTCCAGCATTCATTTTCCCTCGCAAAAATATGAAAGCAGAACTTATGGACCATGCTCCTACCGGCGCTGTTGGATTTGCCCAGGAAAAAGGATGGATGAATGGGGCGGTATTCCTTAAGTGGTTGCAGCATTTTGCTAAATACGCAAAGCCGTCGAAAGAAGCCAAGATTCTGTTACTTTTAGATGGACACTCCAGTCACAAAAACTTGGACGTATTGACGTATGCAAAAGATAACGGAATCATCCTATTCTGTTTCCCCCCACATTGTACACATAAAATGCAACCACTTGACGTTAGCTTCTTCGGCCCACTTAATACATTCTACAATCAACAGCTGCATATTTGGTTGAGGAATCATCCAGGACGAACAGTTACACATTTCCAGGTGGCTGAGCTGTTTAAGCAAGCTTATCTTCGAGCAGCTACGGTTAGCAATGGTCAAAATGGATTTGCTGCAAGTGGCATTTACCCTCTGAATGAGAATATTTTCCCAGAGTGGATGTTTGCACCTGCAGATGTTACTGACAATGATCTTGGAGATTCTTCTGTACCTATCTTACCAGACAATGCCAGAAATGAGGAGTCTCAGGATCTCCAGCTCCAGCACCACGACGAGGCGCCACCTTTAGATGCCCAGACCTCCCGCCCGAACGATCAAACTGAGGAAGAGCCTTCAGTACCTCAGATAAATGACGACACTATGGCAGGGCCTTCAGTGCCTACGAGCTCCCACGATCAAATTCAAGTCTAACAATAGCAGATATTTCACCTTTGCCTAAATCTTCACAAATAAAACGATCTGTTCATAAGAAAGGTAAATTCGGGATGCAGAATGCATCACCAGACATAGCATTACTAAAAGCTGTCGTTGCTGAAAAAGAAGCAGCCAATATGAGAAAATCTGCCCGACAAGTTAAGAAAAGGATCGTGTTGGCAGTTTCCAGTGATGAGGAAGAACCGGTCGCCTCAGACGATGAAGACCCATCCTGCATATACTGCAATGACCCCTGGAGTCATTCTCGCTCCAGGGAATGGTGGCTTCAATGTCAAGTCTGCCGCCAGTGGTGCCACGCAGAATGCATTGGGTTACCAAAAACGGCCAAAAACGTAATCTGCTTGCAAATAAGCAGTTTGGTATATGCCATCTTACCTACAGGGGTTGGGTGAGATGGCGTTTTGTTGATTGTTTTTATGTTGTTAATAAACCACTTTTTAATACAAAATTGCTATTTATTTCTATTTGGTTACGAGTTTCCTAAAAATCAAACTTTTCAAAATCTATGCCATCTCAGACCACCATCCCCTACAGGTAAGTAGCATGTTTCACTTTGATTACATCTCTAAATAGGTTCATGTAAGCACCACATGTAAGTAGCATGTTTCACTTTGATTACATCTCTAAATAAGTTGAAGTGAGCACCCACAGGTAACTTTTTGCAGCAGTATACCGCCAACTCCTAACTTGCTAGCATCACAGTGGACCTCTGTTAAATATGCTGGGTTATATAAGGCTAATATAGGTCTCTCGACCATCTTAGATTTTATTGTTTGGAAAGCTGTCTCTTCCTCATTACCCCAGACCCAAGGTACAATAGACTTTGTAAGCCTTGTGAGCGGTTTTGCGATGCTTGCGAAGCTTGGTATGAATCGGCGAAAAAAACTTGCCAACCCTACAAATTGCCTGACTTGATGTACAGTCTTAGGAATTGGAAATAAAGCTACTGCTTCTGCCTTCTTAGTTTCAGGTCGTAACCCTTCATCTGACACTTCATAACCTAGGTAATCTAGTTTTTTTTCTGGGTATTGATATTTTACTAAAAGAACGAATTGTTTTTATTTATTAATCACTTTATTTTAAGTTAACACTAGTTTTTATTACAATATTAATTGCACACGACGGAACTATATTACTTCATCTTGGAAGCTTCCTATCGACAAACTATATTTTTTTTTTTTTTTAATTTTAAAGACGTCAAAGACATTGCTATTTTATCCCTAACACCTTCTCCTATTTTTACAAATTTCTTTAGGCATGAAAAATTTTAAAAATACAAACTTATACACTTTTACTTCAGAGACACCATCAAAATTTTAAAATATTAACTTATACATTTTTACTTCTTTGTAATAAACCTCAATAATTTTGCTTTACAATTTTTTCACAATGAAACTTAAACTTATCTTTATATAATGGTTTTGTAAACATATCATCAATCTGTAAATTAGTAGGACAATACTTTATATATAAGTAACCTTTTTTATAATTTTCATGAATGAAATAGAACCTCACATCTATGTGTTTTGACCTTTTACTAAATGAACCTGTTTTTATCAACTGGATAGCACTCTGGTTATCAATATTTAAACTTATTTTAACACTTTTTCCAATTAACTCACTTATAAAAGTCTTTAAATATAAACACTCTTTAACACAATCTGCAGCTGCTATATATTCAGCTTCAGTTAAAGATAGACTCACTATTGGCTGTCTCTTAGAGCACCATGATATGGGTCCACCTGATAACATTATTATAAATCCAGTTGTGCTGCGTTTGGTTTCAGTACATCCTGCATAGTCTGAGTCACAGTATGCATCTAATCTTGTTATGTCTTGTCCTGTGTTGTACATAATTCCTTTTTCTCTTGTCCCATTCAAATATTTCAATATCTTCTTTACTGCTAATATGTCTTGTCTTGATGGATTTTCTACCTTTTTACTTGCTTCATTCACAGCTTGGCTGATGTCTGGTCTTGATCTAGTTGATAAGTACAATAATCCTCCCACTAGTTTTCTGTATGAACAACAAATAACTTTAATAATCACAAAACACTTAAAACTTAATCACAAATACACTACTGGTCACTATTCGCTTAGATATCGCACTTCTAGTTCACTTCGATTCGCTTCGTTGTGTAGCCAAAATCAGACTGCCTGCTCCCGCAAACACGTTGACTATTTATATGGCGATCGAACGTTGGAAAAATATCCACGACTTCCTAGAATCTTCTAGACAATTCCATTCATAGAAACTTCCACAACTTGTACAAAGGAAAGAAATAGGTACTTTATGCCCTCGGCGTACGGTCGAAATTACAATGACAATTCCTGATGTTCTTATGTAGGTAGTTTGCGAATTTGTACCTACATTATTCGAGACTCGTTCTACCTACTACTACCTACCTACCTACCTACTTGTAGGTACCTACTACCGTAACTGTAGGTAAGTACGGGTACGACGTAACAGTATTTACAAGAGATCTGGCTATTGGGCAGAGCCAGCTCACGAAACTGAAGACCGACGATGGCAGGATCTTATTCGCCAAACCGGAGCTTCTGAGGGAAATCGAGAGTTTCTATGGTAACACGTAAACCAGTAAATTCATTGTAGATCTAGCAAACGACACGAGCTAGACTGGCCCAACACTATACCGAAGACATCCCGGATGTCAGCCTGTACGAGATTAAGATGGCTCTGAAACAGCTTAAAAACAACAAGGCACCGGGTGATAACGGAATTACGGCTGAACTCCTGAAGGCGGGTGGAAAACCGTTACTTAAGGCCCTTCAGAAGCTGTTTAATTCCATCATACTCGAGGAGAAAACGCCACAGGCAAGGTGCAGGGTTGTGGTGGTGATTCTTCAAGAAGGGCTACAATGCCTGGCTGAAGAATTATAGGCTCATCTCATTTTTAATCCATATCTACAAGATGTTTTCAAGAGTCATCACGAAACGTCTCGCGCGCAGGTTTGACGATTTTCAGCCTCCCGATCAAGCCCGTTTCTGAAAAGGCTTTAGCAGTGTGGACTACATACATACGCTGCGGCAGGTTATACAGAGACTCGCCTCGCCTCGCGTCTATCTCTCTTTAGCGTTTGTGGACTACGAGAAAGCCTTCGATTCGATCTAGATTTGGGCTGTACTCCAGTCTCTCACACGGTGCCAAATCGATTATTGGTACATCGACGTGTTGAAGTGTTTTTATTAAAACGCCACCATGTCAGTCCGACTTCAGGACCAAGCCTCGGAACTTATCCTTCTGCAGCGAGGTGTGAGACAGGGAGACGTCGTATCTCCGAAACTATTCACAGCACTGGAGGATGACTTCAAGGTTCTGGACTGGAGAGGGCTAGGCATCAATGTCAAAGGCGAGTACATCGCTCACCTTCCGTTTGCCGACGATATAGTGGTCATGGCTGAGACCATGGAGGACCTCAGTACAATGCTCGTTGACCACAGAAGAGCTTCCGAAAGAGTGGGTCTTAACATGAACATGGACAAAACCAAGGTCATGTTGAATGACCATGTAACACCCACTCCTATCAAGATCGGAGACGCTACACTCGAAGCAGTAGACGATTATGTGTACCTGGGACAAACGGTCCAGTTAGGCAGGTCTAACTTCGAGAAAGAGGTCAATCGTCGAATTCGACTTGGCTGGGCAGCGTTCGGGAAGTTGCGCGGTATCTTCTCGTCCAACTTACCGAAGTGTCTCAAGACGATAGTCTATGACCAGTGTGTGTTGAAAGTGATTACATACGGGACCGAAACATGCTCGCTCACAATAAAATAATAAATAACATAAATAAAATTTTATTCAAAAATATATGAGGTAAACGTTTACAGTTTTTCTTAAATCTATGACAAGTTCAGCCATGCTTTGAGCCTGAACTAGGTAATCCTGTGTTTCAGGCGCTTTGAGGTAACATTAATTTATTAAATAATCATAAATCATATTAATATTATTGGTACCAATGTAAAAAGGTATATAAAATTATACTATTTTAACTAAGCTAATATAAAAAATAACAATAATATGGACAATATTTACTTTAGCACAAGTAATAACTTCTCTGTATCTTCATAGGACATAATTTGAAGAGCTTCCTTAAGGATTTTCTTGCAGTTATTGTGATTTAAAGAGTAGATGCTTACTTTTTCATTTAGCCTGTTATAGAGTAGGGGTCCGAGGTACATATAAAACTTGGCTGTGAAAGCGTGTTTTGTACTTTTTTGAGGGCAAACTATATCTTTCCGTCTTTTTTTTTGTGAATTCAGTGCTGTATGGAAGTGCTGCGTGTTGTTTTAGTACAGTGCTCATAATAAATAACTGTCGAACTGTTAATACTTCACAAGATTTATACAGGAGGTTAGTGGGGAAAAGGAAAGGGCGGCAAGTAGCCACCTTGAGAATAGCTCTTTGAGCTCTTTCAATGGGCAATAACAGAGTTTTACTTGCCCCACCCCATGAAGTAATGCAGTAAGTTAGAATTGACTGACAAAGAGCAAAATATACTTGCCTAAGTATTTTTGGATCTGTAATAAATCGTAGTTTTTTGAATACGAATATCAGCTTACGAATTCTATTATTTAGAGCTTCCATATGTTGTTTGAAGGAAAGGGTTTCGTCTATTATAATACCCAGGTATTTTATTTTATCAGTCTTCTTAATATTGGCACACTTACACTGGCTATCTGCAGGGACTGGGCAACAATGAGCATGCAACGCTGAGGGGATATTGGATATATGCTTGCGCATCGAAAACTTAATATAATTTGTCTTCTCTGCATTTAGAGTTAGTGAGTTATTTTGAAGCCATTTGTTTACAATATTAAATCCGTGTTGCGCAAGCTTGAAGACTTCATTTTCTGAGTCAGCCGAAAAAAGTAAAGTAGTGTCGTCAGCGTAAGTAATGATAGTACCATGCTCTAGCTTTAGATTGCAAAGGTCATTAATGTAGATCAAAAACAGGGTGGGCCCTAGAATACTTCCTTGGGGAACACCAAAAAATGAGTTTTTTTGAACAGCGCTGAGAACATCGCCAATCTTTACGCACTGGGAACGATCTTCTAAATAACTTTTGAATATTTTCAATTGGGTGCCTCTTACACCCATGATCTCAAGCTTGCGCAATAGAATTGGAATGGAAACTGTGTCAAAAGCTTTGGCGAGGTCCAGGAAAATTCCTACTGTGTGGTTACCCTTGTCAAGTTCTTGCGCTAGATAGTCAGTCAGATGATGTACCGCATCGGCAGTTGAAACTTTAGGTCTAAATCCAAACTGCCTTTCAGACAGAATGGATTTGTCTTCCAAATATTTCAACAACCTTTTGTTTATTATTTTCTCCAATATTTTTGACATAGAAGGAAGTAAAGAAATAGGTCTATAATTTGTCACTTGCTCTTTGCTGCCTGATTTATATACAGGGATAATTACAGCTTTTTTGAGACACTCTGGGAAATCTCCTGAAGATAAACAAATGCGGAAAATATAGGTCAGTGGTGGTACCAAAATGTCCTTGAATCTTTTAATGGGCCTCATCAGAAGGCTTAAAGTCACCCAAAGGGCAATGGAGAGGGCTATTCTCGGAGTTTTAAAGAGAACCACGGTTACCGACGTAGCCCGAAGAATTGCCAAACTTAAGTGGCAGTGGGCAGGGCACATTGCTCACAGAACGGATGGCCGAGGGGGGCGAAAAGTTCTGAGTGGCGACAGCAAACCGGAAGACGTTACGTTGGAAAGCTTCCCAATATAGTTGGACCGGGAATCCGCTGGATGCGGATCGCACGGAACCAGTCAATGTGGCTACACTTGGGGGAGGCCTATGTCCAGCAGTGGACGTCTTTCAGCTGAAATGATGATGACATCTATTGTTTACCATTATTTGAAATCATGAATTAATTGTTACAATAACAGTTTTATGACTACCAAATCTTTTTTCTGCAATGGAATTGAAGGTGGTGCTGATAGTAACAATTTAAGTACGAACAAAGTCCTTTACAATATGCTTAAGCAATAACTCTGTTGGACACTGAGCCCAATTTGACTCAAGGTCCTTTATATAAAGCCTGCCTGTACAGAAAAATTAATAATCCAAATGTAACTAACTATTTATTTAAGATAAGATAAGATATTTTATTTGCATAAAACATGGTATACAAGGTGTTATAAAAAACATTAGATCGGACATGTTTTGCTTAATACTAAAGCATGCAAACTTACTTACTATAGATACATTATGAATTCATATTAAAAAAATCATTAATGCAATAGAAGTTATTATTATTGAGCCATTTATATAATTGGATTTTAAATAATTTACAATTTAATGTTTTAAACATTTTTGGTACTTTATTATAGAGACGTACACACATAGCCGTACATCTAGCACAAGTCTGTATTGGGCACGTCGACTTCGAGAGCTTACTTCCTCTGCTGTTTTAAATAGTTCTTTGTGTTTTTGAACGAACATGCATGCTTCATATACATATAATGAAGGTAACGGTAGCAAACCAAGCTCTTTAAATATTGGTTGACATGACTCGTCAGATGGAATCTCATAAAGAGCTCGTAAACATTTCTTTTGGGCGACAAATGCTCTATTGTGGCCAGTACTATTTCGCCACATCATTAGTCCATACCGTAGTGAGGACTCAACATATGCGCGATATGACATCACAGCCGTTTTTATATTAGTAACTTTTTTTATTTGTCTCAAAGCATAGACAAATTTATTTATTTTATTACATACAGTATCAACCTGTGCTTTGCAGTCTAAATGTTCGTCAATTACTACTCCTAAAAACTTAGTTTGTGCCACTTGTGTAATTTTTGGAATGTCCATTTTAAAATTAAATGTATTATTATAAGATTGATTAAATTGTATATATATTGATTTGTTAAGATTAATAGATAAATTATTATTATTTAACCAGTTAATTAAATTGTCTATTGTTTTATTTATGTCCGCTTCATGATCCGTAATTGATTTATATTTTTTATTGGTAGTCACAATTATGGAAATGTCATCGGCAAAAAGAAAGCATTTATGATTGGTTACATTAACAATGTCGTTGATGTAGAGTAGAAATAAGATAGGGCCCAATATGCTACCCTGGGGGACGCCGCGTTTTATACTTATATAATCAGACGAATATACTGTCATGTCCCAACTTTAATTAAGTTTCGTGACAGTGACTCTCTGTTGTCTGTTATTTAAATACGACGATATCGACTAAAGTGGTAGTCCTCTTATACCGATAGTCTCTAGTTTTTGTAATAATATTTCATGTGTAACCAAATCAAATGCCTTTGACAGATCAAAAAATAGCCCTGTCGTTAGCTGTTTGTTGTTAATATTGGTTAGTATTTCTTTCAACAGTGAAAAGATGGCTAAGGATGTGGACTTATGTTTATGAAAGCCGAATTGCTCTTTTTTGATAATATTAAATTTCTCACAGTAGTTGACTAATTTTTGATACATGCATTTCTCATAGATTTTTGACATAATAGGTATCAGTGTTATGGGGCGATAATTATTCATGTCACTTTTTTCACCCTTTTTAAATATAGGTTTGACAACAGATATTTTTAAAGCACTAGGAAAGATTCCTTGTGAAAAGGACAGGTTTATGAGATAAGTCATCACCCCACTTATTTCATTAACACATGTCTTAATAATTCTGGTGTTAAGTTCATCATAGCCTACAGAGTTGGTATTTTTTAACGATAATATCTGTTTCTTCACCTCATTTTCGGATATAGGTGTTAGGAACATTGAGTTAGCAGTCTCACTCATGGTATCACTGCGGAACCTTTTTGTGCAATTTTGAGTAGGAATATAATTTGTGAAATGACTATTGAAGATGTAGCGGCACAAACATATTTTATCATTACATACACATTCATACATACACAAAAACATATACATACACATACATACATATACATACACATACACATACATATTTACATAGATATCTCACAGTTATACTAAATTAAATAAATCGACACATTTCTAATATTGTGTCGGAACTTCACCGGTCGGGCTCAGTGGAAACGTACTTCCTTAAAACCTGTTTTGACGCTCGCCGGCCGCCCGGCGCGCGCGCACCGCGCTCCTCCCTCACCAGTCCTGATCTGTTCTCGACGCGGAGCGCACGCCGCTTTAACTGCTTACTGTTCTGCTCATACCCTCTTACCATTAATGCGCAATAGTGATTTTGTATTCCGCCGAAGTGTGGTCGGAACTTACTGTGCTATCCTAAACCCACTTCTATGCTTGTGAACTTTATAAACTGCTTTTATCTCTCTGCAGATCTGTGCTATTTACTCCTTCATACTTTTTGTGCTGTTAATATTGGTGTACCTGTGCTTGGCAAGACATTATAAGCTGACTGCAATACTTACCTGAAGAGTTTCATTTCATCGCACCAGTTTACACCTGTAAGGAAGTATCGACGACGATAAGGTAGGATTTATCCATACTATACCTACAAAGGCAGAAGCTATTTCCGCTGGTTTGGTAAGTATGGTGTTGTCAATTTTAATGTGTTCAATGTTGTCTTTGGGGTCCATGTGTATTTCGTTTCTTATGACTGTCCATGCGGCTTTACATTTGTTGTCATTATTATTCATACATTTTATGTTAGCGTTGCGTTTAGCATTGTAGATACACTTTTGTAATAGTTTTGAATATGAGGTATATCTACTCTTGTTTATTATACTTTTAGTCTTGTAATATTGATATCGTAAGAAACGCTTCGTTTTAGAGCTCTGTTTTAGACCCTTACTTATCCACATTCGCTTTATTTTATTGTTTAAATTTACCTTAACCCTAATTATATTGTGGCGCGATTAATTTTACATAGATCGCCACCTTTGATTCCGGAGCGAAACCGCTCCGCTTATGAACCTTGTCCCACACTCAGAAATCATACGATGTTCTTGTTTGTCATCGAGTACGAGCGCACTGCCGGAGACCATGTGGTGATTATAGGGCACTCAACGCCAGAACAATACCAGACAGGTACCCCATCCGCCATATACATGATTTTTCACACCAGCTGACAGGGTGCGCAGTTTTCTCTACGATAGATCTAGTTAAGGCATATAACCAAATAGCTATCAACCCTGATGACATCCCAAAAACCGCCATCACAACACCGTTTGGTCTTTATGAATTCAGGTACATGACTTTTGGACTGCGAAACGCTGCACAGACCTTCCAGCGATTTATCGACGAAGTGCTGCTTGGGCTAGAATTTTGCTACATTGGTACATCGACGATATATTAGTATACTCGAAAACTCCCGAACAGCACAAGCAACATTTACGAATACTGTTCGAGCGGCTGAGAGACTACGGTATAGTAGTGAACACAACAAAGTGCAATATTGGACGCACAGAGGTAACCTTTCTGGGATACTGTGTGTCAGCAGCAGGTACGAAGCCTCTAAAGTCAAAAATTCAGGCCATCCAAGATTACCCAGCACCCAAGACAGTCAAGGAGCTACGACGATTCCTAGGAATGGTAAACTTTTACCACCGATTCATACCTCAAGCAGCTAAAACTCAAGCGCCGTTAAATGCTGTCCTCGCTGGCCCCAAAATTAAAGGAAGCCATCCTGTGGTCATGACTCCAGAGCTACTAAAGGCTTTTGAAGAAACCAAAACTTCACTTTGCAACACAGCTCTACTGGCTCATCCAGATCCATCAGCTGAGTTGGCAATTGTGACCGATGCATCAGACACCGCCATAGGCGCCGTGTTACAACAGCGAAACGGTAACGACTACCAACCCTTAGCCTTTTATTCTCACAAGCTCAGTCCCGCACAGAAGAAGTACAGTCCGTACGAACGCGAATTATTAGCGGCGTACGAGGCTGTGAAATACTTTCGCCATATGGTAGAAGCCAGAGTCTTTGCCATATTTACAGACCACAAACCATTGGTGTACGCATTCAAGGCAAACAGGGAGAACTTACCACCAAGGCAATTCCGGTACCTCGATTATATCGGACAATTTACAACTAACATCAGGTATTTGCCAGGAAGAGAGAACGTGGTCGCTGATGCCTTGTCACGGGTGGAAGAAGTGTCACCAGCAATCAACTACGAAGACCTTGCAAGATTTCAGAGCAAAGATTCAGAACTGCAAGGCCTCATCCAAAACGGCTCATCCCTCAAGCTGGAGAAGGTTACCACTCTGAACTGTAACAAGCACATATTTTGTGACACTTCCACGACAAACCCTCGCCCATATGTGACACCACAGCTGAGGAAGCAAGCCTTCAATTCTCTACACAACTTACACCACCCAGGATGTTCTGCTACAGTGCGACTGGTAACTCAAAATTTTGTATGGCCTGGGATTCGCAAAAACTGTAGAGAGTGGGCTAGACAATGTTTGCAATGTCAAACTAGCAAAATTACCCGCCATACCACATCACCACTTTCCACATTCCCAACTACATCCTCAAGATTCACCCATATCCACCTCGACATAATAGGGCCCCTAACCCCTTCTTATGATTTCAGGTACTGCCTCACCGTCATCGATCGATTTACTCGGTGGCCTGAGGCGTACCCATTAAAGGAGATTACCGCTGAGGCCTGCGCTGCTGCCTTGGTGTCTGGCTGGATAGCTAGATTTGGCTGTCCCGCACGTGTGACTACGGACCAGGGTCGCCAGTTCGAGAGCCACCTGTTCCGAGCCCTCACTACCCTGGTTGGTGCGCGCCATCTTCGCACCACTGCCTACCACCCTGCAGCAAATGGCATCGTTGAGCGACTACATCGTCAGCTCAAGGCAGCCATTATGTGCCACTCCTCGTCACAGTGGACAGAAGCCCTACCACTAGTACTACTCGGCATGCGGAGTTCTTGGAAGCAAGACATCCAAGCTACGCCTGCGGATCTGGTATATGGAGAATCAATACGATTACCAGGTCAATTCCTATCTCCCACAGAGCAGTTCACCACAGGAGATGTCACACAGTATGCCACGCGTCTCCGAGCTCACATGGCCAAACTCACTCCGAGGCCAACATCGTGGCACACGACTTCGCCTTTCTTCATTCCACGAGACCTGCATACGACTTCACACGTCTTCCTTCGCCGTGACCACGTTCGAGGTTCACTGGAGCCACCTTATGCTGGACCATACAAGGTCCTAGAAAGGAAGTCAAAGTACTTCACGATAGAGGTAAAAGGAAAAAAAAGTAACGTTTCTGTTGACAGACTCAAACCAGCCTTTATGATGAAGGAGGAAGAGACGGAAGCCAGAGGTAGCACCAACACCTGTTGTCGTTACCACCTCTGAAACGGCGGGCGAAGAAAAGAGAACCAGAAGCGGGCGGCGCGTGAGATTCCCAGACTATTATCGACCGTAGCAACGGTCTGGCAGGGGGGAATTGTGGCGCGATTAATTTTACATAGATCGCCACCTTTGATTCCGGAGCGAAACCGCTCCGCTTATGAACCTTGTCCCACACTCAGAAATCATACGATGTTCTTGTTTGTCATCGAGTGCGAGCGCACTGCCGCTTAGACGCGCCGCACCCATTCACTGCGCGCGTGATAATTGTACCGGCGACGACGGCGTGCACGCAGGCGACGTGTGAGGGAGCCGAGCAGCGAGCGCCAGTCCACCGTTGGCTACCAACCCATCTACTCGCGCCGCGCTTTGCTTTATATAGATTTACTTTGCTATTCGTTTTTGTTAGTAGTTTTAATTTTAAATCATAATAATAGTTAGTCGTCATCATCAGTCGTTCTTTATTCATCATCCTCTTCCTGCTTAGCTTCGCAAACTTACGCTTGCGCATAACGCATAGTGCTTATTAGCTTTACCATACGGGTTAAATTCCCGTGTGAAGTTAGTACAGTTATTGTGCACATAACGTACTACAATATGAACCATATGAAATGACAATTTTTGTAATGTTTACAAATATTTTTGATGCGATAATTCAATTTGTCGACATCTAAATGGCTACTTTTTAAAACGTTTAATATTATTATGCTGTTCTTAGAAAATGTCTGTAATATAATTTTTAACTGATATATTACATGTCCCATATTATAGTCATTTTCACCTAAAGATATTACAATTTTGTCACCTGGTTGTAGGTCTATGTTGGTACAGCTTTTTGTTATTGTGTCGCTCTGTGCATTTGGCATCGTATGGGCGAGGACACCATACTTTTCTTACTGTGTAGTCTTTCTTGAATTTATAAGGGCAGCTGCCAATCCGACGCATCGTTGTGCACCAAAAATCCATATTGCTTTTCCGAATATGTGTTTTTTTAGTTCTGAGGCAATTGGCTTTGTTGTACTGGTATTGGCTGTAAAAATCTGTTCTGGTTTTGGTGTAGTCCTAAGAGGTTGCTTCAAATCCTGTATTTGTGTATTTAGAGATCTTATCTCATTTTCTGCAATTTGTAGTTCCTTTTGTAAGGCTGAGATATGTTGTTGCAGATGTAAATATATAAAGTTATTATTACGTTCAGCATTTGTAGTAAGTCCCGGCGAGGAGGGAGTGGAAGACACGATTTGACTTAAACGAGAGTGTCTTTTCTTTTTGTCATTGCATAGAGGGCTGCTTTCTTTGCTTGTCGAAGAGTGACATAACGACTTTAGGACAATAATTTCTTGAGTCAGCTTTGTTAGGGACCTAACTAAGGACTGAACTCAAAGCAGTGGACTGTAATTTTAAATAGTATAATCCAAAATAGGTAAGTATCTACAATAATACTGTTGGTAAAACTAAGGAATGTGCGCGCGCGTCGTCTTCAGAGATCGGTAGCGAAGTGGGCTGGTGGCCCGCGTCCCGCACGTCGCACGCCGCACCTCTCGCCGCCGCCCGCCGTCGCCCGCCGTCATCCGACAGCAGCCGAAGATTGCCGAGTGGTCGGCGGCGCCCGAACATCCTCCCCGGGTTGAAGCATTCAAGTGAGAGGAAGTGGGCAGACGTTGTTGTAAGCCCGCACCACCGTTCCTCTCTTCGTCTTCAACTCCACTACCCGTGTGGTCCCGTCGCTGCCAGGGAAGACCTTGATGACACGCCCCAGTGGCCACACCAAGGGCGGTTGGCCTTTCTCTTTGATGAGGACCAGTGCTCCCATTGAAAGTTCGCCTGTTGACGCTGTCCATTTAGTTTTTTGCTGGAGCAGAGAAACATATTCTAATTGAAAACGATTCCAGAAATGTTGTTTAATGTGTTTCACTCTTTGGTAGCGCTCCAGTCGCCCGATGTTGTGATCAGTAACCTGTGGATGCGGAACGGATATTAGTGGTCGCCCAATTATGAAGTGTCCAGGAGTGAGTACGGAAAAATCTAGAGGGTCAGTGGAAAGAGGGGTGAGAGGACGGGAATTAAGGACGGCCTCTATTTGAGTCAAACACGTGACCATCTCCTCGTATGTGAAGTGTGTTAAGCCTAAAAGTCTCTTGAGGTGATGTTTGGTGGATTTGACAGCGGCTTCAGCAATGCCGTTGAAGTGGGGGGAGTATGGAGGCGCAAAAGAAAATTTGATGCCTTGTTGAGCAACTTCAGACACGAGATTCGAGTCTTGTAAAAACTTACGCAGCTCATTGCAAGTACCTACAAAGTTTGTCCCATTATCGGACAAGATGCTTTCGGGTTTGCCACGACGAGCCACGAACCGGTTCAAAGCAGCCATGTAGGCTTCTTTCGTGAGGTCTGTAACAAGCTCGATGTGAACAGCCTTAATGGCAAGGCAAACAAAAATACACAGGTACGCCTTTATAAGCCTACACCCTCGCCCTTTGCGATCAGCTATCAGCACTGGCCCAGCATAATCCACACTACAATTTAAAAATGGGTGTTCTAAATGTGTCCTTGAAGAGGGCAGCTGACCCATTGTAGGTTGCACAGTTTGACACTTGTGTTTAAAACATTTGATGCATTTTTTAACAATACATTTAGAAAGATTCCTACCACCAAGAGGCCAATACATTTGGCGTATAATTGCCAAGAGCAGCTGAGGGCCGGCGTGTAAGCAGTCGAGATGATATTTATGAAATATTATTTTAGTTATATGGTGCTTACCACATAATAATACCGGGTGCTTGACATTATAATCATAAGGTGAGTTGTCAAGTCTTCCTCCTACGCGTATGAGACCATTTGAATCTGCAAAGGGACTCAAAGAAATAAGCCTATTTTTCCTTGGTAAGGACTTTCCTGATTCCAGTAAATTATACTCAGTAGGAAACATATCTATTTGAGCGTGACGTAAAATAAAATTTGTAGAATTTGTAAGTTCTTCACAGGAAAGGAGACCACGAAATTTATTATGTTTATGTTTTAAATTGTAAATAAATCTTAATATGTAAGCGACGACTCTCTGTAAGCGATTATAATTGGAATATTTGTGAATGAGTGACTTGATGAGTGAATGATTATTATTGTTATGTGACAAATGATTTACAGTTAAATTATTGCATGATTGATGATGGGATGAGTGATCAGACAAGTGTGATGACACAACTTCAGGTAGATCTTGTTTCAAGTTTTCATTGGGCATTTTTGGCCAATATTCTGCATCATTTAACAAAAATTGAGGACCTGACCACCATAAGGAACACTCGCTGATAAGGTCAGCCTTCAGCCCGCGAGAAACAAGATCCGCCGGATTTTCCTTTGACGGCACGTAGCTCCACGTGTGCCCTGTAGTGCGTTCTTGTATTTCATTGATGCGATTTCGAACAAAGGGTTTTAATAAATTAGGTGTCATGGAAAGCCAACTCAACACTATTGTCGAATCGCACCAAAAATAACATTTACTAACGGGTTTGGTGAAGGAATTCCGTACATTAGCACACAGTCTTGCTCCTAATAAAGCCCCACATAACTCAAGTCTAGGGATGGTTGTTGGCTTGATTGGTGCAACACGATTTTTAGAGACCAACAGCTGTACTTTTACCAACCCATCCTTAGTACTAGACTTTATATAAATACATGCACCGTAGGCCTTTTCGGATGCATCTGTAAACACATGAATCTCATTTGTAGTTGAATTGTCACATGAAATCCACCGGGGTATTTTAATAGTGTTTAAACATGGTAGACTGTTCACGAACATTAACCAAGAGGTATGTATATTATCAGGTACTTGCTCGTCCCAGTCACACTTAGCCGTCCATAGACTTTGGATGATAATTTTTGCCTCGATAATGCAAGGACCTACCAGACCTAATGGGTCAAATATTTGACTAATCACAGATAAAATGTGGCGCTTTGTGATTGGTTTGGTAGTGTCGACCGATATTGAAAACTCAAGAGAATCAGATTTACATAGCCAATATAGGCCTAATGTTTTAGATGACACGTTTCTATCCTCAGACAAGTTCAACCTATCAGAATGCCCTAAAACACCGGCTATTTCTGTTAAAATATTAAAACTATTAGATTGCCACTTTCTCAAATGAAAGTTAGCTGACGCTAAAATGGATGCAACTTCTTTACCCATCTGGACCACCTCGGAAACCGAGTCGCCACCACTAAGATAATCGTCGACGTAAAAATCCCGTTCAATGGACGTCTTTACAACGTCATTAGAGGCGGTTGTTGCTAGACTGACTAAGCTCTTAGTAGCTAAGTAAGGGGCGGAAGCTGTGCCATAAGTAACAGTATTAAGACTGTACGTTTGAAGTGGTAGCTTGGGGTCAGCACGAAAGATAATTTGCTGTAATTGACGTTGCGATGGGGTTACTTGAATGGCCCTATACATCTTCTCGATGTCACCAGATATAACAAACTTATGCTGACGGAAACGCAACAATATCGAGAATAAATCATCTTGGACAGTGGGCCCCACCATTTGGATATCATTAAACGACACTCCAGAAGTAGTCGCTGCTGATGCATCTAAGACTACTCTGAGCTTAGTTGTGGTACTGGATTCTCGGATGACTCCATGATGTGGCAAAAAGTACTCAATTTTGTTACCTGAATGAGGTTTCCTTGATGAATTATTCACACTCATGTGCCCCAAGCTCACGTACTCCTCGATGAACGCAACATATCTTTCCTTAAAAGCAGGATCACGTTGGAAACGACGTTCCAAAGATAAAAATCGACGTTTAGCCATTTCATATGACTCGCCTAACTCACTGGGATCATTTTTAAGAGGCATTGTAACTATGAATTGCCCGTCTTGATCACGCACAGTGTTAACACGAAAACTTTCTTCGCAAGCTCGTTCTTCCTGTGACAAGGAATGCTCAGAAGAAACGGAATCGAGCTCCCAAAACCTATTTAGGCTATTATGCAACTCGTTCATGGAGATATTACAAAAATGTGAATATATATTTTTGGATGGTTGTTTTAGAAGAGCCACAGAGCCTGATACTATCCATCCAAGCTTTGTCTCATGTAACTTGGGCTGATTTTTGCCTAAATTTATAGATGC
Organism: Xestia sexstrigata; assembly: GCA_941918905.2. Lineage (NCBI taxonomy): Eukaryota > Metazoa > Arthropoda > Insecta > Lepidoptera > Noctuidae > Xestia > Xestia sexstrigata. The sequence continues at coordinate 19,225,383 of OW799205.2, forward strand.
ACTACCTAAAATATTCCAAAATACTTCAGCACCAACTAATATGTCAATCTCTGATGGAACATTGAATGACGGATCGGCTAGATTTAAATCTAATGGTAATGGAATGCTACTTATGTCGACCAAAGTAGACGGCAGCAATTTGGTAATTGTTGGTAATATAAAACAATTTAAGTCTGTCTTATAACTGCCGCTGCATGATTCAATGGTTAGGTTGCAAGACTGTGTACTTAATGTAGTGTGACTGTTTATACCTGTCACCGTGGAGCTCGCGCTACGTCGAGGAAGTCCTAGCCGATCGCATAGTTTCTGCGTAATAAAATTAGCTGTGCTACCATTATCAAGCAGGATCCTGGCGTCGCTCTTGATGCCTCGGTGGTTCACCACTCTCACCAACGCTGTGGACAGTAAAATATGAGAGGTAGTATGCTGGGACCGAGCGTCACTCGACAAGGAGATATTTTCTGAGGTGCCATTGTGTGGAGCAGCACCTCCAGAAATATCAGTGGGTAATGCTACACTATTGGGCATAGGATCTTGGAATTCAGTAGACTGTTCCACGTGTAAAAGGGTATTATGTCTACCTCTACAATATTTACAAGGAGCTAATCTACATCGCTTTGTTAAATGACCACTACGTAAACAGTTGAAACAAACTTTAAACTCCTTGACCTTTAGTATACGTTGTTCTACGTTTAATTTTCGGAACTCTTCACAAGTGTACAATAGATGATTTTGTTTGCACAAGGGGCACTTTGCCTCATACCTTTGTTTTGAACTATTGTCAGGTTGATTAGCTGCCACTACCAATGACTTATGTTTGCTTCCAACTTGATTGCCATGAGTGTTAGTACTATTTTCTACGTTAAATGTGGCCCGGTTATGTTCCAAGGTTTCTAACAAATCAGCTTTCTTACTAATGAAGGAACAAAATTGTGACACCTTTGGTTTTGTTGGTATGGTGTTACGATGAGCTTCCCATTCCCTGCTAGTGATAGGATCTAGTTTACTTGCCATATTATAAATAATCAATGTATCCCAGCTTTCCGTGGGCTCGTCCATTAAATTCAAGGCTCTGAGATTTTTATTAATTAAATCATTTAAACGACGTAAAGAAGAGGATGATTCTTGTTTAATACAGTCTACACTATGTAAAGCCTTTAGATGGGTATCTACTAGAAGCCTACTATTATCAAAGCGGTCGCATAGTAACTTCCACGCCATTTGATAATTATCACCTTTAAAATCAATATTTTTAATTATTTCCAAAGCGTCGCCCTTAAGCGACGCACGGAGGTAGTGGAACTTACTAATGGCATCTATGCAACTACTGTTATGGATTAGTGACAAATATGTATCTCTATACTCAAGCCAGTACTGATAACCACCATTAAAATTAGGCAAATCTATTTTAGGTAATCGTATAAAGTTACGTTGTTGGAACGATTCACCTGAGTGTTTGTTCACCGAGCCTGTTACAGACCCGTAGTCACCGCTGTCATCGTTAGCAAGCAGGCCGTTCACCTGCGCCACGAGTGCGTGATAACGGTCCTCGAACTTAGCTCTCTCTGCGTACGCCTCGTCGGGATCGTCCGAAAGCACCTCGATGTCCATCTGTAAATTGTTGAATTCGTCGTATGTAGCTTCAAATTTTTTAAAACGGCTCTCCAACTCTAAGCGTTGAATATCGGAAATAACCTTGCAACTAATAAGCACATTCATGTAATTGGTGAAATTTGTAAGCTTTGCCTTAATGGCACTTCGCTTTCTCAACAATACGTCTAAAGAGGCCATAGCTTAATCCAGGAAGAAAATCAATTGGTAATATTAACACTAATTGATTATGCGTAGCAAAGTTTCGTAAAGAAGTTGGCAGTTAAGTTTAAACTAAACACTTAAAAAAGTGAATGAATAGCCGCGTGACCTTGATGAATGTCACCGGTCAATGACCGCTCAGCTGTTGCGCACACAGTCGATCATGCACACAAGTAACGGTACCTAGCCTGATAGTTTAGCAGTGAACAGGCGCGTAAGCGTAAGCAGTGCACAAGAATGAAAGAGATAGCTAATGTTAACACGTATTGACTCAAATATGAACGTGAAAACGGAAAATAATTTGAATTTAACGGAATAAAAACACAAAATGTTTGTTTGAAGAGGCAGAAAAGGATATAGAAGGATAAAAATTGGAACAAACTCACACAATACCGAATCCTTATCCACAAGAAACCTGTCCTGAAATTCTTCCAGCGATGACTCGGCGTAAATCGTCCAATCCAGTCGATGTAATAAGCGCCGGCGTCGTTATCAAGACTTGGTGAAGTGTAGTTTCAGTTCCTGTTCTTCCTTTGTTTTATTGACTTCGGTAGAAAAAACCGTTGCTCCGGTGACGCAGCGAATTCAAGTTTTACGAGTCCAAGGTTCACCAACGTCGTAATGCCAGTTGCCGCCGAAATTGGTTCTACCAAAACGCGACTATAAAGAGGCTCGAAGGATCAATTGTTAGGGACCTAACTAAGGACTGAACTCAAAGCAGTGGACTGTAATTTTAAATAGTATAATCCAAAATAGGTAAGTATCTACAATAATACTGTTGGTAAAACTAAGGAATGTGCGCGCGCGTCGTCTTCAGAGATCGGTAGCGAAGTGGGCTGGTGGCCCGCGTCCCGCACGTCGCACGCCGCACCTCTCGCCGCCGCCCGCCGTCGCCCGCCGTCATCCGACAGCAGCCGAAGATTGCCGAGTGGTCGGCGGCGCCCGAACAGCTTGTTCACTTGTCTTTTAAAGTCATTGTTTTCTAATATCGTATTTTCTAACTCATACTCCGTGCTTTCTAGTTTTGTAGTCAGCTGGGTCATTGTATCTTGCATCTCAGACATTGAAGATATGTTAGTTGTAGTACCGTCTACACTTTTTGAGAGTTTGTTCGGTGTGGTGTCAACTTCGTAAGATGTATCATAATCGGGTCGACTGCTTTTTCTTTGTGCGAGTTTGCAGAGGCGTTCTTGTAGTAGGATACGTCGGTGTTTTTCTCATTGTTACATTGGATGGCTCTGTAGAATTGGTAGTCTTTTTCTTAATACACATCTTGCAGCGCCATTTGTTTTTAGATTCTTGATTCATTAATCGGTACGTGTGTTCCGGATAGCCATCGCAGTCGGATTCAAATCTGTTGTTACAAACTGAGCACAACGCAGTTTTTTTATGTCATCAGTTTTCTTACATTTGTAACAAACTACTAGTGCTGGCATCTTGTGGCATTTGTTTGAAGTGTTTGAGGAGGTCGATTGGGATGACATGTTATCTCTCGGTGCGTATTGTGTATACCACCTAGTTCAATGACGTATAACTAGATGGCGTTATTATCGATTGACAGCACTAAATCATCAAATGTAGGTGACAGCAGTTCGACATGATACCGCTACTCGGCGATAGATGGCGGTGTTTTAAAATTTGTATCTCTGCGATCGACCGAGTGACTCATGATTTTGTTTTAAAAATGACAGTTTGAAAATTTTCAACTATTCTAAATACACTTGAATTGGAGTTCCATTAGGTTAAGATTGTCAAGAGGAAGGTACAAACTGTGGCGAAAATATGGTTCACAATACACCGCAATGATTTTATCACTTTTTGTTGTTCACACTAAACGTTTCACTGTCTGTTTATATTGTCAAAGTCACAGATTAAGTTTTTTCACTGAATTCACACTCAAAGTTGTTGCAAACGCTACCTAGCAACTATTGATCGTTTGTGCTTACGTTAGTCACAATTTTAGGAACTTTTACGGTGAAATACAATTTTTTGATAATTTTAAATACGGAGCTAGTTGTTTACAGTAGCGGTGGCGCCACCGTAGTATTTTATCGGGTAATTTACATGTCACACTTTTGTACAATACATTGTATTTGTACTTGGGCCAAGTATCTTTCTGTTGTTTTGCCTTCTTTATTAATATATTTTTCTATAGTTTTACCCTTTTTTTTGCAGTTAATATTTTAATGGATGTTCCAACTTTAGCAAGATTGGACTTTTTTCAATAACATGCTATTGAGGTACAGAATGGTTGTTCACATCAAAAACGCAACTCCCATGTTTACAACCACCGTCTGATGCAGGACAATCATGGCATTTAACGTTTGTCACCGCTTCTTCTTTTTCATTCACTACAAGTGTAGCTACACTACGCCCTACTGCAGGTCCACAATTGGTTTACCGCCAATAATTTAGTACTAAATGGAAAAAAGACTAAGTGCATTAGATTTGCTCTACCAAATGTCAAAAGTAGTGATTGTGACATAATATTGAATCAAGAGAAACTAGAATTTGTCGATAAAACGGTTTTCTTGGGAATCACGCTCGATTCAAGGTTACAATGGGGTCCTCATTTAACATCTCTTGCAGGACGGCTGAGCTCAGCAGCATATGCTGTTAGAAAAATCCGTCAATTCACTGATATTGATACCGCGAGGCTAGTCTATTTTAGTTATTTTCATAGTATTATGTCATACGGTATTTTACTATGGGGACGGGCTGCAGACATCGAGTCTATATTTATTCTGCAGAAAAGAGCCATCAGAGCCATTTATGAATTACGTAGACGCGATTCTCTAAGAGAACTGTTTAAGGAAATTAATATCATGACAGTACCTTGTCAATACATCTATGAAAACATCATGTACGTTAGGAAAAATCGGCATTTATTCAGTAGAAGAGGTGACAGACACCACTATAACACTAGAAATAGGGACCAACTAGTTCAGCCAGGTTTCAGGCTTGCTAAAGTAGATTCATCTTTCATGGGGTACTGTTTGAAATGTTACAATAAAATACCTCCCCACATTCTTCAACTGAACGAGACAAAATTTAAATCTTGTATAAAACGCACACTATGTAGGCAAGCATATTATAAGTTGGGGGATTACATTGATGATAAAAATGCTTGGCTAAATGCTGGTCCTGCTCCACAACTATAGGGGGGGGGCAAATTAATTGATTGTTTGGGTCGGGCATTATTTGAGTCCATCGAAACGTAAAGAAGAAGATGAAGAATTGATTCCCATGTTAATGTTTTGTGGAAGCTGCAGAAGATTGTAAAAATATACTTGCATTATATAGATTCCAGTTCTTAGTATTATATAATTGCATAGCACATGTGTGAGTACTTTGTACTGTTCAGCCACCATTTACATTTATTTATATTTCATTGACTTGAATATGCCTTGGTGGCTGAGAGAATGTCATGCTCACTTAAATGTCTCGCTGATGGTAGCGGGTGTGTCGGGTCATTTAGTTCCCTTCAATATGGTTGAGTTGAATGGCGCCGGTACATGCGTCATGTTTGTGAACGGGCGCTGTCAGTTGGGACTGGTCATCTCTTAGCTGCCAAGGTTCATTTTAATTACTTTATTCGTAAACTGTTGATCTAATCTTTTACTCTGGACGCTCTTAGTGTGCACGTCTTTCTACATCGTTCTCACATATATGTATAATCTCAAAATTAAAGATGTAACCAAGATTTTGTAACAATATTTTGATTTTAAAAGAGTGTCCATGGAGTTTCTTGCCCGTTCTTCTCCATAGAGATCTACGCTAGGGAATGGGCAACTACAGTACTTTCTCAAGTTATTATGCCTTGTGACTGGGACTGTAGCTTTGATTTTCTTTTTTGTATTTTTGACATTCAAAAGTGCCGTAATGGTCTAATTGAAATAAATGCTTTGAGTTTGAGTTTGAGTTACATACGGTTTACTTCGCACTTTGTGTTCTGAACAAACTGGACATTTTACAATGCAAACATTTTGTTCCCTCTTTAGCTGCACATAATCTATTGCATCATCGCCGTAAGACTCCCCTTCCAGACCTAAAAACAATGTTTGAATTTTAAACACCTAATTGCCATCAAATAGCTTTCTTAAGTGTAAGAGAGTTGTATTATCTTGGCCATCCTTCAATATTGTCGATAGCATTAGAGTCTATAGTCTATGTTTTCTCTCTGGGGCGGCCAAATTGATATCGGGCTCGGAACATGACGTATTTTTCTAAGGTTGTACTTTATAAAAATAAACAAGTGCTGATTTAAGCAAGTTTTATTCATAACTACACATGGTGGCAGCGGTAAAAATAAAAATAAATATGGATAAGGAAGATACAAAGACATCAAATAAATGGCCAAAATACAAAACTCGTTTTGAACGCTTCATGAGCCTATCGGGCTATGATAAAAAGACAGACCAGGACAAAATAAACTGCCTAATATACTGCATGGGAGAAAAGGCCGAGGATATAATCGTGCAATTCGGTGCCGAGGAAAACTATGGAAATCTAATGAAAAAATTTGACGATTTTTTTGCGCCTAAACGAAATGTAATGTATGAGTGTTTTAAATTTAACGCCAGAGTTCAACTACATGGGGAAAAATTGGATGACTTTGTTACAGAGGTGCACAAGTAGGCCGAGCATTGTGAGTATGGGGTAATCAAATCTGAACTTATACGCGATAGAATTGTAGTAGACATGGAAGACAAAATCCAAAGTGACAAATGCTACTAAAACCGAACTTAACACTAGAGGAAGCTATAAAAATGGGCAAGCAAGCTGAAATTCAATGTAAATAAACAAAAAAAAATGAGGGCTGCAAGAGGGAACGACAGAAATAATGAAAATAGACAAAAGAAAACCTACAGGGAAATGGGTCTGTGGAAAAAAGCGGCATCCGCGAGAAAAATGTCCAGCGGCAAAACCTGTGTGTCACAAATGTCAACGAGTGGGGTGGGTTACTTTGCAAATGTGTGTCGGTCGAAGGTGGTAAAAATGATTAATGATGAAGCAAAAGAGTATGATGCTTGTATGGTACATAGTAGCAAATATATGGTAAATGTTAGCATATTTCATTCCGTTTTTTTTGATAAAGTGGTTTTTCTAATTGATACAGGAGCCGATATAAGTGCCATACCACAACATGAAGCAGTCAAAGCCAAACTTCCTCTGGTGAAATCTGTTGATTGCACAAAAGGGCCAAATGGGACTAGATTGCAAATTTTAGGTACAGTGCAACTAAAATTACAGTACAAAGACAGGATTTCTAAAGGGAAAGTTTATGTTATTAAGGACTAAGATCCAATTTTCCCTTCATTCATTCTTCTTTTTCCCTTCATTCAATTAACAGACTGCGCGCGATTCTCGGATTAATTTACTTTAGATATTATTTAAATGAGGTCAATGTCAATAGTTTGACAGTGAAAAATGCTCTGCGCTTTGCTTTGCTGTGCGGAAAGATGGTTGTAAATGGTGTTATAGGGCGCCGCCGGCCTATAACACCATTTACAACCATCTTTCCTTTGGACTTAATGGCGCTCCTAAATGTTTCAGCATGAAGTTCTCAAATCAATTTGGTGACCTAAATGTAGTTATACATTGGTATGGACTTACTTAATTCAAGAATAGTCATACCAGAAAAAATGCATAAAGAAATATTAAACAAAATTCACGTAGGTCATTTAGGGATCTCAAGATGTAGGGAACGAGCAAAACAGTCAGTTTAGTGGTTAGGGTTGCCAAAAAAAATTGAGGAAAACGTAAAGACTTGCTCAAAATGCATAGAAACTGATTTATGGTATCTAGATTAAAAAAAGTGTCTTTGGTTTTGTCTTTGGTTGTTACTTCATGTTTCCTTCGCTCCAATACATTTTCATTTAATTATTAAAGTATTTTAATTATAAAACATGGCGCAGCCAATGCAAATAAGTATTCAACAAATTTAAAGTGTGATAAAGTTTCAGAAGTGTTCTTATCATGGATAACAATCCAGTTAAACTGCCACCAAATTTTGACTTAAGGTCGCCAACTGCAGCGTCGGAATGGCGGTTCTGGAAATGCCTTTTTAATGATTATTTAATAGGAATTGGCCAAGATGAAGCATCAGACTGAGTTAAACTCTCATTGCTTAGGAACATGATGGGGCCGGAGAGCACAAAAAATATTCTAACCTTCAAATTGAGGAAAGATTTTGAAATTTTAAATGCAATGAAACCTTTGAAAGGTAAGGCTCCGGGAGAGTCGTTTGAACATTTTTTCACCCATCTTAGACAACTCATCAGCACTTGTAATTATAGTGCAACATCCTCAGAAAGCCTAGAAGACCAACTGCTAAGAGACAGAATTATACAGGGCATTGCAGGCAAGAGTCTCCAAGAAAGTCTATTACGACGTGAGGGTCTCACTGTGGATAAAGTAGCAGACATCTGTCGTGTAAGTGAAGTTAGTCGCAAAGTTAAGGAAATGAATCCCACCCTGGATGTTGATTAGCCCATAAATTTTGTAGTAATATTTTAGCCATGATTATACAACAACTAACCAGTCCCAATGGATCAAATAGCTTACATGTAGTAAAAATGATGATTCTTTTTGTAGCCTCATTAGGGATTTCAATGTCACTAGGAAAATGTAAATTGTTTGACAAAAATGTCCATTTCAATCCTAATACAGTGGCTTCATCAGGAAAAGTAAGGCAATTATTAGATTCTGAATTATCATTGAGTATTTTAGGACAATTTGTTCTAAACTTTCTTAACGGAAAACAAGCCGCATTCAAAGCTTGTGATACACCTAAATATATGTGCTTTAATTCATCCTCAGAAGAGGCACCAGTTATTAGATCATCCATATAAAAACTATTTTAATTACCTCAGCAATAACCTTATCAATACATTGGATACCTAGCTCAAAAAAACACCTGGTACTCAAAAATGGAGCAGATGCCATTCCATGTGTTAATGTTTTAAGTTGCAGAATTTTAATAGGCTCCGATGATTTGTCTCTCCACAATATCAGCTGTAGATGCCGCTGCGACTCATTTAAGTCGATTTGACGGTACATCTTTTCGACATCCGCTGTTAATACACATTTATGTAATCTAAACTGGATAAGCATTGAAAACAAATCATTTTGCATTATGGGACCAACTGCCTGGATGTCATTGAGAGATTTGCCTGATCTTGTTTCGGCAGAAGCGTCAAAAACCACCCGAAGTTTTGTGGTTTCATGTTGTTCGCTTATAACACAATGGTGCGGTAAGAAACATCCAAACTCGGGCCTATCAATTTCAACCAAGTGTCCTAATTGAGCATATTCATTTATAAAATTGGCATATTGATAAATAATAAAAATCCAAATTTTTATATATATTAATTTACTTTCTAAATTAAGAAAACGCTTAATTGCTAAAGGAAATGAATTGCCAAGAGCCTGCTCAGGAATCCACCCATCTCTTCATCAACGGCATTACTGAAAATCTACCATCCGGTAAGCGACAAGTATTTTTATTAAAATGTGATTCACAAAACTGTCCATCTGCAGAATAAATATTAGCTTCTGTAGGTACCACCTTCAACCTCCCAGAATTAAATTAAAGAATCATTTAAATCTTGCTGAATATTTAAACTTTTTTGAATAAAGTTACAATGTATTTTCTTGTTATTGTGACTCCCCCCTCTGGGGCCAGCCACCATCCAACCTAGCACGCTCTCTTGTAAGACAGGTCTGTTGGTGCCTAAACTTTTGCTTTTTTGTTTGGTAATATAATATTAAAGAAATGATCTGCACCCAGCAAAATATCCTACCTATTCTTGAATTTAATTTAATTTTGCACCGTTCTGTAATTTCACATGCTACATTGCTTATGCCTGTTACATTAAAGACATTCAACTTCTCAGTCTGTAGTCCTAGCTTATCTTTCAGGTTGCTAGTCATAAATGAAAACTGGCTTCCCGTATCCAGCAATGCACGAGCCAAGAACAATTTGTTTCAGTATTTAACTACTTCAACCTGTGCAGTACACAATAAGACTTGCCCTGGCGAGATTGCAGATAAACTAACAGGGACGCTAGTAGCTGAAGGCTCTACATTTTCAGTAGCTACATTTATAACCGTACTGCTTTTATGTAAATTGTTGAAGCTGTTCATTCGCTAAATTTTGTATTCAAATCTTCTTAAATATCCATAAGAAGAAACTGACTGACTGACTGACACATCAACGCACATGCCAAACCGCTGGGTCTACAGACTCCAAATTTGGTAAGTAGGTTCGATTATGTGGTCTAGGGATGCACTATGAAAGGGTTATTCAAAATTCACCCCCCGAGGGAGTGAAACAGAGTAGTTAGTAAGACTATTTTATTAAAAACTTCACAGGAGTAATTCTATTGATAAATGAGTAGAAACGGGTTTCAGGATTTTTCAGAATTCAACCCCTAAGAAGGGGAAATGGGGTGACAAAGTCTGAAAATCAAAATGGTTATTGTTTGTATGGTGTATCGGGTCAGGTCATCGGGTGTATTAGAAAAACAATGATTTTAAGATTTAATATGGTGGACCTGAAATATTATCATCCTCTGTTGGGTGCGATGGGGTTGAAATGTCTAAAAATCAATATGGGTGCCAATTCCGAGATTATCAGGGGTGCTGATTACGATCATTGCTATCACGATTTCGGCATTTATTTTGAGATCCAGATTTATTGATTCGACTTCTATACGGGTTACGGTTGATTTATTGTGATAATTGTGATAACGATGATGATGATTGAGATAATGATAATGATGATTATGATTGTGATTACGATGATAATGATTGTGATTACGATGATGATGATTGTGATAATGATGATGATGATGTCTCCGTTGTCTTCCCAATAGCAGTTAATATGTCCAATGTTATATCTGCTGATTTTAACAATTCGAATTTTACTCCATCACAATAAGTGCCATTCAGCAACCTTTCCTTTATTTCAGAGTCAACATTTTAAAAATCACAGTTTTTTGAATTTTTTTTGAGTTCAATTATAAATTGTTCTATAGTTTCGTTAGGTTTTTGACACCTTTTTCGAAATTCTGCTTGGTGTATAGCGTAATTTTGTACTGGATGGTAGTATTTTTTTAATTTGTCACAAATGGTTTCGTAATTCTCGTTTACTGGTTGCATCGGTGTACACAATGTAGTTAATAGTTCATAGACCTTTGTACTGAGTTTGGTAATCAGTAATGGTACTTTTTTTGTTTCGGGAATATCATTTAGCAGTACAAAACACTCAAATTGCTGGATGTATGCATTCCAGTTTCCACTCGTAAATATTTCCAATGTTTATATATATTGTCTATATGGAGGCCATGTTGGTTATGGTTTTTGTTGATTTAAATCTGTCGATGTAATTACGTAAATATATTCTTATTTCCTGAATAGAATGTGATTCTGAGAATATGGTTCTCTGCGCTAGGTTATTTGCAATTTTTATGAGTTACTTCTTAGTTTTTTCTTGAATCCACGTTTTCTTTCCCTGATAGATTAGTTTTTCAACTAGATCCATACGTTTCACTTTGAGGTTAGTTCACGATCTTATTTTGTAAAGTTGTTAACAATACCGTCGTCGTATTGTCTACGTTTACACAATTTTAGAGCTCGTTTCACGCTCGTCGCCAATGTTATATTTGATTATTTATTACTATTTATTTGGTTGAGTTGAATTAAGACACAAATTAATTAACTGCACTTTTATATTCACACCAGACCATAGACCAAATAGGAGATGTTGTCTATATCTACCTAGTTTAAGGAAAGCTTAAGTGGTGCCAAAAACACCAAGAACAAATATTAAAATGGATCTACTAGCTAAACACCACGCTAAGTAGGATTTTAAACGTTTTTGGAAAGCCCCTACTAGGTTGAACCCTAAGCCTGGTGTTCCTGTGAGCGTCGACGGGTATTCCTGCCCAAGGGATATAGCTGAGGTATTTAAAAGACAATTCGCTATTAAGTCGACACTGGGGCCGCCGTGCGAGGTGTTTGATGCTGGACCCGAGCGTGCAGAGGTGACATCTGTCGTTCTTGCAAAGGAAATCAGGCACATTATACAGAAGATGACAAGAGGCAAATCGTCTGGTCATGACGGGCTCAGCATCGAGCACCTGCAGCATGCTGGTCACTACCTACCTAGAGTGCTGGCACTTCTATTTAATCTGTGTCTGAGTCATTCACATCTTCCGCCTGATCTAGTGCGAACTCTGGTGGTGCCAGTGATCAAAAGTAAGACTGGAGACGTATCGGACAAGTCTAACTACAGGCCTATTTCCCTCGCCACCGTCATAACCAAGGTACACACATCAACACGGTCTAGGGATATTTCATACTCAATTAAATAACTCGAAAAGTACTGGCCGCATTGGAATCTTTTATACACCGATTTGTTTGTAATTTATCTCAGACTAATTCCAAATTAAAATTTTTGAAAATTCTTTTGTTTCGGTGGCATAAAAATGTCTTGATGTATAGGAGAGGGAATTTTCATTTGTGCGAAATTTAGAAAACAATACGAATTACGTTTAGTTACAGTTTTTTTTTCATTTTTAAACGAAAGATAAAGTTAAAATTGAGGTATTGTAGCCATGCAACGCCGACATTTGACGAGGGCGGAGATGTTACGAGCTGTGGGAATGCTGGAAGCTGGATCTGTTCAGCGTAATGTTGCTGAGGCCATAGGGACCCATCAAAATGTAATTTCAAGATTGTGGACACGCTATCGTGCCACAGGTGAAGTAGCGGAGAGGCACCGGGGGCCAAGTCGCATCACTACCCCCAGACAAGACCGATTTTTGCAAATTACTGCGCGAGCACAACCAAATGCAACGGCGACTCAATTGGTCCAAAGGCTGCGAGTGGAACACCAAGTGCTTGTGAGTGACCAAACTGTAAGAAGGCGACTCCATGAAAGCAATCTACGCTCTCGTAGACCACTCCGGGTCCCACCTTTACGGAGAGGCAATCGTGGACGACGATTAGAATGGGTTCGGAACCACGTGGACTGGGGCCGTGACCAATGGTCCAATGTGCTGTTCACGGATGAATCCAGGTTCGGCTTCCATCCAGATTCACGAAGGACGCGTGTTTGGCGAGTTCCTGGACGATGGAGCCGTCTCCAGAACCCTCAGGAAGTTCACCCATACCAAGAAGGAACAATTATGGTTTGGGCAGGAATTCGTCTTGGAGGACGGACGGATCTCGTTTGGGTGCGGGGCAATATGACGGCAGAACGATACGTCCAACAGGTGCTGGGGCCCGTAATCTTGCCCCACAGAACACAAATGGGGCAAGATTTCCTGCTCATGCACGACAATGCCCGGGCACACACGTCGAGAACGGTAGCAGCTTGGTTACATACACATAATGTTAGGGCCTTAGACTGGCCTGCTCAATCGCCAGATCTAAATCCCATTGAGCATGCGTGGGATATGCTGCAAAGAAGAGCTCTGAAGGAAGTTCCTGAAAATCTGGCTACAAAAGATCAACTTTTTGCGCACCTCAGAAGGACATGGGACAATATTCCGCAGCAAGACATTGACAACCTTGTTCTGAGCATGCCGAATCGTTGCCGATGTGTTATGAACATCATGGGCGCTTTCTCAGACTACTAATTTCAAGTTTATAAACACCAATTAAATGATTTTTCTATTTTTTTCAGTTTTTACTCACAAATTAAAAGTTCATTCATATACGGTTTCCGTCTATGCTTCATTTTTTTTCCATAAAATCCTGAAATTTTAATCTATACCTTAACCATTATTAAAAAATGGTAGAATATTAAATAACGTATCTTTTAAATATATACATGTCATATAAATAATTAACACATTGATAGTAATTCGCTTTTTTAAAAATATCCCTAGACCGTGTTGATGTGTGTACTTGACAGCTTGCTCAACTCACATTTAAATAAACATGTGCAGCTCTGTGATGCTCAGTTTGGATTCCGGTCTGGGTTGTCAACGGAAACAGCTATTGTTAGCTTGAAGTATGCTGTCATGTATTATACGGCTAGAAATACACCTGTATATGCGGTTTTCCTTGACCTATCTAGGGCCTTTGATCTTGTCTCATACGATCTTCTTTGGAAAAAGTTAGACGAGACGACGCTGTCCCCAGAGTTTACATTATTCCTCAAGTACTGGTATCTGAACCAGGAGACTCAGGTGCGATGGGCGGGTGAGCTGTCGGAGCCATGCCGGCTGGAGTGCGGGGTGAGGCAGGGGGGCCTATCCTCGCCTTTGCTCTTCGGTCTGTATGTCAACGCGACGTGATTGAGCGACTCAGCAGTACGCGTGTCGGATGCTACGTTGATGGAGTTTTGTTGACTGTAGAGGTTAAATGGAAAGTCCCAGGGAATGTTTTACTGGTATTTAATAAAGTAATTATAGACACAGAATAATACTTGCTCACAGTGACGATTCTGCTCAGAGGAAAGGGAAGAGGAAGTCGGTGTTGCCATACACATGAAACGCCTAACCATGAATCATATTTTTTAACATTGCAATAATACTTCACAACACCCTCCCTCAATGTTAAACTCTAAAAAAAGAAACAACATTACCTTTTAGTTATACAATATAACACAATCCCATACAGCATTTAAATTTATCAAACTTTACTTAACCCAAAGGTTTGGTTAAAACATCTGCCACTTGATCATATGTGCTGATGTAATCCACACTTACAATATTATTATTTACCATATCGCGTACAAACTTAACCTTAATGTCAATGTGTTTAATTTTATGATGAAATTGCGGATTTTTACAAAGTTTAATTACAGACTGATTGTCTTTATACAATTTCACACCACAAGTTTTACTTTCAAGATATTCAAAGAAAAATTTCAACCAACAAGCTTCACTAACAGCTACTCTTAAACCTACATATTCGGATTCGGTGGATGACAGGGCAACTGTAGTCTGTTTGCGAGAAACCCATTAAATTGTACAACCATAAATTTGAAATACATAACCACCAGTTGACCGTCTATCAACTTTGTCACCGGCCCGATCGGAATCAACAAAACCAATCATATGCTTAATTTGACCTCTTTTAAAAACTAAGCTTATCTGTAAGCTCCCTTTACATGTCGTAGCACTCTCTTGAGAGCTACCCATAAATCATTACTAGCACAGGACTGGTACCTACTTAAAATACTTATGGAAAGACATAAGTCAGGTCTGGAACACAACATTGCATAGATCAGTGAACCAATTACCTTTCTACATCTATGATATATTTCTAGACTCTCAGACTTATCTATTTTGAGCACACTGTGATCAAAATTTTCTTCCATGGGGGTCACAGCCGCCTTACAATCTAACATATTACTAGAATTTAACAATTTCTCAAGGTAAGTACTCTGATTTATTATTATAGTTCCCTCCCTTGAATTTTTCGTTACATGCATTCCCAAATAGTGACTAATTTGTCCTAGATCTTTCATTTTAAAGTTTTCATTTAACAATTGCTTTACATTTTCTATCTCTTTGACTACTGTCGCGAAAGATGCGATTAGCCAAACGAAATGTGAGTGAATCGAATGATTATTATTGCTGGTATCATCTGCTTGTCGATGAATATGAAAAAAATGACAGTTGAACGGGTAGGGCAGATTTTAGAGAGAGAATAAAAAAAAAGAGGTTAAGTAGAACATGAGAGGATCGTGAGTGAGTGTGTGAGTGTACGGCACGTGGAGGGCGAGCGAAGGAAATTACAAGAAGAGGTAGCCAAAAGATTGAGCTGGCCCCCCAGGGGGAGTCCCCCTTAAAAGACCCTTAGTCTCGAATGTGTGTATATATGAACGATGATAGTGACTAGCCTTTCCGCGGTGAAAGGAACATACCACTTGCTTGGCTCTCGGGCAGGTTAGTGGCACCAGAATCATATCATAAAGAAAAATGTGAACTTCTCGATATACCCCCCTGAGTCAATTTGTCGTGTAAGTATCAGCACCTGAGGTTCTAGAACCTGATAAGGCAAACGTCACGACAAAATGGTGGAGATGCTGGGATGGCAACACTAATGTTGTACTGTCTTTTTGTTTTTCCGTTCACCGTTTATCGTTCGTATGAGAACAAAGCGTAAATAAGAACAAAGCGTTTCTATTGATTAGTTTGACGTTTTTTGCGGTGTCAAGAAAGGTATTCGTACGTGATTGGCTCAAAAGAAACCGATGTGAAAGAACCTGTAGCAGACATAGGAAACTAACTTTTTACTTTTACCAGTAAATTTTTTTTTTCTCTTGTACCCATTAGTTTGTTTGTTGTGTAAAATCAAATGCCGGTTGTTTAAAGTTATTTCTAGAATTAGTGCTCTGAATAATAGGTAAAAACACAGTGATAAAGATCGCAAGGGTATTAAAAAGTGTATTGCTTAAGTTTATTTACGCTAACGTTATTTAATAATAAGTTTCATTGGTGCTTGTACGTGAAATTCGTTGTTTCCTAGCCAGCCGCCGAAAACTTGAAAGTAAGTGTGACGCAAGTCGAATCCAACTTGAATCTAACAATGTGATGTGAAATAAGTAAGGAAGTGTTGACCCAGGATCATCCTAGTTATAATCTTTTCGTATGTTGACTTGCAGTCGGCGCCACCATGGAAGCAATACTTTTACTACAAGTACAGAAGCGCCTTGACGCCCTGTCAAAAGGCCACATAGAGGCGCGCGAACTGCTTGCCCAAATCTCGGACGTGACAGAGGGAGTGCATGAAATGGATTTCGTCGGGGCCACGCTTCGTCTCAGGCAGCTCATTGAGTTGTATGATAAAGAAGCAAACCGCCTGACACCTGTGGCTACGAGCAAAGCGTCCGTCAACCTGCTAAGTGAGGGTTTCCATGTACAGATGGAAGCTGAAGCCACACTTACCAATATGACAATATACGAACGTTGCCTACAGGAAAAGGCGACTCCAAATCAAGAAATGCCCGCACCTGGTTCAACGACAAGATTACCAAAGTTGGAACCTACGAAGTTTAGTGGCGAAATACTGCGTTTCACAGAATTTTGGGACAAATTCGAATCTAATATAGGCAGTAAAACTCTCCGCAACGTAGATAAGATGGCCTACCTAGTAAGTTCCTTAGAAGGCAGAGCTCGTGAAACAGTAGAAGGTCTTCCAGTTACTAACGAGAACTACTTCATAGCCGTAGATACTCTAAAGAGACCAGGTACGGTTCTAAAGACAGGGTGGTTGATGCCCACTACAAGGAAATCACTAATATGTTCAAGTGCTCTGACAACGCAGAGGAGGCTCTTCGAAGCCTAGACAAAATTGAAAGGCACTTGCGCGTATTACAATCTCTGGGCGAAAACGTAGAAAGTAACCACCTGAGATCAATAATAATGGAGAAGTTTCCAGAGAGAATTTTATATGAAGTCAATCTGAGATTAACTGGAGCGAAGTCAGTGTCAGGCAACCGAGAGGTGCTCAGAACTAGTGAATAGTCCCGGGAAATCCCGGAACCGAAAGTACCGGGAAATCCCGGAACCGAAAATACCGGGAAATCCCGGAAATTTGCGTTGTTTTAGGAACCTTTCCAAAACCAAATCCCGGTTCTTTCGGTACTTTCGGCAAAAGATACTTCGCGTTTAGAATTTTTCTAATTTTATTGCCTAAAATCCGACCGCTGCACTGTTACTATACTACCTAGCTACCATCGTTGCTACCTAGTAATACAAGAGCATGATGCGCGAGGGTGCGGAGGTGCGGAAACGGCAGGTGGCGGCCATCTTGTAGACGCGCGTCCCGCTTAGTTAGATTGTGATCGCGTCTTCGGAATGTTGTACTAGTGGGATTTCAGTGTACAGCGCTTTGCAAAAACTACTCAAACAAGACTACTTCTTTTGGAAAGTGAGTATTTATTAAAAAAAAAAAAACAAAATTAATGACACATGAGCGGCTTTATATAATTATTTAGTTAATGTAGCCACCATTCTCATTCTCCATCCTCATTTTGAACACAAAATACGAGCAGCTGATTGTTCACCAACCGACATGGGATTGTGAAGTTTATTTCATACGTACACTAATAAAATTTGCTGTTCTAAAGTTTTACATATTCAGTTTATTTTTAATGTTACTTACGGCACAATAAAACTACAATGCACTGTATTAATTAAGCAAGAAGTAGTTTAGGTACGACTAGCTGTTTGTTTACCAACCTACATGGGATTGGGAAGCTTATTTTATTCGTAGACGAATAATAGGACGAATATAGGATTAGGTATAAAAATCATTTAATGTTAAAAAATGTTGCTGGCATAATATGCGTAATTACCAGTAAAATTATACTAAATAAGACTGATTTAGTGTCTATAAAACAAGAAATAAAACGTTTTATTTGATTGCCCTGTCATTTCGTCTTTTTTTTACTTTCTCCGTTTCAACACTTTCAACTCTCTTACAAAGACTTATTAAAGTATCAAAAGTATCGATCGTACCGGGAATCCCGGTTCTTAAGCCAGAAGGTCCCAAAAATCCCGGTTCTTTAAAACAGCACCGGTTCTGCATTCCCTACTCAGAACGGTGCTGACAGCGATGGAGTCATCACAGAGCAAGTTGTCAGCCGCCACCTCTCCATTCACACCTATCACAACATCAACTGAAGCTTTGTATGTCAAGACATCTGACAAGCCAACCAAACAAAGGTTTAATGATGTTGATTAAGGTTGAATGATAATGATGGAACGACGTCAGCAAAGAAGTTTTAGCTCTGACGCAGCCAGCTTTAATGAGAGGAATAGAAAACGAAAGTTAGACAGAGATACTCAAGTCCCGAACAAACTGATAAAACGCGCTTGCATATTCTGTGATGAAGTTCACTACAATGATGAGTGTGGTAAATTCCAGGATATACAAGCTAGAAGGATCCAGCTAAAGGAACCATCCTTTAACTGCTTCGGAAAGGGCCATCAGGCCAGAGGATGTAGTAAATTGATACGTTGCTATACTGCAATGTCTAAGCATGTCATTAACTCAACATCCTTTTTACAGACAGCAACAGTACGAGTTTTGAGCGAAAACGAGCTACCGCTGTGCAGAGTACTGCTTGATTCAGGTAGTCACAGAAGTTACATCACGACAAACTTAGCAAAACATCTAAACCTTACCCCGGACGAAGAACATCTGCTGATGATATTTACCTTCGGATCAGAGAAACCAGCTCAGACCCTGAGCCCGTCTGCTAATATTACCATTGAAACAAAAAGAGGAGTCCAGAAGTTAATCCGAGTTAATATAGTTCCTCACATTACTGATAGAATAGCAGTACCGAATGTAAGCCACTCGGACCTGGTAGATGTATTGGCAGATGATGGATCAGCTGGCCAAGCCGTAGATATTCTCATTGGCAACGACTATTACTTCTCATTTATCAGGAATGAAAAAATTATGATTGATGACCATCTTCACCTAGTCAACACGGATTCGGATGGATAGTATCAGGCCGCCTGGAACAACAAGAAGGAAGGGAAGTTACTCTCTCCGCAGTAACATACTATCAGAGTGGTTGCGAGTTTTCTCACTACTCTGAACCAGACCTGCCATTACGAAACTTGGATATTAAATTTTTGTGGACCTTAGAAAACATTGGCATAACCGACTCCGTTAAGGCAACCAGAGAAGAAGAAGTTGTTCAACATTTCAATAACACCATTAAATATCAAGATGGCAGATATTATGTGAAGTGGCCTTGGACGCAATCAAACCCAAGCTTACCTACGAACTATGGCCCTGCATATGGCAGACTGAAGGGTTTACTATTGCGAGCAAACAAAGCTTTGTCTGCTTGCAATAGTAAACCCTTCAACACCCCTTCAACAACCCTTCAACATTGGATGAATATAACAACATCTTACCAGAACAGATCCAAGCAAACATAATCGAAATTGTAGAACCTGAATCTGATACGACTTGTCAAACAACTCCTCCGATACATTATTTACCACACCATATAGTCAAGCAAGCTGGTAAACGCGGACGTATTGTGTATGATGCTTCAGCAAAGTCGAAAGATCATCTTAGTTTAAATGAATGTTTGTATCGAGGACCCTGCTTATTGCAAGATCTAACAGCTTTACTTGTTTACTTCAGAATTTATAAGATAGGAATTCTAGCAGACGTGGAGAAGGCCTTCCTGCAAGTAGGCCTGCAGACAGAAGATAGAGATGTGACCAGATTTCTATGGGTGAAGAATATTAAAGAACCCTTGACCTATGACAATATTCTACACCTGAGGTTCTGCCGGGTGCCATTCAGCATAATCTCTAGCCCATTTCTACTAAATGCGCTACCACATTTCAACCACAAATCCAGATCTTCTAGGGAGCATAGCTGACAAATGCTATGTAGACAATCTAGTGACAGGTGCCAACACCACTGATGATGCTGTCAAACTCTTTGAGGAAACTAAAAATTTGTTTCAACAACTATCCATGAACATCAGAGATTGGACGTCAAACGATTATGCGCTCATGGAGAAGATACCAATGAAGAGTAGAGCGAAACTAACAGAAGAAACTAAGGTTTTAGGCCTAGTGTGGAACAAGGAAGAAGACACACTGCGGTTAAATCTTAAAGATTACATCCTTCACCCGAGTGAATTCACTAACAAGAGGCAAGTACTAAGATTGTTAGCCAATCTACGATCCATGTGGATTTGTAGCTCCACTTTTATTGCCGGTGAAACTCTTTCTGCAAGAACTATGGAGAAGAGGCTACAAATGGGATACACCACTGTCTCCAGAGCTTCATGAAGAATGGGGAAAGATTTCTTCCACATTGTATGATGTGAAGGATTGTACATTTCCCCGCTACACAGGATTCCATAGTTGTGTGAACGAAAGGAACATTGAGTACGAGCTACATTGCTTCACCGACGCCTCCAACCACGGGTATGCTACAGTGGCGTACCTGCGTGCTGACGATGGACGCAACGTGAAAACTACACTGCTTATGTCCAAGACCAGGATAGCTCCGCTAGAGAAAAGGAAAGGAGACAAGAATGAATCAACGTCAAAGGCTCATACCAGTCCTCCGAAAAATAAAATAACCACTTACAATACCACAAATGGAACTGGTTGGTTATGTTATAGGAAGCCGATTGATAGCCTACTTAAAAAAGATACTGGTATTACACATCTCCAAACAATATCTCAGGACAGATAGTCTCGTCGTCCTCAGTTGGGTTAAATCGAACAAACTGTTGCCTCCTTTCGTCGCACACAGAGTAGACGAGATAAAACAGAATGGTAACGTCGAAAACTGTTATGTCAACACAAGACTTTACCCGGCCGACAGAAACACACATGGTTGCAAAGTCCTGACTTTCTCCTGGAAAATAAGAACATATGGCCTAATGATAAGCACCTGGAAGATCACCTGTCGACTCTCTCTGCTGTTGTGGAGGGTCTGGAAGAGCAGCCTCCAGATCTTACTGAAGAAAGCGACCGCAAAGAAGAAGAAAGAGACGAGTGATAAAGGAGATCCAATCTAGATACTTTCCAGAAGAAGTCAAAGGAAAAGATTCTCGTCTTACAAGAAATCTAGGATTATTCCTAGATGTAGACGGTCTTCTGAGACGCGGAGGTCGCATGATGCATGCTGATATGGCATACGACACGAAACATCCAATCTTGCTACCAAGAGAATGCGAGTATACTACGAGGTTATCAGAGAGACCCACAAAAAGAATTACCACGTAGGAGTCCCACATATATTGAGTATAATACGCTAAAATACTGGATCCCTAAGGGTAGAGCACAAGTACAAAAGGTCTTAAGACGATGCCCGGAGTGCATCAAGCATGGAGGTGGTCCCTACAAGCTACCGACGACACCAGCATATCCGCCAGAACGCGTGAAGTACAGCTCACCATACGCATTCTTGGGAATGGATTATTTTGATCCAATGATGGTGAAATGCGAAAATGGAAACGAAAAGAGATGGATTTGTCTTTTCACATGCTTAGTGGTACGAGCGGTCCATCTCGAGGTAGTAGAGATTTTGACCGCCGAAGAATGCTTACTTGCTCTTAGAAGATTTGTGGCCTCAAGAGGAGTACCAACGCTAATCCTCTCTGACAATGCCCTGCAATTCAAACTTACATCTGAACTTTTGACCAGCACGTTTTGCGTAGAGAAAAAGATTAAGTGGACGTTCATACCGCAATTAGCGCCATGGCATGGTGGAGTGTACGAAAGATTAATCGGCATTGTGAAACATTGCCTGAAACGAACACTGAGCAAACATCTACTGGGTGACAGCGGACTACAGAGAGTAATAAAAGAAGTAGAAGCGGTAGTCAATAAAAGACCGTTGACATGAGTAGGCGCAGACGTAGAATACGTACTGAAGCCAGCGGACTTCCTATCACTGGGTAAATGCTTGACCATGAACTTGTCAACGGATATTACCATAAACTCCGACACAGTGACTAAGCAAGACTTTATAGAAGGATGGAAGCGAGGTCAGAATATCGTAGACGAGTTCAAGGAGATGTTCATAGGTCAATATTTACCAAGTTTAAGAGAACGATACAAAAATAATGTAAAACAACCAAGACTGACACAGGGCAAGACACCACGTGTTGGGGATATAGTCCAGATCAAGAGTGAAGCAAGAAACAGACAGAACTGGAAAGTGGGCAAAATAACATCGCGTGTAAGGAGCGAAGATGGAGAGTGTAGAGTGGCCCGAGTTAGAGTAGGAAATACCGAGTTCACCAGATCGGTTGGCCGCCTGTACCCACTAGAAGCTGACATGGATGATGTCACAGAGTCAGATATACCTTCAGAACCAATTCTGACCGAGAGTCATGATAGCAGACGGCCTGTGATACAAGAAACGACACCAGTTATTTCGAGCCCGCGAAAGATCCAAGAACAACCAATGGATCTAGACTTAATAAAAGAGAGTTCTGACAAACCTAACGAGAAGGAGGTTGTCATACAGGAGAGTGAGGTAGGAGAGAGAGAGATCAGTAACCCCGAGAAAGATAATAAAGACTCAGAGGTGGTAGAACAACTGACTCTACCAAGCTCAGAAAGTAGAGACGACAGTGAAGAGATGGCGATTCATAATGGGAATGATTTGAGCGAGACACAAGAAGTCAAAGTAAGGCGAGTCGCTGCAGTCAAAGCGAGAGAAAAGATTGCAGAGTGGACTCGTCAGCTTTTCGCTTTGCTATAACAATCTTCGTCTTCCTAGGGAGTTTCGCGAAAGATGCGATTATCCAAACGAAATGTGAGTGAATCGAATGATTATTATTGCTGGTATCATCTGCTTGTCGATGAATATGAAAAAAATTACAGTTGAGAGGGTAGGGTAGATTTTAGAGAGAGAATAAAAAAAAGAGGTTATGTAGAACACGAGAGGATCGTGATTGTGATCGTCGTTACAAGAAGAGGTAACCAAAAGAGTGAGCTGGCCCCCTGGTGAGTTTCACAAAGTTGATAAGAGTTAACTGGGGGTGTACTCGTATATCGAGAAATTACGTAAGAGTGATAGGTATTCGGAGGTAGAGGCAGGCTGTGAGAGGAGGTATGGAAGCCTGTGGGACCCCCCAGGGGGGTCTCCCTTAAAAGACCCTTTTTTTTTTTTCGGATGGGAAATCATCAAATGACTTCTCCCGCTCTGGGCGGAGCAGCAGGGAGTGTCAGACTTTTACTGACTAAAACCCATCCATGTTCCTTCATCGCCCTTTGTGTTCCGGGGCTACGGTATCTTTTTCGAACAGTCCCGCAACCCCAGCAGGCATCGGTCCTTGCGGACCCCTTCCTTTTTGCTGACTCTCTTTGAGGCGCGCGTGGAACACGAACGCGCCGTCGACACGGCCTGTCGTCATGAGACGGACGGACGGCGAGCTAGCCCATAGTCCACCGTCCACAGTCCCGCGCCTACGGTGGCCGGGGGCCACTTGGTGGCCCCCGACGCCCGGGGCGTCTCCCGCGGCGGCCGGGACGCTGTGAGGTTCTCTCCCTCTCACGTTCCGCCACCTCCTTCTCTAGCATTACTGCTTCGCAGAAGGAGGTGACGGCGTCCCATTCCGTCTCGCTCCGGACCATGGCTTGCACCAGGACCGGACGCGAGAGGTCGCCGCCGCCAATCGCCGCTTCGAGGACACGGCGGTGCTCCGCCCACGCGGGGCACACCTCCACCGTGTGCTCCACCGCAGTGGAAGCACCCGAGCGTTTCCTCCCGCCCGATTCGGTGCAGGAACCTCCCGAAAACAACGTGTCCGGTGAGGACCTGCGTCAGGCGAAAGGTGAGGACGCCGTGGCGTCTCTCCAGCCACTCCTCAAAGAGGGGACTTATCGCCACTATCGTGGCGTGCCCTCCCTTAAAAGACCCTTAGTCTCGAATGTGTGGATATATGAACGATGATGGCGACTAGCCTTTCCGCGGTGAGAGGAACATACCACTTGCGTGGCTTTCGGGCAGGTTAGTGCACCAGAATCATATCATAAAGACAAAATGTGAACTTCTCGATATACCCCCCCGAGTCAATTTGTCGTGTAAGTATCAGCACCTGAGGTTCTAGAACCTGATAAGGCAAACATCACGACAACAACACTAGATGCTAACAATAAGTATACAGTCAATATACAGGAGTACTTTATACTTTACACTCTGCATTTATTTTTATATAGAAACAGTATTCATAATCACATCACACACACTTACGTAAGTAAGTACGTAGGAAAAGGCGCATTGCAACGCATGCTGGTCACAGCTAGTTTTAAATATTTTCATGCACATTAGTCATCTTGAAATTCTTCAAAGTTTATTTCTCTCCAGCTGATGGCCGGCGGCAATTCTGATTGTGACTCAGAAGATGATAGGGCTATGGACTGTACAGAATTTCCGATCTGTTGCGAAGGTGATGGCATGGTTGGAGAGTCTACATAATTCAAATTTTCCTTGTCATCTTGTAAGGTTAACATCCTTATACCACGTGCGTGTCTACTATTCACAATTTCTGGTATTAAACATTTCATATAAAATTTTGCCAGCTTTGACTCCATTTGCGTCTTCCAGAAATTATCGTCCCTTTCGATGCGTTCTGTAAGCAAGTGTTCATTTTCTCCAGCCCAGATGCCGAGCAGACAGAATCGTCTGTCAGTGACGTGAAGCTGCACTTGTATTTGATAAAACCAGTTCGATTTTTTATTGATTGTGCTGGTGCAAGTATTTTTGTCGTATTTTAAAATTTTTGTCTTGTTTTGCTGTATTGCATTTGAGTATTTTGAACAGAAAACTGGAATATTCATAGCTGAGCATAGTTCCTCAAATTGGGAAAAGCCGATACCGGAAGCCACAATTCCAGTAGTGGCGGCTATATTTATATTCACTTGTTCCTTGTCGTTTTGGTCTTCCAAGTTAATCAAGCAAACTTGTTTGCACATATTGCATTCAAAACGAAATACCGATAAAAGTCCTCGTCGTTTTTCACTAATTAAACGGAAGTTACCTAATGTGCAGTTAAATAAACCGTTATGACGAGCTTTTTCCTGTAAAACAAAAGTTGGAATTCATCTTCTTGGAGTACTTTCTCTACGACGAGTGAGTCTTCTGTGTCTTCGGTATCTCTGAAAAAGAGAACACATATGCTAAGTCTTTGGGTCACCGATACATATATGTGTACCAAATAACAACTCAATCGGTTCAGTAGTTTTGGAGTAAATTGGCAGACACAGACGGACATACAGACACGCGAGTGATCCTATAAGGGTTTCCTTTTGAGGTACGGAACCCTAAAAAAAGCTAATTCTGCAATTCATTTATGACATACCATTAAGTCCTAAATAAAACCGTTTAAAAAGCGCTAAGTAATTACCTATCTTGATCTATTGTAATTACATACTTATTTTCGTTTGAATCCTCAGGTATATGCTGCGGCAGTGTCCATGTTAGTTTCTTGAGGCTGCCCCACTGACCTATAGCAAAAAGTAAATGAAGTACCTATTTCACAGATGAAATTGATAGGTAGATATAGTATTTGCTTTTCGTTTTGCAAACGCTAGGCTGAGATATCGATATGGACAAAATATGATTTAATTTTATCAAAAATCTTAGCGTTCTCTAGTAGTACTGATATTTTTATACTGTGGCTCACCACTCGCCAGGCAGAGGCAGAGATACCGAACGAAAAGACAAAATATGAATTACCTATTAAAAATCGTAGCTTTCTTCGGTACTAATATTCTTATACTATGGTACGATGATCGTAAGTTTTAGACAGTTGCCAATCAAAGACTGAAGTACAATAAAATTTAATTTTGAAACCAAATTACATTACAATACAAATAAAACATTTAGGTAGGTACTTACTTTTTCACATATCTTTGGAGTGCATTCTTTCTATTTGTTTCTTTTATTGCTTTACACGGCTTTTTTCGCCTGCGTTGATTATTGCCCATTATAACTTACAAACAAACTCTCAAAAACAGATGATAAGGTGCGCGAAGTTGTCGCGGAAAAAACTGACACAGGTCCGTCGTCTATAAGCGCCAGCACGCGACTGAACGGGCCTGTAGGAGGCGCCGCAGGCGCTTTTTATTCATATTTAAACGTAGTAATTAAGAAAATCGTTTTATCAAGTCAAACTCTGCGAATTTGTCTATAACTAATTAGTTTCTTTAATATAGTACAAAAATTAAATGTAAAAAATCAGTAATATAGTCACAATATTGAAAAAACGTTCTAAAAAGGGGTAACTTTGCGATTTTTTTCTATCGAGTGAAGTTCATCAGGTCTTGCAACCGAATGCGATTTTAACTAGACAAGATCCTTAACTAATACATATATATTTTTTTGAATTTAAAATACTATATTCTTTGTCTCAGATTGTTTCAAAAAACTTAAATTCGGGGCCACCTAGCCTTAACTTCACTATTTGAATCTTTATTTGTGTTGTTTCGTTTCTTATTCTTCAGCTTGTAACAATTTTCCATGATGTGACCTCTCTTCCTGCAGTAATTGCAATGTTCTGGTTTCCTTTTGTGTGCTTTTATTTCTGAAAACTTTTGCAATATGTTCTTCTTTACCACAACTAGAACATTTCTTTATACTAGCCAATTCCAATCCCAATATTTCTTCTTCCAAAAGCAATCTTGAAGTCAATTCTTCCAAGTTTTGACTCGCACTGGGAACTGTCTCCCAAGCAGAACGGAAATGCTTGTACTGTTCCGCCAAATTCATGAGAATTGTAGTGATTGTCATCTTCTCTGACACAGGTTCACCAGCTTGTTTAAGTTTGCTAACTACACACATCAAAAGTATCTAGGGATCAACATATATTTTTGCAATAACTTTTCTCCTGATTGATATTAATTAAAATTTTCTTTAAGGATTCATCAAATAAAGTGTTTTCGTTTGTCACAGTAACGATAAACCAAGTCACCTTTGCATTAATAAAGAAATTTGCCATTTTCCTAATAAAGGGATTTTTGACATTTGAACCACTAACATTAAAGTTCGAAAAAAAGACTGAAATAACAGTTTTCTTTAAAATTTTATTGGGTAACTTAAACAATTAATAATCCGTGTTTCTACCGCGAACACTAACAACACAAGAACATCGGTTTGGCATACTCAAAATGAGTTCATCCAAATCACGCTGTGGAATGGCCGCCCATGTTCGTTGCAACAACAAAAAAAGGTCTTCTTGCGACTGGATACCCTCCATATTCGGCAGAGCTCTTCTCTGTAGCATATCCCATGCATGCTCAATCGGGTTCAAGTCTGGCGACTGAGCAGGCCAGGGCAGGACATTGATGTTAGCTGCGGCGAGAGTCTGTCTTACAACTCTTGCGGTGTGCGGTCGTGCATTATCATGCATTAACTGAAATAAGGGACCGATTTGCACTTGTAGAGGAACGATGACGTCTGATACAATCGTCTCAGCATAAATTTGAGCGTTGAGGTTGCCTCTGATCCAAATCAACTCAGTTCTTCCGCCGATCCAAATACCCGCCCATACCATGATGGTTCCACCACTATAAGGATGGACTTCCTGGCAGGATTTTAATCGCTGTTGGCGTCCAGGGGTTCTCCAG
This sequence comes from Xestia sexstrigata, assembly GCA_941918905.2. Classification (NCBI taxonomy): domain Eukaryota; kingdom Metazoa; phylum Arthropoda; class Insecta; order Lepidoptera; family Noctuidae; genus Xestia; species Xestia sexstrigata. Next base: position 19,253,297 of record OW799205.2, read on the forward strand.
TGTCGTATACGTCTTGTATCCGGTCTCATACCAAAACGAGACTCATCAGAAAAGCACACGAAACGCCATTGTTCTTCTGCCCAATTTCTGTGTTCAAGAGCCCATTGATATCGAATCCTACGATTGTGCATTGCTATAGGTGGTACCCGTAGCGGTCTTCGGGAATGAAGGTTCACTTCATGCAAGCGGTTTCTGACTGTTTGGTCGCTAATTAAGTTCCCTGAAGAGTGATGAAGCCTCACGGCTAACATCATGGCGGTTATTGTTGGAGCTCTTCGAGTTAAGATTTGAATGTATCGGTCTTGTCTCCGTGTGGTGCAGCGATACCGTCCTCCATGGCGCTCAGCCACGGTACCAGTGCTTCGGTAACGTGTCCAAAGTCGACTGATAACACTCTGACTTGTATTCAGAGCTAAAGCTACAGTACGTTGCCGGGAACCAGCTTCTATCATTCCCACGGCTCTGAGCATTTCTTCCCTGCTTAAATGACGTCGCCGCTCCATAATAACGTTGGTTTTAATCAGTAGTAGGGAAACAGTAGCACTAATAATGTCTTCAATGCGTTGTATGTTTTTATAGGGAAAATATTGACAGCTTATTTTCATCTTTTACTCGAATTTGATTGAGAGTTCCTGATTCAAATTATGAAATGCACCAAAAAGGATCCATATAAATTTATAAAATCATAAATTTATTACAAAGCCACATCTCAATCTCAAGAAATCCGCATAAAAATGCTTGATCCCTAGACATTTTTGATGTGTGTACAATAAAAAACAGCCTAAGGGTGAAACACTGAATACCCACAACATTGGTTTTACTGGAGACCAGCAGCCCGTTTATGTTGCGGAACATCTACCCTCAAGCGCAAGAAAACTATTCTTCAAGACGAGGGAATTTTCGAAGAATCATAAGTATATGTTTTGCTGGACCAAAGATGGCAACATTTTTATTCGTAAAGAAATAGGAGCCCAACATATACTCATTAAATCGGAGCGTTGTCTGACAAACTTGTTGAAGAATCAAGCAACTATGTGACTTATAGTGATTGTGTCAGTTAAACAGTGTTTGTTATCATTTCTGCATTTCTTCATAACTATACTTAAACCATTGTGCTACTTAGCTAAGCAAATTGTACCCAGTTATAAATTCCTACGTAAGTTAATTCTATATCTTAAATCCTACATTCAACACTCCACTCATTACAGACTGAACTTGTTGTGTCCTTTCACCGCAAGTTCAACAATGGTTATCGTACACTATTCACAATCACAAAGCTATAAACACAACACATCACAATCTATATCTAAATTCATCCTTACACGTTATCTCAACAGCTGCTCGTTATACAACTTTGCCCGCATAATAAGTTGTGACTCAACGCCTTGTTTTGTTTTGGTGAGTTTGTTTAGTGCATTTAATCTACTGATCTTTCCAGATTTTTTATTTGTTTTCGGTTGCGAGTGCAGGTACCTGCAACGCTTTTGTCTTATGAATATATTCTTGAACTCGGTTATTTCGCCTATTGTTTTGCTATTTAGATTTGTTATCAATGGCTAATATTATTGAGAATGTTATCGGTGACTTGGACAACCTTGAAATTGCGAAAATATATAAATGTCCACCGGATAAGTGTACAGACTTCATTAACTTGTCAATCTCTGGCCTAAAAATTCTCCATTTAAATATTCGTAGCATTAATAAGAACTTTAATGAACTCTTAGTGTTGTTGTCACTTATAAAAATTAATTGTGACGTCATAGTTCTGACAGAATGTTGGTTGAGTAAGGTGACGAATGTTCCATTATTGGACGGATATAATTTACATTATACATCGAATACTCAAAATCAAAATGACGGGATTGTAATTTTTACAAAACAAGACTTGGCCTGTTCTGTTCAAGAACCAGACTTCACAAATGCGAACTGTCTCATTTGTAAAATTAATAATAAAACCGCAATAGTTGCGATATACCGCTCGCCATCATTCAACAAAATAGAACAGTTTCAATGCTTTTTAAATAGTTTGGACACTGTACTTACTCAACTAAAACCATTTAAAGCTGTTGCTATTGTGGGGGATGTTAACGTGGATATTAAACCTTCAAATAATGACGACCGTACAACTGACTACTTAACATTAAGCGCGTCGCATGGCCTCTTACCAGCTCATCATATACCCACGAGAGGAACAAACTGTCTTGACCATTTCATTCTCAAATGTATAACACCAGCAACAACACTCATTTTGGAATCATTTATTACGGATCACATGCCTATTTTGTTACATATTGAAGATACTAAATCGCCTAAAAAAACAAAAAAAACAATTTCCCGAGTGGACTACGCTAACCTGGTTCAGGAAATTGGAGCTACGGATCTCTCACATATCATGAGTTTGGACGATGCGAATGTAGCCGCATACGAACTGATCGGTGTTCTCCAGGGCTTAGTAAAAAAACATACGTACGAGGTCTTGATTCCCAAAAAAAATAGGAATATTAAGCCATGGATAACGCCTGGTCTCATGCGTTGCATTCGTCATCGTGATTTACTTCACATGGACACTAAAAAGTCACCCGATAACGATATCAAAAGAATAACCTACAATCGCTACCGAAACCATTGTAACATCATATTACGTAACCTAAAAGCTCAGTTCGAAAAGGATGAGTTAGAGAAAGCTAAAGCAAATATTAAGACACTTTGGAATAAAATTAAAGATATTACAAACTATAAGAAAACACCGACATCCTCCACAAACTTATTAAAAATGGACTCTAATCCTCAAGCTGCTGTTGATCGTGTGTGTAGGTACTTCGCGGATGTTGGCAAGAACCTCGTGTCTGATATCACCTCATGGCTTTCATTGCCCCCCACCCCGTGCTCACGGCCTCGTAAAAATGTTCCCCTTAACTCATTAGTTCTCCTCGAATTTGATGAATCGGATATAAATAACGCCATTATTCGGCTCCGTGGAGATTCTGCTACCGGTTGGGATGGCATCTCAACAAACCTACTAAAACAATGTCGTCATGTCCTCGTATCCCCAATTACACATATTTTCAATCGTTCAATTGCCACTGGAATTTTTCCGGAGGCTTTTAAAAAAACTATTGTGCATCCGATTTATAAGGGTGGGAACAAAGACTCTATGAACAATTATAGGCCTATCTCAGTCCTTTCTTCTATCTCCAAAATTTTTGAAAAACTAGTAAATATTAGGCTTACTCAGTTCCTCGATAAAAATAACTTAATTGCACAAAATCAGTATGGTTTTAAAAAAGGAGTGTCGTCAGAAGATGCAGTTCTCGACTTAACTGAATTTGTAGCAAGGAAGCTTGATGAAAAACAGAAGTGCATAGGTCTATTCCTAGATTTAAAAAAGGCATTCGACACCGTTTCTGTTCCCACCCTCCTATCGAAGTTGGAGGACATCGGCATACGTGGCTTAGCTCATGATTTTTTTGCAAGCTATCTCACTAACCGTAGACTGTGTGTTAGGGTTGGTGACCATGTTAGTAGAGAGGAAATTACGACCTTCGGTGTACCGCAGGGAAGTGTGCTTGGCCCGACCCTTTTCCAGGTCTATATCAACGAGCTTTGCTGCATACCTCTCAAAAACTCCAAAATATTCACCTATGCTGATGATACTGCAGTAATTGTTCATGGACCCGAATGGGAGCATCTTAGAACCACTGCCGAAACGTCACTTAGATCTGTAATGGGTTGGGTGCAAATAAATCTACTCACTCTGAACTTAGACAAGACCTACTTCATCCCATTCGGGCTAAACCCTGGTACTAAACCTCCCATAGACTTTGCCATAAACGCCCACACATGTAATGGCCATACCTCTTGCTCATGCTTTGCTCTTCGTAAGGTTAACCATCTAAAGTATTTGGGTGTGGTTATTGATAGCGGTCTCAACTGGTACGCGCACTTGGATACTATTACTACAAGAGTTAGAAGAATGATTTATGTATTCAAGCTACTTAGGTCCTCAGCTGATTTCAACACGATTAGAATGGTGTATACTGCTATCTGTCAGTCCGTCATCACCTATTGCATCACAGTGTGGGGAGGCGCAGCTCGGACAAATTTTCTCAAGTTGGAACGAGCACAAAGAGCTGTCCTAAAGGTGATGTCAAAGAAGAACTTTAGGTATCCCACCACACAATTATACAAAGATGCAAATGTACTTACTGTTAGGCAACTGTTTGTGCTTCGATCCGTACTGAGAAAACACACCAAAGTCCCCCTACCAGACCCAACACGCCGCAAGAAAAAACCTCTTATTCTTACGGTTACGCATAAGACCGCTTTCGCTAGACGCCAGCATTATGTTCTAAGCTCACACCTATACACAATAATACATAAAAAAATAAACATAATTCACTTGGATACTTATAGGGTTAAAGCTAAAATTGAGGAGTGGATAAAAGATCAAGACTACGAGGCAACTGAAAGTCTACTTGCCTGGTTCTCCTAAACCAATGCTACCTATCACATCACAAAGAAGGAAGCTACCCCCACTAATTCCACTCACTCAACACACCTCACACACCCTCACAGCACACCAAACCCCATCAAACTACGCCACATCACATCACATCACACCTCACCACACCACACACCCCTCTTCCTTACACATACATACACACACAACACCTGCACATGACATGACTCCCCATACAAATACACTTCACACATACTATTCACACATATTATTGCTTACTTATATAAAAATACTAAATATATTTCTATAGATATGTCTTTTTTTTACCTTTCAGTCATATAAATACGTTTGTTTTACGAGATTATGCTAGTACGCTCATAAATTGCTCGTCCACTATTTATGCGAAGACACTGCCTCCTAAGATACAGGATCTTCCTAGTTTAGGAGTCAGGGCTCAAATTTTGTATTGACTGTACTGTTATTCATCTCTCGCACACAACTTCTGTTTGCTAATTTTTCTGTACCCTTGTGACTGTTGTGTACTTTAATATGTGTCAAACTTGTATTATCCTAATAAAGACTTATTATTATTATTATTATTAATTAAAAAAAATAAAACATATTAAATTATTTTTACAAATAAGTTAAAAAATATATTTATGCTATTATTTGTATTTAATGAAAAAATTGACGCAATTTGGTACAGTACTATTTCCCTGTAGGTATAGTTTGCGTCCACATGTGATGAACGATATTTGTATCTTTTTCTACAATCATAATAATGTGGACGCAAATTGCTAATTACGATTGCATGATATTAGTACATAAATAAAAAATAAAAACAAATTCCCTTTCATAATTTAATCACATAAAAATAAACACTAACTAAATCATAAATAGACGAGTTCGCGTCCATTGTGGTTGCAAAGTGCAATGTTAATTTTTATGTACCAATATTGTGAAGAGAGAATAAATGAATTGAATTGAATTGAATAGGTACTCGAGGAAATTGTTTCCAAAATAATAGAAATAGTAATAATCAAATCAATACGGCTGTCCGACATCAGAAATTCACAGGAAAATCAGCAGAAAGGGTTAAAAAAAATAGAGCCAATGCATAGTTTTTTTCGTGCATGATAAAACAAACACAATATGTGACAGCATAAATTCGTTTCCCATGAGTGTATTCGGCGTTACTAAGAACTGGTTATAAGTTAAAAAATATATTTATGCTATTATTTATATTTAATGAAAAAATTGACGCAATTTGGTACAGTACTATTTCCCTGTAGGTATAGTTTGCGTCCACAAGTGATGAACGATATTTGTATCTTTTTCTACAATCATAATAATGTGGACGCAAATTGCTAATTACGATTGCATGATATTAGTACATAAATAAAAAATAAAAACAAATTCCCTTTCATAATTTAATCACATAAAAATAAACACTAACTAAATCATAAATAGACGAGTTCGCGTCCATTGTGGTCTCAAAGTGCATTTTTTTATAAATTCGGTGTAGTAATTCGCGTCCACCTTATTTTAACTGATAACTTTAAAAAAAACAAGCAAATACATAATAAATATTACTCCTTTTTTCATGCTTTATGTCTAGAAACAGCTGTGTATTCTAAAATACGCATAAAACAATAAAATACTTACCGTCGTTCGCGCCCCTGCACACTATTTTTTTTGCCGACATTCCGCGCTTCCGCGCTTCTTTGTTGAAGAACGGAGACTAACTATTTTTTCTACACATGATTGATTGGGCACACAGAAATTTTGTCTATGTGTGTGTGCCTCTTATACGATGAGGTATTGGCGGTAACGACTTTTCGGTGATTTAGTGTGTTGATATACCTATTTTCGAGAATTTTTATAGGGAGGTCCGAAAAATGGACGCTATTCGCGTCCATTTTTTGGTGATGGACGCGAACTGGCGAAATGATCCTATTATACTGTCTCTGTCGGCTCCCTCTACTGAAAAGAAAAATCGTCACTTTTGCAGATGATACCGCACTGTTTTTCAGTGGTCGTAGCTGGGATGAGGTCTTTGATACTGCTCAACTGGGCTTTAACACAGTCAGCGAATGGTTGCAAAACAACTTACTGACACTAAACGTTTCGAAAACCAAATATGTAACCTTTGCACATAGAGCTAACCTTCTTCCTCCGTCAACCCATTCTATTTCAGTGCACACTTGTTTTTCTCCAAATCCTGAGTGTACTTGTCCCACCCTCGAAAGGACTGTTAATATAAAGTATCGTGGGATCACTATTGACTCACATCTTTCTTTTAAATTTCATTTTGATACGCTTGTTCCGAGGATCCGTAAACTGATTTATATTTTTAAGTCATTAAGACACACTGCGGATCGAAAGACCATTAAAATGGTTTACTTTGCCTTATGTCAGTCGTTAATTGAGTACTGCATTACAACTTGGGGCGGCGCAGCCAAAACCTATCTTATCCAGGTAGAGAGGGGGCGTGCTATACTTAAGGTGGGTGCTGGTCTCCCATTCCGCTTTCCAACTAATGAGTTGTACAAAGAATGGGACATCCTAACAGTCAGACAAACTTTTATCCTGCTTACTGTAACTAAAAAGCACTCCGAGCTACAGTTTGACTCCAAATTAATTCATAACCAACGACGGAAGGAAAGAGTCTGCCCCTCATTGCAGTTCAAATCATCACTCCCCCAGACTTTTATTTGCTTCCTCGGTCAATTCTTGTACAACAAATTAAATGTCACTCTTGATCTATATCCTAAAACCACCTCCTATTGTCACAAAACGGTAAAAACATTTCTTAAAACGCTTGACTACCATAAAACTGAGAACCTTCTGACAATTCCTAAATAGATGTTCTTCTCTCCTATTATAGATCTATCGCCCTCTCTCCCATGGCGGTTTTTACAACTTATTCCTCGCTCTCGCACACTCCAACATACATTTTTACACTGCAACATACATTCACACACTCCAGCATACTTTCATACGCGACACTACACTCTTTTGTGAACCATTAGTTCTCCATTTTAGTTTTTTTTTTTTTTTTTTTGCCGTTTGTCTGATTAACTGATTCTTTGTGATTTAACTGATTCTTTGTGATCTTTTTGGTATCATGAATGATGTTTACACAAGATCGTTTTTTTAACCTTTAACGATATTATTGTTTTGCTGTGGGGGGGCCCTGGTGACCTGTAACACAGGCTTCTTCGAAAACCTACTTCAGGCACCAGTCTCTTCCAATGGTGGAATATAATTTTGTCAAAAACATTGTTAATTTTTATGTACCAATATTGTGAAGAGAGAATAAATGAATTGATTTGAACTGAATACTCAAGGAAATTGGTTCCAAAATAATAGAAATAGTAATAATCAAATCAATACGGCTGTCCGACATCAGAAATTCACAGGAAAATCAGCAGAAAGGGTTAAAAAAAATAGAGCCAGTGCATAGTTTTTTTTCGTGCATAATAAAACAAACACAATATGTGACAGCATGAGTGTATTCGGCGTTACTCAGAACTGGTTAGTTGACACCGGTGCTTCATTGTCCGCCGAGAAGAACGAATTAGTATCGCAAGACATTCCGTTTCATTTAGAGAGAATTTGCGTCAGAGGTATTGGTGGGAACTTTTATTCTGGTGGTTATGTTTATTTGAACTTACGTAAAACTTATGAGTCAGTTCGGTATAATTTACTTAATTATACCGAACTGACTCATAAGTTTTACGTATTTAAAAATATGCCATGTCGAACTGATGAAATTTTGGGTCAGAACTTTTTAACTAAATTTAATTGCATATATAAACAACTATAGGAACCATTGTTTTAGACTTAAGAATGGGCAATATATGTTTTAACAATTATATGGTAGTACCACCACGGTGTGAAACGTTACAAATATAGATCAAGATTGTGTCACATTTCCGCAAGAACTTTGTTATGGAATTCGAATCCGAAGTCAGGAAAAATACCACTAAAGATTTTAAACACCAGAGACAAATCTGTGAAACTGAGTTATTTCACACCAAAATTAGATTATTTAAGTAATTATAATATTTGTAATTTTGAAACGAATTTAGTTAATGCAGATAGAGTGAAAAAATTATTTTTACTGTTGCATTTGGATCATTTAAACACGGAAGAGAGAACATCAATTGAGAATATTTGTGCTAAGTATGCAGATGTTTTTTATATGGATGAAGATAAGTTAGGGGTAACTAATATTTATCAACAAACTATACAATTGAAAGACAATGCTTTATCTGTTTATACTAAACTGTATAGGAAAGTATACATATAAATATAATATATATAAATATAAATATACCTAAGTAGCTAAAACTAGAAATGGATAGGCAAATTGGTAAGATGTTGGAAGAAGATATCATAGAAGAATCCCAGCGTGAAAGGTCTAGCCCAATACTTCTCGTACCAAAAAAGAATGACAATTCAGACGAGAAGAAATGGCGCGTTGTAATAGACTACCGAAAGTTGAATGAAATAGTGAAGGACGACAAATTTCCTTTGCCTAACATAAACGATTAGATTCTGTCTGGTTCCGTCTATTTTAGTCCTCTGGATTTAACACAGTCCTATTACCAATTAGAATTTTGTCCAGAAAGTCGAAAATTTACAGCTTTCAACACAAATAAGCAATATCAATTAAAAAGATTACCAATGGGTTTAAAAATTAGTCCAAGTGCGTTTAGCCGCGCTATGACAGTAGCTATGTCTGGATTAAATTATGAAAAGTGTCTCATAATTTTTTAATTTTTTTGTTTACTAAAATTTTTATTTGCTTTTTTGAATTCAATATCTAAATTATTTACAATTTACAAATCTATTAAAATAAACTAAACTAACTAAAACTAAAAACTTAAAAAATGGCGTCAAAAACTCCTTAACACTGTCAACTGGTAATGTCCCCAAGAGACGTGCGGCGTTATCACGATGTCATTTACATTCGCGTGCCTTGCAAAACGGCCCGCACTTCGACTGCATGACAGGCCGTGGTGTCCGAGGCTGTTGACAAGTTATTTATTTAGATGATCTTGTTTTCTTCGGTCGTAATATAACAACATAACAAGAATAAGAACAACATAACAAGAACAACAACATAATAAGAATTTAAACAAAAAACCAAAGTCATTCAAAATTATCCTAGGCCATGTAATAGTGATGAAATCAAAAGATTTGTAGCATTTGCCAATTATTATCGAAAATTTATCCCTAACTTTGCAGAAATTACTATCCCATTAAATATATTGTAAAGGCGTTCAATTTCAATGGACTGAAGAATGTGAGAACTCATTTTTACATCTTAAACAATCACTCATGTGACCACCAATATTGCAAAACCCCGATTTTTCGAAGGACAATGAATTTATTATACATACGGACGCACCAAGCGTCGCAATTGGTTGAATCCTATGTAATAAAAATGATTTACCGATAGCGTATGCAAGTCGCACATTAAATAAATCGGAAGTTAATTATCCAACGATAGAAAAAGAGTTGTTGGCAATAGTGTGGTCGGTGCGTTATTTTCGACCTTATTTATATGGTAAAACATTTATTAGTAAAACAGATTACAGGCCATTAGTATATTTATTTAAGATCAAGAGTCCAAGTACTCATTTAATAAAATTTCGGCTAAGCTTAGAGGAATATGACTTTAAGATTGAGTATGTGAAAGTGGCGAATAATGTGGCTGCAGACGCATTAGCTCGCATAGTAATGACATCGGATGAGTTAAAAGAGATGAATAGACATTAAATAAATGTTAAGACTAGGCGAATGAAGAGAATGCAAGATGATGAACCTAGAGACCCTGATTCGGTTGTTAATAATTCTACAGATTGCAAGGCTGATCACCCGAAGGTCGTAGAAATGCTTAAAAAACCGAACACAGGAGTCGAATTGAGACACGGGACTTTTAACGATAAAAAACGTGACGAGATAAGTGTACAATACAACACGTTCTCATATTTACCTTCAAGGTATGTCATTTACACTGATATCTATACTCGATCGTGTACTGCGCGAGCCGCGTTCGTGAGAGGTCTAGAATCTTTTTGTAACAAAATGAATATTCAAGAATTATATATAATGAAAAATAAAGCTAATATTAAATTAGTAGAATGGTTAACCAATGAGAAAAAAAATAATTCAAAGTGGTCCAGAACACAACTTTGTGTTATTAAAGGGGTACGTAAAATAGATGACGACGACAGGACAGTCATATTAATTGATTTTCATTTACTGCCCACGAGTGGACATGCAGGCGTTAGGCGCATACTAAATAATATTAAGCGTTACTTCTTCTGGCCGAATATGTGCGAGGATGTTAAGAAGTTCGTTAAGAAATGTGATTGTTGTCGGAAGCAAAAGCACTCTTTACCAATTAAACAGCCTATGGAGATTACATTCACGGCGCAAGGAGCCTTTGATAAGGTATACTTAGATATTGTAAGACCATTGGAAAAAGATATCATAATTTTTTATACATATTATCTGTGTATGCGAACTGAGTAAATATGTGGAAGCCTACCCCTTAGAAACTAAGGATAGTAGTAGTGTAGCTAGAGCATTTGTCGAAAATTTTATTCTTAGGTATGGAATACCACGCGAAATAGAAGTGATAGGGGAACAGAGTTAATATCGAGTACAAAGACCGAAGTTTGTAAATTGTTGGAGATAAAGCATATTTCGTCAACAGCGTATCATCATGGATCATTAGGACCCTTAGAAAACACTCATAAATCCCTAAACACATTTTTAAGAATTCAAACTGATAGTAATTCTAGGTATTGGAGTAATTGGTTGCGATATTTGTGTTTTTCCTACAAAACAACAGTACATAGTGAAACAAAGTTCAGTCCTTTTGAACAAGTAATTTAAATACAAATTATTTAGAACCATTATACAGTACAGATAGTTATCTATTGGAACTAAAATACCGTTTACAAAATTTTATTAAAAGTAAAACTTAGAAAATGTTATTTTGATAAATGGGTGAATTTCAACAAGAGATTTTTATGTATCATTTCGGTGGGATTTTTTTATTTCAATGCAATCTATATATTTTTAGTGACAAATAATACTTTAGTCTATTTTATAACATTGTGCGTGAGTGGACATCAAATATTATCAAAACTTACATAAATATTTAAGGATAAAGTTTTAAGAGTCCACTGAAATTAAAAGTGTCCACCGAAATGATAAAAATTACCACCGAAATGATAAATCCACCGAAATGATACAGCTAAGAACAACCGTGCCCCCAGCCAGGGTTCCGTACTTTGTTAGGTTTGATTTCCACAAATTTTAGATAAACACTGAGACAGGACAGTACACAGTTTTTTTAATATCATCATTAATATACAGATATTACAGTTAGTATTATTACATATATCATTCTTTGAGGTTACAATAACCTCAAAGAATGATATTAATGTAATGTAATGTTTATTATGATATGAATGAATAGTTTCTTTACTTTTATAACCTTTGGTAATTTTTGTGGTTGTTGTTGTGTGAAAATGTTGGAAAACTTTATCGTATATGCTGGTAACCTTAAATAAATATTTTTGCTTGTTTATGTACTAATACTAATTTACTTGATATATTTTCAAAAGAATCAACGTATCGCGATTAGAAAGCTTAAAGTTTCTGATTAATATGATGGTTGCATTTGTAAGTTATGCCATTAATAGTAATACCTAATGTCTACCTATTGCACTAAGAGAAAAATGCTAGGTATAATTTAGTTAAATTGGTAACGAGAGGAGAATAGTGTTTCTACAGGTATATCAGTAAAACTTCTAAAATTAAATCAACTCTTATATTTTTAAAATACAATAAATGAATAAGAAACATTATAAAAATATCTTAGTAGTAATAGCTTAGTACTTTTAATCCTTTTACATAAACGTATGAAACATAACAGAAACCTGAGATTGAGATCACTTTATTCTTAAATTACTACAACAATAGAGAAACGTACATATCTAAATAGAACAAAAAACAACAAAGTTTTGTTCTACCTATAACTATAATTCGCAATTATGTTTAAGTAATTCTTATACCTAATGCGAATTATAGTTATTCCAATAAAACAGTATTTCTGGGTACGTATTTACGAGTAGGTTCAAGTATGTAGCTTAAAGATTAATTTTTCATCATGTCACTTTAAATCACACAATTATTTCTCAAATTCACTAATCAGCCTCTTTTCATGACTATAAATATAGGTTTTTAATTTAGATATGTACCTAATAAACAAATCTTCTTTAATTATCACACCACAGCACGTCTTTACTATAATTATTATAGTCATCAGTCTTCTTTAATAAGTTTAACTTCCTACCTAAAACAAGTCATGCCATTAAATGACAGCAAATATTTAAAAAACTAAATATACAATAACAAAAATCAAAAAATATTCAAATCAGAACTGGACGAAGACGAAGATAATCTTCTTACTTTTCTCTTCTTGGCTGTAATCATGATTTCTTCTTCGCTGTCAATATTTCTTGTCCGTTCATACTTTTCAATAATTTCAGTATCATTGTTTTCAAAAAATGAACACGATGGAGTGCTAAATTCATTGAAGTTTTCATATTTTTCGAGCAATGATTTGGGTATTATCGATGATTCCTGCTCATTCTCTCCTTTTTGATTATTCATTCCATCAAAGGAATGGGATGTTGAGGGCTTAATAATTGATATTTCAATGTTTGTGATTGAGTGTGTGTGTGGTTCATGTATGAAACTATTCCTTTGTAATTTTTTTGAAAGATTCTTTTCATTGAATGGCTTGGGACGTAGTACTAATTTTTCTGACAGTTGAATTGGACGCAGATGTGCTATATTTGTATTATTTGCAAAATTCGTTGATTGAATCCCAGTGAAGTCATGAAAACCTAAATGCTTGCCGTGAGGGCACCTAATAGTTTTATTTAGGCATTCTCTTTCAATACAGGACAGATGTCGAAGTGCCAAACGGTTTCCTGACTCTTTAGACCAAACAACTTGGTGAACTTTCATAGTTCCCGGAAAAGTCTTTAAGTCTTTGGGCAAGAGCCAATCTTTTTCTGTCACCTGATAATCTTCAACTGTTTCAATTTTCACACCTTTAACATAACACTGTAGGTTTTGTACCAGCGATTCAATATTGGTAATATCATGTTGATATGAGACTTGTTTATCTAGCGTTCTCTTTAATACTCCACCCACTCCATCTGCTGCGCTTTTTCCATGACCACACTCACAATAGTTCCAAATTATGTGGGTCAGCATCGGACAATAGGAGGATAACTGAGTTATTATATATAATATATTTTTATTCCTGTATTGCGCAGATGGTGAGTCAGAAATAACGTAAAGTTTACGAACCAGAGGAGCAGTTATCTCAATTTCTTGCAAAACAGGAATGAGGTGTGCCCATACTGCAGCAGCATCATGCCTTAAAGAGGTACTTACAGTACAAAATGACTGAGTTTTGCAAGTTTCGTTGTCGAGTTTGAAATATATTACGACAGTATGCAAAGTGAACTGTTGTCTGCTACCACCAAAATGAAGGGATTGAATTTCGGATCCATATTTGGCATTATAATTTTCACTGAAATCAATTTGTATAATACAGTCTTCCGTAGTCATATTTTCTTTTAACGTTTTGAAAGCTTGATTTTGATTTTTATTATTGACGCAATGTTTAAGGAATGGTTTCAGGCTATCTTCGAATTTTTTTATTAAATCTAGTGGTTTCACCCAACGCCTTACTTTTTCAACTTTAATAGCAGATTTTTCTACATTATTTTTGACATATATGCTTTTATTCTTCTCCCAACCCCAATACGCTATGTTCACTTCATTATTAAACTCTTGATAATCAATGTGTCTATTTTTACAACTTGAGCATATTCTTTGCAGACAATCGATGTTATCTTTACTACAACATAGGCTACTTAAAACGTCGGATATTGTATTTTCTTTGATAAGGCGGTTTCTTTTCATAGATTCAATCAAAAGTTTCATATTTTCGTGCTTTTCACATAGGCATGTATTTCGTGCATTCACATTTGGTTGAGTGACCCAGAAAGGCTTCATTCTTGAAAATGTTGAATAGCTTATCGGTGGTTCTCCTGATCCCAAATATTTCAAGTGTAAATTTTTAAGTGTGTCTGTCAATAGTCTTTTTTGTTTTTTTAATCCATGTCTAGATATGGTGTCATTTTTTCCAGGACACAGTGTTGAATTTTCATCATCTTCTAAAAATTTCACCACCCTCCTGAGAATTCGTTTTTTTTTTTCATCAGGTTTTATGACTTCTACTGCTGGTTTTTCTCCTTTTTGGGTACTTTTCTCTTAAATCATATGATTGCTTTGTAGTCTGTTACACCTTTTTTTGAACATTTCTTTTTCCTTAGTGACCTGTAATAATTTGTTTTGTAATTCTGTTATTAGCTTAGTTTTAGTTTTTTGATATTTTCGAAATTTGTCTTTAAGTCCTCGCTTGAATTCTACAGATGTAATTGACGAGTCTGAAACAGGGCTGTTGGGGCATAATGTTGACTCGATACTACTTAGATTTGATGGACATGTTATTCGTTGTACGCCACTTGGTTGTACACAATGAGTGCCAGTTACTACATTGTCATCAATATGATGTTGAATATTGGAACCAATTGTACTATCGCTATTCATCGGCAAGCAGCGCCGAGCCGAAGATGGATTCCCTTGACGAGAAGTGCTTGGACCAGGATTGCTATAGTCAAAATTTACAAAATTTTGATGCGTTGATAGCAGGGTTTGTCGTGGACTGCTTGTGTATACCCGATGAAAGCTTCTAGCTTCTGTAGTATTAGAACGTTGGATTTGGATATTCGTACTAATACTATTGCTGTTCAATCGTAAGCTGCGCCGTAAAGTAGGCAAGAAGGAACTGTGACAGGAAGTGCTTAGTCCAGGACCATCACTTTGATCCCCAATTGTCTCATCCAGAGGGTTAGCACGAGCCGCTATAGGAGCTGGAGCTGCTCTATTTTTTTTTCTTTGGTAATAAGCAGCAGCACTTATTTTGTTTTTTCTTCTTAGGATTCTTAATTTTTTAGGGGTCATTAGATGCCTTGAAACAATTAATCCCGCTGCTTTTTTTCTGGCATACCTTTCTCTGTCTTTTCTCAAAAACTCTTCGCGTGAGACTTCATTGCTCTTAATTCTCTCTTTTCTTCTTCTTTCATACAACCTCCTTTTTTCCAACCTTTCTTCTCTAGTCTGTTGCTTAGGCCGCGGCATCCTAAAATCAAAATACACGCTTTTCAATTTTCTTCTTTCTCATATCCACAGACATACATTCATACACACTATACTATGATCCTATAAAATACTATACCTTCAGATACACCACGCGCTCACACACTAGCTCTCTTGCATTGACTCAGACAAACACTCTCACAGGCAATTTCTCATCACATAGGTATATCTCTTTTTTTTTCATATAACGTTTAAATGCTCTTTAACTTATTTGTTATATCTTGTAAAATTAAGAAATTTTGTAATTATATCAAATATTATTTATTATTGTTATTTACTCGTAATAAATGATATAAAAATAAAGGTAAGTGACTTATATTGAAGGTAAACCCTCGAAATAATTATTTTGTTGACAATTAGTAGGTATAATAATCTACACTGTGGTGACCCACACACTCATCACATTTTCGTTGAGCCGAACAAATGTGTATCTAAAGTATAGTAAACATGTACTAACTACATAGATATATGTATATATTATATATCTTAAGCACAAATATTACACAACAAATACACCTAAATAATCTAATCGACACTCTAGGTAAAAGTAGGTACATTACAAAACTATGACTTTGTATTTGACACCAGGATCTCTAAAACTTTATGTTTTTATCATTTCGGAGATACTTTTAATTCCGGTGGACTGTAATTGGTATAACAGTCCACCGAATCCACTGAAATGATAACACTGAGATGATAAAATAGAGGTTAGTTCTACATTTAACTCCGAAAAAAAAATATTTAAAAAATATGAACACTACTCAAACAAAACAGTACTTACTGCGAATTTAATACACAATTTTGAAACAAATTAAACAAATCTAGCACGAGTTATAACAGCCACCGAAATGAAACTATTTTTGTCCCCATATTACTGAAATGATAAACTTACTTTTTTGGCGGGAAACCGCAAGACGTTGGGACCGGTGCGTTCGCGCCGAGAGCTTAAGCCGGACTGATCCGGAGTGAGAAAAGGTGAAAGGGGCGTAACAACGCAATGTTGATGTGGCTATTCTACTAAAACTTACTGTCCTCTGAAATGATAACTTTTTTCCAGACAAAAGTTGACTGCCTGTCAAATCCATGAGAAAGAAGATAAACAAACAAAAATTGTTTTATTTGATCGAATATATTATAATTTAATGATAACAAAATCAATTTAAATCCATATTACGAATGTATTTGCAGGAGAAGGTATGTTATGAGCGGAATTGGGTTCAGGACAGGTCACCGTGATGATAAAATAACACTTTGTAATTTTTTTTTTGGGTATATTAGAGGGTAGATACCAATGATTTTTTTTGCCAAGGTAGAGAAATACTTACGTTGTTGAGAAAAAATATATAAAATTAATAATCAGCACATTGCACTACCGTTCTCAGGTTTGCCGTGTATTTTTTTGCTTGGGCAATTCACCCAAATATGTAAATCCAATAACTTATAAAAAAGATGATTTACTATTAGTTAAAAATGAGTAAGATAAAAAATGTACAAATCCAGTGTCATCAGGTCCTTATAAAGTTGTAAAAGATTTATCACTTAATGTAAAAATAATGAAACAAGGCCTCAAGGTACTACAAGAGAGCATGCGCGCGACTGCTCCAGTCACCGCCGTGCTGCTGTGCGCTACGCCGCGCTGCTCTGCGCTTCGCCGCGCTGCTGTGCGCTCCGCCGCGCTGCTCTGCGCTTCGCCGCGCTGCTCTGCGCTTCGCCGCGCTGCTCTGCGCTCTGCCGCCGCGCTTCGCCGCACTACGAGAGCGAGTTGTCTGTACAAAGTATCGAGCAGCACTATTAATGGACGCGCTTGGAGTAGCTGCGCGCCGTGCCGCACGGGGCCTGCGGATCCACCAGCGCGTTTTAAGGAAATGCGCTCCGCCGCGCCTCCAGCGGTGTGCGCTGGACCTAAAAGTATTACGAGCTAATAATAAAACTATCTATCTATAGTAAATTAATTAAGCCTTTTTATTTATAACTGTACAAGGATCTTTTGGCGCTTGGCTGAAATCAGAACTAACGATACCATTCCTTAGCTTCAGATTATTATAAAAACTAATATTAAACAAGAAAATAAATATTTTAGAACATCGCATACTATTTATACAATAAAACAACAAAAGACGTAATGTTTGCATATGTAGGGGTTAGATAGCGCATACAATACACACACTGTAATAGCGTAAGCATATAAATATGTAACCGCAAGGCGCGCGCCACACACTCGTTGCCTGTACATCATAGTGACAATATAATATCAGTGCAGTCCAGTGACCACCTCTTTTATTTATCTCCGATCACCTCATTACCTAAACATAGAAATCGGCATCGGTGTATATCACAAAACCTTATAAAACACTACCTATGAGTAACGTCTATCACGATAGCAACTTCAAACTCAGTTGTTATCAATTTGATGTCCACTATGCTTACATAATCGCAATATTAAAAGTATCGATACGAAAGCGTCTGTCAAAATGAGTTACGGTGACTATCAGCCACGTTGAACACCAATGACGTCATATTTGATTGCGATTGGTCATAGAAACTAACCTTTTGACAGTTATTTGATATACACTGAGCCCAGTTACTATCAATTCGAGCTGTCAACAGAGATACATAATAGTTGGTAGCTGGTAATGAGTAATTTGAAAGTAAGGTGGAAAGCAAAGTAATAATAGTGTTGATAGTCTCTTCATTCTCATTATGAGTGGGAGGGTGGTCCATCAGAGCACAAACATTAGGAGAGTGGGGGAAAGAATAACTGTGTGCCCTACGGTCAAAACCAGGATGGGGGGGTGTATGGGGCTTTGGATGGGTAGTAACAATTTTTTTGCTGGAGGAAGAAGTAGGGTGTTGGGGTGCAGGAGGGGCTGACGCCGTAACGTCTGCAAAAGATCGGTAGGAGTGGGAGTGACGTTTGGCTGCTTCAGAATAAGATACATTATCCTTAGCCATGGTGGACTTAATGTTCCGCTGACGCAGGTATTCCGGGCATTGACGACTGTTCGCAGGGTGGGCACCCGTACAATAAAAGCACTTCAATGGAACACCCGTCCCCAAAGTGGTCACCACCACAGCGGTAACACCGTGGCTTTGACCACTGGGAGGGAATTGAAACAGCAAAATTGCAAACAACTCGATCAGGGAGGCTCTGACCATCAAATGTGATTACTACGCTCGATGTAGCAATCCATTCCGTTTTCCCATCATTGGTAACTCTGCGGTTCAATCTCCCACCTTCAACACCTTGCTAAGTGGGGACTTCAGGGCATCCAAGACTTAATGTCAGTTCGATCAGTAGGGACGCCCCTCACAACACCCATCCTGGTGATGTTGAATGTGGGTATCATTAGTGTGAAGCCTTTTTGTTTGTTTGACTCATTGTCGATAAATACTTTGGCATCTTCCGGGCCCTTGAACTCTACTGATACACTATTTCTTCCTATTCTCTTTATACCCCCATCTACAATATTCACAACATTCAGTTTCTGTAATAATTGACCGAATTTTATAGGGTGGAGGCCGGAGGCTGGATCAGATTCGAAAAGAGATGCGTAGACTAAAAATGGATGACTATCTAAATGTGAGTACTTGGTGCATGAGATCAACGACGGAGCCGTGACCCGGTCGCGTTTAGTCGCTGAAACATTTTCGTCCGTGACATTCGTAGAGTCGTTGTGGAAAAGATTTTCAATGAGTTTCCTCTTTTGAGAAGCTACTTCAACTTCCATTATCTCAAATTGAGACAGTGGAGCTGTCAGAATAGGCGCATGTAAATCTTGCGATTGTAGCTGAGCGGGATGGGGGGGGGGTCCGGCGACCGACCAGGAGACCGCTCGTCATCCGCCATTGTCAGTCAGCATAGGCCAGTAGAATAATAAATACAATTAAAATTTACCAAATGTAAGATCACGTACACAAACAAAAACAAACACAGGACGAGCACAAACACGTAAAATACACCCAAAAACTGTGAGGGATTTATTTAATTAAAATATACTATGACCGAAAATATAACTTTTATTTTGACACAACTGTTATTTGTAACTAAGGTAATTTTATCAACGACAATGCAGTGCCTATTGGTACTGATGGCCAGTACTAACACTCCTCTTCACGGCATCGTCGTGGTAATCAGGAGTTAAGGAAACTCCTAAACCGCACCGCAATTTCAACAACCGCGGGCCGGCTAGAGCTTTGGTTAAGATATCTGCCTCCATATCTTCGGTTCGCAGATACTATACCTGTATCACTCCGTCCGTTATGCAATTTCGTATAAAATGCATTTTTAAGTCAATGTGCTTAGACTCGGGAGTGACCGTTGTGTTCTGACTTAACTTGAGGGCAGCTTGGTTGTCGTTTAATATGACTATGCTTTCATAGTTGGCCCCAAGATCTTTGAATAGATTTTTCAAGTGAATGGCCTCTTTTGCAGCTTCAGTGAAAGCAACATATTCCGCTTCGGCAGTTGATAGCGCCACAGTCTTTTGTTTCTTCGACATCCAGCTTATAGCCGTTCCAGCATATTTAAAACAACAGCCCGAAAAAGACTCTCGGTCGAGTTTGCATGCGCCCCAATCTGCGTCAGCCATGCCGTGTAATTTTTGGCCAGATTTTCTGAATATAAGACCAACGCTTTTTGTTCCCTTTAAGTATCGCAACACTCTTTTTGCACATTTGAAATGCTCTTCTCCGTAACAATCATTGAATTGAGAGAGATAGCTAATGGCAAACGGGCCGAGTTGCCACTGCCAGATACATGAGTATGCCAATCAAATGTTTGTAGGGTAAATCGTTCCTTTCATCTCTTTCTCCTTTTTCTAGTTTGAGACCTGGTTCTATGGGTGTAGACGTGGACTTGCAATCTTCCATTTTGAATTTTTTAAGACTGTCTTCTATGAACTTCTCCTGGTTCAGTTTGATTGCATCTTTCTTATAAATATGTCCGTCTATCCCTATAAGCCGCTTAGGTGTTCCTAAGTCTTTTAATTCAAATTTCGTATGTAACAGGTCTTTTATTTCTTGGGGCTTTCTAGGACACGAATAGGCAATTATTAAATCGTCGACATAGATAATTATTATGACATTAACTCCTCTTTTCTCTAGTAAGTGTAGACATGGGTCAGCTTCTGATGCTTTGAAACCTATCTTCTTTAACTCTGTCGAGTTTCTTGTACCATTGCCTCCCTGCCTGTTTGAGTCCGTATAAAGCTTTTATGAGATGACAAACTTTCCCTTTTTGATTGTTTCTTATATCATTTAGCATACTCTTTGTTTTGTGGTACAAAGTTAAATTTTCTTGTTTGCTTTCATCAACCATGATTTCAGTCCGAAATTCTTCTAAAAAGTCAGGATAGTTCATGACTATCTTTTCTTTTAGTTCGCCATTCAATGTGGGGGCTTGGGAACCCCTCGCCTTCTTTTCACGGAAGCTAAGCTCAGCGCAGGTTAAGTACTCACCTTACGATCGCGAGCTGCTCGCCATTTACGAGAGTGTGAAGTATTTTCGGCACATGCTGGAGGCTCGCGACTTTGTGATTTACACAGATCACAAGCCACTGAAATTCGCCTTCCACTCTCGTAAAGAAAATTGCTCTCCACGACAGTTCCGTCACCTGAATCTCATAGAGCAGTTCACAACTGACATCCGTCATATATCTGGGAAAAATAATGTCGTGGCGGATACCCTTTCGCGCGTTGGGAGATTACTCAACCTGTGCCCGCTGAAAGGATCGCTGCAGCACAACTGGAGGACAACGAGCTGAAGCAACTACTGGCCGGGGATAACTCGTTACGCTTGCAACAAGTCAGCGTACCAGGATCGCAGACACAGCTATACTGCGACATCTTAGTCTGCACTCCTTGAGTCACCCAGGCACCAAGGCATCAGCGAGATTGATCAGGAAAGACTTGCGAGAGTGGGTTCGTTCGTGTCTGGCTTGCCAACCTTCGAAGACCACGCGGCACGTCTTTGCTCCCTAAGGAACCTTCAAACTACCAAAATCTAGGTTCGCTTTCATCCACATCGACCTCGTAGGGCCTTTGCCATTGTGCCAAGGTTTCCGCTATTGCCTCACAGCTGTCGATCGCTTTACGCGATGGCCTGAGGCAATACCACTAGCAGACATAACTGCAGAAACAGTGGCAAAGGCTTTACTGAGTGGCTGGATCGCTCGTTTCGGCTGTTGTTGCCCGCGGCTTCGCTCGTGTTTTGGTCGAAAATTATCCCACGGGCACGTTGTAAATATAGTTTAGGGCACTCAGTGATAATGTGCAGCATAATTAGTAGATGAGGAAAAATAGAGAAGTATGAATATATGCTGCCGCCGACCCCAAATGAATTGGGATAAAGGCAAGAGATTGATGATGATGAATTATTAGATGAGGATTTAATTTAATAATACTATTCCATTTACAAATGTAACACTCTCACATCTCAATTTAAAAAAAAATTATGAAGTTCAAAAATAATATCCTTTTATTATTATCAAACAAATTAATATTTAATCGTTTTATGCTTATTATAATATATTTGGGCTGCATTTTTTGTAGCATCCTCACCTTCGTAGGAGATTTTACCTGCTAGAATTCTATTAACAGATCTGCTCCAACTGTAAATAATTATATGTATAGTTGTGTCAACAAAACATTGTTTTAGTTTATCTCTATGTATTTCACAATCTATAAAACTAAAATCGATGAATAGATCAATGAAGCTTTTTATTTTTTCTTTAATGTTCTTTTTATGGCAATCACTATTTAAAAATGCAACAATTATTTCTTGTATTTCCTGAAAACAAGATACTAGGCAGTCGGAGGGATAGCAAAGCCACTTCTTATTTTGGCAATATTCTCTGGCACGTATGTATTTGTACATTTCCTTATCCGGATTGCCTAGTAGCTTACTTTTACAATGTTTGCAACCTTTGACGACTTTTTGTAGACACTTCGTCAAGGCCCACCCACAGACGTAAGTTCTTTGATCAGCCCCTGAATCAGAATAATTTCTTGTATTTTGCATAACATTCAGAGGCTGATCAATTACAATACTTTGGGATTGTAAAGGAGCATTATTTTTCTCTTTATTTTTAAGGAAAAAGGAGAGGGATTGGAGACATTCATTGGAATCCTCTTCGCAATTGGAGCCTACGGAATGATTTGTGCTGAAATTATTAATTTAATTATTTAATAGTAAAGTTTTAAATGCTCCCTCAAATCCCACACAGTTGGGCATAACATTTCGAGCACCCAAACTTCGAACACTTCCAAAGAAATTTTCGAGCGGGTCTTGGTTAAAATTGCGTGTCAGCATTGCGTCAAAGGAATACTTTTTTGATAATAATTGCCAAATCGATTTAAAACCTTCGATTGTTCTAATGAAATTATTTAAAGTTGGTACAGACTTTTCGATTTTCTCCTCATCACTTTTTTTCACCATAAATTTGGCAGTTTTTAACATTTTTAATGCATCTTGCCATAACTTGTGATGAGGAGAATTTCGCTTTACAGCAGCTCTGTATATTTTACCATTTGGTAGCGTAAAAGATGACGCATTAAATGAATCAAATAATTTATCAATTATTGATATAAATGGTATTAGATCCAGACATTCTGAGGGACAATCTCCTCTTGCAACAACATTATCTGTAGCAACTGCCATACTGTAACTTAATACTTGTGCTGCAATTTTCACCCTCTATTTCTTTATTTTGCCGGGATCTACATATTCATTGGTCAAGTTGGGCAGCATACGCAACTCTCCATGCGACCTGTCGGCTTCAAAAACCCGCTGAATGTATTCCCACTTTACTATTTTTAATTCATTTTCGTGCATATAATGCATTTCTTTATTTAACAAATTATTTCTAACTCCTTTTAACAAATGGGGAACATCAAACAGGGGAATTATTTCTTGATTGTTAACATTAATTATGTCCTTTCGCCACTCCTTTCCTGCTTGGAAATATGCAGTTTTGGCTTCGGAGATTAAGCTATTTATAGTGCTTACATTTGCCGAGCTTTGGTCACACACAGTAGCGATTATCTTTAGACCAGTAGCTTGTACGTTAGCTATAACATCTACTAACATTTCTTTAAGTTTTGACGTTTTTAGTGTTTGCGTAAAGTAGTAAGCTACTAGTTGTTTGTAATTTTTCCTTACCCCTTTGACCATGAACACCAAAACATGATTGGCAAAATTTTGCGTCTTACAGTTCCCATAGTTCTCAAAACCTACAAGATCGTCTGTATATACATTGTAATGGATTTGGGGACATATGGACATTTCATCAAATATTAACGTACACAGACGATCTTGTTGTAACATTTTCGACACTGTGGACTTTAATTCTTTAAAAACAATTTCATTTATGCCTGGAGTCAATTTTACTTGAGCAAGCAAAGTCTTCAGGACTTTTTTAGAAGGTAATGTAAAATGTTTGCACATTAACTTGTAGGCTTTAGGGCTTTTCTTAAAAATTGAAAGCGATAAAATCTTTTCTTCGTGAGTAAATCTATGCCCCTTCTTTTTCTTCCGACCTTCTATGCATTGCATTCGAGTAAACAATTTAGCTGACTCAGACATGTTACGAGATAATTTCTCAAAATCCCTGTTAGCACTTTTGGTTTTAAGTTGCTTAATGCGCAACTTGTAAGTTTTAAGTTTTTGGCGTAATCTCCTCACTTCATTTTGAACTTGTCTTGCTTTTCTGGCACACTGCGTTTCAGCTTTTTTCTGCAGATACTCGGAAGTTTTACCTGAAAGATTAAATTTAAAATCAATACTTATGATGTTCAGGTTTATTAGATAAAATTGCTCACACAAGCGACTAAAGATTTACTAAATTCCATAAAATTTGTCTGCTCAACAACGTAAATAATGCAATGAACGTTGTTGAACTATCAAAATGAAACCCACTGCTACTGTTAGTGTGTTACGCAATTATACTATAGTTCACATTTATAATAATAGTGATAAAAAAAAAACAAAGTACCTGCATCAAAGTTGGACATTGGTGTGCGAGCATGGCACTTTTCACTTAATGTCAAACAGGTAGATCGAGATGGCCCTGGGAATTCTGTAGAATCAACAGCAGATGAAGGTCCAGATCTGGATGGACCAGGTTGGGGATTAGTTTGTACCGATGGCCCAGGCAAGTTGGTGATATCAATCATAGGTCCGGCGTGACCAAATTCTCTTCTAGGCCGGCAGTAGCTATGGTCTGTCTCTGCAAAGGTACTGACTGTTTGCTGAACACCTGTAACATTACATTACAAAATTATAATTACTTTTTTCCACACTTAACATAATGCCTTGTTTCTCGAAGGGGCAGGTGTCCCCATAGTAGGTACACCCACATTTCATCAGGTATCTTTAAATCCCATGTAATAGGGGGAGAGTCTACTGACATCAACCGGGTACAAATCAAGACTGGGCTACTTTTTAGGGTACCTCAAAAGGAAAAAACGGAACCCTTAAAAGATCATTTTCATGTTTCCATTATACAAATTCGGCTTGAATTTTGTGTAGATAACTAATATGCACATCCTCATCATCAGCTAGTCTAATTAAACAATGTGTGCTCACAATGAGGTGTTTCAAATACGAAAATAATAGATCCCAAATTCCTGTTTATTCCACAATTATTTTCAGAGTACTTCTATGTTACGAGTACTATCTGAGGTTTGCTAATCTGAATCAAATTGGTACTTATCGTTTTGTATGTTGTTTTCTCATAAATGTTGAGCTAATGTAATTCTACTTACGATTCAAATTAAGGCGATTAACACACTGCCACGCACCACGCAGCGTAGCGCGTGAATGCGTGTTTTAACGTCGCTTGTAAGTATTTCCGTTTGTATAGAAAACACGCACAGTCCAACACACAGAACACGCATCCACGCGCTACGCTGCATCATGCGGGGCAGTGTGAGAATCGCCTTAAAACACGCATTCACGCGCTACGCTGCGTGGTGCGTGGCAGTGTGTTAATCGCCTTACTGTTGGTATTGCTGAACAAATAAGACGACCTCCAGTTGTCTTGAATGTGGGATCAAAATGATGATCACATATTCTTTTGTTCTTATAAATCTTCGTACGGTCAGTTTCTTTACCCTTGCTGCCAACAGCCGCTATCCAAGCAGCGAACAAATCAGGCTGGTTGTCAGGGTTTGGGAACCGGTGAAGGGGTACACCGTAAGCAACTGAAATTGTAACGAAATTCATGAATAAAATGAAACTATGGAAAAACATAACTTGCTTATATTATTGTAATGTAAGGTAATCCGGTACTGTGTACGGAAATAAACACTTACCTAAAGCATCACAGCCAAAAATGCAATATCTTCTTCGGAGTTCACTCATGATAACAAAACACCAAAAATGACCAACGACAAACAAAGTAATAACAATATTATGAACTAAAAACAACACTTAACAAAACAAATAACAGTAACAAGTAACAATTTTAACAGAATTAGCTCAGATAAACTCGGAAAGCGCATCAACGTCGAGAAAGCCGGAGTTGATTGACAATGACAATGGCGAATTGGCGACTATGACTGTATGACATTTGTTTGACAACCAAAACAAGATGGCTGCCAAGTTTTTTATCGCACCAAACTCCAGATGTCGCTGTCGTCTATGTAAATTGACACTAGTCGTGTTGGGTGTGCGCAGTGCTTACAAAGAAGACACTCAGGCTTCTGCTGCAGAATTAGTTTACGGCCAGCCAATGCGCCTACCTGGCGAATTTTTTGACCCTCAAGCAGACGAGACCGTTGACATGACCGCATACCTGTCCAGGCTTCGGAGCATTTTCAGGAATCTGCAACCATCACCAGCGGCCAGGCACAACAGCAGCTTCAAAACTTTTATTTACAAGGATTTATCTTCAACGAGCCACGTGTTCCTTAGGGACAGCACCGCTGGTGCTACAAGCATCGTCCCTCGCTGACCATCGCGTATGTGACAAACTTTTCACAGTTACATTTTCTGGCTTAGTTAAAAATGATTGCAGTAGTTTTGTACGCTCCGTTGATACTGTAAAAAATACGTATAGATTTTGCAGCAATCCAAAAAACTTTGTAGCTTCTTGGCAACATTCAGCTGCCGATGAGCCGATCAAGTTTAACGAATGTGCGGCGCAAGGAACGTATATTGCACTGAAAGGTTTAATCTACACACATCAAAAGTATCTAGGGATCAACATATATTTTTGCAATAACTTTTCTCCTGATTGATATTAATTAAAATTTTCTTTAAGGATTCATCAAATAAAGTGTTTTCGTTTGTCACAGTAACGATAAACCAAGTCACCTTTGCATTAATAAAGAAATTTGCCATTTTCCTAATAAAGGGATTTTTGACATTTGAACCACTAACATTAAAGTTCGAAAAAAAGACTGAAATAACAGTTTTCTTTAAAATTTTATTGGGTAACTTAAACAATTAATAATCCGTGTTTCTACCGCGAACACTAACAACACAAGAACATCGGTTTGGCATACTCAAAATGAGTTCATCCAAATCACGCTGTGGAATGGCCGCCCATGTTCGTTGCAACAACAAAAAAAGGTCTTCTTGCGACTGGATACCCTCCATATTCGGCAGAGCTCTTCTCTGTAGCATATCCCATGCATGCTCAATCGGGTTCAAGTCTGGCGACTGAGCAGGCCAGGGCAGGACATTGATGTTAGCTGCGGCGAGAGTCTGTCTTACAACTCTTGCGGTGTGCGGTCGTGCATTATCATGCATTAACTGAAATAAGGGACCGATTTGCACTTGTAGAGGAACGATGACGTCTGATACAATCGTCTCAGCATAAATTTGAGCGTTGAGGTTGCCTCTGATCCAAATCAACTCAGTTCTTCCGCCGATCCAAATACCCGCCCATACCATGATGGTTCCACCACTATAAGGATGGACTTCCTGGCAGGATTTTAATCGCTGTTGGCGTCCAGGGGTTCTCCAGTGTCGTATACGTCTTGTATCCGGTCTCATACCAAAACGAGACTCATCAGAAAAGCACACGAAACGCCATTGTTCTTCTGCCCAATTTCTGTGTTCAAGAGCCCATTGATATCGAATCCTACGATTGTGCATTGCTATAGGTGGTACCCGTAGCGGTCTTCGGGAATGAAGGTTCACTTCATGCAAGCGGTTTCTGACTGTTTGGTCGCTAATTAAGTTCCCTGAAGAGTGATGAAGCCTCACGGCTAACATCATGGCGGTTATTGTTGGAGCTCTTCGAGTTAAGATTTGAATGTATCGGTCTTGTCTCCGTGTGGTGCAGCGATACCGTCCTCCATGGCGCTCAGCCACGGTACCAGTGCTTCGGTAACGTGTCCAAAGTCGACTGATAACACTCTGACTTGTATTCAGAGCTAAAGCTACAGTACGTTGCCGGGAACCAGCTTCTATCATTCCCACGGCTCTGAGCATTTCTTCCCTGCTTAAATGACGTCGCCGCTCCATAATAACGTTGGTTTTAATCAGTAGTAGGGAAACAGTAGCACTAATAATGTCTTCAATGCGTTGTATGTTTTTATAGGGAAAATATTGACAGCTTATTTTCATCTTTTACTCGAATTTGATTGAGAGTTCCTGATTCAAATTATGAAATGCACCAAAAAGGATCCATATAAATTTATAAAATCATAAATTTATTACAAAGCCACATCTCAATCTCAAGAAATCCGCATAAAAATGCTTGATCCCTAGACATTTTTGATGTGTGTACACTGAAAGAAAAGTATTTAGCCTTTTGAAGTTGTTCCATTATTGTTGTTGTGACTTTAGTTGCCATAATTTTTATAATTTTTTCGTATGTTGCAAAAGACAAATATGACGTGTTGCCTTTCCCAGGATTACCGAAATTGTGTATATGTTTTGCCAGAAATGGATCAAATGCCCCAAACTAGTTTCATGTACATGAAGTCTTTCGTGTGCATGTTTCCAATCACTGAAGCCTTATTCCGAAGCAAGTTGACTTTTTCCGCTATCAAAAAGACGACATGGTCCACAAAATACATACCCAAGTGACTTCGAGTAAATTAAGTAATTTCGAGAAGCCAAAATTGTCCATTTATAAGATTTGTTTTGAATAAATCCTTATGTAAAAAACGAAATCGACCATCGGCTCTTCGTTTAGATTTCGAAAAATTTTCGTCTTCAATATTTTGTTCAAACCCTTTTCTTGAAAAAATATCTATTATATCTTTTATTAGCCACAGCGCTGGATCATTTTCTACTACTGAAGAATTTGTACACTGAAGTTTAACGGTGGGGGCAGATTCATCACGCAAAGGTGCAGAGAGCGAAGCAGTTGAATTTGCATTACTGGAGGATGTCTGCATCCTCCAGAAGTCACAGTATCAACAGCAGTGTTAGAGTTATAACTATAAGTGACTTGATCTTGCGTAATTAAGTTGGCTGCTTTTAAATTGTCAATGTGTTTATTTTCTGTATTTTCACCTATGACAGTCTGCAAAGAATACTAATACACCTACGTTACGTCCTACATATTAGGTACCTACCTATAGCTTATCAAATTTCCCCGTAGTAAAATGTAGACTATCTAGATTATTTTTATGTTTGAAAATTTGCCAAAATCCGTTCAGCTGACAAATTGAGTCAAAAAGATCATTGATTATCGTATCATTCAAGAGCAGTTAAAAAGCAACAATGCTCGTGCCCACCACGCATTCGCCTGCCCGTCCGCTCCCCGCGCCAATATCACAATAAAAGATAATTTTCCACATATTTTATAGTAAAATTACTCCAGTAGGTATGGTTATATTAAAATTTAAACATATAATAATTATAGACGTTTGCATTGACATTAAGTAATGGTAGGCCTTGAATAAATATTTTCAATTAAGTACTATATGTTTATAAAAAAAAATATTTTCGGGTGTCAACGAAAAGCAAAGTCCAATTAGATAGGTAGATAGTAGGAATGCTATATTGAAGATTGAACCATTGATATTTCAATTTTTGTATACAAAGATCAAATAGATACTAATTAAAATAGATCTAAATTTTACTAACCTCGTCCGCTGTGATCTCTGCTAAGTCATTAAACGTAGTTGATCTTGTCGGTTCGTCTGTATTTTATTGAAAAAGCTGTCAAATTTAGCTGTTTGTTTGACAAGCTTTTCTTCCTTGTGTTTTTTTTCTAAAGCTTTTCTTCTGTAAGCGTGGCCGCTTAGTTTTTTTTTTGTAGGATCCATGTCGGTAATAGTAACAGTAAACTTAGTCAGCTTCGAGTTATGTAGCTACAAACTGCTTGATAATAATAAAATAATTTGTAAACACTGACTGTACGCTGATAAGTTAGAGACGACTTGCAACAACTGAAGCACCGAGCACGAATTGCGTCACCGCCTACGCCGTCGTAGTCCCGAACTCCCGAGTAGCGACGCACGACGGTGTCCGAGGGAAATACCGCACGCACCCAACCTGCGTTCCTGTCATTATTAAAATTGCTTCGCGTATTGATGTCTATCAAATTCAAAATTACAACTAAATTAGTTGTAGTTTTTGTTAGTTAGGTAGTTTTTTAGTTTCTTCAGGCATATATTATGCCTGAAGAAACTAAAAAACTTAAAAAAAGCCGAGCGAGCTGCGGCTCGCGCCGCCCCTCGCAGCCTGCCGCCCCGGGCCATGGCCCATTTGGCCCTAGGATAAATACACCCCTGGGTACAAATAGATGTTACAATATTGGTTCCAGCATATCCTGCCATAATATGGCGTACAAATATTTTTATACAAAACAAAGCTTATGTCACTAACCCAGAATCAGAATGTTTATTAAAGTAGGTGTTACAGAGTGCTTGAGATGGCGTATAGAAATAATATCATAAAATTAGATTAAGTTAAACGTGCAGAAAATACCATTATCCCTTAATACTATCAAAGCAACTTGATCTATAAATTTTCTCAAAATGTCAGCAATAGGATTTATTAAGTAACAAAAAATGATAGATGTCAAAAAATAAGAATATAGGAGATAAGGTCAATTTAAATCTATTTAAATCAATTTGTGAAAATCAACACCATTAATAATTAATAAACTATTATTAATTATATTATTTATTATTATGAATTAGGGAATTAATTATGCAAAATATATTTATGTTAATAAAGATTGTATTGTAGTGATAATACTAATTAATAATGACTTTGTCATGTGGTGGACTAAAGGCTATTTTTACTTTGCTGTATGGTCACTAACGAGTTATCCTCTAAGTATTCTTGAACACTGTAATAGTTTTTTTCTAATGCAATGCATCACAAAAGTCCCCTTCGCAGTTACCACGGGTGTGAACACTGCTTAAATTATTTATTAAAAGAGTGGTAAACGCTGATTCGAATTGGTCATAGGTGGGGTTGGTGTTGCGACACCCTTGGCTTCTCACTGCGCCAAAGAAATTTTCTAAGGGATCCTGATTAAGGTGCCGCAACCATACTGACGACACGATAAAATCTACTCTTAATTTTTTTAATAATGTTTCTATTCCTTTCAGTGTCCACACCCAATTGGTTACAGAGGGAACAGTTTCTTTTTTACCAGCCGAAGTTATAAATTTCATTGAGTTAAATATTTTTATGCCTTCCACCCATGCTTTATGGTGGACAGAGTTCGGCGTTGCTGGGCCAAGTAGGGGTTTGGCGTTTTTATTTTTCATATTGCTTCCATTGACCGAGTCAAATATTTCATCCATGAAAAGCAGCAGGTCCGCAGTTTCCTTGTATTCTAAAGGAATGATGTTCTTATCTGAAACAAAAAGAAAAAAAAATTAAAGACAATAACTTAATAAACAAGGGAAATATACCAGCAGAAAAAAATATCAGGGTAGGTTTTGTTGTATTTGACATTTTAAGTGATCAATTGATCATCGAGCACAATATAAAACATACATTTTATAATTGGTTATTATTAACTTTCAGTAATATACAGTGCAATATAGCAAATAAATGAAAACTATCCTTTTCACCCCGCAGGCAATGGCATACACTAAAAACTTACTGTCATATTATGTAATTTAAATCCTAACTGAATCCTAAAAGTATGGTATTATAATATAAATAGTCTATAGTACATCGTCTGTTTATCTTAACAAATATATGTAAAATAAGCCAAACATTACCTGCTAGATATCCCATGTTAGATGCCACAGTACAGCTGAATATTTGTGAGGCGAATTTGACTTTCATTTTATTTAGTTTTTCAGGGTTGACATGATTTTCAGTTAGTTTTGGGATCAATCTAACTTGCCCTTGTAACCCGGGTTTTTGTCATACAGTTTTTTTAAATGAGACCATTTTGCGGTTTTTGTAACACTCTTTTGTGGTGTATTGCAAATATTTATTTAAAAGGTTATTTCTAATTCCTTTGAGAAGGTGTGGGGGGTCATAGAGAGGTATAATTTCTTGGTCATTTAATAGAATTACGTTTTCCTTCAATTCCTCTCCTTTTCTTAAATAAATACCTCTGGTCTCATTAAGCAACAGTTTGAGGGCCTGTCTATTGTTGGTTCCCTGGTCACATACTGAAGCAACCACTATCAACCCTGCTTCTTGCAAGCCTGTAATCACTTCTTTGATTTGTTTTGCTAGCTCGGGTCCCTTGGTTGCACTTGATGAAAACGTGTATGCAACTGCCTGTTTATAATTATAAATTAGACCACGCACCATAAAAACTTGCGCATGTTCTGCAAACTCACATTTTCTTTCTTGCGCATTGTTCACAAGACCTGTTACTTTATTTTTCCGTTCCTGGTATGTGACATTGGGCTTCAGTGAGACTTCGTCAAACATTAGCATACACAGCTTTTGTTCTGTTTTCTTAAACTGAGCTTTGGCTTTTGATTGAGAGAAAATGTTTTTGTTAATGCCAGGCTTTAGATTACTAGATTTATTTAGGCATATTTTTGTCAGATGCCGTCCAAAGTATTTTGTAAACAAGTTTTGTATGTAATTTGACAGCTAATGACATTTTCTGTGAGTCAAGCGTTACCAGCGACACCCGTGGGATAAATTGTCAGTTGTCAAAATGTCAAATGCATGTCGACCCTTCCGCCGGTTTCATGTGTTATTTTTGCATTTTTGCAATCTTTCTGTGTTTCGTTGTGCATTTTGTCGTTGAGTCGAACGAAAGTTCCTCCGACTAATCCATAATTGCGACCAGAAAGGATTTTGTGTTGTGTTTGTTGAGATAGGACTCTTACTTGTTTTTCACACCACCTGCTCGAAAATGTCAAATTATATGTCAAGCAACTTTAACCTAAAGTGATTGTTAAATAAAAAAAATAAACCTTAAGTTGTTTTCTTTATTATTTGTTCATAGTTTTTGTAAACATATTTATTTAAAATAGCTTTCCTAAAAACCGAATATAAAAAGCATCTACGATTGTTAACATTTCATTAATGAAATCATTATCTCGTACCACAAAAATTACTTTCATATCTACAAAAGTAAATATTATTAAATTGCAATAATTTCTACCAGTGCAATATAGCTGGCCTTGTACTTGGTAGTAGCATGGGGACCCTTTTTTTAATTTTAAACCATTATTACCATCTTGCACTAAATATGGCACAGTTACATGAGTTATTTGTTGATATCTACTGCTGTATGGACACTTAATTTCGATGATTGTTTCATCACCGAGGAGGCCATCGGGTGATGCACCAAGGTATGGACGTTCAATTGAAATAAACAATTCACATCCATTCACTTGCAATTCCATATCTTTCATGTACTTTTGAAGAGCAACTTTTTCATTAATAATGCCATGATTGGTAGCTCTTGAAGAAAACTTATGTGGACTCAATAATTGGCTAGCAAACTTTTCTTAATTTATGCATCTGAGGTGACATACTGTGTGAAGTTTGCTAGCTGTAATCCTCACCTCGCGATGATTGGTCCAGTTGGGATTGTTTACTTGACCTTGAGTCTCAAGCTCAATGGCAGCGGCTTGCTCAATAACTTTGTTTCAATGCTAACATTGCTGTAGCAGTGGTCCAATTCAAATGCATAAGGGTTTGCTGGTTCATATAACTGCTTGATGGGCGGGCATGCTTGATGATAAATAGTTTGTTACCAAACTCCTGAATCTATTATTGTATTGGTTTGTATTTATTTTTAATGCACATGGGGAAAATATAATATTGTCTATATTTCTCTTCATTGGTAGTTTTGAAGTTTTTAAAGGTGTAGAGCTAAACACCTTTTTGGGTACATGAAACTTTTGCAGTTTTTCTGTTGGTACTTTATGTTTAATTATAATTTTTTCACGTACCATATGGTCAACAGCATAAAGCACCATAGCTACATGTTTACAGTGGGCAGTTATTCCACTGCCAGCCACACATTCACATGAAGTCTCTTCAATTTGGCCACTTGCATGTAATTTTACATTTACCTCGTACTGCAGTCTTTTCATAGAAGCTTTGCAAAGACCCTTGATAAATGTGTGTTCATTAACTGATACAGCCCTAATCACCACCAAAAATCTTGATTCGTATAATCGTAGACCATCATCTGGCTTTTTATCAAACCTGTAATCAGAGATACAATTTACAAATGTTTTATACTGTCAAATAGATAGTTAGGAACATTTAGAAGAATACACGTTTATTAATCTCATTATGGGAACATACTTACTCATTGTAATACAGATGAATATGCTGCTTCGTTAAAGAAGTAAGCATTGTGCTGCTATTAATGTCGTGATAACTCTCTGGAGGTGGAAGATCCATCTTGGTATCATCAGTCTCATGCTGCTGAGGTATCCCAAAGTTCAAATTTCGATCAAATGATTCGATTCTGTAACAGATTTAATTTCTAAGTTATGGTCGTACCTCATGAAACATTGAATAATATCTTGTTATAAAACTACTGTGTAAGTACGTAAAAGTTAGTAATTACTACGAAAATTAAAGAACGACATGTTGTTATTCATAAAATTGGGTTATTTGGTTATTTGCTTCTAATATTAACAAGAAAATAGGCTGTAAATACCTGTTGACCAGATCTGCTTTACGGCCTCTTAGTGATCCTCCTCGGTTCTTCAGTTCAGTTTTTAACTGCGGTACAGTCCACGTAGAATACATTGTTCGTTATTTCCTGATATAAATAACTAAAAAACGAAAAACATTTGGAGATAGAAAATGACAGTGCGATGTTATGAGTCCAGCGATATCAGCGCCACCTGTTCATAGCTTTGCGATTTCTTCCCCATTGAGTATTGACGACAACACGTTAAGGTTGTCAAACTGCTTAACCGGACTATCCTGTGGTGGCCACAAATTATTTTAAGGCCCCCAGCCAGGGCTTACAAACTATGGATTTTCATTAAATGAGCGACACTAAGGGCACCCCCTGTGGGGTTCGGGCCTCGGCTTAGTGCGTCATTGAGGGAGGGCAGCAAGGGTGGCTGGGTCGGATTATAGCGCGGAGCTGCCATGCCTGCCATCTCTTATATAGTAGTTGGCAAACATTCACGATATAACCCGGCAAAATTAAGAAACTATCTTTCAACTTGTTAGTTTCAGGCCTGTTAAATACTTCGTGATTTAGTATCATTATAACCACTGCCTTCCACAATTTTTTCAACTAAGATTGAACCGCCTGGCTAACACTCTTTTAAGTAACCGTTGCGATTTAAAGCATAGCTTCGCCGCGCTTAATATTATTGAATGTTGTTTCGCTTTCTGCCGTGCTATCTATTCTGCTTCTACCACTCCTTCTTCTTAGTGGAACTCTTGTGTGTGTGGAACTGTAAGCCGTGTCTGTGCAGTAAACTTTCTTCCTTCTTCTTGTGTACTTCGGACTCTTCTTCATCCCTACATTTAGCTGCACTCATCCATCATCACACACACCATCCATACCTACAATAGACAGATTTAAAAAATAAAAATCGTTTTTTGGCTCTCCTGAAAAACCGTGTTTTGTCCCTTACATTAATTGATACTTCTGGTATCGCTGTTTACACCTGGCTGCGAAAAGGTGCGGTCAAGTGCGCAACGACATCCGTGATTTTTCGGAGTCTTTATGTATATTGCGGTGTAGTGGACCTGGTAGAAATATATTCTCCTAATCATAAATATACGTAAAAAATGGTTTTTAGCAAATACTCGATGAATGCACTAATTCTGCAGACGGATCTTAAACTATATGAAGGTAACCCACTGCAGACAGAGCTCTTAACAATCCTAGTCTCCTGCACAAACCTTTATCTTCGTAAGCGCGTTGCAAGCTATTCCACGCTTCTTATGCCGTCTTCGCGTTACGGATGTGTGGCAACGCGGACGGATCAACCGATAAGCAAATTATAGCCAACGCCTTTTGTTTCTACTTAGGGTCTTCGTTCCCTTTTTCGATTTCTGTGCAATCGTATAGGAAAGTTCATGCTGAATCCTTCGTCGTCCTTATGCACGAAGAGTGCATAAGGACGACGAAGGATTCAGCATGAACTTTCACTGGTTGTAGTCTTAGATGCCTCGCAGCTTCTCAATCTGCAGTCCCACCGAAGCCGTTGTGTCAAATGACGTGGTCATGACGTAAAAACTGACTCACGCTGCATTGTTTTCTCGCGATATAAGTGGAAATAATTACGTTGCAGGGTGCAGCAAAGACCATACCCCATAACCTAATGGATTTAGGGCGAAAAGTAAACAAAACATTGAAGGTTGCAATTACAGACAATTAAAATAACAATGCTCCGTTCCCCTTTGGGAACTGCTGGGGACATACGGGTTAATCTCTGAGAGCGCAGATACATGGTTTCACGTCAACGGTCATGTAAGCAATCGGATTGAACAGATTCGAGAATTAACTGACATAACTACATGGCGTCATTTACCTTCTGAATATAATCCCGCTGACATGGCGTCCAGGGGCATTCAACCACGTCTTCTTCATGACAATACTCTTTGCTGGCATGGTCCTTTATTTCTGACCAAGTCTGAACATGAATGTCCCCAATCTAAATCTACTCTTTCTACTTTACCCTAAATAAAAATAAACTATGTCTAGTGACATTATACCCTTTGAAAAATATTCTAAACTAAACAAACTACAAAGAATATTCGCTTACGTACTAAGATTCATGAGTAACAATAAAAATAGAATACTAAATTAAATTGTGAACTTACCTGATCTGAGGTAAACAACTCACCGGTACTCCTAGCTAAAGCGTCACAGAGAGAATGCTTTTCAAAGGAAATTCACTTACTTGAAACTTTGGACAAATTAAATTCTAAGTCACGAGTTCTGTTTTCGAACCCTTTTTTTGAGCGACACGGTGTCTTGCGTGTCGGTGGTAGGATCGACAATGCATCTCACTGTCCCTATGGAAAAAGGCATCCCATACTGCTAGACCCCAAACACACTTTCTCTAAACTTTTATTTGAGCAAGAACTCCTTCGTCTCCTACACAGGCTCTCAGCAACTGTTAAATACTATTTGTGAGCAATTTTGGCCTACAGGTGGGAAAATACTAGCGACTACTGACAGAAAGTGTGTTCGTTGTCAGAGATTTAGAGCTAAGTCTTTAGAACCCAAACAGGTAATCTACCGAAATCTCGTGTAACTTTTGCTCCACCATTTGCGACTTGTGGCACTGATTTTGCAGGACCTTTTTTAATCTTAAACAGAAAGGGTCGCGGTGCCAAGACCTTGAAGTGCTATCTATGCATATTTGTTTGTTTCAGCATGAAAGCTGTGCACTTGGAAGTCGTGAGCGACATAAGTAGCGATGCCTTCATCTTATGCTTGCGTAGATTCATTTCACGAAGAGTTAAACCTCAGACCATAAACTGTGATAATGGTAAAAATTTTGTGGGTCAGACCGAGTGAGAGCAGCTGTGAGGGACGAAAGGCGGAGGTGGACGGCGGGATGCTCGCCCCTTTTTTTGGGTTGGAGAGCACCGAGCGACCTCGACGCGGACGCTCGTGCTATTTCTCTTTGTATAATTTTGTTACTGATTAATTAGTTATAGAGTGAATTAATAAGTTGACTTTCTAAGTGTGTTTCTTTATATTAAACATTAGTTAAATGCCAAGTTTCTTTGCTGTAAAAGCCTTAAGTAGTGAAATACCTTCAAACTTTTTAACATCAGAAGTGGGATAAATACCTAGTTTTATTCACATAATGGGAAGAAAAAGCAAAAGTAAGCGCAATCATAAAGCCAAACGCGCTAGGCACACGTCGAGTAGCAGCAGCTCAAGCACGGTGTCGCCATCGCTGCCGTCTCGATCTCGCAAAAGGGTAAAGTTAACAACGACTGAGTACAAATTTGAATACCCTCCACAATATGATACCTGAGTTTGACCCTTTGAATGATAATGTTACCTCATGGCTGAATGTAATCGAATCTTATGCATCAACTTTTAAATGGTCTGATAGTATCGTTCGTTATCAAGCTCTTAACAAGCTCAAAGGTTCCGCTAAAACGTGGTACGAGTCTAGACTACGTAAAGATCACATGTGGACGGCTTGGTTATGGATTGGAAAGAACGGATTTCCTTAACGTTCAAAGTCAACAGGAATGTGTTTGATTTACTGCGAGAAATTATTGACCGAAAACCTATCGATAGTCAGTCCTTATTTGATTTTTTTTAACAAACCCCAATAATAAATATCAAAGGGGCAACGACAAATAATGTTCCCCAACCGTAACCTCCCTTCCACTACCTACTAGTTCGTCAAATCAAAATAATACTAATGTATCATTACGTCGTGAATTAATAGAATGTTACAATTTACTGTTTATTGAACTTACCTTAAGTGAACTTCAACCAAAATTATACGAGTTGCTGCATCCGTAGATACTTTCTTTCAATTTGGCGCCATTCTTAATATGTATAGTAAGAAATTTTAGTAATTGCTGTACTGTTACTTTGAAAAAATCTAAATTATTGTCTTTACAAAAAATAAACCATAATTTATACGCTGTATGTACCTATGTATGTTGCAAAGTACTATTTGATAACGACTTACAGCCTTATTCATAAAAAATCCTTAATTGAGGTTTGATCGGTCTGTTAGTTAGCAGACTGATTAAGCTTGTTTGACGGTTGTCAAGAAGTATGATTCATAAACGCTTGCTAGCAGTCTGCTTGTTAATGAGCTGCTGATAGACGGATTAGACGCGTTATGTTGGCCATCTTGACAAATCAAAGATAAAAAATGGCCCCGGCCCTTGTTTCGTATTTTGTGTGAAGTGGAATAATCAAAATATAAAATATAATATAATATGTATAATAACAATAAAAAATATTAATAGTTATTTTTTTTATTTATTATTAATAATTAATATTATTATTATTAATAAAACATATTTTATTATTATTAATAATAAAAAATATTTTTTATTATTAATAATAATATTAATTATTAATAATAATAAAATATTTTTTTTTATTAATAATTATTTATTAATAATAATTATAATATTATTATTGATCCTGGATTTTTTTTAATCTTTGCGTAACCCTCCCTTCACTAAAATTATCTTCGGTATGGTTTTTTGCTCTTGTCAAAGTCAGCTGTTTAAAGGCTTGGGCACACCAAAAGCAGGACAAGCGCAGCACCTTAGCAGGGCAGGGCAGTTGCGCCGCGGTTGATGTCACACCAGAAACGTGAGCAGTCAGAAAGCAGTTTGAATGCGGGCCTGCTTTGTAACTGCGTTATGTGTGTCGTATCGATAGCCACACTCAGTACACTTCAAGATGTTGAACGGTTCTGACTCTGACGAAGAGGAGCTATTGTTGCTTCTAGCTTTAAGTAAAAAAAAAAGACTATGGGTTCACGATGTAAATAAGAGAAGAGAAGAATATGGGGAGTACCATCGTCTATGTCGGGAATTAGAATCTTTTGAAGATAGGTTCTATACTTATTTTCGGATGTCCAAGAGTTCTTTTGAAGAATTGCATGAAATGATACGATTGAAAATAATGAAAACTGATACAAGCTACAGAGCTTCCATCTCTTCAAGAGAGCGGCTGGCAATTTGTTTGCGGTAAGTACAATTTATAAGATTTGTTTTGTGAAGGATAATATTTATTTGTATTAAATCAGTAATTAAAAAAATATAGCAAAACTCATCATATCACTCATTTGTCTTTACCCAACCTACACCTTTTTTTTCTACGGAGAAGACGTTTAGTTCGAGCACAAATTTGTAAATAAACCAATAGATTTTGAGTGGTCATCTCCCTATTGTAATTAAACTTTAATTTCCAATACGACATAATTTAGTATGTTTTGGTCTATAAATTGGTAAATTTACATTCAGTCAAAAAAGTATCGGGAATGGATGATTTGTTTATGGTTCCAAATTCAAATTTTTGTTTTTTTGTAGTTGTTAGATTGGCACAACTGTTTTCCATTTTGGCGCGGAGTTTGAGTTACATCTGTTATTTATATTAAATACAGTGCTGGTTTTAGTAATATCATATATAGTGTGTATTGCGAATTTCATAATGGACAAAAATATCGAACAAAGAGTTTGTCTTAAATTTTGCATCGCCAATGGAATTTCGTGTTCGGAGTCACTGAAAATGTTACAGAAGGCTTACGGTGAATCGACTTTATCAAAAACTCGTGCTTATGAGTGGTTCAAAGCGTTCGAGATGTGATGGAAGATTTGCCTCGCTCTGGTAGGCCGTCAACGTCTGCAACTGAAGTTAACATGGCAAAAGTGAAGAAAATAGTGACTGAAAATCCCCATTCAACTCTCAAAGAGATAGCCGCCGAACTTTCTGTATCTCACGAGTCGATCCGTACCATTTTAACTAATCATTTGGGTATGAAACATGTTGCTGCTCGGCTAGTCCCAAAAGATCTGAATTTTCTCCAAAAACACAATCGCATGAAAGTCGCTGATGACATGCTAGAACGAGTCAGTTCGGACCCAACATTCATGAAACGCATTGTTACTGGTGACGAGACGTGGGTTTACGAGTTTGACATGCAAACTAGTCAACAAGCTTCGGAGTGGCGCCTTCCAACTGAACCGAAACCGAAAAAACCACGCCAAAGTCGATCAAAAGTCAAAGTCATGTTGACTGTTTTCTTTGACTATCGCGGTGTTGTGCACTCTGAATTCTTACCGGAAGGTCTAACGGTAAATAAAGAATATTATTTGAGCGTTATGCGGCGTTTAAGAGAGCAAATTCGACGAAAAAGGCCAGATTTGTGGAAAGAAAATTCTTGGATTTTGCACCACGACAATGCGCCTTCGCACAAGGCTATCATTGTGAACGAATTTTTGACCAAACACTCAACAAATACCATCCAGCAACCACCATATTCACCAGATATGGCTCCTGCTGACTTTTTTCTTTTTCCTAAACTCAAATTACCACTTCGTGGCACCCGTTTTCAATCGATAGAAGACATAAAGGAGAATTCGCGGCGAGAACTGAACTCAATTCCAGGAGCAGCGTTTAAAAAATGTTTTGATGAATGGATTATTCGTTGGCGCAAGTGTATCGTTTCTAAAGGAGCATACTTTGAAGGTGATAAAATAAATTTGGATGAATAACAGACATTTTGTGTATTATTGATCTTTTCCCGGTACTTTCTTGACGACAGAGTAGTATACATTAAAAATGAAATACCATACTTAATTCAAAACGTATATTTAGTAAAAAATCAACATCATAAAATATGGTTTATATTAAACTAATCAACATTAATAGAACAACAGTAATTTCTCCTAAAATCACAGATAAATCTTCTTAAAATCACAGATATGCTTCTTAATTAAGATAGTGAACATTGGTAGAATAACAGGTATTTCTCTTATTCTTGTACAAACATATAGTATATATTAGTTACAAAGGTGTGAAATTATTTTCAAATGTCATGTCTTCAGGAATAGGTGAGCTTGTATTCTTTTGTAGTGCATCATGCAGATTGTACTGGTCTCTGTTACTAGTGAACAGGTCTGGTTGACTAGTTGTTGACAAATTTTGTGCATATGAATCATTTCTATAACTCGTGAGATCTTGTGGAAGAAGCGTGCTTGATGAACCTTGAGCGACGAATGAATAGGCGGGCGATGGTACCGGTGTTTCTTCGATTTCACTAAACTCGGCTTCTGCGAATATTGTTGCCAGCTTCACTTTTAATTCGGTTTGTTTACGACGAGAAAGAGTTTTGAAGGTGCTTGCGTAGCTTAGAAATAAGTGATCGATACCATCATGAACGGGTCGGTTTTTCGATTGCAAATATTTTAAAGCTTTATCAATATCAGACTCTGGCTGTCTGCGGTTTCGAGTTTGAGCTTGCCCAAGGATTTCCTGGGCCGGTGAGATTGCAGGTGGAGGATTTGGAGTTTCAAGTTCTTGCGTTGACATCAATGTTGAAGCGGTTTGTGACGTTTGTGTGTCTGAAGATGTTGTTAGGTTTACGGTGTCATTTACATTCTCTGAATGAAGTGCCTGATCCATCACGGAAGTCTCTGAACCTGAGTAATTGGACTGCTGCGTTTCATTATTTTGAAGATCTCCAACTGTTTGTGGAATGAAATTGGTTTTTGATGATCTTGGTTTTATTGTATCATCCAAAAAACTTAGTTGTTCCGACCATATAAAAGTAAAATTTTTTCTGTCCGATCCTGTCTGGATCCAGGATCGCACATATTTCACATATCCATCTTTTAAAACCTTCCACTTGTGTTTCACCGCATCATCTGCAATTTTTTTTTTTGTTACTATTAAAAAAAACCGGACGGTATTTCACATAAGACAAATAACGATTATGCAATATCTACATATTTACCTACCTACAATACCTACTATTTTTTTGTTTCAGATACTTATCAACAGGAGATTCGTTTCAAACTATAGCATTCTCATTTCGCGTAGGACGAAGTACAGTTTCGAAGATTGTCGAAGAAGTGTGTAAAGCTATTTGGAAAGTATTGCAACCAATAATCATGCCTTCGGTAACTGATGAAAAATGGAAGGAATCTGAGTTAGGATATAGAGAACTATGGGGATTCCCAAATTGTGTGGGCAGTATTGATGGAAAGCACGTGAAAATTGAATGTCCACCAAATAGTGGTTCTAATTATTTTTGCTATAAATCATATTTTTCAATAGTTTTATTAGCAATAGTCGACCCATATTACAGATTTTTGATTGTCGACATAGGCAATTACGGCAGGCACAGTGACAGTGGCATATTTGAAAACTCTGTTTTTTATAGTAATTACATAACAAGAAGAGAAATATTGCCAGCTAAACCGCTACCAGGGTCCACTGATCCTGTACCACAGGTCTTGATTGGAGACGAAGGATTCGCTTTGAAGCCTTACTTAATGAGACCTTTTCCTAAAAACTCAGTTGTGAACGATGAGAGAAAAAAAAATTCAATTACAGACTTTGTCGGGCACGTCGCGTTGTCGAAAACGCTTTCGGTATTTCGACAGAGAAATGGCGTGTTTATCACAGGCCTATTGAATGTAAAGTTGAAACAGCTATATGTATCGTCCAAGCAACGTGTTGTTTACACAATTATGTTCGAATAAAAGATTGTCGCATACAAGACACTTTTACTACGGCAACAATGGTGGCTACAACACAGCAAGGAACAACATCACAACAGGATGCATTGGCACCTTTAAGACGTTCTAATCAAAGATCGTCAAATTTAGCTTTTCACGTGAGAGAAAAGTTTGTATCATACTTTAATAACAATCAATAAAAGTTTCAACTTACTTGTCATGTTCATTTCTTGAGCTATCTTCACCCATAGTCGCATCTTGTAAACCGTATTTCTATAATATTTATCCTTTAAATCATATAAACATTTATATTTCCTCACCAACTCAATCAATTTTTCATTCGTTTCCATAATAAAGTTGTAAAAAATCACAACCGTTTACGACCCGCGCTGCGTCTGTCCCGCGCAACTACTTTGGTGTGACTAGTCAATATGGCGGACGTAGTAATACAACGTGTACTCACTGCGGCCGCCCCGCGCCCGCGCTGCCACCGCCCCGCGC
This sequence comes from Xestia sexstrigata, assembly GCA_941918905.2. Taxonomy (NCBI): domain Eukaryota; kingdom Metazoa; phylum Arthropoda; class Insecta; order Lepidoptera; family Noctuidae; genus Xestia; species Xestia sexstrigata. The sequence goes on from OW799205.2 coordinate 19,297,111, forward strand.
CTGCGCTGCTCCCGTCCAAAAGTTTTGTAGAAGAGCAGTGCGTGCGCGGTGCAGTGGCGGAGCAGGTAGGATCAGCGGGCCCGCGTTTGTTCAGTGTGTCATCCCTCATATAACTACATTATTTTCTAACGGAGACGCACTGCTACCGCACTGCAACTGCTTTTGGTGTGCCCAAGCCTTAAATTTGCGGCGGCCATTTTGTGACTTAGCAGGGAGATAAAGGAGGGTCAACAGTCCTCTAACTTTAGCAGAGCCTTGATAGACTGATTAGCGTTAACAGACGTTTATGAATCATGTTTTTTAGCATCGGGCCTTCAAGGAGCCTTCAAGGAGGCTCTAACTTTTTATGAATAAGGCTGTTAATCATTATATCTACGGTATCATATTCTAGTGAGTGCCTGACGAACGCTTCCCGGATAACATTGCCAGGGTAAGGCTCGGCCATAAAGGGTGCGCCGATCTGGAAGGAGATAATAATATGTTTATTATGAAACCAAAACGTTCTTCGATACTAAAAGTAATTGTTATCGTATTTAGAGATGACGCATAGTCGTCTGCCACACACCATAGGTCATCTAAATACGCCACTAATCTATAGCCTTCGCTGCGTAAGTACGCCAGTACCGGGTTTAGAAGTTTTGTGAACGGAGCGGAACACAATCCAAACGGGAGACAGGTAAATTCATATAACTTCCCATCAAACCGGAATCGTAAGTATTTTCTATAAGACATGCATACGTACAAAAAAATATGCATCTTTAATATCTATTGTTGCCATGTCCACATCCTTAGATAATAGTTTTGATGCTGTGCGTATATCTTCCATCTTAAAGTGTTTATGTAATATACACACATCAACACGGTCTAGGGATATTTCATACTCAATTAAATAACTCGAAAAGTACTGGCCGCATTGGAATCTTTTATACACCGATTTGTTTGTAATTTATCTCAGACTAATTCCAAATTCAAATTTTTGAAAATTCTTTTGTTTCGGTGGCATAAAAATGTCTTGATGTATAGGAGAGGGAATTTTCATTTGTGCGAAATTTAGAAAACAATACGAATTACGTTTAGTTACAGTTTTTTTTCATTTTTAAACGAAAGATAAAGTTAAAATTGAGGTATTGTAGCCATGCAACGCCGACATTTGACGAGGGCGGAGATGTTACGAGCTGTGGGAATGCTGGAAGCTGGATCTGTTCAGCGTAATGTTGCTGAGGCCATAGGGACCCATCAAAATGTAATTTCAAGATTGTGGACACGCTATCGTGCCACAGGTGAAGTAGCGGAGAGGCACCGGGGGCCAAGTCGCATCACTACCCCCAGACAAGACCGATTTTTGCAAATTACTGCGCGAGCACAACCAAATGCAACGGCGACTCACTTGGTCCAAAGGCTGCGAGTGGAACACCAAGTGCTTGTGAGTGACCAAACTGTAAGAAGGCGACTGCATGAAAGCAATCTACGCTCTCGTAGACCACTCCGGGTCCCACCTTTACGGAGAGGCAATCGTGGACGACGATTAGAATGGGTTCGGAACCACGTGGACTGGGGCCGTGACCAATGGTCCAATGTGCTGTTCACGGATGAATCCAGGTTCGACTTCCATACAGATTCACGAAGGACGCGTGTTTGGCGAGTTCCTGGACGATGGAGCCGTCTCCAGAACCCTCAGGAAGTTCACCCATACCAAGGAGGAACAATTATGGTTTGGGCAGGAATTCGTCTTGGAGGACGGACGGATCTCGTTTGGGTGCGGGGCAATATGACGGCAGAACGATACGTCCAACAGGTGCTGGGGCCTGTAATCTTGCCCCACAGAACACAAATGGGGCAAGATTTCCTGCTCATGCACGACAATGCCCGGGCACACACGGCGAGAACGGTAGCAGCTTGGTTACATACACATAATGTTAGGGCCTTAGACTGGCCTGCTCAATCGCCAGATCTAAATCCCATTGAGCATGCGTGGGATATGCTGCAAAGAAGAGCTCTGAAGGAAGTTCCTGAAAATCTGGCTACAGAAGATCAACTTTTTGCGCACCTCAGAAGGACATGGGACAATATTCCGCAGCAAGACATTGACAACCTTGTTCTGAGCATGCCGAATCGTTGCCGATGTGTTATGAACATCATGGGCGCTTTCTCAGACTACTAACTTCAAGTTTATAAACACAAATTAAATGATTTTTCTATTTTTTTTCAGTTTTTACTCACAAATTAAAAGTTCATTCATATACGGTTTCCGTCTATGCTTCATTTTTTTTCCATAAAATCCTGAAATTTTAATCTATACCTTAACCATTATTAAAAAATGGTAGAATATTAAATAACGTATCTTTTAAATATATACATGTCATATAAATAATTAACACATTGATAGTAATTCGCTTTTTTAAAAATATCCCTAGACCGTGTTGATCTATTAAGTGCCTTTAAATTAAGAATAAATCTGTATGTTCCATTACTTTTCGGAATTAGGAAAATAGGGGAGATAAATTGATCATCACAATCAGTACATGGCACAATAGATCCTAAACATTTAAGTTGTTCTATAGCATTTAACATTTCCGTCTTTGAACAAGGTGGATTGCATGATTCCACAAGCTGTATGGGGGTTTGAATAAATGTTAATTTGTAACCCTTTACTATCTCCAATATTTGGGGATCTGTAGTTAGACCATAACATGTTGTAGACCATAACTACAGATTCCCAAATGCTGAATACGACGTGCGTGTGGTACTTCTAGCGACGGCTGCGACGGATCTGCACGCGGTCGGCAACCCGCGACTTGCTGCTGGCGGCGCTCTGCGGCCGGCCGGCGGGGGAGGTGGGGCGTAATATCGAGCTGACGCATGGGGCGCTCACGCCGCCCCCTGCCCGCTCGGTTGGCGGGGAGGCGCCCGCGCGTTTCTCTGCGCAGCCATTGTATTGGTTCTAAGAGGCTGAGAAGGCTGAGAAGGCTGAAGTTCTAAGAAGGCTGCCGTAACGGGATTGATTTCTTGATCTGCAAACTAGACTTTTCCAATGATTTTGTTGTTGTGATATTTTCACTCAAATTATCGCCAAAGAGGATTTTTTCACGTTTTACACTTTGTATTATTGTAATAAAACTTTTATCCAGTAATGCACTAATCCTTCATCGCTTCCTCGTAATCAAGGTCCAGCAGGATCTGGTTTATCTCTGCTATTAGTTTAATAATATCCATTTTACAGAGATCTTTACATATTAGCTCGGCTGTTAAATTAGCTAGGCCAGCGATACCAGAACCCAATCGGATTTGCATTTTCTCTAAGCATTTATCTATATTTCTTGTTGGTTCATTGAGAACTGATGCAACTTTAGCGTTCAGCTTTGGTTCTTTACCAAGCTGAAAGTTTCCTGGTATCAGCGTTTTAATCAACAGATTCTCCTTTTAATCCTTTGTCAGGCCTTCCAGTAGGACTTTTCTCCAACGTTCAGAGATCTCCGCAGGTATATTTTTTCCAAAGGTTTCCTCTGACTGTTTTGCTTCTCCTAGTATTTGATATGATTATTTAAAAGCTATATATCACATTTGTGGCAAAACAATAAATCAGATACATGTGGCAACACTGCAGATTAGAGACAGGGATTTTGGTATAGGGTGACAGATTCCAATAAACATTTCCAACGTAACTCGTAAGTGTTATTAGTTAATTACTCCCTTGAACCATATCTTAAACAGAACACGGTGTCAGGTTCAAACTTAAACTGGTTAAATAAACCCTAATGGAAGTGAAAGTCACTAACAAAAAGGAGGGATAAAAGCCGCCAACAGGGTTGGTTTTAACGGGCGATGGGGCAAACTGGCACAGATTTAAACAGCAATTCCAGCTGTACCTGGGCACGTAGAACTATCAGACGCCAAGGAAGAAAGAAAAATTGCTCTATTTCTGAATGTTGCGGGAGAGGACGCAGTAGATGTGTACACACATGAAACCGAATGAGGATAAAACCTTGGAGTAGTAGAGTAGAGTAGAGTAGGGACTCCATTTTCCGCACTTAGACTCTCATTCGGTCCGTTGTGCGTAGGTGTCCTGGCTAGGTTAGCCAGCCTAGCTCCGTCCAGAAGCACAGAAGTTTCCTGGGATCTTCACAGGCTTCGCGGAGCGACCTCACCGTTCCGAGGATTTGTTTGCGTTGGGTAGCCACAGCCTCGCATTCCAGGATGACATGAGCAGCTGATTCTTCGGCGTCAAAGCAGCCCCTGCAGAGTGGGCTGTCCGTGGCGCCTATGTTGAAGAGGTGTTTGTTAAGGGGGCAATGGCCCGTTATTGTCCCTATTATTATTCTGAGGTTATTTCTGCTTAAGCTGAGCAGTCGTTTTGTTAGTCGTGGGTGTAGACTTGGCATCGCCATTTTTGACTGTCTACAGTCTGTAGACCGTGACCATTTGTTGTTATGAAGTTCAGTTGATCTCTGTCGAATCCACGTTCGGAAATGTGAGAAAGGTAAGGGAAGGAGTGGGTACGGGCCTAGCACTGCCATTTCGGAACCTATCTTAGCAAGTTCGTCCGCGGCGTCATTGCCTAAGGATCCACTGTGCCCCTTAATCCACTGAAGAGTGATTCTGTTAGACAGCGATATACTCTCCATGGCGAGGTGACATTCAAATGTTAATTTACTTTTGGTTTGTTTGTTTTCTAGGGCTTTAAGCACAGCTAGGCTATCAGATACGAATCTGATTGCGTAATTGTGAATCCCCAGACGCTTTACGGCTGTTGCAGCTTGTGTTAGGGCGACACACTCGCATTGGAATATCGAGCTGTGTTCGCCTAGTGGTAGGTGAAAGTTAATGTTGAGGTCTAGGGAGTGTACGCCAGCCCCTGAGCCGTTTTGAGTTTTAGAGCCATCTGTGTATATGCGTACTTCATTAACTCCTGACTGATTCCTTAATTCCTCTGTTGTTTGTATGCTAAAACCTTGGAAAATCTAATAGAACAGTTTGATGCCTATGTAGAGCCAAGGAAAAATATCATCACAAGTAGTTTCAAATTCTTCAATTTGAAACAGGAGGAGGGTGAGCAAGTAGACAGATTCATTAAAAAGCTAAAGGTTCAAGCTAAACAATGCGACTTCTAAGATCAAGAGGACAGGCTTGTGAGAGACATGATCGTCATTGGAATTAGAGATAAGGGAGTGCAGGAGAGATTGTTAAGGGAAGCCGATATTGGACTAGACCAGGTTATCAGCCAATGCCGTGTAGCGAAGGCAGGAAAATCAAGGACTTTTTAAATGTCAATGCAAATAAAGCAGGAAGTAGATGTAATCAATAAAGTAGATATAGGACAAGGAGTGAGGTCCAAGATGCTTGCCTGCGGCAGAGCACCCAGCAATAAACTGTCCAGCATTTGGAAAAAAGTCTGCAAATTGTAACAATTACAACCATTTTGCTGCTGTGTGTCGTGGTCAATAAAAAATGAAGCAGCTAAGAAGACAGAAAAAGAAAAAAGATAGTCTCTGTTCAAAAGGTAGAGAAAGACAGTGATTGCTTGGAAGACTTGGGGTGGATTCAGTAAGTAACTTTAGTGGAAATCTTCAATGGAAATTGTAAACATCAATGGAACTAACATTAGGTTCAAATTAGACTCAGGGGCTGACAGTAATACTTGGTCATTGAAGCTATATAATAAAGTTCAAGATAATACCAATTGTTTGTGTTGTATCTTGAACCAGATTATTATTAATTAAATAAAAGTTCATCATGTGCAAAATAGTTTTTGTAATTTACTCCGAAGACCACACCTAAAGTCCCACAGATAATCATCTTGCTCTATATCTGTAAGTCACCACAGATAATCAACATAGGGCTTTACACTAATAGAATTAATAAGACATTACTTATGAACTACCATACAACATCTCCCCTCTAAAGATTCTCTGGAAAATACAAAAACAAAACATAATAACCTACTCCTAGGTACATAAAGTAATCAACTAAAACTACATTAACATTTATGAACTAAACTTGATATAACTATTTTTCTAACACATAATCCTTAAATCTAACCGGTAGCTTTACTTCTCTGCCTGACCCGGTCCGTACACTATTCTCCTTCTCCTCTCCCTCTAGTACTTCTTTATCCCCTACCTCTACTGCAACAGCTTTGTTTTGAATCTCTTGTTGTTGTACCCTACTTTCCATTGGTTTTATATGCATTTCGTTTCTTGTATATACCCTCCCGCTATGACTATCCATTACACTGTACGAATTTGGATATTCAGAGCAGTCTATAATTGTAGCTGTTTTCCATAAACTATCTGGCATTTTTTAAATAAAAAATTGCTTGCCCTTTCTCATACCTATCTCTTTTTATGGCAGTTCTATCATGCCACATCTTAGTTTTTAATTTTTTCTCAATAATCAACTCTCTATCTTCTTTAACCTTATATTTTGGTACAATATTACTAAACGCACACGGAATGTTCGTCCTTAAATTTCTACCCATCAGCATAGCTGCAGGAGAGGGTAATGAACCTCTAGGAGTTGCCCTCAAACTTAGTAAGGCTAGATGTGGATCTTGATTTGAATCCCTAGCTTTTTTAAATAACAATTTAATCGTTTTCACAGCACTTTCTGCCAAGCCATTTTACTTAGGATAATGTGGACTTGACAAAATATGCTGCTGGAAGCCCTTCTTTAGAAAACTGGTTAAACAATTCCGAATCAAAATACAAGGCACCATTAGAATACAATTTCATTTGTAACAAGATCATCACGGGAAAGCATGTACATACCTGCTTTTCCCTTGATGATAGATTGTCTCAGTTTGAAAAATAATTTATTGTCGCCCCGTGTTTTTCAACTAACATACTGTGTTTATTATATGCACAGGACGGATAAATATTCTACATAATATCAATATAATCTGAAGTGACAAGTGATGTCATGACAAAAAATGTCTAAAGGCAATAATAATTTTAATAAATTAATTTAATTTATCTATTTGGTGCGAAACATGGTGTGTTTCGGAAATTCATTGGTGTCAAAGACTACACAATATATATTTATTGGCAAATCGCACTGCGTTGGAATATTTGAAATGTCAAAATTCGTGGGATCCTTGTTGAGGATTGTTGATGTTGATACCATCTAGCATACCACAGATGACTGCTATCAATTAAAGGCTTATAAGGAGATACGAGTTCGTCGCTGAGGTGAGGCGAGACCAGGCTCCATTTACCAGACAACAGTGCCCGGGGCTGCGCCGACGTGTGTTCTTCAGCGGTGCGATACCCCAGGCCCCCAGTGTGTGTTCCGCCGCTCCTGTCTGTTCATCACAACCTACAATAGACTGTTCAGTGTTTGTTTTTAGTATGTTTTAATAAAGTTATTTTTATCGAGTTTATTATTAAGAGGTACTTTATCTTTAATGAGTAGTAGCAGCAGCGATGCGGTGGGTAATGGTAGTGGTCAACCTTCAACATCGCTGAACACTCTGGAGAGATGCCCGCTTTGCGCCCAGGCACGATTTTTTAAAGGTAAGCGGGGTTTGAATGTGCATATTGGTAATGTACATAAACCTCCAAATGCACCCTCAGACCCTGTCTCAATTCTTCTACCTACAACTTCGGCTACATCCACTTTCGACCCGATCTGGCAAACCCTTTTCAAATTCAAAAACTCTGTTCCTGTTTTAAAGCGAGTTCCCCGCGGTGCTAGGCCTTTAGTTGCACAAAGCCTAGCAGGTTGTGTGCGCCTTGTCCGTGAGAACTCGCTAAGTGCTTGGGAGCAGTTGCTTACCTTCCCTTACCGTATTCTGCATGTTCAAAAGAATTTGGCCACAAAAAAGACTTTAACCGCTCAAATCAAAGATAATTGTAATATTTCGGCTCATTATTTTGTTTCCAATTTATCGGCACAGGGATATTCCTCTTCGAGAGGTATATCGCATCTTGTTGAATCAAAGTTAGGGGAAGGTGACATAAGCGGTGCAGCCAGGATTCTCTTCAGTAGCGATGTGGTGGCTCCGTGTTCTCCAGAAACACTCGCAGCTCTGGAGACTAAACACCCTGCCCCCGCGGATGGCTTTTCTTTTCCCGACCCTCCTGATTCGGACATTCACTCCCTGACCATTACAGGTCGAGAGATGGTCACAGCCGTTTGCTCCTTCCGGAGTGGCTCCGCCGGCGGCCTCGACGGCCTAAGTCCCCAGCACTTAAAGGATCTAATTTGTTCAGGCGCCGGGGAGGCTGGTGAGTCGCTCTTGAAGGAACTTACGGCTCTGATTAACCTTCTACTCTCCGGCAAGGTGAACGAAGCCGTCATCGGTGTCTTGTACGAAGCCAATTTATGTGCCCTGCGCAGGAGGGATGGCGGCATTCGTCCCATTGCTGTGGGTACTACTTACCGTCGTATGGCAGCCAAGATTTGTTGTAAATTTTATGGTGAGGCTGTTTCGAAAAAAATTCAGCCCCTGCAGCTAGGTTTTGGTTCTAAAGGGGGCTGTGAGGCTGCCGTACACGGTTTGTCGACCTACCTAAATTCTGGCAAAGGTGAAGTCATCTTGAAGGTTGATATTAAGAATGCCTTCAATTCAGTTAATAGGGACACCTTGTTAACAGAAATTAAAAAAGAATTACCTCAAATTTATAGTTTTCTTTGGCAGTGCTACAGACACCCGTCTAAATTACTGTATCGTGACAAACTTTTGGAATCTGCTGTTGGCTGTCAACAAGGTGACCCCCTCGGGCCTGTGATATTTAGTTTAGCGATTTACCCAATTGTTAGACAGCTAAATTCAAAATTTAACGTTTGGTATCTTGACGATGGAACCTTGGCGGCGATGTAGAAACAGTTTTAGATGATTTAATTTTCTTAAAAAATAATCTTCACTCCATTGGCCTTAACCTAAACCTTGCAAAATGTGAACTATATTTAGCAGACTGTACCGACAGACAACTGACAATTCCTAAATTTAACGCAATAGTCCCTAACATCAAAATTATTAAAAAATGTTCTCTTCGTCTCCTTGGGTCTCCAATCATCGAAAATTCCTTTTCCGATTTCATCGAGGAAAAAATTCAAAATTTCAATGATATTTCGGAAAGGTTACTCCAAATTAACATGCATTCGGCCATCACCATTATCCGTTACTGCTGTTTCGGCCCTAAATTAACATATTTCCTACGTGCTTCTCCTTTATGGAAGCACACTCATCTTTTAGACAAAATGGATCAAATTATCAGAAATACTTTATCATCCATTTTAAATGTGGCCTTGGACGACCGAGCCTGGACCCAAGCTACTCTTCCCATTCGTATGGGAGGGCTAAGGGCGTCCGCAAAATTTCTAGTATTAGTTTACCGGCTTACATATCCTCGGTCCACGGCACTGAGAAATTAATCAGGAAAATCCTGGCTTCCACACTGATTGATTTTGATGTGCCGGGTTTTTTCGAGGCTATCAACGCCTGGAAACTCGCTTGCCCGAATTCTGAAGAACCCGACTACCCATTTTCCCAGAGACGGTGGGACGAGCCGCTCTGCAGAGTAGTTCAGATCAATCTACTAAACACGTCTGTTACTACTGCTGAGCGAGCGCGCCTGCTGGCTGTGAGTGAGTGGGAGTCGGGTCTTTGGCTTCACGCACTACCGTCGTCGAGCACAGGTACGTTGCTCGACGACACCACTTTCCGCCTCGCTGTTGCTCTACGCCTAGGCGCCCCATGTTGCTCTCCTCATCACTGTCACTGTGGTGAAGTCGTCAACAGCCTTGGACACCACGGCCTGTCATGCAGCCGAAGTGCGGGCCGTTTTGCACGGCACGCGAATTTAAATGACATCATCCGTCGGTCTCTTGTCACCGTCGGCGTTCCAGCTTTATTAGAACCCAATGGCTTGGCACGCGACGATGGCAAGAGACCGGACGGCATGTCTTTGTTTCCATGGAGGATGGGTAGGCCTTTAGTGTGGGATGCTACATGTGTCGATACTCTTGCGCCTTCCCATCTTCCTAATTCGTCGTGCTGTGCGGGGGCTGCTGCTTTGGCTGCGGAGAACCTCAAGCGGCGAAAATATAGTAACCTTATTAGTAACTATATTTTCGAGCCGTTTGGGGTTGAAACTCTAGGACCGTGGGGTCCGAGCGCTCACAGCCTTTTCAAGGATATTTCAAAACGTTTAGTTGACACTTCCCATGACCCTAGGGCTGGCTTTTACCTTGGCCAAAGGCTTAGCATTGCCATACAGCGTGGTAACGCCGCCAGTCTCTTGGGGACATTACCAGTTGACAGTGTTGAGGAGGAGTTTTTTGACGCCATTTTTTAAGTTTTTAGTTAAGTTAGTTAGTTTAGTTTATTTTAATAAATTTGTAAATTGTTACTTTATTAAATAAAATCTAGTATATTTCACTGGTATTCCATGTCTAGCAAAAATGGACTTAAACCTCTCTATTATACAAGCAGATTTTAAATTTGGTAACTTTACCACTTCAATATAATTAGACAGAGCATCAACTACCACTAAGTAATATTCATTGTACAATTCAAACACATCACATCCTACTTCAGTCCATGGAATACTAGGAACTGGTTTTGGTGTCAATTCCAGCTTAGTGTTCTTGTTAGAGAATTTCTGACAAGTATTACAACTTTTGTCAATTTTTTTAATATCCTGTTTAATTCCTAGCCAAAACATAGTCAACTCACTTCTGTTTACCATTCTATTCATGCCTGGATGACCTGTGTGCAACTTTTTTAACATTTCATACTGCAATGCCTTAGGTATCAGTATCCTATCACCCACAAAACTAACTCATTAATTACTGTCAAATCATCCTTATAATTATAATATGGCTTAATTTCTTCTGGCAAATGTTTATAAGAAAGCCATCCCTGTAACAAATAGGTTTTCAGTAATGTTAAACTTTTATCTTTTAAAGTACTCTCTGTCAATATCTTCCAATATTCTTTTGTAACTGGCAAATTTTCTATTAACATTAAAATTTGGTATTCCACATCATCAAAATTAGTTTCTTTATCACAACCTGTTATCTTTACATCTCTTGACAACGCATCTGCTAAGTACATGTATTTTCCAGGAGTATGACTTATACTTAATCTGTAGGGCTGTAACCTTAACATCATCCTTTGCAACCTAGCTGGAATTTTATGTAATGGTTTATTAAATATCCCTACCAACGGTTTATGATCAGTCTGCACTTTAATTATATCCTTTCCCAACAAATATTGCCTGTATTTTCAGCTCCAAAACAAACTGCCAACAGCTCTTTTTCAATTTGTGAATACCTCCTCTGTGTTTCTGTTAATGACTTTGACGCATAACCCAATGGCCTGCCATTCTGTAACAGAGTAGCCCCTAGCCCTACCGAACTAGCATCAACACTCAGCACCAGTTCCTGACTTGTATCATAGAAACTTAACACCTGTGAGCTACTAATAGAATCTTTTAATAATTGCAGTGATTTTTCATGATGTGGTTTCCATCTAAACTGAGAATCCTTTCTCAACAAATCTCTTAATGGAGCTGACTTTTCAGAAAAAAATTCAATAAATCTAGACAAAAAATTGAACATACCTAACACTCTCTGTTAAGATTTTTTATCTGTCGGTGTTTTTATCTCCTGGATGGCCTTTACCTTCTCTGCATCTACTGTAATTCCCTCTTTACTGAATCTATGTCCTAAAAATGTAATTTCATTAGTATCAAATACAAATTTACTTGGATTAAACTTAATTCCTCTTTTTAATGCTGTTTCTAATATTTTATGAAATGTTTGTTTTAATTCCTCCCTTGAGTTAGCCCACAGTAAAATATCATCTTGAAATGTCTCCACATTACTAATATCTCTAAATGTTTCATTTATAATTTTATGAAAAATTTCCGGAGCTACATTCAAAAACCAGATTGTGCATCTAATTTACAAAAATGCTTTGCACCACTTAACTTTGAAGAAATATCTTCAAGGGTAGGTAGCGGGTAGTGTGCTCTTTTTGTAGCTTGATTCAGAGCTCTTGGATCTAGGCAAAATCTTAAAGATCCATCACTTTTTTGGACTACTACCATTTGACTAACCCAATCCGTCGGCTCCTCAACTGGCTCTATAATACCTATCTCTTGCATTTTCTCTAGCTCAGCTTTTATTTTATTTTCTAGAGAGTATGGAACACGCCTCAAAGGTGATACTACTGGTTTAACCTCAGAATTAATTTCATTATTAATTTCTTGTTGTATTAATCCTACCTTACCATCAAACAAGTCTAAATATTTATGTGGTATAACACTACTAACCTGTTCAGGCCACAAAATCCCATTGACTCTAATTAGCTCTAATTCCTCAGCAGATCTTAGACCTAAAATGTTGTAACAATCCAAATCTACTACCATAAAGTCAATATTATAACACTTTTCTTTATACAAACAAGCCAAAGTACATTGTCCAATAATATTCAATTTATCTCCAGTAAACGATGTTATACTAGTCTTTACTGGTCTTAAATTCTTCAATTTCAGATTCATTTGACGGTATTGTTTTGCACTTAAGACATTGCACTGTGCTCCGGTATCTACTTTAATTTCCATGTCCACTCCTTGACACTTCAAGATCGCTGTGTACCACCCTGTTCTTCCTTCTCCCAATGCCCCTACAAACTAATCATCATCTTCCACTCCATCATCCAACAAATTAACTTTTTTAGCCTTTGAAAAACACATTTTTTTTATTGACATTGATGCAAAATGGTTAATTTTTAATGGTTTTTTTTTAATTTTTTGCAGTTTTTCCCATAAGCTGGACATTTTCCATATTCATGTTTGTACCCACAAAATTTGCATTCTGTTTCCTTTTTGTTTAACTTATTGTCAAATTTCTCTTTTTTAACTAAATCAGTATTAATTTCTTCCATATCTCCTTTACTTTCTTTATTGATATTTTCCACTTGCTTTATTACTGAAATCTGGTTTTGTAAAATTTTAGCACCTCTTCCCCAGTCTTGTCCGGCATTCTCAGTAAATCTTGTTGTAAAGACACATCCCTCAGACCACAAATAAACACATCTTTTACAAGACTATCAGCTAATTTCCCAAACTCACATTTCTTTGCTAGATTCTTTAGCACTGTCATGAATTGCTCGCAGGCTTCATCGTTTTGTTTCCTTGTTAAGAATAAATATCTTTGATAAGTTATGTTCACTTTTGGCTGAAAGTGTGCATCTAATCTTTTCACCAACTCGGAAAGTTTTTCATCCTCAACCTTTGGCAATGATAGTATTACTTCTCTTAAAGTCTCCCTTCCATGGAACATCAAAGTTGACACTTTCCTTTTTTCTGACGCTTCTTCATAGTATGCATCAATGTAACTGGTTATACTATCTCTGAATTTTCTCAAATTTTCCGCCATGTCGCTTCCACTCTCTAACTTCTCCACTCCAGCATTAGTATGAAGCCATTATGCAAATTTCAATCAAATTTCGTTTTTCAAATCTCTATATTAATTTTCCGCTGTCACCATGTTGTATCTTGAACCAGATTATTATTAATTAAATAAAAGTCCATCATGTGCAAAATAGTTTTTGTAATTTACTCCGAAGACCACACCCAAAGTCCCACAGATAATCATCTTGCTCTATATCTGTAAGTCACCACAGATAATCAACATAGGGCTTTACACTAATAGAATCAATAAGACATTACTTATGAACTACCATGCAACAGTTTGTTAAGTAATTCAACTGTGTTGGTAGCTTATAATAATCAAAAAATTAAAACTGTAGGTACTGTTAAATTAAACTGTATGGTCAAAGGCAAACAGACAAAATTAAAATGTTGCATAGTTGATTTACCAATTCAGCCAGTGACAGGGTTGCCAGCTTGTGTAGAATTAAATTTGTTGAAAAGATTGGATGCTATTGTAACTAGCAATGAAGAAAATTTCGTGAAAGCAAACATAGAGGTATTTTCAGGCCTAGGAAATATAGGGTCATATACACACATCAACACGGTCTAGGGATATTTTTAAAAAAGCGAATTACTATCAATGTGTTAATTATTTATATGACATGTATATATTTAAAAGATACGTTATTTAATATTCTACAATTTTTTAATAATGGTTAAGGTATAGATTAAAATTTCAGGATTTTATGGAAAAAAAATGAAGCATAGACGGAAACCGTATATGAATGAACTTTTAATTTGTGAGTAAAAACTGAAAAAAATAGAAAAATCATTTAATTTGTGTTTATAAACTTGAAGTTAGTAGTCTGAGAAAGCGCCCATGATGTTCATAACACATCGGCAACGATTCGGCATGCTCAGAACAAGGTTGTCAATGTCTTGCTGCGGAATATTGTCCCATGTCCTTCTGAGGTGCGCAAAAAGTTGATCTTCTGTAGCCAGATTTTCAGGAACTTCCTTCAGAGCTCTTCTTTGCAGCATATCCCACGCATGGTCAATGGGATTTAGATCTGGCGATTGAGCAGGCCAGTCTAAGGCCCTAACATTATGTGTATGTAACCAAGCTGCTACCGTTCTCGCCGTGTGTGCCCGGGCATTGTCGTGCATGAGCAGGAAATCTTGCCCCATTTGTGTTCTGTGGGGCAAGATTACGGGCCCCAGCACCTGTTGGACGTATCGTTCTGCCGTCATATTGCCCCGCACCCAAACGAGATCCGTCCGTCCTCCAAGACGAATTCCTGCCCAAACCATAATTGTTCCTCCTTGGTATGGGTGAACTTCCTGAGGGTTCTGGAGACGGCTCCATCGTCCAGGAACTCGCCAAACACGCGTCCTTCGTGAATCTGGATGGAAGCCGAACCTGGATTCATCCGTGAACAGCACATTGGACCATTGGTCACGGCCCCAGTCCACGTGGTTCCGAACCCATTCTAATCGTCGTCCACGATTGCCTCTCCGTAAAGGTGGGACCCGGAGTGGTCTACGAGAGCGTAGATTGCTTTCATGCAGTCGCATGAAAGCAATCTACGCAAGCACTTGGTGTTCCACTCGCAGCCTTTGGACCAATTGAGTCGCCGTTGCATTTGGTTGTGCTCGCGCAGTAATTTGCAAAAATCGGTCTTGTCTGGGGGTAGTGATGCGACTTGGCCCCCGGTGCCTCTCCGCTACTTCACCTGTGGCACGATAGCGTGTCCACAATCTTGAAATTACATTTTGATGGGTCCCTATGGCCTCAGCAACATTACGCTGAACAGATCCAGCTTCCAGCATTCCCACAGCTCGTAACATCTCCGCCCTCGTCAAATGTCGGCGTTGCATGGCTACAATACCTCAATTTTAACTTTCCTTTCGTTTAAAAATGAAAAAAAACTGTAACTAAACGTAATTCGTATTGTTTTCTGAATTTCGCACAAATGAAAATTCCCTCTCCTATACGTCAAGACATTTTTATGCCACCGAAATAAAAGATTTTTCAAAAATTTGAATTTGGAATTAGTCTGAGATAAATTACAAACAAATCGGTGTATAAAAGATTCCAATGCGGCCAGTACTTTTCGAGTTATTTAATTGAGTATGAAATATCCCTAGACCGTGTTGATGTGTGTAGTATAAAATTAAAGGAATCAGTGCTCCCTGTTGTGAAACCTATTAGGAGAGTTTCACAGGCAATTAAAGATAGGTTAATAAATACTTTAGAAAGCTATAAATGTAGAGGTATTATAGAAAAGGTAGAGGGACCGACAGCATGGTGTAATGATCTTGTAATAGTCGAGAAGCCAAATAAGTCCCTTCGACTGTGCTTAGACCCAAAAGAGTTAAACATTACATGAGTAAGAAGACCAGTATTACTGAACAAAACTATCAAAGCTATGAGCTGGAAGCTTTAGCAGTGGTTGAAGGTGTTAAGAAGTTTAGAAAGTTTTTATTTAAAATTCACTTTACAATAGGCGAGACGACAAAAAAAAACTAATTAGTCCGTCAGTTAGATTATCAAAAACTATTTGACCCGTGTTTTTTTTTCGTTACGTAAACCAAATTGACGAAGATATGACGCTTTTAAAATTCTCAATACGTCACGCCTGGGTATAATTTTTAGCTAGTTTTGACGTCACGTGCCCCCACTCCCTAGTTTTGATGCGTTTTATCTTTGTCAATTTTCATTGATTCACAAAAAAAAAAACGTGTCCATAATTTCCAATACTCTGACGGACTAAATAGATTTGAGATATTTTTAAATGCACATCTGTATAATTTTTCAGCAAACTAGGAAACTCCACTAATTAACTGAATGCATACCAGAAAAATGAATGCTGTGCAAAAAAACCAATTGACCAACTAAACATGTACTGCAAAAAAAAACTAAAAAATAACACAAAACGAGATGACCTTTTTTATCGAATTCACACCAAAAATGTGGTTCGTACATCGGATATATGATTTATAAAACAAAAAAACTAATTGTTTATCAAAAATACTAACTTGCACTCTAAATTGTACTTTCTTACTACCACTGCACCACATTAAAGTAAGTTTCCATTATCAAAAAAGCTCTACAAATCGACTACTCGTGCAACTAAAATACATTATACCTAACTTTATTTGCTTTTTGTTTCTCTGTTTTACTGAAAACCAAGTTGGCGCCTGCACATCTAGCGCCGTGCTCGCTCCTTCGCGCTCGCTCTTTAGCATCTAATGCGAGTGCGAGGTAGACCGAGCGATGCGAAGTAAGCAAACGGTGCGGTGGCGGGCGGGGGCCGGCAGCGCATGCATTTGTTATTGTTTATCTATGACGTCGGATTCGCTCGGAGTGATCTCGCTAGTGTTTAATTGCAAATTAGGTAATTTAATTTAATTAGTGAAACTTGAACTTTTAATAGTGGCCGTTTCTACGGACAATTAATATGGAATTAAACCAAATACTATTAGAAGCCAGCAGCAGTAGTGGTGTGCAAAACCAGGAAAATGTTCCTATTTATTGTTCAGACGAATCTGAAGTGGAAGAGGAGCCTTCTGCCAAAAAGAAAAGGTCAAAAGACAGACAATATGTATTCGTGAAGAAATTTGCAAGTGTTAACGAAGTCGAGACTTTTCTGCAAGCTGAAAATACGTGGTCGGTCAAAGTCTCGCATAACACGGAAGATGGTATGAAAACGTTTTATCGTTGCAATCAAGTCAGATTTCGAGGACCGCTGTGTGCAGCAAGTATTTATTTGCTTTTTGAATGCGACTCTAATGAAGTTTTACTTTACCGTACAGAAGCCGACCACGACCATCAATGTATTGGTTCGAAATTTAATTACGGTATAAGCAAAGAAACAAAAGAAGAGATAAATAAACTTTTTGCATTACGTTTAATTAACAGGGCACGCCACAATAGTGGCGGTAAGTCCCCTCTTTGAGGAGTGGCTTGAGAGACGCCACGGCGTCCTCACCTTCCGCCTGACGCAGGTCCTCACCGGACACGGTTGTTTCGGGAGGTTCCTGCACCGAATCGGGCGGGAGGAAACGCCCGGGTGTTTCCATTGCGAGGATCGACCGGAGGACACGGTGGAGCACACGGTGGAGGTGTGCCCCGCGTGGGCGGAGCACCGCCGTGTCCTCGAAGCGGCGATTGGCGGCGGCGACCTCTCGCGTCCGGCCCTGGTGCAAGCCATGGTCCGGAGCGAGACGGAATGGGACGCCGTCACCTCCTTCTGCGAAGCAGTAATGCTAGAGAAGGAGGTGGCAGAACGTTAGAGGGAGAGAACTCACAGCGTCCCGGCCGCCGCGGGAGACGCCCCGGGCGTCGGGGGCCACCAAGTGGCCCCCGGCCACCGTAGGCGCGAGCCTGTAGATGGTGGGCTATGGGCTAGCTCGCCGTCCGTCCGTCTCATGACGACAGGCCGTGTCGACGGCGCGTTCGTGTCCCACGCGCCCCTCAAAGAAAGTCAGCAATAGGAAGGGGTCCGCAAGGACCGATGCCTGCCGGGGTTGCGGGACTGTTCGAAAGAGATACCGTGACCCCGGAACACAAAGGGCGATGAAGGAACATGGATGGGTTTTAGTCAGTAAAAGTCTGACACTCCCTCCTGCTCCGCCCAGAGCGGGAGAAGACATTTTATTGATGATTTCCCATCCGAAAAAAAAAAAAAAAAAAAGCCTATAGGTACTCAACACTTAACGTAATATACAAGGTATCACAGTTCCCTCAAAGAAGCAACTGAGAGAGCTTCAGACATGGTTAATTGAACTCTCGAAGGTACCTAATGATGATCACGAACCCTATGTCATTTTTTACTATGTCTACGAAAACGACACACCGAGTTTTCGATTTGCTATCTCCACAAAGTCTCTGCTAAAGTTAACTACATTAGCCGCTAATATTCACGCAGATGCTACATACAAACTTATTTGGCAGGAGTTCCCTGTACTGGTAGTCGGGACTACTGATAAAACTAAGAGATTTCATCCTCTTTCTCTGGCTGTGTCTCCTTCTGAACAAAAAGAAGATTTTCGTATGGTGTTCGAAGGTGTTCGAAACTGCGCCTTCTCCCTTTACGGGCACTCTTTACACCCAAAAGCATTGATTTGAGACGCGGCTAAAAGCATCCAAAACGCATTTATTCTTATTCTTTATGCACACAAAAAAAATCAAATATACATAAAAAATTGCAATTATATAGCTTATGTACAAAGGCGAGCTTAACCCAGAATAGCCACACATTGAGAGACCGTTTTCCGTTGTCCAGATTTCTGGTAATCGTCTCAGATATGGTGAAAGAATGGTCAGAGACCCATCAGTTGGAATCATTTTCAAACAGTCCTTCAATCGAGCTCAAAGATTGGACTCAAGGTTACCAGTGGGCGAAGTCTGACCGAAAAGTGATATTGAGAACGGATTTCACAAAAAAAACCTACTTGGTTTCTAGTTCTAGGGCCAGAACCTTTCAATTTGGACAAGAGTGGAGTTCTTTTGACGAATACAAACAAGTTGCTTTTGCATTTTGGCAGGTTGTATTGCCCATAAATGAAGATGATTGGGAAAATGGAGAGTGCACCTGCCCGTGGTTTTTCAAGCACTATATTTGCAAGCATATAGTCGGACTTGCAATCAGGTTAAAATATGCCACACCGCCTGTAGAGGCTAAAAACATTCCTATCGGCATCAAGCGTAAACGCGGCCGTCCTGGTAAAGCAAGACCAGCCCTAATAATTCAATAAAAATTATTACTACCTCAGTATTGTTTCTTAAGTGTTGTTTCTAAACTGAGTTACCACTCAGTGTGCCAGTGTTTGGTGCATGTTAAGTTAGCACTTGATTATTTTTTTTGTGTAGCTAATTATAGATAACTGATTAAATTGGGTTTTATTTAGAATAAACGATGTTCCTAAAAGTAAATTAGGTGATGGTTTTCCTTAAAAAAGTTTTAATATGTTTGTTGAACTAAAGAATTGTTAGATATACTATATTGATAATAGTTATTCGTTCAGTAAAACAGTTATGCAAAAACCATTAAGTATATCGAATTTGATTTATTTAGTGTGCATAATTTGAGTGCAAGTCAGTATTTTTGGTTTAACTTTGAAATATTTTGATCGAAAAAAGGGAATATACAGATTTCGATTTAAATACATGCCAATAGATTTGCAATTTTTTGATACTGTCGTCATGCCTATTGTCACTGACTGTTCAGCATTTCAGAAAACATTGTATAAAAATGAAGTATCTACCAAGGTGGCTAGATGGGGTATTGTTTCTTCAAGATTTTGATTATGAAATAGTTCATCGGTCTGGGAAGAAAGTGTCACATGCAGATGCACTAAGCAGAAACCCACTTGTTTACCTTATCCAGTCAGAATTGCATGCAAGAATATGTAAAGCCCAGAAGAAAGAAATTTAAATTTAATAAGAGATATTTTGAAGGAAAAAGAATACAAAGATTTTTACATTGAAAATGATTTAGTTTACAAAGGAGTAGAGAAGAGATTAGTTATACCAGAAGTCATGGACACCGAAATTATAAGAAGAGCTCATGAAGTTAAACATTTCGGCAAGAAAAAGACCATTGATATGATAGACAAAGATTATTACATACAAGATTTAAACAAGGTGGATAAAATAGTTTTGGGATGTGTTCCCTGTATTTTGGCCTGTAAGAAGGGTGGAAAACAAGAAGGGTTTTTTAACCCAAAAGAAAAAGGAGAACTTCCATTAGAGACGGTGCACTGTGATCATCTTGGTCCATTTGATTGTTAGTTATCATGTCATTTGAAGTTATATAACTACATTTTGATTGTCATTGATGCTTATACCAAATTCGTTTGAATTTATCTCACAAAGACTTTAACATCTAAGGAGACAGTAGATAAACTGAAAATTCATCAAAAAGATAATGGAAATCTCTCAAGGATTATTACTGATAAAGGGACAACCTTTACAGGGAAGGAGTTTCAAGATTACTGTAACCAAGAAGGTGTTCAACATCACACAGTTACTACAGGCATTCCCGGGGGTAATGGACAGGTTGAGCGCATCCATAGGGTAATTATTTCTGTTTTGACTAAGATGTGTGTACAGGAACCAACTCATTGGTATAAGTATGTAAGTCATGTTCAAAGGGCTATCAATAGCACCTATCAGAGATCAATAAATACTTCGCCGTTTTACTTGTTTATTGGAACAAAGATGAAGCAAAGAGAAGATATCCTAATTTTAGAATTAATAGAAGAAGAGTGTAGACAAGATTTTATTGAAAAAAGACATAATTTAAGACAGGAAGATATAGCACAGATTTTAAAAGTTCAAGAGGAAAATGTCAAGTCATTTAATAAAAGAAGGAAAGAAGAACAATATAAAGAAGGAGACATAGTTGCTATTCGCAGAACACAATTTGGAAATGTAATGAAACTAAAACCAACATTTTTTAGGGCCATATAAAGTTGTCAAGAGCGTAGGTAAAGGATGGTTATCATGTCCAAAAGGTAGACCTTAATGCGGAAGGACCTCTTTAGACTTCAACAGGTGTAGACTGTATGAAATTGTGGCCATGAGTTTGTTTTGCACTCACTGTCAGACTAGTTAATCCCTTACTCAATTTATTTTGTCTAATAGAATGTGATAGGTGGTATTTAGGTGGCATAGCCTTCATCAATTCTTTTCTTAAATATGTGGTATAACTTAATCTTTGATGTGTCAGTTTAGCTTTGAATTTTTGTTAAAATTTAATTTAGTTGCTATAAGAATTTTGTACCACATATCTGTGCGTAAGCAAATAATTATAATATCGAAATAAATAATTATACATTTAAATCAAGCAATGCAATCAAGATATAGCACATATGATCGAGAATTTGTGGCAATTTACATGGCAGTAACACATTTCCAACCTTATGTCGAGGGACGAGAGTTGATTGTATATACCGATCATAAGCCATTATGTCACGCCTTCACTAATAAACAAAACTCCACAAGTAAAACGATCGCACCAAGGAGGTTACTTAGAGTTCATTGCACAATTCACGACAGACATCCGTCACCTGTCCGGTAACATGAACCCAGTAGCCGACGCATTATCGCGAGTCGAACAAATAGATTGTCCAACACCTGTGGATTAAACGAGATAGCAGATATGCAGGGCAATGACATTGAACTCACTCAGCTATTGAACAACAATAACCTTAGTTGGAAAAGTATGCAATTATCAGGAACAAAACAACTAATTTGCGAGAATCAAAACCGAACCCAAGACCATATGTGCCGAAGTCACTTCGAAAACAAGTATTCGACACTATGCACAACATAACGCATCCCGGTATAAGATCATCAAAGAAAATGATCTCCGAGCATTATTTCTGGCCACGCATGAAAACTGACGTTGGCATGTGGGCTAAAACATGCCAGGCATGCCAGAAAAGCAAGACACACAGGCACAAATCGTCTACAATAGGAATTTTCCCACCAACAGCACGTTTAGATCACGTGCACATGGATATTGTTGGTCCATTACCAGAATCCAGAGGCAACAGATACATTGTCTCAATGATCGACAGGGGAACGAGATGGATGGAAGCTGTACCGGTTGCAGAGATAACAGCAAAAGTCGTAGCGGAAGTTTTCATAAACACCTGGATATCGAGATTCGGATGCCCAAACACCATAACTACGGACCAAGGACGACAGTTCGAGTCAGACTTATTCATCGCTCTAACTAAGTCACTTGGTATCAAGAAGACCAGGACCACAAGTTATCATCCGCAGTCAAATGGTTTAGTTGAACGCTGGCATAGATCAATGAAAACTGCTCTAGTCGCACGCGGTAATACTGTAAACTGGTAGAACGAATTACCCTTTGTTCTACTAGGATTGAGAGCGGCATTACGTTTAAAAGAAAATGTCAGCCCCGCACAAATGTTATACGGAACGAATATACGTTTGCCTGGAATGTTTATCGAGCCGAAAACGCAAGTTACATCACCAGAGGACTATGCACAGACTCTCCAAAGGACAATGGCAAAACTAAGTCCGTTTAACAACAACCACCACGCCACAACCCACAAACCATTTATTCACCCAGACATGAAAGATTGTGAATACGTATTCGTCAAAACGGATGCTATTAAAAAACCTCTGACCCCGTCATACGAAGGACCATACAAAGTGTTAGAGAAGCAAGAGAAGCATTTCAAAATCCAACTGCCAAGGAAAACATCTGTAGTATCGGTGGACAGACTAAAACCAGCCTACATTTTAATTGAAGATAAGGTAAATGAACCTTTAGCACACATAAAAAGTGCCAACAGAGACGTGAACGAACGCAAGAGTGCTGAGCCAGCGGAAAATAACAAGACCGCGCCGACCACAACACGTTCAGGCCGCGTCATACGTCCAGTGGTACGTTTCGCAATTCCATAACATCAGCAATAGAGAAATACCAAATTAAAAAACATACTGTCCAGACACAATCCAACAAATCACCGAAGGAATAACACTCGTTATAAAACAACACCAACAAAAATATCACCAATTTTAAATCATGGGAAGCTGGGGATCTAAGGAAGAAATCGTGGTGGGTCAAACCGCCGCCTCCAACGGGTCTGGTGGCTCCAGCGTGTCTATCACTGAAGTCACCATGGGCGGCGTTTTCATCATAGCCGTCGCGGTATTGGCGTTCTGCCTTTACAAAAAGTGCAGAAGTCAATTCTACATAAATGTGTATCGGCCATATGGAGGGCAGACAAGCTCAAGCGACTCCACTCCCAACGGTATCCATGCGCTGCAGCTGCAGCCATCATCCGAATGGAGCTCAAGGCTCGCAAGGCATGTGAACAGAGTCCCAGAGAACTCAAGTAAAAAAGTGTAAAGGTGTAGTGCAAGTGCTAGTGATTAATATTTTTTTCGTGTTATTCAAGATTTTTTATATCGTTTTTTTTTTTTTTATATTGTTTACTTTTTATATTTTTTCTTTTATTGTTCTCAATCTGTTATGTAAGCGTACTTAAAAGTGTATTAGAGATTATATTTTTTTTAAAAAGGGGGGAATAATGTGCGTAAGCAAATAATTATAATATCGAAATAAATGATTATCCATTTAGTCAGTCGTTTACTAGCGCTCGCCGGAAAACTCGTTTTATTTACATGACTCATCACCCCTCTATACATACGTACACAGTAGGTACACTTACATATCTAATTTGGAAGTTACTGTAAAAATTGAAGTTAAGATGTATAAGATTAATCACTTACTTTTAGTAAGTTACTCATTGTTGTAATAAACTAAATTTAATGGTAGTTCTGAATCAATGATTAATGTCACCCAAACAAATATTATTATAAAATCTGTCTTCTAAGTAACATAATAATTTTTTCATAATGAGATGTAACACACATGTTGCATAACAAGGTTCATTAATTGTTCTTTAATTTTAGTAGCCTAAGTGCATGTTATATTATATAAAGATTGGTTAATCAATCAATCATTTATTTGGTGTTACATAGGTATGGTTAAAGATAGTACATTCAGTCAAAAAAGTATCGGGAATGGATGATTTGTTTATGGTTCCAAATTCAAATTTTTGTTTTTTTTGTAGTTGTTAGATTGGCACAACTGTTTTCCATTTTGGCGCGGAGTTTGAGTTGCATCTGTTATTTATATTAAATACAGTGCTGGTTTTAGTAATATCATATATAGTGTGTATTGCGAATTTCATAATGGACAAAAATATCGAACAAAGAGTTTGTCTTAAATTTTGCATCGCCAATGGAATTTCGTGTTCGGAGTCACTGAAAATGTTACAGAAGGCTTACGGTGAATCGACTTTATCAAAAACTCGTGCTTATGAGTGGTTCAAAGCGTTCAAAAGCGGTCGAGATGTGATGGAAGATTTGCCTCGCTCTGGTAGGCCGTCAACGTCTGCAACTGAAGTTAACATCGCAAAAGTGAAGAAAATAGTGACTGAAAATCCCCATTCAACTCTGAGAGAGATAGCCGCCGAACTTTCTGTATCTCACGAGTCGATCCGTACCATTTTAACTAATCATTTGGGTATGAAACATGTTGCTGCTCGGCTAGTCCCAAAAGATCTGAATTTTCTCCAAAAACTCAATCGCATGAAAGTCGCTGAGGACATGCTAGAACGAGTCAGTTCGGACCCAACATTCATGATACGCATTGTTACTGGTGACGAGACGTGGGTTTACGAGTTTGACATGCAAACTAGTCAACAAGCTTCGGAGTGGCGCCTTCCAACTGAACCGAAACCGAAAAAACCACGCCAAAGTCGATCAAAAGTCAAAGTCATGTTGACTGTTTTCTTTGACTATCGCGGTGTTGTGCACTCTGAATTCTTACCGGAAGGTCTAACGGTAAATAAAGAATATTATTTGAGCGTTATGCGGCGTTTAAGAGAGCAAATTCGACGAAAAAGGCCAGATTTGTGGGAAGAAAATTCTTGGATTTTGCACCACGACAATGCGCCTTCGCACAAGGCTATCATTGTGAACGAATTTTTGACCAAACACTCAACAAATACCATCCAGCAACCACCATATTCACCAGATATGGCTCCTGCTGACTTTTTTCTTTTTCCTAAACTCAAATTACCACTTCGTGGCACCCGTTTTCAATCGATAGAAGACATAAAAGAGAATTCGCGGCGAGAACTGAACTCAATTCCGGAAGCAGCGTTTAAAAAATGTTTTGATGAATGGATTATTCGTTGGCGCAAGTGTATCGTTTCTAAAGGAGCATACTTTGAAGGTGATAAAATAAATTTGGATGAATAACAGACATTTTGTGTATTATAGATCTTTTCCCGGTACTTTCTTGACAGAGTAGTATATCATCTAAAATGTGTGTACTATGTTTTGCCAATTTATGGCGTACAAAATGGCGGACAAAATTAACATAAAACGTACATAAACAAGCAATTACAATTATTAAGGTGGCATGTCAATAGATTACATTAAGGAAAACAATAATTCAGTTTAAAATACATATGTCGATAAGGTAAATATGTCATTTCAGCTTTAGATAAATAATCACATTCCATAATTAGTCAACAAATAGATTCATAAGTGTTTAATTGGGAAGTCGGAATCATCATACCTCTGTTTATCATTAGTAAATTCAGTGATCGAGTAATAAAATCTGTCTATAAGAAATTTAAACAAAGACCTCTTAAAGGATCCCAGAAACTCTTTATTTCTAATAGCTGCTGGTATACTATTAAATATTTTTGGGGCCATGCCTAGCACACTTTTGCCAAAATATGCGGTTTTATGAGTGGTTACATGAATGGTATTCGGATGACGGCGAGAGCGCAATTTTTCAAATAAATGCAAGTTACAGCGAACAAACACTCCCATTTCATATACGTACATATACGGTAGAGTGAGCAAAGAAAGTTCGTTAAACAATGGTTTACAACTATCAGTTGATTGTAATTTGGTAAACGACCGCAAGCATTTCTTCTGAGCTTTAAAAGCAATGTCTCTGTCAATGGCGTTGCCCCAGAAAATGATTCCGTACCTAATGCTAGCAGCCACATAAGCATTATAAGCTATTTGTACTGTAATGCGGTTAACCGTTTTTGATAGTCTGTACAGAGCATACGCAAATTGACTAAGCTTCTTTGATAAAGCGTCGATATGATGTTTCCAAGTTAGATGACTATCTATATAGAGGCCTAGAAATTTTGTGATGTCACTTTCAGAGATTGCTACGTTACCATATTTTATATTCTGTTTCGGTTTATTTGTTCTTTGATTAAATGTCATTATTTTTGTATTGTCAAGATTTACTTTCAGAGTATTATTAGTTAACCAATTTATTATATTTTTGAGGTCATCATTTATTTCATTTTCAAGAATATTAATGTCATTACTAGAGAATAAAATAGTGCTGTCATCAGCAAACAAGACCATCTGGTGTTTACTGACCTTAGGCATATCATTTATATAAATGTTAAATAATGGAGGGCCAAGAATGCTACCCTGGGGAACACCATATGTAGTTTTCCTAGGACGCGATATGTATGTTCATTCAATTTTCGATCTCACACATAGCCTATCAAGCGCCGTGATTTGAGTGCGATTTGAGAGATAAGACTGTAATAGGTTTAGTGCATTTCCTCTAATACCGTAATGCTCTAATTTGTTTAGCAGTATACCATGATCTACATGGTCGAATGCTTTAGACATATCCATAAACAAGGCCGCCACCGGAGTTCTAGCATCAACATTTGAAACAATTTTCTTGATAACATCATAAATGGCCATATTAATGGATATACCTTTCCTGAATCCAAATTGTTCTCTGGAAAGCATAATCTCATAGAATCATGCTTTCCGAAAAACGACAAAATAGGAATAAGTGCTAACGGTCTATAATTACCCATGATACTTTTATCACCTTTTTTATGAATAGGTTTGATAACAGTAATTTTTTATTTGTCCAGGAAATGGCCATATTCAATGCAAAGATTGATTATATAACTCATAGCAGGTCCTATTAATGGCGCCACATGCTTGACCGTTTTTGTAATGATGTCATCATATCCATGGCTATTGGTATTATTTAATGAGTTTATGATAGCCACTATGTCTGCTAGTACTGTAGGAGGAATAAATATGGAGTTACAATTAGTCTCAATATTTGTATTTTTTTTTTTTTTTTTTTTTTATGTGATAAATGATGTTTATTTTGCAAAATTTTTATAATTACAAAAATAAAAACTAAAAGTAAGAACCTCCATATATACAACGACGTCAATAAGCGTCAAAGTACTCCTCCGCATCGCTGTCACTCGGAAACGTACCCAGAAGACTGGCAGCATTGCCACGTTGAATGGCAATGCTAATTCTTTGGCCAAAGAAAAAGCCAGCCCTCTGGTCACGCGAAGTGTCGACCAGTCGGTAAGAGATTTCCTTAAAAAGGAGACGCGCACTCGGACCCCATGACCCGAGCGTCTCGACCCCAAACGGCTCAAAGCTGTAGTTACCAATAAGGTTACAGTATTTGCGCCGTTTGAGGATCTCAGCAGCCGCAGCAGCAGCGCCTGCACAGCCCGCCGTGCTTGCAACGTGAGAAGGCGCAAGGGTGTCGACACAGGTTGCGTCCCACACCAAAGGCCTACCCACGTTCCAAGGCACCAACGTCATGCCGTCCGGTCTCTTGCCATCGTCACGCACCAAGCCGTTTGGTTCTAAAACCGCTGGTACGCCGGCGATGGAAAGAGCTCGACGAATAATGTCGTTAATGCTGGCGTGCCGTGCAATGCGACCTGCGCTCCTGTAGCAGGACAGGCCATGGTGTCCGAGGCTGTCGACAGCTTCACCGCAGTGACACCGATGCGGAGCAACACAAGGTGCACCTAAGCGTAGACTCGTAGCGACCCGGAACGATGCGTCATCCATCATAGTGCCAATGGTGAATGACGGAAGTGCCTGAAGCCACAAACCCGACTCCCATTCCCCCACAGCCAGCAGACGGGCACGCTCCACAGTATTGATTGACGTGTGTAAAAGGGTATTCCGTTCAATACTGCAGAGCGGCACGTCCCACTGTCTCTGGGAGGTCAGGTTGTCGGGCAAATTCGTATTGGGACAAGCCATTTTCCAAGCGTTCAACGCATCGGTCAAGTACGGCACCTCAACATCAACCAGTGAGAAAGATAAAATATTACTGGTTAATTTTTCGGTACCGTAGACCGAGGAGAGGAAGGCTGGTAAACTTATACTTGAAATTTTGCGGACGCCGAGACCACCCAAGCGAATGGGAAGTGTGGCTTGCTGCCAAGCTCGGTCGTCCAGGGCCACATTAAGTAATGAAGTAAGAGTGTTCCTAATGATTTGGTCGACTTTATCTAAAAGCTGTGGATGCCTCCAAAGATGAGAGGAGCGAAGGCTATACGTGAATTTTGGTCCAAAACAACAGTATCGAATAAGTGTGAAGGCCGAATGAATGTTAATTTTGAAAAGTCTCTCCGAAACATCATTAAAATTTTGGATTTTTTCTTCAATGAACGATGGAAAAGATTCGTCAAATATTGGTGACCCTAGAAGGTGAAGAGATTTTTTTTCGGTAATTTTGATATTTGGTGCCAACGAGTTAAATTTAGAAATGGTAGTCTGTCTGTCAGTGGTTTCAGGAAGGTAAATTTCGCACTTCGAAAGGTTAAGGTCTAGTCCAATGGAACTAAATTTTTCTTTTAAGAAAGTTAAATCTTTTAGGACTGTGTCAACATCACCTCCCAGGGTTCCATCATCCAGATACCATACGTTGAATTTAGAATTTAGCTGTCGAATAATTGGATTAATTGCTAAACTAAAAATGACTGGCCCAAGAGGGTCACCCTGTTGGCATCCAACGGCTGATTCCAAAAGATTGTCTTTATATAGTAATTTTGAGGGGTTCCTGTAGCATTGGTAAAGAAAACTGTAAATTTTGGGTATTTCTTTTTGAACTTCTGTCAACAAGGTGTCCCTGTTTACGGAATTGAATGCATTTTTAATGTCAACTTTAAGGATGACCTCACCTTTATTACTATGAAGGTAAGTGGAAAGTGCGTGTACCGCAGCCTCACAGCCCCCTTTGGACCCGAAGCCAAGCTGTAGGGGCTGAAATTTGCTGGCCAGTGTTTCACTATAAAAGGCGCAGCTAATTTTGGCTGCGATACGACGGTAAGTTGACCCTACGGCAATGGGACGAATGCCGCCATCCTTCTTGCGTAGGGCACAAAGATTGGCCCCGTATAGAATATCGATGACGGCATCGTTCACATTGCCGGAGAGCATGAGATTGATGAGGGCCGTCAGCTCCTTCAAAAGGGACTCACCAGCTTGCCCGGCGCCTGAACAAATAAGGTCTTTAAGGTGTTGAGGAGTCAGGCCGTCGAGGCCGCCGGCGGAGCCACTTCGAAAGGAACAAACGGCCGCACATACTTGCTGAGCTGTAATTTGTAAAGTGTTAGTTTCTGGAATGGGGGGGTCAGGGAAGGTGAGGTCAACTGCCGGGACGGGGTGTTTGCTCTCCAGAGCTGTAAGGGTCTCTGGAGAGTACGGCGCAACCACATCGCTGCTAAAAATGATCCTAGCTGCACCACTGATATCACCCTCGCCTAATTTAGATTCCACATGATGCAGTAAACCTCTTTGGGGAAGATGTGCTGTAAATTTTGGGTCAAAACTTTGGGCCGAAATGTTACAGTTGTCTTTAATTTGAGTTGATAAGGTTTTTTTATTTGCCAAATCTTTTTGTACATGTAGTATTCTAAATGGGAAGGTGAGTAATTGCTCCCAAGCACTTTGAGAGTTCTCTCGGGCGGCGAGACGGACACTACGCGCCAAGCTTAATGCTACTGAAGGTCGCGCGCCACGAGGAACTCTCTTTAAAACAGGAGTTGAAGTTTTTAATTTTGAAAGATATTTCCAAAAGGGTTGAGTGGGTGGATCCGGTGTAATGGGAGTGAGTAATGTTGGGCATGAAGAAGGTACATTGAGGGGCTTATGTTTTTTCCCCAAATGTATCTTCAAGCCTCTTTCACCCTTAAAAAAGCGTGCTTGGGAACAATGTGGGCATCTTACTAGGACATCCAGCGATGTGGTAGGTTGACTGGCACTTCGTTCGGCGTCACTACAGTCAGTGTTGGACATAGAAAAAAAAAATTAAATGAAACTTACGTGATAACTTAACAAATAGTGTATAAAATTATTAAAAAACCAAATTAAATCACAAGTAAAAAGTCAAGCAAAAGACAGATGACACGGATGACAGCAATGTCACACAGGCGCCCTGGGGCGCCGCCGCCGCTGTGACCGCAGCGCACCGCGCCGGCCGCGCCGATCATAGCCCAAATAAACAGCACTGTTATGCCTTCTCGGCACAAAACTTGATCCAACTTCGAATACTTATTACGTAAAAAATAACCGAATCAAACTGTTCAAAGGTTTTTCATACACATCCACTGGTTTTATTTACACAGCACTGTGTTTTTTGCTCGCCAATAATGTGTCAAAACATGTATGTGACACTATTACAATAAAATTGTATCTCTAGCAATTTTTGTAATTATTTAGGTATCGATTGATTTTTCGTCAATCATTTCGAAGTGTTTCTTGTCTTTACGACTTTCAACATACAATCAGTTGCGATATTTTTTATTATTTTATACGTATTTAATAAATTAAATATTTCAGCTTGACGTTTGACATAGAGCATCTATTTGTATTGTATAGAGTAGAATTATTCGGTTGACTCGTCTATAGTCATTAAAAGCTTGTGCAATTAGTCCAGGTTTATTATATTTTATTGTCATTTATTGTTACATAATCAGGTATATTTTCTCTAGGATAGTTATTTTTATTTTTATTGATAATGCTCCAAGTCGCTTTAGATTTATTCCTGGCTGAATTTATGTGAAAGTCATTCTGCGATTTTTGGGTCAATGTAATTATTTTCTTTCTTGTAGCTAATTCGTAGTTAGGGATAGATAGATGGAACTGATCTCCATTTAGCATATTGTATTCAGTGATGCATAATAGGTCAATGTTTTGTCCCTTGTCCCATAATTCTTCTAAATGGAGAGTAAGTAGGTCCGACTTACCAATCAAGCCATTAACATTTTGATGAAGGATATTTACGTATTTATACACACATCAACACGGTCTAGGGATATTTTTAAAAAAGCGAATTACTATCAATGTGTTAATTATTTATAAGACATGTATATATTTAAAAGATACGTTATTTAATATTCTACCATTTTTTAATAATGGTTAAGGTATAGATTAAAATTTCAGGATTTTATGGAAAAAAAATGAAGCATAGACGGAAACCGTATATGAATGAACTTTTAATTTGTGAGTAAAAACTGAAAAAAATAGAAAAATCATTTAATTTGTGTTTATAAACTTGAAGTTAGTAGTCTGAGAAAGCGCCCATGATGTTCATAACACATCGGCAACGATTCGGCATGCTCAGAACAAGGTTGTCAATGTCTTGCTGCGGAATATTGTCCCATGTCCTTCTGACGTGCGCAAAAAGTTGATCTTCTGTAGCCAGATTTTCAGGAACTTCCTTCAGAGCTCTTCTTTGCAGCATATCCCACGCATGCTCAATGGGATTTAGATCTGGCGATTGAGCAGGCCAGTCTAAGGCTCTAACATTATGTGTATGTAACCAAGCTGCTACCGTTCTCGCCGTGTGTGCCCGGGCATTGTCGTGCATGAGCAGGAAATCTTGCCCCATTTGTGTTCTGTGGGGCAAGATTACGGGCCCCAGCACCTGTTGGACGTATCGTTCTGCCGTCATATTGCCCCGTACCCAAACGAGATCCGTCCGTCCTCCAAGACGAATTCCTGCCCAAACCATAATTGTTCCTCCTTGGTATGGGTGAACTTCCTGAGGGTTCTGGAGACGGCTCCATCGTCCAGGAACTCGCCAAACATGCGTCCTTCGTGAATCTGGATGGAAGCCGAACCTGGATTCATCCGTGAACAGCACATTGGACCATTGGTCACGGCCCCAGTCCACGTGGTTCCGAACCCATTCTAATCGTCGTCCACGATTGCCTCTCCGTAAAGGTGGGACCCGGAGTGGTCTACGAGAGCGTAGATTGCTTTCATGCAGTCGCCTTCTTACAGTTTGGTCACTCACAAGCACTTGGTGTTCCACTCGCAGCCTTTGGACCAATTGAGTCGCCGTTGCATTTGGTTGTGCTCGCGCAGTAATTTGCAAAAATCGGTTTTGTCTGGGGGTAGTGATGCGACTTGGCCCCCGGTGCCTCTCCGCTACTTCACCTGTGGCACGATAGCGTGTCCACAATCTTGAAATTACATTTTGATGGGTCCCTATGGCCTCAGCAACATTACGCTGAACAGATCCAGCTTCCAGCATTCCCACAGCTCGTAACATCTCCGCCCTCGTCAAATGTCGGCGTTGCATGGCTACAATACCTCAATTTTAACTTTATCTTTCGTTTAAAAATGAAAAAAAACTGTAACTAAACGTAATTCGTATTGTTTTCTAAATTTCGCACAAATGAAAATTCCCTCTCCTATACATCAAGACATTTTTATGCCACCGAAACAAAAGAATATTCAAAAATTTGAATTAGTCTGAGATAAATTACAAACAAATCGGTGTATAAAAGATTCCAATGCGGCCAGTACTTTTCGAGTTATTTAATTGAGTATGAAATATCCCTAGACCGTGTTGATGTGTGTACTACACCTGCTTGGAAAGTACCTTGATATTTTATCAAATTTACGGTAGAAAGTACGTCATTGCATATCGAACAAATATGCGGGGAGAAAACGCATCTGAGCGGGAGAGAAAAGTGTATGAAAATCCATTTCTTACGTGGTTTTTCTTTTTTAATTTTAGGTAAGGCTATGCGCCGGTAACCTAAATATCAAAAGCCAAAAAGTTTTTACAGTGAGTTTTTATCTCCAAGTTCGCAAAATGACACTGGCCACTAGCTGTGTGTTGGATGGTGTCGGGCTGGCAGTGCGACCCTGCGGCGGCAGGATAAACAATTTGAAAAAAGAACATGTGAAAATTGCAAACGCCATTGGCGCCTTTTCCAATTTGTGTGTTGTTTGAGGATTCAGTTTTCGTAGAAGTAAAATAAAACTATCAAAATGATAAGTAGTGATAGTGATGATGAAGATTTTTTAACTCCGCCGCAGTTGAAGGAAACAGCAAAAATACTGATTAATAACCTTTTACCACAGAAATCAATTAAAAAATGTAATAAAACTTATGACGATTTTTTGCAATGGAAAAGTGAAAAAAATGCGGTATCTTTTTCTGAAACTGTTTTGCTAGCTTATTTCAGTGAAAAAGCGCAAAAATACAAACCAAGTACGTTATGGTCTATATACTCAATGTTGAACGGTACTATATTGACAAGAAACGACATAAATATTCAAGAATACAAAAAACTTGCATTTCTGAAAAGAAAGTCGGAGGGATTCCGTAGTAAGAAATCAAAAGTGCTTACTACAAAGGATATTTATTCCTTTTTGCAGAATGCTCCAGATGACAAATATTTGTTGATGAAGGTAAGTTTATGAACAAAATGCACTGGTTTATGATTTATTACGTACCTATTTATGAGTAGAAATCTAATAGGTTTTCATGTTTGATATTTTT
This sequence comes from Xestia sexstrigata, assembly GCA_941918905.2. Lineage (NCBI taxonomy): Eukaryota > Metazoa > Arthropoda > Insecta > Lepidoptera > Noctuidae > Xestia > Xestia sexstrigata. The sequence goes on from OW799205.2 coordinate 19,330,685, forward strand.
GTTTACAGGTTATTTTGATTTTAGGAGTAAATGGGGCCTGTCGTTCGCAAGACCTTGTGGATATGACAACAGACGATATCGAAATCCTCGAAAATGGAATTATTGTCAATATTCCTAACACAAAAACCAAAATTCAGCGATCATTTGTTATATCGGGCTTATTTTATGAGATAATAAAGAAATATAACGAAATTCGCCCCAGTGACCCCAAAACCAATCGGATTTTACTACAATATAAAAACAAAAAATGTACGAAACAAGTAATTGGGAAAAACAAAATAAGTACTGTGCCAAGAGAAATAGCTTCCTACCTTAATTTACTCAATCCACTAGAATACACTGGCCACTGCTTTCGCAGAACTTCAGCGACTATTCTTGCCGATACTGGTGCTGATTTAACCACAATAAAACGCCACGGTGGTTGGAAATCGTCCGCTGTTGCAGAAGGTTACATAGAGAATTCCGTAGAAAACAAAACACGAATAAATAACCAAATATCGGGATCGATTAATGTGCATCAAGACTCATCTCCTCAACCATCAACGAGCGCGGCGATGCCAAATGCCCCTCAGCAGCCAGTTGTCCCTTTGGCACCACAGCCTTCTACGAGCGCAGTGCCAACAGCACAGCCAGTTATTCCTCCTACATTGTCGCAAACATCTCAAACAAACATTAATGGAAAAAGTGTTACATTAAGCTTCACTAACTGCAACAATTTCAATATAAATTTCAATTAGTAAAGATTTCGTTTTTTATTTTCCTCGTAGGTGTAGTATAAAGCACTATGTATCACTCGAGAGAAAGTGCGATTCCCGATCTCGGGTGTTTTAAAGCCGACTGCTGTTTAGCAGCTGTTTTAAAAACGACACCCTCGACGGTAATCGGTCACTTTCTCCTCTCGGTGAACAATGTACTATTATACACGAAAACAATTGCTACTACCAGCTTTAGGCACTTTGTTCATACACATAGACAAGTCACAGTTAATAATATTGTCATCAGGAAAGTCACTAGTTTAAGTGGATTTGTCACAGGCAGTAATAACAACGTCGCCAAGTATGTTACAAGTTTGAGTTGATTGGTCAGTTTTTAGCTTAGTGGGAATTCGATTTTGCTCAGTATAAGTCACAAATGTAGTTTTGATATCAATATGTAAAATTTCTTTAATAGGTATCTACAAATATTAACAGTAAGATGGCGCTGTCTTCGTGGTACAGATTGACTATATCCCATATTTACAAATTAAAAAATACAAGTAAAATGCATTTTGTTAAATTTAAAAAATAACATTATTTTTGTTTGTTTTCACCAACTAAGTTGTATTATTGTTACCAAGTTAAACATTACAGTTTGTTGTAAACTTTGAATCTAAAGTTGTTGTGTAGACAGTTCTCAGGAGTAATAACCTAATATTAAAATGTAAACCATTGTATTGTAAGTAGAAGTAAAGTACAAATAGTATAGTCTAACGTAGCGTAGTCTGAGGTCAGACTATAGGGCAGAATGACCGAGCTGTAGGATATTTTTTCGTGGAAATACAAGTTATTTTAATTATAGTTAATCGTGAAATAAAACATCAAATTGATTAGATAGAATGGAACGTAAGAGGAGTGAACGAAAGGATGAATGGGGAGTGAAAGGAATGGCGGAATGACAAAACGTAACATAACGACGACGTTATAATTGAAAAGTACTTTTTTGTGTGTTACAAGCCAAAAATAAACGAAGAAATTAAGAAAAAATGCTTCTCTCATCACGTCTTTTACATTTATTATACGTCAAAGAAACCTATTTCTGAATTTAATTAATTGGAAGTTAAATAATAAATTAAAACACATTACAGAGTACAATAACATTTGACACGTATTTTCTCTTATGACAGAATAATCAATAATCTTGAAGGTCTATTGTTGCTAGGTAACACCAAAAATCCAATATAATTGAAGTTGATCACCCAACCACTGTGCTTAATTGTTCTTCTGCCAACCAAATAATTAACACAACGACTCTATCATACCATAATATCATTCATGAAAGAAATCACCAAAGACGATGACAAGCCGGCACAACGATTAGAAATAGAAGAATTTGTTTGTGTTTAGAGTTGCACCATTTTACAAATAGTTAAATGACGTCGTAACTTTAACCGTAGCGCTGGCTAGAGCATCCTACGATGAAGTAAGTTTCCTTGTGTCTAGCATAGTTTTTACTTTTTACTTACTTATTTAGTGACTGCCGTGAGAGAGGTTATTACGGTAAATACCTATTTTAGTTCCTAAAGGTACTACCTATGGGCGTTTGTTGCCATATTTTTGAAATGCTCTCAATATTAACTAATTATATTATTACTTAATTATTATATGGTATCTTTATTTTTCAGAAATAAAGCAGTAACTCCAGTGCAGCAAGTATTCATCGCATTAGAATACTATGTCTGTGGTTCATTCCAAAGATGCGTTGGCGATACAGTTGGTGTTCATAAGTCTACAGTATCACGCATAATATATAGGGTGACCCGAGCAATCGCAAGCATGCGAGCAGAGTGGATATCCATGCCACAGATCGTTGAGGAGATGGACAGAATTTTATGATTTAAGTGCTTTTCCGAAAGTAATCGGAGCAATTGATTGCACTCACATACGGGTAAAGTCTCCAAGTATATGAACACATTAACAACTAGTCCAATGAGGAATATATGCTAAGGAATTTATATAAAGCTAAGCAATTAGAAGAGATGACACATGTTTGTGAATGCGACTTATATTGTTTTATATAATCTATGACAGCTGTCATTGTCATGTCATGGTGTGGAGCGAATTAAAGAGAGCCCAGTTTGTGTAAATGTCTTTTATTTATCTAAATAACATGGTGTCAGGTGTGGGATAACATGGATGTGAAGATTACAAATTACTTCTGAAGCAGCAAACTAAGCTGTTAGCAGCCATGCAAACCCAAATACAAGTCATGCAGCAATAAATGAGTAACATGATGGCGGGATCCACTATAGACGCTATGAAAAGTCATGTCAGCGTGCAGCGTCCCATGGCCCCAACCATTGGATGTAGAATCGGCAGACCTATTCGAAAATTTAGAATTCTTCCGCAACGGCCGGGAATATTACTGCACGGCTACCGGAATGTCTAAATGGGGACCGGAGAAAACTCAGGTTAAGGCCAGCATTCTTTTAAGTGCATTGGGCACTGCAGCAGTGAAAAATATCATGGAGTTTGGACTCACACAGAAGGAAAAAAATGTGAAAAAGAAATTTTGAGAAAAATGAAAGCAACTATCATATAAAAAAAAAAAAAACAAATGTCATCTATTCCAGATATTTATTTAACTCCAGAAATTAGCTCAGCGAGGAAACCTTCGAAGACTATTTTCTTGCACTTAAGAAGCTTGTAAGAACCTGTGGTTATGGTACAATGGCAGACGAATTGATGAGAGATCGCCTAGTGGTTGGAATAAAGGACGGTGAGTTTATTAAAGAGTTATTGCGAAAAGAAGACTTAACCCTAGATTCTGCCCTCAATATATGCCGAGCAGCTAAGAGAGCTACAATTCAGTTGGCAGATCTGCAAAGAGTTAATGTGGTGAATAAGATAAATACATATAATAAAAAGGATACATACAAAAAAAGGATGAAAATAAAATGCCAAAAATGTGCAAATTTTGTGGGGATAATCATGTTTTCGATAAAAACTGAAATATTTTATCATCCACTATAAACCTAGCATTTACGTGAATCTGGATGAATGTTGATAAAAAAATACGCATCCTTGAGGTCTAGCGTAGCAACATAACAATCATAAGAGATTAGTTTCAGGCATGTTCTTATATGCTCTAATTTAAAATGTTGCGTATTTATGTTTGTTTAAGCTTTTTAGGTTTAGTATTAACCGCATTTTACCATTAGGTTTTGGTACTAAAAATACACGAGACACGTATTGATCTGAGGAGGGTTTGCATTCCGAAATAGCTCCTATATTCAGAAGATTAGCTATTGATTCTTCTAAAACCATGCTGTCTGATTCTGAAAGATTATTTGAGCTGGGCGGGTACGATTCACATATAGGATTATTAAATCTTATTTTGTACCCACTGACCCAAGACAAAATAGTACGGTTCTGTGTTATTTAAGACCATTGTTTGTGAAAGCGGGCAAGTCTACCCGCATAGCGTACCGGATCTAACGAAGTCGCGACTGTCTAGGCCGATGAACTCTCATCGGCCACTCAACTACTCAGTTGCGCGATGAGGTTCCCCGATGCGGCGCTGCAGACAGCTGATGGCGTGGCGGTGTACCCGATGCTTGCCTACGGTACGATGTCCCCGCCTAACGTTTTAAATTATTGCTCGATGTTGTTGGAAAAGGAGCGGTGTTTGTCGTAGGTTGCCGGTTTGTCGGTTTTTTCAGAATATCAACTTTCAAGTCTGTGCTAGACTTAGATACGGCCTTCGCTGCCTAAAGAGTCTCCGGGAGATCTTGACCAAAAAGAAATTTGTAATTTTTTGATGTTGTCAGCTGATCTTTCAGTTCCTTTTTAACTGAGTAGAGGGCGAAGTTACGTGTAGTAGATTCAGTATGTTGGATGTCGCATAGGATTCTACCTACGTCCATGAGATCTTTTACGAGGTCGTGGTTCTTTTCTTTCTTTTCTGTTTCAGTTCTATAGCTTTGTCTCGCTTATTAGCTTGTTCGTTAATCGCAGCTTTAATTTCGGGATTTAGCTGGGAAGCATCCACGTATTTGCAGTTTGCGGGTACTAGGTACTTATTTAGAAGGTATTTTCGTGCCTCTTTGTTCAAACCCGTAGTTGCCATGGGTTCGAATCTATTCGCAACTTCCTTGTTGATTTCGGGACCACATTCAATTGCGATCTTTGGATCGACCCCTTGAATGTCTTTCCGAAATATTATCGATTTCTTGTGCGTCCTGGTTTACCGGTGGTTCCGGTTCCGGTGGTTCCGGTTCCGGTGCCGGTGGTGGCTGTGATTCGTCGACTATATGTACGTCTTCTGTGGTTGCTTCCTGCGCTGCAACGAGGAATGCAACGTTTAGTCATTGTAAAATGCGGCGATATAGTCTCAGAGACTACTCAGATGCTTAATGACTGATTAGGCAAGACAGCCGATATTATTTGAAAATTCGGTTATGTACTGTCTGGTAATATCAAAAGAAAAAATATTTGTCTCTCAAGTATAGACGAGCATAAAGTTGTTTTGCACACTACAACAATTCAAAATGAGAATGTGGATCTCCTCCTTCAACTATTTTGGGAAGAATAACACACTCCCTAAATAAATACAAATAGAAATTCGGTACAGTTAATTAATAACAGATTTGAGGTACGGCTGCCACTCAAAGTACCAATTGAAGAATTAAATTTGGGTGACTAATTTACTTTAGAATAGAAGAATAGAATACTCTTTATTATGTACACCATTAAAATTACACATACAAAATAAAGTAAAACATACAAGGGGTGACACAATGGGCGGTCCAAAGGTTGTCTTTAAAAGATCGCTTTTAGCGAAAAGCGATCTTTTAAAGACAACCTTTGGATGGATTTAAGGGAGAAAGGAGAGACAATACTGCAGGTAGCCTGTGGTGTACCATTTACATATATACAATAAATACATACATACATAAAGCATACTACACTTATATAAATATTTTCATTTTTTCTATTATCGAGAAATAAGTGCGAAGATCTAAATTAAAATACCTAATAAAAAAGCTTAGGTAGAGAGATACAGGTTTTTTATCATGCTTTTAAAAATTGGCAGAGATTCAGCACGCCTTATAGACACTGGCAAGGCATTCCATAACCGAACTGCTTGAACTGTAAAAGACTTGTCATAGAAACTGGTGGAATGCATCGGCATCTCTAGTCTTAAGTTTTCCGATGACCTCAGATATCTATTATGTGTGTCATGAAGGAACTTGAAACGTTCTTTAAGATAAGAGGGGGTTGTAGGATTAAACAGAATACTGTAGAGCTGAAACAGGATGTGAGAATTCCGGCGAAGACGTATAGGAAGCCACTTGAGCTTTGTACGAAATTCAGAAATGTGATCATATTTGCGCAAGCCAAATATGAATCTTATGCAACAGTTCTGAAGTCGCTCAAGTTTATCTAGCTGTGCCTCAGTGAGATCGAGATAACTGACATCAGCGTAGTCAAGAACGGGAAGTAAAAGAGTTTGAGCCAGCGCAGTTTTAGTGGCAGTTGGAAGAAAGTTCCGCAATCGTCTCAGGGACTTGGCAGATGCGAATATTTTGGGGAAGCTGCAACCAGTATATCTTGGAGATCATCCTTGAGCTACCAACAACAATGACCTGAGTCTTCAACGGGTTAACCTGCAACCCATGTGCCTCACTCCACTCGCAGATTGAAGCCATGTCCTTGTTGATTATATCCATTGCATCAGCCAAATCTGAAGATGCTGCTTGCCGGTAAATTTGCAGATCATCTGCATAAAGGTGGTAAGAAGAAAAAAGTCTTGTGGAAATAGAATTTATAAAAATTGCGAAGAGTAAAGGAGATAAAACGCCACCCTGAGGTACACCCGCAGAAGTATAACACAAAGAAGAGCAAGGCCCTTCTATGCATACACGTTGCCGGCGCCTATACAGGTAACTACGAAACCAGTCAATCGCCGTTGGAGATATGTTAAGTGAGCGAAGTATGCCAAGCAGGATATTGAAATCGACAGTGTTGAACGCATTACTAAAATCCAATAAGCAGAGAACTGTCAGATTTCCTTTCTTCATGCCTAAACGTATGTCATCGGTAACGTTAACTAAAGCTGTAGCAGTGCTGTGACCAGGACGAAATCCAGACTGGAAAGGATTTAGCAGGCTATTCTTACACAGAAATGCACTGAGCTGATTGTGGACAAGGCGTTCTAGGACTTTGGAAGGGGAAAGGCAGGATGGAGATAGGACGGTATTCTGAAAAGGAAGTAGGATTCGATTTTTTGGGTAAAGGGGTAGTTTTGGCCTCTTTCCACATCGAAGGAAAGACACCGTAGGATATAGAATAGTTTAGGATATGCCATAGAATAGGAAGGATCTCGTCGAGTACAGGGAGTATCATTTTCCGACTTACACAATAACTGCCAACTGCGTTGGACGTAATTGAAACTACACTCTTCATAACATCACAATCAGAGAATTCACTAAAAACAAATGGGGGATGATCCGGAGTTGGAAGGTTAGAAAGATAGTTTACTGTGGCTGCCTTCATGGTCCCATTACAGTAGGGCGAAGATGAGAAGTGTTGGTTTAGTCAATATCTAAGTCTTTAGGAATCGATTCTTGGCTTGATTTTCCAACTCCCATGGATTTTAGAAAATTCCAAACTTTAGCTGGATCTCCGTTCTCAACTGAGGTGTGGATATGGCGTCGTTTGGCATCTCTACACACCTTATTGCAGCGATTGCGAGCATCAACAAGGATCCCACGGTTCTTCGACGAGGGCCGACACTTAAATTTAGTTTTTGTAACAGATTTCCTGTGCATGATCCTTCTAATATCATCCACGGTGCCGGAAGATGTTTGATTTTTACTGCACGAATGGGAGCGTGAACATCGTACAGTTGCACAAGGTTATCTGTTAGCAGGTTGACTTTGTCATCAATCGACTTCACACTGAATAAAGGAGCCCAGTCAATGCTGCTGGCATCTTTTCGTAGATCCTCTGTCTTCATACCACCAAAATTGCGCTGCAAAAGAATTTTAGGCTTTGCCTTAGGTGGGCGAATTTTGTAGGAGAGAAATATTAGGTCATGGTAAGAAAACATGTCAGCTGAGCATTGACCATGCTTGCTGGCATGTTGTGGAGAGGAAACAATGAGAAGGTCCAAAAGTGAGGGATTGCAGTTCGGGAAATGGTGTGTGGCACTTAAAGGGAGAATTGACAAATTGGACGACTGAACTATTGATCGAAGAGACGAAGAGCGGGAATCGATTTTTAATAAGCAAGTATTAAAATCGTCCATGATTATTGTATGAGTGTAAGAGGGTGTAAGGTTTTCAAGAATCTTTTCAAAGCAGGAAAAGAAATTTATCCGTGACGAAGGGCTGTAATAAACTCCTAGAAGGACTCCTCACGTGATGCAGGGTTACTTCTACAAAGAGGTGCTCGCCCACGTTCTGTGGAGGAGGTTGAGCAGACATATCGACAATTGAAAAAACAATATGTGGGCGAAGGTATATGGCAACACCACCACCACCGCCACGCGCGCGATCATTCCTAATCAGTTGAAAACCTGGCAGGGAATAGGAAGTTGAAGGGAGGCATGGTTTCAACCAAGATTCCGAGACAAGGATAGCATGGATGTTCTTACAGTTTAGGTTAGCTAGACGGACTACATTAAAATTCTTAGGTACATCAGAAAACTGAGATTCAAGCGTGTCAGCAAGGGACGGAAAACTGACAAAGCTGTCATTGCTACAAGCCGACAAAAAGCTTTCGGCGTCGCTGTCGTCATTGTTATTTGACATCGACACAAGATAATTATTTAGAAATAATAACAAACGTAAATAAACTAAATTGATATAAAAGCAAAAAAAAAAAATAGAGCAATCAATTATATCCACCCGCCAGTTGAGTGTTGAGTGGAAGGGAATCTCAGTAATTAAAGTCAAATTAATAGCTATCGCGTTTAATCAGGATGATCAAATCAAAGTTAAGTATTGCACTCGCGAGACGGCCCGTCGGGATCGAAAACGGACGTGCTCTTGATTCAAGTAGCCTTTCCTGACTGCGGAAGTGCGGAAGGGAGACAAGACGGCACGCTCTCAGCGGGCGCCGTCCCTCACCCCTCTCGCCCCGCGCGCCCGCGCAGCGGTAGAACCATCCCTTCGCTCTTTCAGTCGGCCTTTCCTGATGAAGCTGCCCGCCCCGGGTAGCCTATTCAAAGGCCACTACCACGATCGCTGATTATACGGCTTGGCAATCCGAACGTTTTAATGTACTTGTCGGGTTTGTCAGGATTTATTTCGCTAGGGTCGAGCATTTTGTGGGCAGAAGACGGGTTTCGTGCTATGAAAACACACTGGATGCGATACACTATTTTATTTCACATTGCACGGTTCGGGTTGGTAGTTTCCATGGAGAAGCACCGGCAAGAAACTCCATGGTTACTCTTTTCAAACAGATACACTGAGTCTAACAAATTACTTGACATTACACTTTCACACATTAACACTGGGCACAATGAATCGGGTACAGTTTCAAGACGTCTTAACTCCGCTGCGATCAGACACAGAATGTCCGCCTCGCCGCGAGGTGTTAACATCAGGACTCTGTAAAAGCCGCCATGGTGGGGTAAACTAGTAAGTAGGTCGCGTGATGTCACCAATGGCGCGCTTTCGATCCATTCGCCCGTCCGTACTCATGACCGGATCCGACACGGCCATCCTGCTAGCACACGTCCTCGTGTGATGGTAACCCTGCAAACAAAAAGTCCACGACAGAAACTTGTTCCACTCGGTCACTCCTGACCAAACTCTAGATTCATCGGGTCGGTGAAAGTAAAGAACTTTACCGTTTAATTTTAACCAAAGCCTACTCTATAATAATCAGACAACATAACATCACACCTATAATCCCCGAAGGGTTAAACAGAGGTGTACCCAATAGTACACCCTCAATTCGCTAGTTATGTCCAAGTCCCATGTAATAAGGGGAAAGATTATTGCCATCAACTGGGCACAAATCCAGCCTCCGTAGCTGCTACTGAGAAATTCCTGATGGGAAAAACCCATAAACAGTTTGCCCGACCTGGGAATCGAACCCAGGACGTTCAGACACACTTGTGACCTCTAGACCAACGAGGCAGTCGACTAATTCAAACACGGTTAAATTGGGAATACTCGAACATAGATCAACCCCTTGGTCCGGCAATTCTTTTTTTTTGCCCTTCAGGTGTGTCCCTTCAGTTAAACTGGACCGGACTTGGTCCGGTAAACTTCTGACCCTACAAGATCAACCTATGGGCCATGTACCATAGGCGTTAGAATCAACCTTTAAAACTCTACTGCAATAAAAACTTGGCAGCTTACAGAAACCATGTGAAGTTCAACATAGTCTAAATCAATTTAAAATTCAACAACATTGACATTATGATTCGCTTGTACTTTGGTGGCCCAGTTGCACCATGCAACTAACAGATCACTGTTAGTTCAACAAAAAAAAAAACAAATAGACTCTTAAGTCCCAGGTCTACCCAGACCAATAGCCTAAAGGCCCAAGTCACGTCCATGTGACTACTATAGTCTTTTACAAGATCCAGGTCCGACCACACCACAAGCCGCTCATCACGCCCTGAACGACAACGTACGCAGTTGCGACTGCGTCTTCTGGATGCAGATTGACCAAATAGCCAACAAGCGCTATCATAAGTCGCCCTCAGAAACATCTAACTCTGTTGGAACTTCACAGGTTGGCATCTTTCTTAGCCTACCGTGTAAATATTTGTAGGCAATCTTATAATTCAACGCTTTCAGTTTATAACGATTATAGTTATCGAAATGTGTGAAATACCTTCAGGTATTTTCTTCAATTGATCGTGAGTTCGCGTGAGCATTTTTATACCGGCGATTACAATTTATTTAATGATTGCAGTGTATCTCTGTCGTTCCAATAATAAACTTGTTGGAAAATTAGACTCCACATTAGACTCTACATTAGACCCTACATTAGACTCTACATTAGACTCTACAATAGACTCTACAATAGACTCTACAATAGACTCTACATTAGTCTCTACATTAGTCTCTACATTAGTCTCTACATTAGTCTCTACATTAGTCTCTACATTAGACTCTACATTAGACTCTATAGATTAACGTTTTCAGTCACCAGATTTGATAATGAATTGATAGTGCCACGTAGGTACTAAAACATTATTGAAGCAATAACCGAAAATCATATGGAATCACTCTATACAACAACAAAACAATTGCCAGTCCATCGGCACATTGTGTAAAACTGTGAACCCATCGTCAGAAGCTAACCATCTCAGCCGCGTAAGTGCTACTCCTCGCAAAGAGTATACTGCACAGAAAAAGCAGTCAACGTGCACCTCTTACATGCTCCGGCGCTTCTGATGCGGCCACAACAATACCCAGTCCATCGGGTATGCCTTCAGTCCATCGAAAGCATTGTACTTGTAAACAGTGAATCCATTAGAATCAAAACAATTATAATCATCATAGTAACGTACACAACTAACTTGAAATAGTGGCATTATCATCATCGTCACATACAATATCTAATTCAGAGGAACCTGTTGTTCAGGGATTTTTCTGATTCTATCATGTGGGTATTTGTAAGCGTAAGAGACTTTAGCACATACCTATCTCCATCTAACACCTCTATAACTTTAAATGGTCCTTTGAACTTTGGATCCAGTTTCAATTGATTTCTCTCCTCATTTTCTATTAAAACATAATCTACTACTACACATCTCTGAATCTTAGCTTTTGTACTGTCAAACCGATTTTAGTAATAATTGAGGTTTAAGATCATTTATTCTCATAAGAATTACACTATTCACTTACATGAGAATATTAAAACTAAACACTTAAAAATAACATAAAGTTGTATTACAAAAATTAGACATCGATTTTATGAATGTTTTGAGGGTAGATTACAAATCATTGTGCACAAAATGTTCGTTCGATACATGTAAACAAGTAACCGTGTAATAGATATACGGTGACTGGATGTGGCTCGACACTATTGTAGGGAATGTGAATTTTTTAGTATAAATTGTTTAAGTAGCTTTTTAAAAGTTGTTTTTGATTTGGATTCTTTGAGGTCTCTCGGTAACTTATTAAATATTTTAGATCCTTCGTACACGATAGTTTTTCTTCCGTAGTTTGTGCGGGTTGGGTGTAGTTGTAAGAAGTCTTGTTCACGTCGCAGTTTCATTTTGTGTTTTTTTATATTTTTTTTGAAGGTTATGTTTGAGTGTATATTTTTATTTAGTATTTTTCGAATTAGTATGCATGTGTTATAAATGTATGTTTGTGTTATATTCATTACTTTGATTTTTTTGTATAGAGTTTCTGTTGGAGTTAGATAGTCATAGTTAAATAACGTTTTCAGTAGTTTATTTTGAGCAGTTTGTAATAAGTTCGTATGTGATTTTGCAGCTGTACCCCATATTTCCACTAGGTAGTCAATATGCGGCTTAACAAGGGAGAAATAGATTAAATAGCGAACTTGGCGTGGTAAGCAACGAACGATACCTCGTAGGGTACCCGTGAGTGATTGGATTTTTGATTTAATTTTTTGAATATGTGGAAGCCAAGTCAATTTACTATCCAAAATTAGTCCTAAATATTTTTCTTGATCTACTTTATTTATAGTTTGATTATTTATTTTTAATGGTGATATTTTATTGGTATTTGATTAGCCAGTATTGAACCAACATTTGCAAAAAAATCATTGAAGCATTCACAGATGTCCTTTAAGTCAGTAACAGTGCCGTTTTGTGACTGAAGTTTACGTGGGGCGGATTTTTCTGAGAATTTGTTGCAAGACAGGCTGTTTATCAGTCCCCACATTTTCAATGGCTGTTTCTTGCAGTTTTCAAAGGCTTTCATGTAGTAACTTGATTTCGTTCGCTGTATAGATTCTGTTAGTTCGTTTCTTTTTTTTCTGAATGTGTCTTCCTTTTGCTTGTCATTTGGGTTTTTTTTGTGTTGATTCGATAAAGTGTTTCTTTTGTTTATTTCACTAATGATTGATCTATTTATCCAGTCTTGCCGTGGTGGGTTAAGCGTTTTGTATTTTGTCTTTTTGCTTCTTTCTATACTTTTTAATAGTTTTTCTTCCAGGGTTTCGAATATACAATCACTGTTTTCGGCATGGGATTCTTGGATGGTCCTATAAAGCACTTCGTAATCAATACTGTGGTAGCAAATTTTCTTCAGAGGTTCTGGTTTATAACGTTTTAATTCTAAGTAGATTTGTTTATGGTCTGACATGGGTGTATCAATAATAGCTAGGTGGAAGTTATTCAGTTTAAGGTTTGAGCAGATGTGGTCAATTATACTTTTTGATGTCGTTGATTCTCTTGTGCAGTGGTCTTCGTCTATTTTATTTAAAAATTCATAGCCATTTTCTTTAATCACTTCTTTATACATTTTTGTTGCACGTTCTGTATTTAATAGGTTGAAATTAAAGTCGCCAAAGACCAGACCTCGCTTGTTTTTATTTAGCTGTTGGGAGTAGGTATCCAAAAAGGTTTTGATGTTTGATTGTTCTGGTTTTCTGTATACTACACCTATATCCAGAGTATAGTTTTCAATGTGAATCCAAAGATAGTGGTTGTAGTTTTGACAAGTTTCCTCAGTTAGACTATGTTTCAAGTTATTTTTCACAAATATTGAGACCCCACCGCCTCTCGTATCAGTTCTAAAGTTGTAATAATGTGTGTATTCTGGAATCTGATATCTTTTTCCTTCTTCGTCTGATTTTATCCATGTTTCTGTTAGAACCACTGCGTGTAAGCAAGATGGAAAAGCTTTTATCACGCATTTTAATTCGTCAAATTTACCAGGTTTTACAATGCTTCGCATGTTTGCATACAGAAATTTAAAAGACTTGTTTGAAGTTACAATACTGCTGTAGTTATCGACAACTTGATAGGATATTTTCTCGTTATTAGAATCAGTGTGTTTATTTGTAGTAGGTGCGGTGATTATTCGTTTTTTGATGGTAACACCACAATCTTCGGTATGCCGTTAATGTATCTTATTGTGAGAGTTTTATCTTCATTAACCTGTCGGCGATTAAGTTCATCTTTGAGATTTTGCAGGTATTTTCGCTGTTTAGGTGTCTGATCAGAATATATTTTAATACTGTTCTGTTTTGAGTTATTTTGGTTACGCAGTATTGATTTTGCAATTTCCTGTGATTTCAGATATACTTTTATTGGACGAGTTTTGTTTGCATCATACTTTCCCAATCGCATGATCCTTTTTGGTTCGGGACAGTCCTTATCAATCGACTTGAGTAGAATACTGACCTCTTTTATGTCACTGTTTATGCGTTCTTCCTTGCTCGATGATGATGGTTCTGGTATACCACTAATAATAACATTTTTGCTTCGGAATTCTCGTTCATTAACTTCTGCAATGATGCTTTCTTGTGTTTCAGTGGGAAGAGAAACTTGGGGGGATTGTCTATCGGAATTTAGCAGTTGAACAGCTTGGTTAATCTCTTCAACTTTTTTCTCGGTTTTAGTGTTGTCATTCCGTAGCGATATTATATCCAACTTGACCTTGCTTTGTTCAGCGGCAAGATTATCGGTAGTGGATTTAATACCGTCAATTCGTTCCTTAATCGTTGAAATATCTTCAGTGATTTTTTTTGTGAACTCGCTTTGTGTAGTCGTTATGGCTTTTAGCATTGTCATCATTTCAGACATTTGTTTACGCATTTCACTTAATTCAGTTCGAATGTGTTCATTATCATCCAACTGTTTACGTTTATAATTGCGCTGGGTGACTTTTGAAGTATCTGAGAATTCTGATTGAGAAACGCTTGATGACAAATTTGGTTTCGAGTCACTGCGTTCGAAGCCGAGGCCACTTCCAGTTGGCGAGCGTGCATTACTCATGTTATCTTTGTAAATAAGTATGTATTACTCACTCAGTGCGTGGTGTGACTGTTGATCTGTGATGTCTTGCGAATGCTTGTGCGAGGAGGTAAGAAAATAATGAACCCGTCTCTTTCTTGCGGGGGCGAAGAGCTGCTCTCGCACCGGTAAACCGTCGACTATGATAGTGTTCTCAGAGTAATAGCGTCGTAAACACTTCTACGCGATACAGTTTAATTTGGCTCTTGTTACTAGTATAGTTTAGGTGCACTTTGGACTATCTTTAATTAAGTAACTCAGTTGTGATTTTAGCGACACGTCTGCTTTGTAAGACGTCCCAACGTTGAAAAAAAATAATTGGAACTTTCAACTATATTCCGCGATGCCTGCTCTCTCATTGCAAAAGGTCCGATCAACATTGGAAAAGGTCCGATCAACATTGGAAAAGGTCCGATCAACGAGTTAAAACACAGTAATTCTAACAATTGTTACTCTTTATCATAATTCTTAGGCAATGCAGACTCAACTCATGAAATTTTCACACATTGTAATCTGTGCACCAACACAGACAAGAATCGCACCAACGAATCTCAATAATCTAGCGCAATATGTGCTACAACACATAAAGCGCTCTGTGCACCAACACAGACAGAAATCGCACCAACGATTCCTTGTAGACCCATCGCCACATGTTACTCATGAGGTGCGGTCTAACTGATAACAGACCCATCGCCATCATGTTACTCATGAGGTGCGGTCTAACAGATTCGAGTGTGAATGTACAAGCCATTCTTAATCAAATTTGGTCTCACTACCACTGTCATCAACTATGATATCTAATTCTAGAGGAACTTGGTGATCGTGGATCTTTCTCATGCACACAGGCTAAAATCTTCGAATTACTATTTACTGAATCTTGACTTACACCAGTTATAGTAACGACAACATAAATAAGCTGGGTAGTCTAGACGAAACAGAATGAGCACTCTGCTCCAGAGTCATAACAAAATGAAAACGACTCACCAAAGTACTTTCATATTCCGGCTCGACGTTGCAAAGGTCGAGTCGCTTCTTCACCAGTACAGCAGCACTGGACTAGCGCTGGCCTGCTGTGCAGCGACTGGCGATGTGACCCGGTGTGCCACACTTGAAGCACGTCAATGAGCTGCTGCTGGCTTGCAGTCGCTGTCCAACGCCTGTAGCAGCCGGCACATGCTTCTTGATGGCGGTAGTCTTCGTCCGAAAATCCACTTGTTTGTGTCTTTGTTTGTCGCATGCGCGACACAACTTTATTTGTGGTTACGATGAAAACTTCTCACGTATCTCGTTCCCAGCGTCGGTACGCATATTTTTCTTTTGTTTGTCACTTCTCAGGTTAATGACGTAAGTACGACGTACACAAATTTGGCACTGAATAATTCTTTAAACTGGTCCACAACACTATCTTGCTATTCACTGGCTAGGTTTTAAGAATTTGTCAACGATACAAACTCTAAACGATACAAAGTCTTTGTTTTGCATTTCAAAAAGTAACCGTCACTGATTGTCATTGACACTTAAAAAACGGCGTGTATCCCGTTTTTTCACATGGTAAATAACACTTGTTAACTGTGTTTTATTTCGGCGCTGTCGCAAGCACCATGATCACGAACAAACTGAAGTTATTGCGGGTGGGTGTTTTTTAGCACACTAGTCGGTCTACCCTCTTTCTTGTCAGTTTTTTTCGCGAACTATTTCGGCACTTTTTCGGTTTTTACACAGTTCACACTGTCCCCGAGACATGATTTCATTAGCACGATTTTATCCCAATTCTGATGTCGGGTTTGTCAGGATTTATTTCGCTAGGGTCGAGCATTTTGTGGGCAGAAGACGGGTTTCGTGCTATGAAAACACACTGGATGCGATACACTATTTTATTTCACATTGCACGGTTCGGGTTGGTAGTTTCCATGGAGAAGCACCGGCAAGAAACTCCATGGTTACTCTTTTCAAACAGATACACTGAGTCTAACAAATTACTTGACATTACACTTTCACACATTAACACTGGGCACAATGAATCGGGTATAGTTTCAAGACGTCTTAACTCCGCTGCGATCAGACACAGAATGTCCGCCTCGCCGCGAGGTGTTAACATCAGGACTCTGTAAAAGCCGCCATGGTGGGGTAAACTGGTAAGTAGGTCGCGTGATGTCACCAATGGCGCGCTTTCGATCCATTCGCCCGTCCGTACTCATGACCGGATCCGACATACTGATCAAATGTATTTAATACGTTGCCACAACCAGCATCGCGTACCGCTTCAATCCAGATGAAACGAGTGAACGCGTCTATAATGGCGAGTATGTCCATTTTACCTGATGGACTTTTACAGAATGGACCGAGGTGGTCCACGTGAACGGTGTGAAACGGTACAGCTACCTTCTCTATAGGATGTAATAATCCTACTTTACGACCCGTTGGTTTCTTTACGTACTGACATGATATGCAACCACCGACGTACTTCTGCACAAACCGTCTCATTCCACTAAACCAATACTTTTCCTTTATGGCGTCATAGGTTTTATTATAGTTGGCATGACCGTTGTTATCGTGAAAAGTTTGCATGATTGACCATCGATACTGACGTGGTACTACAACTTTGTTTTGACCGTTTACTTTTCGAAATAAAACGTTATTTTCTAAAACGTAGTCCCGGTCTAGGCCGTTGGTATTGCCCACGGACGTTTCGTCCTTCAACTGCCCTATAGTGGATCGGATTGAGTCGTCAGCGTGCTGCATGCTTTCAATAAGATCTCCGTCTGTGCAACGCATAACGGATTCAACTGGGTTACGACTCAATGCATCCACATGAGCCATGGCCTTGCCTGGCCGATATTCTACGTCAAAGTTAAGTCCCTGCACTTCGAGCCACCATCTAGCGATGCGCGGGTTCAGGTCCCGCTTTGACCACGTCCACCGCAGAGCATTGCAATCAGTTACAATCGTGAATTTTAAACCCGTAAAGTAGACCTTGAACTTCTGTAATGACATGACAACAGCTAATGTCTCAAGTTCGAAACTATGGTAACGTTGCTCCGCGGTGGTCGTCTGGCGGCTAGCGTAAGCGACTGGTTGGTAAGTACCATTAGGCGGTTTTTGAAGCAGAATACCTCCCAGGCCGATTTTAGAGGCATAGGTGTGCACTTGTGTTTCATACTGGTGAAATAATAATAGTACCGGACGACTTACTAGTATGTTCTTAATACTATCAAAGGCCTGCTGTTGTGCTGCGCCCCAGAGCCATGGTTGGTCTTTTTTTGTCAATAGCGTGATAGGTCGAGCTAGCGAACCAAAGTTACGTACGTACTTACGAAAGTAGTTCGCTAGACCCATGAACTGTCTTGCGTGGTGTACGTTCTCGGGTTGCTTAAAATCGTGCACGGCATTAAGTTTATGTTGAGCCGGTTTTACTTCGCCATTACACACTTCGTGGCCCAAATACTCGACACGAGACACTAAAAATGAGCACTTATCGAGTCTCAGTGTAACGTTGGCGTCTCGGATCCGCTCTAAAATTGCCCTTAAATGGTCTAACGCGTCAATTTCCGAGTTTGAATAAATTAAAATATCGTCTAAGTAAGCCGTGCTAAAATTAAATTTTAACGGCCCGAGGGTTTTGTCTATAGTGCGTTGAAACACCGCTGGTGCATTAACTAATCCGAAGCTCATGCGAGTGTACTGATAATGACCGTCCGGTGTGATGAACGCAGTATAGTGTTTACTCTCGTCATCGATTTGAATACAATGGTAAGCCGATAAAATGTCTAAGCACGAGAAAACACGCGCATTCGAAAGTCGATCTAGTTGGTCCTGTATCAACGGTAAAGGGTAGCGCTCCTTTTTAGTAATTTTATTAGGCGCGCGGTAATCGACGGCCATGCGCGGGGCTCTCCCGTCTTTTTGGTCACGAGAATGACAGGACTCGCGTATGGCGAAGTGGACTCCTCCACAATACCTTTACTCCTTAAATCACTAACGATATTGCGGACCTTGTCACGATCACTCGCCGACATGCGATATGGTCGGTAATACACGACCTTTTCTTTATCCGTCAACTCGATATGCATCTTAACAGAACATTTCGATACCTCTGGGCTCAAAGGTCGTAAAGGACATTTGGGCGAAAATGACTTTTTGATGCAGTTTTAGTCAGTTTTTATTCTTTATCGATCGGTATATTCCGTTCTACGAAATTCGCAAAAAACTGCCTTTACGACCCACATAATTTGAGACGTTAAACATAGTTTACCGTGAAAATACGGATGTAAATAACACTTAGTTACCAGAGTGAACTCATTTTAGTAGTAAAGCAAAGTATGAAACAACTTTTGGGTGTAAAATACATTAAAAATATCAATTGTCTTATACCACCTTAGGTGGTTAATATAAGTCACCTCAAAAATTTGGATGTAAAGGACATCGTCTTTACAAATTGTCCTGTACGCCCTTACAATGTAAGATAAAAAAATAAAAGTGTCCTTTACTACCTAGTTTCATTTTAATCATGTGCTTCCTACTAAGGGCGTAAATCCCAGAATATTCAAGAAACAACGAATTTAATCTAAACTTCATACCTTAATAAAAATTAAATCATTAAACACAAAACTATTAACTCACAATTTTGTGAATGTTCCTATTATAAGTCGATTATCGAAATTACAAGATTAGAGTTTACGTATCCACGTCATAATTATCGTAGAATTTAATTTGTGTACACAAACTTTCAACCCCTTCCTTATTAAAATGATTCTAATACTCGTTATTCATTACTTATTTCAAAAAGCCTCCTGTATTGGCTAGGTTGTAAATAACTTGTACTCTAGAAAGTACGAAGTATAACTACGACACTTAAATAAAATGTCCTTTAAAACCCAGAAAAAGTGATTTGTGTACACAAACTTTCAACCCCTTCCTTATTAAAATGATTCTAATACTCGTTATTCATTACTTATTTCAAAAAGCCTCCTGTATTGGCTAGGTTGTAAATAACTTGTACTCTAGAAAGTACGAAG
Source organism: Xestia sexstrigata (assembly GCA_941918905.2). Classification (NCBI taxonomy): domain Eukaryota; kingdom Metazoa; phylum Arthropoda; class Insecta; order Lepidoptera; family Noctuidae; genus Xestia; species Xestia sexstrigata. The sequence continues at coordinate 19,350,364 of OW799205.2, forward strand.
TATAACTACGACACTTAAATAAAATGTCCTTTAAAACCCAGAAAAAGTGATTTGTGTACACAAACTTTCAACCCCTTCCTTATTAAAATGATTCTAATACTCGTTATTCATTACTTATTTCAAAAAGCCTTCTGTATTGGCTAGGTTGTAAATAACTTGTACTCTAGAAAGTACGAAGTATAACTACGACACTTAAATAAAATGTCCTTTAAAACCCAGAAAAAGTGATTTGTGTACACAAACTTACAACCCCTTCCTTATTAAAATGATTCTAATACTCGTTATTCATTACTTATTTCAAAAAGCCTCCTGTATTGGCTAGGTTGTAAATAACTTGTACTCTAGAAAGTACGAAGTATAACTACGACACTTAAATAAAATGTCCTTTAAAACCCAGAAAAAGTGATTTGTGTACACAAACTTTCAACCCCTTCCTTATTAAAATGATTCTAATACTCGTTATTCATTACTTATTTCAAAAAGCCTCTTGTATTGGCTAGGTTGTAAATAACTTGTATTCTAGAAAGTACGAAGTATAACTACGACACTTAAATAAAATGTCCTTTAAAACCCAGAAAAAGTAATTGAACGAAAACAAACTTGTCCTTTACTACCCAAATAATTTAGGAAAATGTGATGTAGGTCCTTTACATCCTACATTTGTAAATCAATATGAGCTTTACTCCCTACAAAATGATATTAATTTACAATAAGTTTGAATTTAAATCTACAACTGATACACTTGAGCTGTAGTAATAATTCTTTACGACTGTTTCTTACTTTCTCCGCATAGTGATCTACTGCAGTTAGAGCGAGATAATAGATCCGGCTGTGCGAGTAATAGATTGCAATGAAACAGGCGCTTTGCTTTACTGTAAAATAATGTTTTATGACTTTGACATAAAGATCACAATACTTTGACCATTTCTGTTTTGCGGGTTCATTTCGACGCGTGTTTCGTGCACGCGCCATTGTTTTTGAAAACAAGTAAACGGTGCGGTGTAGCGGCTTTTTATTAAATTATTGGTGTATTTATAAGTGTGACACGATGGAAAACAGTGATGATGAAGACAATACGAAAATCCTTGAGCCTTTACTAAAACGCCGTAATCAATTACTTGCTGTGTTAGCTGCACGACAAAATAAATTGAAGTAGGTCGTACCTATAATCACCTAATAAACTTTTCTTTTACATAATTATAATGTTTCACATAGTTTCTGTCGAACTACTCGCTCGGATACTTTGTCTAAGAATACTTACTTACATTATGGTAGATTTTACCTGAATTTATTACTTTTTAGAGGCGGAAAAGGTAGGTACTTACTAGTAGGTAGATACATACTTTTGTATTAAAATTCTATGTTTATATTATCCTCGTGAGGTCGGTTGTCAATCTTTACAAGCCACATAATAAGAATAAGATTACGTACCCATACGTACCTACCATCCGTTCATCGGCCCTGCCGCGCCGGCCTGTTGAACACACGGTCGCGAGTTCGAATCCCGCCCAAGGCAAACATTTGTGTGATGAGCATTTGTGGTTTCCTTGTGACTAGTAGTTGTATATTAATAAACGTATTTATTTATCTACTGATGTATTAATGTATATCAGCTGCCTGATACCCATAGTATAGGCTCTGCCTAATTTGCGGTCCGATGGCCGCGTGTGGGAGATGCCCCTGTCTATTGATTTATTATGTTAGTACCTACTTAAGTGTTGTCATTATGTCGAAGTTTATGCTACGTTTTTGTTGAAGTGCATTTTGTTTTTCTCTTAATTTACTGAATCAAACTTGAAATAATTAGAGTATGAATATATTATTTTCTAAATAAATAATCCATACACTTAAGGGGGTTCCGTTGATCATCCCGCCGCCGTTTTTTCAATAGATGGCGTTGTAGTCTCGCATTTGAGTATTATTTATGTTTACGCCTAACTTAAATAACTAAGATAGACAATATTCTAATTGCGCGAACTAGCCTTTTGTCTTGATTTTTCCACATAAACAGTTTACTTGTTAACTCTTCTCAAACGGAGATTTGGTGTCAAATCCACCAGCCGTCTCCACTTCAAATCTGTACACACCATGCACACACACAAGCACACGTAAATAGTTTACTTTCTGAACCGCTTGATGGCGTTCTCATCAAAAACGTTTAATTAGGAAAGATGCAGATATCATATTTATCAATATTTTGTGGCTAAAATGTAAAAAAAAAACATACAAGAAGGGCTACTGCAACGTTTTTATTTTAGTTAATGTGATTTTTTAACAATAATTACCAATCAAAAGTACCAAACTTGAAACGGAACGTGTTTTAATCAACCAATCAGCATCTAGTACTCGAATCTACCGAAAGTTAGTTTTGACATGGTTGTACGGACTAAACTTCTAGAAGTAAACATCAAAGTTTTCATACCGTACCTAGGTTAGCCTAGCAGTTCTTTCAACAAGGGAATCTTACGGTGACAACGCAATCGGCTATGTCCAAAAGTTGAGTTACTCTGGAGCATAAAGTTTACGTAAAGAACTGTTTATGTCTGATGACTATAGCATGATTTAGTTTTGTTCCACCACCAAACGTCAAAGTGATTCCTCATTCTGTACATAACAAATTCTAAATTAATTGTGTTATAGATTAACTAACTTCTAAATTAGTTGTGTTATATGTGTTGTGTAGTATGTGCCTGTAAGCTCTGTTAGAGCTAATAATTAGATACAATGAAAGTTCTATATTCTTTATTTAAATCATGATAATACAGAAAAACTAACAACATAAAATCAGAAGAATGATTGTGGTGTGTTTGCTGTCAAAGTCAACTGTCAACCGAGCACTGGCCACTGGAACACCATTTACGTTCCATGTCTCTGACATCCCCCTTTCTAAGCGTAGCGCTTGGGAAGAATGACTGGCCGGCCACTGCGAGTTGTTTTAGGCAAGGCGAGTCCGTGATCCGGCGGCGGCTGTGTTGCTGGCAGCGGTTCCAAGGGCACTACTGATCTTGGCGGTGGTTTTGGTGTTGTCTTATGCAGCGACTGTTCTGTAGGAGACACATTATTAAACTCCGCCTGTTCATTATGAACCATCATGTTTAGGTTTTTCAATAGTTCAGGTTCAGGTACATTATTTAAGTTTCTCGCTTCAGTCATAGTGTTATCTGAAACAAGAACTGGTTTGTTATGTGAAGGTGAGCCTGAGCATCTAGATATTGGTGGAAGCGATCGCAAATGCCAGGTGTTTCTTCGGTAGATTGACCCGTCTGGCTTCTCGACTAAGTAGGATCTGGGTTCTGAAGTTGGAGCTATGATCTTGGCCGGTACCCAAAGTTTGTGGTCCTCTCTCAACATCACCTGTTCACCACTATCAAATGTTTCTCCTTGTTCTTTCCCTTTGTCAGCATACTTCTTTTCCTTTTGTTTTGCAGCTTTTAAGTGCTTTTCAATATTTGTTAAGATTTTTGGTTTGAGTAATTGTAATTTATGGGTAATAATGTTTTTGTCCTTCTGCCCATTAGTCTTTGTACTGGTGAACCTAGATTCTCTCTAGGTGTGTTTCTGTGATGTAGAAGGGCCAATTGTACATCAGAATTTTCATCCAAGCATTTTTTCAACAGGTTCTTTGCTTCTTGGACATACCTTTCTGCCAATCCATTGGACCTGGGGAAATGTGGGCTAGATAATCTGTGTTGGAATTGCCATTGGTTACTGAATTCTTTGAATTGTTCACTATCATATTGTTTTCCATTGTCTGTTAATAGACATTCTGGAATCCCAAACAAAGAGAACCAAATTTTCATTGATTTAATCACTGTAGAGCTGTTTAGATTCGATAATTCATGGAAATCAAAATATCCTGAGTATGCATCTGCAATGACTATGAAGTTTTTTCCCTTGTGATGAAATATATCAGAAGCTACAATACTCCATGGAAGTTTAGGTACTTCTTGCAATAATATTGTTTCCATTGGTTTGTCTTTTTGTGTTTTTAAGCAAGTCTGACAACTTCTTACAAAATCTTGCACATCACTGCTCATGTTAGGCCAGAATACATTGTCTCTTGCAAGCTGGAGTGTACCCGCTGTTGATTTATGGCTAAGATGGCAATGCTTTAGTATAATTGGAACCATGCTTTGAGGTACTAGGACTCTGTTGTTTTTTAATATAATGTTGTCATATACACTTAACTGTTCTCGGTAGTACCAGTATTTTTTTGTTTCTTCTGGTAGTAATTTTATATTGTCTGGCCAACCATTGAGTATGATTTCTTTTAATTTTCTTAGTTCTGTGCTATTTTCAGTTTCATCTATTAGCTCTTGTTTCCGGTTTTGTGAAAATGGCATTATGGCGCATATTTCAATTTTATCTTCATTCATTTCTTGGCTGCTTAATTCCCTGCAGTCTCGGCTTAAGGTGTCTGCAATAAACAATTCTTGCCCCCTTTTGTAAATTATGTTAGCATTATATGGTAGTATCTGGTACAACATTCTTTGAAGTCTGGGTGGTGCTTCTGACAGGGTTTTCTTAAATATAGTTTCTAATGGCTTGTGATCAGACTCTATGGTTAAATCTTTGCATCCCCAAATACATGTGTGAAATTTTTTACATGCTACTAAAATAGCATTAGCTTCTTTTTCTAATTGGCTGTAACCTTGTTCGGTCTTTGTAAATGCTTTTGCGCAATAAGCTATGGGTTTGCCATTTTGCATTAGTACACCACCACATGCATAACTGCTAGCATCAACTGACAACAGTATGGGGTCTTTGGGATTGTAGAAACCTAGAACCGGTGGATTTTTTAACAGTTCTTTAAGTTGTTTTGAAGGCTTCTTCTTGAGAATTGTCCCAATACCAGTCTATATCTTTTTGTAACAGCTGCCGTAATGGGTTTGTAATGTGGGATAAGTTTTTTATGAATTTTGATAGATATGTGATTAGCCCGAGGAACCTTTGTAGTTCTTTGATATTTTCGGGTCTTTTTATTTTATTTATTGTGTCTAATTTTTCAGGATCTGGTTTGAGTCCACTGTTTGTAAAAATATGTCCTAAGAACTTTATTTCTTGTGTGTTAAAGACACATTTATCTGGGTTCAATTTGAGTCCAGCATCTTTAAGCTTTTTTATGACCTCATTAGTTGTGGCTTCCAATCCTGCTTTGGTTGGATGATGGATAAGGATATCGTCCATTGAGACCTCCACATTGTTTATACCCATTAAGAGTGAGCTCATTATTTGTTGGAAGACCTCCGGAGCTGATGCCAACCCAAATGGTAATCTGAGGCACGAGTATCTACCGAAGGGTATACTGAATGTTAAGTACTTTGAAGTCCTTGGTGTAACTTTCAGTTGCCAAAATCCTTTTTTACAGTCAAGAAGGCTAAACCATTGTGATCCGGTAACTCTTGTAGCTATTTCTTCAATGGTATTTAGTGGGTAGAATCTTCTCTTCAAGTTTTTATTAATTTCCGATGGGTCAATACACAGCCTTATTTTGTTGTTTTTCCTTACTACAACCATGGGTGAAACTGCTGGTGTAGGTTCTGTAACAGGAATTATGATATTATCTCTTACCATGTTATCAAGTTCTTCTTTAACTTTATTTCTTATTATATGAGGTACCTTCCTTGCCGGACAAATTGGTAATCTTGGGTTGTCAATCAGGTCAATATCATACTCATAATTTTTTAGGCAGCCGATTCCTTCAAAAACATCATTTTCCTTTGTTAGAGCATCAACTCGCTTTATTAGATTCAATTTTATACATGTTCTTCTACCAAGGATCGGTGAAAAGTCTTGTTCAATCACATCGTATTTTATTTTAAATATTTTCTTTTTTACAATGGTTTCCATAACTGTTTCACCAATAACTGTCATTTTGTGTTCTGAGTATGATGTCAGGAATTTTGTATCTGATGAGGTAATGTTTGCTTTTGCCTTGATTGCTATCTTTTTTGGTATCAAGTTGCACTGGCTACCAGAGTCTAATTTAAATGTGATTTTTTTATTTGTTGGTAGTTCTGCTGTCTCACACCAATCATCTTTTTCATTTATGACAGATAAGGCTGATACATACCATTCATCCTTGCCGGAGTCATCTTCACTAGAGCTGTCTTTTTCATTATGTTTATAAATTGCTTGAACTTTCTTTGACCTACAACATTTTGCGAAGTGGTTCAGCTTTTGGCATTTTGTGCATGTTTTTTGATATGCTGGACATGCTCGAGGCCCGTGTGTCATGCCACACCTATTACATTCCGATGTAGACCCAGATGTCTGCTGGGTTGCCTTCATCTTTTTCTTAATTATCGCCACTGTAGGTGTTATTTCACTGTTATTGTCCATTTTATTCATTTGCAATTTTAGTTGTTCTGCAGCCCTGCATATGTCAACTGCTTTTTGCAGATTTAAATCATTTTCGATTAGCAATCTTTCACGTGTCGTTTTGCATTTTATGCCAATTACTATCCTGTCCCGCAAGATGCTATCCTCTAATTTTTCATAATCACAACTTCTAATTTTATTCTTTAGTTTGGTCAAGAACTCGTCGAAACTTTCTTCGTTATTTTGAATTATTTGATTAAAAAATTATGTTTCGTATGTTACGTTGGTCTTTGGGATGAAATTTTCTTCGAATTTCTTTTTGATGGTTTCTAAGCTCTGAGATTCCTTTTTGACAGAAAACGTATTGTAAATGATGGCCGCTTCTGGTCCAATTGCGCTCATGAACATTGCCACTTGTACCTCGGGTGGTCTCTTGTCCAGTCCTGTGGCTATCGCGTACCATCCAAACTGTTGACTCCACAGTTTCCACATTTCCTGTTCCGCCATTTTCTATGACAATCGGCTTCGGCGGTCTTATTCCTGTGCCGCCGGCACTTGTCGTATTTTCTTCATTACTCATTGTTGTTGTAGTTGTTGTTTCGGCACCATGTAAGCTCTGTTAGAGCTAATAATTAGATACAATGAAAGTTCTATATTCTTTATTTAAATCATGATAATACAGAAAAACTAACAACATAAAATCAGAGGAATGATTGTGGTGTGTTTGCTGTCAAAGTCAACTGTCAACCGAGCACTGGCCACTGGAACACCATTTACGTTCCATGTCTCTGACAGTGCCATTTGATAAAAGTACTGCACCTGTTTTTAATGCCTCAATGAAGTTCTGTTCTAACAAAATATGAATGTGGTTTTGTTGTTTTACACTAATTATTTATTTAACTATTGTAAGTAATGCTTTTTATTCAAGTAGTATTAGTATTCATTTACCCAAAATAAAGAGCCTGTCAGGGTTTGAACATACAACCTACACATCACTGCCCACCCTTCAACTACATTATACAATAAATTGTTGAAGGCAAAAAAATACAATTGATACAAACTCAAAGCATTTATTTAAATACCATTTACAGGCACTATTGAATTGTCAAGGACTCAGTCTCTAGTTACACATGGACACTCTTTTTAAAAACAGGTTGTTACAAAATCATACAAAATGTATAACAATTCAATACCTACAAAGATTAACAATGTGACCTGGCAGCTAAGAGATGACCAGTCTCGAATAACGGCGGCCATTCACGAGCATGACACGTGGATCAGCACCACTCACTCATGATCCAACACATGCGCCAACATCAGCGAAACAGCATGTCAAATTCTCAACTGCCATGCTCGTTCATGTCACAAAAGTACATAAAATATACTAAATGGCCACATGGTGCTCACATTTATAATGAAATTAGTGTACCACAATAGGTAAAAAGAATAAAAAATAAAGCAATGACATAAATTAATTATGACTGTGATAGATAGGTACATGGTGCTCACATATTTACAAACTGTTGGGGATTTCAAATAAAAACTCCTACTGGCTTGAAAGCTTATTTAGTTCTTATCTTCACTTTATACATATACAAAGCCTTGGAACACTTATTAGTACATACACACATCAAAAATGTCTAGGGATCAAGCATTTTTATGCGGATTTCTTGAGATTGAGATGTGGCTTTGTAATAAATTTATGATTTTATAAATTTATATGGATCCTTTTTGGTGCATTTCATAATTTGAATCAGGAACTCTCAATCAAATTCGAGTAAAAGATGAAAATAAGCTGTCAATATTTTCCCTATAAAAACATACAACGCATTGAAGACATTATTAGTGCTACTGTTTCCCTACTACTGATTAAAACCAACGTTATTATGGAGCGGCGACGTCATTTAAGCAGGGAAGAAATGCTCAGAGCCGTGGGAATGATAGAAGCTGGTTCCCGGCAACGTACTGTAGCTTTAGCTCTGAATACAAGTCAGAGTGTTATCAGTCGACTTTGGACACGTTACCGAAGCACTGGTACCGTGGCTGAGCGCCATGGAGGACGGTATCGCTGCACCACACGGAGACAAGACCGATACATTCAAATCTTAACTCGAAGAGCTCCAACAATAACCGCCATGATGTTAGCCGTGAGGCTTCATCACTCTTCAGGGAACTTAATTAGCGACCAAACAGTCAGAAACCGCTTGCATGAAGTGAACCTTCATTCCCGAAGACCGCTACGGGTACCACCTATAGCAATGCACAATCGTAGGATTCGATATCAATGGGCTCTTGAACACAGAAATTGGGCAGAAGAACAATGGCGTTTCGTGTGCTTTTCTGATGAGTCTCGTTTTGGTATGAGACCGGATACAAGACGTATACGACACTGGAGAACCCCTGGACGCCAACAGCGATTAAAATCCTGCCAGGAAGTCCATCCTTATAGTGGTGGAACCATCATGGTATGGGCGGGTATTTGGATCGGCGGAAGAACTGAGTTGATTTGGATCAGAGGCAACCTCAACGCTCAAATTTATGCTGAGACGATTGTATCAGACGTCATCGTTCCTCTACAAGTGCAAATCGGTCCCTTATTTCAGTTAATGCATGATAATGCACGACCGCACACCGCAAGAGTTGTAAGACAGACTCTCGCCGCAGCTAACATCAATGTCCTGCCCTGGCCTGCTCAGTCGCCAGACTTGAACCCGATTGAGCATGCATGGGATATGCTACAGAGAAGAGCTCTGCCGAATATGGAGGGTATCCAGTCGCAAGAAGACCTTTTTTTGTTGTTGCAACGAACATGGGCGGCCATTCCACAGCGTGATTTGGATGAACTCATTTTGAGTATGCCAAACCGATGTTCTTGTGTTGTTAGTGTTCGCGGTAGAAACACGGATTATTAATTGTTTAAGTTACCCAATAAAATTTTAAAGAAAACTGTTATTTCAGTCTTTTTTTCGAACTTTAATGTTAGTGGTTCAAATGTCAAAAATCCCTTTATTAGGAAAATGGCAAATTTCTTTATTAATGCAAAGGTGACTTGGTTTATCGTTACTGTGACAAACGAAAACACTTTATTTGATGAATCCTTAAAGAAAATTTTAATTAATATCAATCAGGAGAAAAGTTATTGCAAAAATATATGTTGATCCCTAGATACTTTTGATGTGTGTAGTTGACCCGGCCCAGCTGACAGGTATATAAGGTAGGGGTCGATGACCTGGTTACACATGGGTACATAGGTGGAGGTTCAGAGGTTGGTGACCATGGACCAGCTGGTTCGTACTAAGATCAGGGGTGACCTGGTCAGCTGAGGGGCTCTCTGGCTGAAGCTCTCTGTCTAGTTCTCTGTCCGAATCTCGGTGAATAATGTTGAAATCAACAGCTGGAAGCCGATGTAGAAGCACGAGTTTGCGCTAGAACAGATAAATTTACACGGTCTGTTAGACTATCGTATACTGAACTCAAAACCTCAGAGACTAAAGAAAAAGGCAGTCATCCACTAGGACTAGACTAACCAAGTATTGTAGTGTATTTGATATCAAGTTATTATGTTAGTAAACAAGAAAGTTTTATTCTTATTACCTTCTAATTCCTTGATGTCAATACATTTAGCATTCTTCCGGACTCTTCTCAAAACAATTTCAGGTAGTACACATGTTTTGAAAAATGTTACCAGTTTTGGCATCATAGTACTGATAAATTCCTCATCACGGTCGACTTCTATGACAGTCAAAGGTTGAGTGACAGATATGAAGCAAATGAAGTAACATTTACTCATTTTGGTGATTCGCAATTGACCCTGGACCTAGAATCAAAATAATAATAGCAAATAAATACAAATAGAAACATAATTTTATAAATAAAAAAAAACAATTTATAATATTATTTGTAACTTACTTGATAGTAATAATTATGCTTTTTATTCATAACCAAAACATTATTTTCCAAATGCAAGGGAAAATTTCTATTTTCTGATGCTGCAATTATATTTAGAGATTTCCGTGCTAAGGAAGGAAAACATTTTATCTCTACAACCGCATTTTCCTCATTATAATACCTGTAACAAAGAAAAAGTTTGCAACAAACATTTGATTACAAGTGAAGAGGCATGAAACTTCGTTAAACTTCGTTTTTACATAATGTAGAATTATTACACAATACATGCTACATTTAAATGTTAAAACACTGTGGAATCCTTTCTGATGTTCACAAACATACTCACTTACAGATGATTCACACGACTGATGATGTTTTTCCATTTGAAATGCCCATTTGATGACATGTTTCAAGTCAACAATTCGGTACCTTGACAAACCAGATAAGCTGTCATTTGAAGTTCTTTCCACAGTAAGTTGATAAGCTTTATCGTTTGGGTCGGGTTGTGGCCAATTGATATCAATAGTTTCTGGCTCTATAACCGATTCAACTGCACTAGAGCTAGTGCTTCAGGCTGTGGCTTTATAACGAACTTTTGGGATTCCCCGCGAATATGTTTTTACTTTGGGCGTATCTTGAGGTGTGGAAAGGTTTGGCAGATGATGAGAATCTTGAGTTGTGTGTGCACTAAATAGAAGATAAATTATGTAGGTACATAACGAAAATACAAAGTGTTGAGGTTGAGAGCACTTGAGAGAACTTGAGAGAAGAGGATTTGCCGTCTATTTTTGAAGAGTTCCATTGTATATCTCCAAAGAACAGCATCAGATGTTGGGATGGGAACCACCAGCTTTCAAATAAAAAAAGAATTATCAAAATCGGTTCACCCAGTCGAAACACAAACGAACAAACACAAAAAAAAAATATAGTCGAATTGAGAACCTCATCTTTTTGGAAGTCGGTTGAAAATACATATCTGTCGTGTTTAGCGGCCAAATAAATTACGTATTAAACTCATATCTGTCGTGTTATTTAAAAATGGAATGATCTTTTACTCTGAAACATGGCAAGGGCAACCAAGGAGGTAACATATCAAAGGTATTTTTTAAATTTCGAATTGGCTTGCAAATAGAAAGCGGTTTATTGATGATTAAACGAACTTACCTGTAAGTGAAGTTCTATCACAATTATGCGAAGCGCTTCGTCCGAAGAGATTAGTTTATGACATGTACACTAGTAGTAGTAGTGGTAGTACACTAGGTACCACCACTCCTGCACTTAGTTGAGATTTAAGTTAATTTTTTATTTATTTTTTAACTGGCAACCCTAATCCCCATCCGCCTTCTGCCGCCGTCGTCTTGGTTCATCATTTAGTTTATAGAGACATAATATATCTCGTTGATATATTTCCTAAAAACCAGGGAATAAGCGGCTAGCTTAGGGGGGGGTGGGATACTAATCTCTTCGGACGAGGCGCTTCGCATAATTGTGATAGAACTTCACTTACAGGTAAGTTCGTTTAATCATCAATTATACTTCGCGCCTCGTCCTCGAGATTAGTTTATGACATGTAGACTTTGAGAGTAGGGACTCATTATAGGAAATATTATCAATGATACCACAGTATACTTAAACGGGTAAGGTATGATAAATGATAAATGATAAATGATGTTTATTTTGCAAGTAGGTTTTTACAAACACTTTTACACGTCATTTTTTTTTTTTTAAACTAGATGGGGCCGGTGTTTCGTACCTGACTACTCTGAGAAGAAACAGCCGAAACAAACTCAGAAGTCATAGTCTCTTTTGAAGTCCAGACATAATTTTGCTCAATTCACATGAGGACTATGCAGAATAGTGTCTGAGATGGTCTTTTGAAGAAAGAACCACACAGATTTGAGTGGACCTGTCCAGTCAGTGCAAGCATTTGTCAGTTATCGTGTAGCTCGACTTATAACTCAAGGAGCTCAACGAAACGACGAACAATACCAAAGAAAGGACATGTTTAATCAACAGCATATAAGAACATAGGTAAACAAAATTAACATAATTATAACAACTTTGTTATATATAACAAGAATAATTGTATTATTATAATACATATAACTGTTACATAAGTAATTCTTAGAATAAATATTATATATATTTGGGAATTCACCCTATTATTTACCTACGGTGTAATAATTAATAAGTGATAACACTGTAAATTATGAATTAAAAAAGACTATCTATTCATATTCCTGATTATCTATTATCGAATTCGCTAACGACAAATGAGTATTGTTTGTAATTGGTCTATTGTAGAACTTCCCGAATACTACTGAATTACCAGCCCATCCAGCAGTGTTGCGTATCGCGTCAATATTAACGCCGCTTAAGTGCGCCTTCGACGTACTGGCGTGACGTGTACTATGTGCACTAAACACATTTGTGTCCACCCCACACAAACTAAGCGTATTTTTTACCCATCGACTAAGCGTCTGAGTACTAACCGCTGTATAGGGTTTTCTCGTGCCAACGAATAAATTGACAGATTGCCTAATGGGCCTAGTTTTGTCTAAATAGGCTTGTAAGGTGTTCGCTGGGCAAATAGCTGGTTTATGTGGGAAGAACGGCAGATACAGTACTGGTTGTTTTGTACCTGGCCTGGATGTTTTTATGATGTCAGAGATTGGTATACTAATACATTCGGAAGAAACTTGTATATTATTAATATTTATTTTTGAAAGTGTTTGAATTCTGTGGGCTGTCGTTAGGGTTAATAAGGTAATAGTCTTTTTTGATAATTGATCAACAGATAGGTCGTCGTTAGGATACCAATTACTTAGGTGATTTAATACACAATTTGTGTCCCAAGTACTTGTGTATTTTGGTAGTTGGGGCCTAAGTCGGTACACGCCTTTAAAAAATCTTTGTAACCTATCATCATTACATACGGAGGATCCTATTATTAATGATAGGGCAGACCTACAGGAGTTGAGTGTTCCATATTGACAACCCTGATTGTATAACATGGTCAAGAATTGGATTATGCTAGGCACAGACGCCGAGAAAACATCTAACGAGTTAGTTTTGCAAAAACTCCACCATTTTTTCAAACTTACGTCATATTGTTTTGCAGTATTATGCGAAAGTGAAGCTAGCATTATGTCTAGTGACGATGTCGGTACGTCTCGCCTCGACATTGCTTCCCGGACAAGACTGCTGCAACCAGGGTAATCGACTCGTGGATCCGGCGCGTGGTGCAATGAGATATTAAGGCGTGTCTATGAGGTGGAAATTTAATAATTTCAGAGACAATTAACGATTGAAACACAGGGTACCAAGGTTGCGTAGGCCATAGGGGTACCACCATTATGCCTTCCGCTTTTTCCGTTATTATTTTTCTAAGTGCTTTCAAAATTACGGAAAAGGGAGGGAAGGCATAGAAAAAAGTACTTTTCCATGCTACAGTAAAAGAGTCTATAGCGACAGCGTCAGGATCTCGTTGCCACGATATGTAGCTCAAACATTTTTTATTTATGCGGCTTGCAAACAAGTCGATTACAGGTTCCCCAAACCTCTGTGTAATTGATCGAAAAGCCCACTCTGCTAACTCCCATTCAATGTCTGGATGGGATGGGATCGAGACTCCGCGTCCGCGATAACATTGTCCCGTGATCTTATATAGGATGCAAAGATAAAGATTTTTCGGCCCTCACACCATTGCCATATTTCTCTGGTAATTTGCGTTAGGTTAGGTTAGGTTAGGGATATTGAACTCCCCCCATACGGTTTATATACGCAATGGCGGTCGAGTTGTCTATGCGAAGCAGAATTTGACAATTATATACTACTACTATAACTTGCCAGCAGTTCAAGATAGTTTATGTGTTTTTCTCGCTCGGTATTAGACCATTGTCCGCTCGCCGTTAACGCATCACATGCCGCGCCCCACCCCGTAGTTGATGCGTCAGAGTATATTTCTCTGTGATAGGTATTACTTAGTACGCGATGCTCGGAGTGGTCAATGGTTTTAATCCACCATTGAATATCTGAGTGTAATGATGAAGGTATAGTCATAAATTTACTGTAATCGCATTCATCTCATAAAATAAGAAATTTACATCGTTCCATTTCTTTGGTATGGTATTGCATACTCAATTGCTGGACAGGCCGACACGAGCAAACCGACTAACTGAGCTAATTTCCTAATTTGGCAGCGTTTTAACGTCAAAAAATTTTCTAATTCGTTTTTAATGCGACACTTTTTGTCTGCGGGTAGACTGATATTTAGGTCGTGGGAATTAATAATTACACCAAGAAATTTACAAGATAGCGAAGGTTGGAGGACACTCTTCTCTTTGTTAATAATAAAGCCTAGTGAAACTAGCAGCTTTTGCGTTGTCTCGATGTTTAACAAACATTCCTTCCGAGTTTGGCCAAATAATAGCCAGTCATCTAGATATAAGGTGGAAAGCATACCGGCAGAGCGAAGTAGTTTCACTATTGGCTTTGTTATTTTAGTAAAAACAAAGGGCGCAGTACTGAGGCCGAATGGTAGAACATTAAACTGGTACAGGGTGCCGTTATAAACAAATCTAAGGTATTTCCTGGAATGTTCATGAATTTTTATCAAAAAATAAGCGTCCTTAAGGTCAAGGGTGGCCATAAAACAGTCTTTAGTTACAAGTTTAAGCGCTGTTCGTAGATCTTCTAACTTAAAATGGTCAGTTGTGATAAATTTATTTAATTTTTTAAGGTTCAGTATAAATCGCATTTTACCATTCGGCTTCGGTGTAAGGAATATGCTCGATATAAACTGGTCTGCACAAGGTGTGCACTCGGATATTGCGCCAATACTCTTTAAGTTATCTATAGCTTCGTTGAATTGTATTTTTTCTAGGTCAGAATAATTTTGCTCAGAAGGAGGTGATTTCTGATGCACGGGATAGGTAAATTTGATTTTAAAGCCGTCGAAATCCAAGAAAGAATGGTGCGGTCATTAGTGATAAGTGACCACTGTTTATGGAAATTATGTAAACGGCCAGCATACTCAACTGTATTTAGTACCGGCGACGAAGGGGCGGCGCTGTCGTCGTGTTGTGACGCGGCCACGTCTTCGATGAGTGCGAAGGCGGTGGCTGTCTGGCTGGCGCACGCGGGCCTGCAGGCTCGTAGCTCCTCCCTGGCTGAGTCGGCGGCCTGTACGCTGGGCCGGGAGCCTTGCGGTTTAAATTTTTGGATGATAAAGGCTTTGGTCTCCTTGCTAAATTCTTAGTAGCCGATTCTGCTTTAAGCTCAGTGCCAGATTTATTTATTGTTTTAACTGATTTTAAAGTTTCAGATAATGATTCGCCAAATAGAAAAGAGTCTATTTTGGTAGTGCTCAAATGCTCCTTAATATCTTTTTTAAGGGAAAACAATACAAAGTTTCTTCTCGTGACTGAGTCGTTATGTTGGATGTCGCATAGTAGACGACCAAGATCCATAAGCTTCTGGAGCATTTCTTTGTTTTTATCTTTGGAACCCATTTGTGTGGTGATTATATCGCCCAGGCAAGAGATAGCATTCGCCATTTGCTTTTGTTTGGATTCCAGGCCTTTTTCACGTTTGGAAATGTTTTCTGGAATGGCCACCTTCATTTCAGGGTTTATTTTAGGGGCATCAATATGTAAACAATTGGCCGGTACTGGGTACTTCGCAGACAGTTCCTTGCGAGTTTCTTTTTCAAGCCCTTCAGTAGCAATATGCTGGAAACGGGTGGCTAGTTCTGACAATATATTTTTGCCGTGTTTGTCCGTGAGTGACGGGTCTTCGCCTAGAATTTCAAGGGCCTCGGCATCTAACGCGATGACTTCCACGACCTCTCCTTGAGGTTGGGTTACAGGGGTGGGTTCAGCGGAGGTTGTAGATGCCTCTGGCATTGCTACTTCTGTAGGGTTGTCATCGTATTCGACCGGTGTCTCAGATTCAGAAGACTGCGCGTAATTTAGATCAGGAGTCTCAGAACTGTGCCTGTCTTGCCACCAGTCTGATTGTTCTAGCACGTACGTGCCTGAAAACCATGAAATTAACAATGACTTTTATTTATTTTATATGCATAGAATGCATAGCGAGGCAACCCTGATGTCTACACAACTTGTGTAAGTAATTTTATCGAAAAAATAATAGATAGGTTTTTAATGAGTAGGTACTCATTAAAAGAGTAGGTAAAAGTAGGAAAGCATGTTTGGGATAACGAGTGTTACCCTGTCTATGTAGGTTAGGTAGCAATCCCCATTGAATTGAACGCCAACCATCATTAACTTTATATATTTGCATGTATAAACTAGGTTAAATAACGAGTGTTATTTTGTCTAGGTTAGGTAACAATCCCCAATGGATTGAACGCCTACCGTCATTTTAAATTGCGTTGACGTAGTCCCAATGACTAAATCGAGTGCAATTTGTACACATTTTGCAAGTAATTTACACGGAAAAATTGGTAACAAACCTGTTTGGCACAATGGCGGGCTAACTGGTGTATTAGATGGGCCCGGCCTCGGCTCGGGCTGCGCCTGCAGCGATGGATCGGGCGCCTCTGGATATGGCGCCTCCGAATCGGTCATCTCCGGATCGGGTGCCGGTATGTTGTTGTTATGACGAATTTTCCGTTCCAATTTGCGCACTTTACTTAATAAACGATCCCATTCTTCTTCACACGTCCTGGAACTTTTCCGTTTCGACATAACTCACGATAAAAATTACGAACTTGTTCGAAAAATTTACGGTTAATTTAAACGTGACTTGAGTGGTCGAGCACTAAAGTGTCAATGATGAACCAAGACGACGGCGGCAAAAGGCGGATGGGGATTAGGGTTGCCAGTTAAAAAATTAATAAAAAATTAACTTAAATCTCAACTAAGTGCAGGAGTGGTGGTACCTAGTGTTACTACATGTCATAAACTAATCTCGAGGACGAGGCGCGAAGTATAATTGAAAAAAATTAAAACAAATGAACTCGATTCGTTTTTCCACTTGTCCGTTGAAGTTTCACTTCTAGTATGTGGCCCAGCACACATTTCTTTTTTTTTTGCAGGTTTTCTGCAAACTGTGATTTGGTTAGGTATAGGTAAGGGACTTTTAAATGAATGAATTATTAATTAAAAAAATATATTAATTTTGACCTAATTTTCAATATCAGCTACCCCAAAAACCAGGAAGACGACACCCATGAAGAAAAATCCGAAAATTTTCATCATTTTCATTTTTTACGTAATGTAGAATTATTTCTTGTAGATCTACGTTGTTAGTGTCGCATGTATCACCGGTTCTACACATGCGTAGACCAATATTGAAATAAATTTACCGTCAGGGCTAGTTACTAAGAATCCAAATTCTTCAAACGTGGTAGGTAACACAATAACACAAACAGCTCTAGTTCGCATAAATTCGCCTTTTTACAGTCCGGTCAACCGATTTTGACTTCTATTCCGTAGATATAAGAATGGCATTAAAAGCAAAAACGTGGTTACAATACGTCGTGTTGGTCGTAAGGTAACGAATAGCAATAGAAGAATATAGGCAATAGAAGTCAAAATCGATTGAACGGACTGTAAGGTTTGTGTTTTTCATTGAAGTTTTATTCATTACTATGTAGGTATAGTTACGGCACTTATTTTCTCCCATCATGACATTGACTGCGTCGCGTAAGTTTTAGTAAGTAAGCAGGTAGTAGGTACCTACCTTCATGAATATAAATAGTGTGATGAATTAATGTAATGTTACTTATATAATGTAAGTACATTAAGTATTAGTTTATTACATAAACCGCGAAAAGTCCACGTACAAAACTAAAGTTTATAGGTATGTCTGAATACCTACTTGTTAATAACTAATAAGTTTTAGCTATCACACAATAAAATTAGAACCAACTCCGAATTACCTACACATTTCATCCCTAATAGGTACTTTTAAACTTTGGTTTGGGTGAACAACATGACATAATAAGAATTTTTCTAACTTCAAATCATTCATAATAAAATGATAAATCTGATTCACCCAAACAAAACCGCTGCAGCAGTACCTACCTACCTACTTGTTAGACAAACGAAATGTGAATTATTCGCGAGTCAAAACTCCCGCACGCACTTACTTGACTACCTTATAATGACAACGCCACGCCATCTAGTAATCAGCAGATAATTATTTCGAGTTTTGTTAAGCAAGAGGTTCGATTGTTCTTTGAAAATCCGATAGATGGCGTGACTCCAAGCACGCACACTTGTAAAGATTTTTCGTTTTTTTTTGGCCCTGGAAATCCTACAATCCTTGTTATTTCTTT